>OW386286.2:49689915-51189181 GCA_936432065.2 Rutpela maculata | reverse complement strand
ATGTTCGTGGTTTTTGTATCTTTGTATTTTTTCTGTTTTTGTTTTATATTGTTTGTAAACCGACTAAACAAATATTGTTTGTGTTATACTTAAACTTTGTCAATGAGAATTATTTCTTTGGACAATAAAGTATATATCTCTCTCTCTATTAAGTACAAGCGACAAAGATTAAGAGAATTTTTTTTTTAATTAAATAATTAATAACTTTTTTATTTACTAATTGATTTTCTTCAAAAATAATAGAGTTCTTCCTCTAGCTAACACTAACCTACTTTCCAGATTTCAATACAATCGGACTTTTCTTTCTTAAGTTATCGTGCATACAAAAAATTCAATTTTTACTAACACGACCTTAAAAACCCTAGAAATCTAGTTACTTTTATAATTTTCTATGATGAAAAATTGAAGGTTATAAAAATATCTTTCATTTGCTTACTGATTTTCTTGGATATGTCGACAATTGGCTAAGATATTAACGATTATATAACGCATTTTCTAAAAATTCAATTTTCTTTATATTTTCAATATCGATTTTCTATATGGCATTTACAAAAAAATTACAGAAGGACTTTTTTTTAGGAAATTAGTCAAGCTTTCTTTTTATAATGAGCATTTTTTATATATCTTCAACGGCTAACGAGTTATCAGTAAAATAAGTCTTTTTTCACTGAAGGGTGGTTTTTTGAGGCGGTTGCCAGAACTGATTTTTGTGATAACCCCTCCACTAACAGTTACTGAAGGAAAATCGCAGATAACATTTTTTGCGAGCTTTTGATGTATTTTACTTCCACATCCAGTGGAAGTATAGTAACGACAAAAAAAATTTTAAAAATTTTTATTGTTCAAATAGGCTTAGAATGTCACGAAACGTCGTGATTTTAAGTTTGAGCAAAAAAAAAAAATTTCTGTCTGTCGTTCTGTCTGTCGGTCTGTCTGTCTGTAACTTTTTTTGTGCGCACGTTTACTCTGGAACCGTTTGAGATATTGACTTGAAATTTGGTACACATATGTACTTTAACGAGATCTAGAACTAGATTATATTTTCATCTTGTTCCGTCGAAGAGTTGGGGGGTAAATTGGGGTAAATTTAGGGAAAATAGGTAAATAAAGCAGGTAAGAGTCCATAAAATTGGTATTTAGTATATACAAGAGAAGCTAAGGTCTCAAAAAAAATTTTGGCATTAGCCACCACCCTTACCACCCCCCACCCCATTATTAAAGGGGATGAAAAAAAATTGTGATTTAGTGTGTGTACAAGAACCAGAAACCTCAAAATGTTTTTTTACTTCATCCACTCCCACTACCACCTCTTATCACCACCCCCATCCCGCTACCGATGTGGGGTATCGTTTTATGGGTTTTTGGGGTAGAGGATTTTAAATATTATATTATTAAAGTTCCATAAACAATTATTTCCACATACAAAAATTTTTTCGTTAACTTGGAAAAGAATCTGGATGTGGAAGTAGTGATTCCTTGGGCAGCGGATTTTTACTTTACCGACTGAAGTATAGGTCATGCATCGAGCTTATGTTATATTTGCTATGTGCGTGTTTAAATTTGAATACATCTGGATAAGGAGGAACACGCAAAATGATCCTAAGGCTGCCAATAAATTCTGGCGCACGTTGACTGATTAAAAAAAGTTGTTTTCTTTCCACGTATTTTATACTGGTTTCTTCCTCTTTAAGCTTCTTGTGACCGGTTTAATTAATGATAATAATAAAAATAATAATAATAATAATAATAATAAAACATAATTCTTATAGACAAAAGCACCAAATGGCATTCATAATCGACATGGGTTGCCCCCTAACAGCTAATCTCGTTAAAAATGAGGTTGAAAAGTCTCTAAATATGAGAACTTAGCCATAGAGATAAAGCATATCTGAAAACTTAACAGGGTGTAGATATAATACCAGTTATAATTTCAGTCGAAGGAGTTATGTCAAAACAAAGAACATTAGACAATTAGACTTGCCCGAGTATTTGGCGCAAGTCATCCAAAAAAGTGTTATCCTCCAAAGTTGCCACTTAACAAAAAAATTTTGCCCAGGATGAGATGAAATTCTTCCCTGGAATATACAAACTGCCAGCAAAAAGCTGTGATTTTAAGATAAATAATAATAATAAGCGAACCGGCAACCCCCTCGCAGTGTACTTGGACAAGCAGAAGAAACTCTGCCTGACAGATGTCGGACGTTGATCTCAGGGCTAACCACCCTGAGATCCAGGTCTCTGGTTCCAGCAAACAGAGGAAGGGCTCCTCACAATAGACCCCAACCGGATGGGAGTCAGAGACAAGTTGGAGGGACCACATCGGATGGTCTCAATGTTGACGATGCACGCAATGAACACGGTCGCGTGAACGAGGGAACATCGAGATGGCTTGCTGACCAGTCATGAGAGCACCGCGCCTTCTCTGAGCCACAACTCAAAGATCAAGTATCCTTCCTGCATAGGACAAAATACGTAAAGGCACCCTGGTAGCAGGAAGAAGTACCAGCCGCACTTCCGCCGCGGCAAATAACTCTCGGGGAACATCCTGAAAGGTACGCCGATGTCGACTTAAAAACGAGGGTTAGCCTCAATAGCAAGGCTAAGTCACAAGACCTGACACGGATGGAGGCATCGATGAAGAATTGCGTGAAGACACCGACATTTGGTAAATCAACGGTGTACAACACTGCTAGCCAACCAGAGGATTACCAATACCTTAAGCGGTATCAAGAAGGCTAAGCGTGTACAAAAGATCCCAGGTAAAATACAGTTGGCCAGACAATACACCTCTCGAATCCAGAGTGTGGTGGACCATGTAATAACTGGCAGGGAATTTACGCCTAAAGTTCGGCGAACAGCTGTCGGACTGAAACGCCAATACCACACTCTAAATCTAACAGTGATGCTCACTATTAAGCAGCACTGTCTAGACAGGATTCAAGCGCTTATGGTTATCAAGAAAAAATTAAATAGTCGTGTACAAAGCAAAATACGTTGTTCCGTACGAATTCTTCGCGCCTATTTCAAGAGCCATAGCGTGTTGGCGATAATCTACCAATTGTAGCCACTGTCGAATCTACGAATCGTCACGTCCATTCGATAACAACATTCCAGCAATAGCACACTTCGAGGCTCTCTGCCACAGAACCTTTGAAGCACCAGAAGAAGTGTGCGCGGTAATCAGTCCGGAGGAAGTCCAGCAAGCTCTTCTTAACACCAAGAACTTCGCTGCCCCAGGTCCAGACGGCATTATTAAATGGGTGGTAGAAAAAATTTCCTTCCACCCACCGTCGTCTGGCCCGAGTTTTCAACACGTGGTCGAATGAGGGGCAGCATATTCCGGACTGGTTTGTCGAGGGACGTACTGTGCTTATCTCTAAAAAGGGTGATCTGGCTGACCCAAGAAATTATAAACCAATCACCTGTCTGCTACAAGAATTTTACATATATCCTGTATGCTCGGACACTACGACATTTTGATCCGGTCTTCCAGCAGATATACGAGCAGTGTGGCACCAAAAAGTGCATGGCAGGTTGTAAGGACAATCTGCTGATAGACCACTATATTACATATTACTCTGTGCAGTACAAGCAGAATCTATCGATGGCCTGGATTGACTATCGTAAGGCATTTGACACAACATCACATCAGTGGCGGATGGTGAAATTTCAATAATTTTTTTCTCGTCTCTGGCGCATGGGACCCATACGAAATATGGGAACTAACATCTTGAAAAAGCAGTTTGCGAAAAATTTTCTCAAAATTCTAGGGACTCCTGTTGAAAATTATTTTTTTTTGTCATATACATTTTACTTTTCATAAAAGTACGACAATAGGTTCTGGAGTTTATGAAAATATTTTCATTACTAACTGAAATACAACGAATTGAAATTTTATAATTTGTTAAATTGTAAATTACAAAATTTCAGTTCATTGCATTTCAGTTAATAATGAAAATATTTTCATAAACTCCAGAACCTATTGTCGTACTTTTATGAAAAGTAAAATGTATATGACAAAAAAAAATAATTTTCAACAGGAGTCCCTAGACCTAGGGGGGGCAACCGAATTTTGAAAAAATTTTTCGCAAACTGCTTTTTCAAATTTTTTTACGGGTCGTTAGAGGAGTGGTTCTCTAGATGTTAGTTCCCATATTTCGTATGGGTCCTATGCGCCAGAGACGAGAAAAAAATTATTGAAATTTCACCAGCCGCCACTGCATCACATGATCTGTTGTTACATTTGCTCAAGTGTCTTGCGGTAGCAGCGCCTCTAGTAAGATACATAGAAAAACAACTGCCACTCTGGAGGACCCGTTTCACCATAACATCAGTTGCACAGTGGGTTACGATAGGGCAGGTGGCATTCAGGAGTTATCAAGGGAGATTCTCCGAATCCACTCCTCTGCTGCCGTTATCTGTTGAACTTGCAAAACTCGCGGGTACCACTGTGGCCTACCCAGCAACCGGAGGCATAAGGTCACTCGTATTGACAAACATTTTGATCTGATCCGATAAACAAAACCCGACATTAAAGAAAAACGAGACAAAAACACGTTGTTCAAAATTAAAACTTAATTTCCAAAAAAACGCTCCACTCTCCAATTGGACAATTCTTTTATGTAGCATCATGATAACATATAAATTGCATTTTCACAAAAAAGTTGCCCCCTCCACAATCTTTGGAAGAAACTTAGTTTTATTTGTCTAAATGAGTTTAAATCAGAGTTGACGTCTTTACTGGTATTTATTACAAATTTTTTAGAAAGAACATACCAGCTGTGTCTGTACAACATTGAGTTTAATGTATCTGCTGTGTAAATCAATAAAAGAATAGGCTAAAATAGACCCATCTATAGTGTCGAAAACTTCATAAAAATCAAGAAATACACAGGTCCACAAAAAAAAAAAAGGTCTTGTCTCAAGGTTCTCATCTAACTTATTAGAAGTATCTTGACGCGCTGAAGCCAATTTTGGGGAAAACAAATTCTAACGTCTCTAACCACCCCTTTTATCTCCTAAAAAAGGCAAAAATGTGGTCTTGCTTGTCCCAAGGCTCTGATCTAAATTTTTCAAAGTATTTTGACGCTCTGAAGCCAATTTTGGACAAAATATTTTTTTCTACCGTGTCAGTTTCCCCCTACCACCACCCCCTTTGTCTGAAAAGGGGCAAAAAAAGTCTTGTCCGAAGGTTCTGACCTAACTTTTCTGAAGTATTTTGACGCGCTTTTGAAGCCAATTTTGGACAAAAAAAAATTCTACCGGCTCAGTTACCCTCTACCGCCCCCTTCATCCCCTAAATTTTGTTTTTCTAAAATTAGTTTCAGCGCGTCAAATTACCTCAGAAAAGTTAGATAAGAACCTTAAGACAATACTTTTTTGCCCTTTTTTACGGGACGAAGGAGGTGGTAGAAGGAAACTGAGCCGGTAAAAAAAAATTTTTTGTCCAAAATTTACTTCAACGCGTCAAAATACTTCAGAAAAGTTAGGACAAAACATTTTTTTTTTGTAAATTAGTGTTATTACTGCTGTTGCATGTGCATCATCTAACAATCTTAGTATTTTATCTGTTGTATTTGCCAAAGTGGGTGTAGTAATATGTCCCTTTCGAAAATTTAATTGAAGAGGATTAATAATAATGTTTGCAAATACAAAAAAAGACAAATTATTACTGTTCATTTGTTAAATACCAGTTGTAGGATTCGAGACAGTTAAAGTGCTAAATACGGGTGAAAAAAGTTATTTACACCATCAGGTCCAGGATGCTCAGGAATAATGTCAGATTGTTTATTTTATTTTCACATCCAGGTAGTGGAGTGGAAGTATAGCAACAGTAAAAATCCAATTCAATTCAATTCAAGAAGTATTTATCTATAATTAGGTTTACAAATATGCGCCAGAGTCGAATCCCGGTTCAGAGCCGACCGCACAACCACGTCGCGCAGCGTCGTGGTGAATGTGCAGTCGGATGAAGCGGGTTCGACTCAGGCTTGAACGACAATTAATGGGTGGGTTAGGGCCCCTGTCTAGGAAAAAAAAGACTTAAACCTAACAATTTGGATATTTATAACTAAGGAAGTTTAAAAACACTTATAACTAATTAAAGCTAAATTAAACACTGTGGTTAGCGGAGCGCGCACAAACACACGCGCACTGTTTTTAAAGGTTTGGTTGGTGATATAGGAAAAACTCAATGAAAAAAAACCCGTTTGAGCAAGTCACAATCTTCATCCGATGGTCTGGCCTGCCTTCGGGAAGGTAGGGTGAATAGGAAATTATGATTTAAAAAGTTTGGGTTTGCGAGAAGTTATTGGTCGAAAGGGGATTTGGAAGAGGAACAAAAAGGGACAAAAGAACAAAATTGACAAAAATAACAAAAACGAGATTAATAGAGGGAATAGAAAAGGGATTTTAGAGTAAAAGGTGGTGAAGGTAAAAGGTGGTGAAAGGGAAATTGTGGTGTAAGAAAGATTTGGCTAGGGAGGTTGCCGAAAGATAGGCAACGCCTGGTATGGTAGGGGAGGAGTAAAAAACCGCTGCTCAATGAATCACTACTTCCAGATCCAGATTATCTATCCAAGTCACTCACAACGAAAAAATTTTGTATGTGAAATAATTGTTTATGGAACTTTAATAATATAATATTTGAAATCCTCTACCTCAAAAACCCATAAAACGATACCCCACATCGATAGTGGGGTGTGGGTGGTGGGGGTGGATGAAGTAAAAAAACATTTTGAGGTATTTGTTTCTTGTACATACACTAAATCACATTTTTGTCATCCCCTTTAATAATAGGGTGGTGGTGGTAATGAGGGTGGCTAATGCCAACATTAGACCTTAGCTTCTCTTGCATATACTAGATACCAATTTTATGGACTCTTACCTGCATGATTTATCTATTTACCTCAAATTTACACCAAGCCTTCGACGGAACAAGATGAAAATATAATCTAGTTCCAGATCTCTTTAAAGTACCTACATATGTGTACCAAATTTCAAGTCAATATCTTAAACGGTTCCAGAGTAATAACGTGCACACAAAAAAAGTTACAGACAGAATTTTTTTTCGCTCAAACTTAAAATCTCGACGTTTCATGACATTCTAAGCCTATTTGAACAAAAAATTTTTTTTTAATTTTATTGTCGTTACTATACTTTCACTGCATGTGTGTTCAAACAGGTTTAGAATGTCATAAACGTCGAGATTTTAAGTTTAAGAAATAATTTCTTTATTCTGTCAGCCTGTCTGTAACTTTTTTGTGCACGGTAAGAGTCCAGAGCTGGGCAAATATGTACTTACAAATACCTCATAAGTATTTAAATACTAGAAAGTATTTAAATACCGAGTATTTAAATACTTCTTGCAACGAGTATTTGTATTTATACTTGCAAATACTTTATCTGAAATATTTACTACTTAGTATTTGTGAAAATGATCCTAAAGTATTTATAAATACTTAAACTATTTAAATAACTGGGAAGTATTTAAATACTTCTAAAAAAGTATTTAAATACTTTTCTGACTGTATTTAAATACTTTGAGAAGTATTTGAATCTCAAAAGTATTTAAATAAATACAACAAATCTAATCAAATACACCAGGGAGACAGGCAGATACTCGTCAAGAATCAAGACATGTACTAGATTATGTAGTAATAAATACATTACATCATTCAGCTTCAGTCATTCACGTCTAACTAAATAATTTTTTTTAATGAGTTCGTGAAAGTGTATAGAATAATATCCTGAAAAGTTTACATTCCTCTCGGATGCAGAACATACAAAAAAAGGGAAAGAACATTTTTTTTCATTAATTTTTTCTAAATTTTTAAATTAAGTCAGGGTAGAAAAAAACAATAAATACAGGTGAATATTTCTGAACAGAAAATGTTCTAATAAAATTTATCGCTAAAGCCACGGTATTCCTGAAAAAAAAAAAAAAATTATGTAACTTTATCACTCTACGCGGTCAAATGCACGGTTAAATGCATACTACACAAAGTTTAAAAATTCTTAGCAGTTCTAACGAGTAAAATAAAGCTTTCTTCTCTTTCTGATTACACGTTTTTAACATTTTTCTTGGCGAATAGGAGGATAAATAGTGAGTCCTGAGGGAAAATATATAATTATCAACGCATACACAGACACCACACATAGCCGCTGAATCGCTCGCATGAATTTTTACGTGCCTTTACTGTATTGTATTTATTACAGGTACACCTATCCACATTTCAGCTATATCCAATGGATTCCTTATACATTTGTTAATGTATTGGAAAAGTTCCAGAATTTATATTCAAAACATTCAAAAATATTTTCATAGTTATAAGGATAAGATCGTGAAAATCGCAATTTCTTATCATGATCTGATTAATCATACTTTCGAAAAAATGCATACAAGTAAACGAATTTGTGTTTGACCATTCGAAAAAGATACATTTTTTCCGAAATAGTGATATTTTATTTTTTTCAATGGGTCAAGTTCTCGGCAAGTTACAGCCTTCAATATATATGTATTTATCAACAAAATCATCAACCAAGGAAATTAAAATGATTTGAAATGTACTTTTTTTTTATCCACGTTACTACAATTTAATAAACCATAATTAATCATGAAGTGTACATACTTTTTAACAGATCTCAATGAAGAAAGAATTTTTTTGAAGGGCCTTTACCTTTTTCTAAATTTTTTATTGCGACGATTGAGTTCGGGCGTGATAATACATATAAGTATGTTTTTCCAATCAACCTTTGCTTGTATTGTTTAAAACAAAAAAGCATCAGAAAGCTTCAATTTCAATCTTTTAAATGAACCAACACTCATATAGGTTGAACAAATTCTGATTTAGTAATATCTAATTCAGTGCGTCGGTGTCACAGGCATGCGTATTCAAGCGCGCGCGCGCATGTATCTCGCTCCGAGTTATAATGTTACATTTGATTATTTTTTTCCGGGAAAACCGTGGCTTTAGCGGTAAATTTTATGAGGACATTTTTTGTTCATAAATTCATGATCTAACCATCTGTATTTTTTATTTTTCCAAGCTTGACTTAATTTCAAAATTTAAAAAAAATGGATGAAAAAAAATTTTTTTTCACATTTTTTTTTGTTCTGCATCCGAGCGAAATGTAAACTTTTTAAGATATTATTCTATACACTTTCACGAACTTATTAAAAAAAAAATTATTCAGTTTGCAAATTTTTGTAGGTAAATACCTACATCGACTGGGCTAAAGTTTAGCCATTAAAGGCTATTTTTACACTTACCTATGCTTCAAAATATTTCAGTGTTATCAAAGTATTTAAATATTCAGAAAGTATTTAAATACTAAGTTTAAACTATTTAATTACTTTTGTTATTTATTATTTAAATACTTTTATCTTTTGAAAATACTTAATATTTAAATACTTTCAATTTTCTGAAAGTATTTAGTATTTAATATTTAAATACTTTTTCAAAGTATTTGCCCAGCTCTGTAAGAGTCCATAAAATTGGGATTCAGTGTATGTACGAGAAGCCAAGATCACAACATCTTTTGGCATCAGCTACTCCCACTATCACCACCACCCCCACACCATTATTAAAAACCGCTGCCCAAGGAATCACTACTTCCACATCCAATTTTTTTATCCAAGTCACTCACAACGAAAAAAAATTGTATGTGGAAATAATTGTTTATGGAACTTTAATAATATAATATTTGAAATCCTCTACCCCAAAAACCCATAAAACGATACCCCACATCGGTAGCGGGGTGGGGGTGGTGATGGGGGGTGGTCGTGGGGGTGGATGAAGTAAAAAAATATTTTGAGGGTTCTGGTTCTTGTACACACACTAAATCACAATTTTTTTTCATCCCCTTTAATAATGAGGTGGGGGTGGTAATGGGGGTGGCTAATGCCAAAACTTTTTTTGGGACCTTAGCTTCTCTTGTATATACTAAATACCAATTTTATGGACTCTTACCTGCTTGATTTACCTATTTTCCCCAAATTTACCCCAATTTACCCCCCAACCCTTCGAGAGAACAAGATGAAAATATAATCTAGTTCTAGATCTCGTTAAAGTACATATGGAATGTGGAAGTAAAAAATAAAATTGTGATTTGATGTATTTACAATAATCAAAAGCCTCAATTTTGTTTTGGCATTAGCGATTCCCTCTACTATACCCCACCCTATTATTAAGAAATAAAAATATGACTTATTGTGTATACAAGAAAATACATTTTTTTGACATTAGCCACCCTCTCTACCACCTTGTGGAATATCGTTTTATGGATTTTTGGGGTAGACGATTTCAAATATTATATTATTAAAGTTCTACGAACAATTATTTCCACACAGTGAAGTACAAGTAATATAGTATCGACATTTCTTTTGTTCTAAGAGACTGGGATAGGAAATAATGATTCCTTTGGCAATGGTTTTTGTATTAAAAATCCAATTTTATGGACTCTTACCTGCTTGATTTACCTATTTACCCCAAATTTACCCCAATTTACCCCCCAATCCTTCGACGGAACAAGATGAAAATATAATCTAGTTCCAGATCTCGTTAAAGTACATATGTGTACCAAATTTCAACTCAATATCTTAATCAGTTCCAGAGTAAACGTGCGCACAAAAAATTACAGACAGACAGACCGACAGACAGATAGACAGAAATTTTTTTCGTGCAAACTTAAAATCTCGACGTTTCGTGACATTGAACAATAAAAAATTTTTTGTCGTTGCTATACTACCACTGGATGTGGAAGTGAAAATTACTAATAGTATTCTAGAGCCCTTTACTACTATATCTTGGCCGGAAAAGGGGGATAGTAATAATGCACATGAACAGTGCGTACACCCGATCCTATCGGTGTTTAAATTAGAAGAGGGTGAAATTAAAAATAATTTTTACAAAGGCTTAGCAAGTCAATGTCGCTCAATGACATGTGCCGCTTGACACTATTGACAGTTCAATTCATCACTATCCTCCTTTCCCGGATAAAATATAAAATTATTTTGGTGGCATAATAGATAAACCACCTTTTCATATTTTATTGTATTTACAAAAAAATTATGTCGAAAGTATTCAGAGTCCCGTGGGTGCTTCAATTTTTTGCATTTTGATAGAGCCTTACTTTCTTATTTTTTATCCACGAGGCATGAAGCTTAGTGATTCGCGAAGACACTTAAGGGGCATGTCTATCAAATAGAAATAGCAATAAAATTTTATTTGCCAGATATGTTCTATATTATCCATAGAGGATATATTATCCCAAGAGGTATTATTCAGATTCACTAAAAATTTTTTGTGATAATTTTTTTTTAAATGTCCTTATTTGCAACTTTAGCGGCAATATTTTGAATTACCCAGTATATATAACGTATATAACTAACGTACATATTTAACTGTATTTACTGGTATATTATGTTATAATTTTAAAAACCAGCGCGAAATGTTTTCTACAGTACCTATTGATGCTTTTTTGTATAATCCACAAGTAATATGATACAAATGAAAATACCCACAATAATTATTGGTATCACGCAGTAAGTAGTTAAATCATAGAAAAAGAAAGGTCACAGTTGAACTAGCCGATCTGATTTCTTCACAATGTTGCCACTTCCGCCATATGAGCCTACCTATAAATGCAACTTAAATGCACTTGCATATCAGTTTAAGTTTTCCATCCAAAAACAACACAACAACCTCAAAATGTTCAGATTCGTAGTATTGTCTGCTTTAGTTGCCATCTGCTCTGCCCATCCCGGTAATTTGGGCTACGGACTAGGCGGGATTGGTCTTGGAGGCCTTGGACATGGTGGATTAGGATACGGCATAGCTGCCGCCCCCGTTGCCCTAGCCGCCCCCGTGGCGCTTTCCTCTGGCATCAGCCATCAGTCAAGAGTGGACATCCGTACACCTGTTGTAGCAACTGTTGCCGCCGCCCCTGTGGCTATTGCCGCCCCCGCGATCGCTGTTGGCGGGCATGGACTAGGTGGAATTGGGCTTGGAGGACTTGGACTGGGGGGAATTGGATTGGGGCATGGAGGAATTGGCTTAGGGCATGGGGGATGGTAAAGAAATTATCATCAGTGCTAGCCTTGCACATTGCATTGTACAGTTACCATTCATTTAATTTAATTCAATACATAATTTAATTTATTTGTCTGCTGGTTTTTATTAGAATTAAGGGTGGTGATGCCGTGCTTAAGAAAATGATTTCGTAATTCGACAGTTTCTCCTACATTCCTAAACCGATTTAAAAAATTTTTTGATAGGCTTTTAGAGACAACATTATAGAATGATACTATACTAGGCTATTGAAAAATCAACAAAAATCAGTTTTTTGATTTTTGCACAAGTAAAAAATTTTCCCTTTCTTTAGTTTTCAATAGCCAGGTACCAATCTATAAAGTTGAGAGACGCCGTTTTCAGCATAATTCCTTTATTTCTAGTACCTTAAGAAATAGCCTATAATCTGTTCAAAAAGTGTAGACAATAGACTCATTGATGTTCCAGTTTACGAGCATCGCCTATTCCATCATTTGGTTTGGCTGTTATTTATTTATTTATTTATTTATTAACATATTACATTTAATAAATAGTCCTATGGGTCTTAGCGATGTAAGACCGATACATCTTTTACTTGTCAAGACAAAAACTATTGTTGTTAGAATAGGTAGTATTTTTCTGATTAAAAAAAAATATATTTTAAAGTAATGTACATTCGATTATGCAATTTTGACTGTAATAAAATTGAATATTTTGTATGCACAGCAGCAGTATAAAAAACCGCTGCCCAAGGAATCACTACTTCCACATCCAGATTTTCTATCCAAGTCCCTCACAACAAAAAAAAATTGTATGTGGAAATAATTGTTTATGGAACTTTAATAATATAATATTCGAAATCCTCTACCCCAAAAACCCATAAAACGATATGCCACATCGGTAGTGGGGGCGAGGGTGGGGGTGGATATAATAAAAAAATGTGGCCTTTGGTTCTTGTACACATGTACACACACTAAATGACAATTTTATTTTTTTCACCCCTTTTAATAATTGGGGGTTGGTAATGGAGGTGGCTAATGCCAACATTTTTTTTGAGACCTTAGCTTTTCTTATAAATACTAAATACTTGATTTGTCTATTTACTCCCATTTACTCCCAACGGAATATCCCTTCAACGGAATAAGATCAAAATATAATCTAGTTCTCGTTAAAATACATACCTAAGTGTACCAACCAAGTGAATATCTTAAACGGTCCCAGAGTAATCGTCACAAAAAAAAAGTTACGGACAGAATTTTCTTTTTCTCAAACTTAAAATTTCGACGTTTCATGACATTTGAACAATAAAATTTTTTTAAATTTTTTTGTCGATACTATACTTCCACTGGATGTGGAAGTAAAAATTAAGGACAGGATTTTGCATAGTGAGAGGGAAATGTGCGTTTATTTTCGGTTTGTTCTAAATATTTAAAAATTCAAGGTAAAATCTTTAAAATAGTTTCAGATACTTCCCATTGCTCTAAGGAATACAACCATATACAGTTTCTATCATAAATTTTGGATATAGTTAAATGCTATGAAATAATAATGAAATTGGGAACTAAACTGCTGGCCAATTGAAACGGACCAAGCGAATTTTTAGGTTTAAATCCATATTTTTTGAGAACGAGAATAGCTCTATCAATGTGCGGTTTTCAAAATTTAATAGATAATTTATTTGTGAAACAGCGAGTTTTGCCTGTTTTTTCTTATTATTTTATAAGATATCGATTTTTTTCTAAAAACCTGTTATTTTTCCCATTTTTATAGTTAGGCCTGATTAGGTTTCTTAAGGTTATTATAATACCTTATGACTGCTCCTCTAAAATAATAATAATAAGTGCATTTATTTGTACTTTCAGTTCATGGTGAATAAATATCTTTATTCTTACATTTACACATTTTATTCTTATTGCTCCATTAATAGTAAAAATGTTCGGTTCTTTCCTTTTCCTTTAACTGACATTGCAAATAATAATAGTGCTTATAAAAAAAAAATAAATAAATATTTTTTTTATTATTTATTTATATTCCATTTTATTCATTAAAAAGACATACACACAATTTTTCGTAGGTTTTTGTATTTTTTTATGTGAAAAATACATCGTAAAAATTTAAAAAATATATTGTTTGCATCTACCGGTAAAGCCCTTGACATGTGTGCCAAATTTCAACTTGATATCTTGAACCGTTTTTATCAAAAAATTAAATTTTGTAAAATTATATTATCACTGCCATATTCTCGAATATCATCGGGTAATAGTATATTACATACCTACCGAGATGGAAAGTGTTTCATTGTTGTCGAGAGATGAGATAGAGTAGATTGCCATTCATTCTCGAGACAGCAATGAAACTTCCACCAAGGTTTGTATACTATTTTATTCACAATCATCTCCCTTAAAGAATAAAAGCCAAAAAAAATGGTTTACTAAATTTTTAAATAGCATTTTATGTTTTTATTAAACAGGCAATGAACAAAAAATTCTTATGTCAGACGACAAATGTCAAAGTAGCGTCGTGTCCTTTGCCTCTATTTATAGAAAATGCAGGATAATAATACCGATAGTGAAATGGAATGTACTCCGCCTGAACTCAGGGAAGATGCCGAGAGAGCACCAGAAAATTTATTGCCAGAAAAAGGTAAAAAAGCAAAAAACAGGTTGGAAAATTCTCACTCAAGTCGAAAACTGGTAAGAAAGTGGCTACTTTGCAACCTGAGTTCAATTGTCGAATGAAGTAGAAATGTTATATTTTCCAACTTCTGACTTGTAAGACAATTTGATTATTTGTGTATGAGTGTGAATAAAAACACATTTTTTTCATTTTTGTTCGCCTTATACTACACATGATGAAATTAATATGGCTGAGAATAATTCATATAAATCGCTTAAGTGAATCTATAAATAATAATTGTACAAAAATAAAAAAATACATACGGGCCGTAATGAGAACCTCAGCCTTTTTAAATTTTATGAAGTTGGTTAATAAAGGACATTTTTGTGAAAATCGAAAATTTTAATTTAGTTGTTTAAATTACGGACAAAAAAATTATAAAATCTTATTCGCAGCTTTTAAGAAGATAAATCAAGTGGCATATATTATTTTCTTTTAACACGTAAAAGCGTTTGATTTCGGGTTAACTTGAAATATGACAAAATAAACATTAAAATTATTACAAACCAGACCAGTTTACAGTTATTATCACTTCCACTCACAGCAGCACCTGCACAACATTTGTTTAAAGTTTATTATCAATCAAACATGGCTGGGAAGGGACTTAGATCCTAAACAGTATGGTCGGACTACCAATAAAAATGTATTGGAGCCAATTCCTACTCTACTTCCTCCTGCACCACTCCAAGTCCTTAATTCTATTTTCTGCAATTGTACGAAAGGTTGCGATTCGAATTGTGAATGCAGAAAAATAGGATTACCATGTTCTATAATTTGTGGCTTTTATCGTGGCCAGTCATGCTTAAATATCGTTTCCGATGATACGACAGCGGAATTATTTGAAGTAAGCGATGATGAGATAGACCCTATCGCTATGTTATCCGCAGACATGATTGTAGATGATAATTATAATGAAAATGATGATGAAGAAGAAGAAAGTGATGAAGAATCGTCATAGTTATTAATTTAAATCAAAATATGTTGGTATTCTAGTAACAAACATTACTATAAACAATACCTAAATTGCTGAAGAAGTGATTAAGAATCATCATAATTATATGACGCAAGGATGGTGCGAAAACGGATGCATTGCAACGCCTAAGCTTTTCTGACCTCATCCCTCGAAAACTACTGGTCCTGCAATTTTGTATAAAATCTTTTTGTGCAGATTTTCATATCAAATATTTTTCGTAACTACTTAATATTAGCGTAAAATTAATAGATCATGAGATATTCATGAAAAACTAATTTTTGCGATCTTTGACCTTGAATAACTTTTTTTGCGTACCTACACAAATTCACAATGGACTTTTGACACAATATTTATACCAAAATAAACAAATGTTGAAAGAATCATTTCACCAGAATTTTTTCTGATGAGTGGGTATTTTTAAACCTGTGACTGGATTATAGAATAGTGGAAAAGTTTTCCACGACAGACAGGCCAAAAAGTTTATCAAAGAACGATGGGGCAAATTCACGGAAGACCTACTATGCTAAAATAGAAAGGACATTAGGTGGTGGGCCTTCTAACTGGTCACTGTAGGCTTAATAGATATATGAGTCTAATGGACCTGGGCCTGGCAGAGGACGCAACATGCAGATTTTGTCAAGAGGTACATGTGTTGTTCCATTGCGAAAGCCTAGCCAGCCTGAGATTTCAACTACTTGGCGAAGAGAAACCAAGGGCAGATAGGTATACCAAGGAACCCTTATCAAGGCAATGGAGTTTGATACAAAAGACAAAGCTAGATAAGGAGCTCTAAGTAAAATTAGATTAGAAGTATCACAATAGATCCACAGGGTCGCGGTGGTCAAGTCCAATCAGCCAGCTTCTTTTTCCAATCTACAATCTACAATCTGTTTTTCTGGCCTTAGCCTAAGAGCTAGTGAACATTTTTCTTTCATTACTCGAAGTAGGTTAAAAATTTGCCAAAAGGTTGCCATGGGGGTAATGAGTTGCCATCTCGAACGTTTCGACTTAGAGATGGGCAGAAAGGGGTGTAAGAACACCCCAAAAAGAGATATCGATTTTCTGAAATGTCACAAAATGTCACTTTTGATTCGTTCGTGGCGAGCCGAATTTTCGAATTTCGCTGTGGAATTTACGATCAGGTTTATCTGGAAGACTTTCTCTTTACGTCGCGACATCGTACGTCCGTCCCAAAGGTGTTTTTCGAAAAATATGAACGTGTCAAGATGGCATGTTTTTGCTATTTTTTCGGCTCCGAAACGGTGGGAGTTAGCTCGAAATAAAAAATAAGGTCAAACGAGTAATTTCCACTATGAATCTTTTTACTACCATCAGAATTTTGATTTTTTTTTTTTCGTTTCGGAGATAACTACTGAAATATCGGCCATGTACAGCAAAAATCGTACATTTTGAACTTCTAGAGTTGGCAACTTTTTAATCTTGGCTCCTACGCCAAAAGACTACTCTAGCTAATTTAAATAGAATTAAATTTGCAAAAACTGCTTTTTTTATTTTTTGAATTCCGACAAAAATGAAGGTAAATGTGATGTATTTGGCGAATTTAAGCAGACTGTATGGAAATTATGAGATATTAAAATGACTTACCCTTCATCCGGCGGTAGTTTCTGTCATTCAAATGTGTTTCACTCGATGGGAGAACGGGAATGGAAAAATATGGGGAATCAGGAGGAAGCGAAGACACGTTTAAATTATAAATAATAATATTTAACACTATTTGATAACTGATAAAATAAATATGCGTTGAACTGGTAAACTTACTACTACTAGGTTTTTATTCGATCTGTCCGCCGCGCTTTCTCTGCCTAGTAAAAAACATAAGGTTTTTTTGGGAAACAAAAACTTTAGAGTTATGGATATATTTAACATACAGAGTGTTTTCAAATTAAAATATAATAAAATGTAATTTAATATAAACGGCCAAAACATCCTGCCCCCGGGAGATTGAATGTTAATTCAATGCGTAAAAAATAAATCTATACATTCTATAAGCTAAACTAAAACTATACAAACTTCACTTAGAATTTATCATTAACCGGATACCTAAGTAATAATCAAATTAACAATTTAGTAAAAAGACAAAACAACAAAAAGAGATAGCTACTAGATTTTACAAACATAATTCAACTATTATGATTGATTAGGGAGTGGACATAATTTTGCCACTGGTCTAGTGTAAGAACTGTTTTTTGTTCGTACCACTGCTACTCTAGAGACACCATCTTTACCAGCACACAATTTTTCAATTATGGCTAACGGCCAATGTAGTGGTGGAACATTATCTACCATAATAACCACTATCATACCTATTTGAGCAGGATTAGTTGGAGTATTCCATTTTTGTCTGGCTTGTAGAGTAGAAAGGTATTCTATATGCCAACGTTTCCAATAGTGTTGCACCATTGAGTCTAATAATTTATAACGATTTAAACGATTAGGAGACTCTGTTGACAAATCCTCTGCAGGGAATGAATTTAATGGGGATCCATATAAAAAATGTGACGGAGTTAAAGCTTCTGGATCCTTTGGATCAGAGCTTAAGGGACACAGAGGTCTAGAATTAAGTAACGCCTCGATTTGGGTAAGTACTGTATTAAATTCTTCGTAACTTAAAATTTGATTTCCAATTACTCTAAAGAGGTGAGCTTTAACAGACTTTATGTTTGCCTCCCAAATTCCGCCAAAGTGGGGGGCCGAAGGAGGATTAAATTTCCAATCAATTTTGTTATTAATAAGTTCTCGAGATAGGGCATCTTTATATTGTTGAGACTGAGTTAATTGGTAAATTTCATCAAGTCTAGCCTTTCCTCCTACAAAATTAGTTCCTTGATCAGAAAACAAGGTGGTACAATTTCCGCGACGAGATAAAAATCTTTTGAAAGCCGCTAAAAACGAATCTGTAGATAGATTACTGGCAAGTTCTAAGTGAACGGCCTTGGTAGCAAGACAAATAAATAGGCAAACATATGCCTTTTGGCTTTTAACTCCGCGTTTTCTGCCTAATGTTATATAAAATGCTCCTGTAAAATCCACGCCTGTGGATAAAAATGCCTTTGCTTGATTTACTCTTTCGGAAGGTAAATCTGACATTATGGGATAATTCGGTTTAGGATTTAATCTAAAACAGTAATTGCATTTCCAAATACGTTGGCGAATAATACCACGAGCTGCTAGAATCCAATAATTTTGTTGTAATAATGATTGCAGCAAATGGGCACCGGTATGAGAATATTTTCTATGGTTATAATCAATCAACAAGTTAATAAAAGGATCTGATTTTGGTAAAAGAATCGGATGTTTATGATTAAAATCAATATTTGCATTCGATAATCTTCCACCTACTCTAATTATACGATCCTTGATAAAGGGATTTAATTTTCGTAGAACATGGGATCGTAAAGGTTTGTTTTCTGAAAGAAGTTTGTATTCTTCGGAAAAATGACGTTGTTGCACAGCTCGTATTAATGTGTATTCAGCTTGGTTAAGGTCAGATTTACATATCGTGTGATTTCGAGGTAAAAGTTTGAGAAATCTCAATACATATACGGTAGAATGAAGAAGTTTAGTCCAAGAGGAAAAATATTCTATCAAAATATATAAGGGAGAAATTGTTGGTTTAACTACGAGGTAAACTAAACTTTCATCTTCCGGAATAGTGATTAAATTATCACTAAACGATTTAATAGGCCATTGGGAGGAATCTAAAAACAACCATTCGGGACCAGAAAACCAATAGGGATGCTTTATCAACGAATCAGGGGAAAGCCCTCGAGAAGCACAGTCAGAAGCATTCTGTTTACCGGTTACAAAATACCAATGAGAAGAAGGTAGACAGTTTTGAATTTTAGTGACTCTGTTTGAAATAAAATTTTTCCACTTTTCTGGAGAGGAATGGATCCAATTCAGTGTGATCATTGAATCGGACAGAGCGAATATTTGGTCAATAATTTTTCTAGGAGAATAAGTATCTCTAACATGCGATATAAGCTTGGATAGTAGTACAGCTGCACAAAGTTCTAGCCGAGGTAGGGTGACTTTGGACATTGGAGCAACCTTGGATTGTGCATATAGAAAGTTTACACTCACATGGCCAGTAATATCTGTGGATCGAATATAAATTACAGCAGCATATGCTCTTGAACTAGCATCTGCAAATCCAATGATATCTACCGAGGAATTTTCAAAAACTAACAAATGTCTAGGAATTTGTATATTATTCAATAGTTTAAGTTCTTCTTGGAATTTCATCCACAAATTAACCATATCTTTAGGGGCTTCTGTATCCCAGTCGAAATGTAATTCCCATAATTTTTTTATCAACAATTTTACAAAAAGGGTAATTGGTGCTAGGAAACCTAAAGGATCGAAGATGCGTGCTACTAAAGATAACATATTTCTTTTGTTGCAAGGCAACACAGAGATGGAGATTTTAAAACTAAAATTATCAGACGATGGATTCCACTCTAAACCCAAAACCTTTAAACTTTCTTTGTCAAAGGCCATAGGTTGATTTAATTGTAAGAAATCAGGAATTTGGGATAATAGTTCACTAGAATTTGACATCCATTTTACCATTTGAAATCCGCCATTTTCAAATAATTTTACCAATTGTGTGTGAATTACTATACTATTTTTTACATCGGGTAAACTACAAATTAAGTCGTCCATGTATAAGTCTCGATGAACATAGGACACGGCCTGGGGATATTGTGAAGATTCGTCTTCTGCCAACTGTTTTATGGTACGTAGACTTAAATATGGTGATGATTTCACACCAAAGGTGACAGTATTTAATTGATAAATCGAAATAGGTTTACTGGTATCAAATCTCCACAAAATTCTTTGGTACTGCCGATGGGCTTCGACAATATTAATCTGACGATACATTTGCTTGATGTCAGACACCATAGCTATAGGAAATAATCGAAAGTTTAACAATATTGTAGCTACATTGTTCTGCAGCTTCGGGCCTGTGTACAAAATATCATTTAAAGAAAAACCAGAATCGGTTTTCAGGCTAGCATCGAAGACTATTCTACAGGGTGTTGAAACACTTTGTTTGAAAATACAATGGTGGGGTATATAATAGCAAGAAGGCATATTAATTTTGTAATTTGGTACCAAGGACATGTGACCTTGATCTAAATAATCTTGGATAATAGAACAATAGGTGTTTCGAAGTTCCAGATTTTTTTCTAATCGTTTTTCTAAAGAAAACAACCGACTTTGAGATAAGGCAAATGAATCTCCTAGATGAATCGGATCCTCTTTAAAGGGGAGAGATACTGTATATCTTCCAACAGAATCTCGACTAACATTTTCAACGAAAAAATGTTCGCAAATGGAATCTTCAGATGTAGGAACAGGTGGGGTAAAGTTTTCTAATTCCCACATTTTTTCAACCAGGGATTCTAAATTTAAAAAAGAACAATATGTTTGTTCGGAAAAAGGTATTCGAAGAGGAGGGGCAGGACCTATAATTATGTATCCAAGGGTAGTTTGAATAGCAGCAGGTGTTCCAACAGCTCCTGTTACTTTATGCGATCCTAAAATTTGAGTGAATAACGAAGCTCCTAAAATTCCATCAATCGTCCCTGGAATATGGAAGGTAGGATCGGCTAACGGCAAGCAATTCAAATGTTTCAATGAACTTATGTTTATGGGTAATTCTGGTAAGGAATTAGTAACCTTTTCGACTAACAAAACTTCAAGTGGATATTTAATATTTGGATCAAGATTAGACTGAATTATAAGATTAGCTCGACCTTTGAGTGGTTTTATTATATCACCAATCCCTACAATATTGGAGGATATTTTATGGTAAGGCAAACCTAATTTTTTACAGCAGTCATATGTTAAAATATTAGACATAGAACCGCTGTCAATTAAAAATCTAAGATTTTGTTTATTATTCCATTTATCGGAAACTTTAACTATGGCAGTACTCAATAGTACAACTTGGGGTTTATTAAACTCATTATTGTTTATTTTGGTACACAAAGTATGAATGACGTCACTTTTACTGGTGGATGGGACACTATGTTCTAGATTGTTGAAGTTGCTCGGACTATCATTAATACTTGATTTGGTGTCAACATTACGGTTTTGATCATTTTTATGTAATAAAGTATGATGTTTAGCTTTACATTTAATGCAACTAAATTTGGAAGGACATAAAGAAACTTTATGTTTATTCGAAAAACAATTGATACATAAATTGTTCTCCTTTACTAATTTAAATTTTTGCTCCTGAGGAATATCTTTAAAATACCTACAATCTTTTAATAAATGTGCTTCTTTATGACAAGCAAGGCATTTTCGGCTACCATCGTGGGTTAGAAAAGCTTTGGTATTAGTATTTTTTAAGGTGTTACTATTATTTGGGTTATATTGAGCTGAACGAATTTTATCGTGTTTAACCATTACCTTACTCTGTTGGCGTATAAATTTAATTAACTCGTCATAACTAGGCAATTTTTCATTAGAACGTACTAGTTCAAAATTATTGACAGTTTCTTGGGGTAACTTTAACATAGCAATGTGGGTTAAAATATGATCATCTAAATTTTTTAACTGTAGTCGTTTTAGGACCATAGCATTTGTATCAAATTTTTCAAGAAAAGTTTGTAAATTACCAGGGTTATTGTTTAAACAACGAAAATTTAACAATCGGTTCAAATACAAATTTAATAAAAATTTTTCATCATGGTATGTGTCCTGCAGAAGTTTCCAAACAATCTCATAATTGTCTGGAATCGCTTCAATAGCATTACACGTTTTTAGAGCTTTACCTTCTAAACTCCCCAACAAAAAATGTAATTTTTCTGCTTTAGAATACTCGGGTTTAACATGAACTAGGTGCTTAAAATTTTCACTAAACAAAGGCCATAATGTTAAATCTTCACCATTAAATTTTACTAATTGAATATTAGGCATTTTTAGTTTGGATGTACTAGAACTATCATGGTTGAGATTACGTGGGGAAATTGGATTATTATATTTTTTAGCAAGATATTCAACATGACTACATAAATCGTCAAAAGCATCAAGCATACCATAATTAGGTGCTTCATCGGGTTTAAGTTCTTGCTTAACTTCAACAATTTGTTGAACAGTTTCTTGATAATCTAACATTGTTTTGGGTAAAGTTATATAACGAATATTAAACTCCTCTAATTTGGCAACATTTTGGCTATCATCTTTTAAAGACTGTCCAACATCAAAGCAACGCTGAACTCGTCTAAAAAGATTTTCACGTTTAGCAGTTAATCTCTCCAATTTCGATTCGGCAGATGGTTTTGGCATCTTGAAAATATTTTTTTTCAAATTGGGCAACAAAATAAAATTGAAATAATTGGATTAAACTAGCAAAATTAAATTCTAAAGGTCACTTTTAATAATAATATTAATTTAAACAATATTCTATATTGGAATACTCAATATGTATGTATGTGCGTAAAGATGGTGTAGCAGTTTATTTGAAAATTAATTTATCAAAACACGTAAAAATAATAATATTGGTTTTAGTAGCAAACAAATTAATTAAATCGTGTGAATTCTGTATAGTTTTCGATTATTATTTGCACTAAAAGCGTTGAAAATATTAAATTTATAAAAAGTGGTTGTAAATCTGGGTATATATATATTTTTTTTTTTATGAATAAGATTAGAATGCTAAATTTATATGAAATAAAATTTACGTCTCTAAATATGAATAGTTTCTTGTTCTATAATATATCAGGCAAAGTTTTTTACTAGGCAAAAAATCGAAAATTAGGCTTCAATTTTCTTAATTATAATGAAATAAAAGGCAAGTTTATAATACAATTTTAACAAATCAATTACGGAATTAATATTTAGATTCATAAAATCAAAAAATTATAGACAAATTTTGTACGAAATTCAACGCATAAATATGGTACTAGGCTATTATCAATTTTCCGACTGAACACTGACACGAAACAATAATCAGCTATTAAATAGGTGTATTACAACAAAAAAATTCCTGAAAAGGCCCAATCCGGCTCGTGAGGAACAATAAATGTGATGTATTTGGCGAATTTAAGCAGACTGTATGGAAATTATGAGATATTAAAATGACTTACCCTTCATCCGGCGGTAGTTTCTGTCATTCAAATGTGTTTCACTCGATGGGAGAACGGGAATGGAAAAATATGGGGAATCAGGAGGAAGCGAAGACACGTTTAAATTATAAATAATAATATTTAACACTATTTGATAACTGATAAAATAAATATGCGTTGAACTGGTAAACTTACTACTACTAGGTTTTTATTCGATCTGTCCGCCGCGCTTTCTCTGCCTAGTAAAAAACATAAGGTTTTTTTGGGAAACAAAAACTTTAGAGTTATGGATATATTTAACATACAGAGTGTTTTCAAATTAAAATATAATAAAATGTAATTTAATATAAACGGCCAAAACAGAAGGAATTAGAGAGGACGGGATTTGGGACTTTTTTTCTTCATTAAAATTTCTCCCTGTTGTCTCCGTAATTAATCGGTAATTAACTGAAATCGATCTCATATACGATGTTCAATTAATATCATGTACTACTTTGACGCTCCGTTAATCTTGGCCCTTCGAAGCAAAAGTTTCTGAAAAAAATTATTTTTTTAAGATTCACATACTCTATACAGGAAAACGTGTAATTTCCTACTTTTCCTCGAATATCTCGATAATTATCGTTTTTTTCGAAAAATTTGTAGAGAGCTTATGTAAATAGAATTAATTGAGCTTTCCGACACTTTTCTTATTTTTTCTCTAACATAAAAAACAAAAGACTTATGACCGAATATGCGCTCCGGGCTATTGCAGGAAAAGTAGGAAATTACACGTTTTCCTATAGAGTGTATGTAAATCATAAAGAAATATTTTTTCTCAGAAACTTTTGTTTCGAAGGGCCAAGATTAACGGAGCATCAAAGTAGTACATGATATTATTGAACATCGTATATGAGATCGATTTCAGTTAATTACCGATTAATTCCCGTGACAAAATAGAGAAATTTTAATGGAAAAAATAAGTCCCAAATCCTGTCCCCTCTAATTCCTTCATTTTTGTCGGAATTCAAAAAATTAAAAAAAAAAAGGTTTTTGAAAATGTAATTCTATTTAAATTAGCTAGAGTAGTCTTTTGGCGTAGGAGCCAAGATTAAAAAGTTGCCAATTGTAGAAGCTCAAAACTTGCGATTTTTCGCCGTACATGGCCGATATTTCAGTAGTTATCTCCGAAAAGATAAAAAAAATCAAAATTCTGATGGTAGCAACAAGATTCATAGTGGAAAATACCCGTTTGATCTAATTTTTTATTTCGAGCTAACTCCCACCGTTTCGGAGATATCTGCGAAAAATAGCAAAAAACAGCTTGCATTTTGGAGCCGAAAAAATTGCAAAAACATGCAATCTTGGCACGTTCATATTTTTCGAAAAACACCTTTGGGGCGGACGTACGATGTCGCGGCGTAAATAGAAAGTCTTCCTGATAAACCTAATCGTAAATTGCACAGCGAAATTCGAAAATTCGGCTCGCCACGAACGAATCAAAAGTGACATTTTGTGACATTTCAGAAAATCGATATCTCTTTTTGGGGTGTTCTTACATCCCCTTCTGCCCATCTCTAAGTAGAAACGTTCGAGATGGCAACTTATTACCCCCATGGCAACTTTTTGGCAAATTTTTAACCTACTTCGAGTAATGATGCGAAATGTTCACTAGCTCTTAGTCTACCTAGGTATATATAGAATACCTTCACTAACAACACATGGCTGTCTCTGTTAAAATATTTTTTTTACTATGTGGTTCCGTAGTGTAGCGGTTATCACGTCTGCTTTACACGCAGAAGGTCCCCGGTTCGATCCCCTACCCTCAAACCCTCTTTACCTATTACCTATCTCTATATCCCCCCTGACCCTCTACCGTAGGTCTATCTGACATCTAATAATGCTCTATTCAATAGAACATAAGTGTTTTTAAAACCATTAGACACCAGAAGTAGGGTTTTTTAATTATTTTCCCTACATAATTAATATTACTCTCAATTTACATTAAGTTAAAATATTTTTAAAATCTATAGAGAATTTAACTGCTAGATATTGCCTTATAATACGGAAAAACTTTTCAGGAACCGTTCTTTTATTTTATTAATGAAGCAAGATTGAGAGTCATCGACCTTAACACCTGGTCCCTGCGTCACTCTACGCGTTCAGTCGCGTGAATGTAACGCAGTGCTTTATTTATTGTTGTCAAATGAAAATAAATAATATGACTAAGTGACTTGTACAAAATAGTTAAATAAAATAAAAAATTTGTAATTTGGTAATTTGGTAATTTGGTTCGATCCCGGAACCAGTTTTTTTTTTGTTCTTAGGATTTAATATTGAGACTTTAAAACGATTATTTGAACACGTCGGTGGACAGGTAATTGAACCCTTTGTAAGACTTCCAGTTTAATCCTAAGGGTTTTGGGCTTGGATTTATAAAAAAACTACCTATTTTATCTAATATAAACACTGAACCACTTCTTGGCCAATCCGAAGGATGAAACATTGAAATCTCTGCAATTTGGTTATGCTTTGAGCTATGAGATTCATTCGGACATCAAAACATAACTTAAAAGATGGTTTCATTACTGTATATGTCGATATTTTTATCTTTAACGATATAATTTTGAAAGCGCTATTTTTTTTAACACCCTCTTAAAACGATTGCAAATAACTCTGAAACTAACAATCCTGGGAAAAATATTCCTGAAATAAAAATTATTATCAACAGAAACGAACGAAAAAAAAATCTGTCTGTCGGTCTGTCTGCCAGTCTATCTGTAACTTTTTTTGTGCGCACGATTACTCTGGAACCATTTAAGATATTGACTTGAAATTTGGTACACGTATGTATTTTAACGTGATCTGAAACTATATTATATTTTCATCTTATTTCGTAGAGAGGTTGGGGGTAAATTGGGGTAAGTGGAGGTAAATAGATAAATCAAGAAGGTAAGAGTCCAAAAAATTGATATTTAGTATATACAAGAGAAGCTATAGGGTCTCAAAAAATTTTTTGGCATTAGCCACTCCCATTATTAAAGGGGATTAAAAAAATGTGATTTAGTGTGGGTACAAGAACTAAGAACCTCAAAATATTTTTTTACTTCATCTACCTCCACTACCCCACTATCGTTTTATGGGTTTTTGGGGTAGGCGATTTCAAATGTTATAAATATTTGAAATCGTCTACCCCAAAAAGACATTTTTTATTCGATATTTCAGTTCAGTCTGTTGTGAAACGGATATCGGTACAAGAAATTATTTTCTACGATGATTATTAAAATTTATTTTCAATTTATAATAAATTTATAATAAAGTTAGAATACAGTTAACTGAACCACAGTAGATACGAAAAAAAATAATAGAAACATTATTGTAGAAAATTTAGTCAGTAGGGTGGGCCGAAAAAATTCGAAATTTTTTTTTCAAGTCGTAATACCGCGGAAAAGTTGCTAATTGGGGAGACTAAAAAGGAGTAAAAAAAGAAATAAAATCTGTTTATATCTTCCGGTCGCGCAAGTGCTCTAAAATTTGCCGAAATTTGGAAAAATTCACATTTTTACGATAATTTTTAACATTTTTAAATTAGCCTCCTCCCGAATGTAATAGCTCAAATTCTTATGTATTATAACCACAGAACATAATGTTTAAATATTATTTAAATCCATCAACATCTTCCGGTCACGCATTGCCTTCAAAGTTAATGAAATTTTGAAAAAAAAATACAAATAAAGGTAGATCACAGTTCAAGGAAAAAAAATGCTATCAACTTACATATTTTTTTTTGGATTTCTTTATTAAAAACAAATTATTTTAGAACATCAGTGATATTTATAAACAGATTTTTTTTATTGAAAAAAACCAAGTTTTTTTGTGAACAGTCGTAAGTCTAAGAAACTCATGTTGAACAATTGAACATCTACGTGTTCACTTATTCTTAGCTGAAGGAATTTTGAAATCTGATTTATGGGCGAAGTTAGGCATGGTTGACCTTGACAGCAGAGTCGTTCTGATAAAACCTAGACTCCCTAGACTCAGCTCCGCAAACTTTTCCTGAGTCTTCTGTCATGAGTTTCACACATCATTAAACTGCCTGTGTGTGAACTGGAAATGCGAATGTCTTGAATATTTTATCCCAATTAGGGACTGAGTCACTTTGAATATGTGGTTTAAACTCATCGTCACTGATATCTTTTAATAATGGGGGAAAAGATAAATCACAGTCCATCCAGTTAATTATTTTCGAGTAGTCTTGAGCCTTGAAATTGAGTTTTGGTCGCATGAATGTTCCGATAGCTTTTCTCTTTTGATCTAACTGTCTCGCCTTTAGAATTCATCGAAGTCCGAGCTCTTATGTGTTTTGTACTATCTTGTGTCATGGCTAACATTAAATGTTCTAGATAAGCGAAAAATCAATTTCGTTCACAGGGTCGACTATATTACGTAAATCTTCAGGCCAGGTACTTTGAAGATTTTATTGATTGATACACAAGTTTTGGTCCCTCTGTAAAGTATTTACTTGTTCTAATAGTAAATCACATTGGCATGTATGACTTCAAAATAAATACAACTATTTCTTGAAGTTGAGGTGTGGGACTTTCTTCACTTAAGTACCACTAAAGTGTCGTCCTTCCTCCCATCCAAATAGAGACCTTGTAGTGGAAATTCGTCAGATTTACTACACAATTCAGACCTAACATTTTGTTTTTCTTTTCTTATTTTGTTTTTGTCTGTAACATGGGAGACGTCAGAATCGGTAATCAATCCAACGTCGGGCAAAACACTTTTAACATTTAATGTTAGCCATATGGCACAAGATAATATAAAACACATAAGAAAGCTCGGATTTCGATGAATTTTAAAGGCGAGACAGTTAGATCAAAAGAGAAAAACTACTATCAGAACATTCAAGGCTCAAGACTACTCGGAAATAATTAACTGGATATACTAATATCTTCTCCCCCACTATTAAAAGATTCAGAGACGATGAGATTAAATCACATATTTAAAGTGACTCAGTCCCTAATTGGGATATAACATTCAAGACATTCGCATTCCCAGTTCACACACAGGCAGTTTAACGATGTGTGAAACCCGTGACAAAGGACTCAGATTTCAAAGTACCTTCAGCTAAGAATGAGTGAAAACGGAGATGTTCAATTGTTCAACATGAGTTTTTTAGACTTACGACTCTTCATACAAAAACTTAGTTTTTTCAATAAAGAAAAATCTGTCTATAAATATTACTAATGTTCTAAAATAATTTGGTTTTAGATATTTAACCTTGTATTCAATAAAGAAATCCAAAAAAATATATGTAAGTTGATAGTATTTTTTTCCTTGAACTGTGACCTATCTTTATTTGTAATTTTTTTTTTAAATTTCATTAACTTTGAAGGCAATGCGCGACCGGAAGATGTTGATGGATTTAAATAATATTTAAACATTATTTTCTGCGGCTATAATATATAAGAATTTGAGGTATTACATTCGGGAAGAGGCTAATTTAAAAATGTTAAAAATTATCGTAAAAATGTGAATTTTTCCAAATTTCGGCAAACTTTAGAGCACTCGCGCTACCGGAAGATATAAACAGGTTTCATTTCTTTTTTTACCCCTTTTTAGTCTCCCCAATTAGCAACTTTTCCGCGGTATTACGACTTGAAAAAAAAATTTAGAATTTTTTCAGCCCACCCTATTAGTCAGTTTTAATTTTGCATATAGGCACTTTTTGATTAGGGCTAACCATTTTCGAGATATGAGCGAAAAACCAAAAACCAGGACCTTCTTCGTGCCCCCCTGCATCCCCTCCACCTCCTACATTCGGAGACTTTTGGTATGTTTACCTCCTAAATAGTCCAAACAGCCCTCTAGTCAAAAATTGTGATCTCAGCATTTCCCTCTAGGAAACATTCATTGACTGGACTATTTCTACCGTAAAGTACTTTGTGCAAATGAAGTCATGTGTTATATTATAAATAAAACGCCTTGACTGATAGGGTTGAGGTTGATGAACATATAGAGCCACTTTCACAATAAGAATTTATTAGCAAACTACTAAAAGTGTTTAGATTAAGTAGTTTTTAATGAAACGTTTAGATCCCTCCACATGGAGCCCCGCTGCCCTTCAACACACTTGCTTGGTTTGAGCAAGATAATATGCTAACTTTAATCCGCATATATGCCTAAATGGTACGCGTTTCGAAAAAAGTTGTAAAAACGTAAATTAGAGGAAATTCTGTGCAATTTATTTTAGTATATGTATGTTTTATCCAAAGTTGATAGTTTTTGAGTTATATGGAAGAAATCGGAAATTAAAACTTTTTTCAGGATTTTTGGCTATAACTCAAATTACAGGAAAAATTTTTGTTGGTACATCTCAGATTTGTAATCAACGCCCCAAAACAACATAAAGGAGCAAAAAACATAACTACCACGATTTGATTTAAAACACCCCCTATCAGCACCCATTGACTGGATTATAAATCGTATAAATAAATTGCAACCAGTTTTACCTACAGAAATGAATGAAATAAGGGTAACATTAATGACTTGCTTAAAAAAATTTCCAAAATGTTAGTTTACCTAGAAAGTAAAATATAACATTTAAAAGACCTTTAAAGATATCGTTAAATTACCCTCTTTACAAAACCCACCAGTGTCATCACAATAAAATAACGTGAAATGCTGGATGTGCTTCTCTTTAATTTTTCTCTTAAATTTTTCAATTAATATCAAGTTTCATACAGAACTTGTTTAAATTTGTTCTAAAAAAATACTGATTTATTTACATCTACATTTATATAGTTCTCTGTGTTTTGTGTATTCTTTATTGAAAAATAAAATATTACTAATCGCAAAATAAGAAACACTAGTGTGTCATTATTTAGTTCATCGCTGGATTCACTATTTTAAATACATTCAATAAAATGTTGTAAGTAAATGTATAACGCAAACATGACCACATTTTAAAAGTTAGTAAAAAGGGACACTGGATACACATTGCACAATTAACACTTGAGAAACACTCTCGGAGTCAATTTACCGTATTGTTATCAGGTTACTACCTTCAAAGTACTAATATAACTATAAATTGTCATCTCTGTGTAGCTACCATCACAGTCAGTCGAACTCAGTCTACAACAAATCACCTCATAATGTACCAGTTTGTGATATTGTCCGCCATTCTGGCCATAACCTCCGCCTCACCCGGAAACTTGGGCCTGGGATATGGCGGTGTATTAAGTGGCGGGTATTCAACAGGCCTTGGACTAGGAGGATACAGTGGAAACCAAGTAACAGTAGCCTCAGGTTCAGTCGCCACCGCTCCTGTCGTCGCCGCAGTACCCTACGTAGCTGCTGTATCTCCTGTCGCAACCAGCTCACAGGCCAGACTTGATTTAAATGGTCCTACTCAAGTTGTGACGCAGATCGCAGCGGCGGTGCCCGTAGCCCAGGTCAGAACCATCGCTGCTGGTGGATATGGGGGATATGGAGGAGCAGCTGGCGCAGGTGGTCTAGGATATGGTGGATCTGCAGGTGCAGGTGCAGGGTATGGTGGATCTGCTGGCACTGCAAGTGGACTGGGTGGACACGGATATTAGATATCATTACTTGCTGTACCATGTAATTTACTGTTCAACAACTAGATTTTTTAGTTAATTTTCTACTTTTTTACATGTTAAGAACTAACTAAAAACTGAAATAATGAAGGAATATTTACCTTTTTTAAGGGTATGTTCGCTAAATGTAAATAAAATGATATAATGCCAATTATATATTCTTAGATTTTTATTTTTGTTTGTTGCTGTTTATTATGTGCTTGACAATATTCCCTTTAGAAATCAAAAACATCTATTTTGGTTCTGCAAGTTTTTTAATAAAATAGAAAATTTTACTCTTTATTCTCTGATGATTATACAGTTATAGTATATTGTGACACAAGGGCAGAAAATGAGCATTAGTAGTCCGGAGCTGACAGCTAAGGGATGCTAATGCGTTTTCTGCATGTGTGACACACAACTGTTTTCGCCTTGAACAAAACATTGAACAAAAAAAAAAGAAAAAATATAACAAAAATCTCTTGTCTATTTTGATTCCAGACTTTGGTTTTAACTGACGGGCAATGAAAAATTATGTGTAACGTCAAAGTATGCAAATGACAGTCAAAGGTGTCTAGATTGTGAAAAATTAAAATCGTGTTGTTATGAGTTTTTTCGCCCAGCACATGTGAAAATGAATCATATTAACCGTAAAAATATGACAGAAAGTAATGTTTATCGTCCCTTGGGCCGAAATAGTTATTTATGTGTCATAGGTCGTAAGTGCCCTTTTTTTTGGTGGAGAATACAGTTTGTAATCCAAGGCCCGTAGGTCCGAGGTTTGCAAGAATTCGAGACCAAAAAATCGCACTGTACTGCCCGCGGTGCATATTATATTTTTCGTCATACCGATGAATCATTAAACTGGAGAGAAACTAGTGGAAAACCAAATAGTAAAGGTAGCGATGCTTGGAATATCTATGTCAACTGTCAATAAAATAAATTTAGGACGCGGCTTCTATTCAAATGACAACTACTGTCAAGATAAATTAAATCATATTATAATTAAATTAAATTAATAAAAAAGTTGAAACATTTAATTTAATACTTGTTAAATAAAAATGTAATGTAAAATTTATTTTATTTTCCTAGTTATGAAAAATCTCGACCCGTTGCCAATGGCAACAAGTGTTTGGTACATAATACGTCACTTTCGATCGACAATAGAATGGAATTAGAGTATACTTACGAGGGCGGTATGACGAGAAACTCATAACAACACGATTTTGTAGTTTCTCAAAATGACACTTGATACATGACATGACACTTTTGACAGTCATTTGCATACTTTAACGGTTTACATAAATTTTCATTAATGGTCAATTTAAGCCAAAGTTTGGAATCAAAACAGACAACAAAAGTGTAAAGTTCTGAATAATTGTGATTCTGTAAATAAGTGAAAATGAATGAGATCTTTATTATATTTTTCCATTTTTCCATATTTGTTTAATGCTAGGCAAAAAACAGTTGTGTGACGCACATGAAAGAAACGCGTTAGCAGCCCTTAGCTATCAGCTAATATTCGCTGGCTACCAATGCTCATCTTCTGCCCTTGTGATGCAATATATTATAACAGCACGAGGAAGATGAACATTACTTTCGGTCATATTTTTAGGGTTAGTATGACTCATATTTACATAGTCGAAAAAATGCATATACGACTCTTGTGGATAGAGGACACTTTGGTGGTTCCAAATCATCTCTCATTAATTTATCCATCGTCCTTATTTACTGACCCTCAGAACGTTTTGATTTTGGTCAAATATTTCTTTAATCATAATTGTTGAACAATTTTGTACAATATGTTCATACTTAGTATATGTATTTCCATTATTTAATTTTCAAAATTCCATATAAACCAAAACACAAATACAGTGTCTGCTGTATACGTACAAATATTTTCCATGAAAATATATTGACCCAAAAGAAGCAAAAAAGTCTTATAACATTTTTGCTTTACTCCAACGGCTTTGCTTATTTATTTTCTAAAAATACGATATTTTTAAGCCAGGTAGTCGGTTACTATATAAAATTGTGTAGGTCAGTATTGCAGGACAAACTAAAATCAAGTTCAATGTTTTTTCGCGACCTACATCTTCCTTTTTGTTATGTTTATTTTAATAATAATGAGACATGAAAAACCTAAAAAGACGCTGGTATCTCTTTCATAAACGGAATCCTCTGCTGCCGGCGCACAGTGGGGCAGGAAACCTCAAAATCTGGCAAAAAACCAAAATATGTAATAGAGTTAACACGATCGCTCTTTTGAGCTATGTGTAGCCAACACCTTTACACATAATAAAATGAATAGCAATTGACCATTACATGATTCATTTCAGCGCCCACATCAATCAAAACCGAGTAGTGCAGATAGTGCTTTGTGAATTTTAAAGTTATATTAAAACTTTGTGCTCCTTTATTTGTTTATTACTGTATTAAAATTCGAGTTTTTTTACTATGGAGACTTCAAGTTCATATGTGTATTACATTTTCTAGTACTTATAATTTTGTGATAAGCAGTAATATTTTTGTAAAAGCCAATTTAAAGTGGTCAATGTAAAATGTTAATTGTTCTTACTAATAATGAAACATTTAGTTTGGTTCCAAGTGCGATCAAGACATTTTTTTTAAATGAGTGTATTCTTTATATATTAAATAAATATATTACGTTTGAAATTTATGCACTATTTTGCACTTTACTTTTAAAATTGAAATTATTTCTAGCCTGAAACGCTTTTTAACAAGAATTATTATATTCGAATGTTTTTTTCGATAATTATAAAACCTTTATAAATTAGATTTTGTACAATATTTTTTCCATCACTAGCATTACATAATACATAAAAATAAAGAAATTCGTAATTTTCTGATATAATTTTTGCATCCCCTATAACCCACCCCTTTTTGAGAAATGATTTTATTAAATAATTTTTCTATAAACCTGAACCTACTTTTAGATCATTAGCCAAGTTTCAGATTTTTGGCCAGATTTTCGGGTCTCTTGCCCCACTGTGCGGAGCCGATGTTCAAAGAAAATGTTCATGTGCTTTCCATATTTCGTTGTTAGCCGTAGGTAGACCGCTGCTTACCAATCATACAGTGTTGACAATGTGTTCGATTTATCTAGTTTTAATAATACATTGTAATACAAGAGTGGCAAGGGCTTCATTGCAAAACGATGTATGAAAGTAGGAACACGAGCGCAGCGAGTGTTCCTACCATACGAGTTTTGCAATGAGGCTTGCCACTTATGTGTTACGTACTATTTTTTCTACAGTTGTGAAGTTATTTTCCTTAAAGCCTTTCAAAATTTTAAATTTGTGAAGATGTAATCGAGGCGCGTGGCAGTGACATTTTTTGCACTCATTTTGAAGTTAGAAAATTTGAATTTCAACAAAATTGTACAAAAAATTCTTGCCGCATGGCGTGCGGCAAAGTAACACTTTCCGCAGTCATTTTGAAGTTAGAAAATTTGATTTCAACACAATCGTAGAAAAAGCTAATTTACAGTAAAAATAATAAAACGGTGTAATGAACGAGGTGCTGAATTAAGTTGTTTGTTGAAATTAAATTAACCGCCCCTAATTTAATTACTACAGTTGTTAAAGAGATTTTCCACAATAAATAAAAAAAAATGGTAATTTTTTAGTCTCATCCTTAAAATACAATATTAAAGAATCTATTACATGGTTTCGATAGTTATTATTAGCAGTTATTTGAAATTCCCTGATATTTCCAGGTTTTCCAAATGAAATGGTATCTTACCCAAACACTAACAGCATCTTATTTTACATCTCTGAAAAAAATTTAAATAAAGGTTCGAATTTATAAGAGAAGAAACTTTTAGATGTAAATTCGTAAGAATATTTATTTTGGAACCGCTATGACACTATCATCAAAAGGATTTACTGTGCCGTATGACAGCTGTTAACTAATAAAACACCGTTCAAATAGAAACATTATGTTCAATTTATAAATGCAGTTAAATAACCAATAAATCTTCTGAGCTTTGTCATACGTAAATTATAATACATATAAATTGTTGAAATTTTATTGCGTGTGTATATTAAATGAAAATTAATCTTTCACCTGAATCAAACAGGACTCACGTATAAGGTAATGGGATTTGACTATTAAACCCACGATTTGCATATATCAACTCCCAAAGTTAATTAAAGCAAAGATAAATAATGGTATAGATAAAATCACAGGTTATTATTTGTCGCGTAACAATTGAAACAACCGTGCTAGTCAAAGAACTTTTTTTGGAAATGGCTATAAAAATACTTGCTATTAAAGAAACCGACGAGTCTCTAGTTGTATCTTGGAAAAATTATAAAATGTCGGAATCACGATTTTTGTTATTTTACTGACTATACTCACTAAATTAAAAAATATAAAGAGAGCTTTTTTGAAGCAGTTAAATTTCCTTTAATTCGTATTTTCCTCTGTTCCTGTACGACAAAAAATGACTGAGCTACAACAATTTAAAATTCCTCTATTATGGACCGTATTATGATTTTTTAAATTTTACTCGAAAAATCCGCACTAAATACAAAATTTCAACGATTTTGCAAATAGTTTTAGACCAGGAGCCCGCCGACCACTAATTGTGTATCGTAAGTTTACGCCCGAAATGTATGAATTGAAGACCTAAGTGGATAAAGGTGTTATGTCACACTTTTAAAGTTTTGAGTAAATTAAACAAAACGGTTTTGAGTTGGAACTTATTTATTTTGTCTTCGATTCAAATGAATAATACCTCATAAAATAAATAATTTTGGGTTATGTTCTTTTGTTTACACTAATATTAAAGAACAATATCACGCTGTTATGAAACTAGATTTTTCTATCAAAAACTGTGTACATCCACTAAAATTACTGGTTGTATGTATGACATGGTGCCTTTATAATTAAAAAGTTTCTATAAAATATTACAAATTTAGAATTCACCGTTTATTGGGTGTTAAATTTATATCAGGGGTGTTCAAAAATTGCATAAAGTAATTTTTTTAAAAAATGCTACATAACACCTTTATCCACTTAGGTCTTCAATTGTTGCTAATTTGGAGTGGTATAGCACAGAAATATTCATGCCTTTTTTTTTGGTACATGGGTGTAGTACAGGCACCTAAGAGATACAGTGCGTGTAATTGCCCATTAGGTATGTACATTCACGTAGCGCGAGAGATATGACAACACAGCAGAGCAAACTCGCCCGTCCTCGTCCGTCGGCGCACAACACAATATAAGTATATGAACAGAGAATATATAGTGTGACCCATTTCAAGTGGAAACACCTTCGTGACTCAGTTATTGATCATATAAATTCAACCAAATTTGGATCTTTATCAAAGATCTTTAATATTTCTTTTTTGAGTAAGACAAAACTTATTTCAGACAGTAGCGTGTGTTTTTATTAAGAAAAAAAGGATCGATTTTTCGAGATATCATATTAGGCATTTTTTTGTTTCTAATTCAATATTATTAATCAGCATACTTTAGAACCGGTATATCCAGAATTTAACAATATTTGGTTTTTGGTTTTTGAATTACGATCCACTTAAAATTATCTATTACACATATACATTAAATAATCAATAAATTGGTAACGAAATTTTTTTAGAAAAAAAGTCATTCTTTATTTTCTCTTTAAATTCACCTTTCCTACTATCCTATATCATCTAAACTTCGAATTTCAAGAATTTTCATTGAAAAATTTTGGATCATACCTGTAAATTATTCGGGCTAAAAGGATTACCGAATTTGAAAGTTCGATGATATGTGGTGGTAGAAAAAATGAATTTAAAACGAAAATAAAGAATGACTTTATTTCGAAAAAAGATTCGTTATCAATTTATTGATTATTTAATGTTTAAAATAGGCAATTTTAAGTGGGCCGTAATTCGAAAACCAAAAATCAAAATGTTGTTAAATTCTGAATATAGGGGTTCTACATGCTGATCAATAATATTGCATTAGTTTTTCAATAAAAAAAAATGCCTAATATATCTCGAAAAATCGACCCTTGTTTTCTCAATAAAAATAAACGCCAATGACTGAGATAAGTTTTGTTTTACTCAAAAAGGATATAGATTCAAATTTGGTTGAAACTGGATGACTAATAACTGAGTTACGATGGTGTTTCCACTTGAAACGGGTCACACTGTATACAGGGTGCATCACGGTTAGCCTATTAGATGTTTTAGAAAAACTATTTGGAAAGAGAGGCTTTTACGCCGGATTCGAATTCTATTCATTATTTTAATGTAACTTTCAATATCCTTCCCTATCTAAGAAACCAATAGTTTTTGAGATATTTCGATTTTAATGAATTCTGTTGCGAAAACCAACCTATAGTTGGAAATTAATAACATTCGCTATTGTAAATTCCGGGTTTTTCTCCCATATGTCTATGAGTGATGGAGTTTATGTGGGCTCAAGCTACAAATGTCCCAAAATAATTAATGGAGATGAAGTTGGATCTCACTTTCTAGGCACCTTGTATATTTTGGAGCATTTGTAGCATGAGCCCACATAAGCTCCAACTCTCATAGACATATGAGAGAAAACTTGGTTACCGGAATTTACTATAACGAATGTTATTTCCAATCATGAGGGTTGGTTTCGCATCAGATTTCATTAAAATCGAAATATCCCAAAAACTATTGGTTTTTTAGATAGGGAATGATATTGAAAGTTACCTTAAAATAATGAACATAATTCTAATCTGCTATAAGAAATAAGGCATGACATTTAAAATAAGAAAGCTGATATCAACTTCCTGTATAACCGAAAATGTCACATATGTGACGTTATTTTCATTAAATAGAGCACTTCTGAAAACCCCTCTTCCTAAATTTTCAGCTTAAAATTATTTGTAGTTTTTCTAAAACATCTAATAGACCACTAACTGTGATGCATCCTGTATATGAATGAACAAACACACTAAATACAGGCAATGAGTAAAGATAAACAACAAACATGGGCATTTAGAAAAAAGTATTGTAAAAGTAAAAGTTTTTGAAATTTAAAGTTTCAATGTAATTTGGAAGCACATTACACAGATTAATATTCTGTGAGTTTTTGGCAGATTTGGTGAGCATGCATCGAGCAGATCTTGGTAATCGGAGTTGACATACTCGCTTTACTTCCACATCCACGTAGTGGAGTGGAAGTAGTATAGTAACGATAAAAAAAAATAAAATTCTTTTGTTCAAATAAGCTTAGAATATCATAAAATGTTGAGCCTGTCTGTATCTGTAACTCTTTTGTGGGTACGTTTTACTTTGAATCGATTTAGAATAATGTATCTTTATTAGCTAAATAAGCTACAATTAATTACAAAGAATATTTAGAAGAGTGCATTATCTATTTACTGGCTTATTTTAAGTCAATACTTATAACAATAACTATAAAACAATTACAAGTCTTTGTATCCTAACTCAGCATAACTAATTAGAATTTTTTTTAATAAAACTAATACATAATTTAGTGAAAACGTTATATTTTTCACAGTATTTTATTTCTTTTGGCAAAGCATTCAATATTTGAATCCCCTTACAGAACAAATATTCTGATTCCACTAAGTTGTCATACCATATTATTTACATTACGAGTGTTGTAACTGTGAATATCTCTAACAAAGCTTGTTTTGTCACATAAATATCTTCGAGACGCACCATTTTTCCTTTAAATATTAATTGCATTGACTTCAAAACTATACGTTGTATAACTTTTAAAAATTTAAAACATTCAGCATTGGGTCAATAGGAGTAGAAAGTATTTGCTACATTTTAAAATTATTCTCGCGGCTTTATTTGGCATCTTTTGTACCTTTTGAATTTCATTGTTATTCAGATATAACACAATATTCAAAATGTGGAGCTATTATAGATTTACACACTAAGATTCTTGAAAACATAGATAAATAACTTGAAATCCTACTTAAAAAATATTTTTTTTACGACTTCTTTAATAACATAATCACTATTACTATTGAAAGACAAGGATGCATCTATTATAAAACCAAATTATTTAATTTCCAGAAACCTTTTCTGATTTTCTATTATTTAATACAATATTTTCGCCCATTTGTAGCTGTTATCACATAACCAATTAAATATATCGTTTAGATCTTGATTAGTAATACTAGTAACCTCATTTATATTCTCGCCATGAAAGTAAATTAATGTGCCATCTACAAATAGAACTACACTGCGATTTTTTATTAATTTTACTGTCATCTATAAACAGTACAAATAATAAAGGTCCAAGCACTGTTCCTTGTGGTACACCAAAGTCGTTGTCTATTACACTGGGTACGCTACTCCCATATTTTCTTTGTTGCCTTCTTCCAGTTAAATAAGGTTAAATCCATATAGTGTGGTGGCTTAGCGAAAAGATCGTGACTTGGATTAAAGCTCCAAATTTTGCACACTTCTTATATACCCTCAATACTATCAATTAAGAGGAGGGTGCCAGATTTCAGTATCCGACATCTTGAAATACGACGCCATGTTTGTTTTCTTTGACTGTATATGTTTTTTGGTTTTTACTAAATATCTCCCCAACTTCCGGGTTTGTAGCAAAAACGATTTAATTTAAACTAAATTTGCTACCATTTAAGACCAACAGCCGCTTTTGTAACTTTAATATTTTGCGAGATACAAGCTTCCAAAGTCTTGGGCTTTTTTCAGGTTATTACGAAAATCTATATTTTTGTTGATTTTGCTAAATATCTCCAATGCAGTCAGTTTTACATCAAAAATTCTGTTAGTAATGTTTAAGAAGAATAAATAGGCTACAATGTAAATAAAGAAAAACATCGATACAATCACAATTTGATGAAATAATGTATTTGACCATGTTACAAACGTTTCAATAAAAAAAAATTACAGAATAACTATTAAGAAAATAATCATAAAATTTATGTTTATAATGTTGTTGTTTACTGTTCACAATGGTCTTTGCCATTGACAAAGAGCTGTGCAGGCAAGTGCAGCCTCGTTACAAACGTAATTCTTAGAGCACAGGGGTTCAGCCTTACATCCTCACTTGATTAATTACCTACAGCTTTTGCTTGCTTCCGGTATAGACATCCAAACTGGTTTCCATGTCTCTTCGTTTCTTTTCCATCCAAAGTTAGCCGGAGTAGGATGAATTTTGGAGTGATTTCAAACTGGTTAACCAAATGCTAGATTGGTAGATCCAACGATTATTGTGTTGAATGAGGGCATCCTGTGTGGGCGGTAGAATTTACATCATTTTTTTTCTACAGGATGCATGTGAATCGTTCTATGAGTTCAAATGTCTTTGTTTTAGCATCTACTGGCTGAAATGGATGTTTTACAGAGAAGATAAATCCTTCAGTGCCTGGAGGGTATGCTTTCCATTTCTTCCATGCTGACTTTTTCCCCTTACCAAAAAATTGTGATGTAGTATCTGAACCCATGAAAGCATGGAAGAAGGGCAATGCTTGCTACATATTTTCTCCGAGCCCTTGGCAGATGGTATTATTAATATGGTAATGTCGGAAGTGTTTACCCTTACCAAATGCAATCCTAAGTTAAATATTAGGTTTGTAGGTTTGTAGCTCAAACAAGATGCCTACTAGTACCACAATAACATCTGTGTCAACTGTACTTATGAGAATGTTGGTTGCACCCTTTTGTAATGCATCCAACATATGAAGACACATTCTGGATCAGCTTCTTCTTGGTCAGTTTCGGACATCGGTCCACTGCTATTTTTTGAAATAATAGATTTACCATTGGTGATGTATATTTCTTTACCTTTTTGTACGTCATAAGATGAGACAGCATCACTCAGTAGGGTAAACAGTTCTGTCTTGTTCTCTTAATTCTTCAGGAATGTAACAAAGTTTTTGGAGAGTGTGGTTTCCCTTGTGACTTTTCTCCTTTCTCCCTTCCCTCTTTTTACACATGCAGTATCCTTCAGACTATCTGGCTTGAATATGTCCCATACAACATCGATTCGTAGGCAATCCTAAAGAAAAAAAAATACCACGCCAGAAACAATGGAAGAAAAATATGATCGCGTCGTATTTAGAAAGTTTGGATGCTTGTATCTCGCAAGATATTAAAGTTACAAAAGCAGATCTAGTCTAAAATTGTAGCAGTCTAGATTAAAATTGATTCGAATAGTGTTGCTGTAAACCCAACCGATTTTCGTAATAACCTAAAAAAGTCCAAAACTTTGGAAGCAAACATTGAGGAGATATTTAGTAAAAACCAGATAAAAGTCGAAAATTTACAGTTACAGTCCAAAGAAAACTAATATAGCGTCGTATTTCAAGATGGCGGACACTGAAGTCGGGCACTCCCCCGTGAATTGATAGTACTGAGGGTATATAGGAACTCCTGCAAAATTTGGCGCTTTAACCCAGCAGGTCACGATTCTGGCTAGTACTTGTTCTAAGCCACCACACTAATATAAGTACAGTTCCTTCAATACCTATTTTTGCTAACTTTGATATTAATAACTTTCGATTCACCGACTCACCGTTCCAAATGCACGTCTGAAATCTAGAAAAACTGTCCACCATGATTTGATTTTTACCTATTATCTTAACCCAATCCGATATGATGAACTGAAGTACTGATTTACAAAAATAACTGCCAGACTAATTCTCTATTAATATTTTGTTGTCCATGCAGCGAGTAGTCAATTGTTCATTTACTACCAGTTCCAAAAATTTTTCATATATTAACAGGTCTAAATTCTTTACACTGTTTATGATATTGACTTAAAATTTGGTACACCTATGTATTATAACGAGATCTGAAGACTAGATTATAATTTGATGGGGTAAATGGAAACAAGTAAATATAGCCCAAAAAGTTGGGAATTATTGTATGTACGAGAAGCCAATTTTTTTAGCAACAGCCACCTCCACTCAATTGTTAAAGGGGTACAAAAATACAATTGTTATCTACAGTGCGTACACAAACCAAAGTCCTCAAAATTGTTTCTATCATCTACTACCCTCATTACCGATGTGGGATATTGTTTTATGGGTTTCTGGGGTAGACGATTTCAAATATTATATTATTAAAGTTCTATGGACCATTTATTTCACATGGTATAGTGCAAATAGAGCTACAAATTTTTGTTCGTTGTAAGAGGCCTTGATAGGAAATCTCGATGTGGAAGTAGTGATTCCTTAGGCAGCGGTTTTTATTTTTATAGATTTCAAGCGCGTTGTAATAAATATATATAGAGGGCACATAATACTTAAGCAAAGGAAGAGAGGTTTACAGTACCATTAATACCTGCACCAGATAGCATTCTTATTACCTTGTTCTGTAGATAGAAAATTTTTAGCGCATTGGTAGACACTTCCACAGTATAACTGCGTAACTTATGTGAGTGAAATAATAGGAAATAACAAGTGAATTGAACCTTGTTTCCTAATATTGATAAATTGGTTAAAAATGCGTTTAAAGTCCTTATTTGCTCGTTTTTACACTGATCAGCAACAAAAGAAAAATTAAAGGGAATTTTAAAAACGATATTTTTTATTGATTTTTTTAAGTAAAGGACGAAAAATAGTAGTTTCACCCATAATAACCTTTTTTAAATATATTTCACCTAAATTACAGTTAGAGGTTCATCAGTTTCTTATACGATAAAATTAAAAAAAAATAGAACTAGATGAAAAAGTCTATAACAGGAAATTATTTTCGAATATACAGTGCGAGCCAAGATGAAATTACAGGATCAAGTGACTATCTCCCAACCACTTGGATGTAATGAATTTTTTTGTTGAAATAATGCCATCTGCAGATGCATATTAAAAAAATCACCAAAGTCACAATTATGGGTTTTAAAAAAAACTTATGTGAACACTAATTACGAGACATCTAATTAATGTTCTTGAATCATTTTTACTTACTAATAATGTACAGGGTGGGGAAAAATTACACAAGTCTACAAAAAAAAAATTCTGTTCCAAGGACTAAACCTACCATGCCTTAAATATTTTTATGTGCCGAATCCGAATTTTCAATTAAAATTTTCTACCGCTTAGATTTCGAGTAAATTCCGATTTTCATTGTCAAGAAACCGTATTTTGACGATAAAAACCGGGATTTACTCGAAATCTATGCGGTAGAAAATTTTCTTAGTTGAAAATTCGGATTTAGCACACAATAATACTTAAAGCATGATAGGTTTAGTCTTTGGAGTGGAGTTTTTTTTGTAGAGATGTGTTGTTTTCCAATTAAGATCTTTTTAAATTAACTTTTCTCAATTTTTGCAATTTTTATATATTTTTCGACGATGTGATGAAGAAATGAAAACAGAACATTCTTCGCTATGGCTAATTGCAACCATTCTCATTTTATTGAGCAATAAGTACTAAATTCGAAAATAAAGTTACAGAATAGAGGTTTCTTCAAATAATTCATTAGAAGATATTATAATAAGTGCTCCACATGTTGCCCACTTTGATCGACACACATCTCTGTACGCTCTTAAAATGAGGTTTCTACTGTACCTAAAATTTTCGGTGTGATAGATCTAAAAGCAGTTATTACCTTTCCTTCATATTTTGTTGGTGTGTCTTTATAAAAAACTTCCTTCACGTATCCCCATAAAAAGAAATCCATTTTTGTAAGGCCATTTAGTGGGCCCATTTCTTCCAATCCATTGAAGTGGGTAGGTATTATTTAAGTGGTCTCTAACTGCATTTAAATAATGTGGTGAGGCGCCATCTCTAAAAAGAGACTTCAACAACTGTACTAATATGCATAGCATTCCATTTAAGAAAAAGGCACTTGATCTTGTAATTTCGCCTTGGCTCGCCCTGTATAATTTCCGGTGATAGACTTTTTCATCTAGTTTACTTGTTTACTTGTTATCGTAGAACTGGAGATATCTAAAGATTTTGTTTCCTCGAACAATTAGTCGCGGAGAACCGACAGTCTGTACACCGCCGCGATATGACGATTTTTTCCAACGTGAGAATTTAAATGATATTGGTTTGCTGGAGTCCACTCAGATGAGCGGCTTCGCAGCACACCGTCCGTATCTGTTGAGTTTGATTACAACCGAATCGTTCAGCTGAACTGTGCAGATGCATGTTGGTGTCTCTTTATGTAAAATATATATTTAATATCAATTTAGACAATCAGTAAAATGAAAATAGTATTCAGATGTCATTTCATCGTCAAATAATCTCCTCTCTACAGTAATATTAAAAGCCCCCTCCGAATCCTGGCACGAAAATAAGTTTTTCGCTGGTTTATTTGGAGCTTAGTAAGTCGTCAATACGATCCGTCGTCTTATTCCTCTTCCGATAATAAAAATGCAATTAATTGATTGGAGTTCATCTTCTAGTTAGATCAGAATACAAACGCATAAGTCAACGGACGAGAAGACACTACAATTTCTAGCAAACCATATAGAACCGAAATCGCCGTCCTCGAAGATCGACAAGCGGTCGTCGGTTCTCCACGACCGATTGTTCGAGGAAACTAAGCCTTAAGACCGACGCACTATTGCCCCACACTGTATATATTATTTTATATAAGTATAACATTTCCAAGAAAATTGAACTATGCTATTCCGTATTGAAATTCAGAATACCTATAATAATAATATTGTAACGAGTTTCCACCCCTAGGAAACCACCCTCGCAAATTCCGTGGGTTCCAAAAATTATATATAACAAGAGATTGTCCACTAACACACTTTATTTAATAACTTACTGCATACTTCACAATACTGTTATTAACTTAAATGTACTTTACTGACTACAAATAACAATGTTTATCACTTTGTTTTTCACATTGGAGTCTTAACCTCAAGTCTCACTTGTCAAATCCAAGACTTCAAAACTTTCTGTACTTTCTGAACTACCCGCCGAGAATGCGGTCGGTCTTTTATACCTAAAAATGACAGATCTCGATTTTTCTGTGATGACGCCACCATTCTCTAGATAATTCCAGATGTCATCACTCTAAACTACTACTGGTAGGTTCTTTCTCGAGTAGGTGCAAATGCATCTGAATTAATTGAAGGGGTTGCAACACATCACACTGCCCCCTCCTTAAGCCTGAACATCCCGGTCAGGCAATTTGGAATCATCGGTGTATTTTGCCAGTCTATCCAAATGTACGATCTTCATCTTGGACTCTTTGCTTCGTTGAATTCGATAAACGACATCATTAATTCGAGTAATAACAGTATACGGTCCATCCCAAGGAGGTTGAGGTTTCGGGGGTCTCCATTCCTTCCGCTGTGGGTTGTACAGCTAAACCAGATCTCCCACCTTGAATCCCCCTGTACTGGCATTCTGATCATAACGAATCTTCAATCGGTTACTAGTTTTGTTCATCTGCTCTGGGTCATTCTTCGGCTGTTCTCGACTTCCATTTCTGTAGTTGTTCATGGAAAATGGTTCCCCACGGGCTGCACAATTCTTACACTTGCGACACCAAGCCTCCACATCCTGGCGACTATTAACCCAATAGAACTGTTCCCGTGCTCTATTCAATGTCTTGTTTATGCCGAAGTGTCTGCTGGACGTTTCATTATGCGCTTCCTGGAGTACTTCTGGTACACGACACCTGGGAATCACTAGACGCATGGCAACCTGCTTCCCATCTGGGCTTTCCCATGCTCTCCTCAAAAGCCCGTCTCTGACCGTAAGTGAATCCCATTGTGACCATAAAGCCTTCACTTCTTTGTTGGAAACATCCTTCCATACTGGGCGCGTTCCCTCTTCTTTTGCTCTCAACATGGGTCCGATTTCTACATCGCGCAATTGCTCTTGCCTCAGAGTTTTCTTTGACCAAATGTCTGGAAGATCGACCTTGACAGTGTTAGCTTCAACCATGTTCGGCAAATTTCTCACCTGAGGGTGGCGTTTGCAATCTTCCTTGTCTGGTTTTCTGGATAATGCAGGACTCTTGACTGCCTGCGTTGTCAATAGTCTCGTTTTCTGGCATTGGTCGTTCACTTTTGACAGAATAAATTGTTCGCTCCCAATCGCTTTCCTACGTCAACAATAAATCCATACTGTTCCATGATGTCCAGTTCCAATACTTCGCTACTACTTTGGTGTCTCGTCAGCCTCAGAACTTGCGTGATGTCTTCGTCCCTTATGCCATATAAAAAGGCCCCCATGGCTAATTGTTCCTGAAATTCTCTAGGTGCACTCGGATACGCCAGGTGTGCCAGTCTCTCTATCGCAACTTCAAATTCTTGTAAACTTTCCCCAGCTTTTTGTGTCCGTGATTTTAGCTGAGCCTGGTATACTTGGGCGAGATGTTGGTCGCCATATTTCAAGTCCAAAGCAGCTTCCAAGACTTTGAAGTCCCTTTGTTTCTCAACTGAGATGGTTTGGAGTAACTCTGAAGCTTGGCCCCTTAGCGCTAGAACTAATGCTATGGCCTTTTCCTCATTATCCCAGTTGTTCGCACACGCTGCTGCCTCAAACTGTCTCTTGTACGTCGCGTCGTCCAGGAACTTTGGCCATCAAAAGAAGGAGGTTTTAGTCGCTGACCTGATGATACCACCTGCTGGCTTCCTCTATCTCTCAACTGTCGTTTAAGCCGGTCTATTTCTTCTTTGACTTCTTCTTCGAACTTGTTTACTTTCTCTTCAACTTCAGTTACTTCTCATTTTACTTGACTGACTTCTGTCTCGACTACTCCTACTTTACCTTCGACCTTGTTTATCTCTTCTTTGACTTCACATTTTAGTACTTCATTGGCAGAAATTATAGCGTCCTGTTGTATTTTGATTTGTTCATTTAAAATTTTCCTTAATTCTTCCTGGCGTCTTTCTTGCTCCTGTTTTTCCTCTTGCTGTCGTATCTTCAGGTCTTCCATAATTTGTCTCAATTCGTCTTTCTCTTCTTGACGTCTTCTTTCTTCCTCTTGACGTCTTTTCTCCTGTTCTACTTTGTCTTCCTGGCGTCTTCTTTCTTGTTCGTCTTTTTCTTCTTGATGCCGTTTTTCCTCCTCCTGGCGCTGCTGTGCCATCATTCTCGTCAATTCCGCAAGTAGGTCCTTCATTTGTTTCTTCGTAGCCATGCTTCTTCTTGTAATGGGCATACGATTATGTTAAAATAAATTTAACTGCCACGACAATATCGGTAATGAAACTTTCCAGAACAATCTCGAAACAGCACGAAAAAGTCTTATCCAGAGTCTTATCACTATCCAGTTCAGAGAATTTAATAATTTCCACTAATGTCCAAATAGAAAAGTTCTAGAAATTTTTCACGCACTAACACAAATGAGTCATTTTCAGTGTCTCTATCACTACTCAGTTTAAAGGATTTAATTATTACACTAATGTCCTAATTAAAATGTTCTACAATGTCTCAAAAATGCACTTAACACTATTTTCCTGTTCGAAAATAACCCTCGAACAATGTCCAGTAAATTAGTCCTCTGTGTTAGCACTAACCCTCGAGAATACTTCTCGAACACTCCAACACAACTTCAGAGCTCCTCTTGTCATAAAATTCCGCTTCTGACACCAATTTGTAACGAGTTTCCACCCCTAGGAAACCACCCTCGCAAATTCCGTGGATTCCAAAAATTATATATAACAAGAGATTGTCCACTAACACACTTTATTTAATAACTTACTGGATACTTCACAATACTGTTATTAACTTAAATGTACTTTACTGACTACAAATAACAATGTTTATCACTTTGTTTTTCACATTGGAGTCTTAACCTCAAGTCTCACTTGTCAAATCCAAGACTTCAAAACTTTCTGTACTTTCTGAACTACCCGCCGAGAATGCGGTCGGTCTTTTATACCTAAAAATGACAGATCTCGATTTTTCTGTGATGACGCCACAATTCTCTAGATAATTCCAGATGTCATCGCTCTAGAACTACTACTGGTAGGTTCTTTCTCGAGTAGGTGCAAATGCATCTGAATTAATTGAAGGGGTTGCAACACATCACAATATAGTATTCAAGAAAATAAAAATTTCGCATGCCTTGAAAATTTGGTCAAGGGTTTTTCAGATCTCATCTTGCCCTTGGCAGAAAACTCTTATTGAACTGGAACGAGATCTGTATATCAAAATCACAAAGCAATTTGCCGTAATTTTCTCTTTCTACTTATTTAACAACAAACGTAAATCATACAAATTTGAAATAAATATGTTTATTTACAAAGTCATGTTGCAACTAAAGCAAAAGATAATAGAAAAATAAATAAATATGTACAGACTTTTAGAAAATACAGTGAGTATTTTCTCGGGAAAGGCGATATACACAAAAATGTCTGCGAATCCTTAAATTTGATGTTTAGTAATGACTGTAGGTTAAGTGCGAAGCAAGGAGTGGACTTTTTACAAAAGCTGGAGCAGCGGCGTACGAAATAGCTGGAGCAGCAAAAACTGGGGCCTTTACTATTGGTGTGGCGAAGGCGACAGGCGCAGCCTTTATAACAGGGGCGGCTGCTACAACTGGAACGGCAGCACCAGAAATCTGTGAATATACAAGACAGTTTTAAAGTGGTTCATAATGTTTTAACTGACTATTATTTAATTCTATTTTTCTTAGATTAGTTATTTGTTTAAAATTTTTGAACGGCGCGTAACATTTAAGTACTACTACCTTAAAACTTATCTCCAGCAAACACATATAATCAATTTTATTATTAAATCATAACCATAATATGAAAATAAACAGAAGATAAAAGAGACAAAATAACATTTTAATGCATACAGTTACATTTTTTTTTCACCGCTACATCATAGTGGAAGATATCAAACTGATCCTGAAGATTATTATAGTTCTCACATATTTGGTAGTGTTGAACATTTCTAAGTGCTAGTTCTGGGCGTCAGAAAATTGAACAAGCTAAAAACGTACTCTTCGCCAATTTACTGAGCTTTTTATATATAATTGTTACACATTCTATAGGATACTCTTCGCAGTTTTCTTGTAAATAATGTTAGTTTTTGGACATCCTAAATTTTGTGATATAAACTTTGTTGTGAAAAAAATTGTATGAAAAAAAAAAATGAAAAAAAAATCCAACCTGCGGGATTCGAACACGGGACGCTTGGATTGCAACGAAAAGCTTTAGCCGCTGCGCCACCACCTGTTGCTAGGAAAATTGATTGTCTGTAATATATATCTGTCGACATTCATACATATTTCACTTCTAAGAAATATTAGTAAACTTCATACACAAAAAAAAATTTGTTATGGAAATAATATCTCGCGATTTCGATTTTAGTACAAGCCACAAAAATTAACAAAAATTTTTTTTTTTTAAATTAAATAATTAATAACTTTTTTATTTACTGATCGATTTTCTTCAAAAACAATAGGGTTCTTCCTCTAGCTAACACTAACTTATTTTCTAAATTTCAATACAATCGGACTTTTCTTTCTTAAGTTATCGTGCTTACAAGAAACGTGACGGACGGACAGACGGACGGACAGACGGACAGACGGACAGACGGACAGACGGACATTTTGAAAGTTGTTCAGAATTCGTTCACTAACACAATGATATGAAAATTTTTTCTCTACGAGCGATATTTACGATTTTAGAAATGTGCCGATCAAATACAATATACTCTTCGTTTTTGCGAAGAGTATAATAATGAGCTTTGTTTACAACTAAGTCTAGGTGCTGGAAAATTTAGTGAGCAAGATAGCGCCACTATCTGTTATATATTACGTATTACTTTGAATTTCTTATTTGCTGTGATATAGTTCAGCAAGTCGCCAGACTAGAAAGTGAAAATATATCTTAGGAAAACCAATAGCAGGATAGATACTATCGCCCTTATCACTTAAAGTCGTTAAGATATATCTGAATTATTTCTATGTTTTGTATGCTGTGTAGAGGCTATAGTAGTATTACTGCTATTTTTACTAGTCAATCAGGCCGGGATGGCCCATTTTGCTTAGGGATCTACAATTTAACGTGGACTCCAAACCACTGTCCTTGACCACCAACTGGGCCATCCACCACCTTTTATGGCGGTTCAATAGCCCGGGATTGTCCCCTGGGCCAGCCACCACCTTTAGACTAGGAGCTGACGACAAAATCACTGTGTTATTTTATTCTTCTCCATAATAATGCCGAGGTCGGTCAGCGGGACATTGATGCAGAAAACGACTGCGAACATGTAACTTTTCAAGGGGTTTTTGTCAAATCTTATTCACCTTGAAATTTATTAATTAGTTAGTTTTTAATAAATAATGTATGAATAAACATTTCTTACACCTGGCAAGCGGGACAAAATTGTTCTTACACCTTGTAAACAATGTAATATTAAAAATTCTTACGGCTTGAACGCGGACCAACCGAGTTCTTACACTGCTCTGAACTAAAAATCGAGAGCCCCTATGTCGTTCCGGAGCTGCTGTGTGCTGAGGATAATTTTCCTTTATTGTTATATAGTAAGTTATAACAGAATTTTAAGCATGATTAATTAACGTATGCCAATTCGAAGGCAAGTTACTATAGGCATTCGATTAATTATAAGAGAAAACCGTGATTATGTTCTTGTGCACCAGCGATAAAAACTACATTTTGTTGTGCTTTTTATCCCTGTTGGGATGACTCAGTACATTTTGACATGTTTTATTTTTCTTTTTTTTTCTCTCTTTTTGCATTGACTAAAGTAAAGGCTAACTACATTTTGAAATACAGAAAGGGCATCGGTTATATTGTGGTCATACATCTTTGCAAATAACTCGTTTATTTTTAATTTTTCCAAAAAACTCTATTTCAGATTTTTTGTCCGAAAAGGTCCGTGCCTTATGCCGGTTATAGAGATTGATCGACGGAATACTTAATTTTCGATTTTTATTAGGAAACTGTTGGGTATTTGTAGAATTTATCAAAAAAAATGAAGTTTTCCAGGATTTGTAGATTCGCTTTTGTTTTGTTAAATTTCTCACAAACGTCATCTAATAGAATTAATCGAGCCCTACAATCGCCATTTTTGAAAATCAAAATCGGACCTTCGGTTCGGGAGTTATCAATTTCTTTGGAAAATCATACTCGGCCTTGGAAAAAATACTTGCGGTCAACGGATTCGGGCCGCCAGCAATAGGCTTCATTTGTGGCCGTGTACATTTGATCCCACCAAGTCTCATCGAAATCGATCAATATCCTGGACAGTTATCGTGCTTCCGATTTCGAGAAAACCAGTTTTTTGCAAAAAAATTCAATTTTCATTTGTTTTTCGACATTGTCTCCGGTATACTTATCTGTATATTGTTGCCAGCGGCACCATCTCTTTTTTGAAATATCTCGATCCGACTGCCCGTTACCGAGTTATTCAATTTCTCCCGAAAAACTTGAAACATCTATATAGGGTACTTCCGGTTTCCGAACGAAGCCGAGCTTCCAGCGTTAAGGTTTTCTAAAGGCCTCCTATTAACCACCCAAGTTTCATCGAAATCCGAAAACGGATTAGGGGGGGCTGAGCCTGACAGACAGACCGACAGGCCGACAGACCGACTGACCGACGGACGGAATTTTCCAAATTCGCTCTCGAGTCGATAGATATGACTTTCATTTCGATGCGACGTTTTTTTCGGATTTCGATGGTCCACTGGAAAAATGCAAAGCCTATACTACATTTTTTTTCAAAATGTTAAAATATTACATAGTTTACAAGCTGTAAGAACAATTTTGTCCCGCTTGTCAGGTGTAAGAAACGTTTTTTCATACATTATTTATTAAAAACTAACCAACAAATGAGTTTCAAGGAGAATAAAATTTGACAAACCCTATGTTTTATTTTTCCACCCCCCTCGTATATTGTCCCACCCTCCAGGTGTAAGAAATGACTTTTCAGTATGGAGAGAATGTACTTTACCGAATATATAGGGATTCCCGGTGAATAAGATTTGACACAAATTTTTGTCGTCAGCTCCTAGTCTACTTTATGGTGGTCCATTAGCCCGAGGATTGTCTCTGTTGGCAGCCTATCGACTATGAGATCATGGATCACCTATCTAAGTGCTGGACTCGCTCAGCATTGCTGCGCTTCGCTAATCGAATGTCGGAACTTAAACCGGTGATCGTACCTCATCCCCTTATGTCGAGACTAAATAATTGATGAATATTCCAATTTGGATAGAATATGATAGTTTCTGTATATGTTAATATCGTTAAAATCCTGAGAACACCGTATTATAAATTGTAGCCTTCTAAAACATGCATTGGTAATGTGTATATGACAATTAAAGGATAGTTTGTTGTCAAATGTTACACCGAGGTATGGAACGTTGATGGAAGTGAAAGCACTGAATCTTCTAAATAGTAAATTTGACATATTGACTTATTGATTTTCTTAACAGTTTCTAATTTCACATAAGCATAAGCCTTTACATAATTTACTTTTTTTGTATATCTTCATATCATCTGCTTCATCATCGAAGCATTATGGGCCTAATACAGAATCGGGGTACACCCGAAATACATACAAATTTCGCAGACCGTTAACCACAGTAATCAATATCGTAAATTTTAAAATTATGAATTTTTTTTTTTTAACTATTTAACGTCGGCCTATTTCCGCTACCAGGGCCTATCACCGACACCAGGAGACGAGCTACCCCCAACCTGGAAATTTTGCCTAACCTCTTCCCTTAAGAAGAGTAGGGACCTTTTACTTGCCTAACATTTAATAGACAAGGGACTGCCTGCTTTACATCCCCTCCGAAGGATGGTATATCCACTACGTAACCCTCGTCTGAAATTACGTAACTTCCGCGTATACACTGATATACAAGCCGCTAGAAGGTGGGACGAGAACGCTGTATTTCCCAAGATGGATCACCCATTCTAGTACTAACCGCGCTCGACGTTGCTTCAACGGAATATCGACTGACATTCACATTGAAGTCGCCTTTACGCTCGCCCCCAAAAATTATGAATTTAAAATACCATAATTCAGTCAGCTATATATTGGATTATACATAAAATATTGATTGAAGTACGTTTTTCCTTGAAAAACCGCCCTAGTATTCAGTAATGCGATTTTTTGCATAAAAAAATGTTGGTTCAGATAATAAAATTAGAGATTTAGAGAAATTGTTGATAACCGTTATAGGTCTGCAATTTTCAATATTATTTTTCCTCCTTTTTCATATATAGAAATTAATTTACAACATTTTAGTACATCGGGAGATAAATTCAAATATATTTCATATAGCACTAGTATTATCATGTAATACAGACCAGAATTGTCAGGGACAAGGAAATAAATTACACACACATCCATAATCGCATACATGTAATTTTGAAATAAATATTCTGCTATTAATTGTTAAGTAATTAAACAATTTAAATTCAACTGATAGCTATCTCTGAGATATATGCAAAACGGTAGAGGTGCAATTACATTGTTTATATTTAAACTGAAATTTATGGTTAAGTAACGAATTTGCTATGTATATATTCATTAAAATTACTACTTAGTAGCATATATTGTTAGACCATGTTTTCCATCGATTTTCTTTGAATATCTCGAAATCTATAAATACTATGAAAAACAACAAAAAGAAAGAAAATGTTCATTATGAGCTGTACAATAGTACATAAACAATAATTCATTCCAATTATTAAAAAAAAATTGAATATTCCAAAATTATGCGTTTCAAAACAAATCACTGTTATTTCAAAAATAATGGGTAATATTCAATGAAATTTTCGAGAAAGGTAGTTCTTATAAAGTAAAATCACCACTTAATATTACAAATCAAAATGATTATTAAAACGGCTCAAATATACAACTGTTGCTAAAACTTTGCACCTTTATGAAATTCTGCCATCAAAACAAAAAAATGTGTACTATGGCTCAAATTGTAGCTTTTTACAAGTAGTTTAAGATCACGGAGCAAAAAAGAAAATCTGTCTGTCTGTAACTTTTTTGTGCACGCGATTACTCTGGAACCGTTTAAAATATTGACTTGAAATTGGGTACACGTATGTATTTTAACGAGATCTGGAACTAGATTATATTTTTATCTTATCCCGTTGAAGGGGCAAATTGGGGTAAATGGGGCTAAATAGGTAAATCGAGACAGTAAGAATCCATAAAATTGGTATTTAGTAAATATAATAGAAGCTAAGGTCTCAAAAGATTTTTTGGCATTACCCACGCGCCATCCACCCCTACCCATTATTGAAGGGAGTGAAAAAAACAAAATTGTGATTTACTGTGTGTACAGAACCAAAGGCCTCAAAAATTTTTTTTTTACTTCATCCACACTCACTACCGACGTGGTATATCGTTTTATGGGTTTTTGGGGTAGACGATTTCAAATATTATATTATTAAGTTCCGTAAATAAATTTTTCTCATTTTGGGATTTGGATGGAAAATCTGGATGTGGAAGTAGTGATTCCTTGGGCACCGTTTTTTTTAAATGACGCTCACAGAAAAAAAATGTACTACTGAAAGTTGACCAACTAACAGAAAAAAAATCGCTGCCCAAGGAATCACTACTTCCAGATTTACTACCCAAGTCTCTCACAACTAGAAAATTTTTTATGTGGAAATAATTGTTTGTGGATCTTTTTTAACATAATATTTGAAATGGTCTACCCTAAAAACCCATAAAACGATATTCCACATCGGTAGTGGGATGGGGGTAGTGATGGGGGTGTGGTGGTGGGGATGGATGAAGAAAAAAATATTGTGAGGCCTTTGGTTCTTGTACACACATAAATCACATTTTACTCACCCCCTTTTATAAAGGGGTGGGGGTAGTAATGGGAGTGGCTAATACCAAAATTTTTTTTGAGACATCAATCAGCTTCTCTTGTATATACTAAATACCAATTTTATGGACTCTTACTAGCTTAATTTACCAATTTTACCCCATTTACTCCCACTTCAACGGAATGAGATGAAAATATAATCTAGTTCCAGATCTCATTAAAATACATACGTGTACCAAATTTCAATTTAATTCTTAAACGGTCCCAGAGTAATCGTGCGCACAAAAATGTCAGACAGCCCGAGAGACAGACAGAATTTTTTTTGCTCAATCTTAAAATCTCGATGTTTTCTGACATTCTAAGCCTATTTGAAGAATTAAAAATTTTAAAAAAATTTTTTGTCGTTACTTACTATACTTCCACTGGATGTGGAATTAATTATCCTTTTAATGCAAATTCCTAACCTGGTATAACACATAGCGTCATTCAGAACACATTTTTTTTTACAAATAAGTCGTGTTTATTATAAAATATATTTTATAAAATTTCGAGTTAGTTTCAATTTTTTTTTTAAATTATCCGTATGCACAAAAACTAATTTCAAATTCGTTTTCTACAACCTCAAATGAAGGACGTAGTAGTTCTATTTTCTAGATTTTTTTGCAATCTTCATTAGAATTGCTCACTTTTACAGAAATTTCTTTATTTGAAAATAGTTTTGTCTAACGAAATAAACAATTTGAATTTTTTTTTTTTCAAAACTTCAGTTTGTCAGAAACACGATATATAAAAAATTGATAAAAAAACATTATGAATAACTCTGTGTTGCACCTTATTAAATCTGCATTAATTGGGCAACTTTTTCTTAAAATAAACTAAAGTTGTTTTTGAACATAAAGTGTTCACAAATCTATTTTTTACTTCCACATCCAGTGGAAGTGTAGTCACGCAAAAAAAAATGGCATTTTTTATTGTTCAAATAGGCTTAGAATGTCATGAAACGTCGAGACTAAGTTTGAGCAAAAAAAAATTCTGTCTGTGTTTTCTTGTACGCACGATTACTCTGGAACCGTTTAAGATATTGACTTGAAATTTGGTACACGTATGTATTTTAACGAGATCTGGAACGAGATTATATTTTGATCTTATTCCGTTGAAGGGTTTGGGGGTAAATTCGGATAAATGGAGGTAAATAGGTAAATCAACCAAGTAAGAGTCGATAAAATTGGTATTTAGTATATATAAGAGAAGCTAAGGTTTCAAAAAATTTTTGGTATTAGCCACCCCCATTAGCATCCCAACTACACTAATAAAGGGGGTGAAAAAATAAAATTGTGAGTTAGTGTGTGTACAAGAACCAAAGGCCTCAATTTTTATGGGTTTTTGGGGTAGGCGATTTCAAATATTATATTATTAAAGTTCCATAAACAATTATTCACACATGTAATTTTTTTTTTCGTTGAGAGACTTGGATAGAAAATCTGGATGTGGAAGTAATGATTCCTTCGGCAGAGGCTTTTTTTGAGAAAAGATAACATAATTCATAAAAACGCTTTTAGTGGAAAGGTACATCTACTTAAAACCAACTCACAACAGAAAAACAACCAAACGACTCATATTTTGTTTTATTTAATGTATTAGCGGACGCACGGCGATTTCAGGAAAAAATACAAAATTGAACCACTATAAAAAATACTGTAATTTTTTCACTCATTATTTTGGCGAGTAAAACATATTTATGATAATAGTAAAAAAAAATAGCGTGAAATATCATTACTCTACTCTGGCAAATAGTTGAATCATAAGAATGAGTTAAAAACAATTGAAGTTTTCTCGCGATCTTCTGAAGATTTCTGAATGCAGCAAAGATATGAAGCGCTCCACCTGGCTTCACTTTGAGTTGGGAACCTTAAAAATATGTCAAATTTACTTACCTTGTAAGTATTTGCGTAAGAGGTAGCTACCGGAACTGCAGTCTTGATAGCTATTGGGGCCACGTGAGCGACATGAGCAACTGGAGCAGCTACCACAGGAGCAGAGTAGGCAATATGACTACCCAGGTACCCAGCGTTGACACAAGCGAGTGCAATAGAAAGAATTATAACCTAAAATGTAGCAAAAAAGTTTTTATTAATAGAAATACTAAATAGTAGAGTGCTCGGCGCCCAGATATACGCATTAAAATAAGTTGTGTGGGGGTTTCGTTGTTACAAGCTGATTTTCATATAAAATCAATGATTATATACTAAGGTTTCAAAATCCCAAAGCCGTCAAAATCGTCATCTTCAAAAGGGCATTAAAGTTAAAAAACAAGAGAAGCATATGGTGAGAGGAGAAAAATTGTGATTTTTTGGCACCTATATTTTTCATAAAAGGTTTTGTAGAGGAAATATTTTATAATAATTTTCAAATATTATGTTATACATTGGATCTTATGGAAGAACGAAACTTAGAACCGCAATATCTCGGTTTAAAATGTCTCAAAATTTAAATAAAAAAATAAATGAAATTAAAATTTTAGTATCTTTAGTTTCTATTACTCTAAGAATACCAGTTTGTTGTCCTCTTTTATGCCTGGTTACATTTTTTATGGATTTTTCCTTATAATGATCAAATACCACATCAATCCTTTGAGCTCTATGCTTATTTTTAAATATAATATTAGAAAAAATATGAGCATATTCACCAAAAGCTGCTACACTTGCTAGGCTTTCCTATACGTGGTACTATCGACATACTATCAAATATGTGACAAGTATTAGAGTTTTCTGTATCTGGGAGGTTCTTACTAACATGCTGAGTATGACTTTCAAATTATGTGACCTAATGCGCATTTATTTGATGGAGTGCTTAATTGTCCATTCACTGTTAGAGACATGGGGAAGGGTGTCAACTCATGTTGGAAAATTTCGTTATAATCTACATTTCTTCCCATTTCTTTTACAGCCAAAACCCTCTGCAAAAACTGTTGTCCTGCAAATGTTTCAGATTTCGTAGATTATTTGTCAATTTTACGCTTTACAGCAACAGACTTATTTATTTATTTGTAGTGGTTTAAAAATATAGATATTTTTTCGTAGAGCCCTACCTGTTGGATACGACGGTACGATTCCAGTTTCTTTGTATTGTGCTTGCCTGTTTAATTCATTTTGTAAAACTTCTATATTATTTTTGGTTGAGTAACTTAATAACATGCACTTATGCCAAAATAAATTTTCCCAGTCTCCATTTTTAATATCAAAAATTACTTTATGGATGTCTGAGTCGCATGTTTTAGTTATGGCTTCCCTAAGTTCTGTAGATCTTATGAAGGTAGGGCCTGATTTTTCAGTAACATTTAAAGACGCACCTTCATTTTTACAAATTATAAAAATTGGTCGACGATTCGTTTCAAATGTTGCTAAAGATTCAAGTTCACTTCCAGAACTTGTACCATCCGTACTTCCCATGTTTAAGGTCGGTTTCTGAAAACTCTACTTAAATTTAATTAATCAAACATAAAAAGAAATGAGGTACTCACAAACCACAATCTGTTAACTAGGTATAGGTACAGTTTCAAAGTTTTTTCACAATAAAAGTAAAATTAAATGGTGCAAACCGAACATAAAAACTAATAACACAAAAAAACAATATTTCCGTTCCACTCTTACAACACTTTACAAAACTGTAAATAAATCCTTATCAGCATTTATTTTTTAAATTTTAACTTCAAGGAAGAATAAACATAAATAAAATAAATTCATATGACATTCCTTTTATAAAATGCGACGAAGCTATGAGGAAAAGTTAAATGCTCCTGTTGGAGTGGGGTTGCCTACTAGACGGCTTCAGACAGATCATAGAAAATTTGCGTCGCATTGCATTGCAAAATTTTGATTTGAGCTTTCATTTCGGAGATAACATGATGGAGGCACAAAAATTTTCTAAATTGCATTTTTGAGGCAGTTCAAACCGAGATATTGCGGTTTTAAGTTTCGTTCTCCCGTAAGGTCCAATGTATAATATAATATTTGAAAATTATTTAAACATATTTCCGGTACAGAACCTTTTATGAAAAATAATTTAAAAATTCGCAATTTACCTCTTCTTTGCCGGCTTAATTCGTTTTTTGATTATAATGCCCTTTTGAACATGACATTTTTTGACGGCTTCGAGATTTTGAAACATCAGTATATCATCATTAATTTTATATAAAATTCAGCTTGTAACAACGAAACCCCCACGGAAGTCACAATAAGCGTATTAATGCACTCTACTAAAAGTCTTTATCAATGTTATACTCTGAAACAACAGTTTTAAGTGGTAATGTGATCCTGTACCATAACGTTCTAGCTACAAAATTGACGAAAAACAAAGCAACATATAATGTTTGAGTGCTATTAATTGGTTTTCTTTAGACTTGTTAATTAAAGCAGATGACTAGAGAGATATATGACAGAAAAATTTCTGAATACGGTGAAATTTTCACGCGTATATTTTGTTATCAAAATATTCGCTTGGTTCCGAGTATTAAAATTTCATCCGAATAAATATACTCGGATTAATTTTAAGTACAAAACGCTTTTCAATTATGGGATTTGGATAAAATGTTTTTTCAGATTTCTTCCCCCCGCTCAGCGATTTTCAGATCTGGGGGAAAAAATACTAACATCAGTGCCACTTGCATTCGCTCTAACCACGATCGCAATAATTGTTGGCAAAGCGATTGAAAAATCACGATATCGCATTACTAATCCTATAGTAAAAATTTAATTCGACATCGAATGATTAATCCGAAAATTCTGGTCATCCGATTTCGTGTAATCCGAGTACCGAAATCATCCGAATATATGCATCACTATTATAGACAATAATATGATTCTCCCGCACGATATAAGAGATTGAGTTTCCTGTGGTCTTTATAATTATACTTTTTACGATTTTAATGCTTGTCGCTTTTGTTAAAAATCATAGAAATATTAAATGATTGTTTTTTACCTACTTTTTTTTATTTTGACTTATTTCTTGGGCGATCTTTTACCACTTGGATTAAATTAGGTCAATCTTATTACTTTATTTTTCCACTATCATTACCTAATTTGATGTGTATTCTTTTTTGATCAGTTTAAATGAATATTATTATATTTACTTAACGTTTCGGTCAATTTAACCATCGCACAGTGGGGCAAATACCTCATTTTTTGGACAAACGATAATTCCCAAGCCGGAATTAATGAAACTTATTTTTTTTTTTAAACTATTCGTTATAAAATTGCCTTTAATTCTATCGAGCCCGAATTTTGAAATTTCAAAATTAAAGATGGCTAATCCAATATCGCGGACATAAGTTTTGAAAGTAAATTAAAATTTTATCAAAAGATTGTTTAAAATTATAAAAAATTGTTATTTGGGGATTTTTTTTGGTTTCTAATCTCATTTCTGATCCCCGAATTTTGCGATTCAAAAAACCAAGATAGCGGATCCAATATGGCGGCCATAATATTTTTTTAAATGAAATGTACATGCACAAACTGTTAAAAATTGTTACTTAAGACTTTTAAGGGTTTCTGATCGAGAATCTGAAATCTAAATTACGTAATATCGTAATCCAAAATGGCGGCCATAATGTTTTTTTAATTGACATGTAAATGCGCAAGGTGTTAAAAATTGTTACTTAGGGGTTTTAGAGATTGCTGATCATGAATCTGAAGTCCAAATTACGTAATATCGAAATCCAAGATGGTGGATCCAATATGGTGTCCGTAAGTTAAAAAATAATGACAAATCAAGAAGGAAACTGTTAAAATTTGTTTTTCGGGGGTTTTGCAGTTTGCTAATCTCGTTTCGGATATTAATATTTCGATATTTTGCAAACCAGAAAATTAAATTCAATATGGCTGCCATACATTTTTTAAAAATTATGATTTACATGCGAAAATAGTTAAAAATTGTTACTTGCAGGTTTTTGCGATTGCTGACTACGCATTCGTAATTTCGAATTCTAAGATGGCAGATTCGAATATTCTAATAAAAAAATGGGAGAACCAATCAAATATGTTGACATCTTTAAACCTAATGTAACCTCATGAGTCAAATCATAAAGGAGCAGGTAGGCTATAAACCTATTATTACTTAATGTAGAAAATAAAACTTGAGTAGAAAGGAGCTCTAAGCCTAACATAACATATACCAAATCCATTAAAATAACCTAATTAGTCAAGTCACAAACGAGCAGTGATATTCATACTATAAGCTGTAAACAAAATCTAGTTGGCCAAATCTTAAACGGGCATATAGACGTATTTCACAAATTTTATATCACTGAATAATTCAATTCTTGATTTATCATTCTATTTTAACTTACGGACACCCTATTGGATCCGCCATCTTGGATTTCGATATTACATAATTTGGACTTCAGATTCATGATCAGCAGCCCCTAAAACTCCTAAATAATAATTTTTAATAATTTGCGTATGTACATTTCATTTAAAAAAATATTATGGCCGCCATATTGGATCCACCATATTGAATCCGCCATCTTGGATTACGATATTACATAATTTAGACTTCATATTCATGGTCAGAAACCCTTAAAAGCCTTAAGTTACAATTCTTATCAATTTGCGCATGTACATCTCATTTAAAAAATATTATGGCCGCCATATTGGATCCGCCATCTTGGATTTCGATATTACGTAATTTGAACTTCAGATTCATGATCAGCAATCTCTAAAACCCCCAAGTAACAATTTTACATGTCAATTAAAAAAATATTATGGCCGTCATATTGGATTCGCCATTTTGGATTACGATATTACGTAATTTAGATTTCAGATTCTCGATCAGAAACCCTTAAAAGTCCTAAGTAACAATTTTTAACAGTTTGTGCATGTACATTTCATTTAAAAAAATATTATGGCCGCCATATTGGATCCGCTATCTTGGTTTTTTGAATCGCAAAATTCAGGGATCAGAAATGAGATTAGAAACCAAAAAAAAAACCCAAATAAAAATTTTTTATAATTTTAAACAATATTTTGATGAAATTTTAATTTACTTTCAAAATTTATGTCCGTGATATTGGATTAGCCATCTTTAATTTTGAAATTTCAAAATTCGGGCTCGATAGAATTAAAGGCAATTTTATAACGAATAGTTTAAAAAAAAAATTAAGTTTCATTAAGGGAATTATCGTTTGTCCAAAAAATGAGCTATTTGCCCCACTGTGCATCGCTAGAGATACTGAAGTTACATGAAGTTAATCGGATATCAATGACAAAATAAAAATATTAGTATCTAACACTACTAACTACTGATAGATAATTTGTAATTATTCCTAAAATCAATAAATGAATTTGAATTTGCATTAATGGAAATTTTATATTACTTCTGTTAATAATAAAATTTTTCTTTAATTTAGTATGAGATTTTCTCTATTAGTATTTTTTCTACACTAAATTAAACATTACGTTACTTATGCAAAAAGAAATATTTTATTTTCTATATTATCCTCAAATAACAAGCATTACGTAGCTAGTACCAATATTATGGTAAGTGTTTTTGTCACGATGGCTAAGTCAGGGAAAAGCTGCTTTTTATGTCCATCAACTATGAAAATACCCATTACTTTCATTTCATAGTCATTACCATTTTACTATTGAGTTCTTATTATTTAAAACACATTATCAAAAGAAGAAAAGTGACGGACGAACGAACAGACGAACATTTTGAATGTCGTTCAGAATTTATTCACTAACACAATGATATGATATGATATGTTTTCTGTATCAGGGACATTTACGGTTTAAGAATTGTGCCGATCAAATTCGTTCTCTTATTTGCAAATAGTATAATTAGAGTATATATTATAATTAGAGTATATTATACTCTTGGCCGATAAATTGAACTTTTATATAACTGTTGCACATTCTAGAATACACTTCGCAGTTTTTCTGTAAATATTAATAGTTTTAGACATTTAATGATGCTGAACTACAAAGTCTCACTAACAATAGTGAGACACTCGTCAGTATAAAATAAAGTAAAAAAGAAAAGTGACTACAATTTAACCTATTTGTATCTCAAACCGCGACCCAATATATTCATTGTTTTTATAGGCGTTAATATCTATAATATACTGTGTCCAGGTGAAAATAATAAATAATAATGATAATGAAATAAATAATAATGGAAAAGACATGTTACCAAAAATTCTATTCAATTACAAAATACGAAAATTTGGATGGCAGTTTTTTAAAGTTTATATGATTAACTTTTTTATTTAGTGATCGATTTTGTTCAAAAACAACAGGTTTCTACCTCTAGCTAACACTATCTTACTGTCCAAATTGTACACAATTGAACTTTTTTTCTTGAGTTAGTAATTTGAAAATATTTATCTGCGAGCGATATTTACGATTTTAAAAATGTGCCGATCAAATACAATACCGGGTGGCTCAACCGATAGGGACACTCTTGTAACTTTTGAATGGGCGAATTAATTTTTCTCAAATTTGGTGTAGTGATATGGGATGAAACCAATTATATGATGTAAAGATCTAAAATGGTCGACTTCCGGTTTCGATGCAATTGCAAATTTTTAAATGAGACAACCTGTATATTTTGACATATTTGGATCTTGCTGGCAAAAATACATATGATCTGACCTTCAAATATTATTTTGATTTTCAAAAAAATATAGATTTTCTCATTTTTAGTCTTACTTATAGAAGGCCGTGATTTTACCACAATTGTTAAAAATCGCACCTTTAAAATATTATCTCTTCAGATGCTGACATTAAACACGAACTATTTTATTTAATTAAATCTTTAAATTACGAAAAAAATGAAATTATGCATAATGTCGATTTTTTACAACAATAAATTATTATTAAAAATTAAAATTATGGATATTAAAATTAAAAAAACTTATATTTTTTTGAAAATCAAAATAACCTTTGAGGGTCAGATTATTATATGTATTTTGACCAGCAGGATCCAAGTATGTAAAAATATACAGGTTGTCCCCTTTAAAGATTTGATTTTTATGTAAATTACATCGAAACCGGAAGTCGGACATTTTGGTACATATGATTACATCCCATATCACTACATCAAACTTGAAGAAAATCCATTCGCCCATTCATAACCTACAAGAGTGCCCCATCTGCTGAGCCACCCGACATACTCTTTGTTTTCGTGTTTACGAAGAGTATAATAATGGATAGATTAGGTTGGTAATCAGAATTTGGAATAGTATCAAATATTTTAGTTTACTTATTATTATTATTATTACACGTTAATATTTTGAATTTCAGAAACCGTTATGAAAAGATCCCCTTACTCATTTCAATTTTTATACAGTTATATAAATTTAAAAAATCTGAAATAATCACTTTCACATGTTTATGCTATTGTCACTACATTTCCGGATTGCCTATTTTATTATATTGTTAGAAAAGACACGACACTTACAAGTTTAAACATTTTAACGTGTTTCGTTACTTCACAGCTGACCGAATGATGTTTTAGGCTGCCGAGTTTTTATAGTAGCTTTAATCGGAGGCGAGACCCTAACACTAGAACTGTTCTGGGGCAGTTCTGGGTCAGGGTTATGAAGAAACCTGGACCGTACATACTTTCATTGAATAGTTGTTACGTTAACGATGATTTAATGAATTACAACAGATGAAAAAGTTTGTTACTACAACTTTGTTGCTATGATTTTACACGGTGGCGCAGACAAAATTGGTTCGTAGTGATTCATATATTTCATTCCTGATAGTACAGGACTAGTGAAGTTTCGTCAAATTTAATAAAGACATTTGGAATCAAAATTGAACTGCCTTCAAAAGTCGCTAAAAATAATGAAATAAAACTTCGTCACCTAGCTAATTGAACTTTATCACCTAATATCGATTTCGAAGTCAGTTAAAACACGTTTGAATTCGTTATTTGTTTATGTTGTTTATTTTTACACCGATCTAAACATCGATATTAGGTAATAAAGTTTAATTAACTACTCGTTCCTACATTTTGTCCTAAACATTGACTGAGTAACTGTGTATTTTTATCTTCTTGTTGCCCCTATCAAAAATATTTCGTCATGGATTCTGAAGCTACAGGTATTTGTCCTAATTGTATTATTACATCGATTACTTTGAAAGTTATTTTTGAAAAATCGACACAATTAAGCCAATAATTTTTTTAAATAACGAATTTGTTTGAGGGTTAAAAAAAAGTTCCGCCGAGTACCGCTGTTTTTTTTGTCGTAGGTTAGCTTGGAACTTGAAGGTCAAGTATAGAAAAATCTAGCTATCCAAAATGATCCTTTTGTTATATAAACCCCATCGTTTAGAGGTAGTCGCGACAGCACAGTTTTGACACCAATTACCATCAATAGACAAGAAATATTTTTGAAAAATGAAAATTTCTTTAAATTATATATATACCGGGTGCCACAGGCTAGTGGTTCCCCCTATATTTCCTATATTTTTTAATTTATCCATTTGAAATTTGGGGTGCATAAACTACCTGTAAAAATTGATTTTTGGACATAAAAACGGTGTGAAATCATTTCCGATTGACTCGAAAATGATCGCAGCGTTCGATTTTTAAATGAAGCACCCTGTATACTTTTAAATATTTGGATTCAAGACAAAATTCTGAGTATACCATGAGATTTTTGCGAATTTTTGAGTCAATGTTCAGTTTTTTTAAGCATTTGCTTTGGAATACCAAAATTTGTTCTACGGCAGGTCCAATGGAAAATTTTCAAATGAGAAGGTGGTGGCTCCTAGTGTTGAATAAATTTTAGATTTTTGTCTGAATTCATTGATATCCATTTCAAATCTATGCTATTTGTTTTTCTATTTTATTGAATTTATTTAAAAATAAAAAATTACTTTCAAAATAATTTTTATTGATCCTTATACTTTGCACTAGTACTTATACCTCTTAAGAAACAAAAGAGAGGACCAAAAGGCTATTAAAGTTCAGGAAAAATTATATTGAAAGTGACTTTTTATTTTTAAATAAATCCAATAAAATAGAAAAACAAATAGCATAGATTTTGGTATTCCAAAACACTCTAAACGAATGTCTTAAAATGCTTAAAAAACTGGACATCGACTCAAAAATTCGCGAAGATCTCATGGCCTACTCAGAATATTGTCTTGAATACAAATATATAAAAATATATAGGGTGTTCCATTTAAAAATAGAAAGTTGCGGTTATTTCCGGATAAACCGAGAATGATCTCTTACCGTTTTTTATGTCCAAAAAATCCATTTTTACAGGTAGTTTATGCACCCCAAATTTCAAATGGATAAGTTAAAAAATAAAGGAAACATAGGGAGGAGCCACTAGCCTGTGACACCCGGTACATTATATCGATTTTAGTCCGGAATTGGTTAAATGAAATTTTTTAGGAAAAATGGATAGGGCGATTGGAACCTGTAGCGTGGCCTGTTAGATCACCAGATCTAACACTATTAACTTTTTTATGGATCTTCCTGAAGAGGAAGTAAATAAAATACTCAAGTAACTATAGATAAAGTACAAGGAGAGTTCATAAAAAGAACGGAAAAATGTGTTGTTGGCAGAAGCTATGTTGAATAACACATAAATGTGTTTTTGGTTTGTTTTACATTTTTCAATTAAAATTTTTTTTTAAAGATTACCTGATTTCTTTGCACTGTAAAACTAAATTAAGATTGATTTCAAGTAAATTAGTTTTTGTTTTGTTTACAATAAAGAAAATTTTTTATTCCCTTGAAAATGGCGATGATGGGCACCGATTAGAATTTTATTTATATATTGGTAAAAATTTCGTAGATAACAGGACATTTTTTCTGCTGTTTGCGAAATCTTATAAAAAATAGTAAAAATAGTATAAATTCTTTACTGCAAATTAACATTTTATTACTTTTTTTAACGAGGTTACACACAAATTAAATGTTGTAAGTACAGAAATGTACAGAAATTTCGTGTTGTAATATTTAATTTTTTAAAATTTTTATTTGAAGATTTTACTAAAAGAAGAAGATTTTATAGAGATTATTTCACTCATTAAGGCTATAGCCAATGAGAGCCTGTTTTTTCACAACATTGCACCAATCAAACGTCATTAGTGGTAATTCAAGCTAGATCTGCTTTTGACAGGACCAACATGCAAAATTTATCGCTCTAATTTTTTAGGTCGCTGCAGCGGCAAATATTGCGAAAATTTTTTGACGTTTTGTGTCGTGACATGTTTTCGGCAAATAGGACAAATCGTGCTTTTAAATGTTATCTATAAATATCTTCTCTAGCTTATTACTAATTGTTAACGTAAATTGTAGTATTGTATTAATAACCTAAAAACCAATGCTGTGTGGAACTTATATAGGTTCGGGACAAGTTATAGGTACACAGCTTTCAATGGCTTAATACCTAACATAATTACAAAATAATTTTCAAAACTAAAATTAAATATGAATATCTACGAAGCACACAAATCAGTTATTTCATGATAAATACACAAATGTAGGTACTTACATATGGTAATTCATCAATCATTACAAAGTAGCTAACACTTATTTGGAAAATCAAAACTCTGCATTATCACTATATACATTATAATTCGTTGTACTTAAAGTCTCTCTACTTAAACAAGTAAACCTTAACTATCAAACTTCTCAAATTAGAAACAAGGATTAAATACATAAATATATATTAATAAACACTTTTTTCTACTTCCATCTTTAAAATGGCGTTTATCGTATACGTTTCCATGACGCTAAATAATCCTTTAAACACGCTTTCGACAAACCGTGACTTCGTGCATTTTAGTCACAGGCTGAACTTAGCAACGAGATATTAGTCACGGCTGAGGTTAATTCTAGATATATTAATGGCAAAAATCAAGTTAGTTTTCCGTAATTCTTGTCATCAATCTGTCAAAATAAATCGACGCGTTGTGACAAGAGACAAGTAATTTTGTATTTTTTGGAAAAAAATGAGCCTAAACGACAGTGAAAGTGAAGAAGATGTTTTCATTGGTACTCCGCCCGAAATTACACTAGCAGCGGCATCGGCAACTGCTAGTTTGCTGCCAGAAAAATCTAAAAGTCAATACGAACGTGCATATAAACTTTTCCAAGATTGGCGTCAAGAAAACCAAACAAATTCATTTTCTGAGAATGTATTACTTGCTTATTTCCAAAATTTGTCGAAAAAGATGAAACCGTCCTCTTTGTGGGCAATCTATTCAATGCTGCGGACGACAATTAATCTAAAAAACAATGTTGATATTAGCAAGTACCCCAAATTGTGCGCATTTCTGAAGCGTAAATCAGACGGTTACAGACCTAAAAAGTCGAAAATATTGACACCCCAGCAAATTAGAGAATTCTTATCATCTGCTCCAGACGAAGAATACCTATTTACAAAGGTAATAGTATAAAACCAAATTAAATAAAAATAAACAAAATTATAAATATTTTAGGTAGGGTTACTTTTTGGAATAATGGGAGCTTGTCGGCGGGAAGAATTGACGAAAATTCAAACAAGTGATGTTGAAGACCTTAACACGGCCCTTTTAGTTCACATTCCTGACACGAAAACAAAAACGGAACGTCAGTTTGTTATTGGAGGTAATTTCTATCATACATGCAAGAAATACATGGAACTTCGACCTCCAAACCTGACAAGTACTACCCGATTTTTCTTAAACTACCAGCGAGGAAAATGTAGAAAACAGCCAATTGGAATTAATAAATTTGGCAGCCTCTCTAGCGTAGTAGCAAAATTCTTAAAATTACCTGACCCTGCTGCTTATACTGGTCATTGCCTAAGAAGGTCTTCAGCGACGTTTTTGGTGGACTCGGGTGCGGATATCACAGCATTAAAGCGTCATGGAGGGTGGCGATCCACAGCTGTTGCAGAGAGTTATATTGACCACTCGTTAAACAATAAAATTGAGACCGCTACTAAAATCATGAACACTGTTCAAAATAATGCAATGCAAAAAAATAAGAGAATATTGATATTGCAATTGCTCAAAGTTCAAGCATTGATGAAAATGAAAGTGGACCAAGTATTAGCTTCATTTCAAATCATGAAGCAAATTTAACACAGTTCGATGGAACGCATTTAGGAAAATCACTTAGTTTTTTTAGCAATTGCCAAAATGTTTCCAATGTAACCATTAATATACACAATAAGTAGAACAATAGTTTAGTAATTTTTTACTGTTACCATGTTATTGATACTGTAATGTGTTACAACCCCTAGAATGATGTATTTGCACCTACTCGAAAAAGAACCTACCAGAAGATTCCAAAGTGACATCTGGAATTATCGAGAGAATGGTGGCGTCATCACAGAACAATCGAGATCTGTTATTTTTAGGTATAAAAGACCGACCGCATTCTTGGCGAGTAGTTCAGAAAGTTCAAAAAGTATAGAAAGTGAGGTTAAGACTTCAAGGATAAACAAAGTGATAAACATTGTGATTTTAGTCAGTAAAGTGTATTTAAATTAATAATAGTATTGTGAAGTATCCAGTAAATATTTAATAAAGTGTGTTAGTGGACATCTCTTGTTATAATTTTTGGAACCCACGGAATTTGCGAGGGCGGTTTCCTAAGGGTGGAAACACGTCACAATACGTTAATAAATGAAATACCTATTAAAATAGCTTCCAAATTTTTTATTTAGATATTTGCTGTCGTAGAAAAAGTATAGTATGCAACACGTTTTATAAACTTGTTAGTCACTCATTTTATTAAACACTCGCTCCGCTACGCGTCGCTCGCGTCGCTCGCGATTAATAAAACTCGTGACTAAAATGACGCTTATAAAACTTGTTACATAATATACTATAATATAATAATTCAATTCACTGTTAGTTAGGCTAGTAACTAAGTTAAGCTAGCGTTACTAGATGGCGGTACCATACCATCTGAGCCGGCAGCCTTAGAACGTAAAGGGGATAGATTGGTAATATGCAATTTGTGTGATTTCACCGGTAATGTGATTGGTCGAAGCGTGCTTTGTTGTGATGACTAGTCTTATAAGTATGGTTTAACGTATATTGTTTTTCTTGATTGTCATAATTTCAACCTACTTTGTTTTTTATTAGATGAGTCGCTTTGGAAATGCATTTTTATGTGACGTAAATGATGAAATTGAAGATAAAGATGAGTGAGTAATCTCTAAAAAGCAACAAGGAAACGTCTGAAGGCAATTAATTACTGAACATGATATTGAAGATATACTTAATGAATTATTTATTCGTGAAATATTCTCCACAAATACCACTCGTGCTTTAAATTTTATCTAAAAATTTTTTCTCAAGCTAAGTCGCCCCTAGTTAATATAACTCGTGCAAATTGGTAGTTTATTATCAAAGATTAAATCCCTCCCGCTAAAGCGGTCGGGATTTAATCAGATAATAAACTGCCAATTTGCACTCTTTATATTACCAGGCAACACGCTTTCGAAAAAATTTTCGATAAAATTTTAAGCACTAGTGATATTACATACGATTATTTCACTCATTAACGCTATAGCCAATGAGAGCCCGTTTTTTCAAAACATCGCACCAATCAAACGTCATTATTAGTGGTAATTCAAGCTAGATCGGCTTTTGACAGGACCAACATGCAAAATTTATCGCTCTAATTTTTTAGGTCGCTGCAGCGGCAAATATGCGAAAATTTTTTGACGTTTTTGTCGTGAAATATTTTTGGCAAATAGGGCAACTCGAGCTTTTAAGTTTTATCTATAAATATCTTCTCTAGCTTATTATTAATTGTTAACGTACTTACCTTGTAAATTGTAATATTGTATTATGTAGTAGCAAACAAAAACACACCTCAATTCCAAAGCGAATCTTGTCTGAAATATATAGGCTGTAACTTTTGCCTATCTGTAACTATTTCAGTTTTCCTAGTGTTAAATCAGGTAACAATTACACACAAAGATTGTACTTAATATAGCTCATAATACAGGAACAAGTCAAGCACAGCCTTCAATAGCTCAATAACGTAGTTACAAAGGTAAGCAAATCATTTATTATAAATGTCAAGTACACATTCGCTCTGGAACAAACTAAAAATGTATAGTACTTACATATATGGTAATCTACCAAAAAGTAACTCGTTGAATCAAAGCTGTGCATCAAACATTATAATTTGTTGTATTTAAAATTCTCTTTGCTTAACAAAGCAAACCTCAACACAATTAATTCATAAACTTCGTAAGTTAAAAGTAAGGATTAAATACGTAAATATGAGTCGATGAACATTTATTTATTATGGAATATAACTTGTAGCGCTAGATGGCGCTCTCTATGTCAATCTCGGAACCATGGGTGTATATTTTATTTGGGCGAGACATCGGTACTAAAGTAGTGCTCTCTCTATCGTTCCTCGTCGTATTGCACCTCAAAAACGCCTGAAAGGTGTTAAGCCAGTCTATATATTATAATATCTAAGGTTTCAACTCGTTTTATTTACTAGTTGCCATGGAAACGTCACTAGATTATTTTAAAATATAGCGAATCTCCGTTGTTTCTACTGCGTTTGTTTCAGATTTGCTGTTTTGACAATATGAGTCGGTTTGGAAATATTTCTGTATATCAAATTAATGATGAAATTGAAAATAAAGGTCAGTAAACTCCAAAAAGTGACAAGAAAACGTCTGAAGGCAGTTAATGAGAAAACATAATATTGAAGATGTACTTAATGAATTATTTATTCGTGAAATATTCTCCACAAATACCACTCGTGCTTTAAATTTTGTCTAAAAATTTTTTCTCAAGCTAAGTCGCCCCTAGTTAATATAACTCGTGCAAATTGGCAGTTTATTATCAAAGATTAAATCCCTCCCGCTAAAGCGGTCGGGATTTAATCAGATAATAAACTGCCAATTTGCACTCTTTATATTACCAGGCAACACACTTTCGAAAAAATTTTCGATAAAATTTTAAGCACTAGTGATATTACATACGATATTTTTTTCGCAACTAGATTGAAAAAAAATTATTCTGTAGAGAACCGATCTACAAAGTAAACTTTAAATCAGTATTTAACACTGGGAAGACAAGCAGGCCTTGTTATGAAGGTAGACTTTTCCTCGCAAATTGCAAAATGAAAAAGTTTCTTCTATGCCGAACTCCATTCGTGGACTGTATTGAACAGAACTTTTATTTACAACACAAAATTGACAGTGTGACAGTTTACAGGTGCCAATATTAATAAACTGTCAAAATGAACATGAAAAATATATAGGTCACGTGCATGTGACGTAACAGATCTCAGACCTTACGAAAAACAAACCTAAATTTTTATGCTGTCAAATGGCGACTGATTGAACTTTTCGTAATATTAGTATATTTGTGTACATTATATCATACAATATGACAAGTTTTTAGTGTATTAATAATTGTGGAAGTATGGTAATCCGAAACAATGCCAGTGTTTATAAAATAACCTCAATTTACAACCAGAAGTTGGGGGTTAAGTAAAATACTCCAACTGATTAGCAACAGGAGTGTTTCGAACATTTTATTAGAATTTTAGTAGTGTTAAGTTGTTACATGTGAATGTAAGAATTTGATTTTTAACGTAAGTTTATATTGTAGAATAAATTGCCGTATTGCAAGACCATAATGACTCATCCTGTTGGGCATCGTTGGGATACCATTTAATACCCAAATGTGAAACTGAAAGTGCTTGTGATAATAATAACTGCTGCTAAAAGAAGCAATAAACAATACATGTTAAGAAAATTTACGTTTTATATTGATTTGTTAGTACATTTAATAACCATAAATAATATGATTAAATATATAAATTAAGAAGAGACTCAAAATACTCAGATTACTTCTTGATAACGGGTCAACAAGTAATCTGGCAAACTGGGCGTGCTGTTTCAAAGCATATTGTGTGGTGTTTAAAAACTCAATATTGGATTGTTTACCATTCAAAAACTGTGAAATTGTTCTACGGTCAGTGAATACATAAACAGTATCCGAACGGACAGAGGCGTAACTATGGTAGGGCAAACCGGGGCAGTGCACCGGGGCCCGGGAGACCAAGACCTCCAACCTGCTTGGACGCCTCGGTCATATCATTTTATTTTTTAAGTAAAGGTGAGTAGGGGGTCCCATAATTTTTTTTCCCTGGGGCCCCATGACGTCTAGTTACACTACTGCGACAGGGCTAGAAAGTATTGGATTCTAGCTATGAATACCCTTCGAGTTATATATATTAAAAACATTACTTATTACTTAGATAGAATATAAAGAATATTATGTTATAATAATTAATCTTTCGTTACAATAAACTTTTCTTTATATCTATTGTAAGTTTCTTGTCGATTCTTCTTAGGAATATTATTGGACCTTGGATAATAAATATTTTTTTTAGTATAGTTACTTTTTTTAACTTCAGTTAAATACATGCATCTATATAAAAGTTCAGTGTAACTGACTATTCCAATTTGCTGCTAATGATAGCAGTAGGAGTGATAAATAAAAAACATAATAAGAATTGAAGATTTTATAAAATACAAGACATAGTTAACAATTGACTTACATAATACATGAAATAATAAAATACATGTTAGACATATTATATAACAATCTGATATTGTCTAAATGTTAGTTGTGGCATTTTCTAGATAAAACTTTGGAAATAGTCAAGGATAAATTGTTAAATGATAATAATTTGGAAGCTAGAACTAAATTAACTGTTAATAGCATAATGGAACTTCTAACATTATGTATAAAAAAGACTTATTTTCAGTTTGAAGGTGATTTCTATCAACAAAACTTTGGTATGGCAATGGGGTCTCCATTGTCACCAGTTTTAAGTAATATATTTATGGAGGACTTTGAAACTAAACATGTTCAAAATTGTGTATATAAACCGGTTAGCTGGTGGAGATATGTTGACGACATATTTGCAATTTGGTCCCACGGAGTCGATTTGTTAGATAATTTTTTAGAAAATATAAATAATAAAGAACCATCTATTAAATTTACATTAGAAGTAGAAAATAGAAATAAACTACCATTTTTAGATGTTTTAATTAAAAGAGTAAATAATACAGTTGAAACAAGCGTTTATAGAAAACCAACACACTAACAGATATTTGAATTTTAACTCAAATCAGTCGATGCATGTTAAAAAGGGTGTCATAAAATGCTTATATGATAGGGCCAAAATAATTTCTTCTAATGATGAAATATTAGACAATGAGAAACGCTTTATAAAAGAGGTTCTTATAAACAATCAATACCCTGAAGCTTTTGTTGTTAGAACTTTCACATATATAGAAAATAATAACCATATACGACAAAAACCTGAACAACGGTACACGACGTTAATTCCTTATGTACACGGATTATCTGAAAAGCTACGCCGTATAGTGAGTGTAATAAACATTATGTGGGTGAGTCATCCAGACCATTCAGTGTTAGATTGGGTGAACACAAGAGTTACATTAGAAAAAATGAGATTCAGAAATCGAATATTTGCGAACACGCTTGGGAGAACGGATATAGAATAAACTGGGACTCGGCAAAAATTTTAACAAAAGAGGCAGATAGCAAGAAAAGAAAAATTAAAGAAGCGGCTATAATATTACTGAATGAGGATAAATGCGTGTCGAATTGTTCCGTAGATGTTTACACAACCTGGCTGCCGATGTTAAAAGAAGAACTTAACAAACTCAACATTGTTTAAAATAAAACTATCAACTACAGTTTACAAGATATATCAACAGTTCTGTGTAAACAGTAAGTATCTATGGATACTGAATATAACAAATATATTCTTAAAGCTGTATTTAATAAACACAGCACACAAACATTACAATTCGCTTTGAGAAAGGAAACAGATTCGTTTTCCGAAACGTCAGCAAAATACGCCATTTTTATATTTTTGTCCTTATTCATTATTTGTCAAAACCACCCTCTAACTGATCCTTTGACGTAAAAGTCACAGGCGTAGAGGTTATTTTTCAGAAAAATACTGGTTAATTGTATTATTTTGTAGATTTCAGACATTGTTTAGAAGGAAATATATGTGGCAGAGCATCCCCATTAGAAATAGAGAAAAACAATATGATGACACAACAAAGTTTATATTATTCTATAGATACATACGAGGGGTTAGCACCTGGGAGAAATTGTGTATGTCTTATTACATACTTCAAATAGTTTACAGTACGTCAGTCTTTCATTGTTTAATAGTGGTTAACCCCTCAACCATAGCCATGTTTATTGATAAAAAACTGAAAGAAAATATTTCCTGTCACTGAGTGGTGAACATGTTTTGTCTAGGCTAGCAACACAATCACATCGAGTACTAATAAGGAACCATCTGAATCTGCAATAGTCCAAGGAGTTAATTTATTTTAATCATGATGCTAAGTGTTCATAACCTGAAAAATTAATTTGTACGTTAGCAATTATTTATTAAGCAACATTTAATTAAAAAAAAAATGGTTGATCATTTGATAACCCCGAACTATGATTAAGGGTATTACTAGTAATATATTAAAAAAACCAATTCAGTTTTAATCACCGTGTTTCTATAAACTAACAAAACCAATAAAAAGTGTAATGTTTGGTTTGTATGTAATAAAATCAGATACATTCAATCCTTTCCAAGTGACCATGAGTTTACAAGATCTACAAACGCTAGGTACTTACATATCTTAAACAATTTAATGAGTTAACTACTTCTTGACCTCTCAAAGTAGTAATTCAACAACTGATCTACTTCTATATTAAGTATTTTGTATCAGCAGTGTGATTTGCTCCACAATATACATACGATATTGGCCGGTTCTCTGGTGACAATATCCATTTAAAATGTATTAATGAGATACCAATGGGAACATAAATAAATACCAAAGTAATTAATACATTTTTTTTAGAATTATATATTGTCATTTGTATTTGCAGTTTCACTTGTCTCGATTTTGTAAAAAAAAATGTCATAACATAAAATGTAGGTAGCCTGATGTAACAAAGTCGGGGATCGGAAAAATTCCCATTTCTCTTATAAGTGTTGCTACTATTATCGTTTAATTTAGAGGTTTCGTATTATACTCATTTGTTTTAATAAAATAGACAATATACTCTAATAACAAAATGTAGAATTATTATGCATACTAGACTCGGAATGTTATAACGTCCTGACTACATAGACGTTATTTAAATGAATAAAGAAATAAAAATACCCAGTTAACAATAAAGTCATTTATTAACAAATTACTAGCAAAGTCGGCAGAGCAATTAAAACAAATAAAACAGGGCATAGATGAATAAATTTGTGCCAACGATTAATAAATGTGACACATAAATGTTTCAAAAGAGATATACATACAGAAACACAGATGGAACGTTAACAAGTAAAAAGGTAATCCACTAAAAATGAACAAATATCCAAGTGAGGGTGTGTTTATATATAAACCAACATGTACTCCCTTGAGGTAAATCAGAAAAACGCAAAAAGTCCAAAAGTTCTGCGGACATGTTGCCCCCGTTTTCGAGGGCGGGGAACACGATGGTGACAATATTTTCAAGAACTACCCCTATACCGGAAAAACCGCCCTTTTCTAATTTTTCGATGCTAGGCATTTTTTATCGGAAAATTTTATTAACGAAAGTTGTTCAGAATCGTCCAAAAAAACCCTAAATCCAAAGTTTAATCAAAATCAAAAAATATTTAAATTTTTTTAAAATAATGCCCAAAAATATCATTTAAATGGGTTTTTTGTTTAAAAAATTCATGACAATTTTGTTTGATATTAAACCAAGCTGTCAGGTAGTTTTCAAGTAATTATTAGCTTTTTTATATTTTTTAAATTTATCATTTTTTTCAATTTTTCATTTTTTTTATTTTGATGATATATTGGGCTTAAGGTTTTTGGACAATTCTGAATAACTTTCACGAATAAAATTTTCCGATAAAAAAATGTCGAGTACCGGAAACTCGGAAAAAGGAGCGGTTTTTCCAGTTTAGGGGTAGTGATTGGAGGGTAGGTCGAAAAATATTGTCACCATCGTGTTCCCCGCCCTCGAAAACGGAGGAGAACATGTCTTGAGGTCCGGTCGCGGAACTTTTGGGGTAAACGCTTTACCTCAAGGGACTAATTTTCTTATGCAAAGAATCGCATTTCTAAGTACTAGCATGTTTTTTTCAACCAATCTTTTTTGTATTACCCAATATATATCTGATGCTATCGACGCTAACTCGCAACTTGATGTAATTTACATAGGCTTCACTTAAGCATTTGATAGATTTAATCACAGCATTTTATGTTAAATATTTCAACAATTCGGCTTCTCATGAAATTTGCTTTTATTTTATAAATCAGATCTTGAAAATAGACTATAGACTATAGACTATATTGAATACTCTGGTCAACGGTCTGCAGACTTTGCATCTACTTCGGGTGTATCTCTGGGTTCTATGTTAGGTTCTTATTTTTCAATATTTTCACTAATGACATTACAGCCGAACTGAATGTCGATTGTCTCTTATACGCAGATGATATGGTATTATAAAATAAACTAAATCATGTTAATGATTATGTGGCGTTAAAAACTACCCTTGATGAAATCAACATATCATGACGTAATACCTAATGTTCTAACTTTTACTAATAAACATCAATTTGTCGAATTTAATTATGGTTTAGAAGATTCAGTGCCTACACATCTATCAGTATTCCGTGATCTCGGTGTAACACTTGACAGTAAACTTAATCTATATCTATCTCCATATCTATAAAAGAATACCCTGACTGACTGACTGAATGACTGACTGATCTATTAATGCACAGCTCAAACCACTGGGTCTAGAAACTTCAAATTTTGCATAGAGGTTCCTCGAATGACGTAGGAAACCACTAAGAAGGGATTTTTTGAAATTCGATCAAGAGGCTTTTTCGGAAACTGTTAGATCTAGATGCGTGAAACTGTTAGATCTAGATGCGTGAAATTTGGCAGAAATATTTTTTGTTGAAATCTATTAATTACGTGTAAGACGAAATTTCGATTTTCACTTTTTGATGGTAGATGGTGTAATCTCTGAAATGCGATGTTCCAGCGACGGGCTCTTATGAGGAAATAAAAAGACACGTATTCGACAGTTTTCAAAACGAGTGAACAGGGAGAGGGACGTTTTTAAGCAAAAATTTGACACATGCCCGCCCATGTGCCTTATTGTCGATTAAAATAATAATTTCTTTATTTAACTTGCTCTAACACAAAAACAGAATAATGAATTGTTATCAAATTGCGAAATTGGATTTCCTCTAGTACTATGGACGTGCAGTAGGTTTCTCCGAGTATTATGGATTTTCAGTAGGTTTCACCAAGTTATATGGATGCGCAGTGGGTTTCCTCGAGTAGAATGGATACGCAGTGGGTTCCCCCGAGTACTATGGATAAGCAGAAGTTTTCCTTGAGTGCAATGAATGCGCGGTGGGTTTCCCCGGGTACCATGGATGCGCAGTGGGTTCCCTCGAGTGTACTTCCCGAGTACTCAGTGAGTACATAGTACTTCTTTATGGGCATAAGTTAGTATGTCAATGTTAATTCGACGCGCAGCAAGTCTTCCACGAGAAAAAAGTCGCGGGCATCAGGTAGTTGTCATATAAACACCATCACCAATGAAAGTTTTAGAACACTGGGATTTGTAATGCGGGGTTTTCGTGATTTTAGCGGCATTAACACAGTGAAACTACTATATCAGTCTATTGTTCGATCCAAATTGGAATATTCGTCAATTATTTGGTCACCTCATTATAACATACACATACAATACATAGTGAGCATTAAGAGGCGCTTATTAAAGACTTTAAGCCACAAGGAAGATGGTGTCTACCTTGCTATGGGTTTTCCCCAAACTGCACTTTTAAATAGATTTTCACTTTTGAATCTGCAGACTTGCAGAGCTATTTCACAACAACTATTTCTCTTTAAAATAATACGTAATATAATAGATTGTAGAGCTGTCTTAAATTTACTAAATTTTTGAACACCTAGCCTAGGTTCTAGACAAAACTCATTGTTTTGTGTGCCGATTCCCAGAACTACGTTCAGAAATTATCGCCATTATACAAAATGACAAGTTTGATATATCTTCCACTGCACTGGTGGTTACGTTACAATAAAGAGATTAAATGTGTAAATTAAAATTTTTGTTTTTATCATTATTTTTGTATTTATTTTACATTTTTATGCTTCTGCAATTCCCTCTTATGTATTTGTAAGTACCTACTTATTATCTCCTACCCTATAATTGAAATACTCTGTTGGGCAGTGTTAAACAAATAAATTTCTTTGTAAAATAAAGGTTCTCTCTCTCTCTCTCTCTCCCTCTTTCTCTAATTTTGAAAGCACAGTTTTCCTCCTAAATATTCAATAGTCCTGTAACCTGTAACCAACAAATAATAGAACAAGTTATATTTAAGATACATTCATGGAAAATTGTACAATTTGTATATTTATTCTTCAAGTAGTAATTATAGTTTGACAAACATTAAATGAATTATCATTGGAACAGTATACAATGAGAATAAATTTATGCAAAGATGCAATTTACCATAACAAAACACCATTTTATTTACACAGCCGAACAATGGATGATAGGTATCTAACAAATTAACACTTTAGGTTTGATATATGGGCATTGCTGTGAAGGTTAATCATTACATTAGCTTGCTTAATTATATAGTACATTGACCGTGACCATCCACAGTCAAAGAAAGATTCTGAGCATGTAGCATTTCACTTTAAATTTGAATTACTAATTAATTAGTAATTAACGATATTTCAGAACAAAGTTGAGTTAAATAAATAAAATAAATACAATGTAATACAATATAATTAATACGATAGGAACAGTAGCTTTTATTTAACATTATACAGTGTGTCTCATTTCAAAGTGGTACATTCATGATTGATGGATCAGTTTCAAATTTAATATAATAAATGCTCTTGAAGTGACTATAATGACACTGTAATAATTGAAGAGCTAAGTGGATAAAGGTGTAATGTCACAAAAACACGTTATTGAGTAATTTAACTCGAAAGTTTTTAGGCGAGAACTTTTTTGTTATAACGACTATATAGCTTGCATTTTGCGATGATATTGACATTTGATGTACTTTTCAGAGACAAATAACTAAAGTTGTCACTTGTCATTATTTTCGAAAATTTTAAAAAATTAATGTACATAACACCTTTATCCGTTCATAAGTTTCTCTGAAATGAATAAGGAAATAGTGAATAAAAGTGTTAAGAAATTAAATATATTTTATTATTATTAAAACATTGTACAATTTTTAGGTAGTCGGACAGTTCTACGGTTTTGAGCCACAGTTTGGTCATTTCCAAGTATGTTGTGATAATACGGCCTGTATTCTTCATTTATGATAGGCCAGTTTTTCTACACTTAGGCTGCCCTTGTTTTCATTAAACACCGTTAGAGCAATACCGTCGGAATTTATCTTATGCATATTCCTTTTCTTTAAAATATCGACTTTATAAAATGGAGTCATTTCATCTAGTGATGTAATAGTAGCACCCATTGGTGCCATTTTATACCGTCGCGAAATAAACCTTTTCATTGTTCAAGTTTTTCTTCCTGTTGTACAAATTGAGTTTTGAGGCAATTCCATCAATATCCTTGAAATGATTCTTCATATCTATGACAACGGCGTCTTTGGGAGTTCTTAAAATTTCTCGATACTGGTCCGGAACGTAGATGTTTTGATGTTTCCTTAAAATTTTCTCGACTCTGCCAAAGTCTCTGTCTGAATCTAAATATGAATGTCCCACCTCCGAAAATTTATGGTCGATAACTTTAAATTCTCTCTTTAAAATCAACAACTGGTAAAGTGTAATGATATTGAAGTTTTTATTTTGTCCACCACAGGAGTCGGGCCATATTATAATGTGATCGATCTTTTCTTGAAAATATTCATTGTAAATTTGTGAAAAGGTGTGTAAGCAACTAGCAATTTCTAGGCTTTCACGGCTGACCATATCTTCAGTCCATGTGAAAAAGAGCGTTTTTTTTTCAGTATTCCTCAATGTATGTATGCCACATTTGACGAAGGTAAAATGCTTTCGATATACTTAATTTTGGCAGCGGCATGGTTTGCTGAAGATCTAAAGTAAGAAAGCAAATCGTTCTATCTTCTGTAACTTTTGCTCCGTCGCGCTTTTGTTGTTCGAAAGCTAGTTTGTAATTCTCTCCGTATTCTTTAGTATTATTTCCAGCATCACATTTGGGAAAAAATGTGAGTCATTTCATGATCTCAATTAAACAATTTTGAATACCATGGACGTAATTTCAGCATTTTTATTGGGTACCTGGGCAAGGATTTTTCACAGATAACCAATAGATGTAAGCATAGCGTACCCTGTAATTTTTAAACGATAACCTTATAAACCCAAATGATCTTTGACTTGATTTGCGTAATTATCATACTTATTTTTTTTTCCGCAAGAATTTCAGAATTCGCCAGATTTGCCTTAAACACTTTAATGCTCTTTCAAAATATTGGGTGGGCAGAAGCCATACCAGATATCAGTTTTGCTCTTGTCATAAAAATCTCTACGGTCCAGCCCTCTTCTACTTGTCAGCATAAAAATGTTTGTATAAAAATCAACACCGCAAAGCGTCACTTTCCAGTATTTCTGATTTACCGACTAATTTGCTAGAATACTTTGGTAAATTCGTATTTTATTATTGCATTTTATATTGATAATGTTTTGTTTTTAAAACATTATTAAAAGTTGCCTGGGAAAAAATTGCCACTATGTGACTGATTTCTGCTGAATTGCCAAAAGGTATAAATGTGTTTACAGCAATTAGATACTCAAGTACCATCTCGACTCTTGTACCATCTCATACCATTTCGAAATTGAACGAAATGAATATATGGATTAAAACACTATAAGCACTATTTCCAAATATCAGCCAATTTATAAACATCTTACATGATTCATGAAATCGTTTATTCATTGCCATTTGTAATATAAGTTTACTACGACTGGCCATTTTCACTATAATAGTAAGAAACACTTAACACAACTTGTCACATTAATGTCAATATGACATAACTTTAAAAGCAAAGTGTTTTGGATTAAAACAATTTAATATCGCACAGTAATGGATAAAGGTAGTATGTGATCATGACACCTTTATCCATTAAATTATATAAAAACCCTATGTACATAACACCTTTTTCAAACATTAAAACGCATTTAGGAAAGGTTGATTATCCCAAAAACTTATTGAAATGATAGATTATAAGTTAAAATAGTTGTCTGTGTAGAAATCTCAAAATTTTCAAAAATGTCACATAACACCTTTATCCACTTAGCTCTTCAATTGAAATTCACCATAATCGTGCATTCATAGGGGTAAGAAACGGGGTGCGTTTCCCATATTAACGATTTTTGATAGAAATCTAATACCACCATCTTAAAAAGCATCCCTTAGAATCTATCTGAATCTAATTTCATTAAAATATCTGAAGTGATTTTTAAGTTTAAGATCATACCGGAATGCCGAAACTCGGCAGAGATCTTAGCCGGCAGAATGCAGAGGGCCTATCATCCTCAGTTCATTACGTCTACTCAGAGCACACGATTTTCGGACCCAGTAGTCACTAACCCTACGGGCGTGGGAAGTGGCTGCTGGTATCACCAGCTCCCCTCTGTGGCTGTCGGAGCCACAGTGAAGGTGACTAGCTTTAAACAAAACAAAATAATAATAATAATATATAGTTTATTTACAAAATAGAAATACATGATAAACTTATATAACATTAATATGTTATAAAATAAACTGGATACAGTCACAAAATGATGTAAGATCATCTGATCGTGACTATGTTAAGACATGTATAAAGGACAATGTGAAACATTTTTATATGTAGTAGCTGAAACTATAATATAGATAAACGAGATAAAATACTCTAAAAACTAATAATCGACATTAACAGCATGTAAAATAAAAGAGATAAGTATTAAAAATTATGGAAGAAAAACGATTATAAATATAATTAATAGCAGTATATAAAGGAACTTCCAATTTATAATAGGAACAACCAAATGTCTCTTTATCACTGCAATAAGTTTTGGCTTTTCAAGTCAATTTGAGCAATTATTTTTTGTCTAACACTACATATTTCTGTTTTTGTTAGAGATTTTATATGTTTAGGGAGCGGATTGAAACATTTTGGGTCCAAAAAGCTCCAACTACGTTGTCCTGTAGTAGTATTCATTTTTGGCACATGCAACAACCTTTAGTAGTCTTCATAGTTTCATATAAAAAGTTGCCTGTGTGAAATTTTCTACATATGATTCCAAAACACATTTTATAAAAAATAATTGTCTCAAATCTAGAACATTGCTCTGGTTGATTAGACGGTTAGATGCATACAGTCGACTTTTACATAACAGTATTCTTAAAAACTTTTTCTGCATAATTTCTGAATTTGACATATGAGGGTTTAGAGCTCCACCCCAATGCGATTATTTAATAGCTCAAATGAGATTCAACAAGGGCCGTACATCGATCTAAGTTAAAAAATTGGAAGGTATTTTTTAAGTTGCTTAAAGCTAAATATTATACATCTAAGTTTATGTGTGATAGATTTGATATGCTCATCTCACCTTAGGTGGGGATCGAACGTTACAGATTACACATAGGTATTTCATATTATTTGCTATCTATGTGTTTCCAATTTTTAGATAGCTATAATCTGATAATCCATTTACGTTTAACGAAAACGGTAAGTACTTAGTTTTTTTTAACATTTTACCACATTCTAAATGGTATAAGATCCTTTCCAATTTTATTTTTTAGTGAGTTTCAAGAGCTATCCTTGTAAAAATTGCTGTATCGTCGGCGTGAGAAAGAATTTGTCCACTTGTAGGAATATCGAAAATATAATTAATATGCAATATAAATAAGACTGGACCTAAAACCACTCCTTGCAACTATCTCTTTGTTATAACTTAAATATATTTCACAAGAGGTTATTTTTAACATTCTCTCCAGATAGTTAAAATTGCCCCCAAAAATAATCTCGTGACTAATTTTTGAATTTACGTATGCGTGGTATGCAGTTAAAGCTGTCTTAATGTCGATGCTCAAAGATAACATTCTTAATGCATAGCTGTATCTTGCCATAGTTGCCAGCTTTTCTACCTAGAGCGATGAAGCTGATTTTGAGCGTTTATCATCATTTTTGTATCACAGTAAGTTTTGGTCGTTTTTTCTATGAAACTTAATTAGTTGATAGTTTTCAATATTTAGTGTTAGATTGTTATTGGAAAACCAGTTGTCAAGTTTGCTTAGAGAGCATTAGCCTCATCTAATGCATTTTAATGTTAGTTCACTGTAAACTAGACATGTATCATCTCTACACAGGATCATGTTTTGCTCGACTACATTTGGTAGTTCTCTGCATATAAGATATACAGTAGAGGTTCTTGCGTGGGTCTTTGTGGGACACCTTTTTTTATCGTTCTCTTTTCTGATTTTATTAGATTCCCAGTTTCATTGAACTGGATCGTACGTTTTTTTTTTTTTCTATTATTCAAATATGATTTTAATAAGCGTAATGGTACATCCCCACTTTTACTCCAGTTTTTTATAAATACTTTATTATACATTAGCAATCGACCAGATGGAGTTTACTATGCATGATATTTCACCTTAAAGAGGTAACTCTATTATATACCTTCCATTTTTGAGACCTTGAGTAAATCGATTCTTTATGAACCAATGGAAATGCAAAACAATAATCTATAAATAACATTTAATTTATTTAAAATTTAGCTTATATAGAATAAATTATCAAACAAAGCGCTGCTCATCTCTTCTCTTAACACTTCTAAACTTTCCTCCACTTAGTATCCTCCGTATCCGCCTCCATAGCTGGATCCTCCGTATCCACCTCCATAACTAGATCCCCCATATCCGCCTCCAATACCACGTCCAATACCGCCTCCAAGTCCGCCTCCAAGTCCGCCACCAAGACCTCCTCCAATGCCACCGGAACCACTTCCAATTCCTAAATATAGATAAAAACATAATATCAATATATGTATTATCTTAAAACTTTTGCATAGTAACTTTATTATTATACTGAATAAGTTATTAAGCTATTATATATCAGGTGCAAATAATAATTTAGAAACGGTAGTGATTTAGGGTGAGTTGTACCGATTTAGTTCAAGCAAAGTCAGCTTGATCCAAGATCAAAATTCGCTGTTACGATTGTTACAACAATGGCTTTTGAGCTTGAATCAAGCTCATCTTGGCTTGAATCAAGCTCAACTTGGATGGAACTTAGTTGGTACAACTCGCCCTTAAATAAAGACATCATGTATTATTTTCCTAGCTTTTCTTTTGAAATAAAATTTCTAACGTCTAGCAATCATATCTATTTTAGACCATAATTATAGTATGATCTGCGTGAACTAACATTCAAGAGATATTATTATTGGATTTATTCAATACAAAAGCAATATCGACCCAAGACTGTGCTCTGTGGAACTTTTTTTATCATATATATTTTCTCGAGTATTTTCTCCATCCAAATAAATAGTAAATATTTTCAACGCGCTGCCCCCGGCAGGTTGTTAAGCCACATTTTTATTTTCGTTTAGGAAAAAACTTTTTATGGTGAATACTTGCCATATCCAACTGCTACTGGAGCTACTGCAACAGGTGCTGCTGCCACACTCGCAACGACTGGCGTTGGGTGCAAACTAATTTGGTTATTGTTTTGGTACGATTCTGCACCACGAGCTACAGCAGCCACAGCAACAGGGGCGGCCACAGCAACTCCACGTCCATATCCACCATAACCTCCACCTAAGCCTCCGCCAAGTCCACCGCCCAGGCCACCGATTCCTACTGATGAAATTAATCCGGCGCTGGCAGCGCATACAACCATTGAGAACACACACTGAAAAAGAAGATTTTTGTACATTTAGTTTTCAAAATTTTCGATCAGTAGTAGTTTTATTGGATTTGTAATACAACCACGGGGATTTAGTTTATACACATATTAATCTATACCCTTTAAATAAGAATAATACCTGGGGAACACCATGGAATGTGTAACATTCTAAGCGATAATTTATAACTAACTATTACTTATACAAAACCGCATATTGATCCTTTCGAGATGTGGAGAATAGAGATGGGGGTCTGGATACGTTTGCTATGAATACTAGGTCAATTCTATTAGAAATACGTCCCTGAAAGTGATTCCTCAGCATCGTATTCTCCGAAATCCTCTAATTTTTTTGGCCACATCAACCGTAGTGAGAACAATACAGAACGGTTGACAGTTTAGGGAAAACTAGATGACAAGAGGCGAAACAAAACGTCACCAAGGAGCTGATGGGATAGAGCTTTTGGTAAGGTAACCACACAGATTGTGTAATGCCGTCAGACTTGCTACCCAACGGAAACCAACTAGAATAATGTATGACTCATGTCTGGCAGGAGGTTGTAAATAAGAAAATTCCACATATTTAAGCAGAACTAAATAGGAAGAATGTTTGATTACATATATAAGTCTCTCCAGTTAATTAAAGGACCTTCTCGAAAGCAGATTGAAAAACTGCTGTCGCTAAACAGAAATCAGTTACAACTATGGTAGATCTGCTAATAGGACATTGTCCTGAAAAAATGCTTATATAGAATCGAGTTGTATAATGTGACAGACTACCATATTTTATGTGAATGTGAGGCTTTGGATCACAGAAGACGTGTTCTATATGGATGATCAAAATTGCATGAAAAAGACTATGACAATCAACCAATCATATACAAGTTAGTACAAAAGACCAATATATTGGTGTCATAAAGAAAATGGTGAATTAGCACAATAAGCTCAGGAGGCGCCAATTCTCTCAAAAACATGGACTACTCACACACACAGAAAAAAAACAGGTAGGTCGAATGAACTATATAGAGATATTTCAAGTCAAGAAAAAACTACATAGCTTGGGCTGATAAGAAATGAGCAAGGTGTGTTTTTATTTGATTGGTTACCAAGTAGTTTATTGTTTGGGAATTATATTTGAAGCAAAATATAAACGAGCAGTTTTAATGAAAAAACTTGTGACGAAATGAGAAGTATTGCTATTAAAATTCCCCATTGTCATCAATATCCAGACTAAAAAATATATAATGCGCATCACAAATGATGTTCTAATAAGAAAATTCAAACAACTTGTGAAGACAGTATCCAAGCGTAATTCAACAGTAATCTTTCCCGGTATAATGGAGTAAAATCATTCATGATACGATCTACCCTAACTCTAGGTCAAGGAGTTGACAATAGTAAACTTCCTAGTACCATTCTTACTTTGAAACAGAAAGAAGGATGCAAATTTAAAAATCCCCTTATATTGACTAAAGATCATATATCTGAATTTTTTATTAAAGTTGACAACTATTTGACAAGGTGTAAATATTCTAACATTTTCTTTTGAACATCTCCTAAAAACCAATTGTTGTTAGATTGTCCTCTTATCTGGCACCAAAACCAAAGCACATCGGTCTCTTATAATAGTACAAGATAAACTCGATAATGTTGATCAGCAGATACATATCACTTAGATCGACCAAGAAGTCACACAAAAAGGTTTTTATCAATTGCACCAAAGAAAAAATTGGTAGTATGCCAACTATGGTAGCTAAATATCTAGGTCTAGAAAATTATTTTTCAAATACAGGTCATTGCTTTAGGTCTATCTCAGCTACCCTTCTACCAAATGTATAAGGCAATATAGGAGGAATAAAAGAACATCAGGGTTGGCGCTCATCTGCAGTGGCGGATGACTATATTGATGGTTGAATAAACACCAAAATTAGCGTTACAAAGAAGATCCTAATATTAACCATTGGAATGGAATAGAATAGAACAAAATTCATTGGCTACATTATGTATATACATTTGCAGCATGTCAGGTTTTAAATCATGTAACTGTAAATTGTAATAAGTACATACAAATCGAGGTTAACACGAATTAAAATGTAAAGACATTTAGGAATAAAATGTAATAAAACTTAACAAACATGTTTAGTGATATGAATGTGAATGTAATTTACGTTCAAAGTGAGGTACCTCAAATATATACAGTATTATGAACCGCTTTAGACTATAAAATTTCTTTGACAAAGATCTTTTATAAAAGATATTTTTTATGAGAAATGTGTAAATTTTATAAAATATGGTCGAAATTTTATAAAATTTGGACTTAAACAATTGTCACACGAAATAGTAGTGCAGATAGCAAACCCAAAGGTAACAAAATGGATAGATAGAGGACAAAACAATAAAAAGCAAAATTAGGCATAATTGCCCAAGTGGCGTACACACTATATATAATAGTATCTATAAGAAAAAAAGTAAACAACTTATTTTTTTTAATCTTATAAGACTTTCCGAAAATGTTATGCCAGGGAATAATGATGGAGAGTGTACATATTCCTTTACAGAATAGAAGCAATGCTCAAGCATGTAGCTTTTTAGAGGTCTTTTAAAAATAATTCCATTAGTCTGTCTAATTTTTGCTGGTAAGTGATTACAAAGATGGACATCTAGATAGCCTAGTCATCTCCAGACCTAGCACTATAGTTATGAAAATCGGAGTCTAAACTGAAAGTAGTTTTTGAAGAATTTATTTCAATTAACTGATGATAGATATACAGGGATGGCAATGGCATGATTTTAAAATTTTTAGAAATTTGCTAGCAGTGGATCAATGGGTCCTACACTAGATATTATTCTTAATACTGGTTTCTGTAATCTAAAAATTTGTGTTGCATTTGAAGCGTTTCCCCATAAGATTATGCCATACAATAAATGCAAATGAAAAAGATAATGGTAAGATCTTATTAGAGTTTTAAAAGTAATGACTTTTTTAAGTTGACGAAACAAAACATTTGTGCTTGATAATTTTGAACATAATTGCTTGATGTGATTTAACCAATTTAAATTACCATCAATAGTAATCCCCAATAAAGTAACAGAATGCCCTGTAGATTTATTACTGTTAGTAGAGAAGATTAAACGTAGAGTTTTTTCTCTATTTAGTTTTAAAGCTATATGCTCTAAATTGTATAAGTTTAGACCGAGACTGTGTGTATTTACTACAGAGTTGCATCATCTACAAATTAAACACATTTATCGGGAGAAAGATAATGAAATAGGTCATTAAAATAAATAGTGCGTAACAGCGATCCAAGCACCGAGCCTTGGGGCACACCGTGGACAATTATTTCCGAATCAGATTAGGTATTATTAACAAAAACACATTGCCTTCTGTCTTTAAGGTAAGATTTAAGTAATATGGGCAAGTAGTACTGTAGCTTTTCCGAGAAGTATAATAATAGTAACAATAGGCACTAGTATTTGTAGTTTCAACGTAAATAAAATTAAATTTAATTTTACAAGTACTTTTAAGAGGTATTTTACAGCCGCAAGACTATGTCATAAACAGTTCTTTATAATGCAGTCGTACATAAAATGTAAAAAGATACAATGCAATAGTTGACTTACCAATTTGTACATCTTGATATAGTTAATCCTTTAGCACTGGATACTGAATGATAATGATTTACTATGAATTTATTTTATTATATATAGCCGAGCAGCCCCACTGATATTCTAATAAGCCAAATTATAATCTAAATTTACTGAATTAATATGAAATGTGGAACAAGGGCCACTGCAATTACCTGAGAAATTTTTATTTTTCATAAATGTTATTCTCATATGACATTCAGGCATTATACTTAGCAATGCCGTGACTTAAAGGATACTAGTCTTTATTATATATATTAATATGTATTATAATTATTTACTAAAACTAGTATTAAATTGGTACGATATAGTTGACCATAAATGATATTTATTCAAGAAAAATTGTATACGCGCGTGTGACAATTTTGCTACAAATTATATCCCACGTAATATCTTGTTGATATTTGAACCTCTTAACATTATTAAAATTCATTAACAACTTTCATTCAAGCTCATTATCAAATGAATTGAATTACTGATTATGAATGTCATATAGAAGTTCTAATAATGGCAACATTTAAAATATCAATCAGTTTTCAGTTGCAGAAAGTTTAGAAACTTAAAGAGTTCCAAACATATGTTACTGTTGAACCAGCTTTTGTTGCATTCGTTATTAAAACGAAATTTAAACATTTTTTTTCCATTTACAATTTTGGGCATTAGCCAACATCCTGGGAATTCCTCCATGTCTGAAGCTCTTGCGCCGGAATCGGTAGTTAGATAAGGTTCCAAACTATTCTGATATGTAAACATATAATACTAGGACAATCTAGTTCAACAGTATTCTGGGATTTGCATCATTCGGAATAATAGATTGAATGTTGTATTATACAACAATTTATTAAATTATTTTAATACATTTTATAAATTAGTATAATTCCTAATAGAGCAATTCTTTTACTGTGGAAATAATTACCTAACATTAAAGTGTGTCTTATCTAATATATAAAAAGCTCGTGTCACAGTGTTTGTTATCGAACTCCTCCGAAACAGCTTGACCGATTTTTATGAAATTTTTGGTGTATATTTGGTAGGTCTGAGAATGGGTCGTAGGCTATTTTTTATACCCCTAGGTGATGGGGGTGGCCCTATCCAGAAATATTCCTTTTATTTTTTGGACAAAAATTTATAATTTATATGGCAAAACAACGTTTGCTGGGTCAGCTAGTCTAATATATAAAAATCTCGTGTCACAGTGTTTGTTATCGAACTCCTCCGAAACGGCTTGACCAATTTTTATGAAATTTTTGGTGTATATTTGGTAGGTCTGAGAATAGGTCGTAGGCTATTTTTTATACCCCTAGGTGATAAGGGTGGCCCTATCCAGAAATTTTATTTTTATTTTTTGACAAAAATTTATAATTTATATGGCAAAACAACGTTTGCTGGATCAGCTAGTAAATTTATAACCTACAGAAAAATATACAGGGTGGGCCATATTTCAAGTTCTTCTTGCCAAAATATAAGGATATAACAAAACATGCTTTAATAAATTGTTGCTGTGGAAAAAGATACAGGGTTTTAAAACTGTAATTTTTTTCCTCTTTTTTTTTACAATATCTCAACTACCGATCTTCTCCCAATTTGGTAAGGAAACATTTTTTAAGCTAAGAAAGAATAACACAGGTCTACAAAAAAAATCTGCTCCAAGGACTAAACCTATCATGGTTCAAGTATTTTTGTGTGCTGAATCCGAATTTTCAGCTAAGAAAAAATTCTACCGCATAGATTTCGAGGAAATCCCGGTTTTTATTGTCAAAAAACCGTATATTGACGATAAAAACCCGTATTTACTCGAAACTACGCAGTAGAAAATTTTTTTAATTGAAAATTCGGATTCAGCACACAAAAATACTTAAAGCATGATAGGTTTAGTCCTTGGAACAGGTGCAATTTTCAGTTTAAATAATTTTTTACCGCGTAGATTTCGTGTAAATCTCGGTTTTTGTCGTCAAAATACCTTTTTTTGATAATTTTTGACGTTTACTTAAAATCTACGCGGTATAAAATTTTTTAAATTGGAAATTCAGATTCAGCACACAAAAATACTTAAAGCATGGTAGGTTTAGACCTCAGAGCAGATTTTTTTTTGTAGACCTGTGTAATTTATGTATTACATCACGCTACGTAGTGGCACTTTTAAGTAGAAAATCACATACATGCAGGAGTCATTTCTACGTAAAAAAGTTACGTTTGATAGAACTTGATAATTCCAACCGTTTTCGAGAAAACTGCCGCTTAGATCCCAAGAATTCTTTGAAAACAAACTCAATCTGAAAAGGACAAATTGTATTTATTAAAAAGTGTGCTTTGGTGACGTCATTTATGTACCATTTCATTAGTTTGACATTTTGTAGGTTTAGTAGACATATGAATCTAATGAGTCTGGCAGATGATGAAACAGGAAAATTCTGTCAAAAGGAAGGGGATACCTCAGTTCATGTGCTATGCCATTGCGAAGGCATAGCCAGACTGGAATTCCAACTACTTGGCGAGGAGGAACCAAGTTCAGATAGGTATACTAAGGAGCCCTGATACAAAAGTCAAAGCTAGATAAGGAGCTCTAAGTAAAATTAGAACAGGAACGCCACGATAGATCCACGGGGGTGTTCAAGGCTGATCAGTCAGTCTTATTCTCAAATCTGAATCTGAATTATAATCAAGAAACAGAGTAATCTACCTCAATTTTCTCACAATTTCTCACTGATTTTTACAGACCTAAACTATAATAGATAAAAACATCAATATTTAAAAGTCGCATTAAATTAAAGTTTTCTGCACTATAATTCAAACAATGGATGTAGCTCCGTTGCTTCATCGACTGGTTAAATTTGTCATTTTCTCCGTCCTTATTTTCTTGTATAAACTGGTATATGACATAGTTGTTTTTCCGAGTTTTCTGTACCTGACCATGAATACAATTAATTATTAGTGAATATTGTCTAAGTTTTTCCAAACCATAGTTGCGTGTCATTCGGTACAAGAGAATTAAATTAAAATAATTTAAATGTCCAAGCTCTTAGGCTTCTTCGCCTAACTGATGAGACCCAAAAAGATCTAAAATTACCGAAATGGGTACCATTTGTCACAAAAGATAGTTGGATCCATTAGAAAGGAAACCACAGTTTCGTGGTCACAAATTCGACGTTGTGCAAAGCCAAAAGGCCGCATGAATTCATGGTCACGAGATCATTGAAAGGTTATTCTTTGTCCAATGAAAGACTATTATGTTTGGCGTTTGTTTCGACTTCTGTTCATCATCTTCAGTCAGGAAAAAGGACCCTGAGATAAGGTATTGACATTTTGGGAAATTGCAAAGCATGAAGAACACGAAAAACGCGTTCATGTGTAACCTAGATTTGTAGAAGATACACAAAGCTCGGTCTGGCACTGCCTTTGGCTTTGAGCAATTTGAACGGACATTGTTCTCTGCGTTCGATTAACTACTTTCTTGATTTGCCTGAAAATCAAATTAAAATAATTTTAAATTTCAAGTTCTTCTAACTGATGAGACCCAGGAAGGTCGAAAGCTACCAAAATGGGAACCAGATCTTCTACAAATCTGGGTTGCACATAGGTGCGTTTTTGCGTGTTCTCTATACCTTGCAATTTCGCAAAATGTTTGTAGATTTTGCTCTCTATTTGAAAAAGACCAATACCTTGTATCAGGATCCTTTCCCCTGACTGAAGATGACGAACAGAAGTCGAAACAAGCATCAAACACAACAGCCCTTTATCGGACAAAGAATTCCTTTCGATGATCTGGCAACTACGAATTTGTGGAGCCTTTTAGCTCTGTCGAAAGTATGACAAAACTGGGGTTTCCTTTTCAATGAATCCAATGGGTTCAATTATTCCTTGTTATAAATAGTTCCCATTTTGGTAGCTTTTGACCTTTCTTGGTTTCATCAGTTATGCGAAGAAGCCTAAGAGCTTGGAATTTTAAATTATTTTAATTTGATTTTCAGGCAAATCAAGAAAATAGTTGATCAAACGCAGAGAAAAATGTTTGTTCAAGTTGCTCAAAGCCAAAGGCAGTGCCAGACCGAGCTTTGCGGATTTTCTACAAATCAGTGTTGCACATGGACGGGTTTTGCATGTTCTCCATGCTTTGTAATTTGCCAAAATGCTTGTACAAGGGAATTTTCAAAACCAACCACACCAGGCCACACCATCAACGATCAGTAAAACGCCCTCATGTTCTTTTTAAGCAGTTTATTCTAATTAGAGTTTCTAATTTAAGTTTTCTCTTATTACTTTTCGATCGGCTACGTATGATTAGATTCATATCTAGTGTAGAATATATGGTTCTCTTTTGGAGGACGTCACTAAATTTTTACTAATGGCTATCGCTTGATACGAGGTTTTTCCATAGTATTCAGTTAGCAGTAGTATTCCTAAATCATATGTGCTGTACCCTGGAAGAAATCGAAAGTGATCCTGCCCAAAAAGCGTATTTTGTTCCAGATTACAGATTATACCACCATTTTCTCCTTTTTTTGTCTGATACTCGCAATGTTTTTCCAACACCAGAAAATTAAATCATTTTATTTACAATATATTTTTTGTAATATTTTATTATTATCTAGACGACAAAATTTAGAGTTGGTATATAGAGATATGTAGATGTTTATTTGGCTACTTTATACTGAGTAGAGTACATTTGTAGCAAGTAAGAAACAGAAACTGTTCTAGTCGTTATAAAGATAATAAATAATAATTATTATGAAATATAGTATAAATATGTATACACGTAATAAATATACAGTGTGTCCCAGGATAGATGTAACAAGAGGTGTAATGGACCAAAAATTTTGGAATTTTGGAATGGTATTTGGGGATTGAGTCCCGATTGTTGTAAAACTAAAGTATACCAAAAATGACTTGATTTGGTGTTCTACAGGGTGTTTTATAAGCAAAGTTGTAAAAATCACCACTAATAAAGTACATTTATTTTTCAAAATATCAAAAAATTCCACTAAGAAAAGTTATTTAGAATGCAATTTTATACCACTATACCAAATTTGAGGAATATAAAATTATTTTTTTGAAACTTCCCATTTTTTCAATAAATTAGTATTTTATTTTCAATTAAAACTGCATAGAAATTATTTTTTGTGAATTAATATTTAAAGTTATGTAGAAGCTGAAAGTAAGCTATGAGAAAAGCAGTGGATACACATTTATCATTTATTATTGACATATCTGTCAAACGTAGTCAATATTATCCTTAATTTCTGTTTCAAATTAACGAACGAAGCATAAAAAATTAAATGAAAATGGTACTCACAGTGCGTGAAAAAATTTATATTGTGCAATGCTACGGAATTGGCGGTGAAAACTCGCTAAGAGAAGTGGTAAGCCAATTTAATTTGAAATTTCCAAACACTGCTTTGTCACGTACTCAGGCTATGAGAATAATTAAAAAGTTTCTGGCTACTGGTAGTGTTCTTAGCATGAAAAGAAAAATAAAAGCATATGATGAAGACAATGCTGGGGCTATTATAGCTCATGCCTCTGTTATAAAAAATCCTAGGATGCCACTAAGAGAGAAATCAGCTCTTATTAATATTAGTAAGTCTGAACTCCAAAGAATTTACAAGGCAAAGAAAATTTGGGCATATAAAGTAAATGATAAACATACGCTTGAAGAGGGAGATGACGGCCGTAGGTTGGATTTTTGTTTGACCATTGAAGAAAAAATCATGGAAGAGATTTTTTCATCATTTCATAATTTTCTCAGATGAATCCACATTCACAACCAATGGTGTTGTTTCATCTCAGAATTGTCGGTTTTGGGCTTCTGAAAATTTTAAAATTCATTGTAGAATACAATATTATAAAAAAGTGAATGTGTGGTGTGCCGCTTCTTATAACGTTGGAGTTATTGGACCTTATTTCATTGAGGGAAGGTTAAACCAGCACACTTATTTACAGCTTCTTGAAAGATTTTCTGAAGAATTTTTAAATATTTTAAGAGATATGCCTTTAGTTCATTTTCAACATGATGGTTGCCCTGGCCACTCCACAGAAATAGTTAATCGTTGGTTGAATTTAAATTTTGGGGAAAATTGGATTGCCAGAAATGGACCAATCAAGTGGCCAGCGAGATCCTCAGACCTATCAATATTGGATTTCTTTTTATGGAGTCGCCTCAAGCAGTTGGTTTACGCTGAACCACTTCCTAACGATGTTGCAGTATTGAAGCAGAGAATTACAAATACCGTAAACTCCATACCGTTATATCATATTAGAAACAGTTTTAAGGACTTCAGGCGAAGGATCGAAATGTGTGTGGATGTGGGTGGTAGCTACGTCGAATAATAAAAAAATTGTAAACATTGTTTTGTATTGGCCAATAATTAATTTGTTTGTGAATCTGTTATGTTTTTGACATTTATTAGTTGTTATAATTTTTAAACTTCATTAATCTTCTGTTAGCAATTGTTTTTTGTTTTACAATCAGTTCTATTAACCTTCTTACATCTCGTATATTCAATTTTTTATTTACCAATAGCCTACTTTTTGAGATGATTGACATTTGCTCCTACACAACTTGAATATGAATTCAACTCTTAATTCACAAAAAATGGGAAGTTTCAAAAAAATAATTTTATATTCCTGAAATTTGGTATAGAGGTATATAATTGCATTCTAAATAACTTTTCTTAGTGGAATTTTTTCATATTTTGAAAAATAAAGGTACTTTACTAGAGGTAATTTTTACAACTTTGCTTATAAAACACCCTGTAGGAGACCAAATCAAGTCATCTTAGGTATACTTTAGTTTTATAACAAGCAGGACTCAATCCCCAAATACCATTCCAAAATTCCAAAATTTTTGGTCCATTACACCTCTTATTGTTACATCTATCCTGGGACACACTGTTGTACATACATACATACATATAAGAAAAATACCACAAAGATATAATAGGCACAAAGTTGTTTCATGTCATGTTAAAAACAGACAAAAAATAAAACTGAAAACAATATAATATATTGAAAATCAAAAAAATATTTATTTGAAGTTATCATAAATTCATCCACAGAAAAATAACAGCTCTTAATCAAAATATTCTTTATGGTATTTTTGAAGTTATTTAAATGTAATAATTTTAAATTATTCGGCAACATATTATATATTTTTTAATTTAAATAGTTTTTACCTGATTCTTTAATCAAAAACGAGGTATTTTTAACAAATTAGCAGATCTTATGTAGTTGTAGTGATCTGAGTGAGTGCTGAAATTTCTGATATTTTTGTGAATTCCAACCAGTCTATGATCTATTGATTTTTAAAACATACTTTTACATCAAAGCCAATTTTTTATGGTATATGTGGACTTACACATAGACACATAAACCTAGGCCTCTAAAACACATAAAATGTAATATTATTATGTGGTTACGTTAAATTAATCAGCTGACCTATTATTTACTCAACACTACATTAACAATTGAACGTAATGATTTTCTAATCTTAATAACTATAGTCTGGTAAATTTTAATATTAATTTCATTTCATTTGCATTTCTTGTTAGGACTAGTGATAGTTAATGTATTGGTTGGTTAACTATTTCAAGTCCTTTAGTTGATCTGGAAAAAGGACAACTCTCACCACTTCACATCAAACTTGGTCTTATAAAACAGTTTTTGTGGAAGCTTTAAATAAGGAAGGAAGAAACATTCAAATATATAGAACAGAAATACCCAAAAATGTTTCATATGCAAGGTCAAAGGAAGGAACATTTAATGGACCTCAAATACGTACAATGCTCAGAGATGAAATTGTAACGAAGATGAATGATACAAAAAAATCAGCCTGGCTTAGTTTTAAAGAAGTTACTACATATTTTCTTGGGAATCAAAAAAGTCATAACTGCAGTGAAATTGTCGCTAATCTGGTGGAAAACTATTGTAAGCTAGGTTGCAATATGAATCTAAAGCTCCACTTCTTAGATTCTCATATTGATCACTTTCCTCAAAACCTTGGGGATTATAGTGAAGAACAGAGAGAAAGATTCCATCAGGACATTATGGAAATGGAGCGGCGGTATCAAGGAAGATGATATAAATATGATGGCAAGTCAAAAAAAAGAAGCCAAACGAGCGCGAAATGCACTGCATCGAACTTTTGATAGTAAAAGGGTTCGTTACCACAAAGATGAATAAGATCTCTCTTTGACACACAAACTGTCTCAATGCTTTTAAAAACTTTAAAAGGTATCTCGAATTACTACTTTAAGTTTAAGGTGTGGTCGTTTGCATAGGACTTCTTTCATTTTCTTGAAAATATTGAAGATTTAAAGCTATTATTTTGAGGTTAGACAATTCTGATGATTTTCTGGAGGAAATCTGACATCACTTCATCGTATTCAGCGTCTCAAATTACATGGATATACAATATTTTAGATGATTTCATAGGTATTTATTCTCTTTTTTTTACAATATTGTAGATTTTAAGCTATTTTTTGAGGATAGAAGATTCTAGTAATTTTCTACGGGAATTCCGACATTTATTTCATATTCAGCGCTTCAAAATTCATAGGAATAGAATATTTTAGTCATTTGCATAAGTGTTCCTTTTCTTTTTTCACAACATTGACGATTTTAAGCCGTTTTTTGAGGTTACAAAATTCTGGTGATTTGCAGGGGGAATTTCGACACCGGATTCGTATTCAGTGGTCCAAAACCTATAGGAATACTATATTCTGGTATTTTGCACAGCACTTTTTTTTGTGTGTGTGACTGGGTAATTTGTTTAGGTAATCCAACCTGTACATTTTTCATTAAAACTATGTCAGATTTCTTCCGTATAGTCCCCTATCAAATCTACATCCATGGGATCTTTGATGATGCAAGCAACAACCATCTCACAGCTCCTATGTCGGTCAGTGTTGTTTTTGGGATATAAAGTTGACAAATGAATGCTTCCAAGTTAGCCCTGACATCTTCTGTGAGAGATAGTGTAGTCTCCAATGTAGCCAAAGCTTCTAGCAGCTTATCACTTGCAGAATTAAAAGTTTTCCACCACTTTATTTTACCTTTGCCAGCAAATGATCCTGTTACATCTGCTACAAGTGCGTGTAATCTAGGAAGTGCAGAGGCTTTCAGAGGTCCAAGTGCTCTGTAAATTGAACCTAGCTGAACAAACCTTTTCATGCCATGGCCAAGGAAAAATGCAAACTCTTTCGAAAGTTGGGGATACCGTCTTAGTGCCAAAATTAGGACATCAGTATCGGGGGAGAATATATGAGTAGTTTTAATTCCTTTCTGTGCTAAATATACTGCTTGTAATATGATCTTTGTGTCCGCCTCCTCCTGCGTACTTGAAATACTGGATACATCATCGCCATGTGATGAAGCTGCTTTGTCCCTCCAACTGATTACAAACCTTTTGTTATTGGTCACGCCAAATTGAAGAATCTGACCGGAAAGGAACTTTGTCAGTTCATCCTTCGTCTTATCGTGGGACAAGAATTTATTCATTGCTATACTTCCAATTTTCGTTTCTGGGCCGATTTTGTACTGGATTGGATCTGAGCCTTTTTGCTGAATCACTCTCATGGCTTTCTTCAACAAGTTTTCTTTGTAAGAGTCGAAAACAACATGGACCTCACTGTAATTGCTGAATTTTTGCCCGATCCATTTGCTGAAGCTTAAATCGAGGTCACGGCATGTCTGTGCTAGGTTTGTGGTAGGTGTGAATAAGCGCCATGCCATCTATTATCGCAGTTTTTTCCTGTATCTCCCCATTTTCTTCTAAAACTGCAGGTGTGGTGGAAGCATGATCATCATCGTTTTCTTCGGCAGGTATACCTTGCATTGATTCAAGAGCATCCATAAGTTTGTACTTAGCTAGACAATGGTGCATACTCTCGTCAACTGCAAATAATGACTTCGGTAGTGCTGAGAACTCGTAGTTGCTCAAATAGTTATAATTAAATATTTTTTTGATTTTACATTTATAAAATATTTCAAAATAATATTGCTGTGTGAAATAGATAAGCTTATTCTAATGCCTAAAGTAAATAGTTTTTGAGAATACAATTAATAATAGATAATTTACACCATTCTATATGTTTAAAAGGCGACTTGGGGCAAGGGATCATCGCGTCGTTACATTTTGAGGGGAAAATTATTATTTTTTTTTTTGAGTTTTTAATTAATATTCTATATCTTTTGTAATTTATTAATTAACTATTAGGTAACAGCTACTAAATCATATTAAGATGGAATTGTAAAATTTGATTTTTAAGGTATCTAAGCAACCTGGGACACGACATGGTCCATTAACACATTTTTACCCATTAATAAATATAAAACCATGAAATAGTTAAGTTTCTGGGAAAATGGTTAGTCCTGCATATAATGACCTTTCTTGTGTAAAACTGATTTAGCAATATTTTTTGTATAAAACTTTTTTTCGTAATCCCAATGGTTACTTAGATAAATTGGAGAAAGTATTTGCGACGGCGGCCATTTTGTTCTTTGCGCGCAGTTCTCATGCGCATCATTTTTGAGAGTGCCAACATCGAAATTATGTTTATTCAAGGCCTAACAAAGAGATTCAGACTACTACCACACTTGCATCATCAAGGAGCCCGCGGGAGTCTATTTTTGCACACTTGGCAGCGGACTATTAATAATAACGTCAACTACTTGTAAAATATTATTTTTACCCGTCAAATAGATTTCTAGATATGATGCCAACAGACAGGCTTATTGGTATTGAAAAATCTCAATTTTCGTAATATACATAATCTGAAACATGGAAATTTTCGATTTTTGTTTTGCATTTACACCTGAAAATACTAATTTAAAAAAATTAGTAATAACAAATCTCTGGGTAGAGAGTTTACATTACAAGAAAGATCATCAAAATCGGTGCGGTGGGAGCAACTTGGTAATTAAGGATAGAATTTTGCAGAGTTAGAGGAAAATATTCGTTTATTTTCGAGATAGTACAATCTTTAAAACTATTTAGATACTTGCTATTGTTCTAATGAATAGTTTTTTTTATTGTAAATTTCTGCTGTACTTGAATATCGTAGTTTCTCAATGAAAATAGCTCCTAATTTCATTATTAAAGTATATACAAACTTTATGACAAAAACTGTACATGGTTGTATTCCTTAAACTCCTTAAAGCAATAGGGAGTACCTGAAACTATTTTAGAGATTATACAATTTATAATTTCTTAAATATTTATAATAAATCGAAAATAAACGCATATTTCCCTCTCACTCTGCAAAACCCTATCCTTAAGAGAGAAATATTTAGATATAGATTAATTAGATTCAGAGAATTCCAATAGCAATAAATTATTTTTTATCTGGCTTCTAGTTAATATCAAAACTAACATTATTTCCAACAAATATCTATAAATAATAGTTTTGAACGTAGCTTAGATGAGTGGTGAAATCAAACACAGGTTTATTCTTTTTATAAATTTAATACAAAATTTTAATACAGCTAAAGAAATAAATTAAACCAAAACACAGCGTTGCTCATATCATACACTCATAATATTTCCTGTCCATAGTTTAGTGGTATCCACCCAGACTAAGACCTCCAATAGCTAAACCTTTGCTATACCCTCCGTAGCTTCCATATCCTCCTAAAAATTGAAAAGAAAACATGTTTATCATAATAACAATTTAGTACTTGTAAGTAATGTTTTAATTTCCCTTTTAATTCCCATTAACGGAAGATCTCTCACATTTGCCGGCAAACTATTAAACAAGTGCCGCTCATATATGCTCGTATAATTAAGTTGTGTCTATATCCAGTTGCATAGGAATGAAAATCTACCAATGTAGGAAATTTGTTAATATTACTTTTGTCATATCTTAAACACACAAATAAAAATACAGGGAAAGGAAAAGTATTGTCTCCTCAATGAACTTTGATCTACAGATGTCTCTTGGATTCACAGTCTAATTATCATTTTTTGAATAACAAAAATTTGACGAAATCAGTAGCTTTGCTTCAATCCAAGATGTTGAAAGACATAGACAATATTGTCAAAGTATTGTCAAAGTTCATGGTATACGATAAGAATGTGGCTATTAGGCAACTTATTTAAGTTGGCGATACCATGAATGTTATGTACACTGATGATATCATCAGCATTGATAACAGTCATGGTATCGTCAATAAAATTGAGAAATTTAATTGATGTGTAACATGAATGGAAAAGGATGCAGAATAGAACCTTGTGGTATCCATTGTAATAAGTTACCATTCACAGGTTTGTTGAGAGAATGTTTTTTCACAAGGTGTCAAATACTGCAGACAAATCGAATAGTACAGTGACAACAAATTTTCCTTTATCAAGATTTCTGTATACAAAGAACTACCTAGATGCAGTCTCCATGTATTTTACCGCTCTAAATGCATGTTATGACTCTAATAAGAATATGGTCGTATACTACTCGTATACTACTTTTTCAGAAATTTGATAGGACATTTAGTATGTGAATTTGCCTATAATTTCTAATATCATAAACATTTCCCTTTTTAAAAATAGTGGTAACAGAAGTTACTTTTTAAAGGTCAGTAAAAGAACCTTGAATGAATGAAAATTTTATGAGATATGTTAATGGATCTATTACTTCAGAAAAAAATAATTTTAATATTTTGATTATTGAGCCCGTAATATTATTATTAAATATTTTGAAAATGTAAAAATTGTTAAATATTTTTGTAATGAAATTTTATTGATCTCGATAAAACTTCCCTTTCCATTTAAATAAATTACACTTCCCTAAACGTTAGCTAAAACATTTTAATACCATTCCGAAACAAACATTTGTGTTAAATTTTGAGTTAATTTCTTTAGTTTGGTAAACAATAAATACTTAAATAAAAGTGAGAACTTATGAATGTTATATTTTTATAATAATTTACCATATCCAAGTCCAATCCCGACAGGAGCGACACCAACGGCGACTGGAGCTGAAACTGCAATCGGTGCTGCTACTTTTGTTACAACTGGGGCAGATACAGCTACTGGGTTCAAACTAATAGAGTTTGAGTTTTGATATGAAGTTGCACCGTGAGAAACCGCGTAGGCAGGGGCAGCCACAGCTACTGGCGCAGCTACAGCTACTGGGGCCGCTGCAATAACTCCATGTCCAAGACCCAGACCGCCAATTAAACCAGCTCTAGCAGATGCTACGAGTATGGCAAACAAGCACTGAAAAAGAAACTCGAGTTTATCAAAATTTAAGGCGCATAGGATCCAGTGGAAGATTCGTGGGAAACGAAGGATTTAAGTATGACGTATGACATCCATTTTATATGTTATATGTATTTGCCAACACCAAAATCTTTCTTGCTACCCTTAATTACGCGCCCCGCCCCGTACTCAGTCCCTTGAACCGTTTAAGATAAGAAGTTAGATTTTTCTACCAGATTGTCTAGCTTTCACTAAGGAACGACCAGGTCATTAGTACTTTTATTCCATTTTTGTTGGTGACAAAGGTATTAAAAAACTAGGTAGCCGTAAAATGATTCCGTTAGCAGAACAAAATGTACAACTTGGAGATTTCAAATTGTGGAAAACTAACTCTAGGAAATGTATTACCCAATAACAGCTTCTTTGAATTAATTGTACATATTGTATAAGGTGATTTATGAAGAAAATATACTATTCGAGGATTTTACATTTAGAATCAATTTCAAAATTTCACATAAATTGTAGAAACTTAAATTGTTCAGACATTTGTTCCACAAGTGAAGTAACAGTATTGTATTTTTATGTAATCTTAATCTAAATTTGCAAGTAATTAAATCTATGTGCTTTCTACACAGTACCAATGGTGCGGAGGACAATGAGGCAGTAGGCCGTTTGACGCGAGAAGGAGCAAAGACTCCTTTCCCTGACTCAGAGCCAGCCTTCGGTTTGCTAAGCAGAACCATCACTTATATTCTACTCAATTGGAGCGTCAAGGTTATCCATTTTTACAGCCGGAGGAGCTACGGGCTCCATTTTGGAATAGACTCCTGTCTTTCGTAGAGAGCACTAAGATTCCTCAGAAGGACATCTCGTGAACTGCACTAGAAAATATCTGAAGCTGTGTGAGGTCATTCTGAACATATAAATTTAATTCTAATTCTAGTTTGTAAATATGTTTTATGACAATATCTGCATTTTTTTCTGTTTTTCGCACAATTATTCAGTTGGTGTACATGTCACGAATTTATAATAGGTCATTTCTAAAATGTATTATTTATTTGCACAATCTGTAACTTTTTAAAAACCAATTGGAGTGTAATATTTTACAATTGAACAACGCGGATAAGGGAAGGGAATAGAAAACGTCGATTAGGGAGCAGTACAAAATTACGAGTACTGAAGTGAAAAGCGCCGCAAGAAAATATAAAAGAAGTTCAGACTCAGCCAACACAGACATCTGCTAACCTAAAAGAGTCACGACAGCTATACAGAATAGTAAAGCGCACAAGAACTATTCAAAAGAATTCCCTACTATGAAAGTGAAGAATGGAGACAAACTTGAGGAGTTGGCCAGAAGGAATGAATACTTCAGTGAAACACTGTGCGCCCCTAACAACGACTAAAATAGCTCCACGGCGTGAACTGAGAATTTACGTGAGGGAATCGAATGTATCCAAATTCAAAAAGGCCAAACGGCAGCTGAATGACGGTGAGGTAGTCATACCCAATAACATTCTATACGAAATATTTATACATTTATACACCCCATAATAAAAATGGTGTGAACCACAGAGCAGATACTGGACGAGTGGAAGAGTGGCCTCATCATCAAACTGTCGAAGAAAGGAGACCTGAGCGACTACAGGAATTGACGTGAAATAACATTATTGAACAATATCAGTCTTCCACCTTCGGCTTTCAGAATCTCTTGAACCAACCTTCCAATGTGAAGACAGGCATTATTAAACCTCGTGGAACCTGCGTCGATCAAATCAACACGCTCCGTATTATCATAGAAGAACCACGGGATTCACTCACCACTATTTTTGGTATTCATCGAATTTAAGAGGGCACTCGACATCATGCAACGTGCGGTGTTAAAATCGATGAGAAGAAAACACGCACTGAAACTAATAATGAGCAAAATCGGTTTCTTGGTTAACATCAAATTGAACAGGTGAGCGAATTTATCTACCTCGAAAGCATTATTGACCACAATGGGGGCGCAGATAGAGACGTCAAAGAGAGAATAATGAATGTCAGAAAAGCCTCAAGATCATATGGAACGCGGCTATTCCAAGAGCACCGAGCTAAGAATATTCAACATTAATGTCAAGTCAGTGCTACTCTATGGTTGCAAAATATGGATAAGTTACCAAATCAATTGTACGGCAGCTACCGCTACAAGTCTCGCCAGAAATCGAGTCAGACGATGCAACTTTGTAAGGGCCCTATCTACAGAGGAATGTCGGATAGCTGTATATTTTACAATTCGAATAAACACATTTTTTTTCTGTGTGCCACTATAGATTAGGCCTACAGAGAATACCACTACAGTTCATGGTAGTGTAAAAACAGCAAAAATACTAGTTAATATAAACTAGCGATAAGGTTATTAGAAGTGGAAAAAGTAAATGAGAAATATGCTTTAGTTTACTCACTTTCTATGTCAAAACTACTCACTTTACAAGAAACATATGTAGAATATATTTTGTAGCAAATTTCTCTTTAAAATTCATGTTGTTGTCTCTGGATGCACCGAAAACGAGACATTTTGGTAAAAAAACGTTTTTTGCCGCCATCCTTCCAACATGGCGGTGAAAGCAGCGAAGGTACGAGGGTACAAGTCTATTGTGCTACTGAAGCCGCTGATTTCTACAAATTCACCATTGCTGAAAATTTACAGACTTACGATATTAATATTTTTTTAATACAGATTGGTTGTAAACTATGAAAGTAAGTTATAGTTAAACAAGCTTAAACAAAGAGAACATGTTTTACTCCCAGATGTTCTGTCACAGTCTTTCATATTATCTAATGAATATTTAAGTAATTTTTCGTTAATTTTTCTGTGTTGAATGCACGTTCTAATTAATATCTATGTACTTACCAGTTTAAGCATTTTGATATAAATCGTTTAGTTCTACACTGTAGGTAAACAGAATGATTCTCTCTTTGAACTCCACCGATTTTATAGCAAACTAGCCCCACTAAAATCTAATAATCCCAATAATCTAAAATTATTAAAACTCTGGTAAATCCAATCACAATCATTACTTGAATACAACTTAAAAAGAGGGGTGATTGAATCTATTTTGAAATTAATTAAACGCCTGTGCCGATGACAATGAAATATGGTCCGTATGCGCTTGGAAATAAATGTATATTTCAATTTCAATGTTGCAATCTTTTATCAAGATATAACTCTGTTATAACGGTCTTACTTGACCGATATTTAATTTTTGTTGAGCTCTCTATCACATGGTATTAACAAAGTAATACAAGGATATTGCAAAAGGAACATTATTTTAAAAAATGGCGAATGAGTGACGTTTCCAGCTTGGAAGCTAGTTAAAATTGTGATGAACTTGGACTTGTTTTATACTTGATATTTACAACTAACAAGTTGAACAATTATTATATCTAAAAGTTGTGTATCCTATACACCCTATTTTTAAAAAGCGTGTTTTAAATTATATTATGTTAATATTAATATATTTCTTAATGCTCAAAATTTGATGTAAAAATAATTTTGAAAAAATTGAATCGCCAAAAAATGTCTTTCAAATTACACAGGTCAACATTTAGTTTGAAAAAATACACCGGACTCTACCTAGGTACCCAGAGGTTTTTGAGGTCGCTGATTCCGATGCCGAGATCGGTTAAGCCCTATCACGTCAGGTTCAAGATCATTTGAAGGTCAAATTAAGAAAAAGTGGTTGAAAAAATCTGAAAAAATTCACACATAGGTTTTTGGGGTCGCAACCCCAAAAACCTGTGTGAATTTTTTCAGATTTCTCAGCCACCTTTTCTTAGTTTGACCTTCAAATCACCTTGAAACTGACGTGGTAGAGGTCAACCGGTCTCGGATGCAGACTCAGCGACCCAAAAAACTTACATATAAATTTTTTCAGATTTTTTGACAGTTTCCCCTACATTCTTCTCAAATTAACCTTGAAATGACCTCCGGATGCCTTTTAATGGTAAGCGAACACCGGATTCGGACTCAGCGACCTCAAAAACCTATGTGTGAATTTTTTCAGAGTTTTTCAACCACCTTTACTTAGTTTGACCTTCAAGCGACCTTGAAATTGGCGTGGTAGAGGTCAACCGGCATCGGATGCAGACACAGCGATCCAAAAAATCTATATGTAAATTTTTTTGACAGTTTCCCCTCTGTTTTCCTTAAATTAACCTTGACATGACCTCCGGATGCCTTTTAAGGGTAAGCGAACACCGGATTCGGACTCAGCGACCCCAAAGATCTATGTGTGAATTTTTTCAGATTTTTTCAACCACCTTTTCTTAGATTAACCTTCAAGTGACCTTGAAACTGACGTGGTAGGGCTTAACCGACCTCGGCATCGGAATCAGCGACCTGGGTACTTAGGTAGAGTCCGGTGTATTTTTTTAAACTAAATGTTGACCTGTGTTATGAAATACAATTTCACAAAAGCGCGTCACCCAGTTAATTGAACTTTATTGTATGATATCAATATTGACGTCAGTTAAAAATACATTTAAATTCGTTGTTTTTTTTTTTTATTTTTACACCAACCTCAATATCGCTAATAGGTAATAAAGGTCAATTAACTGGGTGACGGAGAAATTTTATTTCATAATTTTTAACGACTTTTCTGAAGGCGGTTCAATTTTTGTTTTCAAAAAACTTTTTTACCCTGTTTAGTAGCCTCTTTCTTTAGTTTCTGCACAGTAAAGTATCCGTCATTTTGTTTTTTGAAGCTGTCATATTAGGATCATTAGAGAATCCCGAAATCGCTTTGTATGGAATTTCATGTAAATCCGCAAAAATAATGCAATTATCGCAGCCATATTGAATACGCCATTTTGATTTTTTAACCTTGCACATTAGATTCATTATCAGCTACACCCAAAATATCTAACTACCAATTTTAATGGAATTCCGACGGAATTTAATTAAATTAAATTATCGCTAGGTATTGCTAAATTCTAGACTAAGAAAATCCAAATTCCCAAATTTTCTTCAACTTATACCAGACGTAGCTTGATGAAATTAATATGGTACCACCGCCGAACCATGCCTTGCAATTTCAAATACATACAGGTCGAATTGAGAACCTCCTTTTTTGAATTTTATCGGTTATTTGTACTACTTTTAACAAAATGTTGTTAGGCTTTATCTGTTATTAGAGAATATTATTTAGGTATTAAGCAAATCACAACTTACATACTTTTAATTTATTATGAAATTACCTACTTTGAGTATATTGTTGCCCTAATCTCTGCACAGTAATACACTAGTTAGGTAAATACTTTAAAACACTCATTATTGGAGAATCAATCAAAACAACTACTCTTCTAGCTAATACTGACGTTGTATTAGATTAGGGCAACAATATACACAAACTATGTAATTTCAAAATAAATAGAAAAGTGTGTAAGTTGTGATTTATTTAATACCTAAATAATATTTTTAGTGGGAGAGCTGGCAAACATTGTGGTGAACGATAATGATCAAAATTTTCACTGACGGCAGTCCATTCTTTGGTCTTTGGGTATGTCAAAACCGATCGTCTGCCGTTTCAAAGTGGAAGCATTAACTTGGGGGGGTGTATTCAAAAAGGGGTGATTTTAGGTTTTAGTGAATCATATTGATCAAGAAAGATGATTTACTATAGTTGGTCTAGACGACCTTTCTAACTAGCAGAGATGGGCACTATTTCAAGTAAAAGTAGTATAAATTGTACTTCAATTAATTTTTATTACTTGAAGTATTTTACTTCAAATACCCGAAGAAATGAATACTTGGTACTTGATACTTGCAGATATTTTAGAATAATACTTAGTACTTAGTACTTGTTAAACGAAATTACAGTACTTAAAGTACTTTACAATTTACTTCAGGTATTTAAAGTACTTGATAACTACTTCAAGTACCTTAGGTACTGCAAGTAAGTTTCCAATCCAGTTAAAACCTGCAGAGACTGGTATAGGAGCAGTTATTCGTTATTGCTAAGAAGAGCATTTGCCTTTAGTTTGTATTAGACAGACATAGTGTGAGGGTAATAAACATGTAGTCTATATTGAGAGTGTTTATATTATGTGTTAATGTGTTCAGGTAACGGGCCAAAACTGGTGCTCTTCAAAAGAAAAATGTTGGCACCTTCTCAAACTTGTAGTTTCTGTTCCAAAGAATAGTCTCTGTGAGTGTCAATTTTTTTTTTCTCAGTATAACCCCCTCGAACCACCCCCAAACATTCAATATCGATTATATGCCAAGAGGGATACAAAAATTACACATTTAGCGAGTAATGATCGAAAAATTATCCTTTTTAACATAACAATAACATTTGAAAGTTTGGGGGTTTTGCAGGTGGTTTGGGGGTTTGGGGGCGGTACATTGAGAAAAAAATGTTGGCACTCACAGAGACTATTCTTTGGTACGGAAACTACAAGTATGAGAAAGTGCCAACATTTTTTTTTTTTTTTGAAAAGCACCAATTTTGGACAAAAGTTCATTTTTTAGCCAAGAATCTGGAAAATGGACAAGCAGAAAATGTTGGCATATGATTTTCAGCAATGGGCATTTACAACGAAAATTTTCCGCCTGGTCAGAAAGTGTTATACTACGTTCCAATTTTGGCTATAATTTATATCGCCGTGCTGTCAATTGCACGGAGAAAAAATGTTCTTGCTCTTCAATGTGCTCTTCAACTAGCACCAAGCCCCAAAGTGTTATACTCTGTTCCACAATTGATTATTTTCTGGGGCGGCTAGCGCCAAAACGGGCAGGGTGAGGGGGTCTAGGGGAGGTCTGACTCACATAAGATAAAATACTAGAAAAATATTTATTAAAACATGGCAGCAATGCCAACATGTTATATCCCAGGCCCCATATATCGAGCTATCTCCTAGACTATTACATTTTTTAGGACCAAAATTTTCTCATTTAGTAAATAAATAAAACAAATTCAAAAAACTGTATCATTATTTAAATATACCCTAAATATAAAAAATATGTCAACGTACAGAAATATCTACACATAAAGATTGGTTTAGATAAAAATAAAAAATTTAAAGTGCTTGAAGTAGTTACATGTACTTGTAAATGTTTTATTTTTAAACAGTACTTGATACTTGATACAACAAGAAGTATTTAAATGTACTTGTTACCTTGTTAGAATTAAATAACTAATTGAAGTAGTACAAGTAGTACTTACACCCAAAATTGCAAGTACTACCTCGAAGTACTTGATACTTGATGCAACAAGTACCCCAACTAACTATTTGGTACTTGATACTTGAAGTATTTTAAATGAGTACTTTTCCAATTTCTGCAGATGATATTTCTGGGCTTTTGGGCTATAAAGCAGGTTTAATATTTATAAAAAAGTACCAAAATTTACGTCATAAGGTACATGAACATTTTTTTCGCCAAATTGTTCGTTTCTATTCAGGAAATTCCATCGTAAGACATAATTTTTGTGGGCTTGACCACAAAGTTTATTGTTAAAAGGGCCGAAATTTACTTCATATGGTACATGAAAAAAATTAACGAGATATTGCGCGGAAACCCCCTCTTAGCCGAGAACCCAACAGTAAGACAAAATATTCGAGGACTTTTGAGCCATAAGACAACTTTGATACTTTTAAAAAAAGCCAAAATTTACGTCATAAGGTATATGAAAATTTTTTCGACAACTTGTTCGTTTCCATATTCTGTTCAGAAAACTTCCTCGTAAGACATCATTTTTATGGGCTTAACTGCTGTAAGATAATTTTCTTGTCATATCAGATAATGAAAAGGTGTGTTATGACTTACTTTTATTAAGCATTCAGTGTTTAACAATAGATAAACTCAATAAGATTATTTCTGACTACTTGAATCTTGATCTTAAGTTCATTTGTTTGACTGAAACTTGGTGTGTTGAAGCTAGTGTAACAAACTTTATTTTCCCCGGTTATGATTTGTTAAGTTATTATTGTAGGCCAACACGGAAAAGACGTGGCGTAAGCATATGGCATAAAACAGGTCTAAACGTGCAATATTTAGATCTTTATAGATATTGTAGTGAAAAAGATATTGAAGTTTCTGGCCTAATTTGGGATATTAACTCCGAACAAAATGCTATTATTTTAACTTGCTACAGGTCACCTAGTGGTAGTTATGACATTTTTATAAACAATCTGCTCTCTATATTAGAATTTATTTATAAACCGAAATTACTCATAATATTAACAGGTGATTTTAATGTAAAATCATTAAGCAATAACGAACAAAACAATTTTTCTGAATTACTTCATTCATACGATCTCAGTCCGAAGATATTTGACCCAACTCGTATAAGTAGTACAACTGAAAGTATAATTGACCAGATATATACAAATCAATTTTCTAACGTATGTCAACAGTACAAGATAACACGATTTCTGATCACCGCACAGTTCTTTTCTATATGAACTGTGTGGCTGACAAAGATAAGTCAGAAAAAATTTATATTAATAGTAGAATGTGTGGAACTGCAAACTTGAATTGTCTTATTCATGCATTATCTAATGAAGCTTGGATTGACGTGTATAAAGCTAATGGCTCGGATGCAAAATTTAATAATTTTCATAATACATTAACATACTATTTTAATAGAGAATGTCCACAAATATGTAAAAAATGTTATATAAAAACGGGTAAAGAATGGGTAAATGATTCAATTAAAGAGTCTAGTAAAACCTCAAACAACTTTTTTATTTACAAAAAAATAATCCTAACCTGAAAAGCAACTATATAATTGCTAAAAAACACCACGACAAACTTGTTCGTCAAACAAAAAGTCAGTTTTATTTAAGTAAAATAAACAATACCAGTAATGCAAATAAATCTACATGGCATATAATATCCGAATTAACAGGTAAACCTAAGCCTCAGAAAAATATCGTATTAGAAATAAATAATATTCTTATCGAAAATCCGCAACAGATATCTGAGAAATTTAATAATTTTTTTATAAATGCGCCATATGAGACAATAAATAAAATAACTGGCCAAAACCCCACTACAAATCTTGCTGGATATGTAAGGAAAACTGAGATTCCTCACAGCATATTTCTTTCGTATATAACAGAGCAAGAAATACTTTTTATTATAAAACATAAATTAAAAAATAAACATTCAACTGGACCCGACGATATTTCCAGTATTTTAATTAAAAAAATTGCTGAGTTTATCATTAAACCTCTAACTCATATTATAAATGAATCTTTTATAGAAGGAATATTTCCTTCTATATTAAAAACTGCTTTGGTCTCCCCAGTTTTTAAAAAAGGTGATACCCGTAATATGGAAAACTACCGACCGATATCTGTTCCTCCTGTAATCTCCAAAATATATGAATTCGCGATGTTAGATCAGCTTCTTAAATTTTTTGAAGTAAACAACATTTTAAATGATAGACAGCATGGTTTCCGTTCTGGACACTCTACTATTACTGCAATTCACTCTCTTTATGAACAAATTTTAGAGGCAGTTGAGGCGGGCGAAAGTCCAACTGGGATCTTCTGTGATCTCAGTCGGGCATTTGACTGCGTTCAGCATTACCTATTACTTAAAAAACTATACGAATAAGGAATGAGGTAAATCATATGATTGGTTTGCCTCCTATCTTAGTGATAGAAAACAGATGGTAAAAATACAGTACACAGAGCAAAATCAAAAAACTTTTTATACATCAAACATACTAGATAATAAAGTTGGAGTGTCGCAAGGTTCTGTCTTGGGGCCTATACTGTTTATCATTTATATTAATGAACTTCCAGATATGCTTACTGAGGCTTTTGTTTCATTATACGCTGATGACGCCAATCTTCTTCTCTCTGATAGATCTCCCGCTATACTTCAAAATAAACTTAATACTACTGTCACCCACTTATGTAGTTGGTTTAGTAGTCACTTATTATTTTTGAATGCTTCTAAAACAAATTATATGACGTTTCATACGCGTCAAAATAATAATATTACTTCTAGCCTAGATATTAAAATCAATAACGTGAATATTGAGGAAAGTAATTGCACAACGTTTCTTGGCATAGTTTTTGACAATACACTTACATTTAGTAATCACTGTAGCAAACTAGTTAGTACCTTGCACTCTAAATGTTTTCAAATTAGGACGTTGAAAAGTGTTTTGGACACGTCTGGTTTATTAATATTTCATTTTGGACAAATTCAGTCTAGATTAGCTTATGGCATTACTCTATGGGGAGGCTCTTCTAGTGCTCAAGAAGTATTTATTGCGCAAAAACGCATTATAAGATGTATAGCGAGTGTACCACCAATTCATTCATGTCGTAATCTGTTTAAACAATATAAAATTCTTTCTCTTCCATGCTTATACATTCTAGAATTGTTACTATATGTATACAAAAACCAATGTAAATTTGATAAAAATGAAATGATTCATTTTCATAATACACGACACAAAAAAAATTTTCATATACCAATTAAACGTTTAAATATATCAGTAAAAGCACATAATATCCTCGGACTGAGATTATATAATAATCTACCAGAAACCTATAAAAACTTAAATAATATATATTTGTTTAGGAAACATATTAAAGAATATCTTTTAAATATGGGTGCATACTCTGTTCAAGAATATTTTGAATGGAATAATAATTGTTGATATGTAACGTGCCTATATTTTATTATTTTAATGTGATTATTTGAACAGTAATTCTTGTGTACACTTTAGCTTAATGTATGTATATAAGTATGTATTTATTTTATTTATTATACATTTGCATATTGTTTAAATATGTATTTATATATTTTTTGACTGATTGTTTTATTGTATGTATTTGTCTATTTCTGTATTGTTAAAATATTGTCATATGTGCATGTGTGTCTATTGTATGTATATGCGATTTGACATGTTATTATGTGCACGCGTATATATTTAATTTATACAAGTACATACTCTGGTACTGTTATTATACAAATTTGCCTTATCCTATAGCACACTGTATTGCTCTTACTGGATCAACAAAATATTCTATTCTATTTTATTCTATTCTATTCTATTCTAAAAGAATAAAATTTACTTTATACGATAGATCATGAAAAAACCAACCAGATATTGTGTGGAAACCACCCTTAGCTGAAAATCAAATCGTCGGGCAATATATTCGGGGGTTTGGGTGTCAAGAGAAATTTTACATCTCCAAAAGGGGCTAAAATTTGGGTCAAAGGGTAAATGAAAATTTCTTTCCTCAACTTGTTCGCTTCGGTATTTCATCAGGCGAGCCGAGAGGGTAATTGGGTAATACAAAAAATATATAAAAATGGTTTCTAAAAATTGTTTATACACAGGTTCGGGAAATAATCAAGCCTAAGGTATTCTTTCTGCTTTACTTCAGAAAATATAATAGGCGACCAGCTACGCATTTTAAAAATCTAGTTTATCAAAACAAGAAAATTTAACTTACAATTTTTTAAGTGAACAATAAAATAGTTTATTTCATAAATGAATCTCAAATTTAAAACGAAATAAGTATGTAGAGAAATGCTGTTGTAATTCCAAATACTCTTCATTCTGACTCTCTTTCAGAATCTTCCCAACTGAAATCCTCTTCTACCTCTGAGTTTTCAGAATATTCCAATAGCTCTTCTTTATGTTCTTCCGGAGCATCTGGGAGATATGGTCTGCTGTTCCACTTTGTGCAGCATCTCTTTTCAGCAATCTCTCAACAATTTTGTTCCAGAATTAAAGTCTTATGTGAATCATATTTTCCAGAATGGACTTACATGGTGGCAAAAGCGCAGAATCGATTTTCTTTCTGGCTGAAAAAGGATCGGAAATATTCTTAGGTTTATTTCATTTTAAAAACAACTGAATTCTTGCTTTATTACCGTTCTTGCACTTTTGGACATAAGCGAGACATTAATAAATCATCTGTTTTTTCCAACTCCAAAATTTAATATATACTGATCTGTAAATGTTGCTTAAAAGCAAAATCAACACATGTGAATCTCCTGTTCTTACCATTATATTTCTCTAGTACCTACTTTTCTTTCGATCACTTTATAGAACAGTTAATTTTAACATTATTTTCTCAATGAAAAAATAGACGTGAATCTGCCTCTTCGTATTTGAACTTGTTCTGAAAAACCAACTTTTATTAAAAAAAAAAACATTTATCCTCTTATGTAAAAAGCAGTGTCTTGTTCCTTAAAGTATCTTTATGGATGCCTTGCTGCCAGTCTCTTACAAACCACAGCCTTTGGCTGGAAAAAACAGATGCTTTATTAAGGCCTCCTTTTGTCCAAAAAGTTGGGGTCGAATCCTTCTAAATCTTTGCCTGGATTACATGTCATCACAAGCTGTGATTATACCGTAGCTTTTCCAATAAAGGCAAAATTCGACCAATCAACATTTTGACTGATATGCTAATATCAAGCTGCCTGCTCCTCTCTTGGATCATCTTCTAAGGTTTCCGATAAAGTAGAATCTACTTTGGAAGAGTTTTACATGTGAAATATATAGCCAAAAAAAGTGCAAGGATGGTAATAAAGCAAGAATTCAGTTGTTTTTAAAATAGAATATTTTCGATCCTTTTTCAGCCATAAAAAAGATCGATCCTGCACTTTTGTCACCATGTAAGTCCGTTCTGGAAAATAAGATCCGCATAAGACAAGCTCTGGAACAAAATTTTTGAGAGATTACTGAAAAGGGATGCTGCAGCAGAGCATATATCTCTGAAGCTCTGGAAGAACATCAAAAGGAGCTACTGGAATATTCTGAAAGCTCAGAGGCAGAAGAGGATTTCATTTCCTAAGATTCTGAAAAACAATCAGATGAAGAGTATTTGTAATTACAACAGTATTTCTCTACAAACTTATTTCGTTTTAAATTTGAGATTCATTTATGAAATAATCTATTTTATTTTCCGCTTAAAAAAAATATAAGTTAAATTTTCTTGTTTTGAGAAACTATATTTTTAAAATAGTTTTATTATCGTAGCTTATGATGTATCGCCTATTATATTTTCTGAAGTAAAACAGAAAAAGCACCTTAGGCCTTATTATTTCTCGAACCGGGAACGGGTGTATATACAATTTTTAGAAGCCATTTTTATATTATATATTTTTCATTCAATTACCCAGTTGTCAAATGAATTAAGCCCACAAAAATATTGTCTCATGAGGGTCTCCTCTTGGGTCGCCTAATGAGATATCGAATTGAACAAGTTGGGGAAAGAAATTTTCATTTACCCTTGGACCCAAATCTTAGCCCCTTTTGGATATGTAAAATTTGTCTTGACCCCCCCCGACCCCCGATTATATTGCCCGACGATTCGGTTTTCAGCAAAGAGTAGTTTCCACACAATACCTGGTTGGTTGTGTCTTACGATGGAATTTCCTGAATAGAACATGGAAACGAACAATTTGGCGAAAAAAATGTTCATGTACCTTATGACATAAATTTTGGCACTTTTTTTAAAATATCAAACTTGTCATACGTCCCAAAAGCCCCCGAATATTTTGTCTCACTATTCGATTCCCGGCTAAGAGGGGGTTTCCGGACAATACCTCGTTGATTTTTTTCATGTACCATTTGACGTAAATTTGGGCCTTCTTAACAAAAAATTTTGTGTTAAAACTATTAAGACCACAAAAATTATGTCTTATGATAGAATTTCCTGAATAGAGCATGGAAACTAACAATTTGGCAAAAAATGTTTATGTACCCTATGACGTAAATTTTGGCTCTTTTTTATAAATATCAAACTTGTCTTATGGCCCAAAAGCCTCCGAATATCTCGTCTTACTGTTCGGTTCTCGGCTAAGAGGGGGTTTCCGCACAATACCTCGTTGATTTTTTTCATGTACCATATGACGTAAGTTTCGGCACTCTTAGCAAAAAAAATTTTCTGAAAGCGGTTAAGCCCACAAAAATTATGTCTTGCGCTGGAATTTCCTGAATAGAACATGGAAAAGAACAATTTAGCGAATAAAATGTTCATGTACCTTATGACGATAATTTTGACCCATTTTATAAAAATCAAACTCGTCTTACGAACCGAAAGCCCCAGAACATTTTGTCTTACGATCTTGTTTTGAGTTAGGGAGGGCCTCCCACACAAACCCTCGTTGGTTTTTTTCATGTACTTTATCACGTAAAGTTTGGCCCTCTCTTGAAAATTTGAGAGCCTCTACTGATAAACGTCCCCGGTCTGACGCGTAAGACAAAGAGAATCTTAAATATCTTGTCTATGCACACCAAACTAAGGGGGTCAAAAATGTTGTACCTTGATTTTCTATCGCCTGATTCTCTATTTTCAACTTAACACTAGATGGTGTCTTAATTTTATTTAAAATATCTATAGCCACGGTTTTTCTGCATTGACAACAAGATGGTTGCTTTGTCACCACTTATAAAATTCATTTATTGCATGTTAAGCTTTTTTATCGCCGCCCTTCGCCATTAAAGATCCAACCAACCGACCTTCTCGGTACACTTTGAAGATTGCCATGCGAACTCGTATAAGTGAGCTGGTCTGCTTCAGCCAACATTGTCGGTAAGCTTTGAGGACGCTGAAATTCCAGCAGACCAGATGGAGATCATTTCCGAAGTAATTTTTCGAGCTGAATCCGAATCTGATCTCAGAATTAGCCCACCACGTCAGGATTTTGAAATATCTGGGATTAATTACTTAAAAAATGGCTTTTTTGTCTACTTTTGACGTTATGTATAGGATTCAAATTTTTTTTCAGCTTGTTTCTAATAAATACATCATTTAGTACGATCGTCCCTCTTTAAAATAAGCTTTCGAATGGTCATCTACGATGTTTCCTCACAAATTTATAGCCATTTTAAGGTGACATGAATTTTAAACTATGATCTATCTACTATCTTAACCAAATGACTCCAAACGAATCAAGATTTAAAGCTAAAAAAAATAAAAATCTCTCTCGCAAATCATAGGGATCATGGTTTCAAATTCATGTTACCTTAAAATGGCTATAACTTTACGAGGAAACATCATAAATGACCATTTGAAAGCTCATTTTAAAGATGAAGGATGGTACTAAATGATGGATTTATTAAAAATAAGTTGAACATTTTTTGAGTTCTATACATAATCTGAAAAGTTGCAAAAAAAGCCATTTTTTTAAGTACTTAACCACAAATATTTCAAAATCCTGACGTGATGGACAGATTCGGATTCAGCGTGAAAAGTTACTTAGGAAATGACCCTCAACTGACCAACAACATTTCCCTTTATTCGCAGGCCTGTGTTAATATTATTGTATTATGAGTGACAGGTCGCGGATTCTCGTCCGATAAATTAACGTTTTTAACTGTCTAAGGAAAAAGATTCCATGATCTATAAAACAAAAGCGTTCCATATTTTTAAGATGGTAATTGAACATTACACAGTGCACACCATACTCTGCTAGTCAGATCGGTTTCGTTCTAAACAAAATTATCAGAATATTTTTTTTATCAACATAGTCAAAATTAACAAAAAAAGAAAACCACAGAGGAGTACACCATGATTCATTAAAATTCTGTGTAACTAATAATTAATTGGTGGAATAAAATCGGAGCAAAACCGTTAATTGCAAAGGTTTTTACTATTTAAAAATGTGGTAATTTATTATTTACTTATTTAATTCTTGCGAAATTATATTTTTAAGCGCTACAATTCAGCACATAAACGGTCAATTATTCTATAAATACTACTAAATGCCTATAGGTCTGCAATCACCTCCAATGCACTAAAATAAGTAATTAAATTAAAAGCAACGGACCATGTCAGTTTAAATATTACAAATAAGACGGAGTCATAGCCGCCTTAAAATCAAAGTATTTATTATGTTTCCCCATTCCAGTAAAACAAAACTTGGCTGAATCGTGATTAAGTTACTATCTTGGTTTATTATCTAAATATCTGTTAGGTAAATGTATTTGAATTAGTTCATGTAGGTTTAATAGTTATGACCCATTATAAAAAGTATGTAATCAGTGATTTTATCGTCATGAATATTTTAAGAACGTTTTCATCGGACTTTATAAAAATTAGAATTATTTGAACGCAAAGGACACCGCGCGTTTTATAGGTAAATTGGTGGCTTGTCAAGTTTGCTGAATTTTTGATATGTTGTAGTTCAACTGATTCTGAACAGGCAAAACTTCAAATTATGGAAAATTTCTCCGATAGATGACTCCAAATGCTGGACCTCCCCTCGATACTCTATCAACGTACTGCAGGTATTAAAACGATAACTGCTGCTAATAAATAACTAGACTATTTACCATTATTTGGTCTTAGATGAATGTACCTGAACTTCCGGTTTTGCCGGAAGTGACGCCAAATCACGTTTTTCGAATGCACAACACCCGTTTACTTCAATTTATACATCATACAGGTATATAAGTAGCTGTATTAAAATTAATTATCTTAGTAAATAAGTAAGTACGTGCATTAATTGATAGAACATTGATACTAGCTTGATACCGGGTACATCATAATCTTGATTCAAAATAAAGTTGAGTTTATTTTTTAAGATATAAAATTGCAGGTGTGTCTAGTCAATGAAAACTAATTATTTGTGAGACCTTTAAGTAGAATAGGCAGTTTTTGTTTATTTATAGTACATTAAACTTTCTTATTTTTAGCAAAAATTGCATAGCTGATTATATTTATTTTTTTAAATATTTACTTATTTTAATCATTCATTAACAAAAATCAAACCAAAAGAAAAAGTGTATTTCTAATTAATTAGCAAAGAACAGGATTTCTCTCTTAGCATGTGTCGGAGCCAGCCAGACATACACGGTGCGAGGCGCAATGAAAGACTGGATAAAACGAGGCCAGATTAGATTAAGAACAGTTAAAAAAAATAAACACAAGCTCCAGTCGCAGCATCATCATCATCATCTCTGGCACTACAACCCCGGGTGGGTCTTGGCCTGTTCTAATATCAGTTTCCATTCTTCCTTATCCATCGCCTTGGTTTTCCAGTTTCTAATTCCTAGCGTACTTAGATTTTCTTCCACCTGATCCTTAAATCTAATTCTTGGCCTACCTCTCTTCCTATGTCCAGCCGGTATTTGCTGGAAAATTTTCTTTGAGGGTTCTATGTCGTCCATCCTTTCTAGGTGTCCCAGCCACCTTAGTCTATTTATTTTGATAGATCGAACAATATCGGGTTCATCGTAGAGGCGATAGAGCTCAAAATTATAACGTCTGCGCCACATCCCATTCTCCAGTACACCTCTATGTACAATATATGACGCAAAATCTTTCTCTCAAAGCAGTCTAATAGCTCTTCATCACTTTTTGTCATTGTCCATGCTTCCGACGCGTAGGCGAGCACTGGTTTGATAAGAGTTTTATATATCAATAACTTGGTTTTTTTGGTTGCTATGCTTGATGTTAGGAGCTTTTTTAATCCAAAGTAGGCTCTATTAGCTAAATATATCCTTCTCTTAATCTCTGTATTTATTACATTATTTTTGTTTATTTGCGATCTAAGATATAAATCTCTTCAAAAATATATGTATCTATCACCAGCTCTTCGGGTGGTGCTAATTGAGTGTTGTTAGTAACTTTCATATACTTTGTTTTTGCTATATTAACTTGTAACCCCACTTTCTTCGTGGCTGCTTCTAGTGCTTTGAAGGATTGTATTAAGTCTCTTTTTGTCCTTGATACTACATCAATGTCATCTGCATACGCTAGTATTTGTACGCTTCTATTTATAATGGTTCCCCCTGTCGCTATGCCTGAATCTCTTATGGCTTTTTCCAGTGCAATGTTGAACAACAAGCAAGATAGACTATCTTCCTCGCGTAGTCCTGTGTATGTCTGGAACGATCTTGGAAGATCGTCTACGTCCATGTACTGCAAGCATTTTAACTTCAATTCCAAAATTATTTCATTATTTAGGAGCAGCATTCCTATATCCTCTATCGAGTACGAAAATATCACCATTTCCAAACCAGTTTCTAATGACATCCATGTCTCTATTATATTCGTCCCTCAATACGGCGGCATCATTATTACTTGAATCAGAAAAATACGGCCCGTGAACATCTAGGACGTATCCATCGGGAGCTACGACTAACCTAGGCTTTCAAAGGTGGTATTATTTATGTGTGCTGAAGAATTGCCCAGGACTCGAAAATGTTTACTTTTTTTGATTTTGATATACGTTGCATCACACTTTAAAATCAGCTTTGTTTTGTACTAAGATTATGAAGTACCCGGTATCAAGTTAGCATCAATGTTCTATCAATGCACATACTTACTTATTTACTAAGACCGTGAATTTTAATAAAGCTACTTATCTGTATCATGTTTAGTTCCGGCAATCGAAGACCCAGAGCTGGGCAAAGTACTACTTCAAGTATGAAGTACGTCTTATGTGCAAAGTATATGGTGAAACTACTTCAAGTAAAGTACTTGAAGTAATCGTCCGCACAAAAAAGTTACAGACAGACAGAACGACCGACAGAATTTTCTTTTGCTCAAACTTAAAATCTCGACGTTTCATGACATTCTAAGCCAATTTGAACAATCAAAATCAATCAATTTTTTTTATGTACTTCACTTCCACTGAACGTGAATTTGCGAACCATACATTGTTTCGCATATAACTTAGTACTTTTTAAGGCTATAGGGATAAAGAACATTTTTAAAATGAATTTCAATACATTTAATTTCTATAATATTTTACGTACTACTACCACTTTTTCATTAAATTAATATAGCCTAATGACATAGGTGTTTGCTACTTCCACTTTTGAGTAAAAGCAAATCCTTTTAACCATGTATAGAACAAGTTAAAATAAGTAGATGTTTCAATTTTAATAAAAAATTGTAAACAACTTTTTTTTTCTTAACATTTGATTCTATAGTGCTTTAGATAGACCCCTTTTTTGTGGCCTGCTTTTCTTGTGACCCTTTTTGTGGCTATGAATGAAACGGCAGGTTTTTTTTTTTCAATTAATTGCAATTGTAGTTTCACAACATTCTAGTAATTTTTTCATCATAACATAAACTTCTCAATACCACCGCTAAGACAGGTTTAAATTAAAAAAAAGAACAAAAATAATTTTCATATCTTTTTATTATATTTTTTGTAAAAAAAAAAAACATAAAACCCAACAAAAAAAAACATAAAAATTTAGAGGTTCCTTAAAACTAAGTGTTTGCTGTGCTGCTCATCCCCACCGATGAATTCTAATGGAGTCCATAACCGCCTAGACCACCATGACCAATTCCGATGGCGATTGGGGCGGCGTGGGCTACGGCAACAGGGGCGGCAACTGCGTGGGTGGCTACAACAGGAACGGGGTGGAGGGAAATTTGGTTATTGTTTTGGTAAGAGGAAGCACCATGGGATACTGCAGCAACGGCTACCCCATGTCCGCCAAGTCCGATGAGACCAGCGTTGGCGACGCAGACGACCATAGCGAGGATCAACTGAAAAGTTACATAATAATTTGTCTTTAATACATCAATAAATGCAGTCTAAGTGTTAGTTATGGCATTCTTGATAGTCCTGTTTCTCTTTTTGGAATATTCAGCTACATATGCATTCATCTATAGAAATAATGTCTATGAAATCTACAAATTAACACAATCATCCAAGTTACTGGAAAAGAACTACTGCGCATGTGACTTTTAAGTCAAAGAAAAAAGTTGAAGGGTGTCTCTTGACAAATTATATAAGTAAGAATAATAAATAAGAATAAAAATATTAAAACAATGTATTTTGCTGACATTTCGGAAACGAAATCTCTTTCCTTTCTCAAAGTTTTATTAGAAAATCTTTTATGTACTGTGCATATTATAAACACAGCTGCTCATGGTATATTCAATGCCCATAGATACTTACTACTTACACACAACAGCAGTTCATTTCTACTTTCAGAAAGAGATTATGTATAATCTAGAAAACTACACCATATAGATTATAAATTTGATATTGGGACGATATTTGAAAGGAGAAAGCAACAGTTTGAGATTTACTTTGACCAAAATAAAACCGCTAAACTGTGAGCAAAATTAAAAAATATGCATATATAGTAGTATTTCGCGAGAGTGTAGCAACTATATGTGGCTAAATTCAGATCTTTCAGTATAACATTGAATAAACACAAGAAATACATTAGGAGTAATGACTTTCAGAAATCGAAAATTTGCGAACCAGCTTGGGAGAATAGATATAAAATTAACTAGGACTCAGCAAACATTTTATCAGAGTAGTCGGATAGCAAAGAAAGAAAAATTAAAGAATCAGTAAAAATATTGTTGAACCAAGATGTCGAATTATTCTGTCGATGTTTGTACAACTTGTTACCAATGTCAGATGAAGAACTTAACAAATTTAACTTTATTTAAATAAAACTAACAGCTATATCATCAGTTCTGTGTAAGTGGTAAGTATTTATGGATATTGAACATAATACAAACAGTATGCTTAAAGCTGTGTATTTATAATACTGAGCATGAAGAATATCTTCTAATAATGCTTTAAGAAAAGAAACAGATTCCAAAATGTCAGCAGAATACATTATTTGTATTCTTATTATTATCATTTATCAAAAAACAGTCTCTAACTGTTCCTTTGAAAGTGTTACAGATGTACCGGCTATCGTCCAGTAATGTACTACATATTTGTATTTCTTTGTATGTTCCAACGACATTCTTTTTAGAAGAAGATAATACACACAGACAGAGCTCAAAATAATATTGTAATATTCATTCAGCTTTGTCAGTAAAATAATAAATTTTTCTTGAGAAAAAATACAATGCAATAATTAAAATAAAAATTACGTTTTTATCGAAAACTGGTCACTTTACCGATTTCAACACAGTACCTTTTTTCTTATGCTTTAAGGAATCGAATAACATCTACTTTAAGGAAAAAATATCACAGTTTTTAAAAGAGGCAGAGAATATCTTAAGGATAATTCACCACGATCTCCCTGATTTATTATTAAAACAATAAACTCAACATACTAAGATTACTAAGGGCCTCTAATTAGGATAACGATAACCCAAATGTGATCAAATTATATCAAGCAGTAAAAAAGTTATTACTATAAAACCGCTTCTCCCACGTTATACTCAGGGTAGAATATCTCAGTAGAGGTATATCCTATCGAAAAATGTTATATGAATATGATGTATGGTATTATTTTTACCTAAATTTTCGCTCCCGAAGATTGCCCACGTGTACATGAGATCATGTATATGTCATAAACTAATATCATTTGGGATTTTATTCTATAGATATTCAGACAAAATTAATTATTGACATCTCTAGTAGTACTGTTTTCGCTTCTTTCTACAGTAATTTAAAAATTTAAAAAAATCAAACCGAGAGGATGAAGCTACGGAAATATTTGTAAAGTATATTTGTATTATAAAATACTCTGACCACACTGAACATGCTTAAAGTAAGATATTTTGAAGTTGTACTGTATACTTTTCGCGAAGGTCTGTCCACGTAACTATTTTTTATTTTATTTTTGATAACAATTATAACCGAAATTAGGAAATATGTAAGAAAAATTAATAACAAGCATATTATTTTTATAGTTAAATTTTACATAGGTAGATTTACCCTGAATTCCCTTTTGCCTTCGGCTTAAACAGCAAACATTATCATGAAATGGTCCTAAATGATCTAATAAAAATACTAGTAAAATATTACTTACGAATTTGAACATTTTCAGTTTTGTAGTTGTAGTTGGTAAATAGAATTGATAGAACTGTTAAAATCGAATGATTATGTCAGTAATATGGTTCTATTTTATAGTAAACCGCCCCACTGAAACCCCCTGATCTAGTACAAGGGCCCCTTTCGATTATTTTAAACAACTAAAATGTAAGATACTATCTATATGCAATGTGGACACTTTACAGCATTGTAAAATGGATAGATATATACATATAGCTTTCTGGTTACATAAGAGTGAATAAGAAGTATTGCACTTGCACATAAATGCATTCTATTCGAACGAAGTGGCATTGTTAATGAATTTTTTTAGAACATATTGAATTTAGAGTATCAGTAATTTAACGAATAGTTATAATTATTAGCAATTGCGGTAATATGGAAAGGTTGAAATTTCAGGGCCACTTGATCTTTAAAATATTTGTTAATTTCATGCAGGGGGTTTTTAGAAGAAGTGCGAGTATTTTAGTAATGAAAATGTTACTATATTTATTTAAATAAATAGGTATAATATTAAGAGAGAAATAATATTAAAAGAGAAAAAAATGTTAAAGTAATCCTAAGTGACACCCTAGAAAAAATCCATATGCCGTAATGACCTATGTGAAAAAATGCTTCTGTCTCTCTGACTGTGTGGAAATATACGTATGCATAAAGGCCGTTTCATTAAGCACTCTAAATTTTGATTCATTTTTGACTTTTTATTAAAGAAAATTTAATTTGCTTACAAAAAAACCGCTGCCCAAGGAATCACTACTTCCACATCCAGATTTTTTATCCAAGTCACTCACAACGAAAAAATTTTGTATGTGGAAATAATTGTTTATGGAAATTTAATAATATAATATTTGAAATCCTCTACCCCAAAAACCCATAAAACGATACCCCACATCGGTAGTGGGGTGGAGGTGGTGATAGGGGGTGGTAGTGGGGGTAGATGAAGTAAAAAACATTTTGAGGTTTCTGGTTCTTGTACACACACTAAATCACATTTTTTTTCATCCCCTTTAATAATGGGGTGGGGGTGGTAATGGGGGTGGCTAATGCCAAAATTTTTTTTGAGACCTTAGCTTCTCTTGTATAAACTAAATACCAATTTTATGGAGTCTTACCTGCTTGATTTACCTATTTTTCCAAATTTACCCCAATTTACCCCCCAAGCCTTCGACGGAACAAGATGAAAATATAATCTAGTTCTAGATCTCGTTAAAGTACATATGTGTATCAAATTTCAAGTCAATATCTTCAACGGTTCCAGAGTAAACGTGCGCACAAAAAAGTTACAGACAGACCGACAGACAGACCGACAGACAGAAATTTTTTTTTTCGCTCAAACTTAAAATCTCGACGTTTCGTGACATTCTAAGCCTATTTAGACAATAAAAAAATTTTAATTTTTTTTCGTCGTTATTATACTTCCACTGGATGTGGAAGTAAAATTAAGACGCCTGATATAGTAGTATGTAAGACTTTTTAAATATCAAGATAACAATATTAACATGAAATTTTAAACAATTTATTACAATCGGTATTAAAACGTCACAGTTGCATGGCAATTAATTATTATTTAATATTTAAAAAATTTAATTATTTTCACATCCAGTGGAAGTATGGTAACGACAAAAAATTTTTATTGCTAAAATAGGCTTAGAATGTCATGAAACGTCGAGATTTTAAGTTAGATCAAAAAAATTTGTCGGTCTGTCTAACTTTTTCTTGTGCGGCGATTACTCTGGAACCGTTTAAGACATTGACTTGAAATTTGGTACACGTATGTATTTTATCGTGATCTGGAACTAAATGGGGGTAAATAAGTAAATCAAGCAGGTAAAAGTCCATAAAATTGGTATTTAGTATATACAAGAGAAGCTAATGTCTCAAAAAAAAATGGCATTAGCCACCCCCATTACTACCCCCACCCAATTATAAAAGGGGGTGAAAAAAAAAATTGTGATTTAGTATGTGTACAAGAACCAAAGGCCTCATTTTTTTTTTCACTTCATCCACCCACACTGCTGATGTGGCATATCGTTTTATTGGTATTTGTGGTAGAAGACTTTAAATATTATATTATTAAAGTTCCATAAATAATTATTTCCACGTACAAAATTTTTTTCGTTCTGAGAGACTTGGACTACTGCTGTTTCGATTGTAATGGACATTAGCCGCTAGATGGAGCCTGCCATTTTTGCTGCATGTCGTGGTTTTATAAATCTCGTCATGTACCAAGAGTGAACAAAGGCCTCGTTCCAGCCATCTCAGACCTACCTTGCACTGACGAGAGCCAATAGCTCGAAACTGCAGTCTGCAAGTAGTATGGGGTGGCTGGCACGAGAGCTCATTTAAGTAGGAATAAGTCTTTCGGCTGGTGTCTATTAAAATCGAAACTTTAGCGTTTTGTGGCAATACACAGTTATTGCACATAACGCAGCCAGGCTTGTAATTCGTAATTCAGCGCTCGGCGGGGCATTAGTCCGGAGAATAGCTGTTGGTTGCAGTCTGGTTTTTATTCCTTATATATTTAAGGAAACGTATAGAGGAGTTCGACAAAAATATTTCACTAGTAAATATTCTGCCCTCTAAAAGCATACCTACTAACTATGCCCATGTCAGGGCTACTGCTGTTTCGATTGTAATGGACATTAGCCGCTAGATGGAGCCTGCCATTTTTGCTGCACGTCGTGGTTTTATAAATCTCGCCATGTACCAAGAGTGAACAAATGCCTCGTTCCAGCCATCTCAGACCTACCTTGCATTGACGAGAGCTCTTTTAAGTAGGAATAAGTCTTTCGGCTGGTGTCTATTAAAATCGAAACTTTAGCATTTTGTGGCAAAACACAGCTATTGCACTTAACGCACCCAGGCTTGTAATTCGTAATTCAGCGCTCGGCGGGGTATTAGTCCGGAGAATAGCTGTTGGTTGCAGTCTGGTTTTTATTCCTTATATATGTAAGGAAACGTATAGAGTTCGACAAAATTTCACTAGTAAATATTCTGCCCTCTAAAAGCTGTGTATGAATGATATTTCATTTCGAAAATGTCCGTTCCTATTAAATGTAAGGCAGTTAATGTCAAATGATTATTTATTCTCATTAACTTAATCTTTAAAATCGTTTGAAAGCGCATGACACTAGTTTTTATTCAGGGTGCAGGTTTTTTAAAAGAAATTACAGGAATTAGAACATTATTTTTATTACTTCACCCTCATAATGTTAACACCAATATATTTCCATTCCAGTGTTGCACTTGTAAGTATCCACGGTAAAAACGTTGTTTATGCACATCACTGGTAGGAGGAAGTTCTCCAAGATCAAACGCCAGACAGGGGCGGCTCAATGTCAATTTTCCACCCGGGCTGGAGCACTTTTTGGCGCTCTTTCCTGAAGTCATCACGGACGTACTTTATACTAAAGTACAAGGATATCCCTTCGAACTCCGCGATCACTACTTTTTATCGCCTCATGAGGGAGGGTGCAAATAGAAATCCGAAAAAAAGTTTTTTTCACCTCATAGAGCGAGATGCTATTAGAAATCTGAAAAAAAATTCTATCGCCTCATGGGGGCGGGGGGCAAATAGAAATCCGAAAAAAAATTTTTTCGCCTCATAGAGCGGGGTGCTGTCAGAAATCTTATCGCCTCATGGAATGAGTACTATTAGAAATCCGAAAAAATTTTTTGCCCTCTGACGCCCCGCCCCTCCTTTACCCTCAATTTGGCGCCCCGAGCAGCCGCCCGGGTTGCCCGGCCCTTAAACCGCCCCTGACGCCAGATTCACTTCCTGTTTAGATATAATATTATTATATCTGTAGTACCTCAGATCATCGAGACTTTTACCCTTCTTGCAACAATACATGTGTAGTAAAAATTCCGCTCCTGCTTCTTTGAGGCTGAAGGCTGTTTGAAAACAGTTGAATTCAGCTCAGATAACGTTGTATGGCAGAAAGCTTCAACGCCATTTTGTATCTCCAGGGTTGGTCCAACAAAAACCCGCTCAGATCTTTTTGGGTGGTTTCGATAATTTGGGGTGGTGCAGGATGGTCAAATATATATAAAGACAAAGTCGTTCTAATAAAATATTTAATAAGAGTAGCTTGGTACGTGGTACAAAATATATCACAATTAATATGGATAGTTCGATACGTAGTACAATATATCACAATATAACCTAATGAGTGAACTAATAAGTGGGGCCTACATGCTTAACCTAATGTACACGAAATAGATTACAAACTAATTAACTCTTGATAAATATACGAAAGGGTCATATGCCAGAAGCGTGACGAAAAAAACTGCATGTGACCCAACCCAAGTAGCACAGAATTCTTTAAGATATCTTTAAGAAGTTCTATTTACTGTCCGCGCGGATATCTTGTATTTATGTACTCTAGAAGTCCTTCCGAAATCAAAATGAGAAATCTTTATATGTGCTCAACTTCTATGCACTACGGAAATGTAAACTGGGCATTATATAGGAATTTCAACTTTTGTTAACCCACAGACATCTGCTAGAAGTTCTAAAAGGGAATTTCCATACAGCTCAATTTTCTAAGTATTATAGAAATCAAATAAAGTATTAAAAGGGAAATAGTATTATTATCCTTAACAGAATACTTGTAGACATCTTCTAGAAGTTCTAAAAGGGAATTACTATACAGCTCAATTTTCTATGTATTACAGAGATCAAATAAAGTATTAAAATGGAAATATTATTATTATCGCTAATAGAACACCTATAGAAATCGCAACAAGAAATTCTTTTAATGCATAAAATTTGTTTGCTTACCACGTAGTTTGTTACAGAAATTATTGCTAGATGACGCCACGTACAAACCACTGACGATAATCAGTCATGCATTATCTTATACTCATGAATTTATAGAACATTAATAACATTACTGCAGCGTTCAAATTCTCTCAGGGATCATCGATTTATTTGGATGAATCTTATAACGATCTCAAATCTTTTGGTTTGGTTTGGGCCTGATGTCTCATATTGAGATTTTGATTAACCAACATTTCACCAGCTGCCGCTGGCAATTCTATAATAGAAATCCTATAAAGATGTTTTCAGTACCGTTTATATTGGTAAGCGATAAAATACCCGAAAGATTACTACAGGAATTAAATCTGTTTGCAGGATCGATGCGGTACATCTAACAGAAATCCTAGAAAGATGTCCTCGGGACCATTTATATTGGCAAGCGATAAGATATCCTAAAGATTACTATGGGAATTCTATAGGTATGCAAAAGGCTGCTCACAGGATTCTATACTAATAGCTTTTTTCGATTTCCATGGGAAGTACTACTTAATACTGATATGCTGACATTTGCCCATCTTACAGACCTCTAGAAGATATTCACTAATTCCTAAATTTTTATCCTCGGGATATCTTGAGGAATTAATTGTGCTACTTGGGAAGGTACGGTAAAATATAAATGGCTTAAAATTATTGAAATCTATTTGTAAAATAAGGCAAAACTATTCAGTTAGTGAATTAACGATACACAAAATATACCAAATGTTACTGAAATTTACGTTACGAGCAAAATATTACAAATATTACTTACTATTATTATTATTACTATATTATTTTACTGTCCTGTGGACGTTGTGTTGATGTACCGGATCCCTCGTTAAGAGAATATTAGTCCGCTTATCTTTGGTATAGTGTCTGAATACCTTTTTTGTGCAGCCGTACGTGAAATGAGTATTTCACGTTCTCAAAGCAGTCCGTGAAATTCAATTTCACGGCCGTTACCCTTAGTAACGGCCGAAAAACTAAAAGTCACTTTCATAATAATTGACGTTTAAGTCATTTCAAAATTGACATTTCTAAAATATGACAAGCACAAATTGTTATATTTTAACTCGCTGTAACATATTTCGTATATCAGTTTGGATTTTTCTGGTATTACATCAGCAAGCGTCGAATTTACAATACTTTTTAACTCTGGGGGATTACAAGAAATTGAAATCTCATTATCGCTCTCAGACATTTTTACGATTAATCCAGAATTGTCAAGTATATATTCAAAATATACCGTTTTCATAGAAACGCTCTGACGTTAAAGCCATCGCGTTTATTTAGCAAAATATAGCATAAACGGTGGTGTTATTTTCACCATCTATACTAACTATAATTTACGGTTGCACAAAAAATAGTGTTTATACCACGGCCGCGAAATTTTTTTGCGCCCTCGAGATTATCTTGCCTCGGCCGCAAGCGGCCTCGGCGATAATTTTTCTCTCGGTACGTAAAAAGGAATTTCGCGGCCTTGGTATAAAAATAACTATTCTCGTCCTACCAGGATAGCGTAATTCTAGGTGATAACAGCTGCAGGTGGTAGACAATCTACGTGGAGTCTAAGGTAATGTGACGAGATCCTCAGTACCATACAAGCACAAGATGACAGGAAATAATCCAAAATCTAGACACCAAAATCTGGACTAGAAGTTGAAACCAGAGTCAGGCTGTAAAGTATAGAACGTGACATAAAAGTTTAAGTAGAATGCAAGTAACAGATTCAAATAAAACATAGAATAACAGATCCAAGTAAAATCATAAGGTAACAAATCCAAATAGCCATAAACTAACAAATAGATAACTTAACCAACACAGCCCTGTAATAATAATAAAATAAATAATCTACATTACCAATCAATTTCAACATTAAGTGGGGTTCAGAGACGTACCTGAGATATGATGTGGGCTGAAAGAGGTGCTTTCCTGTTAAATGGCACTCCGAAGTCTTGAATTTGAAAGACGCCACGTGCTTCAGAAAATTGATTTAATCCGGAAATCCGTAGTTGTATCTCCCCAGAAGCGATACTCAAATACCAAAATGGAAATACGACTAATTTTGTCGTGATGAATACTAAATCTCATAAATGGAACAAAACTTACGATATTGCTAAAACGTATACTCGCACGACTCAATTTTCAAGCCAGCAGAAAGGAAATGACCAAAAGATCAAATTGTCAGATTCTTGTAACTTCCGTCGGTACGTTCAGAATTTCCACTTCACGGGCGTACCCCCACTCAGAATAGATTTTCCTAACTTCGTTTATATCCAGAAATAATATCGTAATACACTCCCGAGGCCGTCCTTTCAAAAGAAAGTTTATGTAACAATACTGGGCTTGTGGAAGATTTACCTAGGCGATTTTGCAACACGCCCTCTTAAAGAATACCGAACTTACCTTGTTTTGCTGGCTTCCTGTACCAGCAGCGACGGAATGGCATGAAATAAAACATCGGGGCAACCAATTATACTCGTTTTAGAGCTGAAGGAAATATCTATTTTGCTCAAATGCACAATAAAATTTGGGCAAATATTAAATTAGTACATAAAATTCCGGCAATTACTAAATGTGAAAATAGACTGTAACAGTAGATAATTACTTGTTTAACAATTTTCATTTGAACTTTTTTTTGTAAAATGGAAATTGTTTTTTTTTAAGTCGAGAACTATATATTTTGTCGTCCATTTTCCAAGATGGCATTGCATGCAGATGGCGGCATGAGCACAACTTTTATTTTGGAGAATTTATAAGTTTTTAATCATAAGGTCACTGTCTATGTCTACAAATTGCATGAGATTATTTTGAAAAGACCTCAATTGTAACATATAATTAATTATTGTACTATGACGCTAGCTTTCTCCAACCGAACTCTTAAGAAAACTGCTATATAATAAATCATTCTATATTTCAAAAAATGTGCCTACTACTGTCAAAATGAACAATATTATAACCTTAAACAGCGTCTAGCCGGTTCGTATTTATACTAAACAAATTCCGCAATAAAGATCATTGAAGCGTTACAATGAGAGTATTATGTCCGTGGCAGTTATGCCGTATACAAATGAACTGGTTAGTGTTTCAACAAACTAGAAAGTGTTTGGGAACAATTTTTATGAGACACAGGATAATCACAAGCTCCAAAATGTAGCGTATTCAAGTAATTAGCGAACGTTGCATATTCACTTTGGATTGCGTTAGATCGAGTTTAATATATGTTTAGTACAGTAACTAGAAGTTTTAACTTTCGGATTTCGTTCATTTTTGGCAGTATAATAGTAAATGCTTCACAGAAAAGTTTCTATATTGTGTGGGACTTGCTAATTTATAGGGGGCGGATGCCACCCGCTCTCAGGGGTGGCACTTAAAAAATACATATATTTATTGGAGCTGAAATAGAATCAAATTTTTCACATAAATTGATAGTTTTTAACTTATAACGAGTTCAAAATTGCTTAAAAAAAAGGTATTTCCAAACGGCTTTCGTCAAGTATCTCGAAAAGTATTACTTTATCGAAAAAATGTTACAGACCAATTAAAGAAAGTACAAACTGGGAATTAATTATATTTTTTGCTTATTGATGTAGGATTAATAATTTCGGAGATATTTAAGTTTATATTTGGTATCCAAGTGTTTCAAAATTACCCTTAAAGTTTAAAATGCATTTTTTCTAAAGCAAGTGCTTTAAATGAGCAAAAAAATTTGAGCATACATATCAACGAAAAACTGTATTTGAGATAATTTTTTTAAATTACTGGCTAATTAGAGTAATAAAATGGCGACCTTTTTATATAAAAAAATATAAATAGGCACATTTTTCCGTCATAACTTCTTTATTTCTTATGCTACAGGAACGAGTAAAAAATAATTTGAAAGCGCAATTAATTATCTTTATTTAATTTCTTAGCATGCGTGACGTAGGTGTCACAGTTTCTGAGATATTTAGCATTTAAACTACATTTTTCGTCTTATAAAAGTTCGAACGCCATTTGTAAACTTTCATATCGCCGAAACTATTAAATCTATGTAATTAAATAAACAAGCGAACTTCATTATCAGTTTATGAGCTTTATTTTTGGTCTCTACCCATTTTTCAATAAAACTAATATTTATTGAGATATTTGGAAAAGAAAAAAAAATTACGTTTTATCGAAAATACCTTTATAGTTTAAACTGTATTTTTTTCTAAAGCAAGTGCTGTATACAAACCAAAAAATTTGAGCATCTACGTCATGCTATATATTAATGAGAAACAGTATTTGAAATTCCTTTTTTTAATTACTGGCTAATTACAGTAACAAAATGGCGACGTTGTTATTAAAGAAATGTGTAGAGGCACATTGCTTCGGTCATAACTTCTTTGTTTTTTATGCTACAGAAACAAATAAAAAAACAGTTGAAAGCTTAATTAATAACCTATTATTCTACCTATTAGCATCCTTGACGTAGGTGTAACAGTTTCTGAGATATTTAACTTTCACTCTAAATAATTATCTTATGAACACTTGGATGCCAAATGTAAACTTAAATATCTCCGAAATTATTAATCCTGCATCAATAAACAAAAAATATAATTAATTCCCAGTTTGTACTTCCTGTAATTGGTCTGTAACATTTTTTTAATTAAGTAATACTTTTCGAGATACTTGACGAAAACCGTTTGGTAATACCTTTTTTTTAAGCTAAAATCGCCATTTTGAAGTAGTTAGAACTTAAAAACTATCAATTTATGTGAAAAATTACATAGAACATTTTCTTCTTAAAATTTGATTCTACTTCATCTCAAATAAATATATATATTTTTTAAGTGCCACCCCTTGAGAGGAGGTGGCATCCACCTTTTATAAATTAGCAAGCCCCCGCACAATATAGAAACTTTTCTATGAAGCGTTTACTATTATACTGCCAAAAATGAACGAAATCCGTTCAATATGACATTATTCCGAAGTTTTGCATATTTTTTTCCTCTAGGTACTGTACTAGTTCTGATTTCCTGTCTACCATACTCGCTCAAAATCTGTAGATGGTATAGAATCGGCCTCAGCTCGGATTTCGCTGCTTTTTTGTGGATGATGCTCATTGAGTAAGTGTTCTCATGCTCAATTATAGTCTAGAAGTTGATAGTAAAAAAAAATTGGACCGTGGACTAGTTTCAAACTATGACATTTTGTAGGAGTTGAAATCGTGCATATCAGACAATAATTTTAAGGGACCGCGTTTACTCAAGTAAAAATATATTTTTTAACCCCCCGACCCCAAAAGTTTGACGGGTATGTTTGTATGTCTGCCTGTCTGTGGCTTCATAACTCTTCAACAGGTGATCCGATTTTAATGCACTTTTTTTTATTTGAAAGAGTATTTTGTCGAGAAGGTTTTTGCCATATTAGATTTTGATGTTTGGTCGCCATCTTGATTACAAGTTTTTATTTAACTTGCCTTGTTCTTGTGGGTCAAATTTTGCAACTGAATTTTAAAATAGTTATCCCCAACCGATTGAGCTGAAATTTTGCCTACACGTTTAGTTTGGATGACAATGCATGGTTAGCTAAGTGACGTGATTCCAAATCCAATATGGCGGACTCCCAAAGATGGCGGACCAGTTATTTTATATGCACCCCCATGATTTGGGTATCAAATGAAAGGGTTTGCTGAGAAGAATACGAAAATAAAATGACGTCACACTAAATTCAATATGACGGACGCAACTGAATTTTAAAACAGTTATCCCCAACCGATTGAGCTGAAATTTTGCATACACATTTAGCTTGGATGACAATGCATGGTTAGGACCAGTTATTTTTTATGCAACCCCATGATACGGGTATCAAATGAAAGGGTTTGCTGAGAAAACTACGAAAATAAAATGCCGTCACACTAAATTCAATATGGCGGACGCCCCAAGATGGCGGACAAAATTTTTTAGTTTATTTAACACTATAATTTGATCGTATAGTGTATTCGCTCATACGTTGCATTCTAGGAAATGGTGAAGGATTCAGTTTAAACTATAAGTTTTATATCGGTTAGGAACGACACAATGAATATACACTTCTCCAAGAAATTAACGCACCACCAAAAAATAACCAATAGTTTGAAGTTAGTTCATTTTTAACCCCCGACCCAAAAAGAGAGGTGTTATAAATTTGACGCGTATGTTTGTATGTTTGTCTGTCTGTCTGTGGCTTCATATCTCTGCAACGGTGATCCGATTTTGATGCACTTTTTTATTTGAAAGAGTATTTTGTCGATAAGGTTTTAGGTCATATTAGATTTTGATGATTGGTCGCCATCTTAAATTCGCCATGTTGAACTTCTCCAGAAATTGTCCGATTGAAGTAAAATTGAAAATGTGCAGACAATTATGGTAGCCGAATATGATTTCGGCCTCATTTTGATTTGATCATATGAAACTGGTACGATTAGATACATTGATCGGGAGTTCTTAAAAATTTTCAATTTTTTTAACCCCCGACCTAAAAAGAGGGTGTTATAAGTTTGACTCGTATGTTTGTAAGTTTGTCTGTCTGTCTGTCTGTCTGTCTGTCTGTCTGTCTGTGGCTTTATATCTCTTTAACGGGAGATTCGATTTTGATGCAGTTTTTATTAAAATCAAATATAACACATAAATATATTTATAATAAAACCGGTCTTGTAGACCGTGTGCGACTAGTAGAATACAAAATTAGACCACGTCGGCTCAAAGGTTAAAAAGTTCTGTGTGGGACTCGTGACATAATAATACGCTATGTTGTATGTATATGTTTAGTTTAAAAAGTATAAAATAAAATTAAATTACAGATTTAAAAAAAGCCCGACACAAAAATATCGACTAAATAACTAATATAAAAAAATAAATTAACACAACTTTAAAAATTATGAAATAATATACGAACTCTTATGATTTATTTAAATCGAGCTTACATTTTCTTTATGTCCTCGAGATTTGCTTTTTTATACGCATGAATATGTCGGGGGCTGCTGTAAAGACGAACTACTAAATAGTTATATTCAAAACAGCAGCTCCCGATATATTCATGCGTATAAGAAAGCAAATCTCGAGGAAATAAAGAAAATGTAAGCTGGATTTAAATAAATCATAAAGTTCGTATATGGAATCAAAATTATTTCATAATTTTTAAAGATGTGTTAATTTATTTTTCTTTATATTAGTTATTTAGTCGATATTTTTGTGTCGGGGATTTTTTTAAATTTGTAATTTAATTTTCTGTAATTTTGAAAAAAATATTCTTAGGTTGTAGTTGATGGACAACTACAGGAGCCCAATTCTTGAAATCGTAGGAATTGATTCTCTTGGAAATTGATGTCTTTTTCTCAGGATTTTGTTTCACTTAAGTACAATTTTATTCATGAAAGTATTCGTAGGAAATATTTCTCTTGATATTAATTTAAAATATTCTCAAATTTTTTACGGGAAATTCGATAATTCTCTTTAGTAATATACTAAGTGCATTAAAACTATCGAAAGTTTATTGATATTGATTCAACTGACGTTTTAGCTGTCAAGCCTAGTGCAACTTTGGCTGGCTATCATTGTATGTAATATTTTCACTTGGAATGCAATATTCGCTGAAAGTTTGTTTTTATTGGTCCGAATTTTCAAAATCTTGCTATTTCATTGATTCTTATAATATGAGGGAAATAGTCGTATGTAATAACACTAGTGTTTAGAATTTTATCGGTAAAATTTTTTCGAAAGCATTGTTGCCTGATAATATGAGTGTAAATTAACGTTTATTATCTGATTAAATTCCGAGCGCTTAGCTGGAGGGATTTAATCTTTGATAATAAACTGCCAATTTACATGAGTTATATTACCTTTTGGCAACTTAACTTGAGAAAATATTTGTAGACAAAGTTTGAGCACGAGTGGTATTTGGGGAGAATATTTCACGAATAAATAAAGTACACAAAACGTCTTTAATATTAAGTTTTGCCATTAACTGCCTCCAGACGTTTTCTTATAATTTTCTAGTGTTTACTGGCCTTTATTCTCAATTTCATTATTTACGTCACATAAAAATGTATTTCCAAACCGACTCATCTCATAAAGAACAAAGTAGATATAATTATTTCACAATCGCAGCTGTAGAAACTTCACGGAATTTGCTATATTTTAAATGTAATGACAATCAATAAACCAATATACCTTGAAAAGGTATTATAATGCATAGACTGATAACTGGTCCAAAACTGCTGAGAATCTTCATTATAAACAGTTCTTAGTCATTTTCGACCAATCACATTATGCAAGAAGACAGAGAGAGCACTACCAATGTTTTACCTTTTGTTCTATTTTAAATTAATCAAAGATAAATGCAATATGGTTCTACTACCGCCATCTAGTAATAGTAACGCTAAACTCTACATACAGAGAATCGGCAGACAGTGTAATATACAAGAATTATTATATAAAATGTTTATTGATATATATTTACTTATTTAATTCTTATTTTCCATTTAAGAAGAGTAAGGATTAAGTTACGGTTGTTAAGCAGAGGGTATTTACACTGTGAGAGTTGAATTGGAATAAGTGTTGTTAATTATTGTAATGCAGAGTACAGTGATGGACTACCATACGTAAGTACATTTGTGTTTAACATGAATTAATTGCTCGGTAGGCATTTGTATTTAATTTGTGATAATTATTATTTTGTAATTACGTTATTATAATCCATTGAAAGCTATGTATAACTTGTCCCTAGCCTATATATATTCCACATAGCCTTATTTATGTTTATATTATTATATTACTATGTATATAATACAACAATACAATTTACGTTAACAATAAGTAGTAAGCTAGAAAAAAATGTATAGATAAAATTTAAAAGCAAGAGTGAACCTATTTGCGGAAAACATTTCATGAAACAAAACACGACATATATGTCAAAAAATTATCGCAATATTTGTCGACGCATCAACACAAAAAATTAGAGCGATAATTTTTTCGTGTTGGTACTGCCAAAAGCCAATCTAGGTTAGTTTACCACTAATAATGATATTTGATTGATGCAATGTTATCAAAAAACGATCTCTCATTGGCTATCGCGTTAATTAGTGAAATAATCTTGTAAATTTTACTGTTAGGTTATATATACAGTTTGTGGTGTTAGGTACTGGGGATGAATGAACGGATATAATTTAGTTAATAATAAATATTATTTGTTTTATTTTGTAGAGAACATATAATTAATCATTTATTGATTTTCACCTTCAAGTCATAATTCTACAAAATTTTGAAGGTGCTGAGGCTGCCATGCCACATGAAAGGCAATATTTTATTAGGAATCGAAATCCATTTGATTTAAGCGGAAAACTGTTTATTAAATATTTTAGATTCACCAAAGACATAGCGAGGTATCTAATAGAATAGATACCCTCTACAGATTTTTAACTACACCCACTAAGACATCTTGTATTTGCAAAGCTACTAAGGTGCTGGTATCGTTAAATTTCTTTTCAGCTGGTCACCAATTTTCTGTTGGAAGTAACGTACATTGCTCTTCAGTTATTCAAGCTATAGTAAGCAGATACTTTATACCTTTTAACCAAATACAAAGAGTTACCCCAAAAATCGCCAATTTTCTCGCCTTTGAATTTTGTTTGTTTCAAACTAAATGCTAAATTAATGATGAAAACATCCTGAATAAAATATTTCAAGAAGAGTATATCTTCGGTTTTTGAGATATGAGGGATTAAAGTTATGATAAGCCTGATTGATGTAATAAAGAATCTGAACAATTTTACAATCATTATATTGTATCGAAAAAAAAAATTGACATAAAGGTAAGTATCATTTCTCGAACGCCATAGTCTAGAGTCTAGAGGTCTGTTTTTAAGCCTCAAGTGGATTTTTTATGAGGGGATAAGGGTGAGAAGGGATGAATTTTGAAGCAATTTCGTAATCGCTGCATTACATAAAAAAATATTAATTTAGCGGTTTCCAAGAGTGCTTTTCTCTTATGTCATGGCCTCTTGATTCCTTTTCATCCCCCAAATGATCCCAACTGGAATCAAAGGTGAAGACCCACCAATAAGTTTTCGTCCCATTCTCTTACCCCATCGTAGGTTTGTCATAAAATAGTTATAAAAATTCTAGTTATCGTCCTACATTCATACCTACTGCAATCAAAATGCGATATCTGGTACTTTCACTATTTTTTCTCTGACTCAAGTTCATAATTCAAGATGGGGGGTAGTTTTTTTATCATGTAATGGATTGTTTTCATGTACTAGGTCGTAACATATTTATGGTTCATTCCTATTAATAAAGCTTAGAGGGCTCAAGCTTTTTCACCACTTGGAGCTTTTGTACAGTTTGAGTTGTATTGGGTAAGTTTTCACCCCCTTAAGGGAGTTTCTCGATTTCTTTGTGTGAGTTCTAGTCAACACCTTCGTTCATGTTTTCAGCCAATAGACTTATATTTCTGTTCATGTAAGTTCTATAACTCAGTAGCATCATTTTTTCCTATTTTCATCCTTATATAGAGGATGTTTTTGGCTCTTTTGAATTAATCAATGGATATACGGATTTTGCGATTTCAGATTTGAATTCTGCGTCAAAGAATTCTAAGAATATCTTTATTGCTCTGCCATAGCTGATGAGTATTCATTCTTTGTGGGGCTGTGTATTTTTTGATATGCTCTTATATTATATCACGCATATCACAACTTCAATCCTTCATATTTAAAAAACCAAACATGCTCATCTTGAAATTTTGTATTCAGTATGTTCTCATTATTATCAATAATTTAGCACTTAGTTTAAAACAAAATTTGAGGGCGAGAAAATGGGCGATTTTTGGCCTATTTTTGGGGTCACTCTTTAATACTATTTACCAGTATGAAAGGGGAACACAGAAAGAAAATAAAGTCCTTATCTTATATGAATGCTCGTAAAGAGTTAAGGATTTATGGCGTGTTTTAAAGGAAAGAAATGCGTTAGCTTGGACGAGCTTCACCTAATTGCCATTAAACAGAAATGTGGTGACAAAGATGTGTCTTTATCAATTGACACTAACGTTGATTTTTCTTCGATTCCACCATCAAGTATAATAAAAGGAGTATTTACCAAACGCGTGTTTGGCGATTACCAGACAAAGGCATTCACAATATTCCAAAGCCTTGGAATGATTATGGATGGCAATAATATGGAGAACCTCTTTGGTGTTTAGCAGATAAGATACTGCCTCAATCGCTTACTGGAAATTCTTCAGGAGATGATTCCAAATCAAAGCATAATAGACGAAAGTGAGGATGATAACGATATCATAAATAGAGCAATAGAGGAAGAAGACTTGGAAGAAATATTCGATGTATCGAGAGACAGCGATAGTGAATCTGAAAGCGAATGAGGTGTTACTTACATTTTATATTGAATTTTCTATTTTATTTGGAAAATATCCAAATATTGTATAGGAACAAAATTGTAGAAAATGTTATGCACTTTGTTTAAAACAAATTTTCTTAACACAAATCGTATTTCTTCAACAAGCTAATTTTTTTTATAGAGAGGCTTTAGGTACAAATAACCCCATCCGGGGGCACCCTGGGCACCCCTGGATATCTATGAGCTCATATATTAGCTACTTTCATGAAATATTACTTTTTACAATCACCCAGTACAGCCGTCCAGATTTGTGTAAGTAGGCACCCAACAAATATTGCGGGGCGTCCAACTGTGGCAAGTAAATTGACATACCGTTGATACTTCACCCATTTACTAGTTAGTAAAGCTCAGCGTTCAGCGACTAGTTGTTACATTACAGTGATATATAGGAGGCGGACGGATTTGGTTGTAAATTTTAAGTGCACTTGTTCTACTTTCACCAAGTGCACCAGCTGACCGTGACGGACACACCTTTCCTGCAATCTGCGTCCACGGTAGTCGTCTATGAAATGGCATAATAGCAGAAGAGAAGACACGCGCTTCTTCGTCCTGACGTAACGCTAATTATTTGTATTTACAAATGAAGGAAATGTATTTGATCGGGATATCGGATATTAGGTGAATAAAATCATAAATAATTTATTTTCCATAGGGTGAAAATTTTCGTTCTTTTAATAAATAATATAAATAGAATATTTTTGTAACAATGCAATGAAATATTGTGTATACCACCGCTAATTAATGTAAGCTAGGTCGCCTACAAATAGAATTACATTTTTGATAATACTCAAAATGCACATCATATTCAACACTCTCGTCTTCTCCTTCATCACATTCATCGCCCGTTTCCGTATCAGGATCATGCATATTAACTTGAAGGATGAAATTTAAGTAATTATCATCATTAGCATCATCAGCCGCGTTCGATTCTGTACGTGGGTTTTCATCTTCATCCTCTAGGGCACAATTTTCACAATCTCGACCTCGACAATTCTTACAGAAAATGCTACATAGTATAACCACATCGTTTTGAACATCCGTTCTTACAAATATATTATAATTCTCAAAAAAAGAAGCCTGGGATCAATGTATTTTTTTTTACTTTTTTTTTCTCCTCGTGAACTAGCACGCACCTCCGCTTCTTACTTCGATTCTCGGTACATACGCCGTGGAAGCTACGTGGAGAGATCGTGCCTCCACTTGGTTACAGAGGACCCGCGTGAATTTGAAATTACGTTCCTCTTGTATTTTTGTTGTTTTTTTTTTATGAATTGTAAACTTTTTTGGTTCTGCCCATTTGAGGTAGGTGGGAGAGTTGAAAAAGTAATCGAGTATTTTCTTCGAAAACTGGGAGGTGGGAGTTAGTATTAAAACTAAAAGAAAAAATAATCAATTTCCCACGCTTTGGAAGGGTTGTAATAACCCCCAGGGGCTTTTACTGCCCTTCACCCTTCCTCAGACCTTCCCTTGTCAATATATCTTCATAAAGACTTGATTTTCTTCCCAAACACGCATAATCATCCCACCATCGAAAAACGGCGAAAAGAGGTGGTTTTTATTTTTTTGGATTCAGCACCCTCAAAAACGGGGGTTTTGTCGCTGCAGCAAATTGTCGACCAAAAACAGCACTTATCTTATGGAAAAGTGGTTGGCTGAATTTTTAATATACTGTAGATTTCGACTTTAAGATAAGTGCGGGCTACTTTTGCCGTTTTTGTCGACTATTTGCTGCAGCGACGAAACCAGAAAAATTCAGCAAATTTGACTGGAACCATTTTTCCATAAGATAAGTGCGGAGTCCTTTGGCTTCCTGACCTCCACTATTAGTTGCAAAATTTGTGTCTAAGGCGTCGAACGTCGTCATGAGACGTCAAAAAAATTTCTAAATCAAATTTCGTCGCATTTCCGAAATTTTTGCCCATCACGTTGAACGTCGTGACGTTAAAAAAAAGTAAAATTTAGGTGCAGTTTCTAAATTTTCGCCTTTTGTGCCACACATCATCGGAAACGTGAAAAAATAGTCAATTTTTTGCGTAGATAGTAAAAATATACTTTGTTTTGCCATTTTTAAATTTAGATCGCTTTTCCTGGGTTCTCCAATAGGAATGCCACATTTAAGAAACGTGCTTAGTACTTTACCTCCAAAGAAGTGTGGAAATAAGTATGAAGGTTGAAACTTTGTAAACTGTAGTAGATAAAAACGGTTACTCTTAAGAAGAAAACTTTTCGTAGATAATTTGTAGACGAAATACTAGCGAAAAATAGTTTTTCCTGACTTTGACCCTCTGTAAAATTTTAAACAGGAGTCACATAGATAAAGACTCTTGACACAGTGTTTAAAATGATTAGATAAAGGACCATACAAAAATTTGGCTTGTCGGGAATTTTTCCGCAGATTTCCCATAATATTTTCAAACTTTTCAGGACTAGGTGTTCAAGATGATTGAACATATTCACAGCTGGGTGGTCGTGGTGGCGTTCTTAAAAAAATGATTTTGTAATTCGAAAATTTCTCCTACACCCATGAACTTATTGAAAACATATTTAAAATATATAATAGGGTTTTAGAGAAAACTTGATAGAATTATACCAGAATATGAAAGGCAACAAAATATATTTTTTTTATTTTCGCACAAGAAAAAAATGTTTTTCCTTCTTTAGTTTTCAATAGCCTAGTACCATTCCAAGTCAGAGATATTTGAATATGTTAAACTGTTAACTTGAGTACGTTGAAGCCGGAACTACTCTGTATATCACATTTTTCATATAGGTATAATATCAAGGATTGTCTAATCATCACTTTAATTTAATGTTTTCATTAAAGCTTTTTAACTGTTTTCGAAACATGAAGACAAATTGCAATCATTTATGTCAATTAATTTAAATTGTTTACCTCATTAATATCGCTAATATATATGATAACTGAATATCAGGTTGATTCTGACCTCGATCTGGGCATTTGATACACTCAATGCGACATAAATTAACTATAGTAAATAGGATTTAATGAAAACGATTTTTCTCTGTAGACATATAACAATTTCATTTTTATACCTAAGTTGCCATTGAGCTCCGTTTTGCATAGTTCTGAGTCATGGTAACTTAATTGAAGCTCATATTAAGTACTAAAAATGAGTTACTCGACTTAATACTAAAGTAAAACTGTAGCAAGGACAACAGCTGTTCTTAGTAGGGCTAGCATGTGTCATGCCTAGAACTTAATACGGGTGAGTTTGCAATACCAAGAAGTAGTAAAAGTAATTGGAAAAGATATTTAATAATTTTGAAAGAATTGTAACTACGATGTACTACATATTGAATCTCATTTGAAAAGTAATTTTAAAAACTTTAAAGAGTCTTATAGATTGTAGATTGTAGATTGTTTAAGAGGTCACTTGGCTCTTTCAGCCCTACTTCACTTCGACCTGAAAAGATGTTTTGTGATTTACCCTACAATTAATTATTGCCCAGGACTCCCAAGTTTTTTTATAAAGCTTGTGACTTTCCTGGGGGCTAATTTCCCTATGTCTTCAGGCGTTATTTCCACCTTTTCTAGGTACTTTAGCTTAGTGCGGACTATCATCTTGCATTCGCAAAGAATATGTTCCCTAGTTTCTATTGCAGAATCGCAGTATCGCAGTATCTGCACATATCTTAAGGGGCAGTGGCTTGTTAAAAAGCCTGTCATCAGCCATAAGTCGGACTTTTCGAGTTCGAGAAGACTTGTGGCGTTCTTTGACGAATAAGTGATGAACTTTTTCGCTTGACTTTAGCCCGGAGTATTCCTCCAGTAGGACTCTTTTTGTTCCTTTTCACATTTTAGGACCTCCTCCGTTATGTGTCCCTTCGAGTCCAAAGAATGGGGCTTCAGCACATTTTTTTGCATTTCCTTCAATTCCTTCGTGCCATGGCACCCATATCAAGGTAACTTTGTTGCTTTTTTTGCCAGCTGCTTCAGAGATTGTCTGCACTTCCAGGTAATTTTAGACTCAAAGGTGTAGGACTTGAGAGAGGACTTGAGAGCTTTTAGCGCTGCCTGGCAGTCTGAGAGTATATAGATCTTGGCCCTTCGGATGCCTCTATTTATGCATTCCTGGGCACATATGTCTATAGCATAGATTTCTGCTTGGAAGATGGTTGGGGTCTTGCCTAGGACTCTGGATAGCCTGCAGTTAGGCCCCGCTACGCCCGCGCCACCCTTCAGCCATCTTCGATAAATCTGTGTACCAGATGAGTGACCCCTTCTCCATCTGCAGGACTTCGACTTTGCTTGTCTGGCGGCTCCAGATAAGCACACCAAACGGGCAGTCAAAGTCCCGCTTAATTGGCTTAGAGTCAGTGGGTTTGGTTACGGATTCCAGTTTAATTGTTTCTAGAATCCTTAGGTGACCAACCAGATCCCCTGGTTTAAAAAAGTGTACCTGCTGAAGCCTTAGGGCACTAAGTGCTGCCCCCTTCCTTACATACAGATGTAGAGGAAGCCTCCATAGCTGCTGTGGGACAGGAGGAGACATTGCTTCTGCAATACCTAAGCAGGCAAGGCGTTGCAACTTCTGCAAAGAATCTCTAGAGAAACCTAAAATAATTTTAAAAATGTTGAATATCTCTGATATTTTTAGTTCCAGCAAGTAAATCGCCCGAACTTTGATTCGCTTGAAATTACAGTCAATAAGAACACAGTCAAGTTGTCGAATTATGAAACCGCAAAATATCTAGATGTTAAAATCGACTGACATATGAGATGGCAACAACATATTAATTTAGTAGTAACAAAAATTAGAGGAATGATATTCGCCCACACAAATTACATGTTTGACTATAAAGAATATTCTGTATATTTGCATAAATATGGTAATAAGCGACGTGCAGATTTTACATTATATCATAATTGGGTTTTTAGCTGTAAAAGTATACAGTTGTGTAACTAGAGCCTGAAGTGCTTTCAATACAATATTTATGTCGATAGAATTATATTACACATATATTAAACTTGTTTTAATTATTATTAATACATTAATAGATTCATTTTTGAGGGAGTTGTATTGACAAAATATATACTTACGAGGTGCATATATCACATTTTTTTCACGGAAACCAAATCGAAATGGTGAAAGTATGATATATCGTTGAAATTGGAATTTTCACTGTTTTTCAATGGTTCGATTACAAATTGTAAGTAATCATAAAATAAACAACTTGTTGTGCCAAAACGACGCTAAACGTAATCCGATCTCAACCAAAACCTTTTCAGATCTTCTGGAGCACTAAAGAAACCCTCATGCAAAGTTTCATCCAAATCCGTTTAGTAGTTTCGCCGCTATCGTGCTAACACACATATACAGATATTTTCCAAAAACCACTTTTTGGATTCCTGGGACCTCAAAACGTAAAGATTTTATGTTATCTCAGTTTTCGATTTTTGATCAATTTTAGTAACCTCCCACGATTTTGTGGGGAGATTAAAATGAATAGTAATTGCAGTAGAACGCGGCCGATGTGATTGTCTATTTATTTAATTCATTAGCGCCCGAATCAATTTTTTTTAAATTTATATGTTTTTCATGTTTCTACCTTAGAATGATCTAGCAATGCCCAGGTGACGGTATTTTTTCTATCCTTCTGTCTGAAATTTGTAATATATGGCCTGATAATGTTATAGTACTTTAAATAGAGGTTTTAAATTTGGAATAATGTCATATTAAACGGATTTCGTTCATTTTTGGCAGAATAATAGTAAATGCTTCACAGAAAAGTTTCTATATTGTGCGGGGGCTTGCTAATTTATAGGGGCATGCACCCTCTATAAATTAGCAAGCCCCCGAAACTCAGGGGTGGCACTTAAAAAATATATATTTATTGGAGCTGAAACAGAATCAAATTTTAAGAAGAAAAGGTTCTATGCAATTTTTCACACAAATTGATAGTTTTTAAGTTATAACGACTTCAAAATTGCGATTTTAGCTTAAAAAAAGGTATTTCCAAACGGCTTTCGTCAAGTATCTCGAAAAGTATTACTTTATCGAAAAAATGTTACAGACCAATTACAGAAAGTACAAATTAGGAATTAATTATATTTTTTGTTTATTGATGTAGGATTAACAATTTCGGAGATATTTAAGTTTATATAAGTGTTTCAAAATTACCGTTAAAGTTTAAAATGCATTTTTTTCTATAGTAAGGGCTTTAAATAAGCAAAAAAATTTGAGCATCTAGGTAATGCTACATCTTAACGAAAAACTGTATTTGAGATAATTTTTTTAAATTACTGGCTAATTAGAGTAACAAAATGGCGACTTTTTATATAAAAAAATATGAATACCCATATTTTTCCGTCATAACTTCTTTATTTCTTATGCTACAGGAACGAGTAAAAAATAATTTGAAAGCGCAATTAATTGTCTTTAATTTCATCTCTTAGCATGCGTGACGTAGGTGTCACAATTTCTGAGATATTTAACATTTTTAACTGCATTCTTCGTCTTATAAACGTTCGGACACCATTTGTAAACTTTCACATCTCCGAAACTATTAAATCTATGTAAATAAATAAACAAGTGAAATTTATTATCAGTTTATGAGCTTCATTTTTGGTCTCTACCCATTTTTCAATAAAACTAATATTTATTGAGATATTTGTAAAATGAAAAAAAAATTACGTTTTATCGAAAATAACTTTATAGTTTAAACTGTATTTTTTTCTAAAGCAAGTGCTGTATACAAACCAAAAAATTTGAACATCTACGTCATGCTACATACTAATGAGAAACAGTGTTTGAAATTCCATTTTTTTTAATTACTGTCTAATTACAGTAACAAAATGGCGACGCTGTTATTAAAAAAATGTGTAGACGCACATTGCTTCGATTATAACTTCTTTGTTTTTTATGCTACAGAAACAAATAAAAAAACAGTTGAACGCTTAATTAATAACTTATTGACGTAAGTGTCACAGTGTCTGAGATATTTAACTCTCACTCTAAATAATTATCCTATGAACACTTGGATGCCAAATGAAAACTTAAATATCTTCGAAATTATTAATCCTACATCAATAAACAAAAAATATAATTAATTCCCAGTTTGTACTTTCTGTAATTGGTCTGTAACATTTTTTCGATAAAGTAATACTTTTCGAGATACTTGACGAAAGCCGTTTGGAAATACCTTTTTTTTAAGCTAAAATCGCAATTTTGAAGTCGTCATAACTTAAAAACTATCAATTTATGTGAAAAATTGCATAGAACCTTTCCTTCTTAAAATTTGATTCTAATTCAGCTCCAATAAATATATATATATTTTAAGTGCTACCCCCTGAAATGGGATGGCATCCACCCCCTATAAATTAGCAAGCCCCCGCACAATATAGATACTTTTCTGTGAAGCATTTACTATTATACTGCCAAAAATGAACGAAATCCGTTCAATATAACATTATTCCGAAGTTTTGCATATTTTTTACCTCTAGGTACTGTACTATTATAGAACCTCCCAGAATCGATGTAAGTCGAAAGCAAAATGAAAATTCGAGTTGGGTAAAAAATTCATTTAAAGGCATCTTCGATCAGAGCCTAGAAACTAGCAGAAAAGGACTGATATGAGTTCGTTAAAACGTAAGGCATAGCCAGGTGAAAATTCGAAGAACACCGAATTTTCACTTAAGAAAATATGTTTCGATCCAGGCCATGGAAGTGAAAGTATATTGTGGTCATGGAAAAATGTATCAAAAATAATAATAGTATAATTTTTGTCAAGGAAAAATAAACAATGTACTTTTACAAAATACTTTGAAAATATTTTTAACTTTTTAATTTCTCCATAAAAGACAATGGAAATAAAGATTGTTGGTATTATTCAAAAAAATGGATATAAAATTTTAACGATACGACGTATCAAAAAGGGCGAAAACGACAAATGTGGAGAAGGCGCGTAGTATCTATAGGCAAATATTAGCAAAAAATAGTAAAAATGGACAAGGCCGGTTTCTCACATAAAAAGAATTTGAATTCATCCAACGCCTCCTAATTTGGACGAGTGCGTTGGATAATCAATAGAAAGCGATAGCAGGAAAGCAAATGCAGAGCTTTCCAAATAAAAAAAGTCATAGATAAGTCAAAAAACAGTTTTGCCAAAAAATCGCTCGTAAGCGAAGCGGTGTCATTGTCCCTATATTGTACCTACATGGGGACCAGTAAGTCGTGAGACTGACCAAAAGATTCAACTCATGTATTAGTTGAACGTACTTTTGAACTCCGTTCTTGTGAATGATATAATCACAATCCAGAACCTTAAAGCTAATCACAAGCGAACCAAAATTTTTTTAAGTAAAATATTTTTGTTATTTTCAGTCAGCCATAATTATTGTTCAAAAAGCTTGCATTAAATTCTGTGGAAGTTGCAAAATCTTTTCTACCTAATTGATGGTTAGCACACGCTCTCTCATTTGTATGGTAAAATTTAATCTTGTCTTAATTGGGGAGGCGATTCTTTCAAATTATATAAGTTATTGGATAGGATATTGCACAATTTTGTTGTGATATTCTTTGAACTTTTAGTATTTTAGTATTTTATTGATATTATGACTTGTTGCCCCGTCAGAATAAAATCCCGTCAGAAATAAAAGTTAATTATTATTAAAACAGAGAGCGTCGTTAATGATCTAAGGTAGTACAGCCTTGGCCTATTGCTTATTCTATCGAGTTGTATCTTTTCTCGAACCCGTCTGGGAGTGGAAGAACAAGGGGAGAACTCGACTGGCGCCTTTAATAAATAAATTGGTGTCGCGTCACTCAGACGCACGGTAGTGAGTTCTTCGGCAATACTATGTGGTATCATTGGACACATATGGGATCATAAATGTAGGTATTATAAAAAAATTGACAAAGTATGTTTATATGTTATCTTGGTGCTAAGGCTTTCGCGGAGCTGATGATCTGGTTGCTGGTTTCAGGGTGTTCTTCTGCATAGCCTTAGTTGAGAGCTTGACGTTTCGACCATCTTGTCGTGGTCTTCTTCTGTGGCGAAGTAAACGCCATGACAACATGGCCGAAACTTCGAGCACTCAACCAAGTCTACGCGGAAGAAGACCCGGAAACCAGCAGCCAGATGTTTATATGTTGTTTATCTTAAACCTCCATATACACATTAAAGTACGTAGGCACGTGCCATCTGTCTTCTGAAGTTTTGTTGTGTTTTTTCTACATCAAGTACCACTGAATGCTACTTCAGCAGTTACGTAAATATATGATTCAATATCACCTCTTTCTCGATAATTTGGAACTTCATGGTTCGTTATGTGATGATCCTCTCACCTCAGGGTCGCCTTGTAGGTTCAATTCGTGAGAAGACAAAACTCCAACAATTTAGTTTATGATTTATTTTATATTTTATCAACAAAGTTTATGAACAGGTACAAAAATCTTCTTATTTGATATCCAATATTTCCATATTTTAATATATTTTGGCTTCTCTTCCAAATTAACCCCTTCTGTGATTCATCTATTAGCCTACTCTCCTTTGTAATGAATCTTTTGGCCGTTACCTTAGATATTCATTAATTATAGATAAGGCCATTACTGTTAGATCTGTTCCTCCTCTGTTCATATTATAATCAGCAATACATTGCGAATGTTTTACTAAAATATTATACTCTGTATAAAAAGCTCCTGCTGTAAAAAGGTTTTATAAATATGTTTTGCGGTTGATAGCACAAGCTGTGGTAACCATGGACTGTAGTATACATTACATACGGTATCGTTGTCCAGTGATACAGAGTGGACCGAATTAGATAAAATTGTGAGCTACTTAGTTCTTTTAATAATGTTTCTTCGCATTATTCATGACATGTGAGTGCAGTTTTCCAAAATACTATTTTTGCATTGCAACTCGGTACATGACGTCCACATTGAACTCTTCTTTCGATGTCTCCAACGTAATGCAAAGTATCGAGAGTTCGCCCTATTCACGAGGTTGCTGAGTTTACAACTTATATTTGAGTTCAAAATTCGAATTACTGTGTCAAAAAAAAAAAATGTTTGTAAGAAATTGAAGTCTTCAAAAAATTATGAAACAATATTTCTTCCAGTCGTCTCATTATTTGGATCTTAGTTTACATTAATTTTGACAAGAATATGCCACTTAAAGTTATAGACCGAGAGCCCGTGTATAAAATGACTAAGTATCCGGCAAACTTTGGCACTATCAAAAATGGATTGTTCTTATATAAATGGACCGTGAGCTGGTTGGGTAGCGGTGACTGTCAAAGGGTTGAAAACACGTAAAAAAATTGGAAAAAAAACTCTCCGGCGAATGCTAAAAAGGGGAAGATTATGTTATATAGTGAAAGTAGAACATATTCAGCTGGACGGGGGGCGGTGGATTTACCGTCAGCTGATCGATCAAACAGGTCCAAAAACCTGAAAAATTTAAATTATTCGGCGAACTTTAAAATTTGGGTATAAGACAATATTTATACTGAGATTCACGAAAAACATAGTCAGCTGCAAGTATGTGGGTGGAGAAGTTGTCAGCTGGTACAGAACAGTGCTGAGTGTTGATCGCCTGCGAGGCAGCGCGCATCACCTTTCTTTTATCAGCTGACGAATTTTCCACCCACATACTTGCAGCTGACTGTGTTTATCGTTAATCTTAGTATGAATATTATCATATACCCGAATTTCAAAGTTCGCCATAAAGATTTAATTAGTAATATCGATATTGATAATTTAATGTTAGAAAACGTGTGTGCGGCATTCCCGAGTTTCTTTTTTTAAATTGATTAAATGTTCAATTTATTATTAATATACATTATTTTATGAGAATACAAATTAATACATTCGTATATTTCAAAATTATACAGGATGATCTGCTCAGAAAATTTATTTAGTTTAGTGAAAATAATAATAAATTTATTCGGCTTCCGATAACAGATCTTCCTCACTCTCATTTTCATCCTACTCATCACTCTCTTGATGCTCAGTGGGTGAAAGATCATTTTTCTCTTTGTCACTCGCATCTAAAAAAATAATTATTTATAAAAAAATGATTAAGATTATAATAGGATGAAAAGTGAAAAGCACAAATGATATAATACCTTCAGTATTTTCGCCATCTCGGATAATCATTTCCACTTATGGAGGTAACTGACTTCCATCAAACCACTTGCAAGTTAAATTTGTTTTCCTCAAGCTGTCACCCATAACCAAGAGATCTAATGTAGATGGCACTTGTTTGTGTGAGTTGTTCCAAATTGTATACATACATATACAGTTCTTAAAACGTGCTGTACAAGTTCCGATGTCGATGGTGGCGAGAGAAATCAAAATTTTTGTCTGGTAACCGCAATTCGTTATCATTTTCGCTAAATTTATACACCTTCGTGAATGTAGCTACACAAGGATCATTGACGTTTTTTATAGCTTTAAACCCATACATCGTGCAAATAAACTTCTCTATTATGTTAACGACATTATTTAGGTTCTCCTCTGGTAAATTATTCAAGCTTTTAAATGCTTCAATAAACTCTTGATCTTTTCTTAATATAGTAAAAGGCTTATTTTTCCTTTCTTGGAAAATGCGGGATTATAATCACATCTCGCGAAACCGGGCAATGCGTTACACAAGTCGTCGCCAAGTGCTGAATACAAATCGTTTAGATATAAAAATGGTTCTTTATTTCCTACGTTTCCCAGCACTCTACGGGAAAAATGCTATAAAAAAAACGTGTTCATTTCCCGTTGCTCAGCTTAGGCCAAAATTAGCCACTTTTTAACATCCTCCTTTGGAAAATGCCCCGCAAAAAGTATACTCATCAAAAGGTTTCGACGAAAAAATGCCTATATGTAAAAACCACTTATTTCTTATATATCCGCACTAGCTGTGCCCGCGACTACGTTCGCATGGAATTTTGAAATTAACTAAATAGCTTCTTTGTCCACGGCTGTTTTATAATATACCAATTATACTTGTGTTTGTTCAGTCATAATTATATACATTATTCGCTACTACCAATCACATTAATCACTATTTAGTAGTGATTAATGATGATTATCACTGGCAGGTACTTAAAAATTAACATAATCTTTAAATTGTTTATTAGTACAGTAGAGGTAAAAAATATGTAAAATATGTAAAATATGTAAAATATGTAAAATATGTAAAATATGTAAAATATGTAAAATATGTAAAATATGTAAAATATGTAAAATATGTAAAATATGTAAAATATGTAAAATATGTAAAATATGTAAAATATGTAAAATATGTAAAATTTCGGGATAATTTCATAGGTAATGATAATTTTCCTTTATGGGTTACTATTGTAGTAAAAAGTATCATCTTCAGTTTCTATATTGTCCGGACACTAGCTTTTACCCCCAAGGGGTGAAAACCGCCCCTAAATGGAATTATTCAATATTTAAGAAAGGGGATTTTTTTTTAAACAAGTGTTTTCAAACGGACAAAAAAATAAACATCTAGGTGATATTATATATTAACGAAAAACAGCATTAAAAAAAATAATTACTGAGCATTTACAATAACAAAATGGTGACATTTTGTTAAAAATAATGTGAAAACGAACATTTTATCGGCCATAACTTCTTTATTTTTTGTGAAATAGAATCAAACAAAAAATAATTTTAAAGAATTGATTAATGATGACCTTTAATTTTGTTTCTTAAGATTCTTCATGAAAGTGTCATAGTTTCTAAAATATTCAACATTTTAAACTAAATACTTCATCCTAAAAACGGTCGGATGCCATCTATAAAATTAAATATCTCCAAAACTATCAACCCTGCACAGATGTAAAGAAGAACAAATTCATTCTCAGTTTATAAGCTTAATTTTTGCTGTCCACCATATTTTCTCTAAAACTAATATTTACTGATATGAGATATTTGCAGAGAAACAAGAATGTTACGTTTTTTCTAAAATCCCTTTAAAGTTTAAAATGCAATTTTTTCGAACGCCAGCTCTCTAAGTCATATTTAAAAAAAAAAGTATATGGAAATATATATATTTTTTAAATACTGACACTACTTATATTAACAAAATGGCAACGTTTTCATTACGAAAGTGTGAGTAAGTAAATTGTTTCTGTTTTTTAGGTTGTAGAAATAGGCAAAAGATCATTTGAAAGCCCAATTAATATTCTTTCATTTAGGTAGTTTCTGAGATATTTAATATTTAAACTAAATACTCGTCTTATAAACGTTCGGACGCCACTTTTATACTTCCAGATCTCGGAAACCATTAACTCTACAGAAATTAGAAAAAAAAAAACTAAATTTGTCCTCAATTTAGTAGCTTTCTTATATGCCTCTAGCATGTTTTCGCTCAATGTAATACCTTTCGAGTCATTTGACGAAAACCTATTTGAAATATCTCTTTTTCAAGCTAAAATCCCAGTTTTCTAGACGTTATAATTTAAAGACTATCAATTTATATGAGAAGTTGCATAGAACATTTTCTTCTTAAAATTTGATTATCTCTCAGCTCCAATGCTTTTGTTTTAGTTGCCACCTGCTGAAAACGAGTGGTATCCACTCCCTATAAATAAGCAAACCTCCTCATACTATAGAAACTTTTCTTTGATGCATTTACTATTAAGTTGCCAAAAATGGACGAAATCCGTTTCATATGACATTATTCCGAAGTTAAAGTTAAGTTAAAACGTCTAGTTACAGTACTATATTGATTTTAAATTTTTTGTTTTGAAAATAAGTTTTTTTGGGATAACTTATATAAGAGTATAAATATTTGCGTCAATAAATTAAGAAAACATATTTTTTTTCCTCATTTTTAAAATGTTCTTATTTTGTTCAAAATAAATTGTTTAAACAATTAATGATACAAACGAACATTTTTTAATGGTCTGGTGTCGAGAGTTAATAATTTAAAATGGCGAATCCAATATGACTGCTATAATTGCAAATTTTTTTAGATTTGCGTAAAGATACATAGAGATTCCAGGATTCTCTTTTAACGAGCCTGACGTTAAAGCCTAAAAATTCAAAACCACGGATATTTTCTATTACATGAGAGGCTAAAAGGAGGCCACTAAAAAGTGTGAGATTTTTTTTTAATCAAAATAAGCTTCAATTACTGAGCGACGCAACGGTGAAATTTTATTTCATACTTTTTAGCGACTCTTTTTGAAGGCGGTTCAAATGTGTTTAAAAAAAAATTGTGTCTTAATAGGAAATATTTTGACTACTCAGTCGTCAGTAGTATACCAAAGATTTCAACCGCCTCCAGAGCAGTGCTGCATCATTATCCAATGTTAATAAGTAGTGGCATTGTTTCTTCAATAGGATAACATATACAATTTTGCAAATTCATAGAAAATTCTTCACCGTATACATTCAAAACTATCCTGTTTTAAATAAATAAGGTATTACATTTTATCATACCAAGACGATCTCACTATGCAAATTGTCATTATTACAATTGCTAGTTGCTACACAACAAGTGAAGTTGACACAATAAAAACTATTAAATAATATGAAACTTTTTATTAACATAGCACTTGATTTACATACACATTCCTGCTTTCTTTTAGAATTACAACAGCTGTCACAAAGTATATATAAGCAAGTGTGTGTTGAAATATGTACATTATTAGGTACTTATTCTAAAAGTAATCACAATCATTTTTGGCTTCTGGATTTCGGGAGTAATCATTCACCTCAATATTATAATAGGTATTTTGTAGGAGAGAACCTTGCACAATATGATAATATTCTTCTAATGATGCATAGCGGGAAAAGTTGTATGTTGTATATCACGGGGCAGAAGTGTTTCGTTAAAAACCCAATGAGAAGGTTTGAAAATATGCTAGGGATTGAATGAAGCACTTCTGCAGTGTCGTGTATATATTTTTTGCACATTCCGATTAATTTGAAAACAAAACAGTCGAACTTTTAACATATGCTGTCAACGTAACAATTCATTTTTCAAAGCATTAAAATTAAAATAGTATGATGGTAACAAAGCATATTTGGTAACTCAGTAATATATACAGTGTCCACCAAAAGTCTGCATCATATGGGAAACTGTTGTTATTGACTTTCGGAAAATTTTTATTTTTGATAAAAGTTAGTGCATGTTCTCAAAGGAAATAGGGGCTGCACAAATGTTTGTTAGTCGGAAAATTATTTTTTTTTTTTAAATTGCCTCAAGAGTAAACTACCTTTATTTTTGAAGATATCGAAAAGTGTTATTTAAAGAAGTTGCTTATAATTCGAAGTTATATCCTTATAGGTATCATCATTTGGCTGTTCTATTTTAAAAATAAAAATTTTCTATATTTCACGCATAATTCCTGAACTATACTTTTAAATATTTTTCTATTATTAATAATTCTCTCTATTTAGTAGTTTTAGCATAAGTAATGGATTAACATCGACTTTAAAGAACTTTTAGCGGTAGTTTCTTGACCAAATAAATATTTTGGAAAAAATTGCTGAATTTCTTGGTGCATAGTTGTTCTTTTTTTCCAATGTTAACTTTGCAAAATATTTTATTACAAATCGCTTAAAAGGAGTTTCATTTAGCGATCTGTGTTTACAAATTTCGAAAAAGTCAACATTAGAAAAAAAGCGAACAACTATGCACCAAGAAATTCAGCATTTTCTCCCAAAATATTTATTTGGTCAAAAAAGTACTGCTAAAAATTCTTCAAAGTGGATTTTAATCTATTATTTAGGCTGAAACTATCAAATCGAGAAAATTATTAAAATCAGAAAAATATTTAAAAACATAGTTCGGAAATTTTGCGTAAAAAAGTGAAAAATTTTTATTTTTAAAATAGAACAGCCAAGTTTGATACATGGATATAACTTCACATTATAAGCAACTTCTTTAAATAACATTTTTCGATAAATTCAAAAATAAAAGTAGTTTACTCTCAGACAATTTCAACAAAATTAATTTTCCGTCCTAAGCGCCAGGACTAACACACATTTGTTTGAGAACATGCACTAACTTATCAAAAATAAAATTTATCATAGTTTCCCATATGGTGCAGACTTTTTGGCAGACACTCTATATACCTATAGCGGTAGTCATATTTAAAATTAAAGCATATAACAAATTACGTGCACTTTATAGATTAAAAGTACTATTTTATTCCCTATTTTTGAGGACTGAAGTGCTACTTTTAATCCCTCAGAAAATCCCGTAGGAATTAAATAAATAAACAAGTACCATGTAGGATTATTCTTCTAAACAATTTGTATTAATCAAACAAATTAATAAAATAATTATATGTGGTGTACTCTTGTATTTTCTTTACGTTGCACCATTTCAAAAAAGTCTTCATAAGATTTCTCATATATCTTTCTGGATTTTGAAGACAACAGTTCAATTATAGTGTGCTCAGCTGCTGTTTTAATATCAATCTCGTTCATTTCAAGCTCCTCGTGACTCATATTAACAATAATATAAAATAGAAAAAATGGCAATGTGTTTTATTACTTACTTAAATCGTTGTTATGAAAAAAGGGAAAAGAATTAAAAGTGCACTTCGTGGGTACGTGAAGGTTACATCCGATTGCAAAGCAACAGGTGCCGAGTTTCAAACCCATTCGGTAGATTGGAGACAACGCCAATCACAAAGTTTCATCGGTAAAGCTAAAGCTGAAGTGGGGCTATTATAGGGCATCTGCATGTCACAGCTAACCTCAAAAATATGTGTTTCTTAAGATTTAAGAGTATTACGTAGCTATTATTAAAGTTTCTGCCTGGTTCCCGTATTTTCAACTAAAATCTAGTTTAGTGTAATGTTTAGGAAGTTCTAAATACTTTTTACAATGAATTATTTTTTATTTATTTGCTTTTAGAGAATATTATTTAGGTATTATGCAAATCACAACTTACACACTTTTTATTTATTATGAAAATACCTACTTTCTGTATATTGTTACCCTAATCTGGGCACGCTAATATACTAGTCAGGTAAATACTTTAAAACACTCATTATTGGAGAATCAATCAAAACAACTACTCTTCTAGCTAATACTGACGAAGTATTGAATTACATGATAGGATTCTTAGCATTTTAAAGAAAAAAAATATATGGAAAATACTTTAATCATTTATTCAAATTTAATCATTCACACTTTTTTATTTAATATGAAGTTATTTAAAGTGTTTTCCTAAGTAGTATATTAGCGTGACCCGATTAAGGCACCAATATACAGAAAGTAGATAACTTCATATTAAATAAAAAAAGTGTAAATGATTAAATTTGAATAAATGATTAAAGTATCTTCCATATATTTTTTTTTCTTTAAAATGCTAAGAATCCTATTATGTAATTCAATACTTCGTCAGTATTAGCTAGAAGAGTAGTTGTTTTGATTGATTCTCCAATAATGAGTGTTTTAAAGTATTTACCTGACTAGTATATTAGCGTGCCCAGATTAGGGTAACAATATACAGAAAATAGGTATTTTCATAATAAATAAAAAGTGTGTAAGTTGTGATTTGCATAATACCTAAATAATATTCTCTAATCTAAATACTTTGTCCTAATAAAATAGGTCTCTTTTTGTAGGTTGGAAATCTAACCTGTAATTAGCTGTCTATTTTTATTAATCAACAATAGATCATTTTCGGTCAACTGATTTTGACGCAGCTGTCTGGAGGGCACCCGAAACCTCATCCAATAATAGGCAATGAAAATGAAAACAATTAATTAGAGATGAGTTGCTATTTAACAACCTATCATTTTATTAAAAAATAGCAGCTTGTACCCATCTCTAGAAAACAAAATATCAGTTGGATGCCCTCCACGCCGGCAGCGAAAATTATTTATGTGAATTTTTAAATATTTGCTTGGAGCCAGTACGACACCAAGCTAAAAATGAGTATACAAATATTAAAAATGAGAATAAACTTGAAAAACTTAAAATTTAAGGTTATGTTGGTTACATGATGCAGATGCCTATTGCAGTGCTGTAGGTGGCACCATCTATTAAAAAGCATTGTACTAAAAATCTTGACTGGGAAAAAGTAGTTTTTAGCGAAACGGCTGGCGTTATTAAACTGAAAAGAAGATATTCTTGTAAGTAAATGAATACTGCCCTTCTGTTGAAGAAAGTTTTTAGCTAAAATTTGTTTATTACGAAGATCGCTCTTCTCATTCGCTCATTGCCGCCTGCTCCTCTCTGATTTGATCGCCTTGCTCCCTCTTAAATAAAAACTTAGCTATTCATATAATGTTTTAAAGTAGACATATTAGATGTTTCTAGCATTAAGAGCATCTAGATGTTAAATCCACGAAGTGTAAAAAAAATAGCTTATATACCACGTGACTAAAGTGTCTTTTAATCCCTTGAGTGATTGTGCCTCTAAAAGATGTACCTTGGTATATAATATACTATTATAAGGTAATACGGTGAAAATTGTTTATTTTTCATTTAATCCCTTGGAACTTTTGTAAATGTGTAATTCCTCCAGCATTAAAAGTGACACTTTTGTTCCCAAAAAACTAATTACAATACTGCTTATACTCCCGAAAGTGCAAAAAATATATAATATTAGAAAAAAGTATAAACACTTGTTTTCCTATAGTAATGATTGAAATATATGTCGATCAAACTTCAGAAATTAGGGATGAGACGGGTACATATTTTTCTAAATAAGATGTATCGGGTACCGTGTGTAACGAGACTAGCAGATGTCGGGTCAGCTATCTCAAAATTTTCTGTACAATTGTGCTAGATATAGTACTATCGAACTATTACCCTACGGCACCTCCTTCTTTTTGTTATTAAAACAGCTAAGTAGCTTCTCTACTGTCTCTTTCTGTTGTTGGCTTTTCTTGTAGGATATTTAACTAATCTGATAATATGAAGTCAGTGATTTCTAAAAACATAAAATCCCTGTGATTTTTTTATGAAAATAATAGATATTTAAAAATACCCAGTACCCGGCAATCAAAATGACCGGGTATTGGGTAATTACGGGTAGCAGAGAAACCTTCGAATACCCGATTTTTTGAATATTTTTCCGGTACCCGACTCACCCTTGGTAATAACTAATATTTTGGTGGATGCTTAGGAAACCTTCTGTCTACTACATGCCTCTTAAACCTCTTATTTTCCATACAATGGAGCTGGCAATGCGGCGTAAGGTAGTGCTGGAGCGTAAGGAAGGGCGCTGTAAGCAGCTACAGGAGCTACAGCAGGAGCTGCTACGAATGGAGCTGCGATGGCATGGTTGATGACGTGTGCATTGTAAGAAGAGGCGTACGGGACGGAGTAGGCAGCAGGATATGCTGCTGGGACTGCAGGGATAACGCCTCCCAAGCAACAGGATACCGCGATGGCGGCAAGGAGTACTGCCAACTGTAAATATAAAAATAAAAAATAATGATTACAAAAATAATGAAAGTTAATAGGTCAAGTTAAAAATTAGACGAAACATTACTAAATTTAGGCTTTCAAGAGTCCAATGATGAATCTTGTTTACACATAAATAAAGAAATAGGTTATATAATTTCTCTCTTACTTTACGAGGATTAAATGTATTTTTACAGCAAGTAAATGGAAAAAGTATTGCCGGAAATAGTTTCACAAAGAACTATTTAAAAAATATGCATTATTTTTTTGCAGCTGTTAAAAAAACTGCACTTTTTCTCATTATTTACTTCAATATGAGGAGAATCGTAGAAAAATATTGTATGAAACTCATGCGTAAAATGTCTTTTTTCATTCATGACATTTCCGTCAAACTTCCTATTCGTGAAAAAGTACTACTTTATGCACTTGGTACATAAATAACTATTTAATATCAGTCAAATATCTTTTTGAACACTAGAGTTATTATAAGGAATTGGAAGAAAGTGATATGTTTCATAGTTAAAGTTATTACAAAAATACTATTGGAGCACTCTTTTACGTAGTAGTTAAACAAGATCAGGTATTAAAGTAAACACGTCCATTTTGAACAAAAAAAAATGAGCAAGCCAACTTAGTATACAAGCAAATTAGCCTACAGAAGTTAAAAAAGTTATAGTTCACTTAAAAGGAACTACAATTTAAATATTAAACTTGGAAGCGACGACTATGAGAAGGCTTTATATAGTCTTATTGATGTAAGTTGGGAAGGAGATGTATTGTAGTACCGAGAGGTAAAAAAGACACAAAATTTAGAAATAATGTGATATGTAATTATTATTTTTTTCTTGGGTGATTCTTGTAGTGAAAGGTTTATGTTTATATATGGTCCCGACACTTGCTTTTACTCCCAATGATGGAAATACCTTTAAATCGAAACATTTAATATTTCAAAGAGTATTTCTGATTTATTATTGAAACATGGTGTTACAGTATGTCCACAATTAGGGTGGATAAGAGAGTAAACTTTTATTTCACATTTTACGCGGAAAATTTATTCTTCAAAAATAGTTTTGCTTTTGTTAAAAATAGAATTGCCATGGAGTAAGTTAACATGTCATGTATAGTGTGTTCAGAAAATTAAAAAATCTGAAAATTATGTAAGAGTAAACTACGTTCAATTTTAACTATATGAAAGACTGTCACTAAGAAAAGTTGTTTAGAATTAAAATTTATGTCAGAATTCCAGTCTGTGGATGAATCTATCAAATTTGACTTTTTAAAAAAAATTTCATAAGTATTAAGTGGCATCATGGGGTAAAGCTTACGGTAAAATAAAAATTATTTTCTTTTTACCAAAATGCTTAAATAAGATAGCTTACTATACTCGTAATTATATTAAACCACTTTTACTTTTAACAGCATTGAAAAAATTTATTAGGAAATTTATTAGAAAAATGTATTTCAGAATTCCAATTTGTTTATAAATTGGCATAATTTTACTATCTTGAAAATTAAAAGAAAAACTGTATAACTGAGGAGTTGGCTTGTGGTTGACAGTAACATTTATTTATCCTCGACTTGTCATTTTACTGTACATCATTTTCTACTTCATTATTAATAACTATTGTAAAAATGGTAATTTCACAGCAAAAATGCATCTAGAAGTGTTATAGAATTGGCGAGTCTTGCTACCGGAGAGTAATCGAAGATTTTAATTTAAAATATCCAGACGTGCGTGTTGCTCAGTCGCCTTGAGACAAATTAGTACAAACATTATTAAGAACTAAATCGTTGTTGAAAATACCAAGACCTAAAAGAAATTATGATGAAGATGATATCAGCATTCAATTCAATTCAATTCAATTCAAAAAGATTTTATTCAAAGTAAAAACCGCTGCCAAGGAATCACTACTTCCACATCCAGATTTTCTATCCAAGTCACTCACAACGAAAAAATTTTGAATGTGGAAATAATTGTTTATGGAACTTTAATAATATAATTTTTGAAATTGTCTACTCCAAAACCCCATAAAACGATACCTCATCGGCAGTGGGGTGGGGGTGGTGATAGGGGGTGGTAATGGGGGTGGCTGAAGTAAAAAAATGTTTTGAGGTTTCTGGTTCTTGTATACACACTAAATCACATTTTTTTTCATCCCCTATAATAATGGGGTGGGGGCGGTAATGGGGGTGGCTAATGTCAATTTTTTTTTAAGACCTTAGCTTCTCTTGTATATACTAAATACCAATTTTGTGGACTCTTACCTGCTTGATTTACCCAAATTTACCCCCCAACCCTTCGACGGAACAAGATGAAAATATAATCTAGTTCTATATCTCGTTAAAGTACCTACATATGTGTTCCAAATTTCAAGTCAATATCTCAAACGGTTCCAGAGTAAACGTGCGCACAAAAAAAGTTACAGACCGACAGACAGAAATTTTTTTTTCGCTCAAACTTAAAATCTCGACGTTTCATGACATTTTAAGCCTATTTGAACAATAAAAATTTTTTAAAAATTTTTTGTCGTTACTATACTTCCACTGCATGTAGAAGTAAAATATATATGCGCCTAGTCGGAAACCTGGCCCGGAGTCAACCAAACAACCACGGCGTGTAACGTCGTGGTGAGTAAGGTTGGACGGGGTTAAAAACGATAATGGGGTGATATGTTGAAACTCCCATTCGCCTGGGGCGAATTTAAATACAACAATGTCCTTAACTATACTACCCACAAGGGCCTAAAAGAAATTATGATGAAGATGATATCAGCACTCTGTTAGTATTACAGTCAGTAGAGGAACACCCCAGACTGTAATTAACAAGACGAGCGGATTAGTTGAAAGTGGTTAAGAAATCTCAGATTCAAAAAATTTTAAAACACAATAAGATATATCTCTACAAACCGAGAGAGACAGGCGACGAAGCAGAACGTCTTTATTTTTGTTTATGGATTGGAAGCATGAGTAGAAATTTTTATAAGAAAAATTAGATTATCTTTATAGATGAATCCACCTTCTCGAGTAATAGGATTGTATCTTCGACCCATAGTCGATATTGGAGTGATGTTAGTCCTAATTTTAGAATACAATGTAGGTGACATACAAAAGTAAATGTTTGGTGCGCAGTGTCTTACCATGGAATTATAGGGCCATATTTTTTTGAACATACTTGTAACAGCAATAGTTATTTGAATATGTTGCAGACTTTTTTTCAGTGACGAATTAAAAAATTTACTGTTGGATAACCTCAATTCATTTTATTTTCAACACGATGGTTGTCCGGCTGATTTTGCAGCAAATGTTACCACCTGGTTACGGAATTGTTACGGAATAAGTTTGATGACCGATAGATTGGTCGGTATGGTTCAAATCCATGGCCTCCGAGGTCCTCCGATTTAAAAAATATGGATTTCTATTTGTAGGGTCGATTGAATCAAATTGTATATAGTAGACCTTTAGATAATGGCACTGATTTGTTGAAAGACCGCATTAGAGAAGCTGTTGAGTCCATATCCTTACAACAGGTTAGAAACAGTTACAAAGAGCTTTACACTTGCCTTCAAAAATGCATGGAGCACGGTGGAGATGCGTTTGAATAATATTTTTTAAAAATTTGTTTTAGTTTTCCTAATACATTTTTTCAATGCTGTTAAAAATAAAAGTAGTTTAATATAATTACAAGTATAATTAGCTGTCTTAAATACTAATGTTTGTAAGAAGACAATAATTTTTATTTTACCGTAAGTTTTGCCACATGATACACATCACTTGATACTTATGAATTAGGTAGAATTATCCACAAATTGGAATTCTGCCGTAAATTTTAATTCTAAACGACTTTTATTAGTGATAGTTTTTCATATCGTTAAAATGGGACGTTTACTCTTACATCATTTTCAGATTTCTTAAATTTTTTGAACACCCATGTTACATGTTAACTTACTTCATGACAATCATATTTTTAACAAAATGAAGAATAATTTTTTTATGAATAATAAATTTTCCGCGTAAAATGAGAAATAATAAAGTTTACCCTCTTATTCACTATAACTGTGGACATACTATGTATATTTTTGGACTCGTTTATTAAGAATCCGAAGTCAAAATTAAAAAAGTCAAAATAGAGGTTCCAATATTGCGAACGGATATTTTTTCTAAACCACAAAGGGGCCAACAAATTTTAGCATCTGGGTAATGCTATATATTAACGAAAACAGTATTTGAGATTTTTTTATTAAGAAAAGGAGAAGGCGCGTGTTATTTCAGCCATAACTTCTTTGTTCTTCATGCCGTAGAATCAAAAATAATAATTTGAAAGCCTATATTATTCGTATTCGTATTCCTATTGGTTTCCTAATACTATGATTAGCCTGTGGGTTTTGAATAATATTGTCATCATTACTCAAAACGCAGTGCTTGTAACAAATACTGGTGAAGGGAACTATGTTTAAATTAGAGGAGCCTCGCCATTTCGGCAGGTGTTCAGAGTCATTCGTGAACCTGTTTCGAGCTTATTGGCTCTCGTCAGCGCGAAGCAAACTCGGGCACCTTCGAAGCTGCGGGCTCCTTAGCTCTTGACAAAGTCGAGCAATACAAAGTCAGTGACTTGCAAGTAATGTGAGTGGGTTCCTGCAATATCATTCAGAATGAACATCCTACTTATAGTATTAGGAAACCAAGAAGAATACGACAAGACCTTGCATTGTGCATAATTTATCCTCCATTCCTTATTTTTACTTCATTAGTAATATTTATCTAGTCGAGGCTTCTATAAAGTGTTTGCAACAGATGCGATTGGAGGAACCCAATGTCTGATTGAAATTCATCCAAGAACGTAGGGAACCGGAGACGCCCTTCTTTATAATCCAATCGTATCCGCGAAGTTTTTGCAAATATAACTCCTGCTATGCTGCGAAATGTTATACGAGACACCACTGACTGAGCCAAAAAATGTCAAGAAGAATGGGGGGATGCACTTTGAACATTTGCTACCGTTTAATTAATCTTTTAATGTTTTTTATTGTTAAAATAAATAATTTCGGACATTTCGGACTTCTTTTATTTGCAGCGTTGTTTTGTTGACAAAATGAATGTTTTGAATCTAGTTTTATTCAATTTCCACGGTATACTTATTTGATAAGTATATTTTCTCGATATTTTAATTATTATCCAACGAAGAACAAGTAGTCTCAAAAAATGTTTTAAACTATGCAGTCATACTTAAAATCGTCTCCGGAATCCGAAAATGTAAAAATATACAGGGTTTCCATTTAAAATTTCAATGTCAGGGTAATTGCCGGGGAAACCTGAAGTGAGGGAACAGTGTCAAATTATGAAAAATTTGTCGTATATACTACCGCTGCCAAAAAGGCTTATATCTTGAAAACTCCGGAATCTATGGCTTGTCTAATGATTCCGTTGGCACCCGGTATAAATGTCAAATATAAAAATTAAAAATTTCTCAGTTTAAGTATTTGTCCAAATACTAGTAGAATAAGTCATGTGTGCCAACACTCAGATAAAGTGTTTCTTTCACATATTTCGTATTTTTTATCTCGGCTATCTCCTCGATAAAAATCCTACGACTATTAGCAAAAAAAATACATTTCCTAACTTGCTGTACGAGTAGCTATTTACTGTAAAGAACTGTGAGTCTAATAATACTCCTCTTAATGAACCTAACTATTTGGTAATATAATAAATATTTTTCAGGGTAAATAATGTTTTAAATTAATTGTAAGAGCAAATGATTTTCTAAACGGGACGAGAGAAAGCAAAAAAAGAGAAAAATATTTCACTTACCAAAATCTTTGAAGCCATATTTCTTGATTGTTAATTGATTGTCGTGATGACTATGCTATCAGTTACAAGATGACTGTATTTATAGTGAAATTTCGAATTTTTTATTTAGTGGGGTGCACTAATACAAGCAATTTGTAACAGTATGGATCCGAATTATTAATGTGGATTGCGCGATTTTTATTACTATTCTTTCGGTGATGTGAATTAATGATGAGATTGATTACTATGCCGTTACTGTAACTAGTCTAGACAATAGAAAGTAAAAGTATTCTACTTGCGTAGTTAAAGAAATGAATAACTGTAATTAACAATTTACTAAATGTTTCTAATTACTTAATTGTTTACTTGTCAGTATTATAATTATTTATCAAAACACCCTACTGAATCGTTTACTATATAAAGTTCATAAAGAAAATATATCAAGGTGCAGAAAAGGAATTAAAATTTGATATGTTGTAGATTTTACCCTTTAGTGGGGGAGCTACGTATATAAAAACTGCAAATTGTGATAAGAATAAGCCTTTTGGTATGAATTTAGGTTATGGTCAGACAATGAAAATAAGATGGGGAGGCATTGCCCAAAGTTGTTATATGTATTTACATATTTCTCAGGTCATTTTTCATGTTGGAAATTGGATATTACAATACAGTACTAATTAACATATTGAGGCCACAAGCTTCAAAGACATTTGCTGATTATTATACAAACCAATTTCTCCCTCACATTCGTAAGGATATCTCAATCGGATGTCGAAGAATTGATCTTGTTTGGGATAGATACGTTACACCAAGTATCAAAGGTGAAACTAGTGAGAAGAGGGGAGCAGGAACTAGGAAACAAGTACTTCCACATATACCTATACCTAAAAATTGGCACGGCTTCTTGAGAAATTCAAAGAACAAAGAAGAACGCTTCAGTCTACTTGGAAATTTATCTGCAGATACAATCACAAACGTGCAGGTTGTAACAACATCAGGTGAAGACGTCAAAGGAAATATCAATGCACAAACTTCCCTCATAGGTGCTACTTGTACTGGTCATGAAGAAGCGGACTCAAGAATAATACTGCATCTCCAAAACTTGGTAGAAAACGGCTACAAGAATGTTGCTATACGCACTGTAGATGATACTGATGTCTTAGTTTCAGCAACTGCTTACTTCTTCACCTTATCAACAGCGGGTTTTGATAAACTTTGGATTGCGTTTGGCACAGGAAAGAATTACAGATTTATTCCGGTTCATGCAGTAGCTGAAGCTATTGGGATGGAAAAGGCTGTTGCTTTACCAGGATTCCACGCTTTCACAAGCTGTGATAGCATTCCTAGTTTCACAGGAAAGTCCAAAAAATCAACTTGGAAGACATGGATGCTCTTCAAAGAAGCTACTACTGCATTTTCGTTCATCTCACAACCACATAATTCAATTCCTAATGAAATTGTTGACATATTTGAAAGGTACGTAGTACTCCTTTACTGTTCAACTAGTGACAAGGTCAGTGTTAATGAAGCAAGACAAGAATTGTTCATGACCAAAAATCGTCCACTAGAAAGTCTTCCACCAACAAAGGGTGCATTACTAAAACAAGTATTGCGTAGTGCTTTCCAAGCTGGACATATTTGGGGAAAGCAAATAAACGCACAATATGTGTACTATCACCAAACGATTGGGGATGGTGGTTGCATAATGAATCTTGGCAGTTGAAATGGTCGGAGTTACCAGAAATTTCTGATTCCTGCAACGAACTCATAAAATGTGTTTGCAAAATCTGCAAAAACAAGTGCAGCTGCAGAACTGCTAGTTTATCATGCACATTATTGTGCAAATGCAAGAATGAATGTGAACAATAACAATGGTGTTGGTAGAAATATTCTGCAGAACTTATAAAATTAAAAGTGTACTTTTTGGTTTTGTTATATTTATGAATTAACACTTTGTGTAAATAAATTTACGTTTAATACATTATTACTTAATCTATTTGCTTATCCTAGATCTAAAACATATAAATTGATATAAAACACTATTTTGCATCATGTGTATCAAAGAAAATGTAGCAAAAACAAAATACGGGTAGCCATTTTGAAAAATAGCCGCCATTTAGGATTATAACAACTTTGGGCATTGCCTCCCCATCTTATTTTTATTGCCTAACCTAAATCTATATTCTCACCAAAGGGCATGTTCTTATCACAATTTGCAGTTTTCTTATGGTTCTTGTATGGCTCCCCCACTACTTCTGATTAAAATGGATGCGGCATAAAAAAAATAACGATTTTTACAGCTTCTTAAAGCTTGATAATTTGTGTCATTTTAAACATTCAAGAATTTTTCACTCTTAAACCATTAATCTATGGAAAAAGTGCAAGAATTGAAAAATATTTTATGTCCATTGACCATATAGGAATTTTTTCAGAATTTCTCATCATCTTTTAGGTTGACATATTACATGTTACTATGTCATATATATATTTTAAATGAAACCTAAAAGTTGATGAAAAATTTTGAAAATTCCTATACCATTATTGGACCTACATAAATACTTTTTGATTTTTGCACTGTTTCCAAAAAGTTAATGTTTTAGGAGTAGAAATTCTTGAATAATTATCTAGTTTAACAAGCTTATCGTTTAGTTTTTAATGTCATGCCTATGGAGACTTCTACAACATATAAACATTTGAACAAATTTGAGAGAAACAACTTTTCCATAAGAAATATGCGGGGTTCTATTGTTTTTTCAATAACAAACTGAAAAACCGCTGCCCAAGGAATCACTACTTCCACATGCAGATTCTCTATCCAAGTCACTCACAACGAAAAAACTTTATATGTGAAAATAATTGTTTATGGAACTTTGATAATATAATATTTGAAATCCTCTACCCCAGAAACCCATAAAACGATACCCCACAACGGTAGTGGGGTGGGGGTGGTGATAGGGGGGTGGTAGTATGGGGGTGGATGAAGTAAAAAAATATTTTGAGGTTTCTGGTTCTTGTACATGCACTAAATAACATTTTTTTTTTCATTCCCTTTAATAAGGAGGTGGGGGTGGTAATGGGGGTGGCTAATGCCAAAAATTTTTTTGAGACCTCAGCTTCTCTTGTATATACTAAATGCCAATTTCATGGACTCTTATCTGCTTGATTTACCCATTTACCCCAAATTTACCCCAATTTACGCCCCAACCCTTCGACGGAACAAGATGAAAATATAATCTAGTTCTAGATCTCGTTAAAGTACATACGTGTACCAAATTTCAAGTCAATATCTTAAACGGTTCCAGAGTAAACGTGCGTACAAAAAAAAGTTAGACAGACCGACAGACAGGCAGAAATTTTTTTTTCGCTCAAACTTAAAATCTCGACGTTTCATGACATTTTAAGCCTATTTGGACAATAAAAATTTTTAAAATTTTTTTGTCGTTACTATACTTCCACTGGACGTGGAAGTAAAAATAATGAATAGATTTTTTTTAAAGACCACCCACACTTCTTATGGAAATTCTGTTTCCGTTAAATTGCTCAAGATTTGATATGATGTGTGTCTTGGTGTCCTGATCAAAAGTCTCAATGGGCACGAGGTAGGAAATTGCATCGGTTAGAAGATATACCGTGATTAAGTTGTCACACCGAACGCTTCTTTTTGAAACTACGTTATTCCTTTAAAATAAACTTTTTCTTTTTCTAAAGCATATCTTAATAATCTTAGTGGTCAAGTTTGTTTTTGAGGACGCTGAATTCAAATCTGGTGTCAAAACGATGATTGTCACGTCACACGAAAATTAATGAGTATTGTTCAAATTAAAAATAAACAAAATATAAGAAGGCTTCTCTTTATATTAACTATAAAACCAACCAAATATAATTTTAAAGTTTTTTCATGCTACAACTCTAATAATACTGTTAAATCTTTAGGTAACAGTAGGTAGCATGCTTTCCACCTACCTATTTACACGTCTTTATTAGTTTATTTACTGCTGCACATTTTGTCAAAGGAAACTTTATACACATAATAATCAGATGTCATCATATTAATGAAATATCAAAATATTTTCCATGTTTGACCACCTGTCAATTAGCTGTCAACCTCCACTTTTAAGAATAGGTCATTTTAGTTAAAAAAAATGGTTGTTTTTTTACTAAAAAAATCATGTAAAAAAAACAACATTGGTTCTCGTTTTGATATCAAAACTGCATTTGGACTATCAAACCATCAAAAACTGTTCATTTTTAATAAGACAGCTGCTCATACCTGCAACAATTTTTTTGAAAAGCTTGAAGTTACTATTTTTATTAGTTTAATTTGATAACTGACAGCTGTCAAAATGTTTACACAAATCTGCAAGATATATTTGACATATTTGAATACAGCGACCTCAAAATCATGAAGTTGTAAGATTATTTCAAGTCATTTAATATACAGTGACAGCTGCCAATTACAAAAATTGTCAATTCGACAACTAGTTGAAAGCTGTAAATTGTCAACAACGTCAATTCGGCATCTGATTTGAATACAGCGACCTCTGAAACAATTTTATAGGACTAATTCAAGTTTTTTAAAACTTAATGGTGATTTGACAGCAATTTGACAGTTTCCCAGCGTCAGAATCATCGATTTGACATTATATTTGAATTCATCGGCCTCTAAAACACAATCTTGGATACTGAGGTTATTGAAATATGCTTTAGAAAAAGTGTACCTTAAAGGATTAACGTAGTTTAAAAAAAAGCGTTCGCTGTGACAACTTAATCACGATATATCTTGTAACCATGTAACCGATGTAACTTCGGACCTCGTACATTGAGACTTTTGATCTAGACACCAAGACACACATCACATCAAAACTTGAGCCGGATTTCCGTGTCTTTTTTCATTTTTGAATTACTTGACACTGACATTGACATTACAAAAATATAACTATTATTTCAAAATAAAGATGGCCCTCCGTAATATTTATATGGAAACATCTTCTTCTTGCTCACAACGTCTTGTCAGGCGTTCTGTAATCTATTCACTTGCTGTAAAGTACGTCTGACGGCATCACGTCATCTGTCGCGCTTGCCTGTTAGGTGCCTGACCTCGCCAAACCCCTTTCCCATCGGTTCCTTGGTGACATCCCCAAGGCGTCCTCTTGGCACAACAGTACAAACGAGAGTACAAATTATATCGTGTAACAATGATAATGTTATAAATATTAAAAATGTTAAAATAGTGAAATATGGTTTTTACTTGCTAAAAAAGAAATATAATATTCATGATTTTTTTACTTCTTTGAATATATTTTTATCATTCTTTCCATAATTTCATCCAGCCATCCGTATGTCTGCCCCTCTGTCTGTCTATAACGCTGTTAGTCCGAGATCTGGCCGCGTGATATATACCCTCATCTTTTTTCATCATGAAAATTTTTACTAGTATCGTGCCTTTGATGAAACGGCCGGGTTGCCTATCAAAAACCTGGCACTAATACTAAAAATTAAAGAAAATAATGAACAATAATTTCAATATACTTTCACATTTTCCATTTCGTAGATAATATTGATCTAAGTAGAAAAATGTAAGGTTGCCAGCCGCCATCTTGTCCCGCACCCTAGGCAATCCTTAGTATATATTTTTCTCTAATCTAGCTATATACCCTGAACATTCGCCGATTCAGTAACGACAGATGGTGGTGCGACGTTTCATGACATCCTGAGCCATTTTTTTATTGTTATTATACTTCCACTCCACCACGTGAATATGAAAGTAATAATAACAAGCTATAAACGTACTCTTCGCCAATTTACTGAGCTTTTTATATATAATTGTTACACATTCTATAGGATACTCTTCGCAGTTTTTTTGTAAATAATGTTAGTTTTTGGACATCCTAAATTTTATGATACCATTTTTGTTGTGAAAAAAATTATATGAAAAAAAAAATGAAAAAAAAAATATCCAACCTGTTTGAGATTTGAACACCGGACCTCTGGATTGCAACGAAAATCAATCAATCAATCAATAACAAGTTTATTAAAATTAGAGGTACATAAATGTGCCTCCCCGGAATCTGGCCCGGAGCCAGCCAGACAACCACGACGCGCAGCGTCGTGGTGGGTGTCGGGCTGGAAGGGGTAGGTCCGGTTTGGCTAAAGCTGAATGTGAAAAGTTAAAACTCCTGCCTAAGAATAAAGCTTAAAATTAACAATTTGGATCAATAATAGTACACAAATATACTTAAAAAATAATTAAAATTAGCACTTTAAAAACTAGCGGTTTCGCGCACAGACGAACACTTTGGAATTTTGATTGCTGACACGGGAAAACAGAACTCAACGAAAAAACCCGTTCGAAGCAATTCCACCCTGGTCTTCCTTCCAGGAAAGTGTGGTGGATAAAAGGTGTGGTTTAAAATATTTGGATTTCTAGGGAATTTTTCGGCCTAGACGGAATTTAGAAACAAAATGGACAAAAGAACAAAAAGGACAAAAAGGACAAGAACAAAACTGAACAGAGATAAGAAGAGAGGGTTGTAAAGTTATACAGTTGAGGAAAGGTAAAGAGTAGGGTAGAGATAAGTTATGGTAGAGGAAAGTTTGGCTAAGGGAGTTGCCGGAAAATAGGCAACGCCTGGTATGGTAGAGGGTGTCTGATATCGAAAAGTATTGCATTATGCTGTCTGATTCGAGTTATGTTGCGGGTTAGCGGACTATCGCCCAGTTTGAATTGATAGAATTTTTGTGAAATTTCTTGGACGTAGTCCGCTAGTGGGGTTATGTCGTGGCAATTTGCGTATAGATTTCTGAGGGAGGTGTACCTGTCCAAACCAGAGATGAGGCGCATAAATTTATGTTCAAGAACTGGAAGTTTTCTCATTGTCGTGGCCGGGATGCTGCACCATACCGGCGCCGCGTATGTGATTGCCGGCCTAATCACCATTGTGTACAACATTTTTTTATTTTGTCTGTTTAGTCCGCTACCCCTGGCCAGAAGCGGGTACAGACTTCTGGACATGGAGTAGACCTTACGTACTGTCTCATTAATATGGGTGTTAAACGTCAGTCGTTTGTCTAAGTTAACCCCCAAATATTTCACGCACGGTTTGATAGGAATTTGTCTACCCCCGATCGAAAGTGGCGTTAAAATCCGATTTTCGGTAAATCGGCGCGTGAAGAGAATCGACTCGGACTTCTCGGAGTTGATCCGAATTTTCCACTTGTCGTAATACGCCGTGGCACGGGCCATGTGTGCCTTCAGCAGCATATTGGCCGCTTGAGCATTATGTGAGTGCACATACATGGCCGTGTCGTCGGCGTACTTGGCAAGATTAGAATTCGGGAACTCCGGGAAGTCGGAGACGTACAAATTGTACAGTTTCGGTGAAAGGCACGACCCCTGGGGGACGCCCGCGCGAATGTCCCTCCGAGTTGATAGTTTATTATTCACCCTAACCTGCAGCGATCTATCTGTCAGAAAAGAGTGAATAAGTTTGGTTATGTACATGGGAAAGTCCAGTGCGTTTAGTTTGTTAAGCAGCCCCGAAATCCATACGGTATCGAAAGCTTTCTCAACATCGAGGAGCACCATGACGGTGCTCTTCCCGAGGTTGCATTGTACCTTGACGTCATTCACGATCCTGACGATCTGCTGCACAGTGCCCCTGCCCCGCCTGAAGCCGAACTGGCACTCATCGTCGATGTGAAGTTCATCCTGAGCAGAGTCTAGTCTGATCAGGATGACCTTCTCAATCAACTTGGAGATCGCCGACAGTAACGAGATCGGTCGATAACTGCCGGCGAGCTTCGCGTTCTTGTTCGGCTTCAGGATTGGCACGACCACGGCGCATTTCCACTGGCTAGGCCAGTGTTGCAGTCGCAGGATCGCGTTGACAATGTACGACAACTGTACAATACCTTTCCTCGGGGGATATTTGAGTAGCTTATATTCGATGCCGTCTGAACCCGGGGCTTTGTTGTTAGGTAGAGTTCGTATGATCTTGGTTTAGCCGCTGCGCCACCACATCTTGCTAGGAAAATTGACTGCGTGTGATACTTATATGTCTTTCGACAATCATACATATTTCAACTCGTACTTCTATGAAATAAATACTAGTAAAATTCATAAACAAAAAAAAACATATTATGGAAATAATATTTCGCAATATTTCCATTTTAGTAAAAGCGACAATAATTAAGAGAATATTTTTTTTTAAATTAAATAATTAATAACTTTTTTATTTACCGATCGATTTTCTTCAAAAACAATAGCCTCTAGCTAACACTAACTTACTTTCTAAATTTCAATACAATCGGACTTTTCTTTCTTAAGTTATCGTGCTTACAAGAAACGTGACGGACGGACAGACAGACGGACGGACGGACGGACGGACAGCCGGACATTTTGAAAGTTGTTCAGAATTCGTTCACTAACATAATGATATGAAAATTTTTTCTCTACGAGCGATATTTATGATTTTAGAAATGTGCCGATCAAATACAATATACTCTTCATTTTTGCGAAGAGTATAATAATGTGAGATAAAAGGAAACCTCAAAATTTTATTAAGAGAAATTTTCAATTTACCTTCTTATAGTTTTTGTATTCTTTTATTCAATTTTTCGTACAGGAATAACTAATGAAAAAAATAATACTTAGTAATTTTTAAACTTTATTTTTTATTAATAAGACATAAAACTAATCAGTCCGTATTTTTTGTACATATTTGCTACTGACTATATTTTATATTAATTATAAATTACATGAATAACTCAATTATTACCCTAGATATTGTCCCGAAGGACCAACAGCTTGCGTCATCGCTTGAAGAGATCGTGCTGCAGCAGGAATAGAAGCATACGGGCTTGAATATACTACGGGATATGAGTATGCTGCAGGAGCAGCACCAGGAGAAGCTAGAGAAGTTGCAACAGGAGTAGCAGGAGTAGCAGGAGCAGCAGCAGGAACAAATTGTTGAGTTACGGATCGTGCATAGCCTGAAGGAGTTAAGGAATAGGAAAGAGGAGGTGGAGAAGGTAGTGCAGCAGTTATTGGAGAAGCATAATAAGGCGAAGTGGTATAGGCTAAAGATTGATAAGGATTAGTTACAGCTAATGGAGCAGTTGGGAAGGCGGAATAAAAGTAAGTAGCAGGCAGAAGTTGAGTCGATTGTTGATACGTAATTGGCGCAACTTCTACAGAACTTCTGAGTACACGACCAGAAATCACACTCGAAGCTCTTGGTTCTGGATAAGGTGCGCATTCTGTGGTAGATAATCCGACAGCAACGAGAAATAAGGCCTGCAATGTAATAATAAAATAATCAGTATATGTAATTACAGATAATGAAAGAAAATAGACGAAGTAAAACAACGTCAGACATACCATATTTGACGAGGCGTTTAATCAAACAACTTGGCATCGTCAATGGAGCATCTCCTGATAATACCAGTTTAGTTACCTTAATCACGTCAAATATGGTAGTTTCATGTTAATAAATTTACAACGGTATCAATGTCGATGTTTCAATCCTCTTCAGAGGTCATCTCAAAAATTATAGTTTCTGAAATCTACATAATAATTTATATTCTCAAAACTCATACCTTGAATAACATGATGCTTGAATGTATCTTTCGATAATGATCGATGGATAAAAGTTTGTTTATTTTTATAGCATGTACATGCCTTGTTATCCCCAAATTAAATTAGAAAAGGTGTATAAGCAAAGGTAAGTGATATGAATGTGGAGTATGAACGATGTAAACTGATAGCTACCAAATAATTCATGAGTTTTGTTTATGCTTTGAATATGTTATAGATGGTAATAAACTGGACTGAAATGAATATTGATTTGTGGTTAGCTATGAATTTGTAGTACCTGATAAAAAAATGAGTAAAATAGCAGCTATAAAATCAAATTTAACTTAAACTAATGTTCAAAACAAGAAGAAATTGAAAAGGTCTCAGATAATATAATCTACCATATCGCGGAAATTTTGACAATATTAAACAAATATAAGGAAAATATTTAAAATGCAAGGATAAATAGATGTGAACTTATATGGTGAAGAGTATTTATTTTGCTTCCAAAATAATATACCAAATGCAGTCAAACAAGTATCATCCCTATTTTTCTGTATTTATGAGTCTATTTTTACAAAATGCGAAATAAGTTTGATAGTTGCCAATTTGTACAGGCTTTTATTTAACTTGCCTTGTTAGTCAAATCTTGCAACTGAATTTTAAAACAGTTATCCCGAACCGATTGAGCTGAAATTTTGCATACACGTTTAGTTTGGATGACAATGCATGGTTAGCTAAGTGACGTCATTCTAAATCCAATATGGCGGACTCCCAATTTAGTACAACTGAAATATTGAATAAAAGCTTGTTTTTAAAAAGTTTAATTGATAATTTTTTTTACAGTCAAATAGCTTCAGCTTGACTTTTTTAAATGGATCGATGACTTATAAAACAATTTGTAGAGCAAAAGAGGGGGTGAATAATTCCTATAAGAAATTTTTTGCTTCTGTAAAATAGGAAGGGTTACCATAATCATTAATTACTGTTTTCCACAAAAATATCGTGTTCGCTACTACGGCCATGTTGAAAAAATGACAGTCAAAATAGGTTTTTCTCAATTATCTCACTTCGTGTTAGTTCTACCTAAAATTAGGTATTACCAATATTGTGGAAAATTACAATTTATCTTTATTGTAAATATTTTACGATTTACAGCCTTCAGAATGGCGAAGATTTATGCTTTGCAATTATCTCTATCCTCGTTCTACCATATAGTAATTAGTTATTATCAATATCGTATATTATAAAATTTCTCAAAACTTTTGTTTGAATAATTTTCTTCCACGGTGAGCTGTTTTAAAATTTCTGCAGCTCGAAATTAAAAAAAATATGAAACTTTCGAGCTGCTATAACTTGAAAACAATTGCTAGTGCAAGGAAATTAGTTAAACAAAAATTTTGGGAAATTTTATAATCTACACTATTGTTAATAGCTAATTACTACGTAGAAGCAGTGGAGATGGAGATAATTGCAATCATCTTGAGTGAACCATACATTTCCGCATTTTGGCGTGAGTGTAAATTGTTAAGTATTAGCAATAAGAAAAAATTTTTTGTTGACAAATCAGTGAAAACTAGAAAAAATTGAACAAAATTCATTCTTTTAAAGAAATAACACCATTTTAAGTCAGTTTTGTTGATTATATAAAATTAATAATAAGTATGAATAACATCCAAACAAGGGAGCAGATATTTCCCCGATATTCAAGAATCTTTTTCAAACTTCGAGCTGCTGTAATTTTTTAACAAGGACCGTGGAAGAAAATTATTGAAAAAATAGATTTGAGAAATTTTTTCATCTACAATATTGATATTAACCAATTATTACGTGAGCAGAGCTCATTGCAGCGAAACACATTTTCATTCTGACGGCTGTAAATCGTAAAATGTTACCAATAGAGAAAAATAGTTTGAATTTTCTACAGCATTCGTAATACCTAATTTGCCTTGATTGCAATGGATGTGCACAGTGCACATCCTTTGCAATCATGGAAACTCACTGCGCATCCATTGCACTCGCGGAAATCCACTGCGCATAGCATCCATAGTACTCGGGGAAACCCACTGCGCATTGCAAATTGATAACTCATTATTCTATTTTTGTGTTAGAGAGAGTTAAACGAAAAAAGAATTATTTTAATTGACAATTGAGCACATGGGCGGGTATGTGTCAAATTTCAAACTTAAAAACATGCTTCTCCCTGTTCACGAGTTCGGGAGGGTCTCTTTTTGAAAATCGTCGAAGACATGTCTCCATATTCCCTTATAGTCTAAGAGCCAGCAACAGATTTTCATGACCAAGTCCCTCTCAAGGTAATTAGTGGAATGTATCAGGGAGTTGTATTATAAAGCCTCGTGAACGTCAGCTGCGGTTCCGTGGGTGGGATGAGCGGCGGTAGCCTCCCACGCACGAAGAAAAAAAATTTTTTTAGTCATTTCCTCCTGACTAAAAATTTGTCAAACTATAGCTAATCCAATATCTTGAAGAAAAAAAAAGTCAGCTGACTATAACATGGTGTATTATACGTCAGCTGGTCGCTTGAACATGAAAAAAAAAATTATACATTCAATGATTTCCTCTCAACTAAAAATTTACCTGATGATAGCTTATATGCTACTGTGAATGAATATAAATGTCAGCTGGCTGTACCTCGGTGGAAAGAGCGTCAGCTGATACCTTGAAAGTTATAACGCAGAAGTTAGGCGGGAGCATAATTAAGTAGGGAGTTCGTTTCTAAAGAAATATTGATGAACTTTTCTCCTGATTGCATATCGATCGAAGTCATCCACCATATCAACAATTTTTTTATGGTTTTGATTGGTTTTTGGCACCGAAAATTTATGGTTAGTGGTATACTCTCTGGCAATTTTGTAAACACTGCGGCCACACACTTCTGTCATATTTGCCACTTTGTTTACAATTTCATCTTTGAGTAATATAGGATTTTCTTGAATCTCATGCTTATACACGCTTAAAATCATTTCCTTGGTCTTTACATCGAAATGAGACTTTTTTGACCTTTTTTAAGAGGAGACAAATAAATTTCTGTGGGCTCATCAGCTGTATCCATGCTACTAGACATTTTTAGGTGTCCTTGATATATTTGATACACCGAAAAAGTATTTAAACAAAAGACAAAGTCAAAGTCTTGGTGTATGCCCGAGAGGCAAACACACTTATTTAATATACTATTCTTTCCCTGATTTCAAATATATAATTGTTGATAAGATCCAGCTGTAATATTTCTTGACATATGGGGCATTAAATATGGTCCAAAGATGCATATAGGTATTTCATGGTTATTGAAGAAAGCGCAGTAATTACTCTTACGCAGTAGGCTGTGACTGATGATACCATGACAACATAGTTACTGTTTGATATTTCGTATTATTTTTTTGTCAAAATGGGTTACACAGAGGCAGAAAAGTTTGATATATTATAAGAACCAAAATAAAATCCTGAGATAACATAAAATAACAACGAAAATATTACAACAGCGTCAGCATTAGGTTCATCAGCTATTAAAATTGTTCAAAATGGCCACCATTATTTAAAATACAAAGCGCATACCTTTTTATTAAATTATTTAAACAATTAGAAACAGAGCTATTATTGTCCCTGTTTAATTCGTAAATAGTTTCCCTAATTTTGGTTTTAATTGTTTCAACGTTCTGATTACAATCATAATTCACTTTGTCCTTTAAATACCCCCACAAAAATGCGTACAAAGGTGTTAAATCATTAAGTTCATCAGAAAAGTGTTCCTCTAAAAGCTCTGCTAAATATTTCTAAATATGTTTCCCGTGTTATTGAAAAAAAATTGGCCCTACAATTTTAACTCTAAAATTTCCACACCAAATTTTAACCGATTTTCTACCGGATTTTTTAATTTCAACAAGTTTTCTTTGTCGTTGATATTTTTCCTCTCACGAACATTTATTTTTTCAATTGAAAATCCCTGCTGTAAAAAACGACGATTCATCTGTCCATAATATATATTTAAAATAATTGGGGTTTGCCTGGGTCTTTGGAGCATTTGCAGACAAAATTCTAACCGTTTTCGCTTATGATCTTCTGTAAGGTTCTGCACCGGTAATAATTTATATGGCCAATAGTCATTCTTTTTTAAAGTCCTTTGAATTTTGGAGTAACTTTTCCAAGTTCACGTGATGCATTCCATAAACTAGTGTCAGGATGTTCTAAAACAAATTTTTTACACAGTCAAACATCTCAAGAACACGTTTTTAGTCATAGAGGCTCGGTCTCACAGTAAATCTAGTAGTATTATAGACGCGGTAATAAAAACTTCAAATTTACTTTTGACTTAATTTTGATAAAATAAATTATAGTCAAATTACCATTAAAACAATTTAAAATATAACGTTCTGCATTTTCGTTTGATGATTTTAACAGAAAAAAACGTACCAATAGATGGTACGTTTTTTTCTGTTAAAATCATCAGTTTTTTTCAAATGACGATAAGTATTTAAGAATGTTTTCACTAGGAGCTGGACGATTTGGGTATAATGGTATATGTTCCCTTTTTGCAGCTTTTTTATTTTTATTATTTTTAACACAAAGGCAAAATATATAAAAAATGTCTGCTTCGTGTAACCCATTTTGATCAAATAATAATACGAAATGTCAAACAGTAATAATGTTGCCATAGTATCATCAGTCACAGCCTCCTGTAATTACTCTGCTTCCTTCAATAACCATAAAATACTGTTACGTGTTTACACCCTTTTTGTAAACACCTGTATCGTGAATTTGGAAATTATAACACCAGGGTAACACTAAACACTAATTTATTAACTTACGTACTAATTACAACAATTAATTACTTTACTAATATAACACTGAGTACTATAATACTTCAATTACTTGATAACTTTGCTTACTTCCTCTGAACTACTCTACTCACTTGAACTGTACTTAACTAAAACTTAACTGTCCACTCTTCTCCATGCCTTTATATACCCAAAGATGAGGGATCCAGAATAATCTGTAATGATATCATCACTCTCTAGATGTTTCTAGTAGGCTCTTTACTACTTCCAGACTCTGGCACAACGCGCCATCTCTGGGATGATTGCCGAACCAACCAACTGAATTATTCTTTGTTTACTGTCTACCTTTTTTTTGAAGTTAGAGGGAACGCTCATAGATGTCTCTGGGATATGAATGCCACAATACCTATATGCATGTTTGGAGCATATTTAATGTCCGATTTGTCAAGAAATATTACAGCTAGACCTATCAATCCTTATATATTTGAAATCGGGGAAAAAAGATCTAAAAGAGTATCTAAAAACTACATTTTGATATGCTTTTTATACCTGTTTGGATGACTCACTACCTTTTTTTTTCTTTTTGCATTGACTAAAGTAAAGGCTAACTACATTTTGAAATACAGAAAAGGCATCGGTTATATTGTGGTCATGCACCTTTGTAAATAACTCGTTTATTTTTAATTTTTCGAAAAACTATTTCAGATTTTTTGTCCAAAAAGGTCCGTGCTTTATATCGGTTATAGAGATTGATCGACGGAATACTTAATTTTCGATTTTTATTAGGAAACTGTTGGGTATTTGTGGAATCTATCAAAAAAATTAAGTTTTCCAGGATTTGTAGATTCGCTTTTATTTTGTCAAATTTATCACAAACGTCACCTAATAGACCTAATCGAGCCCTACAATCGCCATTTTTGAAAATCAAAATTGGACCTCCGGTTCGGGAGTTATCAATATCTATGGAAAATAATACTCGGCCTTGAAAAAAATACTTGCGGTCAACGGATTCGGGCCGCCAGCAATAGGCTTCATTTGTGGCCGTGTACCTTCGATCCCACCAAGTCTCATCGAAATCGATCAATATCCTGGACGTCAGCTGATGCATTTAAATAGGCGATAGATGCTCCCGCCTAACTTCTGTGTTACAACTTTCAAGGTATCAGCTGACATGTTTCCACCGAGATACAGCCAGCTGACATTTATATTCATTCACAGTAGCATATAAGCTATCATCAGGTACATTTTTAGTTGAGAGGAAATCATTGAATATATAATTTTTTTTTTCATGTTCAAGCGACCAGCTGACGTATAATACACCATGTTATAGTCAGCTGACTTTTTTTTCTTCAAGATATTGGATTAGCTATAATTTGACAAATTTTTAGTCAGGAGTAAATGACTAAAAATTTTTTTTTCTCCGTGCGTGGGAGGCCACTGCCGCTCATCCTACCCACGGAACCGCAACTGACGTTCACGAGGTATTATGATATAACTCCCTGATGCGTCTCACTAATTATCGTTCGAGAAGAAATAATTGACCAAATTTTCACCTGGCTCCCGGTCTATTAGAAGAGCCCGTCGCTAAAATATCACGTTTCTGACTTACGCAATTTCAGAGATACGGGTTCCCTTTAGAACATTTACCACCCCCGTTTTCACCCCTTCAAAAAGTGAAAATCGAAATTTTGTCTTACTCGTGTCTAATAGATTCTAATAGAGAGTATTTCTACCAAATTTCACGCTTCTAGGTAGAACCATTTCCGAAAAGCTTAAAAACCTCCCCCTCCCCATTCACCCTTTCTGAAGTATCTTTTTGAAAACAGTTGAATACGTGTCTTCTTATTTTCTCAGATGAGTCCTTCGCTCGAATAATCACGTTTCTGACTTACACGATTTCAAAAATACGGGTGCGTTTTAAACCATCTACCACTCCCGTTTTCACCCCTTCAAAAAGTGAAAATCGAAATTTCGTCTTACACATATCTAATAGATTTCAACAAAAAATATTGCTGGCAAATGTCATGCATCTAGATCTAACCGTTTCCGAAAAAGCCTAAAATTTCAACACCTTTTCTCTCCCTCTTAGAGGTCGAATTTCGAAAAATCTCTTCTTAGTATTTGCCCAAGTTATTCGAGTAACCTCTGTGCAAGATTTGAAGTTTGTAAACCCAGCGGTTTGAGCAGTGCGTTGATAGATCAATCAGTGAGTCAGTCAATCAGTCAGTCAGAGAATTCTTTTATAGATATATAATAGATGAGCAATATTTATTGACATTTCTCAAAAAAGAAAAAAAATTACGTTTTCTTGAAAATGCATCTATAGTTCAAAATGATTTTTATTTTCTAAAGCGAGTATTAGAGACGGACAAGATTTATTGAGCATCTATATAATACGTTATATTAACTGACAACAGTATTTGCGTTTTTTTTTAATTACCGGATAATCAAGGCCACAAAATGGCGGGATTTTTATGAAAAAATGCGAAGACGCATATTGTGTCAGTCATAATTTTTTATTTTTTGAACAGGGAAAAAAATAAATAAACGACTTTTTGCTTAATCCGGAATCTTTAATTTGGTTCTTAATATTTTTAGAACAAGTAGCATAGTTTCTGAGATATTTAACTTCTATAGTAGTATTTTGACTTACAAATATTCGGCGCCATTTTTAAACGTCCATATCTCCGAAAAAAAATTACGGACATTTTAAAAACAGCAAATTGTTCCTCGGTTTACGAACTTTTCCTTTAATTCTATTTTATTTTTGAGCTAGGAGTGGTACTTTTCGAGTTATTCGACAATAACCATGTTAAAGCGCTTTCGTCCGCAAGAAAGGCGAAACACGGAATAGTTGAGCGTTCAGATCTTTTTTAATACATGAGTTGAAGGGCCATACGATGTCATGATAGAAAGATGAAGAAGTGAATTTGATGCCCATCGTGAATCGTGCCGGTGCGGTGCGGTGCAGCGAAATCGAAACTTTGAGCCCACAGGATCGTACGAAAAATGATTTTATTTTTACTTTCGGGGAAATTGACTATCTACTATTAATAAAACTATCATTGCTTGAAATCGTTTATTCACAACAAACTTGTACAAATTAATAAAGAAATTTGAGTCATTTTAAAATTTAATATACTAGGTGGCTCAGCTGGTAGGGACACTCTTGTAACTTTTGAATGGGCGAATAGACTTTTTCAAATTTGGTATAGTTATATGGGATGAAATTATATGACGCAAAGAACCAAAATGGCTGTCATCCGGCTTCGATGTAATTGAAATGAAAATCAAAGTTTTAAACGGGACAACCTGTATATTTTTGCATATTCAATTCCTGCTGGACAAAATACATATGATCTGACCTTCAAATATTATTTTGATTTTCAAAAAATACAGATTTTTTTATTTTTAGTTTTAATAATAGTAGGCCGTGATTTTGCCAAAATTGTTAAAAATCGATCTGCAAGCACCTTTAAAATAGTATCTCTATTATCTCTCTATTACTAACGTTAAACACAAGTTATTCTTCATTAAGTTCAACAATATTGGTTTTTCAACGAAAACAATTTTTTTTAATGGAACCACTATGGGACAACCTGTTATTCAATTAGATCTTTAAATTGCGAAGAAAATGATATGCATAATGTGTACCTTCTCTTTGTACTAAATTTATAATTGAAAGAAGAAAAAATAGTATTTTTTTATTATATTTTTTGAAAATCAAAATAATATTTGAATGTCGGATCATATGCATTTTGGTCAGCAGGATTCAAACATGCAAAAGGTTGTCCCATTTAAAAATTCGATTTTCGTATAAATTACATCGAAACCGGAAGTCGGCCATTTTGGTTCTTTACATTTTATAATTGGAAATTTCATCCCATATCACTACACCAAATTCGAAAAAAATCTCTTGGCCCATTCAAAAGTTACAAGAGTGCCCCTATCGCCTGAGCCACACGGTATGCATGACATTTGAATTGAGTTACGGCATAGGCGATGTTTTTGAACTTTAACTTGTGATTGCCCCACAAAACCTGTTAAGTAAATGAATTTGAACTCTTGTGATTGGCCCTAGCCCATTGGGTAATGAATAAAAACCACCCGTTCCCGAAACTAAATATTTGGCTTCACAGTGAACCTCTATTCCTAGTCTATATTTTTTAATTCCCTAAAAATAAAATTACAGCGATTTATAAACATTAATTTATTTATTTTAATAAGTGATTCAGTCTAAGTTAAATTAAAAAAACAATTTAAATAGTACTAAATGTTCATCCTAACAATGGAGCAGCGTGTAGATGAGGATGCCCTAGCGTAGGAGCTACACCAGGAGCTACAGCATGGATCGATCTGGCAAAAGGATGCGGCAACAAATGAGCAGGAGCTGCCACAGGAGCAGCAGGAAGGTAAGGAGCTGGAGCTACGGCAGGATATGCAGGAACAGGAGCTGGATAATAAGGAGCTGGAGCTATTGGAGCAGGATAAATAGGAGCAGGATACGCGGGAGCAGGAGCCACAACTGGAGGCGCGGGAAGTAAAGCTCTGGATACAATTGCAGGAGCACTGAGAACACCAGCAGCATACGGCGCAGCATAAATGCTAAGTCCTTTTGTAAATGTGCTAACTTGTGCTGCGAATGGTCTGATGTTTTGAGGTGCCACTAAACCATATCTGACTGCAGGTGCATATACCGCAGGAGCAGCCACAGCAGGAGCTAGGACGCTGCATTCAGTTTGTGGTGAGAAAAGGGCCAAGAGAAGCACTGCTGCAATCTGCAAAATTCATAATTGTTAAAACATTTTTAAAATAATTGCGGCATTTTTAGACCTACCTTACAGGATGTCATTTTGAGAATGTAGTATTGAATAAACCTAAATATAAGGAAGTAAGTGATCGACTGATGAATAAATAAATACAAATTTGCTTTTATAGTTAAGTCGTCGTTCCTAATGAATTTCAACACTGTGAAAAGAAATGTGAAATTTATCCGAATGCACGTATTTCAGCTACACATTAGACGTGACTGTTTTTCAGTAATCGTACCATTTCCGTTAAAGGTATTGTAATAATATTGATTCGTATATTTATATAAGAATGAAATACCCATTGCAAATAGACAGAGTAGAAATATTATATCATTCATATGACAAAAGATTTTCAGTATTTGAATATTCAAAAATGTAGATACGTGTGTCTTAGGTTTGCATATTGTCTGTCAAAGAAACAGTTTTTATTAGGTAATTACTTCCACATCCAGTGGAAGTATTGCGAGGGGTCAGCTGCGCCCAAAATTTTGTACACCAGATTTCCTCTTTGACGAAGATTACACAGATTTCCTCGGACTTCCTAAAGTTTCCTGGGATTTCAGATTTCCTCAATTTAAAAAAAAAAATGTTTGAAGAGCGGGGGGAAAAATCCGAAAAGCAAAAGATTTCCTTCAGATTTCCTCCAGATTTTCTCGAATTTTTTTCAAAAAATTTTTGAAGAGCGGGGGGTGGGAAAGAAGTTCGAAAAGCAAAAGATTTCCTCCAGGTTTTCTCGAGTTTTTTTCAAAAAATTTTTGAAGAGCGGGGGGTGGGAGAGAAATCCGAAAAGCAAAAGATTTCCTGATATTTCCTCCAATCCCTTGGGATTTCCTCGGATTTCCTTCGCGGAAAGTGTACACCAGATTTCCTTCGCGGTTTGTCCCTCGAAGTATTGTAACGACAAAAAAAAATTTGAAAATTTTTATTGTTCAGATAGGCTTAGAATGTCATGAAACGCCGAGATTTTAAGTCTGAGAGAAAGAAAATTCTGTCTGTCTGTCTGTCTGTCTGTCTGTCTGTCTGTCTGTCTGTCTGTCTGTCTCTCTGTAACTTTTTTTTGTGCTCACGATTACTCTGGAACTGTTTAAGATATTGAGTTGAAATTTGGTACACATATAAACTTCAATGAGATCTGGAACTAAGTTATATTTTCATCTAATTCCGTTGAAGGGTTGGTGGATAAATTGGGGTAAATTGGGGTCAATAGGTAAATCAAGCAGGTAAAAGTCCATAAAATTGGTATTTAGTATGCACAAGAGAAGCTAATGTCTCAAAAAAAAATTTGGCATTAGCCCCACCCCATTATAAAAGGGGGTGAAATATAATCGTGATTTACTGTGTGTACATGAACAAAGGCCTCAAAAAATTTTTTTCTTCATCCATCCCCACTACCACCCCCTATCACTACCTCCCCCCACTACCGATAATGGATATCGCTTTATGGGTTTTTGTGTCATTTCAAATATTATATTATTAAAGTTCCATAAACAATTATTTTCACATACAAATTTTTTTTGTTGTGAGAGACTTGGGTAGCAAATCTGGATGTGGAAGTAGTGATTCCTTGGGCAGCAGTTTTTATACGGCTGTTATTGCCAAAAAATATTTTATTAAAACTTTAGAATTTCAGTGTATGTTCAGCTAATTGAGCTTTACTGTGTGATAAAATATTATGTCATATGTTGAGAGCTGAGATAACTTCACGTTCTAGAATTTCAAATAAGATAATGTAGAACTTATAGTCCAGCCACTATGTCATTTTGCTTCGGAAAAAGTGTCAGGCTGGAATTTTGTTCATATGTTTTTTAATAGATACAAAATTATATAATGATAATAATAACAATTTCGGCCTACATCCACCGCCATAACGCGGCTTTACGAGTGCTACACTACCATCTACGTCACTCGTACGGGGTAGATCAAACACCAGTGATGCCTTACATCCCCGGAGATATTGAGTCCGTTGTCGAGAACGAGAGGTGCCGAATTTATTGGAACTACTCGTTCCCGACTGTCAGGCTAATTCAAGCCCACAAGCCTGACATAGTCCTCATCCTGACCATCAGAAAAAAGTGATGTTTGTAACTGAATTCTCAGCACCTGCTGAGACAAACATCGCTTTGAAGGAGGGGGAAAAACGGACCAAATATCGTGATCTCCGATATGAGCTCCAAGTGCTGTACCCAGACTACTCGGTCAAGATGGTCGTCCTAATAATCGGCGTACTTTTAGGGATGAAGCCTTCGCTGCTCTCAGAATTAAAGATCATACCGGCCTGTCAGAATTCGGCAGAATGGTTGGCAGGCCAGAGGCAGAAGGCGGTTATCTTGGGGTCCCTTCGTCTGCTTAGGGCACATGATTCAGGTGTTTACAGTCACTAACTCCACAGGTCGTAGAGAGTGGCTGTAATGAATTAGCCGGCGCGGCTACCGTGTGATGTCGGAGGCCACGGAAGCCCTGTCCGGCAGCGGTAAACCGATAAAAAAAATAATAATAATAATGATAAAGCACTTATTATTTACCCAAATTCACAAAGTTAACAAAAATAAATTATTACATTTACATTAGAGGTAAATAAAAAGCGAGTAGTTCAGTTTATTGTCGCAGCCAGTAAACTGTTCTTCCACTACCGCCTATAAATAACGTCAGAAGTAGAAAATATAAGTAAGTACATGTAATGTGGCTTTATATTCGTATATACATATATTAAAAAACAGAATACATAAGAAAATTAAAAAAAGAAATACATCAAAGTAGAGCGAAAAGGAGGCAGACTAGAGCTGAAGGAGAGAGGAGACTAGGAAATGAGAGGAAAAAAGAATAAAGGAAGGAACAAAAATTTAAAAAATAGAGAAGTTACAGGAAAAAGTAAGATTTTACTTTACTGGATTCGCATTAAGTATTTTATAAATGTCTTTTTAAAACTAACACATGAAAGGGTGAGCCCATTAAATAAGCTACCCTCCATTAAAGGGTAGCTTATTTATACAAGCAGCAATGTTATAAGAGAATGACCTTGTGAATATTTCCTTACGGTGAGAATATCTCTTCATCTAATATTAATGTATGAATATCATTTCTAAAAGAGAGCCTGTTGAGGAGGTAAGGTGGTGATCTAAACTTTGTAATTTTATGGAAAAAACAAGCCATGTGAAGTTTGCGGCGATTGTACATATTCAGCCATCCTGCAATTTTCAATTTGTGAGATATTCTGTGACGGCATTGTATTCCAAAAATTAAACGAAGAAAAGAATTTTGTATACGTCGGGTTTCGATGCTGTCAATACAGGGGCCATAAACCACATCACAATGGTTAAAAAGGGATAAAACTAGAGAATCACATTTTTTTTTTACTTCCATGCTTAAAAAACGTCTGAGTATATATCATTTTTAGTACAGCATATGCTGTTCTTAATTTATTCGTAATATGCTGTTTAAATCTTAATTTATGATCAATAATAACATCAAGACTTTTATTTTTTGTTATTAATTTCTCTCGACACAAATTCACGTGCATTGTTATTGCAAAATATTATAGCAGATGATTTACTAGGGTTAATTTTAAGTAGATGGTCTGTATATACTGACACCAAATTCTTTATATCGTTGTTAATTAAATTCCTATATTCCTGTAGATCTTCAACATGAAATGAACAATAAATCTGTGTATCATCAGCATATAAATGGTAATTGCAATATTGCAAGGATTTGCGAAAATTTGATATAAATAACGGTCCAAGTATACTTCCTTGCGGGATACTTGAAACTACCGTTAGTGGTTGTGAAATATTATTATTAAGTACCATTTGTTGAATTCTATCTGACAAGAAAGACAAAATTAGATTGGAGGAATTTCGTTCAAAGCCACAGAAGTGTAGAATTGAAAAAAGTAATTGGTGATTTATCATATCAAAAGCTTTCGTATAATCTAATAATACTAATACACTAATTTTATTATTATCGGTAGCTCTTGTCATCACAGTTACGTCAGCGAGGGTCGTAGCACAACAGAAACCAGACCTAAGTCCCGACTGTTTTAATGGTAGAATATTATTGAGATTCAAAAATTCTCTAATTTACAATTCTAAGATTTTTTCAAAAAATTTGGATAAGACAGGTAAAACACTAATGGATCTCAGATGACTCAACTGGCTAGGTTGATTGATTTTAGGTAAATGAAATATTAAAGCTATTTTCCAAGCTTTAGGAAAGTAGTGTGTATTTATACACTCATTATATATGTGTGTTAAGAATGAAACTATACGGACAGCATAAATGTATTAAAGTTATATTTAATTTATCATTTTTTGGATTTCATGTTTTGAATGATTTTAATTACGTCTAAATCAAAAATCAGTTCAAAAGAAAATAAACCATCTAGGTTCCTTCTTTAACATTGATGTTATAAAAATTTATTAATTCATCTTTAGGTACATCATTATTATTAGAGGAATTGATAAAACAATTGTTAATAACATCCACATCACTTAAGTGTTCAGGTATATTAATCCTTCGGTTTTTAGCAATATTTATTTTCTTCAACTCACCCCATTTCTCTTTAATATTACAATTATTAAGTTTATATCTTAAATAAGCATTATTTTCAACCTTAATAGCTGCATTAGTTGAATTCCTGAGATGTTTGTAATAGAGCCAGTGACCATTTTGCCCTGTTTGTTTGAATTTTGCCAAAGCTTTACTACGTAGTTTCTTCATAAATTTAAGTTATCTGTTATCCACGGATATAGACCAATAACTTCAAAACCAAATTAAGTATTTGAAATATGTAAAAAGAGTTATAAAGGGTCACCTTAAATACTATTATTTAGGGAATCATTTGTTGCAGTTTTAGCGTAGCGACGCTGAGCAATAACTATTATTTATTTTGAACTTGCTATAATTCTATGGTATTTTTAATCGAGTACATTTGAGTTATTTCATTTTTATTTTTTAATTTTAGTTGCCTCATTTATATTAACGTCCTGGCGAAGTTTAGCTAACGCTAAACTCCACCACTTAACCAGGACGACGAGGTCTCGCCACTGAAACCGGTACCGTACCTCACCTCACATGCTTTTCATGCTTTCAAAGTTGAATTTGTTTTAATAATAATATTAATATAGTTGCTTTGTATTAGCAGGCTGCAATATTCAATAAGAAACATGAATCTAGAAGAGAAATTTGATATGTATTTATGGCAAAAGTGGAAGAAATTCACGCCAACGCCAAATATTCTCCCATCGTTATCCAGATAGCCGTCAACATTCATTTTAAACCTTTTTTTTTCAGGACAGTTTATATCGATTTGGTATCCCTCTGCTAAATCCAAGAGAAATCGTACAAAACCAATAAGAAATCATCAAAAGACTAAAAGCTTTGCAAAGGTTTATCATAATCCACAGATATCTCTACGGATAATCCAAAGGAAATTGGAGTTTTATTTTCTTCGTGTTAAACAATTTTTAAAGACAATGAGTATCATCTTTCGAAGATTCACCTTGTTCATCACTTATTATTTGGTGATTTTTTTAATGAAATATTGATTTATTTTAACGGCCTTGACTTTATTTACATTAACGTCCTTGCGTAGTTTAGCTATAGCCAGGCCCCCCACATCAAATCATGGGCCCCGGTACCAAATTCACTGGCAGTCCCCCGCGCCTAATAATTGATGAGCGGGAAAAAAATTGTTTGTCAAAATCTCTGACGAGACCCCGTTACGGGCCCCTCGAAATCCAACGGATCCCCGCGCTTAATAATTGATGAGCGGGGAGGTGAAATTTAAAAAAAAAATTGTCAAAATCTCTAGCGGGCCCCCGCGCTTAATAATTGATGAGTCGGGGCGAGAAATTTGAAAAAAAGATCTAACACAGTAATCATTGCGCCACTTAATCGGCTATTTCGTGTATGAGATATGTGGAATATGATAACATTCATTTTTATTTTCAATGTTAACCAAATTGAGTAATTTAAAAAAATCAAGATGGTGGACGAAAAGTTCTATTTTAATTCAAATTCATCTTTAGAGTCATAAAATGCCTGAACATTTTCAATTATAACAAAATCGGAACAATTTTTAAATAATCCAAGATGGCGTCCGATTATCTCCACTCACGAACTTGATCTAGATATTGACCCTATATGAACGTATATACAGTTAGATTGTTAAGGGGTCGCTTGGCACTGGGTTGGCCTTTGTTCACCTCGACCTAAAAGGTCTTTTGTGAATTACCCTGCAACTAGTTGTTGCCCAGGATTCCAAGACTTTTTGCAAAGCTTGCGATTTTCCTGGGAGCTAATTTCAAGCGCTTGTCTTTGGTCTGAAGTATTCCTCCAGTAGGACTTCTTTTATTCCTTTTCCCATTTTAGGACCTCCTCCGTTATGTGTCCCTTTGATTAGCCACAGAACGGTTCGGGTCCAAAAAATGGGGCTTCAGCCCCTTTTCTTGCGAGGCTATCAGCCAATTCATTTCCTTCTATTCCCTCGTGCCCTGGCACCCACATCAAGGTAACCTTGTTGTTTTTTGCCAGTTGCTTGAAGGATTGTCTGCATTCCCAGGCAATTTTTGACTTAAAGGTGTAGGACCTGAGAGCCTTTAATGCTGCCTGGCTATCTGAAAGTATATAGATCTTTGCATTCCTGGGCACATTGATCTGTAGCATAGATTTCTGCCTGGAAGATAGTTGGAGTGTTACCAAGGGCTTTAGATAGCCTGCATGTAGGCCCTGCTATACCCACACCAACCCTTTCGTCCATTTTGGATCCATCTGTGTACCAGAGTTGAATCGTAACCTGTTTAAAACTGCTGCAGTTATCGTGTTCACAAAATCCGTTATATTCCATATAATTCAGTTAAATTATATTAAAAAATGCCCAATCCGAATAAAAATTCCCACCCAGCTGAATGTTTGTATGAAGCATGTTTTCGATATTTTAAACAAAATGTCAAAAGTCCTCATAGATATCATTGAAGCTTTAAATGTTACAAGAGGTCAAATTTTTTGCAAATATCTCGGAAACTATTAGCTTCACGAAAAAATTGTTAGCAACATATTTGTAGTATAGAAAAATTGCCCCATAAAAGGTTTTGTTGCTGTGTCTCGTACGAGTAACCATTTCGGAGATATGATCAATGATCATGCGAAGTTGAAATGATATGTATATTCCTATAACGGATGTCAATGAGATCACTTTCCGGCCACCATATCTTTATTTTTTAACGGATCTAGGCACGTGTCACATGTTACCAAAATTACATTTTTTTATCCATCTGTCAAGTAAGTATCTACGACTTAAATAGGATATATGTAGGAAGAATGTATATTTTCGCATTTTTAGAATCTAGATTTCATTCCACATATGACTGTACTAATGTTATTACAGTTCCGCCATTTTGAATTTTTGCATCTAATTTTATTTTTCAATCTAGTGTACGGCGATCCACCAGAAATTATTCTAAATAATTTAAGAAAAATACGTATTGAATTTTTTTATTGTTAATGTGTCACAAAGAGGTCTAAGGTTGACAAAATCACTTTTTCGCACATATCGACGCATGATATTTTGAATAGCCATTTTTCTTGTAAAGTGTTACTTTTACGAATCATTTTTATTTTAAATCTTCTAAGCTACAATTACGACAAGTGTTTTTGTTATAGGTCTAACAGTTTTAGAGATATTTTTTGCAAAAACTTTTTTTTTACCTTTGACCTCATGTAACTTTTAAGGCTCTAGGCTAAGGCTCCAAGCTATGAGGATTTTTGACATTTTATTTAAAGTATTGAAGACATGCTTCATTCCTAAATTCAACCGAGGAGAATTTTTATTCAAACAAAATCTAATTTGATTGGAGTAATATATTATTCGATATTTAGGCCCTGAAAAGAACACTTAATATAGGACAATTTTAGGGGGAAGGTTCTTCATTAAGAATCCATGTTTTCTACCTTAGGGGGCGTTAGTTTGGCAGCCATCTTATAATGAATAAAATCTTTTTTTTTTTAATAACTCGTTTACGGAAATAGTACTTATAGTTCAGTCGAATTGTCACGAATAGTATCAAAATGTGGCGAAAATAGATAACCAAGATTTTATTATTTTAATTTCATTGGTTGGACATCCAAAACAAGCCCTTATAGCGTGCCAACAGATGTCATACAGGCAGGATAAGAGGGGTGAGGGGTCGTAAAATTTGGTTTTTCGCATTTAAATAGAAGGCTAATAATCTGAGAGGAAAGTTCAAATGAGAAAAGTTATAGGTATTAAAAAACTCTATAAAATGAACCCCCGGACGTTAAGATAGTTTTATTAGGTCAGGAGTAGTTTCAAAGAAACCGAAATTTTGAAAAAAAATTTAATATCAGCAAAATTTTCCGTTTTTTTAAATTTATTCCTGACCTAATAAAGCTATCTTAACGTTCGGGGGTTTGTTATATAGGTTTTTTAAATATCTATAACTTTCTCATTTGAACTTTCCTCTCAGATTATAACCTTCTCTTTAATCGCGAAAAACCGATTTTTCAACTTTACGCCCCCCATGTATAAAATAGCAAAGTTTCAGCCAATTCCACCGAAGCATGCCGAAATATGACATATATATATATTTTAGTTCACCTAAAAATTGATAAAGAAATTCCGAAAAAAATCTTTTTTTTTGCTAAAGTTAATAGTTTAAGAGTAAACAGTTTTTGAATGTCTAAAATGACGCAAATTAACTAACTTTGACAAGCTGTATCTCAAAAACTGTCCATAGGATTGGCTCGATGCCATAAAAACTTTTGATCAGCATGACTTGAACTACAAAATACCAAAAGGACCACGGAACAAAACCTATGAAAATGTTGATTCGGTGGAATCGGCTGAAATTTTGGTATTTTGTAGTTCAAGTCATGCTGAATTAAATTTCTTATCACATTGAGCCAATCCTATGGACAGTTTTTGAGATATAGCTTGTCAAAGTTAGGTAATTTGCGTCATTTTAGACATTCAAGAACTTTTTACTGCTAAACTATTAACTTTAGCAAAAATTGCAAGGGTCGAAATATTTTTGTTCTAGTCCAATAAAGCTCAAGAATTTTTTTCAGAATTTTTTATCAATTTTTAGATTAGGTAAAATATATATATGTCATATTTCGACATGCTTCGGTGGGATTGGCTGAAACTGTGCTATTTTGTAGATAAAGTCATGCTGATCAAAAATTCCTATTGCACTGAATCTATCCTATGAGTGGTTTTCGCTCCAGGAGTGCCTGAAGGTCTTAATAATGAGGTAACGGGTAATCTATATGTACGTGTTTATGAATGGCTTCTAGCGTGTTTGTGTACTGCGTGCATGCGTTTGTGTGTATGTATATGCCAGCGTATACAGGGTTCTCCGGAAATATCGATGACAAACTTCTGGTGCAGATTCTACATACAAAAATGTGTTCGCAAATACCTTGAGCTACGACCCTTTGAAAGTGGTACCGAAAAATTGATTATTATTTTACATTTCAGAAACCTTTTGATTTACAGGAACGCGACTTTATACGCATATTGAACAATAATACAAGCTTATTTTTACATTATTTTTAAAAAATATTTTTTACCGTAAGTGGGTGGTATTGAGGGGGGGCTGTCGATATTTTGCATTAATTTCTTATATCTTTTATTTTTTTTTCACTTTGGTACAAGAATGTCATTCACTAATTAAAAATATATAAAAAATGTCCTTTTTCATTTTAGTCGTAGGACCGTTTGTGAGAAAAATCGTTCTAATGAGTTTGATACGGAACCGCTGAAAACACAAGCGTATTATGATTTTTGGGGCACGTACGGCATGAAAATCATCTAAAATATCCATCAATGATTCTTCTTCGAACGATACATGTTGCTGGAAACAGAGCGCTTGTTCCTGAAAATCCTATGGATGTTCCCAATATTTAAAAACTAAAAAAAATATTAAGAAACAACAAAAAGTAAAGATAAACAGATCGTGTGAAGTGAAACCAAAAAAATGGGATCACCCTGGTTGGCAATGAGAACGCTCTCATAAGAAACATAGTGCCGGTAAGAGCAGGTTCTTTGATAAAAATAATCACACACACGCACGCACGTACACAAACACGCTGGAAGCTATTCATAAACACGAACATATAGATTACCCGTTACCTCGTTGTTAAGACCTTCAGGCACTCCTGGAGCGAAAACCACTCATAGGATAGACTCAGTGCAATAGGAATTTTTGATCAGCATGACTTTAACTACAAAATAGCAAAGTTTCAGCCAATCCCACCGAAGCATGCCGAAATATGACATATATATATTTTACCTAACCTAAAAATTGATAAAAAATTCTGAAAAAAATTCTTGAGCTTTATTGGACTAGAACAAAAATATTTCGACCCTTGCAATTTTTTGCTAAAGTTAATAGTTTAGCAGTAAAAAGTTCTTGAATGTCTAAAATGACGCAAATTACCTAACTTTGACAAGCTATATCTCAAAAACTGTCCATAGGATTGGCTCGATGTGATAAGAACTTTTGATCAGCATGACTTGAACTACAAAATACCAAAATTTCAGCCGATTCCACCGAATCAACATTTTCATGGGTTTTGTTCCTAAGCGCCAGGACTAACACAAATTTGCATAGCATACAATGCAACACATTTGAGAGCATGCACTCACTCACAACTTTTATCAAAAATAAAATTTGTGCAGACTTTTTGGCGGATAATGTACATGACGTAGTTTTAACATATGTCATTAAAACCATTTTAAACTTGTCATTGAATAAATTGACTAAGTAGATAATTTTTTAATTAATAATTAAGGAAACTCGGCGCAAATGACTTTAAATAATTGAAACTATGCTTGTCTAATATTGCATCTGAGTTTCTCTCCTCACGGTGCATTGAAGTCTCCATAATGTAAGCACACATGCTACTGATATACTTGCTGCCATCTGTTCCTATACAACATAACTAGAACAACCTTCAGTGTGGATTATATGCAAAAGAGTGCGCTGCTAACAAAACCACTAAAAATAGGATTATTTCCCATTGAATATATGCTTTATTGACGTCAAACATCTCTTTAAAAAATATATTTTTACTAAAATTTGACTGATTTATTTTATATTGCAAAGCAAAAATAGTTTTCTTTTTCATTTGTTGGAAGTAATAGAGAAAATTTTGCTGTGGCGAAGGCCAGTAACTAATAGTACAGTAAGCGAAGCAGTAAAAATGGTAAAATGCCCGGCCCGAAAACGATGAAAGGAATTTCCTTATTTTTTTTGCAATATGCTGTATAAAAAAATATGTACATCAAAATCTATACTGTCGATTTACCTGCTTTTCTACTCCTCTAATTTTACGAATAAATTGACAAAAATCCATATACTTATGTTTTTCAGGTCGCTGAATATGACAGGTCAGGACCTAAATACTAAAAAATTAATAATTTTTTTAATGTTACAAATAAATTCACGAAAATCCATATACTTATGTTTTTCAGGTCACTGAATATGATTATGAGGTCCAAATTTATTAAAAAAAAATGGTGGATTAAAAATGACCACAGAAGAGTATAGTGTATATATGTCTAATTTTATTAAAAATACAGAATGTTATAATAAAATCAAATGAATACAATTAAGTAAACTAATTAAATAACATTTTTAATCTGCACTCTAAACATGCTAAAGTGCAATGCAACCCGCTTCTTCTGCACATTCTTCGAAAAATAGACGGTTATTGCTCGTTTCTTTACCTACTATAGACATTTAACATGCGCGCGTACAAACTGAAAAGTTTCAACATTATTTCAAACTGTCATATCTCTGGAACAGTTTGTCGTAGGAAAGAAAATAAAAACCCAAACTCTTTGTTTTTTGATAAGCTTCATTTCATTATTATATCGCGTTTTTATGAATCTTATAGTTTTTGAGATACTTATTAAATACATAATTTTCTTGCGAATACCCTCAAGGGCCATCTTTAAACCTTTATATCTCTGGAACAGTTTGTCATAGAAAAATTTTAAAAAAAGCCAAACTATTCATTTTTTTATAAGCTTCATTTTTGTGCTATTACAATGTTTTATAAAAAAATATTTTCTGAGCAATTTCTAAAAACCTCATTTTTTTAAAAAATTATGAATATTTTCATTATTGAAAATGGGTACAGAATGAAAAATAATTATTTCAAAAATTCTGAAAAATTTGAGCATGTTAGTAATAAAAATCATTAATAATATCTAGAAGGATTTTTAAAAACGTTGAGCTAATAAGAAATTAGAGCAATAAGACTAAAAAAAAAAAAATGTCGCCTAAATTTTTAAATGCACTACTTTTTTGTTTGTGATTTTTCAGTTTTCATTATAAAAGGTCGTAATACATCTCAATCTAAAGAAAATTTTAATATTTTTAATTTTTACAAGAATAAAATATTTTCTCATAGTTGTAGATTTATGAGTAATTTTAGATTTTAACGTCGTATATTTTTTTTCTGAACATTTCGGCGACATTTCGAAAATTCCAAAACTAAACATCGGAGAAAAAAAAAGAAAAACCATTCTATTTGTTTTTGTAAAGTTTTAATTTTGAACCCTTGCATTTTTTTATTAAAGTCCACATTTTTCGAGTAATTTAAAAAAAACGTCTAGGAATGCTGATTTTAGGGAGTGAAAATTGCAATTTTCAGTTCTCAATATCTCGAAAAATATGAATTTTAGCAAACAGTGTAAAAGACGCTTCTTTCTTCTAATTTGATTCTCTATCAGGTTATGCTTATTTTTTGTGACAACACCTAAGAAGGGGTGGGAACCACCCCTAACTAAAAATCAGGAAAAATGACAATATAGATTCTTATATACATACTTTATGAAGCAAGTTGAAGAAAAAAAAATTGGAAATTCATTACATCGTTTTCGGGCTGGGATTTAAAAGCTTCACTTACTGTACTATAAAGGATGAAGGTATTTGCAATCGGGTCAACATTTTAATGGACCTAAAGATGAATATTAATATTAATAACTTATTTCCAAGAATAAAAACAGATTGAATAATAATTTTTGTCTAAAATAAATCAACATATAAAACTACATTAGGTATGAGAAAATTTGTTAGGATATTGTTATTTCTTACAACGACTGACAAATTGCATAAAAATAAACCTAAAATAGCATACAGTGTCCATATAAAGTCCTCTAAATTACTGTACTTTTGAACAGATTGACTTTAAAGATTCGCACAAAATTGAACTCAATGAATTATTTTTTGATGCTTGATAAATTGGTTTTTGAAAATTTAAAGATAGTGCACATGTACTTACTATCAACTCGCAAGCAATAATCTAGCCATAACTATAATTGCAGACATAAATAATGTACAGTTTAAAGATATATATTTTTTCAAGTCTAAGTAGTAGTTTTAGTAGCAATTATCGACATTGCGCCGTTTAGCCTTAAAGCGAAAAGAGGCGGGACTTACTTAATCCTATAGAGGTATTCTTGTGTAAAGAGGACTTTATTAACTTATTGTCTATTCTTTTTTAGATGTAATGTTATTGAGCATTTTTTTTAATCTGCTTTTTAAGCTTATGCTAGATATTGTTTTTATTTAATTTAGTGGGAAAGTTCATTCAGTGGTAGATCATTTTACCACAAAATATTCAAAGCAACGTTGACTGGCATTTTATTTATATTTACTATAATTTATTATGTTCCTATGACAGAGTCGTAGTTAAGTGCAACGTTATATATGTTGCACTTTGTCCTGCACTTTAACAAAGGGTCTAGCCGTACTTCCATGGCGAAACTGCCCCCGATAGGAACCTATATCGTAACCTATGTTATATTGTAGAGAGCGCTAATAGTAGATGATAGAGTAGATATTAGCTCTATATCTTAGTTAATTGAGGAGCTATTTGAAAAAAAGTGTCTGGAGACAACTTTTTTTCAAAGCGATATATCTTAGTTAATTTTAAAGCTAGAAAAATAAAACTAAATTGCAGTGTTATGGTACAATTTACAGTTTATTTTTTAGCATTTCCTATGGGCCAAGCCTAAATAAAAGTATTTAAAAAATGCAAAGAAAAATTTTGTCAATCGATTTCTATCAGATCTAATTGAATTACCACTTTGAAAAAAATATATAATAATTGTCTATGTCTTGCCTAACAGCATGCCAAGTTTCATTAAAATCCAAAAGGTGCAACATGTCGAAAAAATTTTTTAAGTAAGTGGACCACCTTACACGACCACTATATTGTCGCTTCTAATTTGCATTACATTTCATTAATCTTTGGAAAAGTTGCGTTTTGACAGCTCATAAAAAGTATATCAATGGTTGGTGGTATCAACTAGAATATTACAATGTTTTTTTGATCTACTTTTATAGTGACTATAGTCCAGTTGGTACATAAAATAAAAATTAACGATTTAAATCGGCTTTTATTTGGCATTTTTCTTTTATAAATACATAGAAATTATTTAATTCATATTGCAACATATTTTATTTAGAGTAATGAAAGCTATAGACGTAAATCCTCTAAAAATGTCAAAGCGTTATAAGAAATGGGTAAACCTACTACTTGCTTGTGCTCGATATCAGGCGAACTGTTCTTGTCTCTGCCGTTCTGAATTGTATCCTTGATCTCTCTCATATACCTGCCTAAAAAGTGTACACAAATATCATAACCTCCGTGTAAGTGCATGACCATGTCGTCAAGTCGCGTCGGTGCACCGCACAGCGCACATAGCACCGCACTTCGCACATCGCACACTGGAATTAAATAAACCATTATTTTAAATGAGAGTGGCCATATCGACGCCCCTCGCACATCGCACAATAAAATTTAATAGAACCATGCTCTTAAATGAGAGTGATGAAATCAACAACTTGAGCTTCGCACATCGCACAGCGTTTAGCACAGTCGATACCGTGTTTGTGAATCCTTATTTGTAACAAAAGAGATAAATACAACTATAGCAGTCTGATTTTAATAAAAATGGAAGGAAATAGCCGAACAATATATGAACAATTAGTACAATATCTTTTGTATTAATATTCATAAATATCATAAAACAATAAAATAAACTTCGATGTGCGATGTGCGCTGCGCGAAAGAGATCAAAGATACAGCTCGCTTGATATCGAGCACAAGCAAGTAGTAGGTTTACCCATTTCTTATAACACTAGACATTTTTAGAGGATTTACGTCTATAATGAGCTTTCATTAATCTAAATAAAATATGCTGAAATATGAATTAAATAATTTCAATGTGTTTATAAAAGAGTCAAATGCCAAATAAAAGCCAATTTAAACTAGGATGACCAGATTTTTGTTAAGTGAATGCTGGACACTTCTGCCAAGGGCGGCTCCAGAAAGGTTACTGGGGGGGGGCATTCAAGGGCGGATCTGGGCCTTGAGCTTGGGCTGAAAATAACAAAAATATTTTTCCTCGAAAATTGAAATTGATGAGCGGGAGGGAGACATCCGGAAAAAAATTTTTTTCGTTCCAAAATTTTTTGATGAGCGGGGGGAGAAATCCGAAAAAAATTTTTTTTCAGGAAGACAAATTTTTTGATGATCGGGAAGCAAGTATCCGAAAAGAAATTTTTTCCAAACAAAATGTAATGCTGTAACTTCACTATAGCCTGAATGCTGAACTTATGCTGGACACGTGTAAGACTTTCCAGTGAAATTCCGGACATATGGTCAGAATGCTGGACTTTCGCTAGACACTTGTAAATGCTGGACAGTACTCCAAAATGCTGGACTTTCCAGCGAAATTCCGGACGTATGGTCACCCTAATTTAAACCGTTAATTTTTATTTTATGTACCAACTGGCTTGAGTCGGCCATGGGGGGATTCCACTTACTGGAAATTCCCATATCCTGTGTAAACTGTGCTCCGCTCATAACGAAAACAACTGCATTCTTAACTGAGACCGACTACAGTCACTATAAAAGTAGATCAAAAAACATTGTAATAGGCTAGTTGACACCACCAACCGTTGATATACTTTTCATGAGCTGTCAAAACGCTACTATCGAAATGTAATGCAAATTAAAAGCGTCAACATAGTGGTCATAAGGTAGTCAGTCCACTTACTTTAAATTTTTTTTCGGCATGTTGCGCCTCTTGGATTTTAATGAATGGCATGCTGTTAGGCAAGACATAGACTATTATTATATATTTTTTTCAAAGTGGTAATTCAATTAGATCTGATAGAAATCGATTGACAAAATTTTTCTTTGCATTTTTTAAATACTTTTATTTAGGCTTGGCCCACAGTAAATGCTATAAAATAAACTGTAAAGTGTACCATAACACTGCCATTTAGTTTTATTTTCCTAGCTTTAAAATTAACTAAGATATATCGCTTTGAAAAAAAGTCGTCTCCGGACACTTTTTTTCAAATAGCTCCTCAATTAACTAAGATATAGAGCTAATATCTACTCGATCAACTATTATTAGTGCCCTCTACAATATAACATAGGTTATGATATAGGTTTCTATTGGGGGCAGTTTCGCCATGGAAGTACGGCTAGACCCTTTAATACATTCAATCCTCTTATCTCTAGAATATTATATTCTTTACATAACATCAAGACCGTTGAGCTTTTATTCTTTTTGAACATAGTCTTAAGGATATAATTTTGAATTCTTTTTATTTCTTTGGTACATTTCTAAAACCATAAATATCGTCCACGGAGCATCATCAGGAGGTGATTAAACTTTCAAGTATAGCAATTATGACTAAAAAATTCACTTAATTTTAAAAAAATGGCAAAGGATATACTATAGAATATTCAACGATTATATAAGAGACTAACGTTTAAATCCAGTTACTTATCTAGTTATTCAAATGAACAGTTTTAATTTTGGACACAAAATCGGTACAAAAAAAAAATGCCAATTCGGTAACACTAATATTAACTTTATTTACAATTTGTACATTAATAATACACAGTCATATTATCACCAAGCGGCAGCAACTGCAGGAGCACCGATGTACGGAGAAGCCACATAAGGCGACGCTAAAGCAGGAGCAGCCACCCTATAACTTGCAGCAAGTACAGGCGCAGGAGCTATAAGAGGAGCAGGAGCTACTACAGGCGCTCTGACGGCGGCTACTACAGGAGCGGCAGCTAAAATTGGAGCAGCCGCTACAAGAGCGTTGAAGTTACGAGCTACCACTTGAGAGCTTTGGGCGGTAACCACCGCTGGAGCTACAGCAGGCGCTACGGCTAAGGGAGCGGCAGCAAACACACTGGGTTTTGGCTTGGCATGGGCAGCGCAAATGGCAATAGCCAGAACTATGGTCTGAAATATAAAAATGGTTTATGTTTAGGTACAATATAATAGTAAAGAATATTTCTAATAAGATTTCGCAAACAGCAGAATGAATAATGTATGGAAAATTAAAAGACAATCTGGCAAGAGCATATCAATTTTAAATTTTTGCATTCTTTCGATAACCTCCCAACTAGCAATTTCGTATTTTATAAAAGCTGCAGAAATATTTCCGACACAAATTTTATAAAACAACATTAGTCTCAGAAACATTTTAAAAACGTTATTACGATAGCTATAAATGTAAAATTAGCACCATCTTATAAAATAGTTTAATCAATGTTGATATTTTGTAAAAGCTATTGTAACCATTACAAAATAAGTGTATAAACAATTTCGTAGGCTGTAAGAAAATTCGGTACTGCCACTATAAAACAGTTTTATTGACGCTTCATTTAATTGCGTTATAAAGCATTTCACTGTTTGTTGTTATTGCTATAAAACAACAATAAAATAAAACAATTTCTTAAATGTATTCAATATACTTACAAATATATAATATGCTGATCTCTATAATACCAAGCTTTCAGTGATTTTACTGGATAATGGATAAGAACTTACTTAATAATTATTTTAGAGACGTATTAACCCATACAGCTTGCAATTTTTGATGGGAAGGAAATTTTACTGTGAATTATGACATGTGTTTTTGATGAATTTTAAGTACCCCTCATGTTTACTGAAGGTTTCTAATAATTTTTGGAATTTTATAAAAATCGATTTCACATATTAAAATTTTTTTGTAATGAAATTTAATGCCAATTTGTTTTAATCATCATAATTTTATAATTATTCCACATTAGTTGCCATAAATATTAATAAATATGTGGTTTTTAAACTTTTTATGTCTTGTCAAATTTACGACCTCGAACGCTGGTCTCATGAAATGGCTTCCTTCTATAAAATACTTTTGTGTCAAATACAAGCATTTTAAGATAATTAAACTATAGGAGATTCTTACAAAACATCTATAAAATAATGTGTCTTAGAGGTGACGATGGTCTTGTGATGGGGTTGTATCTTAAATGAACCAATATAATTTTTTTTTCACAAACGTCCTATTTTGCATTTTTGTTACAACTTATAAACGAAGAAAAATAACTGTAAAAATAACCGGAACAAACATTTTGATAAAAACTGTGATTTATTTTAACTCTTAAATTGCGTATTATGTTTTCATTTTACCACCCTTGCTCATTTTATGAAACCTTTCCACTAAAATAGGTGAACAATTGTTTCAAAATATTATATTTATGTAGTCAATCATAGACATTTAATTGATATAGATTCTTCACCGATGTATACACCATTGAAACGCGAGGAGTTTTTAAACATTTGAAACATTCAGCATCATAATTAGACACGAAATAAGATGCTGTTTCACGAGCTCAATAATTTTTTTTTATAATTACCTCGTTTAATATGACAAATAAAATTCCATTTTTATGTAAAAGCAAATGTCAAATATAATCATATGTCAATAATTTGACAGAAAAATTTCCACTTATTAATTTCGCCTAGGATACACTGGAGGATAAAAATTTCCGGAAATTTTTTGGGTTGCTATGGTAACGAAACCAAGAACAAACTTCTGATTGGCTAAAAAAGTGAGGTATGAAATTTTCACAAGTAATCTCCCTAATGCTAAATGAGAAGAAATTAAAAGAAAAGAATGGCAACTAGATTAGGTTAGGTTATGTTAGTTAGAAGACTGTGTACTACATAGAATGGTTGATCCTTTGAATATAGAGGTAAGGAAGGAGGACAGTTTAAATAAGAAGCAACGGAAATGCATGTAGAATTTTGATTAATGGTTGATCAATATGGCGGATAACCTTGGGATCGGTAACGTTTTTTGTGGTATTGGAATTACTTTTTTTTCATGCAGAACTTTTTATAAAGGATAGAATTTCCTGATAATGCATGTAGAATTTTGATTAATGGTTGATCAATATGGTGGATAACCTTGGGATCGGTAACGTTTTTTGTGGTATTGGAATTACTTTTTCTTCATGCAGAACTTTTTATAAAGGATAGAATTTCCTGATAACTCACTAACAATAAAAGTTTCCCATGTGCACGCTTTCAACCAGGCAGGCAAATATATTTACTGTTAGACATTACAGGGGTAAAAACGAAATTTAAAATTTGAAAAATTATACGCGCAAAATAAAATCTTCCAATACGGTTCTGCTCATTTAGTTAGAGCCCACTTCATCTTAGAAAACAGCTGTTTGTTGTTTTATTGGCGCAATTTGCATAATTAACGTAAAAATTAATTTTTAAAAAATTTTTTCATTGCCTTAAATCTGATATTGTTAATTTCTACTTTAGCAAGTGCGATCTACACCAGTCTTCTCAATGTTAGACATAAGTTCTGATGAAATATAAACACACAGCTGACACAGAAAATTAATTGTTTCAAATATATTTTATTGCATAGTTAGCAGCAGCATTTTTATGTTTACGTAAACAATTTTATTTTGTAGCTACTTTATTGCCGTTGCCATATTGCAGTAGATGATAATGTTATATAATAATTATGTAGCAGACTCTGGAACAACAATTTACTTTCAATAGCAAAACTGTCCCAAATAGTGCTTTAATATAATTGTTTTATAAGATAATAGGAAACAACTATGAAATAATTTTAACATATATTTATGACGGTGCTGAAAATACTGTCGAACGTTACTAAACAGCACTATAAAATTATTTAGTTTTATAAGCTGAAATGTTTTATAGCTTAGTCACGGAAACGTTTCTAAAATCATTTCTTAACTGCTTTATAATTTTGCTGTAAAAATGTTTTAATAATCAATTTATAAAACAGTTCAGTTGCAGACAACCAAATAGTGTTTTCTGCAACTCGAATATAATCAATTAGCATTTTAGTCCATACGAAACTTACAAAAAAAGTGTAAAACCCCAAAAATGCAGGGGTAGCGATGGTGATAGTCGCGCGGTCCCTACCCTCCTCGAACCCCTAAATGCAAAAAACCACCCCTTTTCTCGATTTTTCGTTGGCAGGCATGCGAGGACTTGTTGGATCGTGTTTTTTTTGAGGAAACTCAATATGTTCTATAAAATTTCGCAACCAGACCTCCTGACGACCCACGGGAGTTGAAACCTCCCCCTCCCTCAATACCGAAACATGCAAAAAACACCCAAACGTGCTGAAAATTGTTTGCCACGCGTTTTCAAGAGCGGGGAACACGATACTGATATTATTTACTCTCCTACTCCTAACCAACTACCCTTAAATGTATAAAACCCCCTTTTTCCATTTTTCGTTTTCAGGCATGCGAAAACTTGTTGGATCGGTTTTTTTCGAAGAAACTCAATATATCCTGTAAAAATTTGCAACCAGACATTCTAACGACCCAGAGGGGTTGAAACCACCCTCTCCCTCAATACCGAAACATGTAAAAAAACATTCATACGTACTAAAAACAAAAAATGGGAAAAACGGGTGGTTTTTTGCATTTAGGGGTAGTTGGTTAGGGGCAGAAGGCTAAATAATATGATGATGAATGTTCCCAGATGGAAGCAAGTCTCATTGAAGAGTTTAATGTCCATTTTGATTGGCTAGAGCACTATAATTTAATCTGTAAACGCCGAAGAATAAATTAAAATTTAGTAATAATGATATATGACGCATGTCTAGAATAAGAATAAAAATCATGTAAATAATGTGAAAATAAATATATAATAAGAAAGTGGGCTATGCACATACACGACTATGTATATACATGCGCATAGCCCGTCCTATCAAACTCCTTTTAAGCTGCAATAAAAAAAATTATCTCCCTAGAAAGTCTGATCCAATGAGCGCTTGTGATCTCGCTATAAGAGAAACCGATGGTTTTGGGCATGCAAGGGTAGTTCTTGTGAACTAAGAGAGAAACTGATGCAACTCTCGTGTTCTCTACTCTTGAAAAAGGGTTGGGGACACTTCAGGATTCAGGGAGGGTGTGTGAGTTCAACCCCCCTGGGGTCGTTAGAATGTCGGGTTGCAAATTTTTACCGGACCGAGTTTCATAAAAAAAAACCGATCCAACAAGTCCTCGCGTGCCTGAAAACGAAAAATGAAAAAAGGGGTGGTTTTATGCATTTAGTGGTAGTTGCTCAGGAGGCTAAATAATATCAGCATCATGTTCCCCGCCCTTGCAAACGCGTGGAAAACTATTTTCAGCACGTTTGGATGTTTTTGCATGTTTCGGTATTGAGGGAGGGGGTGGTTTCAACCCCCGTGGGTCGTTAGGATGTATGGTTGCGAAATTTTACAGGGCATATTGAGTTTCCTCGAAAAAAACCTGATCCAACAAGTCCTCGCATGCCTGACAATGAAAAATCGAAAAAAGGGGTGGTTTTTTGCATTTAGTTCGAGAGGGGTAGGGACCGTGCTACTATCATGATCGTGTTGGCCGTCCTCGAAAACGAGGGGGTAGTCATGTTTGGTCGCTACCCCTGCACTTTTGGGGTTTTTGCAACTTTGGCGTGGACTATTTTAGAAGTATTAATAAAATAACAATAAAACAAAATAATCGTATAACATTTAAATTATAAGACAAATTTGCTGATTATGCTAGAAATTAAGAGGTCCGAAATGAATTTATTTACAAAATAACTATCTATACAGCCAACAATAAATCTAATTAAAATATCAATTTTTAATATTTGTAATTCTCTGACATCTGGGTTGTGCTAAAGAACTGTAAAATGAATTTATTTACACAATACAAAAGGAGTCACCTGGAAAAATTAAACTATAATTCTAAAATTCTTCTACATACTTAGCCTTTGAAATGCATTTTTCACTCTTGTTATGAGCTCTTCAGAAACACATAAAGCCACTCTCAAGATATTTCAAACAAGAATCAAAAAAATTTTTCATTTTAGAACAATTGTTTAATTTTTTTCCAAGTGAGTCCTATTGTATTAAAAACATACGCTTCACTATGTGCATGTGGAAGCAAAATGAGGGACATAATAATAAAATGTGAAACACACCGTATAGTATTAAAAAACAATTCACTAATCAAAAAATGTTTACTAAACTAAATAATAAGAACAAATTAATATTGAATGGTACTTACAAACTTGAACATTTTGATATATATCGATGGCTAGATAATGTCAACTTTGATTTGATCTAACATATTTATATTTAAAACCCCTACCTATGAAGGTAAAGCGACAATTGTATTCCAATTATATAATATTAAATAATATTGAAGATTAAATGATTTGTATTCAAAGCAGCTCTTCGTACAAGTACTTCGATTATTGCATTGGTTGTGTTGTATACAATCCACGAAATTTGTTATATAATAGGTTATCCGAACCTAATAAGTGACGAGTGTGTAGTAATTGGTATAAGTGACGAGTTTAAGGCAACATAGGATTTTTATTAATTGCAGATTATTGAAATAAACGTTTGTTTGTCTTTAAATTAGAGATAGATTAATGTACCTAATCTAAAATTAGATATACACACATACTCTAAGTAAAGCAGAAATCAGACAAGCAACGAAGACGCTGAAAACTAATAAGTCTCTAGGACCAGCTCATAAATGGATATAGTGATGGTATGTGATAGTAAAGGTACCAAAGAGAGATTTAAGTCAGTACCAAAACTGGAGTGGGATGACACTGCTAAACGCACCATCCACAAAATCCTGGCCCACATAATACTTGCAAGACTGACCTATACTCTAACGCACTAATGAGATTGAGCAAGCTTTGATCAAATGGAGCTTTTCCAGAAATTTTAAAAATTGGGAAAGTTATTCCTGTTCATAAAAAAAATAATATACAAGAGTTACAAAATTACAGACCAGTTACCATACCTTCAGGGTTTTCAAAAGTTATTGAATATTGCTTTTTAAACCGATTACTGATTTTTTTGAATAAAAATAATACACTTTCACATAACCAGCACGGATTCTTAAATAATAAATCAACTCATAGTGCAATGCAATCGTTTTATGAAAAGATAATAACGTATGTCGAAGCAGGTGAATGTCCTGTTGGTATCTTTTGCGATTTAAGCAGGGCATTTGACTGCGTTAATCATAAAAAACTTATCTCCAAACTTTCTAAGTACGGGGTAAGGGGCCTAGCCTTAGACTGGGTTGAAAGTTATTTGTCATGTCGCAAACAGTATGTGTCAGTTACCAATATTACGCACAATACAATTGATTCTGTTAACTCGGCATCTGTAGAAATTAATATGGGCGTGCCACAAGGGTCGGTATTAGGTCCCATATTATTTTTATTATATATTAATGATCTGGATGGTTTGAGTGCTTTAGCAGATTTTACTTTTTATGCAGATGACACATCCATTATACTATCAGATAAAAATGTTGATATTTTAGAGATGAAATGTGATGTTTTATTGGAAAACCTTAGTAATTGGTTTAGTGAAAATTCTCTTTATTTTAATGTTGAGAAAACACAGGCATTAGTGTTTCACAATAGACAAAAGAAATGTGATTATCCAAATATTCAACTTAATAATACGTCAATATCAACAAGGACGTCCAATGTAAAATTTTTAGGTATAAATATTGACAGTTGCTTGAACTGGAAAAGCCATTGTGAATTACTGATAGCCAAATTACATTCTGTAGTTTATCAGTTCAAAAATGTAAAAAATGTTCTAAACATGGCTCAACTAAGGAATTTATATTTTGCCGAGGTTGATTCTCGGTTAAGATATGGTGTTTGTTTTTGGGGGATTTCCACCCTATCAAATAATGTATTTTTAACCCAAAAGCGTGTGATAAGATGTATGGTAGGCTTATCCACAAGAGAGACCTGTAAAAATATATTTAAGGACTATAATATCTTGACACTTCCGTCAATTTTCATTTTTGAACTATGTTTATTCGTCTTTAAAAACAAGAGTAAATTTGTTTCTAACAATCATCTACATAATGTAAATACCAGGCAAAAACACGATCTTTATGTGCCCTTCAGTAAATTAAATGTCTCTGTAAATTCACCCACTTGTCTAGGACCTAGGGTTTTTAATCACCTCCCTGTGGAAATAAAACATTGCAATAAACTTGAATTATTTAGAAAGAAACTTAAAATATTTTTAATTAGCAAAACCTTCTACAAACTAGAAGAATATTTTAATATGTAAAGTGCTCTGTGATTTACTTCTTTTTTTCTTTCTTCTTCTTCTCTCTTTTAGATATTAAGACTGACTATTCCTATACAATAATGTATCATATTGTCATAAAAGGAAAATAAAGTTTATTATTATTATTATTATTAAATAAACACAGTTTGCAGAATTACAGAACAGTCAGCTGAGTCTTTATTTCTATTATATATATAGTGTTTGTAGACATTCAACGTCCATTTGACAATACACCAGACGTGTGATGGCTTTTTCAAAGGTGAGGCGATGCTTTCGAATGCCTTCTCAATCGAACTATCTATATTACTAATAAAAACATTACATTTTTTTATGATGGTAATTACTTGTTTGCGTTGCTTAGTAATAAAAGACTCTTTACTGCCATCGGCCATTTTCAGATTTTTTTCTTACCAATCCGAGTCAATATGCCGCCTATGAATTGCCTGACGCGGTCGTCTCACCACTTCACGCCATCACAGGACCATTCAGTATATACCATAAAAAATTCTGGAAAGCACTATAGGGGAAAAAAATGTCAGTAAAGATAATGCACCTTCCCAGGCAGAACACGTACGTCGTTACGACGTCGATTGTAAGTAATTTAGGGACCACAACGTCTACTTAACTTAAAAACGACATCTATTAGACGTATTGACATCTACGTCTTTTCGATGCCACACAAAAAAGCGTCGTTTAGACGTCCATTTTAGGTCCTATAAACCACAAAAGCATAATTTTAATTAAATTTAATTTAATCGTTGACTTTAGCAAATGTTATGGTTAAAAATAATCAATAGATCCTACCCAGAATAACGTCAATAAAACGTAATCACGTCATTTTCCTTTATCACAATATATGGGAATTTTATACTCGGCTGTTTAGGTTTGGAATTATAATAGTCTACTTAAGTTGAAATTGTGTATAATACAGCTAAAAAGCGTTTTCCGTAATTATATTTCAACCAAAATTGTTTGATTAGAATGAAAGAAATAGATTTTTATACATCTTCGTGCTGGCAGCACTGCCAGCGATATAGAATATAACTAGAAAGAAACATGTGTTGGCAATGCCTACTTCCTTCATGTCGTTCATGTCGGGTTATCATGTAGGGCATAATATTTTTTATTTCAATAGTTGAGTCCATCAGGTGGCACTAGACGTGTTCCTATCTCTTTATCATTTGTGTTCTAAGAAAGGGAAGCATACTGTGGTGGAACTCAATTGTTGAAATGAAGAATATGCCCGTAGCAGTTGGTGTTTGTGTAGGGAATATATGTTTGCTTCGCGTTGCCTATTCAAGCCTTACATTTGTAAAAAAAATCTTAACTAGCCATTAATATGATGTCAATAAATATTTTTTTGTAACGCCATGTTCTAAAATGACATTTATTTGACAGTTTCAATGAATCAAAATAATGTCATTATTGACAAGTGTAAAATAAAGGAAAAAGAGTGCAATAAAGAAATGTATCTACTCTTATTAGGTTATATACTATATCCATAAATAAATAGCGTGAGTTATAATGAGTGAGTTATTATGAATCGGTAGGTACAAAGCCAATTACCTTTATCTTCATGCCTAGCCTGCCCAATCGACATAACGCGCGACACACGAAGGTGGCTCTGTCCGAGAGAAATTGTTTTCCGATACGGTGAAATAGAACGGTCCATTATTATTGTGGGGAGGAAGGTGATTTATCGTGTTTGAATAGTCTAGAAGTTTTCAAATCATGATGAATTACAGCAGTCGCCTGCGGCTCGTGCTGTAGACTTCATCTGCGTGAGTTATTACCTACATTACCGCTCGTTGAACAATATACTATTTATTTCACAGTGTGAAATAAAACTTATTGGTTTCTATGAAAACAGCAATAGAATTTAGTCTATTTTTACAAAATTATATTGTTCTCTAATTTCGAATGGCAATACAAAAAAATTTGCATATAACTCGAGACTAAAATGTGTTTTTGTTTACTCGTGTGGTTTATAGCACTCGCCTTCGGCTCGTACTATAAACGCCCCACTTGTAAAAAAGAACACCATTTTAGCCACTTGTTATATAAAATATTATTTTATTAGATATTAGTTTTTTATTTCACAACTCGATCAGGAGCCATTTTGAATGTAAGTAGTGTCACGGCCGTCTCTAATAATAGGACGACCATGGTAGTGTTATCGTAAAGACATTAACTTTTGAGACAAAACTTTTCTCTGTAATATTAAATGGGTTAGTGGTGTCAACTGTTATTTGTCTACCAAAATTCATTGTGTAAGTCTATTCTAATATTATTATACTGATTTTAAAGTAAGCATTCAGACCTGGTATTTTGATAAAGCCTTAAAAAATGATGAAATTAGCAGGACTTTAAAATAACTTAATAACTGAAATAATGAATTTTTCCAGAAAAAAAAACAGTTGATATCAATTCAGTTAATATTATGACATTTAAAAGAATCAAATGTATTGGAGGAGAGAGGGTCTATTTTTTCACTAATCTGTCCCAAAAATATACATCGATTAGGCGACCATTTACGTCATAATAATGTCGAAATAACGTCACCACCGATGTTTATTTGGCGCCCTTATTCGACGTCGTAAGGACGTTGACATTGTGATCAGTAATAGACGTAAAATCGTCGTCGTCGAGGACGTCAAATAGACAAATCGGATGACGTTGGCGAGAAGCTATAACGACGTATGTGTTCTGAGAACTCTACAAGAATACGCTAAGTACAGTGTTTCACCCCTACGAAGTCTAGAGAGAGAATCACCATGAGACAACATGGTATATGGTGAACACTATTGCAAAATTGGAAGACTGACTATGCCAACGACATCTGACTGCTCGTATACAGTCACGTCGATATTAGCTTGTCATATAATAACCTAGTAAGATAAAGCTGAACAACAGGAAAACAAATGTCAATGAAAATGTGCATAGATAATCGAATACATCTTCTAGTAGCAATCAGCCAACTGAAAAAGTTAACGAGTTTATCTCCCTAAGCAGCACAGTAACAAAAACATGAGGTACTGAAGATGATATACAACTGCATCAAGCCTTTGGGACGCTAAACTGTGTGTGGAAATCCACAGTGTAGACTAGTATTACTATGAGAAGATGCCAGGGCGGAGCCAAAATGCGCGAATATTTTTACCAGTGGCATAGCTTTATCTGGGGTATAGGAATGTGTAATTGCAATAAAAGTTCCGCGGTCAAGGAACTGTGAAAATGGAGTAGATTATAACTTGCCAACTGTTACGAGTAACCTTTGATCAGGAGAAATGTAAGAATAGTAAGTTCTACTAAACTTTGCCTAATAAAGTTGTTTTATTATTATTATTACCATCGCCGCCGCTCTACTGCAGGCACCGCCGCCACTGGTGTTGACATTGAATGTCACGTAATTCTTTCTCATTGGCTTAGAATGATGGAGTGCATAAACTCGTTTCTGCGCATATTTTTTGCTGGCATCTTCTCATAGTAATACTACTTTACCCTAATACAACTAAAATAAAGATTTACAATTCAAACGTCAAATCCACGGACTTTCTATATGGGGTAGAAAATTAGTCAAGTTGTTAATGAACCTTTCTTAAAGTTATGTTTTGAATTCACTTCTTATCTTAGACAGATTTACTAATTGCGAGGCTAAAATCTATTGGAGTGCGACTTATTGCTTTGCAGTGATTTAGCGATTATTTGCAAAATAGAAGACAATTTGTTTAAATATGCACAACTAATTATTCGTACGTGGAACAGGTATTAAGTAGTGTACCTCAGGACAGTGTACTAGAACCTATTCTGTTTTTGGTGTTTACGTTGGACCTTCCCTGTTTGCCAATTGTACTTGTATATGATGTCCAACTATGTAAATTCTTAAAGTTTGATGAGTTTCCTAATTTAGTGAAAGATGTAAATGAAGTTTTAAATCGTATTTATACATGGTGCAATAAAATAGGCTTGTACCTAATCCAAAAAAATCGCAAGCATTTTGCATCGCAAATGAAAGGCTACGATCTAATTTCCATCTAGGTCATTTTGATATCATAGCAATAATACTAAAATTCAATGGGTAAATGGGGCTAAAAGTTTAGGAGTAGCATTATACGAGGATCTTAGCCATTCCCCCCACATCAAATCATGGTACCAAATTAACTGGCGGCCCCCACACTTTAATAATTGATGAGTTGGTAGAAAAAATGTGAAAAAATCTCTCGTCCAGATCTCATAAGTGATGAGTGGGTGAGAAATGTCCAGGTTTCATAATTGATGAAAGAAGGGCAAAATTTATAGTTTTCCACATTCAGTGACTTTAACCAGATGTTAATTAATTAATTTAATATTTTTCTTTGCGTTTCCTAGTCTAGCCGGGCCCCGGTTCATGGTACCCACTGACCTCCCCATAGTCCCCATCGAGGGGCCCTGATCTTAGCTTTGATCACCACATTAATTATATATTTAGAAGTTTATATGCTACATTAAAGTCATTTTACAAGTCATAACATGAAATAGATGAAAAATCACAACTAAAATTCATAAAATTAATTATATATCCAAAAACTGAATCTTACAGTTTAGTATATTATTTTTAGCTAACAGAGTACCGTAGATATAAAATACGGAAAATACAAAACGCTTGCTTAAGATTTATCTGTCATATACCATATGCTGCGCAAGTAACCCTATAGTTTTTGGTAAGTTGAATTTCAAGCAGTGTACTCATTAACCGTTTAGTATATTTTTGTAGATATTTTCTCTTGTATATTTTTCACGCTGCATCTTATTTAAAGGATACTTTCCACAGCTCTCGTGATGCGTTGTCTCAAATCACCTGAACCTAATGGTTTAGGTGATTTGAAACAACGCATCACAGAGCACGGAGGGACGTAACTTGTGTTTTGTGTTTCCCAAAGTAAAATATCGCACGGTATAAAGTGGCTACAATAGTAAGATGGCTATCGTTCGAGACTGCGTTTGACGTCTGTTCATGGTCAATTTAACGCTGTGGAAGAGTTTCGTCTGTTTATTTTCTAACAGTGGATACCAATGGAGTGATGCTCTATTCTATTGGAAGATGCCCCCCCGTCCTCATGCAAATTAAACACCAACTTATTCATCAACATTTGGTGATATGTAGCTTCCGTTACTGGCCTTTCTTGAAAGAAGAAAGGACCATACACCTTTGTGTGGGATCCAGCACAGAACACTTTTGTAGAACTCCTCACATACTTCACTGTAACTCGGACGTTCAGTTCCCATATTCGTGTTTATTAATTTTGTCACTTACGTGAGGAGTTGACTCGTCGCTGAAAATCACCCCCTCGCAAGAACCATCTTCTTCATTACGTTGCAGCATTTCAAAGCAGTAATTTCGACATTTCACCTTTTCACGTAGATGCTGATCTGTATGGGCAATCTGAAAGGCTCCCATTTTAGTTGCTTATGTAAAGTTTTCCACACAGTTTTTTCTGGGATTTCTAGTTGCAAACTCGCACGTGTTTTGACTTTTGTAGGCTACGTTGGTAAGTAGCACGAACACGTTCCACAGTTTCTTTTGACACGCGAAAACTTCCAGGACTTTTGCCTTTACATAAACACCCTGTTGTGTCATTTTTTTTTGTACCAATTGTAGATTGACTGTCTAGTAGGTAGTGGTCTAAAACATTACCAACTACCAACTTAGCTAATATGCTTGTACAGTACTTCCAACTTCTTATCGAAACTTCTACAGTTCCTCAATATAACAGCGCAAAATACATGTCTATATTACTGACAACTTTTGTCTTATAAAACATTAAAAGTGTTTACTTCTTTTGTAGTAACTGTATATTGTGGGGATTGCTGAAAACCTATACCTAAAACGTGAAACGATGAAAACACTTAATACCATCTTTATAGAGTGCAAGATTCTCCAAAACTGTGGCACAAATCGGTAAGGGCCCACAATATTCTTAAAGATGTAAATGCATATCTATCCGATAATAATCTTCAACTTCAAATTTCTAATGCAATTGAAGCTCCGATTAAAGAACTTATATCTAGAAACATAACAGGCTATCTTTTCACTATATACCTTGTTTGCTCCTAACATAGTCACATTATATGTCCATTAAAAAGAAGAGATGAACATCACATTCCATAGGCAACAGTGGCGTGGTGTGTGTAGAAAATGTGTAGAATGATAAATATTTTCATTAAAATGAATAGGGAAGATGCATGAATGAAATGAAATTTTAAAATGCTTGAAAAGGTGATTTGCTCTTAATTTCCATTACGCAGAAAACAATTATAACAAAGGAAATTCAAAATAAAATTTATTTTCCGTAAAATTAATATTTAGATTATGCCGTAATTTGTAAACAAAACCACATGACTGCAAACGGTTTCTTATTGGCATGAAGTCAATGACGACATCCGTTAGTCGGATAATTTGTCCAAAGTAGACCCTGTGTCCTAACCTCTTGTTGATGTCTGTCTATGAACTAATTTTGGAGAATCTTGAATGTAAAATTACCATATTTGTAGAGATACTCTTAGTTTTACATTTAGGCACAATGCAATATCTGTAACTCATAAGTCATAATAATGTTCACTAGCTCATTAAACCAAATAATAACACAATAACACCACAAATAAGAACTTGGTAAACTGACTGTAAACAATAAACAGTAAACTGACATTTGACGAACCCATCGAAATTGCCTTAGATATACGAAACTACTGAAGCATGTTTCTGCGGAAAAAGAAACTTCCGTTCACTATTCCTTCTTTGTCTGACAAGATCTGATTGGTTGAAGAAAACGTCCGATTGGCTTAATCGTCTGTAAATAGACCGAGAAAAAGGATGAAATATAGTGCACACAAGTTTCTCTCTCTGTGTCACTTTCTCTAATTCGAGTGCACCTTCCAGTTTGTTATTAATTTCGATGGGCTAATCATAACGGAAAACGTCACAGTTAATGGCGCCAAATAACTGCCGTTTTGAAATATCCAAATTCCTCACCGATGAAATTATTTATTTTCTCGCTGTATTAACATTCAAAAAATCGTAAATTTTACATTTTTATAACTTTTTTTTGATGTTGTATCGATTTTCATTATAAAAAAAAATCATGCAACTTCTCTATTATTGCAATTCCTGCATTACCGGTTCTTTATATAACGTGATGTAGGCATACGATATTACAGAAGATAATACAGTAAGATAAAAGGATATTAAAATGAATTGAAAAATTTAATTGCTATTCACTTTATAACTGTAAACTGAACTTCATCATGTTACGACTATGGAACGATGGATTTTCTTCTTTTCTAAACTGCTTTCTGCAAACGGCATAGCACTTCATCATTTATTTGCACTAAATTATATTGTCACTAAACTGTGTAAATATGAATAGAGAATATTATTTAGGTATTAAGCAAATCACAATTTAAAATAAAAAGACTTCTTCACCACATTTTGATCGAAAAACAGGAAAAACACTTATTAACATTCATGGCGGATGCTGTCATACTGTCAAAAGTGTCAAACTGAGATTATGATAATCGAACTGAACTAAACCGATGGTGCCCGAATCGGCCACGAATAGATCAACTAGCCAATCAAGAACTTATGGGAAGAAGTGCCTTAGATTGTGAATCTTTCAGGAACGCAAAAACTAATGCCATTATGTATCTAGATATAAGTTCTTTAATCGGAGAATTGAAGCGTTTTTTAAGGCTGTCGACTTTTGTGTTTATTATTAACGTAAGAATATTCTGGAAATGCGCTTGACACAAATATTGCTTTATAAAATTTGTTTTATAAATATTTTTTCAGTTTTTACAAAACTTAAAATTATTAGTTGGTATATTTATTCCCTGACCAGATGAAGTGCTTGATCTATTTCGTATTTAAAACATTTTAAAACAGAAAACTTGGGCACAAAATGAGAAAAACGCAACGGTGGCATTGAACAGCCTATGTTAATGCTTACTGTTGAGAATTACAATTGTCACCTCACATTATTCTATGCTATAAAACTTACGCATATTTATAAATAATAAAAATATCATTTTATGCTCTAATTAATGTTTTTATTTACATTTCACAAATTGAAAGAACTTATAGAACATATGGAGCAGATACATATGGAGATGCAACATATGGCGATGCTACATATGGAGATGCTACGTATGGTGATGCTGCATATGGAGATGCTACGTATGGTGATGCTGCATATGGAGAAACTGCATATGGAGATGCTAGATATGGTGACGCAGCATACGGCGAGGCTACGTAGGGAGCAGCAAAACCAGGAGCAACTGCTAAAGGAGCAGCAGCTAGTACTCCAGGTTTTGGATCAGCAGATGCGGCCATTATGGCTAAAGTGAAAAATGCAATCTGAAAAATCAAATATAAAGTTTGCATAATCAGGTATATAATTGTTAAAGCAATGTGAAGAAATAATTTAATTGGAAATATTTAAAATATAGGCAGCTGATATTAACTCATTTTAAATTTTAAACAATCCTTTTGTTCACTACATGCCATTACATGCCATTGTTAGGTGCTAGTTACAAAGTTGACAAAGTCATCAGACAAGACTTTGTCCTATCATCAATCTTATTTAACAACTATATGATGATGATGTGAAGTTGCTATAGGGCATCTACACGTGACGTCACAACTAACCTCAAAAATATATATTTCTTAAAATTTACAAGTATTACGTAGCTATTATTAAAATTTCTGAATGGTTCCCGTACTTTCAACCAGAATCTAGTTCAGTTTAATGTTTATGAAATTTTAAATAGTTTGTTCCAATAAAATAAGACACTTTTTGCAGGTTAGAAATCTAACCTATAATTAGCAGTATATTTTTATTAATCAACAATATTAAAAAATTATTTGCGTGAATTTTTAAATATTTGCTTGGAGCCAGTATGGCTAAACTTCATCTGCGTGAGTTATTACCTACATTATCGCTCGTTGAATAATATACTAGTATTTTTTTCGTTTTAATACATCTAAATAATAATGAAAGCTGGTTTTTAATATAATTTAATATTGGAACTCAAAGTAGGTACGTCATCAGAAAATCAAAATTAAAAAAGTTACATTTAAATTTACCCTGTTACCCCCTTTTAAGCATGCCCATGATGATGATGATGATTACAAGACAACTACATCACATGATGACTCCCAATTACATACATCCAATTATTCATTTTTTTTCGTATTATGATAGAGCATTCCGGAGATAATATTCATAAAGTGAATTTTATCGTCAGAAATCAGCCCCCGAAGTTTGTAACATCGATTTATTGACACCCTGTATACACATTTATAGTATTCTTGTTATATGGACCTCTGGAAAAATTATCTCGTTTCATCTGTATATCAAAATCTATTTTTAAATGTTCTTGAAATTTACAAAAATAGTAACTGTTAAAAAACACATAGTTTACAAAATATGGTTATAAAGATTTATAAGAAAATCGAATCGGCAAATAATATAATATACATTAACACTTACATATTTGAACATATTATTAATTGTTATCTGATGTTGCTGTTGTTAAACAATACTTTAACTACCATTTTTTTGGGTTTTATACTGATATACCCCACTTCTGCAAGTACCTGTCTACAGGATCATTCATATTGAAATAATTTAGAGGTTCCTGATTGGTATTCAATAAGGTGATATTGCATGTTTATAAGTTCAATGTGGACATAAATATTTCAGCTTACATTGTATCATTATGTAAATGGTATGCGATGGTGCATTTTTGTGTAACAAAGTTTCGGCAACTAAATTTCTTATATTCATCTATAAGTACAAAATTATTGGATTTCTTTAAATTGTTTTAAATTTGGGTTTCTTTTAGTTAAATCATAAGGCATCTTTATTATATTTGACAAAGATATAAAAATAAGTTATTACCCATCATAATAAAAATATTTCGTGTAAAATATTAGTAATCTCTAATTACCCATGCTATGCTAAAAAAGGTTGAAAAGGTTGCAAACTACCGAGTATTAAATGTTTGCAAAACAAGGGACGCCAATGTGGAAAATCAATCCTTTATTTTATTTTTTTAAATATTTCAACTCTTGCAACATACCACTGAGTTTCGTTTTCTTCAACTCTTCAAAAAATGCTTACTTGCTTACTTTTGTTTTGTTTTGTTCCTTTCTCATAGTGTCGTCTACTTACCAAATATGGTCTTGTAGTATTTAATAATTTTTAATTTGGAGTCCCATAAACATTTCTTTTTATAAAATTTTCAAGTTTTGTTCCTTTTTAATAGTCATCTACGTGCCAAATATGAGCTTGTACGACGCTTATTTATTTATTGTTTTTTAATTGGGACACCCAAGATAATTTTTTTTATTATTATTTAATTACTTCCACGTATGGTGGAAATATGCTAACGCAAAAAAAATTTTTGAAAATTTTCATTGTTCAAATAGGCTTAGAATGTCATGAAACGTCGAGATTTTAGGTTTCAGCAAAAAATTTTCTGTCTGTCTGTCGGTCTATCTGTAACTTCTTTTCTGTGCGCACGTTTACTCTGGAACCGTTTGAAATATTGACTTGAAATCTGGTACACCTATGTATTTTAACGAAATCTGGAACTAGATTATATTTTGATCTTATTTCATTGAAGAGTTGGGGGATAAATTGGGATAAATGCGGGTAAATAGATAAATCAAGGAATAAGAGTCCGCAAAATAAATTGGTATTTAGTGTATAATATAAAAGAAGTTAAGGTCTCAAAAAATGTTTTGACCCCATTAATAAAGAGGGTGAAAAAAATAAAATTGTACATTAGCATGTATACAAGAATTTAAGGTCTCAAAAAATTGTTTTACTTCATTCACGCTCACCACCCCTACCCCCACTACCACTCACCACCCCTACCCCCACTACCGATGTGGCATATCGTGTTATAGATTTTTGGGGTAGACGATGTAAAATATTATGCTATTAAAGTTTCATAAACAATAATTTCCACATAGTGAAGTGCAAATATAGTATCAAAAGTTTTTTCGTTGTGAGAGACTTGGATGGAAAATCTGGGTGTGGAATTTTAAGATTTCTAAACACCCTACAGCTTGCATTGTAATTCGAGTCCCATGAACAAACGAAGATCAGTGTGCCTGCCTTTCAAGATTATTTTAGCAGGTTGCTAAATTGACACTAATGTTTCAAAGATAGATGAGGAGATAGCGTCAGAGATGCGTCATCACGTGTGTGTCTAGATTCTACGATTTCAATTTAGAATACCATGCAACCTGTATGGTGTTTATAGATCTTCTATTATTTTTTTGATTCTATAATAAGTAGTGTGGATGCGCAGTAGATTTCCTCGAGTATTTTAGATGTGCAGTGGCTGTTCTCGGGTAGTATGGATGGGCAGTAGGTTTCCTCAAGTAGTATGGATGCGCAGTGGCTTTTCTCGAGTACTATAGATGTGCAGTGGATTACCTGAAGCAGCGATAGGCAGTAGGTTTCCCCGAGTATTATGGATGCGCAGTGGGTTTCCTCGAGAATTATGGATGCGCAGTGGCTTTCCTTGAGTAAATTGGAGGCACAGTGGGTTACCTTGAGTAGTATGGATGCGTAGTAGGTTTCCTAGAAGAAAATGCTTGAAGTAGAAGTTTTACTTCTATCATGTAATCCACAGCACATAATGATTTTTATACATTTGTCATGCCATTTTCTGTGTATTACTTCCAAATCCAGTGGAAGTATACTAACGCAAAAAAAGATTTTGAAAATTTTCATTGTTTAAATAGGCTTCGAATGTCATGAAACGTTAATATTTTAAATTTAAGCAAAAAAAATGTCTTCCTGTCGCGTCGGTCTGTCTATTGGTCTTGTAACTTTTTGGTGCTCACGGAACCATATTTAACTATTTTTTGAGGTTATCTTGAATATATTTATTTATTTACTGATATATTACGATATCCAACAGGCACAAGGCCCAATTACAGGATAAGGAGAGAACTACAAATAAATTAAGATACAAAGACATATAAAGATATAAACAAAATTATACGCACAGTAGGTATATAAACTTATTTTAGAGTAATATGAGCATGGCAAAAAAAAACAAAAAAAAAATGAAAGCATGACACTCTTTAGGATGAACAATCGTTTTAATTAAAAACATATTTCTTTATTTGCGATGGGTTAGTGCAAAATATATCAAGCCGACTTTCCAGGTTTGTGTAGTTAAGGTACATTTGATATAGCGGTGCTAACATAAGAATATTTTTTTTGGCAGTGGAAAGATGAAAAAGGTTGCAATTTCTTGAGGAAATTCTAGGTACTTTGTACATGATTTGATTGGAGAGTCTGATGCAATCGAGACGATTATTTACTATTTTATACAAAAATATTACAGAGGCAGCTACTCTCCTTTTGTCCACTTCGCAAACATTAAAGCGATTAAGCAGTATTTCGTGGGGGAACCCAATATGTGGATAATAACCGTAAATTATATAGGTGGCCGATTTGAGAAACCTACGTTGTATTTTTTCAAGTTGGAGGATATAAACGTTGTAGGTAGAGCTCCAAACCACTGAGGCGAACTCGAGGCGGGATCTTACAAATGTCACATATAGGGTGCGCATAGTGTCAATGTTCACAAACCCCTTACAGTTTCATGTGAGAAATCCTATGGTTTTAATGGCGCCGGCTACTATTGACTCAATATGTTTTATAAAATTAAGTTTAGAATCAAAGTGAACTCCTAAGTCTTTAAAAGAGTCTGGTATGTGCGATATGACACCCTGAAGATTATAATCATAGAGAAATATGTTTTGCTTTCTGGTAAATGACAATCCACTTCTGTGGATTAAGTGGCAGTTTATTGATAATGCACCAGTCATGGAGCTTATTTAGATTATTTTTCAAACTCTCACAGTCTTCGATTGATGTTTTTTCGAGAAATATTTTGAGGTTATCTTGAATATATTTATTTATTTATTTATTTATTTATTTATTTATTACGATATCCAACAGGCACAAGGCCCAATTACAGGATAAAAAGAGAATAACTACAACTACAAATAAATTAAGATACAAAGACATATAAAGATATAAACAAAATTATACGTACAGTAGGTATATAAACTTATTTTAGAGTAATATGAGCATGGTAAAAAAAAAAACAAGAAAGAAAAAAAAAGTGAAAGCATGACACTCTTTAGGATACACAATCATTTTAATTAAAGACATATTTCTTTATTTGCGATGGGTTAGTGCAGAATATATCAAGCCGACTTTCCAGGTTTGTGTAGTTAGGGTACATTTGATATAGCGGTGATGACATAAGAATATTTGTTTTGGCAGTGAGAAGATGAAAAAGGTTGCAATTTTTTGAGGAAATTCTAGGTACTTTGTACATGATTTGATTGGAGAGTCTGATGCAATCGAGACGATTATTTACTATTTTATACAAAAATATTACAGAGGCAGCTACTCTCCTTTTGTCCAGTACATTAAAGTAATTAAGCAATATTTCGTGGAGGAACCCGATATGTGGATAATAACCGTAAATTATGTAGGTGGCCGATTTGAGAAACCTACGTTTTATTTTTTCAAGTTGAAGGATATAAACGTTATAGGTAGGCTCCAAACCACTGAGGCGAACTCGAGGCGGGATCTTACAAATGTCACATATAGGGTGCGCATAGTGTCAATGTTCACAAACCCCTTACAGTTTCATGTGAGAAATCCTATGGTTTTAATGGCGCCGGCTACTATTGACTCAATATGTTTTATAAAATTAAGTTTAGAATCAAAGTGAACTCCTAAGTCTTTAAAAGAGTCTGGTATGTGCAATATGACACCCTGAAGATTATAATCATAGAGAAATATGTTTTGCTTTCTGGTAAATGACAATCCACTTCTGTGGATTAAGTGGCAGTTTATTGATAATGCACCAGTCATGGAGCTTATTTAGATTATTTTTCAATCTCTCACAGTCTTCGATTGATGTTTTTTCGAGAAATATTTTTAAGTCGTCTGCATAAAGCAACGTTTCGGCATCAAGATCTGTCGTAATATCTTCCACAAACAGGTTAAAGAGAAGCGGACCCAGTATAGATCCTTGGGGAACACCGGATTCCTGCAAGAATTCGACGGACCTGTAACCACGGTGTTGAACATATTGGTATTTATTTTGCAAGTAAGTTTTAATTAAGTTTATTAGATCCACTGATGAACCAAATGTGGCAATTATTGATAGTAGAACACCGTGATCAAGTCTGTCGAAGGCCTTGGAGAAGTCTGTGTAAATCACATCAACCTGTCTAGACAGATCAAGTTTTTCACTTAAGTATTGAGTGATACAAACGAGGTTGGTTACTGTAGATCTGCCCCTCATAAAACCGTGTTGGTTGGGCGATATCATTCCAGATGTATGGTCATAGATAACGGAGTGTAAAATAATTTCCAAGATTTTGGCAAAGTTGCAAATTATAGTGATTGATCTATAGTTGGACATGTCGTTCTTATCAGCTTTTTTAAAGATAGGACAAACTCGTGATAATTTCCATTTATCCGGAAAATAGGATGTCTGTAGTATCAAGTTAAATATATGCATGAGGGGTTTACCAAATATTATTGCACAATCTCTCACTATAAAAGCTGAGATAAGGTCAGGTCCCATCGTCATGTTAACTTTCAGTTTTTTGGTTGCGTTTAAGACTTGTTCTTCAGTTATTTCTGTTAGGGTAAGCAATAAGTTGTTATTGTTGGATTGAAAATTCTGTTCTTGATTAGTGGATGGTGTGAATGACTTGGCAAAATAGTCAGCGAAGCTATTAAAAATTCAATTTTATCTTGTAGATAATTTTTCCGTCAAGCCATGGTGGGTATGATTTATTGGTAACCTTGGCCCTAGGAGTATGTTTATATATATTATATATATATATTGTTCAAATATGAACCAGTCAGTACGGAAAATTTCCGCATACAAAGTATGAAAGTTAGCTCTTTTAAAATTGTATTTTGTGATCGTTTGACAAGGAAAGTTGTTAGTACTTGATTTGGGAATATCAACTTCAACGAGCAGTGCAGGATGATGGGATCTTCAGGGAGAATAACTTCGGGAGCTCCATTAACAGAACAGTTATTATTTCTTATTACTAAGTCTAGTATTCGTTCTAGGCTATTAGTTGTATAATTATATTGTTTTAAGTCAAAGAAGTTAAAAAAGTTTAATAAGGAGTTAAAGTTGATAGAAGCATTTTATTATTCATTACACAGTTTAGGTATTCAGGTATATTAAAGTCCCCTAAGATTAGAATGTCTGATCCATAAATGCAATACAAAGAAGCTATTGATTCGTATAGTAATTCGAAGTCAGTGTTATTACATGCTGAAGGAACGTATATTACGATTATGTGTAACGTGTGGAATTTTATATTTAATTTAACAACTAGAATATCTATTAGTCTAGGTTCCCGTCGACATAATTGCAATGTATACATATCCTCGTATAACTTCTTGAACGGCATAATTGCGCCTAGTGTATCACTTTTTTCCTCTGCGAAAATTTTCGAAAACGCGGCGTTCCTCCTCGGCATGAAAAAATATGATTTCCACGCGTCGGACTGGAAAATCGGCAAATTTATTTTGTCCGACAATTCGAAAATTGGATTCTACATATTTTTATTAAGCAATCTTGAAAGATTTCAGCTGGTTATCAATAAATGTTTTAAAATTATGTTATGTTATGTTTAGGGTGGTAGACACCCTTAACGTTCCCACGTTTTTGTCGGAGAGTTTGTAGAAATATATGAAATATATATGTAGAATCCAATTCTCAAATTGTCCGACAAAATATATTTGCCGATTTTCCAATCCGACGTGTGGAAATCGTCTTTTTCATGCCGAGGAGAAACGCCGCGTTTTCGAAAATTTTCGCAGAGGAAAAAAGTGATAGACTAGGCGCAGTTATGCCATAAAAGAAGTTATAGGAGGATATGTATAAATTGCAATTATGTCGACGGGCACCTAGACTATATGTGTGTTATATGACTAAAGCCGTCCGAGATAGAAAAAATATTGACTTTAACCGCATCAATTTTCTTATTTAGTGCTAAGAGTACACCGCCGCCTCTTTTAGTATTCGTAGAAATAAAAACGCGGTCGCTTCTGAATACGTCGTAATGGTTTAAATCGAATAATTCACAATTAAAGATATCTTTACTTAGCCAGGTTTCTGTAAAAGCAATAGCATCATGCTGATTGATGGTTGACATAGAATTAAAAAGAGTGACAGTCTTGGACCCCAGCCCAAACCAATCGACCAATTCTGACCTCGGATTCGGATTTAGCGCGTGGAAATACATGGGATTATACTTACTAGTGTAGTGCCCAAGCCATTTTTTTTGTGACTGTTATTTACAGATACAAAATTTTTTTCGTCGTGAGAGACTTGGGTAGAAAATCTGGATGTGGAAGTAGTGATTCCTTGGGCAGCGGTTTTATTCATATGGTAACTTAAGAAACAACAATTTTAATTTTCCTAACGAACTCAAAAACCACTCTGTATAAAAGCTACGCACTAGAACAATTCCTTTAATTGTACAAAATCACTCCCACAGCGGGAATTAATTTTTATTTAACATGTATTAAATACATTAAGATTAAGAGTAAGTAGCAATTACGTCAACAACGCAACAAATTACTTTTTGTAAGTATTTACTTACGATAATAATAATCGGTGAAGTCGTTTATTAAAACCGTATTACTTAGATCATAACGCACTTTTAATAACAAAGTTTTAATGTTTCGTAAAAATTGTACTTAAAGTAATCCGACTTTAATTAGCTCTTATAAAAATTAATGCCTAATAAGTTCGTATATACATTTGATAGCTAATCGATTTAAACTATTTGCCCTTTTAACGGAATGTATAATTTCTAAAATGTTCTTGATATTTGTGATTTACGTTTTATGTCTGCCTTTAACTATACAGGGCTACTGGGATTATCAGGGATATTCAGACGATGACTTAACAACTATTGTAAGTAAGCTGCTAAAAATATTTATCAACTATTTCTAAAAATCTATATTTTGGGTACATGGCGTTTTTTTTAAATACGTAGGTAATAAGTCATGATTTAATATTATGCAAAGTTATTCTTTTTATAAATATTATGTCTATCTGGAACCCATAATGTTCTTTTGACTATTTGCCAGAAAATTTTAAAGTTTTTTTTAATTTCTAGCTTTAATGCACACTGGAACAAAAAAATTGACATTTTTTAAACTAAGAATCTAAATTACTTATCTTTAAAATCCCTGATGAAAGCGTGGTCTAAATGTTAATTGTGAGATTCTATTAATTTTTCATTTTTAACGGTATCATCCCTAATGAGGAAAAAGTTGATAAAATCACCGGTAATTGATTTTTAATTACGTTTCCGATAGCGTTATTGATAAGCTACCGATATTTCTTTTCATTTGAGTATTACAAAAATCTATAAGTTCATATATAGAGTTTTTAAATGATATCAAATACGGACATTTTCACTGTGAGTGTGATATTGGTATTGTTCCGTGCCACTCTCTTTTTTTTTAAACTATTTAACGTCGGCCTATTTCCGCTACCAGGGCCATCACCGACGCCAGGGGACGAGCTGCCCCCAACTTGGAAATTTTGCCGAACCTCTTCCCTTAAGAAGAGTAGGAATCTTTTACTTGCCTAACATTTAATAGACAAGGGACCGCCTGCATTACATCTCCTCCGAAGGATGGTATATCCACTACGTAATCCTCGTCTGAAATTACGTAACTTCCGCGTATACACTGATGTACAAGCCGCTAGAAGGTGGGACGAGGACAGGGTGTATTAAATAGGTGATGCGACGACAACCCTCACAGTGGCTTCATAAGTGCTTACTTTCTACATAATATAATAGATGGCAGGGCCAATAAGTTCTCTCATTACTTGCCCATAGATAGATAATTTTACAGTTTCTGTGCATACGTGCACACAGTGTTGCATACATTCCCGGCCTTTTGTTTTTTGTTTAGTGAAACAAGAGTCCAGTGACATCTGACATTAAGTAGCTAAATTAAAACATTGAAAGAATATATGCAACACTACATGCAGCATTGCACGTGTCACCACAGCTAACCTCAAAAATATATATTTCTTAAGATTTACAAGTATTACTTAGCTATTATTAAAATTTCTGCCTGGTTCCTGTACTTTCAACCAAAATCAAGTTCAACATAATGTGTATGAAGTTTTAAAGTTTGTCACAATAAAATAAGACGTTTTTTGTAGGTTAGGAATCTAACCTATAATTAGTAGTCTATTTTTATTAATCAACAATATTGAAAAATTATTTGCGTGAATTTTTAAATATTTGCTTGTAGCCAGTATGGCTCCAGGCTAAAAATGCCTATATAAACATTAAAAGTGAGAATAAACGAAAAAACCTTAAAATTTGAGGTTATGTTAGTTATACGATGCACATGTCCAGGTAATTGTAGGACCTTATTGCTCGCGCCATCTACTAAAGTAAATAGAAACCATGCACTTATGAAGCCATTATTATAATGGGAAAGTGCTGTACGTCGGACCACCTATTTAATACACCGTGGACGAGAACGCTGTATTTCCCAAAATGGGACCCCATCCAAGTACTAACCGCACTCGACGTTGCTTCAACGGAATATCGACTGATATTCACATTGAAGTCGCCTCTACGCTCACCCCTGCCACTCTCTTATATTTTAATAGTCTTTTACAAACATTTGGGAAAAATTTGAGGCCTCGACCGGTTTCAACCAAACCGGTCGGGGAAAAGGTCTTTGAAACGAAAAGGTTTAAATTTGACAGCCTGCGTCAATTAGTAATTTTTAGGTTAGAAATGGAAAAAAATATGAATTCGAATTAGTTATTACAGCCGGCTGTATCGGGGTGCCAGACTTTCCATTTCCTGTCTAGTGTGTTAAGAAGGGTACTCATTCTTATGACTGCTGAAATAACATAAGTAAATCCGTTGCTGGCTCTCCTACTATAACCTAATGAGTCCCTGATCTGATGGCAGAAAGCTGAAAAAGATGAGGCAATGAGAAAACTAAGATGAAAGAGATTACAAAAGCGTTAAAATCATAATTACTTACTTTCTTTCATACAACAGAGCCGGAAAAGAGGAAGCAGTGAGAAAATTAAGAAAGGTACAAAAATCGGCCTGTCTAGGGATAACGGGAGCAATGTCAGCAACGCCCACCGCAGCCATGGAAGCACTACTTTGTCTGCCTCTACTATACTTAGTACGTAGACAGTCAAGCACTGCTAGCAGCGTACAAGCTAAAAACAAACGATACGGGACTATTCTAAGAATAGAATCAGTCAGATAGAATCAGCACAAGCTATAACTTCGCAGGAACCTTCGGAGTATACATACCTGACAGGAGAGAAGAGGGAAAAAGGCAACTACAAAGGCATTCAAATGATACCATATGGTATACTGACTGATCACGAACGTCAAAAAGTACTAGAGCAGGAATTACGTGGGATGAACCAGAGACAGAGATTAGCCTAAATCTAGCAGAAATCAAAACTATAGAAATTTGTGCACGAGAATTGATACAGAGATACACATTGACAAACGAATCCGTATCCTCACTGACAGCCAAGCATCTCTCAAAGCTCTGTATGTAGTAGAGATACATTCCAAAAAGATAAAAGACTGCTTTGATTCCTTGACGAAACTGACAAAACTGGAGGAACAAAACAGTGCACAACTGAAATGGACGCGAGAACACCGACAATGAAGGTAGTGAAAAAGCAGATAAGCTGTCAAGAGAAGGCACAAAAATAGCCTTAATGGGATCCGACCCAACCTGCAGGATATTAAATGACACTATAATATACATGCTATAATACTATATACGGCAAGAGGGGTGGTAAATAGTAGGTGCGGTACGAATTTTTTTGCAACATCTTAACTCCATGGGATGCCATTTGGTTTGGTTATTCCTTGCTCCAAGGAGATTCGTTTTCAATTAGGACACGTCAACACTTTCCCTTAGGAACCAAGATGGCTGACATTAAAAAAATGTAATTGCAATCACTCATATTGCTGCAAAACATACGTTTGGTTTGGGGTATATCGTTTGGGGTATAATCTGCATGACAAATTTAGCCAAGGTAATTAAAAAAGAATGGCCACCATTTTGGTTCCTGAAAAAATGTCATCACGTCCTAATCGAAAATGAATCCTTTGGTATAAGAACCAGCCGTGCCAAATGGTACCCTGTAGAGTTAAAGTGCAGTATTCGCTCTATTTATGCGGCGTATCGCACCCACTAAAAGAAACTATTAAGTCAGAAACACAACTTGTCTTGAACTGGGACGCCAGGGATGAGACAATCACATATATTCATCGCTGACGGCCCCTTCAAGACAAAGATCAACGAATTACTAAAGCTGAGCAGAAAACAGATGAGATATGCAGTGGATATTCTAATAGGACATTGCACACTAAATAATAATCTAGCCAATATAGAAATGATGGACAATCCACTCCTCACCACATACTATGTGAATGCCCATCCTTGGTGGCTGGAAGGCTTTCACACTTTGGGAGACCATTTATGACCCCGGAAGAGATATCCACAGTTCCCATCTACTGTACACTCGCCTCGTTGGGAGGAACGGGACTAATAAGATAACGGGACTAAGGGGTACAGTAAGCTTAAGCTTCAATACAGCGGTGTGGCACCGCAACCCGTAAGGAAAGAAAATAGTGTTTATTTATCTTAATATAATTTTAAATAATTTATTTATCATTAGATTTTCTATAATGTAAATATTCATTTAAGTTTTAAATTATTTGTCATATTTTTAATATCCCTTTATTTTGCTTTAGACTCAGTTTGTTACTAAATATGGATATCCAGTCGAAACACATATAATAGTGACAGAAGATGGGTACATTCTAACGACATACAGAATACCACATGGTAAGGAATCTGATAAACCAAATGATAAAGTTATTTTGCTTGTCCATGGATTGGGTGGTACTGCTGAAAATTTTCTAGCACTTGGAGCAAATAATGCTCTTGCATTTGTGCTAGCTGACAGAGGATTTGATGTATGGTTGTTTAATGGACGAGGAAATTCACACTCTCGAATGCATATATTTCTAAGTCCAGACTTTCCTTTCGGAGCACAATTCTGGGACTTTAGGTAGGAAGGTTGCACTTAGTTGTAGCACAATACGTTTCGACTTAAAGTCTTTTGCAAAATATAAAAACCATTTGCATTTACTATTGCTTACGGTTTACTATTTCATCTCACAAAAGACGGTCATAAATAAATTTCTTCCATCTGCCGTTTAAATACTTCATTCCCACCGAATCAGATTGGTTGTAATTTATGTTACTGATTTGATATTTGGTCGAATTCGGCACTCATTTGTTGTTAATTCATGTTAAATCCACGTTGAGTTACAGAGCTGGAATGGGTTTTTCCACGCTTGCAGATGAATAATGCGAAATTAAAGTATTTTTGAAATATTCGCCATTTTCAGTAAAAACTTTGAACATATCACAAAAATATTTTATCTATATTTTTTAATAATGTTAAGTATTTATCATTACAAATAACAAAAGTGGTAAAATATTAAAAATAGATTGGCATAGTCACAGCAATTCTCCTGGTATTACTCCAATAAATTATATTAACTCTGCTTCTCTTCATCGGATGGCGATGAACCAGAATGACGACGTTGAACCATTCGGATTGATAATTCGCCATTGTGGAACTGCGTAATATTTATTTTCAATTTTTTTCCCTGCGGTTCACGCAACTTCTCCGATGTTTTTCACTGTCTCCTGTCTGTAATAAACTTTATAACATTATTATTAAGTCGGGGGATGTATTCGTTTTTCTGACATAATCTTTCAATACACTCCATATTTCTTCTATCGAATTGAATTCACAACTAGAGGAAGCATTATACTCTTCGCCGATTTACTGAGCTTTTTATATAATTGTTACACATTCTATAGGATACTCTTCGCATTTTTCTTGTAAATAATGTTAGTTTTTGGACATTCTAAATTTTGTGATACCAACTTTGTTGTGAAAAAAAAAAAATCACGATGTGAGAGATCGAACCCGGGACCCTTGGATTGCGAGACGAGACTCTTGCCGCTACACCACCATTTCTTATTACTAAAATTGTTAATAAGTGTAATATATACCATTAGAAAATTTATTGTGATTATTAGAAAACACACATTTGTAAAATGTATTTAAAAAAAAATAGTGATAGGAAATAACATTTCGCAAGGTTTCTATTTATTACAAACCATAAAAAATGTAAAAAATATTTTTTTAAATTTTAAATTACTAATAACTTTTTTATTTACCAATCTCTTTTGTTGAAAAACAATAGGGTTCTTCCTCTAGCTAACACTAAGTTACTCTCCAAATTTCAGTACAATCGGATTTTTCTTTCTTGAGTTATCGTGCTTACAAGAAACGTGACGGACGGACAGACGGACAGACGGACAGACGGACGGACAGACGGACATTTTGAAAGTTGTTCAGAATTCGTTTACTAACATAATGATATAAAATTTTTTTCTCTACGAGCGATATTTACTGATTTAGAAATGTGCCGATCAAATACAATATACTCTTCGTTTTTGCGAAGAGTATAATAATAAGAAGGGAGTCTTAAAATTGTGTGACCATGTTGTTTGACAAGTTCATCTATTACATATTTTCTTTATTATATATAGCATTTGCATATTTTATCGCCTGTAATTGCATTTTTTTTGTTGATTTTTCATCAAAACCTGGATCAATGTTTTCTTAAAAACTCGATTATTCCAAACCTTGTTATCCGGTATTTTCTCCAATTGTCGCGAATAGTATGGGGCACTATCTAAAACAATAACAGAGTTGAGTCTTATATTAGGTAGTAGGCGTTCCACAAACCATTTCTTAAATAAATTGTAGTTCATATCTTAATGACAATCGGCCGATGGTTTGACAATGTTTTATGAGGAAAGCATCGAACATCCCTTCACGAATTCATCTTCATTACCCGCATGTACTATTATACTGGAGCGGATCTGGCGAGAAAAAGAAGAGTTTTGAAACCAACTTAAAAAAAAAAAAATTGACAATTCGGTTACACGCGTTCTCTTTTATCATCTTATCAAGTTAGTTCAGCTTAATCACACGAGGTGGGGCGGGGATTTGCATTTAAAATTCGCAAAAACACGTTCTTTCACGATAACTTTGTTATTATTGACTTGACGAAAAAAAAGTTGAATCAAAAATTGAAGACCTCGCGGAAGCGCATAATTTGGTAAATTTTCAAATCCGACGGTAACTTTTCGTGAAACTTTTTTTTTAAAATACACGTTTTTTTGCCGTAACACTAATATACAAAAAAGTAACTCCTTAATTTTTTCACGAAAAAAGGAGGCTGAGATTTTTTTGAGGTAGGTGAAATAGATAAGAATCGATGAAGCCGGAGGATGAGGGTGGTGGGCCAATAAGGGGAGAGGGAGGAGGTGGGGAAAGAAAAATTATTCAACTTTTTCCCTGAAGTACGATTTTGAAAAACCAAAATGGAATTTGTTCGCTGTTAGCTCTAGTATTTGACTGACTATTTTTTTAAATTTTTTTTAAATAAGCAAATTTGTGGGAGGGGAAAAACTTTCTGTATTTTTTTCCAAATGCGTTTTTTTTTTACGTAGAGAAAGGGTTCAGAGGAGAAACTTTTTTACAGGTAAGTGAGGATCCTTTTTATCTTTATTTAAAAAAAAAAATTATCGCAGTCCAAGCAATAGGAAGAGAGGAGGGGACATAATGCGTTTGCGGGAATAAAAGGTTAAGGAAAAGGGATAGGGACTTCGGACCTTGATATTCGGCAATATAAATCTTTTTTTCAACTTAATATTTTGTCAATGTACCCTTTATCAAATATTAAACTGCCGAAACGGCAGTTTATAAATATTTGCGCTATTACTATAGTGTACACATGCACAAACCTTAGATTCGGACGAGTAGGTACTTTAACAACTAAGGTGGCGTTATAACATTAAAAATGCTTAAAACAAACATAATTTGTTTTTTAACAATATCGATAGGTAAATAAAAAGTTATTAATCATTTAAAATTTAAAAAATCGTTTTCTGATTTTTTAAAATTTGTAATTGAATAAAAAATCTTTTAAATGCTAAATAATAAATAATAAAGTACATTATTGGTAAAATCAAAAGGCTATCGACCGAGGTACTTCTGCCATTTTAAATGGTATTTTCTATCATTTATTTATAACTAATATATATTTCATAACAATATAATATTAAAACGTTGAAATCCCAGAATCGCAAGTTTGAAACACAGGCAGGTTATTATAGACGTACTTGCTCCTTTTTATTTCTTTTTATATTGACAAATGTTTTATCAAATAAAGTCGTCAATATAAATTTAAAATAATAATTATTTCCAAAAAACTGGGAAGAGTATTCTAAAGAATATGTAACAATTATATAAAAAGTTAAACAAATCGGCGAGGAGAATGATTTTTACTCTAGTTTTTAATTTATCAACCGTGAAGGGGTGACACTTTTAGAGATTGAAGAGGGAACATATGCAAAACGTATTTAATGATAAAGAGATCATAAAGAACTTGGAAGTCTAATAGCAATTAATCGCAGTACCGGGCCAACAATCACTGATTTGCAATTTTCTCGAAAACTGCTAATGCTAGAAAAAAAGTTTCAAATGAAAATGTTACGCCAATCATTTATCTTCATATGTCCTCGATATACTTTTTCGAAAGATAAAAAAGTTTCCCGCCTGTTACATTTGAGAATGCAAATTTTCGACATAGCCTTAGAAAAAAAAAGTAATGATTTACTTATTAAAATTTGATCTACATATTAACACATTTTATTAACAAATATATAGTGATAAAATTTTGAGAGAAATCCATTGTGCCCAGTGGCGGTCTGGCCAGGTTGGTTAGTCGGCAAATGCCGACTGGGCCCTAGGGTCGCGTTTAATGAGGGGCCATGCTTATTAAAAAAAATTTGGTACGGGAAAATTTTTTTTAGATTTCTCCCCCCCCCCCCCGCTCATCAGAAAATTTTGGGACGAAAAATTTTTTTTTCGGATTTCTCTCCCCCCCCCCCGCACATCAAAAAAATTGGGACGACGTTTAGATACATGCGAAGCAAAAATATTCAAATCGCTGACGAACTGAGTTTGAATATTTATTGTAAAATGCCGACTAAGCCCTAGACACCCAGACCGCCACTGATTGTGCCGTTTTTGAGTTAGTTAAACGAGTTAGTTTTGAGCGAGTTAAACGAAAAAATAATTGTTTTATATATCCAGTAGACACCTAAAACTAGAGAAATGGGCCGCGAAAACTCGTGACAGCGTTAAATAATTATTTATAATAAGTTTAATATTTGATATAGGTAGATTGATAAAATATTAAGACGGAGAAAAGATTTATATTGCCGAATATCAAGGTCCGAAGTCCCTATCTTTTTCCTTAACTCTTTATTCCCGCAAACGCATTATGCCCCATTCCTCCCTTCCCATTGCTTGGATTGAGATACATTTTTTTTTTAAATAAAGATAAAAAAGATCCTCACTTATCTGTAAAAAAGTTTCTCTTTCCTGCGCAAAAAACGCATTTGAAAAAAAACAATGCAAAAAGTTTTTCCCCTCTCACAAATTCGTTTATTTAAAAAAAATAAAAAAAATTTATCAGTCAAATACTAAAGATAACAGCGAACAAATTCCATTTTGGTTTTTCAAAATCGCACGACAGGGAAAAAAGTTCGGGGGTTGAATAATGCTCCTTTCCCTACCTCCTTCCCCTCCCCTAATTGGCCCACCACCCCCACCATCGATCGTGAAAAAACGTGTTTTTGTGAATTTTAAATGCGAATTCCTGCCCCACCTCGTGTGATTAAGCTGAACTAACTTGATAACATGATAAACCGAACTGTCAAAAAAAATTTTTTAAAAAAATTGGTTTCATTTCAAATCCAGATCCGCTCCGCTATTATAATACGTTTCCCTCTGGAGAGTGGAGCTGGGTACAATTTGAAGATGTTTTTGTAGCGTCATCGGACCATCCTCTGGATCTAATTTCAAGAGTATCGAACCAAGTCTCATCCATATATATTCTTTTATTTTGTCCAAATCATTCATTTTCCCTCCCTGATTCTTCTAGATTCAATAATATATCCACCCATGCATCTTTTATTCAATTTATTATACGAAAAAACTTAAACTTCGTCTTGTCAAGGTTGCATGACTATAAGGAAAATATACTGCTTTCTCGTGTATTCTATCATAAATGTCATTTTTTTTCATATTTTGCCCTACTAGATATACACCTGAAAGGTTTCTTAGTTCTATCCCTTCTCTTCAATGTCCCCTTTGAACGAGACGCCGAATTTATGGCCTACAAATCTTAGTCAGTTCTGCAATGCGTTTGAAAAGTCCAAAACTTTTACCATTCCGATATTTAAAAAGTTGATGTATACATTCAGAACTACTTTTTTTGCCCTAGGATGAATATGATTTCTCATCCGCATTACATCCGTTAAAAATTATTGTTATCTACTTCAGATGGATGCCTTAAACTCAATATTATTAGGAGATATATTTTCAGCACCTTCGATGATATCATCTTAATATTCAAACGGACGCCAAATATTATGACCAGCTGCCTCAAATTAGCGTCAGATGGCCATAATAAAATGACATATGGTCGCCCGTTGATCGTTCTTTAATGAATGCTGTCTGATAGTCTGGTGCTCTTTCGATGTGTTTCTCTAGCTATTCGAGCAGAAATTTGGTGTAATATTTGTCTCCTACGCTGCAGTGTTATTTTTCAGTCACCAACTATATTTTGTGGTGAGTTGATTTTAGGAAAGGAATGAATATATCCCATTCCGTAGGGACAGGTACTATTTTCATCTACACTTTGTTGATAATTTCTAAGGTTTTCCTTTAGTCTTTCCGGTCCATGGTGCATTAATTCATTGTTTATTTGGCTGTTTCAGGTTCAGTATTTCTTCTTACTCTAGTCATTATTCGTAGAAGTTGGTCTTTTGATGGTAATTTGCCCAAGGACCAGCGATCCGTTTCCTATATTGATTTTGCTTGTTTATTTTCGCTTTCCCTTCTTCCGACAGTCTCTTTATCCGATATTGCAGTGGTATGTGTCTTCTCGTGTGTGTATTGTTTCTTTATTTTTTCAGATGTCTGAAGGTTAATGAACAAATTCTGAACAACTTGCCAAAATATCCATCTGCTAGTCTTCTGCACGTCCATCTGTTCGCTCGTCCTTCATGGCTGTTGTAAGCATGACGTTACATCACCATTGGGCTTTAGGAAAAATTATAGTAAATATCACCGGTTAGGGTAATAAATAATACAATTCAAACAAGACACCAGTGGTGAGTGCGAACGACTAGCTGATCTAATGCGAGAGCTGGGTTTTCGCGGGTTCTTTCCTTTTTAGGTGAACAAGAGGTAGAATTAATATTTTTACAGTATTACACTTAACCAGTTTGTTTCGTTAGCTAAAAAAAAATGGTGTTTTGTCAGGGCGCCATCCACAGAAATATTTAAGCAATGGCTAACCCTAAAATAACGAAATTGACCGCTCTGGATAGGTTAGATTGTAGATCGGACAGCCACAGACAAAAAAAATAAAAAATGAAATTTAAGATAAAAAAAATCACAATTTATTAATGTACTTCAAAATCGTTATCAGAACAAATGTAGAACAATAAATGGCAAATTTAATAAGGATCACGTAATCTCTTTGACTAATAAAAAAAATGTTTTTATGCAATGAATACAGAAATACAATAAATGAAAAATATCACTTTCTCATCAATTTTCTAAAATGCTGTACACTAGGCGAGAGCTCCAATAGTCCCTGCCAAAGGTCTCCACTAAACACAGTTAGGCCCCCGACGTGATAGGATGACTGCCTGACCTGTATGACGCTAGAGTTTTGCTATTTGTAGAAGTTATGTGAGTTGAATAAAGTTGACTCTACTTGACTGGAATACTTGACTGGACTCGAACTAAACTTGACTTAATAAACTTAACTTGACTTGACCACGATAGTTTGGATTTATGAAATTCTCGATAGATATTTAACCATACCAAACTGTACCATAAGATTTTCCCTTATCGTTTTGACTTCAGATTACAAATGATTTATATATACATATAATCGATTACAAATTATATTCAGCGAAAATGAACTGAATCAGCAAAACTGTCTCAATATAATCAAAACATTCTCGATATAATCCTTAATAAAATCAGCAAAACTCCTACGTTTTTGGAAGAAAGAAAAAATAGTTATTAACACGTGTTCGTACCAGTATGGTTATCTTAAATAAGTTGATAAAAAATTAAATAGAAGAAAAAGAAAATATGGCTAAAGGCCGTTAGATATGAATTAGAAGAATTAACTAAATAATTCTAAATACCTTTTACTGTATGTAGATAAACGCCGATAACACAGAAGTGACAATTATATATTGTCTTAAATTATCGACATCGAACAAACTAGGAGTGATAGCACTTGCTGAGCAGAAACGGGAAATGAAGTTTCCGCCGCTCTGTCAACTTATTAAAAAGGTACCCCTACCAAAACTCTATTTCGGTGCTACCATATTTCATAAAAATAAAATTTACTATTGATTAAGACAACTAAAAGGTACGAAAGTTTGCAGCAAATTGAAAATTACTAATTAAGCGGATATGGCCTGTGTGTTTAATGGCAGCCGGTGGCAGAAACTGTAAAATGTAAAATAAACAGATGTTTAAATACAATAATATAAATAGACATGATCTTGGTAAATACTTGTACAGTGATTTTTAAAGAATAGGTGTGATTAACTGGAATTTAATAAAAATGCGTAAAATTCCTAGGTGAACGCAACAATGATAACTTAAGAAATACCTACTATCAAAATTTTAATACTTTTTCATGGATATTTGATTCTTAAGTATCCACAAATGCCATATGAAATATGATTACTTTATAATTTAACACATTCAAAAAGTCTATTTTGGCTGGATTAGACCGATTGTCTTGATTTTCATTTTTGAGTGGACTTTTTGTGTTTCTACTAATGACGACAGGGTTGCAACTTTTTGATTTATCAAAATCGGACCAGCGTTCCTAACCCGTAAGGGAGGGCCTAGATTTCTTTTCTCCACAGTTCAGATATTTTTTGGGTAAGTTCAAAGTTGTTGAAAGTATTTCATATACCGTGAGGAAATGTTAACTAAATACGTAAATAAGCAATAATTTTCTTTGACAAGTATAAACATTCTTGTTTAAACTTTGGCTGTGAAGGTAAAAATAATATACTAACACAATTTTAAGCTCATGCCTATCTACCTGTTCATCGTTTTCGAAGTTCTTTTTCGTTGACCCCAATTATTTCACTTTGGGGAGTGACCTATTAAATTTCCAGCATCCATCTCGAGCAAGATCCAATAAAGTTTCATCATTTTTATATTTCTCGACAACTAGGGATGGATTATAACGATATTCATAGTTATTTGTAGCTCTACCTTGATCAATTTCATAGATCATCTGTTCTTCCACTTCATGTACATATGGGAAAATATTCGTTCTATGTAAAATTAGAAGGACATCCTTCGTCCGCAAACAAATAGCTACAGACGAGTGCCAAGGAAATAAGTTGAATCCCGATCATGGTACTTCGATACACCAATCGGTACTCTTCTACCTCACATGCTACCTCATATGCTAAAAATCTTGACATAAGCGCAACCGGTCGCACTAAAAATCTTGACTCTCCCGACGAAGTCGAGATGGGTGGAAACCCTGAATGATGAAGATATCAGGGCCATTCTGTCGAATCTCTTGAGAAACAACAAGCCTAGCATGATTTCATAAAGATGCAATCATTAAAATAAATTAGCTAAAGCTAAACTAGCCAAATAAATTAAGTTTACATATTAACGTATATATTTTTTTAGTTTTCACGAAATAGGAATATACGACCTGCCAGCAAACATAGATTACATATTAGAAAAGACCAACAAATCAAAACTTTTTTACGTTGGGCATTCCCAAGGAACCACTTCTTATTTCGCTTTGATGTCAGAGAGGCCAGAATACAACAATAAAATTGAATTTGGAGTAATGCTTGCTCCCCCAATATTAATGAATTTTACTGAAAATATAGTCAAAAAGTTGTCTAAACTTAATCCTCAATTAGGGGTAAGTATTTTTTTAGCGAAACTGGCCTGCGATAATAGGCACTACAATATTTTCCAAAATAACAGATGATTTAATTAATTTTTAACATTTTAACTATTATTAATATTTTATAGATAAGAATGTCTACAAACACCGTTGATATGATAAGCGATAAGCGTTTCATAGAATGAAAAGATCTTTTAAATGCAGCACATGAATATGTTATGCAAACAATTCTACGCTCATTTTGAACTCATATACACAATGTAAAATGAAAAACTATGATGTTCCACAGGGCTTATCTGTGAGCTTTATTATTTCTTTTATATGTCAATAGATTACTGGTCTTAGGAAATTCTTTAATGTTTTTTCCAAAAAACGAGATTTTCGAAAAAAAAATTGGAGCCATTTTGTCATATATTTTTAAATTGTAGATTTTTAAACATTACAAAGGCGATAAAAATGATTTTTTTCTGTTATTTTAAAAGTGCATTTCATGCATTGTTGTAGAATGAGCTTTTTCTGTAATTTTATTATCGAAAAAATGTATCCACCCATAAGTTCTTCCATTCATTAAAAGTGCTAACAACGAACAATTTAAAAAGAATAAATTCTTCTACATTAATTAGAAACTGAGATATCGTATGTAGTTCGTTTAATGCATTTATTTCTTCTTATTATTCACACCGTCTCGCAAGACATTTTCTGATTCAAGAAAATTATTCTAGTTGGCCTCCGCTTGATAGTACGTCTGGCGACATCAAGCCATGTCACGGTTACCTGTGCTAGCCTCATTAAACCTCTTTTCCATCAGTTCTTCGGCGATTGCCCAACGCTTTGGAAGGCGTCCTCTTGGCCTCTTGCTATCTGGTTTTTCCTGAACTATCAACCATTCTACATTGTTCTCGCTCCTGTTGACGAGGCCAAAAAATGAGAATATTCGAGAGAATACGATGTTGGAGAGTCTGTTTTGGAGACTTATTTCTTGAAGAATCGAGGTACTAGTGCGAGGCGTTGTCCAGGTAACAAACGTCTCCAGACCCACATCTCGAAATCTTCAATACGCCGCGCCGCCTGTGTGCTTCTCTAATGGCACATGCCCTAGAGGCGTAGAGAAATGTCGAAAGAACTAGTGCGTTAGCCCATCTCGTGACATTTCTATGATGCCAATTTTGGTCAGCTGGCAAGTTGCCGATTTTTCCATCTGTATTCTTCGCTAAATCTCATAATCGCAGTACCCAGTATTGCTCACAAGGGCTTCAGGGTATAGCTACTCCATCGTGCCAGTCCTCAGCACACGTCGCATCACGTGTTCACTATAGATGTTAAAGCGGATTATTGATAGAGCACAACCCTTTCTGACCGGTGGCCGTGGTACGGTGGTTAGAAAGGGCTGATGCCAAATTTTTTGAAGACCTTTGGTTCTTGTGCACATACAATTTTAATTTTTCCTCCTTTAATAATGGGGCGGAGGTGGTAGTGGGATTGGTAGTAGCATTGGTAGTGGGGGTAACAGATGCCATAATAATGTTGACCATGGTTTCTCGTACATACTAAATCCTAATTTTACGGATGGAGCGACCGTAGATGCGTCTTCACTGTGTATGTATCTCGATACTTCCAGTGAAGCAACGTGCAGTGCGGTTAGTACTTGAATGCGTGACCAATCCATCTTGGGAAAACAACGATCTCGTCCCACCTTCTAGCGGCTTGTATATCAGTGTATACGCGGAAGCTATGTAATTTCAAGACGAGGATTACGTAGTGGATATACCATCCTTCGGAGGGGATGTAAAGCAGGCGGTCCCTCGTCTATTAAATGTTAGGCAAGTAAAAGATCCCTACTATTCTTACGAGAAGAGGTTCGGCAACATTTTCAGGTTGGGAGTAGCTCGTCTCCTGGCGTCGGTGATAGGCCCTGGTAGCGGAAATAGGTTGACGTTAAATAAATAGATAAAAAAAATTATGTATTCAATTCAATTCATTCAATTAAACAAATTTTGGCTTACGTACTCCACTACATGGATGTGGAAGTAAAGGAAGTAAATACGCAGGTATACGCGCGCTCGTTACATCAAAACCGCGACTGTTAGGACAAGAGTATTTCTCCCACTCCGCTAGGTGAACGTGCGGAGATGCATTTTATTTAGGTACTTATTTAGAGTACCCAGACAAAGTCAAACGTTTCGCGAAACATCTAGTCGGGGAGCCCACCCTGGCTGTACGTCCCCCCCTCCCGATCCTAGGGAACAATATTTTTCGTAAAGATTAAAGCCTAAGGAACAATTTTAGGCATGTTCCCCAAAAAATAAAACTGGCTGTACTTTCAAAATGGCGGCCATATGTGAAAAAAAAAACTGTTGCCAATCTTGTTTTTGTCATTTAACCCAAAAACTAAAAAAGATGGACAAAACCTTTTGTCACAAAAAACAATGTGCTTAAAATTCTCTACAATTTTCTTTCTATATGGATAGGAGTTGCCGTTTTCGAGATAAATGTTTGCAAATTATGCGCTATCCAATCTGGGATTAAATTTTCAATATGACGCGGTGCAGAAGTGTGCAATGATTGCCAATTTGAAGCTACAAATATTAGTTCTGGAAACCCTGTAAATTACTTCTAATAAGTTTATTGTTGCTGGACCTAAAACAAAAAAACTCAAAGACTGGAAACACATTTTAACAAATGACGAGAATGAACAAGAGCTGATAAATCTGCTTTATGGTATTTGGACATCTGAACCAACTTTTACCAAAAATTTAAGAAGCAGAAAGTTTATTTTAATTAAAGAAGGGGACGGTTTTTATATATACATACATACCTTCATTCATTTACTGGATGCGACTCAGTCAGCGCCTTTAAGAGAAAAGGAAAAATAAAACTCCTAAAAATGTTACTTTCTCCCAAATATACCAAATATATCCGAATATTTCAAGATTTGGGAAGCAGCTGGAATACTGATGATAAATTAATCCCATCATTAGAGGAGTTTACATGTGCCATATGTGGATCAATGAAATGCGCTAACGTGGACGAGCTTCGCCCAATTGACACTAAGTTGATTTTCTTCGATTCCACCATCAAGAGTTTGTCTTATTGACCATATTAAAAGGCGTGTTTACCAAACGCGTATTTGGCGATTAGCCGACGAAAGTATTAACAATATTCCAAAGCCTTGGAATGATTATGGATCGCAAGAAAATGGAGAGAAATTGGTGTTCAACAGATAAAATACTGCCTCAATCGCTTACCGAAATTCTTTAAGATGATTCCAAATCAAATCATAATAGACGAAAGTGACGATATCATAAATGAAGCAATAAACGAAGAAGACGTGGAACAAATTTTCGATGTATCGGGAGACAGCGATAGTGAATCTGAAAGCGAATGAGGTGTTTACTTACGTTTTATATTGAATTTTATATTTTATTTTAAGAGCTGAATCATTTATCTGGAAAATAGTAACTCCTATCCAAATATTGTATAGGAACAAAATTGTAGACGATGTTATGCACTTTGTTTTTTCTACGATTGTGCTGAAAGTCAAATTTTCTAACTTCAAAATGACTGCAGAAAATATCACTTTGCCACACGCCTTGATTTCATCTTCACACACCGAAATAAAATAATGTGTTTACCTTGAAGAATTTTATATTATTTACTGGTAATAACAATTAAATTCTATAAATGTACATTAATTACACATGAACTGCAATTACAAAGTCAAATTTTCTAACTTCAGAATGACTGCGGAAAATGTCACTTTAAATAAAATTTTGGCAGGCAGCAAATTTAAAATTTTGGAAAGACTTTAAAAAAGGGAAATAACTTCACAGCCGTAGAAAAAATAGTATGTAACACACATGTGGCAAGCTTCATTGCAAAACTCCTATGATAGGAACACTCGTTGCGCTCGTGTTTTTTTTTGGGGGGGGGAACATGTCTAAAATTATTCCTTAGGCTTTAACCTTCATGAAAAACATTGTCCCCAAGGATCGAGGGGCACGTACAGTTAAGGTGGGCTCCTGTAGTAATCAGAAAATGCTATTTTTCTTACATTCCTACTGGATCGAAATTTCGATTTGGTATATGCAGTTAAAATGCCACTCTTGTCCTTTCGATATCAACATCGTAGAGCCTCATATATTAACGAAAATTTGATCGTTTAAAAATTTCGTGTTTTGTTTTCTCTGTCGTAATTCACTGAATACTCAAATGTATTACAGCCATAGTCCAGTCAGTGGTTAAAGAGAGGATTCCCATGCGAAAATTTGCTGTTTTAATCCTACTCCAGGCATTAGAGATCATATAGGCCCCCTACCTAGAAAAATTTATGGTAGTCCTGGAGATAGCTTCCCTCCGGAACCCCCTCAAAATTATAGAAAAAAAGCAAAAAAATCGTTTTTTTTTTAATCTTTTTTTTTCTTCGTTTCAGGAAAAATTCGGAAAGTAGACAAAATTTGCAACAAAAAAGGTCCTTTGACATTTTAACGTTGAACGAACGGGGAAGCGCTAGCACGCCTCGAAACCTCGGCGCATGTTTCGGGACCCACTCGCTCCCCTCCCGTTCGTCGTACGTCAAAATGTCAAAAGACCTTTTTTGTTTTAAATTTTGTTTGCTTTCTGAATATCTGGGTATTATCTAAAACGAAAAAAAAAGATAAAAAAAATAAAAAAACAATTTTTTTGTTTTTTTTTTCTTCTAAATTTGAGAGGGTTCCAGAGGGAATTTTTGATGGGAAGTTGAAGATTTGTATTCAGCGAGCCATAAAACATAAAGTAAGCCTATTTCCAGAACTGCCATGAATTTTTCTAGGTAAAATTCTCTAATGCCTGGAGTATCCTTAACAATAAAAAAAACCGCTGCCCAAGGAATCACTACTTCCACATCCAGATTCTCTATCCAAGTCACTCACAACGAAAAAACTTTGTATGTGAAAATAATTGTTTATGGAACTTTAATAATATAATATTTGAAATCTTCTACCCCAAAAATCCATAAAACGATACCCCACATCGGTAGTGGGGTGGGGGTGGTGATGGGGGGGTGGTAGTGGGGGTGGATGAAGTAAAAATATATTTTGAGATTTCTGGTTCCTGTACATACACTAAATCACAATTTTTTTTCATCCCCTTTAATAAGAGGGTGGGAGTGGTAATGGGGGTGGCTAATGCCAAATTTTTTTTTCGAGACCTTAGTTTCTCTTGTATATACTAAATACCAATTTCGTGGACTCTTACCTGCTTGATTTACCCATTTACCCCAAATTTACCCCAATTTACCCCCCAACCCTTCGACGGAACAAGATGAAAATATAATCTAGTTCTAGATCTCGTTAAAGTACATATGTGTACTAAATTTCAAGTCAATATCTTAAACGGTTCCAGAGTAAACGTGCGCACAAAAAAAAGTTACAGACAGACCGACAGACAGACCGACAGACCGACAGACAGACAGAATTTTTTTTTTCACTCAAACTTAAAATCTTGACGTTTCATGACATTTTAAGCCTATTTGGACAATAAAAATTTTTAAAAATTTTGTTGTCGTTACTATACTTCCACTGGACGTGGAAGTAATTGCATTACAAAAAATGCACAAAATGCAACTTTAAGATAATAGAAAATTATTTTTATCGCCATTGTAAAGCACGTTCAGAAATCTAAAATTAAGAAAATCTTAGTGTGACCAAATAGTTTTTTATGTCGCTCTAATGATTTTCCAAAATCTTTGGAGAAAATTATAAATATTTCTATTTGCAATTCTCCATAATAATAGTTTGCATTCATAAAACCTATATTTACACCATATTTATTATTTTCTTAGTAATGTCAGTTTATGTAAAATTTGAAATATTTGTTTTTATTTTTTTTAGATCTAGATCTATGTTGTTTATTCATAATTTATTTACAAACCTGACCAGAACCCGAGATTAAAAAAAACGAACAAAAACACGGTTTTCAAAATTAAAATTTAATTTTTATTAGTGGTTGATGGTCTGTGCTTCAATGCTGATAACGGCTAACGGGTATGGACCAAAAGGTGTTAGAAAAAAAAACTTTTTTAAATAGTTGACGTTTCGTCAAAATTTATTGACATCCTCAGGACTATTTAGATGAGTTTTCCTTTGTTAAATTGAGTTTTAAAAACAGAAACAGAACACATTGATATTAATAAATACAAGTAATTCTTCAACGTATGAGGAACTAGTTTATAATTTAATTTCCAAAAAACGCTCACCTCCCAAATTACGCAGAACTTTGCAGTAACTTCTTGATAACATTAATTGCATTTCCACAAAAAATTCGCTCCCAAACAATCGATGAAAACTATTTGGGAAGTAAAAGAAATTAAAAAGATTAAAAATATGTTGGAAAAACGGTACTAGCAATTTTCATTAGATTAAAGGAACTTATAACATAAATTATGAAATAATTTATATGCAACATATGCAATATGTCCATTTGGAAAGTAACAATAGTACATTGTAGTACAAGTGTGTATGATAGGTACTTTCATACATCGTTTTGCAATGAAGCTTGCCACATGGGTGGTACATACTATTTTTCCTACGGTTGTGAAGTTATTTCCCTTAAAGTTTTTCAAAATTTTAAATTTTTGAAGATGTAATCGAAGCGTGTGGCAAAGTGACATTTTCTGCACTCATTTTGAAGTTAGAAAATTTGAATTTCAACAAAATTGTAAGAAAAATTCTTGCCGCACGGCGTACAGCAAAGTGACCCCTTCCGCAGTCATTTTGAAGTTAAAAAATTTGACTTTCAATACAATCGTAGAAAAAAATTATTAATGATATTTGTGTTTTATTATAGAGGCTCTTTAACAAGCTCAACATACACGAACTACCGACTCCCTATTTGCCACTGCTCGATAAAATTTTTCAAAGTCTTTGTCAGATGTCAGAAGATGCTGTGGAAATATGCATTGGTATCCTTTATTTGGGCGTAGGATTGGAATCTGGACTTCTTGATAGGGTAAATTATTTTGCAAAATATTCATTTAAAATTTATACAGCAATATTTTAATTGCGGAAGCACTATTAAGTTATAGTACGGCAGCCCGTTACAAATGGCTCCTACCAAAACAGCGAGCTTTATTGCAGGAAACTCTATAGATTATGAAATTCTAAGTAATTTTTCATACGACAAAAGTTCGAAAAACGATACGGGCGGTTGGCAAATGATTTTCCGTCTGTCAAAAAAAGTCTTAATTTTTATACCGCAGCGAGGCAGTTCTCGATTAAGTCTCGTTAAAAATGATGAGCAAGAAATGAATTAATCGAGAACTGCTATTTTTCATTAGCCTAAGTTCCAGTAATATCAATCAAAGTTGTATCAAACTGGGGCAGTGGCGGTCTGGCCAGGTCGGTGTTACAAACTACCCCCTCGGAAAGGGGTGGTTTGGGTAGTCGTGGATCTCACACGTTTTTTCAGAGGCTGGTATGTAGCCCTGATAATTTTTACAGTACTGCCGGCTCAAATCCGTAGTAGTTGAAAACCCAGGTTTACCTAGGAAAGACTGTCACGTCGCTATTAAGTAAAACACAAGTCTTGGTAGATTACTAATTTACTGCGGTAAAAATATGACGATGAACACACAACTTTTACATTGGACAAGAAAACCGGAGGAAACAGCTGGTTTCCCCGGACCAATTCGATTATATAACTAAATTTATCACTTTCTTTACAAATTGACCATCTAGGATCAAGGGAAAATGAAACGTTCTATTTACTCACCCCCCTCTTGCAGTAATTCCCGGGCAGTAAGCCCCGTATTCTACGCTTTGTGGTCACACTTCACCTATGATTCGAGGATTTATTCTCACTCTTGAAACGCTTCTGAACCTATATAAAATTTTGACGCCCGTTAAGTTAATAATTTGCGTGTTTGAATTAGAAAATATTAGTATTTAGCGACCAAAAATGACTTTACAGTATTTCGACGGATCTCGCGCGTTCGTTCCGGAGTCGAGCCTTTTCAAACGAAGCTGTGGACCGAACTGATTTCACTTTGTCCCACGTCCCAAGACTTTCAAAAGTCCGTTGGGTTATCTTTGCTGATCCTAGCGTCTGGGCCAGCATCCGGTGGGAAACGTTCAGATTTACTTATCGACTCTGGGAGACCGTTAATAATTACATTGTATGTTAACAACCCTAGCTACAGGCATAATTAAATTTTATTAATGGTTAGGTCGAGATTTGAAATTAATTTAATTTGGAAAAATTTTATTTAGAAGAAGAAGGCTGCTTTTTGCACATCGGCGAGTCGGCAAATGCCGACTGGGTCTTTTGCCTTTTGAGTACGTAATGCGCTTATATACATATGAAGCAAAAACATTCAAATTGCTGACGAACTGCGTTTTACAGTTTTAATCAGGTTTATGTTGCTACAAAGAAAGAGTGACCCAAAATTCGCCCTTTTTGGGGACCTCATGAATTCGATTCACAGGTGGTCTAAATGATAGCTTATTGTGATACTTTAAAGTAGTCAAAATTTCAGGTTGAGCATAGTTTTTGTTTTGGAGATATGACGAGTCGAACCTGTTAGTTGACCTGGTCACGGTAAGATGAATCATCATTCTTGGCAATCTCGTTCATTATGTTCAAGATTCTCAAATACGCAAAGTGTATCATTTTCTATGTAAAATCTTCCGTTCTTTTGGAATCTATCATTGTATTTTATCAAAAACGTTGTTCGAGTGAGGTATAGCCGATTTTACAGGAAAAAAAATCAGGATTTTTGCTGATACACAGGCCCACAAAAAAAGTCTTGTAGTTGAAGGGTGAGGTAGCATACCTTGTGTTCTTTTGGTGTGCAGAAAATGAATCCGGAGTCAGAATTGATCCATCACCCACCGTTTTTTTTTGTAAGTTTCGAAAATGACCTAAAAGAAAACTCATAATTTAAATTATTTTCGAAATTTACTAAAAATGGGTGAGTGATGGAGCCAAACAGACACCTGATTCATATTCAAAGGATAACCCAATAGAGTCCCAGTGATAGACCACTTGTCACTTTTTTTGTGTGTGTCTGTGTAATAGATTTGCATACGTGGTTTTCTAGAAAATGGCGGAGGATCCGGTGATATTCATATACAAGGTGTAATCAGTTTCTTGCCATTAAAAAAAATTGGTAATGGGGACCGACTAGACAAACAAAAAACCTTTATGACTTTTTCCCCTAGGGGCACTTTGAAAAAAAACTGACCTAGATCAACAATTTAAATATTAGGGTAGGAAACATTTGAGAACGACTGCCTTTGTGGGTCAATGGACGTGTACTTGGTATAATTCTACAACTTTTAAATTGTCATAAAAAAGTGCAAAGATTACCGACCGACTCGTCGCCGGCCGGCGGTTCAAAGCAAAGAACGGCGGTACCTTTGATGAGCGCCTCAACCGAACCAATTATAAAAATGTAAATAATTCGTTATCTCTTTTTGCAGAACTGCAAATAATTCATAGTAATAGTAAGTAATAGTAATAGTAATAAGCTTTATTGTCCATTAGACCATAGTATAGGACAAGTCAAGATAAAGACAGTAGTAAATAGTACAACACAATTAATAAATAGTACAACATAATAGTAACGAAATAAATAAATAGTACAACATAAGTAAGTATATAACATGAGAAATTATTAATAATCCAAATATTCTGTCATCGTATAAAAATTTTTCCCTAGCAAGAATGTTTGTAGCTTATCCTTAAATATCTTTAATTGTGGAGGGCAATTTATTATAACATTTAATGCCTATATAATTAGGATTTTTTTCAAAGAGGGCACTATTGTGGGAGGGTATGGTTATTTCAGAATTATTTCTTGTATTGTAGCTATGAAAATCTAGATTTCTAACAAAACTGTTTTCATTAGATTTCACGTATAATACTAGTTCTGTAATATATATACATACAAGAGGCAAAAGTTGTAACTTTATAAAAATAGGACGACATGACTGATATTTTGAGGCACCCGCAATATTTCTTACAATTTTTTTTTGCAGCATAAAAACTCTGTTGAAATACCTCGAAGAACCCCAAAAAATTATTCCATACCTTACCCTTGACATAAATTCGGCATGATAAAATGAGAACATCACCTTCTGGTTTGTAATATTACTTAACCTATAAAAAGCAAAAGAGAGAGAACATAACTTTTTCGACAAATTTTCAATATGATCTTCCCAACTTAATCTATTATCAATATAAACCCCTAAAAATTTTGTTGCATTTACCTGTTCAATTGACCTATGCTCTACTTTTAGGAGATAACTTTCATCGGTTGTGCAGCTTCTGGGTGTAAAATTAATAAACACCGTTTTAGACGCATTTAAATACAATTTATTTGCTTTAAACCATGTCATAAAAGTATTAATCATTGTTTGCATTTCCTGCACGACATCTTCCTTCCTTAAACCGGTACAGAGCAACGTGTTGTCATCCGCAAACATTGTCAAATTATTATTAGGGAACAGTTCTGGTAAGTCATTTACAAATATTAAAAACAATAGCGGCCCCAGTATAGACCCCTGTGGTACACCTATTTTTATATTTAATTTCTCAGATCTAGCCCCATTTACTTCTACTACTTGATTTCGTTCAGATAAATATGAAGATAGCCATTCATTTATCTTGCCCCTAAAACCGTACACCATAAGCTTTTCCCTGAGCAAATCATGACCTACTAAGTCGAAAGCTTTGCTCTGGTCAATAAAAAGCCCCATTGATGCCCGGCTCGTATCAAGATTTTTGTAGAGATTGCTGAGAAAGTTTAGTATAGCAGATTGAGTATTTTTTCCATTTATAAAACCATGTTGAGCTGGTCTTAGTATGTTATGAGTGGAGATAAAGTGTTTTAATTGATTAAATACAATTTTCTCTAATATTTTTGACACAGTGAACAGCAGTGATATTGGACGATAGTTTTCCATATTTATTTTATCTCCTTTTTTAAAAAGTGGTATTACTTTTGCTGTTTTGAAAATGTTGGGAAAGATTCCAGATTCCAGTGAAAAGTTTATTAAAAACGTAAGCGGATATACTATGTAATTGACAGATTTTTTTAAAATATTTGTTGAGATACCATCAAGATCAGTTGCATTTGAATTTTTCATCTCCATAATTGAATTAAAAACTGCATTCTCTGTAACTGGCTCTAGAAACATAGTCGGAAAATTTGTACTGCATTTAAAATTGCTGTCGACTTTATAGTTTTTTAATTTCTCGTGTAGTTGTTCAGGCATATTTTTGAAAAATTCGTTAAAATTATTTGCAATTGTAATTGGTTCTGTTATCACTTTATCATGTTTTACAATTTTACTTACAATATTTTTGTTACTTTTTAGTTGCCTTCCCGTATCACAATTCACAATATTCCATATGGTCTTACTTTTATTTCCGGATTTCTCATATAACTTATCATTCTGCAATTTTTTGGCCGCTGCTAAAACTTTTTTATATATTTTCTTATACTTCTTGTAATGTTCAATATCAGCAATATTTTTTGTTTTATTTTTTAATTCATATAAAAATTTTAATTGTTTCGAAGAAATTCTTATACCTTGGGTTAACCAAAATTTTTTACTATAATTAGTTTTAACTTTGGTGACAGGAAAAGACAACTCAAAGTAATGTTTAATTGTTCCACAAAAAAATGTAAAACCCTCATCAACTGTATTACATTGGTATATTTCAGCCCACGTTTCTGTGCTTAAGTAATTTATAAATGTATTATAGTTTTTTTCACTAAAAACTCTTTTATGAACAAATTTGTCTCTATTTCCATCATATTTAATATTTAATATTTAAGATATGCCGTTATGATCAACCATATGGGATATTACATAGTTTTTAGTATCGGAATCTAAACAAATATAGTCTATTGCACTGGCTGAATTTGTAGCATATCTGGTTGGTTCGTTAATGATGGGATCGACATTGTATGCATGTAAAACATCTAGTAGTTTATTCCGATCTTCTGAGGAAGATAAAAAGTTGATGTTAAAATCTCCACAGAGAATAATTTCATTTTTACTTTTGCAATATTTTTTTAATAGTGACTCTAGTCGTGCAAGAAATTCATTGACATCGGATAGTGGTGATCTGTACAAACAAAATAAATATATTTTTTTTGTGCTATTTTTTATATTTAATTTAGCTCCGCACACTTCAAATACTTTTTCTTCCGACATATTTGCAATATTTTTTATTTCGGAAACCTGAGTGTTCAAATAATTTTTAGTATATATTGCTACACCTCCATTATTGAATTGCGATCTATAAAAAATACTTGTTAAGTTAAAGTTTTTAATACTTACATATGCATATTCATTCTCTTTCAGCCAATGTTCAGAAATGCATGCAATGTCAATTTCATTCATGTTCAACTCAACCTCCAATAAATCTATCTTATTTTTAATACTTTGTACATTTTGATGAAATAACTTTATACACGATTTATTACAGTTGTGGTCCACTAATTGCTATTCATCTGTGTTGTTTTTTATTTTTTGCTTTTCTAGATGTATTTTTCTTTGTAACACTGGACAGTTATAGTCAAAAATGGAATGATTCACATCAAATTCGGTGTTCATTTTCTTGTTTGCTTCGCTGCAGTTCAAGCATTTCTTGTTATTACTTGTACAGTTATCTTTGGTATGTTCACTATCACCACAGTTTAAACATATATTTATTTTGCATTCTTCAGCTTTATGGTTAAAACCACCACATTGAAAACACCTGAAAACTCGTACATATTCAAAAACTCGACAGTGCGAAGACCATCCTATATTTAAACTTCCTTCTTTCATAATGGCTGCAAATGCCACAGGATTACATTCTATTATTGCCATATAACGGGTTTTCATTTTTTTTATGATAACAATTTTTAATTCCATATTTTCATGACGTAAGTGAGCATTTTGTTTTTTTATAGTTTTTACTAATTCTTCATCACTCATTTTGTCTTCAAGGTCTAGTACTTTTACACAGGGATTTTTCTGTTCTGGCATATTTATCTTGTAATTCTTTCCCAGTTTTTTTTCAGCCGCTTTTTTTACTTTGTCAATTTCTTCTTTTGTTTTGCATTTTATGAGCACATTTCTCATTTGAGTGATCCCGACCTCCATTTCTGCTGGTTTCAGGGTTTTCCTGATTATTTCATTAGTTTTGCTACTTTCTTGGTTTGTTTTCGGCATTATCACAACTACTTCACCTTTTACTGCTTTTGCAAAATTTAATTCAGTTTTGTTACTTTCCTTTTCACATATTTCACTGCCTAGCTTTTTCTTAAATAAATTGAGTTCTTGAAGAACGGACTTTTTAAACTCATCAATATCTTTTTTAAATTCAAGCATAAAATTCACAACTTTGTTACAGCTTTCACAAAACCATTTAATACCTGTAGTATTTTGGATAACTTGGGCATCTCTCATCGATATATCCAGACATTTCAAATGAAAAAACTTCCCACAACTACCACTGCATTTTATGCTATTGTCCGGTTTTATTTTTCCACTACATGTAGTACAATGTTCAGTGTCCATATTACCGACAATATACGACTAGCGACTGACAACGGTTAATCAATTTAATTGAAGAATTAGCACACAGCCTTTCATGTTTTATCGGTTCCAGCATATAAAAACTATGTAAACAGTTATTGTTTGTATTAAATAAACTATGATATGTGCTTATATTTCCAAATTTAAAAGACACGGTACACTTAGTAACAATTACACTTGAAGTTAATAGATGTTGTGATATTTATTTCGATCTTATATTCACTTAAATGCAAAATTATTCACAGAGCTCTGAAAAGAGGCACCATCTGTAGCTGTGTACCAATACCTCATAGCCGTAGAAGGGGTTTAAACATAGCATTTCTTTACATGTGTGTTTTTTTAATTTAGAACAAAATATTGGAGCTTTTATTGTTGTTTATAATTTATCAGATTTAAATGTGTTTTATTAACATTTGTAATCTAAATGAGTGTTCTGGGTTAAGCTTAAAAAACGAGTAATTATTTCATGACATTGGGAAATAAAGAGTTAGACGTCTGAGATACGATAACAGAAAATAATTATGTGTATTTTAAGTTAGGAAAAAAATCTGATTTATTTAACGAATTGCCAATCAGGTAACGAAAACTAAAATATTCAATAAATCTAGAACATACCAATAAATTATTTTTGATTTACATAAATTGTTCGAAATGACTTCCGTCTGCATCAATACACTTTTCGGCACGTCGAACTAAGGACATACGCACCCCGTTCAACACATTTGGTAAATTAGGATAATTTTTTATGGTTTCTATGCACATTAAAATACGTTGCTGCAATTGTTCCAAAGTGTCAATTGGATCACGGTAAACCAGAGATTTAAGATGGCCCCAAAAATAAAAATCCATCGGATTTAAGTCGGGTGACCTAGCAGGCCATGGTACTGGTCCGCCACGCTCAATGCATCGTTGAGGAAACTCCGTGTTTAAAAAATTTCGAACAGCCAGACTAAAATGAACTGGCGCGCCATCATATACCACATTCTTCTACGCCTTGCCAAAGGTACATCTTCCAACAAATTTGGCAGTGTTCGTTGTAAAAAGTTTAAGTATACATCACCATTTAATCTAGCAGGTAAATTTATAGGTCCAATTATTTCATTACCGCAAATTCCTGCCCACAAATTAACGCCGAACCGTCGTTGAAAATGCGCCCTTCTTATTACATGCGGGTTTTCGTCTGCCCAATAGTGCATATTTTTAAAATTAAACACTCCACTCCTGGTAAAACACGACTCATCGGAGAAACAGAGAAAGTTTAAAAAATCCTCATTTGCCGCGCGTTTTCTCAAAATCCACCTACAAAATTCCATTCGCCCTGCATAATCTTGAGGTTCTAGAGCTTGCATACGTTGATAGTGATAAGGGTTCGTATCTCTTAAAGCCCTCCACAGCACAAAATGGGATACTCCCACACGGTTCGCGATATCACGGGTGCTTCAAGTTGGATCCTCTTCTACGAGTTCCAAAACTTGAACCTCCGCTTCAATTACCCTGCCTTCGCGTTGTGGACCTCTTTCTCCTCCATGTCCATCGAGACGACCTGTTGCCCGAAGACGATGAGCAATCCTTACAAATGTACGTGCACAAGGATGACGTCGATTAGGGAATCTTAAATGATAAAGCTGTTCCGCAGCGGCTGCATTTCCACGACATTATCCATACATCAAGTGCATATCCGCGAGCTCTGGGTAAGTGTAATCTCCCATAGTGTTCAAAATCTGCGTTTTAAAATACCACACTAAACTATCAACTAACGTTGTCTATAAAGAAAATAAAAATAAAAACTTGATCCCAAATCCAAAAAATAACACAAAAAGAACGAACAAGTAGTGTCTGTACGTAATCAAGAACTTAACGACTTGAAAGGTAAGTCAATAAAATAAATCTTAACTGTAAATACGTGGCCTAAAATTCAAAAAGAACGAAAATAACGAACGGGTTCGACGTATGCACTTAACAAAGTGTCCACAGAAACTAAAATATTGCACAAGAGGGAGTATAGTATTCTTCAGATCTACTAAGCACTCAGAAAACGCCGACGTCTTTCACTTTTACCGCAACGCTAAAGACCTTAAGGGGTCTACAGAGGATCCAGCCAACCAGTCAACCGTCCTTCTCGGTACACTTTGAAAATCGCCATAGCAACTCTCACAAAAGTGAACTGGTCTGCTGGAATTCCAGGTCCTCAAAGCGTACCTACAATCGAGCAGACCAGGGCAATCCAGTAGACCAGGTCACTTTTACGAGTTCGCATGGCAATCTTCAAAGTGTACCGAGAAGGTCGGTTGGTCTGCTCTCTGCCGCTGGGTCGTGTGTAGATCCCTTTACCTTACCCACTTTTAAAAAGTGTGATTATCAACTTGTATCCTCGGCCGACGCGCGGTCTCTAACAAAGGAGCGCGATACTTTGAAAAAGCCGTATTAGCGTATTTGATGGTTAGAGGCGCTGACATATGCGAAAATAAAAGCCTATCCCAACATTCCAGCAGTTCTCAAACAATTTTACTGAAAATTTCCGAAATTTTTGTTTATTATTTTTTTCTAAAACTATGGGATTTAGACCCCATGTTATGTAAGGTTTTTTTGTTCGTTTAGTCGTTCCTTACCACCAGTTTTTTTTATGAAAATGATTACACCCTGTATTACACAGGCACACACAAAAACAAGATCCGCTTAGCTCCATCACCCACCAATTTTTAGTAAATTCCAAAAATAACCTAAATTATGAGTTTTTTTAGGTTATTTTCGCGACTTACAAAAAATTGGTGGGTGATAGGTCAATTCTGACTCCGTTTTTTATTTTTTCTTGTTTCGTTGTTTTTTTTTTCAATTTTACGTTAAAAATGGTACTGCTTGTATCTGTTGAGAATTTTAAGATAACGCAACAGGTCACCGAGAATGTCGGAGTTTAACTCTTCATATATCCAAAACAAAAACTATGCTCAACTTGAAATTTCGCCTGCTTTAAAGTATCACCATAAACTATCATTTAGACCACTTTTAAATAAAATTCATGAGAGCCCCAAAAGCGGTCACTCTTTACTGAAGTAGCCCAAGACAAACTTTCTGAATTTGAAAATATTGATATCGAGCAAACCTTTCCTGAAGTCCGTTAAAATAAAAGTTAAGAAAATGCTTGGTGAATCGACTGGTGACAAATTATCTACTGCAAGTCATCAACCTGAAAGTTTATATAGGATTAACGTCTACCGAGTCATATTTGACACACTTTTACAGACAATCAATGACAGATTTAAAAAAAATAAAAATGTCAATCAAGCATTGACCTATTTTAATCCAAATAGATTTATAGACATTCAAAATAAAACTTTAAATCTTAAGGATAGATGTATGGAATTTTGTGCTTTATGAAAGCTTCAAGCAGATTTATTATAGTCAGAACTAGAATCTTTCGCTGAGTCATATGATGGTGTGAAGATTTTAGTTGGAGAAACGTACAAAATACGGATCATACGGAACGAAACTCTTGGACAGAAGAAATGAAAAAAGAAAAAGATGAAGATAGACAGTCGGGAAATGAAACTAGTTGTGGATCCTCTTCTGAAAATGTGTGTATTGTGGAAAAGAAAAAATAATCTAGTAAACAATGTATACCATGTGTTTTAAAAATTTTACATGACTCAAGACTTTCTGGAGCCATTGATGTTAACAAGCATTGAAGCAGAAATGATTCCAAATACCGATGAAATTTTAAATAAGATAGCGCAATCGTCTGATTCGTCTGAAGAATTGACAGCTTTATTGATTTAATTTCTAATTCTCGTTCACGTTCTATTCTCATAGTTTTAGTTTTCTAGTTTTAGGTTCGTTAAATTGTTCTGTGTTAGTGATACTCCTGATAGTGTTTGTTTTTATAAAAGTTTTTATTTTTTATATTTATGAGTTTGTTTTTTTATTTTAATAAATAAATCGCAATTCTAAAGAACTTATGATTTTATTTATCCTTAAATCGGTCCTTAAACATTATAATAAAAACATTATTTATTGACCATTAAAGTTTAGTACAAAATTCCCATCCCCCGAATAAATGGTCGGCGCGAGGTCCAAAAAATCCCCCTCCCACCCGATTAAAAAAAGTTCTTGCTTGCTTCGCTTGTAAAACGCCTGTTAAGCCCCAGACACCCAGACCGCCACTGAACTGGAGGTTAAAATTATTAAAACAGCGAGGCTAATTTTTTTTTCTCTTTATAGAGTGGGGTGCATAAAACGATAAAAAAAATGCCGTTTTCCGTTGGCCGTAGCTGCGCGAAATCGAATGGAGTCGCATATACGTTCGGCGTGCTGACGCGCGGATGCTGGATGACTTCCTTGCCTATGGCAACGACATGGAGTGTATCCGAAATCATGTAGCATCTCCAGCAGAAGGTATAGAATGCGTGTTACGCAAAAAATGCTCTTATGAAATTTTCTACAAAATATGTTCTATAGATTTTTTCGTTAAACTGAATAGTTTCGGTGCAGCAGCCGAAATTATGATTTTTTGTAATTTTTCAATTTAGTGTGACTTTTATGAAGGAGTATTTTTAGGTTGAGACAAAATTTGTTTTCATACCTGAAAATCTTCAAATATAGTTGATTTTACTTGTCTGCTACGCATAGCTCAATGTTCAATACTCGTTTCCACGCCAGGTAGAGTATATGGCGCGTTTTCTTTTACATGGTTGTCCCTTATATGCCAAACCCACGACTAACCTGCTTCTTGATTCGTTTTAGGTGCCTGATGTCGAAGGTCCAGGTTCGTTTTAGTCTCTTCGGAAATTGCTTCCGGCTTCCGTTGCGCTGTTCACTGATTCTACGTATTGATTGTTCTCCATGCTTGCGAGAAATGTTTCGACTGGAGAGTTGTCTTCCTCATCGCCATGAAGCTCGTCGACTATTGCTGGTGCATTGTCGCAGCTTTGTCCGCGCGTCACAAAATTTGTAAATTACAGTGAACACCGCAACGGAAGCGATTTCCGAAGAAAGTATTGTTGAAGACTACAGCGAACCTGGACCTTCGACATCAAGCACCTAAAACGCCTCAAGAAGCAGGCTAGTCGAGGATTTGGCCTATAGGGGACAACCACGTAAAAGAAAACGCGCCATATACTATACCTCGAGGTGACGTGGAAACGAGTATTGAACATTGAGCTGCGCGTAGCAGACAAGTAAAATCAACTATATTTGAAGATTTTCAGGTATGAAAACAAATTTTGTCTCAACACAAAAATACTCCTTCATAGAAGTCGCACTAAATAGAGAAATTACAAAAAATCATAATTTCGGCTGCTGCACCGAAACTATTCGGTTTAACGAAAAAATCTATAGAACATATTTTGTAAAAAATTGGATGTTCTTTTATTTTCATAAGAACATTTTTTGCCGTATGAGGCACCCGAAGCGAGATATTTCAAATTTGCCGTATGAGGCACCCGAAGCGAAATATTTCAAAGAGACTGTCTTTGTGCGCCATTTTTTCAATATGGCGGCACCTCTCCCCGCTGGAGCTGTCAGCAAATTCCCACATCATGGTGCTCCCCTAATGTACGACGTATTGATACGGAAATTTTTCATAACCCGAGTCATATTGAAATTTCGTGCCCAGCTCTTAGACTACAACAGCAACATATTAATATCAATAATAACGGTGAAGTTTTTGGAAGTATAATTTTCATTAAAAAAATTCATTTTTATTATTATTGATTGGTAATGGTAATAACGGTAATAATGGTATTACTATAATATCGTATGTATTATACGACATGATGTATGAAAATTACAGTAAGGTCAGAAAAGATATATTTTTAATACTCATTTTATTTATAATATATAAATTTACAACAAAAGAAATAAGTACAAAATAACTTAAAATTAAAACGCATAATATATAATAGTCTAAGAGCTGATCAAAATTACCTGATTTATTAAAATAAAATACTGGCTCACTTTTTCTTAAGTACTTGGAGTAGTTATAGTTTTACAGTTTTTATTAATACTGAGAGTGTTTTGTAATACTGGGAGTACTTACGTAAAATACTTGAAGTAGATTATGATTTTACAGTAGTTTTTTAAGTAACAAGTAATACTTCGTAAAAAATTTTAGAAAATAAGTACCCAGTACAAGTACATTGCAAACATGTACTGCAAATTTACAATACCAGTACAGAAATATTAATAGTACTTAAAGTAAAGTACTTAAAGTACCTAAACTACTGCAGTACATATTTGCAGTACATTTTTGTACTGAAGTACACAGCTTTGGTGCGAATGTAACCACTCGTAACTGAACTAGCAAAAAGTTCCTTTCGAACTTTCTTGTGGTCAAGAGACATCGAAATTACTCGATAATGAGCAGAACTGCCTCGCCGCGGTGACCAGAATTTTGACTGGCGGCTATTTGTCATTATTTTGGTCTTTGTAACTCGGCGTATCAGTCAAAAGGGCAGTTCTCAATTTTTCCTCATCATATTTACTTTCCACGACAAGAAGACAAAGAAACTGGCTCGCTGCGAAGACCGAGATGACAGGTTTTTCTTTGCATGTTCAAAGCTCGATTTGAGCTCTCCCAAAACTGAAACGCTGAAATTATCTTCGCTAAAGTAACTCGAAAATCTTGGTAACGGGCTGCCGTACTATTAGTCATTCTAGAGGAGGTATGTAGAAAAAATTAGCAACAAGCTGATCTCAATGGAAATATTTAGACAATAACGTCCTATTTAACCTTCCAAAACTCCCATTCGCTCCCAGTGGGGGAAGTTCAACAACGTTGTGGTCTTGTTTCTTTTGTGGTCTTGTTTGTTTTTTTGTTTTTGAGATATCTTAGTATGAAAAAAATTCAAGAGATCATTTTTGAATTGGCAACAACTGTTTTTTATTAAAATATTTTTTCCTAAAATTAAAAATTAAAATTAATATTGTCACTAGAGATTAAGGGAACGCATACTTTCTCGTCGATACGTGATGTTAAGTTTTTTTGAAAATGTCAAAAAAATTTACATTTTTGTATTATAACCTACCGGATAATTTTTTTCTGTACCAACAGTTTTCATAAAAAAAACTTGTCGGAAAATTGGTGACAAATTGGTGAATGGAAAATGTCGCCACAACAAGCTAAACTGATAATTTTTTGGTTCAAAAAAAAAATAGTCTACGTGCTGATTCTCAGTATACCACCTATTTGAACTATAAAATACTTAAAAATACTTGGGTCATACCGTTTGAGTTGATGCATACTTGGGCAAAAGCATGCTATTAAAATTCCACAAGGCACTTATTCTCAACTACAAGAGAATAATCATTCCTATGAGAAAGGAAAGAGAACACTCACAGAAAATGATAGGTAAATTCAACCAAAAAGAGCATATGAAATCGCGCCTATCTAGTTTCAGTAAAGAATAGTCATACAACTTTATTTGTTTTCGTAAACAAATAGTAGTTTAATAATCATATCTTCTTGTAACAAATTAAATAGTACAATGACATTTTTTTATGTTCACTAACCATTTTCAATTTGGTCTACAATTAAATAGTACAACGACTTTGTTTTTTGTTCACCAACTAATTTTTATAACGTTGATTTTATAGTTCTACAATAGTTCAAAACTATTGTGCTCGGATAGCAAACAGTGGAGTGATTCTAGGGTTCATTAAAAGTCAAGGAAGATATTTTGAAATTAACAAGTTTATTTTAACGTTAAAGTTTCTCAATACAATTACAAATGTTTATTTTTGATCTACACTTTATTGTATGATGAAGTTTTTTTTGGTTAGCCAAAATCTCAGTATTGAGACATCAGACCACCCAAACCAAAGATTAGAGATCGTTTATAAGATCCATACAAATATATCGATGATCCCTGAAAGAATTTGAACACTGCAATCATGTTATTAATTTTCTATAAATTCATAAGAGTGCAAGATAATGCATGATGGATTATTGTTAGTGATTTGTATGTGGCGTCATCTGGGAATAATTTCTGTAATAAACTACGTGGTAAGCAAGAAAATTTTATGGTAATTCTTTTAGAACTTCTAGAAGACGACAATAATATTGGTTTGTCTACCAAGTACAATAGTACAGCGAACTAATACTGAGTTAGAATTACAATTCGATAATAGTTAAAAATAAAATATACTATTATCTAGTTTAGTTTGACAGAATTCAACAAAATAATAGTCAGACGAACAAAATAATAGTCTTATTCATCTATTTTTTAAGTTAATGTTTGTTTTATTGTACGACAACTTTTTATTAATTAAAATAACAATCACCTCTTGTTTAAAAATACCATCAATATAGTTTGGTTTAACAAAATTAAAGATATTGTTAGTTAACCATTTTTTTTTTGTTGAATTTACCCATACTATTTCTTTGAGTGAAGGAAATAGGAAACGTATAGTCCAATAATTATAAAAATTTCCATCACAAAAAATGTTATCTGAGATTTTCCTTCAGTAACTGTTAGTGGAGGGGTTATACATCACAAAACCACAAAAATCCGTTGGGGGGCTACGGCAACCCCCCAAAAAACCATCCCTTCGGTGAAATAAGCCTTATTTTACTGATAACTCGTTAACCGTTGAAGATATAAAAAAATTGCTCATCATAAAAAAGAAAGCTTGACTAATATCCTAAAAAAAAGTCCTATTGTAATTTTGTTGTATATGCCACGGTTTTCGAGAAAATCGATATTGAAAAAAATTCCAGAATTTGTATTTTTAATGCGCTTCGCGCGCATTTTCGTTTATTTGAAATTTTTTGCGCGCGGCCTATAGAAAAAATTGAATTGCTCGAAAACCATACAAGCTAGGAATAAAAATCAAAATGCGTTTTAAATGGGATATAAAACGCCCTCTTGTGTTGCTATTTTTGATGGCTATTGATATTTATTAGTATATAAAAATAACAATATAATATACCTAGTTATCTCTTAATTTTTTGCGCCTCTAACTATTCGCAGGCCCATAAAAAATAACTGACTTTAATATAAGTTATAAATGCATTTTCTTTTAGTTCAAGGTAGTACTGCAGAAAAAGTTAGGAATAAAAATATTCACATTTACAAATTTACCAGCATGTTGAAGTTAGCCAAATTTTGGCCAATTTTTTATTGCTTCCTAAAAATAAAAAAAAGACCTAAACATCTTGCAAATTCAGTTCAAAAAATTTGTTTTGAGTTTATATATATTGAGTTTCTAATCATTAAAATTTTTTATAAAATTAATCTAGCGTCCTTGTATTTTAATATTTTTGAATGTACCCGGTCTAAAAATAAAGGTAAGACTTCATATTAATTGATCATACCATTTAAAATTATACTATATATCTCAGAAAAAAAAATGCTATTGAAAGGAAAAGAATTTTAACGCACAGTGACGCTCTGTTTAGAAGGCGCGCGCATCCCTGTGCATTGTATAGTATACTACAACCTACAACAAACAACTCAAATACAACAGTTGCAAAGAAATATTCTTCTGCTATGTGCATCGTATTACAGCCACGTGTTTTTTTCGAAATATTATTCTAATAAATTTTATTAAATTAAATTACTATTAAACAAATAAAATTAGTGAAATTTCAAGTAAAAAATAACTGGATTTACAATAATTTTGATTAATCATACAAATTTAAATACATATTTCTGTCTGCTGTCTGTCGTCGGTCTGTAACATTTTTTTGCGCACATTTTCTCACCAACGGTTTGAGATATTGATTTAAAATTTGGTACACATATGTACATGACGAGATATGGAACTAGATTATATTTTGCACTAATTCCGGTGAAGGGTTGGGTGTTAAATGGGGGTAAATATGAGAAAATAAGTAAAGCAAGCTGGTAAGAGTCTAGTAACTTGGGATTTGGTGTATATACTAGAAGCCAAGACCTTAATTTTTTTTTATAATATTTTTCAACCTCGAAAAAAAAAATTTTACTTACACAATATCCAAATTACAAAACATATAAGGCCTTTTATTATTTTTTATGGTTCCATAATAAAGATATTAAATGAATGTATTTCATATCTGATTATATTTTTTATATGTTAACAATTGGCAAATATATATTCAAAACAATCGGGAAAAAAAGAATTTTCACTAACACGACCTTAAAAACCCTAGAACTTACTTTTATAATTTTCTATGGTGAAAAATTTAAGGTTATAAAAATATCTTTCATTTACTTACTTATTTTCTCGAAAACTATGGCATATACAAAAAAATTACAGAAGGACTTTTATTTAGGAAGTTAGTCAAGCTTTCTTTTTTATGAGCAATTTTTTATGTCTTCAACGGTTAACGAGTTATCAGTTAAATAAGGGGTAGTTTTTTGGGGAGTTGCGGCATCCCCCCAGAACGGATTGTTGTGGTTTTACGATGTATAACCCCTCAACTAACAGTTACTGAAAGAAAATCTCAGTAACATTTGTTGCGATCTTCTGGTGTATTTCTTACTTTACCGACTGGAGTAGTAGTAAGATGAAAAAAGATAAAATACAATTTTCTCATAGGAACGAAATATCCCTTGGCTGAAAATAAGTGGGAATAGAAATAAGTTAAAAATGCCGATTTTGAAACCTCCATTTTTACTAAAATATTCATATCTTGTTTTCAGTCATTAGTTCCATTACTTCTTGCACACTTTCCAGCTAGATTTTCAGCTCGCCAGGCCCTACATTACGCGCAAGAAATAAGGTCTGGTGAGTATTTTTTAATTCGATCAGGAAGAGCACTTATTCTCAGCCAAGAAAATGATCGTTTCTATGAGATATGAAAGAGAAGGAAGTAGGAAACGTAGTGGGATGAAAAGAGATAAAATACTATTTTCTCATAGGAACGAAATATTCCTTGGCTGAGAGAGGTATCTTCTGCTAAGTTTTTGCATTTTATAGTTCATAATAATAGTAAAAATAAGAATTGAAGTCACAAGTGGATGAAGGGTCTGCGTAACGTAAAAAACGAGTTTTTTATATGAATGAAGGCTATAATTACACAAAATTCCCTTAGGCACATTACATTTGTTTCTAATGCAAAGATATCTGATTTATAAATTTATAAAGGATCTAGGTACTGTTGAAGTTGGTAGGTTGTTAAAAACTTTGAGACCAATTATCTCAAAAAAATAACTGTTGAAAAAAACGAGTTTTTTATATGAATGAAGGCTATAAGTACACAAAATTCCCCCAGGTACATTACATTTGATTCCAATGCAAAAATATCTGGTTTATAAATTTATAAAGAATCTAGGTAAAGTTGAAGTTGGTAGGTTGTTAAAAACTTTGAGACCAATTATCTCAAAATCACTTTGTTGTTATATAGACCCTTCATCCACTTGTGTCTTCAATTATTATTATTTGCAAGATATAACAACATTACAAGTAATAAACTAAAACCCACAAAGCATACGCTGTCCGTGGGGAGAACCTGTAAGTAAATGCAAAGTATTTACATACATATTACGTTTTATATACATTATGTTTAAATAAAAGCTTGTTATACTCAATAGCCTTAGTAAAATCTTAGGACCATTAATTCAGTTTTCAAATTATTGAGAACTAAACAATTATCTCGGCAATATTTTTGCATGATAGTGACATTGCAATTTGCATTTTGGCTTAACTCACCGAAATCTTTTCGGAAACAGAGACATCGGTGTCATCTACAAATAACGAAATGTAGAAATTGCTTACACATTGTGTAATATCGTTAATGAAAACTACAAAACCTATGAAAACCCCAAAATACCCCCCTGAGGCACGCCAATTTTTGTCGCAAGAGCATCAGATATGTAAATTGTGCCATTTTGTCTTAAAATAACTTCTTGGCTTCTGTCACTTTAAATAAGTTATTATCCAAGTTAGTGCTGTCCCGCGTATACCATAGTTATATAACTTGGTTATAAGAATTTCTTGATCTACGGTATCAAATGCACGTTTTAAGACGAAAAATATACAAGCAGTTTATTTTAATATTGTTTAAAATTGATAAAATAAAATTATATAAGTAACGCGTCTTGGATTGAGAGACCTTTCCTAAAACCATACTGCTGTTTAGTGATAATTTTTTCTTTCTCTACGAAGTCAGATAGTCTGATGAAGTATGAATTTTCAAGGACTTTTGAGAAAGCTGATAACAATACAATATCTCTATAAGTAATTGGTAATGTCATGAATATTACCCTTTGAATTTGAATAAACATTTTCTCAGCCGTAGCCGGAAACTATTCACATATCCCCACGTGCGTTTGAGATTATTATTATTAATTAGTGCGTAAAAGTCAAATTAAGACTAATTAATAAAAGATAACACTTGGATAAGTCGACTGTAAATAATTATTATTACAAGTAAAATTTTAAAAATGAACCATTTTTTTTAATATTATCGTATTGCAGGTTTATTCAGAAAATATGATTATGAAGAATATGGCAATTTAATAAGATACAACCAAAAAGAACCGCCCCTATATCACCTGAATAACTCAAAAGCACCGGTGGCTCTCTGTTTTGCAGATGGTGATTTTCTTGCTCCAATAGCGGTAACTATTTATTTTACGAATGTAGGAACACAGGGAGATTTAAAAAAAATTAGAACACTTAATTTTGGTCTGATATTGTAGAATACTAAGCACAAATTACGAGTACTAAGGAATTTCAGCAAAAATCATATTTTTTACTGAAATTTCGCGAAAAAATTCAATGCAAATTCAAATGTTTAACACCACTGTCAAAACGCGATCTGATTGGATTGACGTCAGTAAAGCACTCGTCAGGGCTCCCAGTTGGTCCCTTTTTATGGACCTGGTCCTTATTTTCGGCAAAGTCCCTAAAAAGTCCATAATTTCAAAGTATGGTCTCTAAAGTCCCTATTTTCAAAGAACTGCATCAATAATTACGTTTGAACACGGATCGTTTGTTAAAAAACCGTAATGAGAATTTTAAAATGCGCACCCTAGCAAAACCCATGATGTTGCTCGAGTCCTTCCCATAAGTGTGCCCCTAGATAAGCTAGCGGATGAGTGGGGTCTTCTGCAGACTGAAATTAATACTGAAACAAAGGACAGAGTTGACGAGTATTGGGCCCAGTTTTAGGACAGGAGAACTCTTTCATGTGACTTAAAGTATATTAGGTTACACCAGATTGTAATCGCTACTCTCGCCCTTTCTCATGGCAACGGTTTTATTGAGCGTGTGTTCTCTAGCTCTGGGCAGACGCTCACGCAGTTAAATCGGACCTTAAATTGTTCTACAATAAACCATCTCTTGTTCCAATAACAACTCTTGACTTTGACCTGTGGCGCCTACAGCTCTTACGGAATGTACTTAGAGGCCGAGAAAAAAAGGAAGGAAGATGATGCCCACAAGAAAAAAGAGGAAAAGGAAAAGCCCCAAGCTGAGGAAATAGCACGACAAAAAATTGGAAGTGATAGAAAATTCCTGAGGTGATATTGCAGGCGCTAAGAAAAGAAGAGGGAGACAGCAGACAGTAGACGGCATACTATGGAGGCTACCGAACGTTTGAAAAAGGCAACATCGAAGACACAAGGAGGTAGCACTGGTTCAAGCTATGGTTGAAGGAGCCGAATCAGTTAGAAGAGAAGTCAATAAGAAGAGGAATGAAGTCAGAAATGATTTCTGGGCTTCTAAACAAGAAGTCCAAGACATGTCAGTAAATGTTTGATGTACATTTTTTTAAATATTTCATTTCCAGTCAAGAGAAAGTCGTATTACACGTAAGGCAAATTTTCTTTTATGTTAATGAGAAATCTAACTTAATTTTTTGTTTATTAAGTAAAGCATTAATGTATATAGGTACTGCATTTTTTTTAGATGGAAAATTATACAAATCATACATCTTTGGTCCTTATTTGGTCCCTATTTGGTCCTTTTTTCTTTTTGATCCAGGTCCCTAAGTCCTTAATTTGAGAGGCAATAGCCACTGGGAGCCCTGAGCACTCGTAATGTTTGAATTTGTGTAGACTTTCTTGTAAGCCCGTTTCTATAGTAGTAATAGCGAGAGTAAGAGTTTATTTTATTTTAGCAAAAAGAATACTTACAGAAGATGATCCCGAATATTTTCACGATATATGAAGTATCATATAAGAAATTTAATCACCTTGATTTTTTATTTGCGTACAATGCCAAGAAATTAATATATGATCCACTGTATGAAATTATTATGAATTTTGTGCAGACAAATAATTAAAACCTACTGTATATATCTAAAATTAATGTTGTTTTTTTTTAATTCAAAATCTGACAGGAATATTCGTTTTAATTCTCCAATTTACCATTTAGTGGAATCACGTTAGACGTAAAATAGCTAAAACCTCGGAAAACGGTTAACCAAGACCGATTTTGATGAAACTTTGCTTAATGGATTATAAATGATATTTATAAAAAAAAGTTTCTACGACTATTGAATCATTCAGTTATTACAGATACATTTTTGAACAGTTATTGGGGCTCATTACTCACGCCTGTGGGTAATAATTTATTTCTCAATGGGCTAGAACCAATCACAAAAACTCATATTCATTACTCAACAGTTGTGGAGTAACATAAAAGACGATTCAAAATTCTAAAATATCGTATATGCCATGACTCAATTCAGTCTGTCATGCAAATATCAATCTGTTATGCACATGTTGATTTCTTTAAATTTTACAATTACTATCCATATTATTTTACTAATTTGCGCAAATTATTTATGAAAAAATGATTTCAAACGATCATTAATCGTACAAAAATTATAGTATTCTACTCGCTTGTAATAGCTTTTACACGCTCGTTACTATTCGTTACTGTCGTATAATCCTTGCATAATACATGTAACAACTGACGAATAATTATAGTCATAATTCCAACCTAACGTATTATGAACATAATCTCATTATAACGCAACTTTGACCAATCAGGAATTAGCAATCAACGAGCGAGTCCATTTGTTCCAAGGGAGAGTCCATGTCTTCGTTTGACGTTTAAAATATCCAAAGTTTTACTTCACTTTTAAGCGATTAAAAAAGTTAAAATAGTCATGGATAAATTATAGTATTCTGCTCGCGTATAATGGCTATTACACGCTCACTGAATAATATACCATTACCTATTAAAAGTGTGCTTTGGCCTCATTAATTGTTTAAACAAATTATTAATAAAATTAGAAAAATGTTCAAAATGAGAAAAAAATTGTTTTAATAAATGGTGTTTTGCTAATATTTTGAAAACTTTGAGTTTTATCAAAAAGTACATACTTTACGCACGTTATGTAGTGCGTAAAGTAAAAAAGTTAAAAATTGCCTATAATAATCATATCTTATTTTTAAAGGTTAAAAACTAGTTATTTAATTCTATAATTATAATTAATCCATTTGTTTGCCATCACTATGTATATTTTTATGAAATACTATTTTCAGTGTTCTTTAACAATAATGATGTTTGAATTATTTATAATATTGGCGTTTCATTTATATTCTGAAGTTTTTGATTAGTTTCACTCATTTAAAATTAGGACATGGCAGTATTTTGAGATTTTTAAACAACTATCTTGCTCTTTCACTTTACGCACTAGAGCATACCCAGCAAACACAAAAATTGCGGCCCTTAAATGGGCCATTGTAGCGATCGATGGCTTTCTTATGGCATAGGCTAACCTTTTGTGGTTCATAATAAATTATATGTAGACATACCATAGCTTCATGTTGTTATGAATTGCCACATAATAACCAGAAATGGTCAATTATTGTTCAACTATAAAAAAAAATGCCGCTTCGGTTTATACGTTGATGGTACTTTTATGGTAATATGCAGGCTAATATTTTTATGATTACGCGCATGCGCATTGTGAAAAATCTCTCAAGGCTTCACCGAGCATAGCATCCGCCATTTGCATTTTCGTTCTATGCTTGGCCTGTGGGTTATTAAAATTTGTGTAATGTTTTGATGTGTGTAGACTTTTTTGTAAGCCCGATCGTAATAGCGAGAGTAATAGTTTACTTTATTTTAGCAAAAAGAATACTTACAGAAGATGATCCCAAATATTTTTACGATATATGAAGTACCGTATAAAAAATTTAATCACCATGATTTTTTATATGCGTATAATGCCAAGAAATTAATCTATGATCCACTGTATAAAATTATTATGAATTTTGTGCAGACAAATAATTAAGACCTAGTACTTGCATGTATATATCTAAAATTATTGTTGTTTTTTTTTTAATTAAAAATCTGACAGGAATATTACGTTTTAATTCTCCAGTTTACCGTTTAGTGGAATCACGTTAGACGTAGGATAGCTAAAACCTCGGAAAACGGTTAACCAAGACCGATTTTGATGAAACTTTGCTTAATGGGTTATAAATGATATTAAAAAAAAAAAAATTCTGCGACTATTGAATCATTCAGTTATTATAGATACATTTTTGAACAGTTATTGGGGCTCATTACTCACGCCCGTGGGTAATAATTTATTTCTCAATGAGCTAGAACCAATCACAAAAACTCATATTCATTACTCAACAGTTGTGGAGTAACATAAAAGACGATTCAAAATTCTAAAATATCGTATATGCCATGATTCAATTCAGTCTGTCATGCAAATGTCAATCTGTCATGCACATGTTGATTTCTTTAAATTTTATAATTACTATCCATATTCTTTTACTAATTTGCACAAATTATTTATGAAAAAATGATTTCAAACGATCATTAATCGTACAAAAATTATAGTATTCTACTCGCTTGTAATATCTTTTACACGCTCGTTACTATTCGTTACTGTCGTATAATCCTTGCATAATACATGTAACAACTGACGAATAATGATAGTCATAATTCCAACCTAACGTATTATGAACATAATTTCATTATAACGCAACTTTGACCAATCAGGAACTAGCAATCAACGAGCGAATCCATTTCTTCCAAGGGAGAGTCCATGTTTTCGTTTGACGTTTAAAATATCCAAAGTTTTACTTCACTTTTAAGCGATTAAAAAAGTTAAAATAGTCATGGATAAAGTATAGTATTCTGCTCGCGTATAATGGCTATTACACGCTCACTGAATAATATACCATTACCTATTAAAAGTGTGCTTTGGCCTCATTAATTGTTTAAACATATTATTAATAAAATTAGAAAACTGTTAAAAATGAGAAAAAAATTGTTTTAAGAAATGGTGTTTTGCTAATTTTGAAAACTTCGAGTTTTATCAAAAAGTACATACTTTACGCACGTTATGTAGTGCGTAAAGTTAAACTTTACTCCCTAGGACGTAAAGTAAAAAAGTTAAAAATTGTCTATAATAATCATATCTTATTTTTTAAAGGTTAAAAACTAGTTATTTAATTATATAATTACAATTAATCCATTTGTTTGCCATCACTGTATATATTTTTATGAAATACTATTTCCAGTGTTCTTTAACAATAATAATGTTTGAATTATTTATAATATTGACGTTTCATTTATATTCTGAAGTTTTTGATTAGTTTCACTCATTTAAAATTAGGACATGGCAGTATTTTGAGATTTTTAAACAACTATCTTGCTCTTTCACTTTACGCACTAGAGCATAAAGTAGATTGTTTATATTTTAAACGTATATTTCTTGTCAACCATTTCGGCAGTAGACAAAAATATTGTATGCATTTCGTGTGTAAAGTCCCTTTTTCACTCATGGAATTTTCGAAATAGCCTACGGCTAGCGCGACAAAATTCCCGTCATGAAGAAAGTATCACTTTACACACTTTTTGCGTAAATAACTATTTTTTTTTTAATCGCCTTATTTATATTGTAATCCTGGCGGGGTTTAGCCGTAGGCTATTCTACTACTCAACGGACGGACACACACATAGACAACATCACAACATCCATTCCCTGCGACATTGCCATCTGCCGCAACTAAGACTCGAACTCAGGAGAGGACTAGACTAGACCGTGTTGTCTCTCACACAACCGCAGTCTAGCCCACTGCTACCGTCTCGGCAACACGCGAAAAACACCACTACACATCCATACCCTAGCCAGGATTCGAACCCGGGACCCGGTGGTCGCAAGCCTAACACTTTAAGCACTGCGCCACGAAGCCTGTGCGTAAAATACACACTTGACGCACGCTGTGTAGTGCGTAAAGCTAAACTTTACGCCCTAGTTAAGTAAAAAAGGTTCATAATTGACTATACTAATGATATCTTATTTTTGAAGGTCAAAAACTAGTTATTTAATTTTATATAGTCCATTTATTTAATATGACTAGGTATATTGTTATAAAATATACTCATTTATAATATTGACGTTTCACTCATATTCTTAAGATTTTGATTAGTTTCCCTTATTATACCTACTCTTCGCAAATACGAAAAGAAGAGTATATTGCATTTGATCGGCACATTTTTAAAATCGGAAATATCGCTCGTTGACAAAAAAATTTTATATCATTGTGTCAGTGAACGAATTCTGAAAAAACTTTCAAAATGTCCGTCTGTCCGTCCGTCACGTTTCTTGTAAGCACGATAACTTAAGAAGGAAAAGTACGATTACATTGAAAATTAAACAGGTAGTTAGTGTTAGCGTTAACTAGAGGAACAACTCTATTTTTGGACAAAATCAATCAGTAATTGAAAGTTATTAATTATTTAAATTTGAAAAAATATATATATTTTTGTGTTTTTGTAATTGAATAGAAATCTGGTGAAATGATATTGTAATATGTTGCAACCCCTTAAAATTTAAGGTTATGTTGGGTACTAAAAAGTAGGCACAGACTTCAACAGATCGAATGTCTGAATGTAGTGTATTTGCACCTACTCGAGAAAGAACCTACCAGAAGTTAGTTCTGGTGACATCTGGAATTATCTAGAGAATGGTGACGTCATCACAGAAAAATCGAGATCTGTCATTTTTAGGTATAAAAGAGGCGAGTAGTTCAGAAAATATAGAAAGTGAGGTTAAGACTCCAAAGAGAAACAAAGTGATAAACATTGTGATTTTTAGTCAGTAAAGTGTATTTAAATTAATAATAAATAGTATTGTGAGGTATCCAGTAAATATTTAATAAAGTGTGTTAGTGGATATCTCTTGTTATAATTTTTGGAACCCACGGAATTTGCAAGGGGTGGTTTCCTAAAGGTGTAAACACGTGACAAATTGGTGTCAGAAAGCGGAATTTTATGACAAGAGGAGCACTGAAGTTGTGCAGAAGTGTTCGAGAAGGATTCTCGAGGGTTAGTGCTAACACAAGGGACTAATTTACTGGACATTGTTCGAGGGTTGTTTTCGAACAGGAAAATAGTGTTAAGGGCATTTTTGAGACATTGTAGAACATTTTAATTAGGAAATTAGTGTAATAATTAAATCCTTTAAACTGAGAAGTGATAGAGACACTGAAAAAGACTCAGTTAGTGCGCGAAAATTACTAGAACTTTCCTATTTGGACATTAGTGGAGATTATTAAATTCTCTGAATTGGATAGTGACTTTGGATAAGACTTTTTCGTGCTGGTTCGAGATTTTTCTGGAAAGTTTCATTACCAATATTGACGTGGCAGTTAAATTTATTTTATTTTAACATAATCGTATGCCCATTACAACAAGAAGCATGGCTACGGAGAAACAAATGAAGGACCTACTTGCGGAATTTACGAAGATGATGGCGCAGCAACGCCAGGAGGAAGAAAAACGGCGTCAAGAAGAAAGGGACGAATTAAAGAAAATGATGGAAGATCAGAAAATAAGACGTCAGAAAGAAAAAGAGGATGAAGAAAGAAGACGTCAGAAGAAAAAAGAGGATGAAGAAACAAGACGTCAGAAAGAAAAAGAGGATGAAGAAAGAAGACGTCAAGAAGAAAAAGAAGAACAAGAAAGACGACATGAAAAGGAGAAAGAGGAGCAAGAAAGACGACGTCAAGAAGAGAAAGACGAATTGAGACAAATTATGGAAGACCTGAAGATACGACAGCAAGAGGAGAAGGAAGAACAAGAAAAGCGACGTCAAGAGGAAAAAGAGGAACAAGAAAGACGTCAAGAAGAACTAAGGAGAATCCTGAATGAACAAATGAAAATACAGCAGGACGCTATCATTTCCGCCAATGAAGAATTGAAGAGTGAAGTCAAAGAAGAGATAAACAAGGTAGAAGATAAAGTAGACAAGGTCGAAGGTAAAGTAGGAGTAGTCGAGACAGAAGTCAGTCAAGTAAAAGGAGAAGTAACTGAAGTTAAAGAGAAAGTAAACAAGTTCGAAGAAGAAGTCAAAGGAGAAATAGACCGGCTTAAACGACAGTTGAGAGATAGAGGAAACCAGCAGGTGGTATCATCAGGTCAGCGACTAAAACCTCCTTCTTTTGACGGCCAAAGTTCCTGGACGACGTACAAGAGGCAGTTTGAGGCAGCAGCGTGTGCGAACAACTGAGATAATGAGGAAAAGGCCATGGCATTAGTTCTGGCGTTAAGGGGCCAGGCCTCAGAGTTACTCCAGACTGTCCCAGTGGATAAACAAAGGGACTTCAAAGTTTTGGAAGCTGCATTGGACTTGAGATATGGCGACCAACATCTCGCCCAAGTATACCAGGCTCAGCTAAAATCACGGACACAAAAGGCTGGAGAAAGTTTACAAGAATTCGAGGCTGCCATAGAGAGACTGGCATACCTGGCGTATCCAAGTGCACCTAGAGAATTTCAGGAGCAATTAGCCGTGGGGGCCTTTTTAGATGGCATAAGGGACGAAGAGGTCAGGCGAGTTTTGCGGCTGACGAGACACCAAAGTAGTAGCGAAGCTTCGGTGCGTGTACTCGAAGTAGAAGCAGCTTACAGGGATACGCCAAGATCGAGAGTGCGAGCTGTGACTCTCGAAGAATCGCAACCAGAAATGAATCAGAACCCTATGTTGACTGAGATGCAGAAAATGTTTACCAAACTATTCGATAAATTGGATGGCCTAGGAAAGCAGGATAAACAGCAAAATAAAGGAAAGCCGAGTGGTGGTATTAAATGTTACAACTGCGGCAAGTTAGGGCATATTAAGAGAGATTGTCGACAACAAAGCCCGGAGAAGGTAAATGCCGCAGTTGTCGAAGAGTCGTATTGGGACAAAAAGAATCTGGAGACTTTACTGAGAGACTTGCACAGAATGGTAAAGCAATTGCTGGAGAGTTTTTCAGGGAAGCAAAGCAAGCAACCAAGCAGTGGGGAGCCAAGTGGGGGTATTCGATGTTATAGCTGTGGAAAATTAGGGCATGTAAGACGAGATTGTCAACAGTGGAACCCTGAGGTTGTACATGCCACTGGAGAAGTGCTGGCTGGTGAAAGTGATGCCCCCAGGGAAATAAAGGTTTGCCAGCTTCGAAGAATCCCAAGTAGTTTACCATCACAAGGTTGTGTAAGCGGAACGAAAGAGATTCCAGAGAATTGGACAAAGAAAGCTTTAAGACAAGAGCAACTGGACGATACGGAAATTGGACCTATGTTGAAAGCAGTAGAAAGAGGAACACGCCCAGAGTGGAAGAATGTTTCAGACAAAGGAGTGGGTCTGAAGGCTTTATGGTCATAATGGGGTTCACTTACGGTCGTAGATGGGCTTTTGAGGAGAGCATGGGAAAGCCCAGATGGGAAGCAGGTTGCCATGCGTCTAGTGGTTCCCAGGTGTCGTGTACCAGAAGTACTCCAGGAAGCACATAATGAAACATCCAGCAGACACTTCGGCATAAACAAGACATTGAGTAGAGCACGGGAACAGTTCTATTGGGTTAATAGTCGCCAGGATGTGAAGGCCTGGTGTCGCAAGTGTAAAAATTGTGCTGCCCGTGGAGAACCATTTTCGATGAGCAACTACAGAAATGGAAGTCGAGAACAGCCGAAGAATGATCGAGAGCAGATGAACAGAACTAGTAACCGCTTGAAGGCTCGTTATGATCAGAATGCCAGTACAGGGGGATTCAAGGTGGGGGATCTGGTTTGGCTGTACAACCCACAGCGGAAGGAATGGAGATCTCCGAAACTTCAACCTCCTTGGGATGGACCGTATACTGTTATTATCCGAATTAACGATGTCGTCTATCGGATTCAACGAAACAAAAAGTCCAAGATGAAGATCGTACACTTGGATAGACTGGCGAAGTATGTGAAAGAGGCTGAATTGCCTGACCGGGACGTTCAGGCTTAAGGAGGGGGCAGTGTAATATGTTGTAACCCCTTAAAATTTAAGGTTATGTTGGGTACTAAAAAGTAGGCACAAACTTCAACAGATCGAATGTCTGAATGTAGTGTATTTGCACCTACTCGAGAAAGAACCTACCAGAAGTTAGTTCTGGTGACATCTGGAATTATCTAGAGAATGGTGGCGTCATCGCAGAAAAATCGAGATCTGTCATTTTTAGGTATAAAAGACCGACCGCATTCTCGGCGAGTAGTTCAGAAAGTATAGAAAGTGAGGTTAAGACTCCAAAGAGAAACAAAGTGATAAACATTGTGATTTTTAGTCAGTAAAGTGTATTTAAATTAATAATAAATAGTATTGTGAAGTATCCAGTAAATATTTAATAAAGTGTGTTAGTGGACATCTCTTGTTATAATTTTTGGAACCCACGAAATTTGCAAGGGGTGGTTTCCTAAGGGTGGAAACACGTGACAATATTAATATCTATTTATATATTTTGTTAGTATACATTTCGTAAAATAATATCTGACCGTTGATTTCAACTAATCGCTTGTAATGTAAAAATTTACATTTCTTCACGTGGCAAGTAGTGGTGTTCTTAGGTTTTTGACTCGGAACCCAAAGATCCCGGGTTCGAAAACCACATAGGTTTTGGATGCACTTATTTTTTTTAGAAACCCACGTATGTTTGGATGTAGTTTTCTTTTTACTTTATTTTACACTGAGTGCTTAAGTTCATATGATAAAATTAAAAATGTCTAAAACTAACAATAGTTATTCTTGTGCATATCCCTCTATTTTTCACGGAAGAGAATGTGGTAGCGACCTTAGCGGTTGCTGATAAAAAATGATAAAAACGTTAGTTTTAAAGGAAATAATCATAAAATTAAATCTCCCCCTGCTTCAACCCTCCCAAGGGGTGTAAAATTCATTAATTACACTTTTGATAGTCAATATGCCCTCCTCTGTTTTCGCAGGCCCTGATCACGATAAACATATTCACCTTCATCTCCGACTCTCCTCAACCCCTATAATGGACGGAAACTTACCCTTATTCACCAGTTATCGCTAAGGCGAAGATTGTGTAGGTTGCTGAATAAGGTACAATGATTTCTTCATCGGGGAGTAATGAATAATAAATTTTGTCGTCAATGACAATGTTGTTTATTCAAAGAATTACATGAAAATATTTTTATGACAAAATAAATTATTTCCTTACAATTAATTTAAAAAACCTAGGTCGTTAACAAACAGCATAACAAGCCTCATATTCCTCAAAATGCACATCGCACGCGATCTCTTCTTCTTCGTCATCGCCCCAGCGATAACTGGTGGATGAGGGAAAGTTTTCGTCCATTATAGGGGTTAGGAGAGTCGGAGATGAAGGTGAATATTTTTATCGTAATTAGCGCCTGCGAATATGGGGGAGGGCGTATTGTGTGTAATGAATGAGTTTTACACCCCTTGGGAGGTAGAAGCAACCCCACGAGGTTGCTACCACATTCTCTTCCGTGAAAAATGAAGGGATATGCACAAGAATAACGATCATATGTCGAAAAACCTGTAAATCTGGGATAGCATGATTTCTGGTGAGTGACGGGTGGTTTTTTCCCCTTAGGCCTGCTGTCTGGATTCCACTTAGTTCCAGTTAAAATTCATGAATTCTAATGTAATACGGCTATAATTTTACGTGCACTTTTTCCAGTCTATGTACGTACGCGATTTTGATGAAGCCTTTTGCATATTATTATCTCACAATATTTTCTTTCACTATGTAGAAACTTCAAGAATCCAATAAGAAAGGTGAAAAAAAAAATGTTGTTAAACGTTGAAAAGCCTGCAAATAAAAGAGTAACTAAGAATTATGAAATAAAATTTCATCTAATCGTCCTATTAACTAATATCGACATTGAAGTCAGGGTAAAAATGACCAAATAACGAAACCAAACGAATATTTAACTGACCTCAATATCGAAGATTAAAATTGAATTATCTGGGCGACTGGGTGAAATTTTATTTCATTATTTTTAGTTACTTAAAGGCGGTTCAATGTTTTACAAATTTTTTTTCAAAAACTTCTTTTGTATGAGCTGAAATAGGTCTCGAGCAAAAAATAAAACGGGATGGACTACCATAATTTTTATTTAAAATATACATTCCTTAATTCAAAATGCAACTAATGGAGCAGCATAAGGAGCAGCTACGTATGGGGATGTCAAATAAGGGGAGGCGATATAAGGTGATACTACAGCAGGGGCAGCTACTAGAGGCGCAGCTACATTACGGAAGAAGGATTGTGAGCTAGTAGCAGTTACCACAGCCGGGGCTACAGCTGGTGCCACGGCTAGGGGTGAAGCAGCTAAAACTCCTGGTTTAGGGTCAGGAGATGCAGATGCACATACGATAGCTACAGCGAGTAAAATCTGTAATTAAAAAAATAATTGGCTAAAACAGTTATTCAGAATAACTGATTTTATACTCACGAATTTGTACATCTTGACAATTTAATTATCTGTCGTATTTAACGAGATATAAAAAGATCGATTGATAATATTTTTTCCATTATTTCTTATTTATATATTGTCAACCCCACTAACATATTCACGGCGTACAGTCTTAGACGCAATGAAGAGGTCGTAACTAATTTGTATTCAGTGTATAGGTGATGGCAAGTTTGCTAACATTTTTGGGTGGAAATAAGTCGCTGGAAATTTCACAATGTGTTCTTGACACTTTTAGTAAAAACATTGGCAGATAGTCTTTATGAAATATAATTAGGTCTTAATGGGACATTAACTAAATAATTACAGAAACAATTGTAGTTCTAAAATATGTGGGTATACGCTATACAGAGTGTAACATAATGGAATGTTAACAATGAAACAAATTTAAAAATATTTTGTCACATAAACGTTTGTAAAAAATCACGCAGGCAAAGACTGTCAATGGGCGTACTACTATTACTTCCACATGCAGTGGAAGTATCGTAACGAAAAAAAAGTTTTGAAAACTTTTAATGTTCAAACAGGCTTAGAATGTCACGAAAGCGAAAAAAAATTTTGTCGGTCTGTTATTTTTTTTTGTGCGCACGATTACTCTGGAACCGTTTAAGATATTAGCTTGAAATTTGGTACACGTATGTATATTAACGAGGTCTGGGACTAAATTATATTTTGATCGTTGAAGAATTGGTAAATAGACAAATTATGTAAGTAAAAATCCATAAAATTGATATTTCGTATATACAGGGTGTTTCATTAAGAATTGGACATACGCTAACTGGAGAATCCTTAGTCCAAAATATGAAGACTTAACCTAAAACACTTAGATAAAATGTGCCTCCTTACTGAGATACTAGGTGTCAAAGTTGTAATTTTTTTTCTTTTTTTTTGTAATATCTCAACTACCTCTTGACCGATCTTCTCCCACTTTGGTAAGGAAACATTTTTTAAGCTAAGAAACAATAATTTATGTATCACATCACGCTAGCCCGTGGAGGGCGCCTCATGAGCTATACCTGATGATGAATATTTTTCCTCTTTTTTTTACGAAACGTAGTGGCACTTTTGACTAGAAAATCTCATGCAGGAGTTATTCCTACGTAAAAAAAAAGTACACTTGATAGAACTTGATAATTCCAACCGTTTTCGAGAAAACTGCCGCATAGGTCTAAAAAATTCTTTGAAAACACCCAATTTGAAAAGGAAAAATTGTATTTATTGATTTTTTTAACCATTCTATATAAATGAAATAATAAAGTTTTAAAATATGACTATGTATTGAAGCGGAACCCCCTCAAGTTACATTATTAAGTTTCTCAGAAAGAAAGTTAAGTGAGCTTGTTAAGATTCGTTAAATGTTTAAGGTTTTATTTTTTTGAGTTTCCTTTGATAGTCCCTATAGTATTTATTTATTTATTGTTGGCTCTTCTCAACCTTGATATTAAGATTCTGCAAGTCAAAAATCATGATAAAATATGATACTGATGGACTTCCAAGGAGTTATATAGGAAATATTTCTGCCTTTGTAGGGTTTTCACATTTTTTTTACAGGTTTTTGGCAGCTGTCATGTGTCAAAAATAAGTTGGATTGCAATTTTCGCAGTTCTTCATTAAAGTGCTCAGTATTACGAATTGATTTTGGTTGAATTACAAATGAGGAGTCGAATTTTGACCTAAAAAACTGGTAGATGCCACACTGTGCGGCGGTAATGATGTTTGTGAATAGCTTTAGGCAGGTACATGAAAGAGATCAAAGATACAGTTCCAAGCGGCACAGATAAAGACAGTTCACCTAGTATCCTTGCTTTTAAAAGAGAAGCAGGCAGTAATTTATAATGGGTATTTGTAGTAATTTTTTTCTAAAAACGCAGATAACCTGTATAAAATATAAAGGAATATTAAAAATTTCTTAGAGCCTGACCAGAGAATTTGCATTTATAATGAGCTTTCATTACTCTCTGGCATTACTAATTAGAGTATAGAGCCTTTGTTTCCAAGATACAGGATATTAAAATTTTCAAATAAAAAAACTAGGTACTTCTTTAAATAACTTTTGAACAAATCAAGATGTTGAAAGGGAATATTTTGTCTACAACACATAAGTAAAGTAGCAACCAACGCAACGAAAAATACTAAGTTTTAAGTTTAATCAGCGCCGTAGGTATGGGGTATGCTGGTTACGTTTTCGGCAGATATTAGTATCCCACTGAAAAAACACCAGTCTCTTGAAAAATTTTAACTCTAAATTATAATTTTTTAGTTTTCCATAGTTTCTGCCGTTCGACAATTTGTAAAGTTAAATTGTAGTAATTTATTGTTAGATTAAATTCGTCAATAATTTTATTCCTGGAGGAGGCTGGTACCTTCAGTATCACGGTATCGGGGTAGACCTGAAGTAGGTAAAAATATTAGTTTTTCAAGTAATAATCTAAAAATATTTTCATTCCATACGAACTATTAATATGTCTAATATATAATATAACATTACCTGTTCGATTGCTTATGCACAGGGTTATTCATTATATTTAGGCCACCCTTCATTATCGTTATTATTGGAGATAAAATAAAAAGTTTCAGACGAAAGTTGTAGGACTGTAACTGAATCCCTTTAATAAGTTAATGGAAGCACAGTGCCGTGCAGAAATTGGGGTACAGAAGCAATAATATTCTTTTAATGGAACGCCCTGTGTATTGTTGAGTTTTTGAATTATTCTTTTTTTTTATGATTTCAAAAATATGACATATGATAGGTCTATCTTTAACCGTTTTCGAGTTATTGAACATTGAAAATCGTTAGTATGTATGCTTTTAGAGGGCAGAATATTTACTAGTGAAATATTTTTGTCGAACTCCTCTATACGTTTCCTTAAATATATAAGGAAAAAAAAACCAGACTGCAACCAACAGCTATTCTCCGGACTAAAGCCCCGCCGAACGCTGAATTACGAATTACAAGCTTGGCCGCGTTAAGTGCAATAACTGTGTATTGCCACAAAACGCTAAAGTTTCGATTTTAATAAACAACCAGCCGAAAGACTTATTCCTACTTAAAGGAGGTCTCGTGTCACTTGCAGACTGCAGTTTCGAGCTATTGGCTCTCGTCAGTGCAAGGTAGGTCTGAGAGGCCAGGCTTGTAATTCGTAATTCAGCGCTCGGCGGGGCATTAGTCTGGAGAATAGCTGTTGGTTGCAGTCTGGTTTTTATTCCTTATATATTTAAGGAAACGTATAGAGGAGTTCGATAAAAATATTTCACTAGTAAATATTCTGCCCTCTAAAAGCATACCTACTAACTATGCCCATGTCAGGGCTACTGCTGTTTCGATTGTAATGGACATTAGCCGCTAGATGGAGCCTGCCATTTTTGTTGCGTGTCGTGGTTTTATAAATCTCGTCATGTACCAAGAGTGAACAAATGCCTCGTTTCATCTCAGACCTACCTTGCCCCGACGAGAGCCAATAGCTCGAAACTGCAGTCTGCAAGTGGTATGGGGTGGCTGGCACGAGACCTCCTTTAAGTAGGAATAAGTCTTTCGGCTGGTTGTCTATTAAAATCGAAACTTTAGCGTTTTGTGGCAATACACAGTTATTGCACTTAACGCGGCCAGGCTTGTAATTTGTGATCAGCGCTCGGCGGGGCATTAGTTCGGAGAATAGCTGTTGGTTGCAATCTGGTTTTTATTCCTTATATATTTAAGAAGACGTATAGAGGAGTGCGACAAAAATATTTCACTAGTAAATTGAAAATCGTTGTTTTTATTTTCAAAAAAATGCATTTTTTACAATTTTCAAAAATATATTTTCCTGAACACTATTATAATATATTATTATTATTATTACCATGCGTATGCATAATACATTTTCTTTTTAAATTAATGAAGTGTCATTTTGTATTAAATTTTTTAAGTTATAGATTAGTTCACAAGATCAAAGCCGTGTTAATGCTTGATAAGGCTCCTAAAAATATGAGCGAGGGCTCATTGGATTCGGAATGACGTCTAGAAAAATGTGCAATAGTTTCAAACCCGCACAGAAACAATTGCAAAAGTTGTAAACAAATGAGGATTGAAAAAATAACGAGTTTCGTTTTTTGCAAATATCTCGAAAACTATTAATGCTTAAAAAATTGTAAAGAATGATTCTTAAAGAGGAAGAATGTTGAAAATAGAGCTCCGCGCGGCGAACACTAAGCCGTTACGATGCTCTGAAATTGGCTGTAATAAATAAAAATATTTTTTTATATGTTATTAAATATTAATTTAAAAATTTTAAAAATGGTATTATTTAGACACTCAAAGGAACAATATCCCGTTGGAAAAAAATTCTTTCACCGATTTTTCATAAAATAAGCCTATTGAAATAAATAATGAAAAAAGGAAAAAAATGATTATAAACAATTAAAACAAATTTTTAAGAAAAAAATTTTTTTTAATCATAATATAATGGCAAATTTTTATTTTCAAAAATACGTAATTTATCTATTTGTTTATAAAATTTGTTTAAACAAATAACAATAAAAATGTAAAGTTTATCTAATCTTATACTATTTTTGAATATAAAAACAGTCATAATAATTAAAATTAATAAAAAAAAAATTTCAACCTCTCTTTTTCATTTTTTATTTTTTGTTAGGTTAGATAATTAATAACTAATAGAATATACCAATTAGAAACATCGCAATGTCATAATCCCATAAAGATAGTTAACATAAGGTCTCCACGAAGCGAAATAATTTTAGTGGCTTTTGTTTAACAATTATCCGACTTGAAATATAAACGGAAGCTCGAAAAAAAAATTGTTAATTAATAATAGATTTTCTGAAAAATCGGTGTAACATTTTTTTTCCAAAGGGATATTGTTCCTTTACGTGTCTAAATAATACCATATTTTTTTTTAATTTTTAAATTAATATTTAATGACACAAAAAAATATTTTTACTTATTACGGTCGGTTTCAGAGCATCGTAACGGCTTAGTATTCGCCGCGCGGAGCTCTATTTTCAACATTAAATTAAAATTATTACTAATAAAGATAAAGTTTCGGGAGTTGGGACTTTTGTATTGGAAATTTCTTCCTCTTTAAGAATCTTTCTTTAAAATTTCTTAAATATTAATAGTTTTCGAGTTATTTGCAAAAAATGAAACTCGTTATTTCTTCAATCTTCATTTGTTTATAACTTTTGCAATTGTTTATGTGCGGGTTTGAAACACATTTTTCTAGACGTCATTCCGAATCCAATGAGCCCTCACTCATATTTTTACGAACTTTATCGAGCATTAAACGGCTATGAACTTGTGAACTGGTCTATTATACGTCTATGAACTTGTGAACTAGTCTATTATACGAGACTCTTTATAGTACTTATATTTCATTTTGTTTCGATGAAAATTGAGTGAAAAAAAGGAGGGTCAAAGAAAGTGCACTTCTTTTGAAAATAAAAGAAAATTGAACTGTATTTCCTTAAAGTACCTAAAGGAACCTACAATCGAAGAAAAAAAAGTGGCGCACCAGGGGCGGCTCAAGGTAAATTTTCCACCCGGGCGGGAGCACTTTTTGGCGCCCCTCCTGAGATAATCACAGACAATTTCCCGGACGTACTACGTACTAAAGTGGACCCCGCAAACACTCTACATTTTAACTTAATACATGGAGTAACATGACCGTGTATACGCGGTGGTCCAAAATTGTCTCTGGATATTTGTGTGGCTGATAAATAGTACATCCAAAAATAAAGGTACCTAAATAGATATTAAGGAAATCCCCCCTTTAAAGGGGGATTATAAATATCAGTTTTTCGGCAATAACTTCCGTCGCTTTGAAATATATGTCATATTTTAAATTTAGACATGGGCATCAATTTACATAGTACCAGTCAAACCCGCTCCTCTGGTTAAGTTTTAAGGCTATCAATATTTTACTCCTAACTTTTTTATTTTTTACATATATTTATAAAAATTCTTGTAAAAAAAATATTTTCATATCACTAGAAATAAAAAGATGTTCTTGTTGCATTTCGATAAACCATTCTCAAGAAATTTTAGTTTACATATCCATGTGCATTTACAACATATTATTAATAATTAATTTGTAATAAGTATAAATTTTTTTGTCTACGCCACCTGAATGTTATTATAATGAGAGGACGCCGACACAAGTTTACTTAGAGGAAGGTTCCTTTTTAATGTTTTAATATTTCATACAAACCAAATTGCCATGTATTTATTTATAAATTGTAAATTATATAAGATATGAAATACAGACAACTAATATTGGTATGACAATTTTCTGAATATTCTGAATTTTTTCTGAATGAAAAGTTCACGTTGCTTGTCTTCAATTATGCAAAATCTACTCCGTATCAGTCAATAAAAGGACAGGAAGCTTGAGATATGAGTAGTGAGAGGTCTCATAGCTAAACAAACATTATTTGCGTAACATTTCTGAATTATTTAGACGGTTTCAATGTTATTCGACTGTTGTACATTATTACAATTTAAACTGATATAGATTCTATTATTTGACATTATTTTCCAACGAAAACTATTATTAAATTAAAAAAGGTATATTAAAAAAAATTAAGAATTTTTGCCCTCAGTTTGGCGCCCTTCCGAGCCGGAGCCCCGGACAGTCGCCCGGGTTACCCGGCCCTTAAGCCGCCCCTGTGGCGCACAATGCCTTCTTTTGATACTTGACGAAGAATTCAAAAATGTATTTCGTCGGCCATCTTTGACCCTTCTATTTGACAGGATATGGTGCTTAATATTTCACCATAGATGAGTTTTATTCTTGCCAACTTTGGTGAAATTACTCCTTCTTATCGAAAAGATATTCAATTTAGATTTTTTCGACCATTTTTGATCTTTTCTATTTTTTTCCGGTACATATCGGACAGGTCTATATTTTTTAAGAATTTTATTTCAAATAAGTCAGTATTTTTAAAATATCCATTCGATTACTAGGACAAGATATATTAAGCAGATAAGTAGAAAATCAACAATAAAATTTCTAATGGAATGTCGCCGAAAATAATCAATTCAACTGTACTACAAGTTTAGCTTTCTTTGCAATTTTATTACGAACAATCATTAATCCTACCCTTTAATCCAAAACTTTTGACTACACTTCTTGTATGTTTACCACAAATTCTAAGTCGTTTTTAGATGATTTGTTTTATTTCACTATAATACCGTCTAATATCCACTCTTATTCAAGAATTTTTCTAAGATTGTGGTATTATATTGTTTGCTAATAGAAAAAATCATACATGTATAAATCTTTATAAAAATTTTACTGCAAGATTAGTTAAAACATTTTATTCTATTTAAATCAGTACATTTTTTAAAAGTTACAACAATCGAGCTGCATAAGGTGATGCAAGATAAGGTGAAGCCACATAAGGTGATGCTACATAAGGCGAAGATACGTAAGGCGACGCTACGTAGGGTGCTGCAACATAGGGTGATGCTGCATAGGGAGCGGCCACATATGGGGCAGCTACTGCTGGTGCGGCAACTAAAGGAGCTGCTAGGGCATTATAGTTACGAGCAATCACTTGGGAACTTGTAGCAGTTACAACAGCAGGAGCCACTGCTAAGGGAGCAGCAGCTAGTACACTTGGTTTTGGAGCTGCAGAAGCGGAGATAATAGCTACAGCGAAAATTGCCACCTGTCAAAAAATTAAAATTCATTACTACTTACATAATAATAATTATTATTATAAAGATTATTTACCATCAATAAAAAGCAAAATAGAGTAGCAGCTCATAACGTAATAATATTAATTACAAATAATAAAGACAATATTGATAAAAATTAGGAATTAAAAATATAGATAGGAATAACAACAGCAATGATTTTCATATGAATCGGATAGATAAAAAAATCAAACATTTGACATTATCTAATAACATGAGTTAGCCATGCATTCTTTATATAAAAATTACCAGGAATACATTCTGACCCTCAGGAGCACAAAGAGTAATTTCAAGCCATTATACTGATGTCTTAAATGTAGCCTTAGATGCAAACCCTGTCAAAAAATCCTTATAAAACCTTATAAAAAAAAATGTATAAGCTTTTATAATTTTTGATGTGTGTATTTGAAATGTGTTTTAATTGTAAATTCTCATATGGTGTCTACAAGTATTGATAAGTTTTTATAGTATATGTAATTAAAAGTTTTTATAAGTTTGTATAGTGTTCTGAATGTAAATTTCCCATAGAAATTCTATTAGTATTGATAGATTTTTTACAGATTTTGATTGTGTATTTTAATGCCAAATCCCATAAACTTACATAAGTAAGTAAATGTTATTTACTTACTATTAATATTTCAAATATCAATAGTAATATAGTGGTAAACACTAAATACTGCAAAAGTCCTTGTTTCCTCTAGCGTTCTAGCCTAAACGCAGTTAATAAGTTAGCAGTAAAAGAGACTGCTTTTATAAGTTTTAATTACGTGTGTGTGTGTTTTAAATGTAAATTCCTCGTATGAAACCTATTAGTATACGTAAGTTTTTATAATATTTCAAATACAAAGTTTTTTATAAGTTCTGAATATGGTTTGATGTGGCTATTTGAGATGTGTTTTTAATATAAATTCCTTGCCTGAGGTCTATCAGCATTTGCATATATTAATAGGAAATGCGAAGTTTTTATAATATTTGCTGCGTACAATGGGTTTTTAACGTAAATTACCTATATGGAGTCTATCAGTAGTTATACGTTTTCACGGTAATTGAAATATGAAGATATTTTATATGTATTTGAAAAGTATTTTTAATGAAAATAATTCTCCATACGAGGCCTATCAGTATTTGTAAGTTCTTATATGGTGTTTGAAATACGAAGATTTTATAGGTTCAGATGTATCTAAGTTTTTGAAGTATTTGAAATGTGTTTTGAATGTAAATTCCTTGCCTGAAGTCTATCAACACTTACACGTCTTAATAATAAACACGAAGTTTTTATAAAATTCTATGAGGATATGCAATGGGGTTTTAAAGTAAATTCCCTGAATGAAGTCTATCAGTATATTTATAAGTATTTATGGTAATTAAATTGCGAAGTTTTATAGGTTTTTACATGAGAAAGATATTAATGTAAATTCTCAGTACGAGGCCTATAAGTATTTATAAGTTTTTATGGCGTTTGAAACACGAAAATTTTATAGATTTTGTGAATTTTTAACATATATTCCTCACTTGCGGCCTATTGTAAAACTTTTATGCTTTTATGGGAATATGTATTTAAAATACAATGTGTATATACTTACAATGGATTTTAATCTTACAATGGATTTTAATGTAAATTATATGAAATCTACTGTATTAGTAAGTTTAGTTTAGTAAGTATTGTAACTTTTTAGGTTGACTACCATTGAAATCCCATGAAAACTTTTCAAATTAATAGTTGTAAATAATACTTTTCAATGGGTGCACTGAGAAATCCTTATTAAATTCTTATATAAAACTAAACTAATGATAACCCTTCAAATCTTATATATACTAATTATTTCTTATTAAATGTTATAAAATTCATCCCTGGTTTCCTGATGAAACATTATTAGTTTTACTACTATTGGAACCCCATGAACACTTTTCAAATTAATAGTTGTAAATCATTATTAACACTTTTTAATAGATGTCCCTATAAATCCTTATTAAATTCTTATATAAACTAAACTGATATGGACCCATGAAGTCTTATAAAAATAAGTAGAAATATAGCCTTATAAAAATGTATAAAATGCCTGCTAGGAACTCCTTGGCATATCTTTTCAATTTCATTACTCTTCAGATTCCAAGAAAACAAAAGTATTCGATAATACCTTATTCATACTTTTTAACTTGCATCCTTACACGTTTCCATTAAATTTCTTATATAAACTAAACTGATATATACCCATGAAGTCTTATAAAAATAAGTACAAATATATCCTTATAAAAATGTATAAAATGTCTACTAGGAACTCCTTATAGTATATCTTTTCAATTTAATTACTCTTCAGATCCCATAAAAAGCCACAAAAATATTCGATGTAATACCTTATTAACACTTTTTAATACGGATCCTTATAAATCCTCACTAAATTATTATATAAACTAAACTGATAACAACCCCTCAGATCTTACAAAAACAATTTACTAATTGTTTCTTATAAAAGATTACAGTACTCGTATTTGATTTTACTGATGAAACCTTATCAGTTTCAACACTATTCAGATCCCATGAGAACTTATCAAATTAAAAATTGTAATACCATATAAAAACTGTTTTTAGTGTAAACACTTATGGAAACATACCAATAACAACATGGGTATTCCAACTCAATTAAGATTCCTTTAGATACTTATTCATCCCAATATAATTTCTATATGGCAAAATTAATGTCCTGTATAAAACCTTATAAACCAGATAGGCTCTTATGATTACCCATAAAAAATTTATAATTATCTATAAGTTTGAAATAGGATTTTTTGACAGGTAAAGCAGTTTTTGGACGAATCATGCAAGTTGCGATCTTTTAGTCACGCAAACTCGTGATTATGCGAGAATTTTTCTGCTAACTGTACTGATTCCTACAAAACTTTTTAATAAAATTATTTTCCTCCGAATATTTATTTTTCTATTGCAACCTTAAGTTTCACTAATCTGTAGACACTTATTGGTACTTCTATCATTATTATAGAAATGCAAATACCAATTTTATTAAATAATATAAGAGCAAATTTCTATCAATATCTCAAATTGATTGATCATCTTATAGCCCCTTTTGATGTAAAGCTTTTGCTCCAAAAGTTCCGTGGCCGGACCGCAAAACATCTACTCCCCATTTTCGAGGGCAGGGAACACGATAGTGACAATATTTTCCGATCTACCTTTCACCCACTACCCTTAGGGGGTGCTAGGCATTTTTTATCGGAAAGATTTATTAACAAAAGTTGTTCAGAATTGACCATAAGCTTTAAGTCCAAAATTTCATCAAAATAAAAAAATTTAAAAATTTTAAATTTAAAAAATTAATAAATTTTTCTAACCAAAAAACCCATTAAAGTGATGGAACATGGACATTATTTTAAACAAAATTTCAATATTTTTTTAATTTTGGTTAAATTTTTGGCTTATGTTTGGACAACTTTCATTGATAAAATTTCGATAAGGAAATGCCTAGCACAGTAAAATAGGAAGAAATGTGATTTTTCCAGTTTAGTGGGTGAAGGGTATGTTGGAAAATATTGTCACCATCGTGTTCCCTGCCCTCGAAAACGGGGGGTAGGTTAGGTGTCTTGCGGTCCAATCACAGAACTTTTGGGCTTTTTGCCTTTTTCTGGTTTACTTACCTCAAAGGAAGGATAAGGTTTTTTGCGTTTTACTCAAAACTAGTTGCGTCAAATGTTTGTTTTTGCATCTATACGCTTCATATTATAACCTTCGTAAAGAACGAGGGTAGAAACAACCCACAAAAAGGAAAGGTTGTAAATTATAAACATAAATTACAACATGCTCTACAAAAATAATTGCTGATTTATACTTACGAATTTGTACATTTTGTTTGCTGTTTTGTTTATCAAGAATACCTTTCTAACTAAACTGTAAGAACGAATGATTTAATTCATCCACGACTTGATTTTTATATATTTAACCCCCGTTAAAGAAAATTGATGGAAGTATATCCAATAACTTATACATACTCATACCTAATTCAAATCACTGCAATTGCAAGGTCGTACGAATTAATTTGTATTCTTTACGGTTCAATGGTTGGTCAACTATTTTAGATGTATTCTGTCCATATTATACAATCAGATATTTCCAAATAAATCTTACAAATTCTTTTACTCAGCAATTGTCTTCACGATTCTATAATAGGGTGGGTCGAAAAACACGAAAATTTGAATTTGCAGATGGAGTAGTTTCTAATTTATTACTATGTATCTAAAACTAATTCGGGTAAATTTTTAGCCATATCTAACCGGGCCCACACGATCTTGAAAATGAAGTAAAGGGCCAATTCGAGGGCCAATTTTTCGATTTTTAACATTCTTCAAATTGACATTTGAAATTTTTTTATTACTATTTATTAATGTCTAAACGCATGTGGCAAAAGTTTTCCAAATAAAATATTTTTGAGTTCCAGCGAAATTAGAAATTTCCCTGGAACTGAAAAATATTTTACTGGGATTTTAGCTACATGCGTTTAGACATTAATAAAAAGTCATAAAAATTTTCAATGTCAATTTAGAAAATGTTAAAAGTCGAAAAATTGGCCGTTTCTTTCATTTTCAATTTTTTTCTGATTTATTAATGTCTAAACGCGTGTACTTATAAAATTACTAATTTCCCTGGAACTGAAAAATATTTTATTGGGACTTTTGATACACGCGTTTAGACCTTGATACCTGTGTTTAGACCTTAATAAAGTGTCATAAAAAATTTCAAGTGTCAATTTAAGAAATGTTAAAAAACCGAAAAATTGTCCGTTTCTTTAATTTTCAAGGACGTTGGCGGCAGGCTAAATATTTAACCGATTTGATTAAAAATTTAGCCGAATTAGTTTTAGATACATATAGTAATAAATTATACCCTATCTTCAAATTCAAATTTTCGTGTTGTTCGGCCCACTCTACTCTATAATGGTTAGTAGAATCTATAGTACAACAATTTCACTAATTGCACTCTTGTGTTTTGAGCGATAAGATTTGCATATTAGTAATCTGGCCGATTTATTAATTTTCGCATAACAGAAACCAATTTGCCGATGGAAAGAACAATTAGGTGTTTTCACTGTGTGCAAATTTGCTTTTTTGATATTATTAAAATGAAGTACTCCATACATTAAAGCACTAACTAATATTTAAACACCATTCTTTTATCTATCAATTTAAAATTTCAACAAATAAATAACAAAACTGAATAACTGAACGGGTATTATATAAAACGGGCTGTGACGTCATCGGTTGCATTAACATAACCTCAACGTTTAGGTTTTTTAAGTTTATTGTCATTTTTAATGATTATATCCGCACTTCTCATTTGAAACCAGTATGGCTCCAAGCAAACATTTAAAAATTGACGCATATGATGTCTCAATATTGTTGATTACTAAAAATGGGCTGCTAATTATAGATTGGATTTCCAAGCTACAAAAATCGCCTTATTTTATTGGGAGAAGATATTTAAAACTTTATAAACATTACACTGAACAAGATTTTAGTTGAAAATGCGAGAACCAAGCGGAAATTTTCATATCAGTGACGTATTACTCGGAAATTTTTAAAAGATATGAATTTTTGAGGTTAGGTGTTTATGACCGATGACGTCAACAATATAGCTAAGTGTTTAGGCGGTAAAATTTTAATTCAAATTTAAAAATACTTTTTCTTGGATGTTACTCAACTGGTTGTGGAAATTCAAATGTTTTTAGTTATAATTAAGTATTACCTTCACCGCCTAGATGCGCAATGTCATACCTTTAATTCTTTGTATCATGAGTTTAGTTGATGTACAGTTCAGATGATCAGAGAGTGAGTAGACCACGTGACTGAATAATTGAAATAAAGAACTCAGTGTAATATTAGTAAAGTAATTGTTGTAATTAGTATATAAGTTAATAAATTAGTGTTTAGTGTTACCCTGGTGTCATAATTTCCGAATCCACGATACAGGGTGTTTACAAAAGGGGTGTAAACACGTAACATTATTTATAAAAGTAGAAAATGTCTAGTTTCAAAGATCATACAAAAGTGACACAGAACGTACTCGTACTACTTGGTACTTAAGTGTTTTTAATAAAAAATGTAGCTTACAAACTGCTTCACATGTCGCATTGACTTTCAACAAAAATTTGAGTTTGTGTGGCTGATGAAAAACGTTTTTGTTTTCGAATTTCCTGAACATTTTGACCTTATTTATCCCTTATTAGATTTTAAAATGGGGCAGCCATACTACAGTGGCGCCAGGGTGATAAAAAACTCAAGGAATACATTTCTTTTACATTATCGATCTACTTTGTAACTTTAGACTCTTAATTTAAACAATTTATCCATAAAAAATATTTTTTGGATTCCTTTCCCGTTCATCAATTTTACTTACGTTAGTACTTTTTTCTTAAAATAAATAGCTTTTTTGTTTCGATACCAGTACGTTGATTTTTGATCCACTGGCAACTCTGTTCCCAATCCAAAAGCTTGTGAAGCCATTTTACCATATTTTCGGCTTCAGCCTTTTTCTTAAATTCTAATTGGAGAATGAATTTTGATTTTTATAGGTTAACAGAGGTTAATGAAAAAAACTGCCAGTAGCTTTTAAAATATATTTTGAAAATGGTCCCCAAAAGATAACATTCCACTGACCTAATACAAAACCATTTACGACAATAATGTATATATCGCATAACACAACTATATACAAGTTAAAAATATGTCTTTGATCAACATGAACATTTACTTTACATAGCCTAACTAATAAAAATCAATAACATTGTCAAATTATAGTAAAATCAAAGTAAAATATCTCATATATTTTTCTTCATAAAAAAATATAAATAACTACATCATATATTATTATTTCTTTAAAAAAATTTGTTACACCCTGTCGTGTTTTCAAGAAACATAATCATTTAAAACACATAAAATGGTACATAGTAAAATATTCTAAACGCAAAACACACCAAAATTTCCAATTCAAGCACAAATACCTATTTACAATATACACTATCAAGGAATATAACAAAAAAGTTCAAAAACATATACCTAAAATATTTGTATAATACAAATGACTAAAATAAGAAAATAATTAGTGACTTTTTTTAGTGCAAAAAATCACTGAAACTGCTTTAATGTATCACTAGCTCGAGTCAAAATTTTGACCCAGCGTCCTATGATACCCAGGCCCTGTGCAATCGTTTCTTTATTTTTAAAAGCAAAAACCAAAATAAATATCAAAGTAGGTCATAATCTCTTAGAAAATGTGCAAATCTCTAGAGGTGTGTGATACGGTATTTTGTCTCCCCTACTATTCGACTGTATTCCGATGTTTCATGATGATTTTTAACAACCTATGGTACACCAAGGGTATAATTCACACAGATGAATTTGGATACATTGCAATGACTTCTTAAATGGGTAAATAGAGTTTGCAAGGAATTCAGTTTAAAACTTGTCAGCAGGAAAATGAAGAAACCAATGGTTGGCACAGGAATTCAAGTAAATGTATGACTGTACATTTAACTGAGACTGCGAATAGCACACTATTGACACTGTTGTGTTTTGTCTTATGGTACAATGTTAAGGTGTAGGTGTTTACAGAAACGGCCATGAAAGTAAAAAAGCCTTCTAAATGGGGGTTTATAGGCACATGTTAAGGGTTAGTGAGGGTTAATTGGGTTGATAGAAATTGTGAAATGATTAGGAAAGGATCAGATTGCACTCTTAATTAAAATTATAAAATTAGAGTATTTTGGACACGTACAATGTTTTGCATCAAATAATACAAGAAAAGATCAGATGGGTGGAGGAAACTTTCCATATCTGATATCTAAAGTCATGTAAATAATATAATTGTATGCACTTATTTGGCAGCAAAATGAAGCTTGTGCATCATCATGAATGAGATTTCACTATAAAATAGGCTATCAATATACCCAATGGAAAGTTAGAAGGAAACCTCCTGGAAACTTTCGGAGTTTTCAAAACAGAACTTTGCTACAGCCAGTCCTGCTTCAATTAAAATTATTATTGATCTACTTACTGGTCCTGCTTCAATAAAAAGTCCACGTTTCCAATGAGGACGAGATAAACTAATCTGATTTTTCAAAATATTCTTATATTTTGAACAATTTTTGGCCACTAAATAGGGAATAAAATAAAAAATGCAGTAGCACACTGGATATATCACAAAAAGAGCAGGTCTGTACTAAGTGAGGATCAATTTCCACAATGATCGTGTGGACCAATTTTTAGAGAAACCTTGCATCTGATTTTCATTGTACTAGGTGTATCCAATATATACCATAAAAATTCCATATGTAATTTATAAATGGATGATGATAGTGAAATATCTCCATATTGAAGTCTTGCATGCGGAAAAAAAATATTTCTTAGGCTAGTAATAAGTATGGATTCGGTTGGAACAGAAAGTCATCTGATCTTACTAAAAGTGATTCAGGGGGAGGCCAGAGTGGGAGCATACAGGCTACAAACCTTTCAGAACCCGACTCCTCTCGGGGACATATGAGAATAATTAACAATGTAATAGATCCTCTATTGAATATGAGGTCAGACTACATGGTACCAAAAATTACATTCAACAAGCCCTTCACTATCCCCATTAGAGATAGGAAGGACTGGATGACAGGAGTTTTTGATACATTATGCAAAGGCCTAGCCTGGTACACTGACAGGTCCAGGATAGAAACAAGATCAAGTCTCTCTCTTGGACAGAGAATGTGTATGCGAAAATATCAAACGACGATATGTGAACCAGCAGACCTTCATTGTGTCAGACAATCAGACAGCATTAAAGGCATTGGCCTTCTTCCAGACTCGTTTGGGACTACCACGAAGAGCTCAAAATTTTGGGTTAGCGGAACAGAGTTAGACTACTCTGGATGCCGGGATATACCAGTATAGGTGACAACGAAAAAGCTGATGAACTTGCTAGACAAGGAGCAGCTAATATATTCTATGGCCCAAAACCCGCGCTGGGCATCACAAAAGGCTCAGCCAGAAGGATGATCAAAGTCTGGGACAAGAGGAAACACAACCATTACTGGAGAGATATTCCAAGAAATCGACATGGGAAAACACTTATTAATAGATGATGCCCAAAAGAAGTTGAAGAACTGCTCACAAAGAACAGGATGCAGTAGAGAACCATAACATGTCTTCTGACAGGACACTTTCCTGTTAAGAAGTACCTGCACATTATCGGGAAATTTGCTAGCGATCTCAGCTGCAGATTGTGCAGCAAGGTACCAGAAACTGTGGAGCATATTATATACAACTGTGAGGCGCCGGACCGCAGAAGATATATTTACGGGCAAACACAATCTGGAAACTATCAAAATTCGTCCATTTTCAGACCTATATCACCTTGTCAGTGGCACAAGAGTACTAACATGGGCAGTGTAAGTTCCGACAGGGAGAACACAACACAATAAGCCCAGGAGGCAGCAGTGCCCTCTAAGTATTTTACAGACTGGGAGGACGGGTTTTAGTCAGTCTGACACTCAAAGTCATTCTAGCGATGGGCAGTCCCAACCTAGTGATATGCTTGCAATAAAGGAAAACCAACCCAACCTTAAACCCATGTACACAGATTTTTAAAATTTAAATAATAAAACGAGGGTTGTAGCCATTTGGATTTGAACCCATAACATCGGTATTCTAGAATTAGCCACCTTCCATACTGACCTATCCAATGTAAAACTATAATATAAAAGTGTAGAAGTGGTGAGTGTTGGATTGTTTAACGTACTCGTTAAAGATCAGACTTTCGGACCTCAAACCGTTTTTTATAGTAAATATACTTGCCCTACTTAGGATTCTGAAACTGATTCAAGACTAATAAGTAAAAAACCAAACATTCTGCAGCTGCTTTCAGTGAAATTTATAAGTTAGAATTGAATTTTCCCACTAATTGAGATGAAACGCATGTTCATAGTAGAACTGAGGTTAGAATTCTAAATGGTGAAGACTCAAAATGAAACAGGAAAACAGCAAGATTGAGATGTTGCAAAGCATCTATTGGTAAATATAAAAACACTATTCCACAATCAAAAAATCATAAAGCTAACCCCTAAATCAAGTAATGCAAGGAGCTTCTACAAGTGGATCCACTGGAATGAACAAAAATAAACCAACCCAGGGCAACAAAAAATTAACAAAAAATCAAATCACAAACTCAGTCAACAATTATTATGAATGAAAATACAGAGAACCGAGTCATGAATACTTAATTCAAATGGGTTTCCAAAATAATGAAAAAAGGTATAAAAAAAATTGTCAAACTGACAATAAAATAATTTCCACAAACACCAAAATAATTGAACAATGGGCATATGTAGGGAACTAACTACAATTGAGGTTATGTCAAAGAAAATCTTTGTTATCTACTGAATGTCATGTTAAAACGGTTAACTAAATTAGTGTTTGATGCATGTGATTATGATTGATTCATTTATTTTGAAATACTTTTTGGAAGATGAAATTAATCTGCTTAATGAAAGAAAGTGTTCTTTCATTAAGCAGATTAATTTCATCTTCCAAAAAGTATAGGTTATGTTTCGCCGCTGAGTACACTCAGCGTTAATTTTGCCGATGACTAAAACTCGCAACAGTTAACAATTATCACATTTTCAGCGTTGTCGTTTAGGGTACCGCTACTTGCAACTGTTGCTTTCCTAAACACACCCAATGTATTTGAATACTATACTCGATCTGCATTTCGCTAACCATGTCGGCATCATCTGGACATGATTAAAACTAGTGATTCTCTCTCCGATATTTATACTAAACAACTAAAAATTCTCATAGATAAAATTAAAAACGTTATTACAAATGAAATATCAAAAGTTCCAATCGATTCCACTTATGCTAAGAATTTTATTCAAGGTCAAAGGTTAAAAAATCGGTTTTTCACAAATATCCGTTAAATGGTAAGTGTTATCGTAAAAATAGTTATTACAAAGATTGTAGATTACACGATCCTCTACAAAAAAGATCCTTATACTTTTTCCTACAAATGATTTTTCATGAGATATTACAATTTCAAAAATTGCCAATACTAATATGCACTCATCGGCGTTCAAGACTCACACTATAAAACACATATGGAGCTCCAAAAAAAATTGATTCTCTAGGCAGGTATACATATTTAACTTTTGTAAAAAGCATACGGAACAATAAAAGTGTACCGTTAACCTGTCTTCCTCCAACATCTGGTGCTGCTTATCAATATTTATATTGTGTCTAATATCAAGTCCAAGTATGGCTAGGTAATGACTCTGAAGACTGGTGATGGGTATTTAACAATTTGGAGCCAATTCAAACTCTACTCCCGCCTGCTCCAGAAAAACTTCTGAATACAATTTTTAAAAAATCAATAATAGTCAGTTCCGGTTTGATAATAATAATTAACCACAGTACCATTTTCTTTAACACGTTCACCACTATTATAATTTGGCCTAATACGCCTGGTTGCTAAGGCCCTTTTTCCAAGAATTTAATTATTTTCGCTAAAATTGACATTATATAAATAGTTTTTTTTAAATACTAAAATATTTTCATGGAAGAATAAAATATGACGTCCATAGACGTCACGGGCACTATGGTGATATTTTGCGACCCAGTGCTCGTGACGTCTATGAACGTCCCATTGAAATGATTTTACCGAATGACGTCCGCAGACGTCATGCGCAACGCGGTATAGTTGCGCCATGACGTTCGCAGACGTCATGAGCATTGAAAGTGTTAATCAACAGAAATATGTCCTTATTTGATCAGAACAAATCGTAATGCCTAAAGAAGAAACCACAGAAAAAAAAATGTGCCAAGTACTCTACTTCGAAGGAAAAGAGTGCATATTATGTAAAATATGAATTTTCCAATTTTTAAAATTGCGATAATTCACGACAAATCATTTGAAGGAAAAAAGTATAAGGACCTTTTTTTGTAGTGTCGCACAATCTACAAGCTTTATAATAACCATTTTAACGATAACACTTGCCGTTCAAGGGATATTTGCGAAAAAACGATTTTTTACTTTTGACCTTGAATACACTTTTTAACACAAGTGGAATCGATGGGAACTTCTGACATTTTATTTGTTTTTATTTTTAGCTCTATGCAAATTTTTCTAAGGTTTGGATTTTATTTTTGTATTTTTACTGGATTATTAGTATTATTAACCTTACAGTATGCACCCATATGGAATATTGAATGTTCATATTTTCTTAGGATTTGAAGTTAGTCTCTATTTACAGCAAAATTTCAAGTTCCTAGTGTCTGACAGCTCCCAAACAATTTACGTGGACACACATATATAGCCCATTTAATTGCCTTTTACAGTATGGACAGACTAAATAATATATTATAAAGACGCGACACTGGAAAAGAGAAGCTCGTTTCTCGAGAGAAACAGGCAAGATGCCAAATTAAACCTCCCGTAGTTTCTTCACGTATGCGTCAGCAGGTTAGCTTTCCCAAATCTGTGTCAGAAATTCCAGAGACGGTTTTTACATAGATATATTACATTGTAAAAACCGAACGAGATATTTCCAAACAATATAAAAACCACGAAATGTTGAAATGTTATTTTTATTTTACTTCTTTGAAAACACATTATTTTCATCTGTATTAGTAATAATGTAAGATGGGCTTTTTTGGACCAGCGCACGGGAAAAGTTTTCCTGATCTCCGATTTTTTCCGTGCGCTGAATAAAAATACAGAATATATGGAGTTAAAATAGAAATATACAGCAAAGTAAACTAAATTTAGGAAAGTTTATATGCTATCTGATATTTAACATGTACCTATTTTGTATTTTAATTCGTAAATGTTTGAATATTTGGATGAACTTCTGTAATATTTCTTGACGTTTTGTCAACCTTATCTGATAGACTAATTTAAAACAAATTACCTTTGAAATAATTTAAGAGTAACCATGGAAACACATCATATATACCAAACACTGCATTGCCAGCGTTGTTTATTTTCTGTCAATTAAATTTATGCTGATAAAATGTACTCAGAAGAAAATCCCGAAATTCCCGATAACATCCTAAAGCAAGTGGCACAAGCGAGCACGAATTTATTACCAGTAAAATCCAGGTCAAGATATGAACACAAATATCAACTTTTTACTGAATGGCGAAGTCTGAACAAAATCAAAACTGTAAGTGACGATATTCTTCTAGTTTACTTTGTCAAAAAAGCAAAGTCTATGAAATCTCCCACATTATGGAGTCGATTCTCAATGCTAAAAAGTTGTTTGGCGATAAAAGAAAATGCTGACATCAACAAATATCCAAAAACTTGCTTTCTTGAAGCGTCAAGCTGTAGGATATATACCGAAAAAGTCCAGAGTTTTAACAGCAGAACAAGTAACCAGATTTTTATGTGAAGCTCCAGATGAAAATATCTACTAGCAAAAGCAATTTTAGTCTTTGGTGCGTGTCGAAGAGATGATTTAATACGTTTAAATTTAGATGATGTGGTAGATAATGAGCGCTTTTTTGTCGTGTTTTTACGAGATGGAAAAACTCATACATCAAGAAGTTTCACCATTACCAATGAAGGATGTACATTTGAGCCCTGCACACTTTATCGTAAATATGCAGCTCCACGACCTAAACATATGAACAGCAGAAGATTATTTGTTGCATATCGAAATGGCAGGTGTTACATTCAACATGTTGGATGCCATAGCATCAGTGGTGTTCCAAAAATTGTTGCAGAATACCTAAAACTAGAAAATCCCAGAGAATATACCGGGCATAGACTAAGGCGTTCTTCGGCAAGCATGTTGGTGGAGAGTGGCAGTGATTTACTCACTCTGAAAAGGCACGGAGGATGGCTTTTTTCCAATGTAGCAGAAGGATATATAGAAGAATCCATACAAAAAAAAAAAAATTGAAGTATCACGAAAACTGTTTAATCCTTCCTGTTTAAACGCGCAAAATACAAGTGTATCATTCGTTCAAGAAAATCAAAACATTTGCGAAGAGTCTGCTTCAATAATTGCAGTTTCACAAAATGAAACTCCAGGGACGTCTTAAGGCATGGCCAAACTGGGCCATGGCCGGTGGCCTCGTCATGATTGCAAACAAAATTATAAAAGGGGGGGCCTACATTTGTATATGGGGCCAGGGCCTCAAGAACGTTTAAGACGTCCCTGTGAACTATTAATAATAACAATTCAAACTAAAAACATTATTAGTTGGAGCGGTTATTATTAATAGTTAGTTAGTTAATTTTCATTATTCTTACTCTAGTACTTTTTTTATTCCTATAACTTACGAAAATTAAAATGTTTCAAGTTTCTTTCGTATGTCTTTTTTTGTTCTATTTTGTTTCTATGTTATCGTTTTCAAAGAAGTATAAAAAAATATTGTTCATTACACGTCCAGAAATAGATTTTTCCGTGCTTGCATGACAGAATTTGTCACACGCGCATGGAAAAATCCTTATTTCCAGACTCCTAATGAAATATACTATAACGTAATTTGGTACCGTAAAGTGGGGTGACTTGAAAACGCAGAGAGAGTCGAAACTTTTTGGTACACCAATGGAATTAATAGTGCTGCCATCTACTGGATATCATTTTCAGTTGGCAATTACAATCAGCGCTTCGCCGTTGGTTAGATTAAATGTTCCTCATGTGGTTGTGGCAAATACTGGGCACAGTGGATGATTTAAAATTCTTTTACTTTAAGGTAAGAAAAGACCAAATTTTTTTCGCCCGTATACTTCATATTGTGTAGCTGCTCTAAGTAATGATAACATAGTGTAATATTTTTTTTCTAATTACATATTTATATGACTAGAAATACCTGACCTAAATCTACGATTTAGAAGCACCCAATTCCAGGGGCGTATCAATTTATTTTTTTATGATATTTCAGGGGCGGCTTGAAAATGAGAAATTATATAAGAAAACCCGGTTCTTGTAAATATCAAGACTACAGTGAGGAAAAAAACCGCTGCCCAAGGAATCACTACTTCCACATCCACATCTTTTATCCAAGTCATTCACAACGAAAAAATTTTGTATGGAAATAATTGTTTATGGAACTTTAATAATATAATATTTGAAATCCTCTACCCCAAAAACCCATAAAACGATACTCCACATCGGTAGGGGGGGGGGGGGGGGGTGATAGGGGGTGGTAGTGGGGGTGGATGAAGTAAAAAACGTTTTGAGGTGTCTGGTTCTTGTACACACACTAAATCACATTTTTTTTTCATCCCCTTTAATAATGGAGTGGGGGTGGTAATGGGGGGTGGTTAATGCCAAAATTTTTTTTGAGACCTTAGCTTCTCTTGTATATACTAAATTACAATTTTATGGACTCTTACCTGCTTGATTTACCTATTTTCGCCAAATTTACCTCAATTTCCCCCCAAACCTTCGACGGAACAAGATGAAAATATAATCTAGTTCTAGATCTCGTTAAAGTACATATGTGTACCAAATTTCAAGTCAATACCTCAAACGGTTCCAGAGTAAACGTGCGCACAAAAAAAGTTACAGACAGACCGACAGACAGACATTTTTTTTCGCTCAAACTTAAAATCTCGACGTTTCGTGACATTCTAAGCCTATTTGAAGAATAAAAATTTTTTTTAAATTTTTTTGTCGTTACTATACTTCCACTGGGTGTGGAAGTAATTAAAGGAAGTTGTGGCAAGGTATCAGAGAGGAAATTTACGCGCACTCAGCGAGGAATATGGCATTCCTTTTTTAACTTTATACAGAAAGATCAAACGTATTCATAATAATGATAACCTGGTGGTCAAGTGGTATTGACGGAGGACGAGGAAAAGATCTCGTAAAAGGAATAGGAATTGCTTCTGACTGGGGTTTCCCATTCTATACAGAAGATGTAAAAGACATTGTTAAAGACTTACTTAGAACATAAGGGTAAAATTGTACCTCAATTTAAAAATATTCGACCAGGACAAACATGGCTCGAAAAGTTTTTGAAAAGACATAAGAAAGAACTGTCTAAGAGATTCTCACAGTCTATTAAACAAAGCTGTGCCAAAGTTGATCACATAATTATAAATCAATATTTTGACAATATAATAGAAGCGTTTAAAGATGTGCCTCCAGAAGCTATTATCAATTACGACGAGACCAATTTTACAGACGATCCTGGCCGTGTAAAAGTTCTCGTTCATAGAACATCTAAAAGAGCTGAAAAGGTTATGGATACGTCCAAGTCGGCAACCTCTGTGATGTTCTCCTGTACCGCATCGGGTTTTTTACTGCCAGTGTATATTGTCTATAAAGCCGATCATTTATGGACTACCTGGTGTGAAAATGGACCAGCCGACGCCCGATATAACCGCAGCCCTTCAGGTTGGTTCGACATGAATCTATTTGAGGAGTGGTTTCAGACCATAATTCTACCATATTGTAAGAAACTGGCACCTGGCCCTAAAATAATTATTGGTGATAACTTAGCTAGTCACATATCATTAAACGTAATAGCACAGTGCGAAGAAAATAATATTCGCTTCCTACTATTGCCACCAAACAGCACACATCTGACGTAACCTTTAGACGTTAGTGTTTTTCGACCGGTCAAAGGGGCATGGGGAGCAGTCCTCAAATAATGGAAAAAACACAAGGGGGTGATTAGAAAGGATATGTTTCCCCGACTACTAAAGCAAGCTTTAAATAAAATTGATGCAAGCAATACAAAAAATATAATATCCGGATTTAAGGCAACTGGTTTGGTACCGGTGGACCGAGATAAAATTTTAAATAGATTACCCAAGACAGAAATAGTAAATGAGCTATAATATGATGGAGTCATTAAAAGATGCTTTCGAAAAAACAAGATTTAATTCTGAGAAAGCACAGAGTTAAAAAAAAGAAATTAAATATCGAAGCAGGTAGGAGCATATCACAAGAAGACCTGCAACTAGCAGGGACATCCACCGAACAAACGGGAAAAAATGTGAAGGTGAAAAAACCAAGAAAGAAGCCTATTCTGCATGAGAGCTCATCGGAGATCGACATTGAAGAAAGTGGATAGTGATGATGACACAGAAACCTTTTCGGACATCGATCAAAATAAAAATTATAAAAATTGGAATAATGTCAATCGCTCTATGGAACTCAATTGCGATGACTATGTACCGATAAATGTGAAAACTGAAAAAAATAATTATAAAAAATACGTTGCTATAATAATAAATGTTGAAGATGAACAAGTGTATTTATGTAAATTCTTAAGGCCGAGTAATAAACAATCTAGAGTTTATTTGTATCCACAAGTTGATGATATTTCCTTAATTGAAAGAAAAGAAATAGAACAAAAACTTGAGGTGTTAAGAAGAGGTCAGATAAAGTCTGGGATACCTATGAATTTATATTAAATTTTAATTTTTAATTTACTTATTTGCAAAAATTTATTTTATTATTTTATTTTTTAGTTGCAGAGATTTAGATTTTACTGTTTAATAAAAATTTGCAATACTTTCTTAAATGTTTTTTTAAATAAATGCTGTTCATTTGTATTATGTTGTTTTATTAAAAAAATTACACAACCAGTAACTCATCCCTCATATATTTTTTCATTTTCTGTTTCAAGTAATCCCTTATGCGAGTATACTTGAAATATAATCAAAAGTTTACATTGATTTCATCTAGCCCCATCGTGGGTGGGGCGAGATGAAACCAAAACAATTATATTTTTTCGCTCTAAACTAATTGACATATTTTTTTTAAATACCATAGGTTATCTTCCTCATCTACCAAAGTAATGCAAAATATTTTTTGTTTCCGCAAAATTACTTTTATATCCTAGATACAGCTGTCAATTGTTGAAAATGTTGATCACCACTTTACGGTACATGCATGAAAATTTTTTACTCGATTACACATCACTTAGAGCCGACACTGGATTTGATATCCTTCACAGCAGCGGTTCGAGGTCTACACGGCAGATTTATGAATGGGATTGCTTGGAGTATCGCGTTTTTATAGATTTATATTACTAATCTTTGGTATAGATAATGAATACACTGTCAGACGCACATTAATCATCTCCAGATGATGCACATATATGGTTAGCGTAGTGTTAGTTTGCGGAACTAAGTACCTCCTTGTTAGTATTTCCCACTTTCCAGAATTTGTCAAAAATGTTACATTCTATGAAGCTTTGAAATTTAATATATCTTAAGTAATTTTTTGCACCATTGAAAAACATCTAATTAATTTGTTTTCATCTAAAGCCTTAGCATTAAATTTATGTTTACACTACTAGTTTTTTAAAAACTACACCTACAAAAAAATGAGTACCCGTCAAAAATTACTTTTAAAATTAGATAAAAATTTTTACATAAAGCATCTTAAATGCAAAAAACAAAATTACAAATTGCTTTAAAAAATAAATACATAAAACGTTTAAGTTGAACTACATTGCCTTTTCAATAAATAATATACCTAATATACATACAATAAAGAGTCTTATTTAAACATCCATTATAAACCCATGTACAAATATGCAATCTCTAATGTTTATAGATGGTATCAATTATATTTTTACGAAGTACAAAAGTAGTCAATAGTAGGAATTCAGAGACGCTTTTAACGTCTTATTGCAGACAGGCTTATTTTAGGCCCTTTCTAACTCTATGCATAGAATACATTGCTTTTTGTCACATATTGAATCAGTCTTATCATTTGATTGAAAATGGCAAGAAAAATATATAAATAGTAGTAATATTTTTAGTCGTACAAAGTTTATACATCGATTTTTCCAGGTCTTCCAGGTTGTTAGATTCCTAGAAAAATTGGGTACCCTAACAATTTTCATATTCACAAACAGTTTTACATTTGTATGCACACACATTTTGGCAATTTATTTAAAAATAAGACTTAAAGAACGTAAAGAAAATCACTATAGAAACAGGATTCTATTATATGAAAAGAATATGAAAGGAAATCATGCCAACTACTCCAAAAGGAAACAGCACTACTAAGGAAACTGCTGTTTCATAGTTAATGTTCCTCATCGATACATAAATTCATTCTGGAACAGAAGTACATTTGAGTATCATTAATCCCAAAACTTTTCTTTTTGGGCTATTTGGCATGTTTCCTAGCATGTGTTACACTTTGACGACATCACTTTTGGCTTTGTATCGAGAGGGAAAATTTCAAGCAAAAAAATAAGTGTTTTAGCTCAGTCGGTGTAATTTTTCATTAACCAACAAATAACTAAAATGTGACGACTAATCAGATAATTCCCTCCTAAAAATGTAATTGATACCTCACAGTATTCTAAACAGAAAGCCTAACTAAAGGCACGTGAGCAAAAATATAGCACAAAACTCGCAAATAAGTGATAAAAAAAACAATTGGAAGACTTTAACCTACGATTGTTACCTTTCAACCTTATCGCAAAAATATATTATTAAAAATATTAATCATTTGCAAATATGCGACACTATAAGGCCATATATTTTCATTGGATAGGTTATACAATTTGATTTTTTTACACAGATTTTATTATTTTTTTGTTTTGGCACACACTTTAAAGATTGCTAATCGTTACGAATCTAAACTAAATATATACTTGTTTCTCGATGGAATGCATGAAAACTATGATAGCCAGCCAGCTCGCAATTCAATTCACTCCACACAGAAGCTCTCCGTTATTTGTTAGAGTGGATTATTTTTGTCGGTTATGATTTTGAGTATACGTAATGTCTGGGCAAACCCCACTTGTCCATTATATGATTACGATAGTCAACTGTTTAAGTCTTTTTAGGTTATGAGATCTAATCTCTTAGCACATGTCTGGGGTTCTGATCACATTTACCTGGCACTACAACAGCGTCTGTGTGTACGTGTGCAGGAATAAATAAGATATTTACTGCCACTTCTAGTTGTCTCTACGTGCTTTCTTTTTGCTCTTCTTTGCAGCTTTGGTTTCTAGCCACATATCTGAAAGAGAAAAAAAAATTATATTTTATAAACTGAAATAAGGACTGAAAATTTGATGATTATTATGTTAAAATAAGGTAATATTTATCAGTCCAAAAAAATTCAGCGCCTGGAAATGACAACATACCCTGGAAAGTAGTTAAACAACTGGATTATACTATACATTTATATATCATTAAAATATTTAAATTTTGTTTGACACATGCATATTTTCCAGATGAATGGAAGGAAGGTCGCATCATCGTTATTCCAAAACCTAACAGTAACCACACCAAAACTAGTAACTACAGACCAATAACACTTTTACCCGCTTTAGGAAAATTACTGGAAAAATCATAAAACACAATATTTTGCAGACAGTAGAAGAAAAAATTCCCCATCAATTTGGGTTCAAAGCAAAATGTTCTACGATATTTCCCATTACTGCACTCGCCTCTAATATAGAAACTGCTAAACTAAATAATCTCAAAACAGCAGCTTTATTTCTTGACATCAAAAAAGCGTTTGATAATATCTGGCACATAGGACTATTATATAAATTAAAGAATCTTGAAATACCTGATTACCTCATCTCATCAAAATATTTTTAGATTCTAGATCAAAATATTTTTAGATTCTAGAAAATTAAGAATTAAAATAAATAAGGCAATATCAGAAGAATTTACCGCAGAGCAAGGAGTACCTCAAGGATCTCCACTCTCTCCCATACTATTTAATATTTATTGTTATGATATATTTACTCCCACGAATCAACTCATTAATGCTGGATACATGTTGCAATATGCTGACGAAGCTGCTTTAGTGGCACATGACAAAACAGCAAGAAAATCGGTAGATAAAATACAAATACTTTATGATGAAACTCAGATATGGTTTAATAAATGGCGTCTACAGGCCAACCCAACTAAATCGCACTTGCTAATTTTTAATCACACACCTTCAAACTCTTCGCCATCAATAACTATCTCTAATAATATAATTCGTCCAGTAACAAATGTGAAATATTTCAGAATGAACTTGGATAACAAACTGAATATGAATCTCCACACAAAAATAATAAAACGAAAAATAATATCCAGAGCAAAACACTTCAGGACATTAACATACAAAAACAAAGGCAGCAATATGTCAGCTGCTTCCAAAATCTATAAATCAATTTGCAGACCAATCATTGAATACGGACACACTTTATTTAAACTGTAGAAAACCTGCCTTAAAAAACATGCAAGTCGCCGAAACATCCTCTCTGAGAGTTATCACAAAAATTCGCCATCCTGCAACTAAAATTCTCCCGATCACCCAAAGGTTGCCAATACTTTCTACCAAATTTGCCAAAAAAGCACATAACATAGAACATCTAGAACTTTTAATACCAAGAACAGAAGATAGGCCTAAATACAAACATCCTACTAGAACACTCCAAGAAATTCTCTCGTCCCTGACACTGGAAAACTGAATATATATTATAGTACATTTATACAAAAATTCTGTATTTCTTTTTTTTTACAAATGAAATGTATTTATTCATATCATATTACATACTAAGTAATGTAATTAACCAGACACATATGTATGAATCACACTGGCTGAACGACTTCGGTGGATGGTCATTTGGTTGTTAACGTACCCAATAAAGAACTTGTACTACTACTACTACTAAGGTAATATTAAACCAGGTATTTTGGGGCAAAAATAATTCAAACAAAAGATTTATTCATATAAGTTGTTTCAGCTGGTTGTCCTTGAGAAATTAAGAATACTGCTATTGAAAATTGCCATACGTCAGTTAGTCTATGTACGTACGTATAGAAACACTTTATAGATCGCAATCCTTAACGGATTCATTTGAACTTTCATTTCATCTACTATCAGAACCAGAGATGGGTAAAGGAAACTTTTCATATGAAAGTTTCCAGGAAAGTTTCCGGAACGAAGTTTTGACAAAAATGAAAGGTTCCTGTAAAATATTTGAATATTCCTGAAAGTTTCCAAAATTTCGGGAAAGTTTCCAAACTTTTCACGAATATTTACAATTTTCCTCAGAATTTAAAACTGCCGCCACGGTGATCTGGTGACGACTAGTTTGGTAACATAACCGCAAACGTCAGAAATCCAGTTTTAATTTGTTTATTGGCGCTACCGTTTCTCAACGAATGTACTTTTTAGCATTGTTTCTTTTTGTTACATTAAAAATAAAATCTTTATAAAGAAACATTTTTATTTAAATCAAATTATGATGAATGTTATGTTGTGTTCGATAGTTTAATATTGTAATTTATGTATTCATTAAATTAATAAACATTTATTTATTATTTTATTTATTAAAGTTTTCGACTTTTCATTTGATAGGTATACTATAATATGAGATTTAAATGTTATTATCTCATTTCTGTCTTGTCTTCTATAATTCCATTTCTACACAAAACTTCCTGGAAACTTCCGGAGAAATCAAAATTCCCGGAGTTTACCCATCTCTGATCAGAACAGAATTCTACTGAATTTCATAATGATCCGTTGAGTAGTTTAATTATTATAAATAAATTTAACACTGTTACGAAGTTTTGTGGACCATTTCTCTCATTCTCGGCATCTACTGGATAAATAATTAAAAATAAAATAACGGAACAAAAAATTGGTTTAAAATTTTTACCTGTTACTATATTTATTAACGAAATGTTACTAAAGTAAGATTTTAATAAATGTAGAAAAAACTTTTTTTAAGGCTGGCAATGAAATATGAAAATGGAGAAACTTTATTTTTCTAAATAGATAACTAGTATTGACAAGAGATAAAAATAAAGAATGGAGGCAACTTAGCATATTTAATTTTTTTTTACATAATAAGTTATTTTTTATGATATATTAATATAAATACTAATTTGTTGAGTTAATTTCATAGTTCATAATTTAAAAAGAACATACCTCCAAGTTCATCAAAAACAGGAACAGCTTCCTTAGGAGCCTCACTCTTCACTTCAGGCTTATTTTCAGCTTTTTCAGCCACCTTTTCTACTTTGGGAGCCTCTTTTGGAACAGGCTCTTTTTCCTTGTTTTCCACTGGGACCACTGGAACCAATGGAACTACAGGTTTCTCGACAACTTCTTTCTTAACTTTCTTCTCTTTTTTCTTCTCCTTCTTTTCTTCAATGACAACTACTGGTTCCTCAATTAAAATAGTTTCTTCCTTCTTGATTATTTCTTCAACTGCCACATCTTCTTTTACCTCCTTTTCTAACTCACGTAATTCCTTATTTACAACTTCTTTGACAAGCTTCTCGATCTCTGACTTTTCTCCTTTCTCAATGAGTTTCTTTGACTTTTTGTCCTTTTTAGCTGGAGATTGGTCTCCCTTTTTCTTTTTGTCTGATTTAGTTGGAACGGTTTCCCAGTTTCCGTCATCAAAGTCCACTGGCTTTTCGGAAGTTTTTTTAACGTTTTTCCTGTTTTTAATCTCTTCCACATTTTTAACCTTTATGGTTTCATTTTTCTTATTCTTTTCAACTTGCTTGTTAGTTTCAGCCTTTTTGTCTTTTTTGTCTTGTTTCACATCCGACTGTTCTTTAGCTGGGGACTTTTTCGTTTCCTTCACAGGAGATTTCTCATGTTTCGATTCCCCTGTGGAAACATGTCCATTGGCAGTAGTTTTCTAAACAGAAAAAATATAACTTTATAAAGTTGAAAAATAGGTATTTTATATGAGTGTAAAGTATTAGGTAGCGAGTTCTGTAAATCACCTTTTCCAATCGTGTCATGATTAACACATTCACAACATACATGGTTTCCGCTGTCATTCCCCTGTGCCTAGATTTGTAAGTTTGTTGTAACTGTACCAATAAATTTAATTTTTTTTTTTTTACTTATTACACCTCCAATTCAAAGACCGGTGCAACACGGCTCGTACACGTACCTCTACTGTGGCCTAATACACATGAAAATTCTCCAACAAATATAGCCCGATGATTTTATGTGCAATTCAATGTGAGATCAGGCGTGTACCACCGGTGGCGCACCGAATCTACAAAAGAACATAGCAATGTACCACCCTTGGTACGCTGTGTCGTGAACGTGTTAAGATTTTTCCCACGAGCATCTCAAAAGGGTCTAGCTAGCATGGTAACCATATGAATTGTGCCCCCAGAATCAAATATGACTACTATATTGTTTAATACGTTATCCATTGATACTATTATTTATCTCATAACATTACTGAGTAACGTTGAAAAGCATGTATTTTAAGATGTGTTTTTTAAACTTTTTTCTATGAATCTAATAAAGTAGTACAGTAAACGAAGGAAATGGCGGGGAAAATTTTGGATAGATTGGGATATTTGGACCCTTTATGTAAAAACATGCGCTGATCACGAAAAAACTACTAAACAAATTTCAAACATGTCGCAACATGTTCTTATATATTTTTTTTTTTAGCAAAAATAGAAGAATAAAAAGTGTTTAAAATCACATTTTCCATGACCATGGTATTAGATTTGCAATTTTCCCTTCAGTTTTCTGAAAAAATGAAAAACTAACATATAAAACTAACGATAAAATTGCAAATCTAATAGCATAGACATATGAGAAATGCAATTCTAAACACCTTTTGCTCTCATAAATTTTTTTTAAAAAAAGCATAGATAGCGAGATAATTGAGGAAAAATATATAATTATATGTTAGTTTTTCCATTTTTCTGGAAAACTAAAGGGAAAATTGCAAATCTAATACCATGGTATTAGTTATTATAATATGGAAAATGCGATTTTAAACACTTTTTATTCTTGTATTTTTTTCAAAAAAATTATTTTATGATACATTTGCATTTTTTGCTAAAAAAAAGAACATGTTGCGACATGTTTGGAATTTTTTTAGTATTTTTTTCGCGATCTGCGCATGTTTTCACATAAAGGGTCCAAATATCCCAAACTATCCAAAATTTTCTCATTTGGCCGCCATTTTGAACTTCGTTTACTGTACTAAAGATAGTTATGATCCAAAAACGTTATTCTAGAGAGTATTACGAAGAAAATTAAATATATTTTTTCAATTATATCCATTGACTATTAATGTTTTTATTTAACATTTCTCAAAGGTGATTTTTATATGCTTATTTTATGATACATTTGCATTTTTTAATAACAAAAGAACATGTTGCGACGTATTTTTTTCGCGATCTGCGCATGTTTTTACATGAAGGGTCCAAATATCCCAAACTATCCAAAATTTTCTCATTTGGCCGCCATTTTGAACTTCGTTTACTGTACTAAAGATAGTTATGATCCAAAAACGTTATTCTAGCGAGTATTACGAAGAAAATTAAATATATTTTTTCAATTATATCCATTGACTATTAATGTTTTTATTTAACATTTTTCAAAGGTGATTTTTATACGGTTTCATCAGGGTGGCCACCTTACACTAGTATATAAACTGGTAAAAGTTTCATCAAAACTAGACTAATGCAACATAGTGAAAAATAAATAAATGTTCATGATGGTCCGCAGCTTTGCCCACTCTACAAGTTATAATTATAATTCAAATAATAAATATTAGTTTTTTTATATTTTTTTTGAATCATCATTACTATCATGATTCATTGCAATAGATACACCGTCTTTTTTGAGTATTTTTGACAAAATGTCTGCTGGCTTAATTGTTCCAAAGAGATGCTTAGCATGAGATAAATATCACGGCTGCCACATGTGAACAGCAGCCCACAGTTCTATTGCCATTAAGGACAATCAAGTATACCGCCTGATGCTGGTGTAGCTCTTACTGCAGAGAACATAATCAATATATTAAGAATGACAAATCTTACAGTTTTTGTGCCGTGATTTAACTTTAAGTATATTTGGAGATTCCTCCACATATTGTATTTCAGGACTGCTTTGTTCGGCAACTGATTGGGACAAAAAAAGAATAGTCTGAAATAATTTGTAAGTTCTCACTGTTGTCACTTCTCACTTGTCAAATAATTGGTTTTTTACATAACATGTTTGGTAAACGTTCTGGGTTCTGAGAGTGATTCTGTTGATGAAATCAGTAAATATATAAATATATATAAACTATTATTGGCACCGGAGGTTCCTGAACTTAGTGAATGTGAGTTGAAAATATTATTTGTACGATTTATTGTTCTTATTATGTCGATTATATTCTCCATGATAAGTATTTAGGTAGGTATTTATCTGGAACAATTAGCCAGCAGAAATTTTGTCAAAAATATTTGAAAAAGATAGTATATTTATTGTAATCAATCATGACAGTAACGATGAATAATAAAAAATATAAGAAAGCTAGTATTTATTATTTGAATCTAATAATTTATAACCTGCAGGGTGGGCAAAACCAACTGGACATTTATTTATTTTTCACTATGTTGCAGCAGTTTGTTTTGGTAAAACTTTTACCAGTTTATATACATATATACAGGTTGACTCAGAGTAAACTTCAGTTTCTAAAAAATCATAACAAAATTATTTAAACTGTTCAAAAAATTTTATTTTAAAATTAAGATACTACATACATGCGGATTTTATTTTTAAACACTACTTTATCCAAATGTCGACCATCTTGCCCACAGCACTCCTCCAACCTGGTCCTTAAATTTTGGAAAACTCGTCGACACATTTCAACATTCGCACTTTTTTTATTCCGGCTCTTTAGAACTTTCCTCGATACGACCCCAATTGGACCATGTTTCAACAGGATGGTGTCACGGCACACACAGCAGCAGCATCAATAACCAGTCTACGTGAATTGTTCCCAGGCATGCTTATTTCCAGATATGGTGAAATCTCCTTCCCCCCCCCAAGATCACCGGACCCCGGACGTAACGCCCCCGGATTTTTTTTTGTGGGGATACTTAAAGAGTATTGTTTACCAAAATTTAAGTACCAGATTGGAGGAGTGCTGTAGGTAAAATGGGCGACATTTGAATAACGCAGTGTTTAAAAAATAAAATCCGCATGTATACAGACTTGTAACTTTTTTATTTTTGAAGCGATAAGTATGTTGGGCACATCAAAATGTAGACACTTTTAAAGCCTTTAAATATGCACACAGTGTGCATGAACTGTGTTAATGTTTTCTTATAAAGGTTTTAATTAGCTTTAATTTAGGTTATTAAAATAAAAAAAATTTAAAAACAAAGATTTTGCAATTTCCTATTTAAGTAGTAGGTACATTTTAATATGTTTGTTTTTAAAAATATTTATTTCTTTTGTTTCTTGTTAGTGCTTTGTTACGTTGAACATTGTTTGTGATATGTCTTTTACAAATAAAGCATAAAATTATTATTTCCATTCTTTTCAAAGTTATTTTAAAAAAAATCAGTTTAGAATCGGAAAGAGTGTTTTTAATTTCTTCCTCTAAAACCAAAAAGAATTTCGAATTTGACGTAATAACATAAATTGAAGCTAATTAAAATCTTTATAAGAAAACATTAACACAGTTCATATATAGGGTGAAATAAAAAAATATTCAAGGAAATTAAGTTTTCTTTCTTAACAATTTTTTCAAAAAAAAATTTTTTAAATCACTCTCGCATTTAAACGTGTACACGTTTAAATGCCTTAAAAATATCTACAATTTGATGTGACCAACATGGTCGTCACTTAAAAAATAAGAAAGTTACAAGCCTAGGGAGTTTTAAGTGGCGCAACCTTAATTTTAAAAAAAAATTTTTGAACAGTTTAAATAATTTTATGATTTTTTAAAAACTGAATTTTACTCTGAGTCACACTGTATATAGGTATATTTAAGAATTTTTCTAAGGTGGCCACTCCAATGAAATCGTGAAGTCACCTTTGAAACATTTTTTTGTTAAATAAAAATAATACGTTACATACCTAAGCGATATAATTGAAAAAATATACTCAATTTTCTTCACAATTAATACTCACTATATTAACGTTTTTGGTTCATCAGTTTTAATCCAGTAAATAAGCCGGAAAAAAATGTAAAATGTAGAAAAGTGGTGGAACAGCACCGATTTGAAAAATTCCTTTTTTCACGTGTTTCCTAGACCACCAGGAACATTCATCAGCGTTGCCTCCGAAAATGAGAAAGGGTTTGAAGTGCCCCAAAAAGTAGCTGTCATAAAAAAAAAATTATACAATTAATATTTCGCCTCGGAAATGGGCTCTATGAGGTTTTTTGGGTCGATGAATTCGAGGTCCAAATTGAGGAATTCCATATTCCAGTAAGGAATTCGTGCCATTTTTTTTATGAAAATTCCACTTTTTTGGGCGGAAATTTAAATATGAATATTGTGCTGCGGAAGTGGAGGTTTTTGGGTCGCTGATCACGATTCCAAATTGAGCAATTCCATATTCCAGACTGGAATACGTGCCATGGAAAATTCCATTTTTTCAGAAAAAATTTAAATATTAACGTTTTCCCACGAAAATGTGCTCTAGGAGGTTTTTTTTGGTCGCTGATCAAGGTTTTGAGGTCCAAATGAAGAATTCCATATTCCAGACTGGAATACGTGCCATGGAAAATTCAATTTTTTTCAGAAAAAATTTAAATATTAACGTTTTTCCCCGAAAATGAATCGATTTGTCCGGCTGAAATATCGGATGAACAGGAAGATGAAGGTGACACTGAAGAAGAACCAACAAATCCTAAATTACCAGTTCTCGAATATGATTCAGATTATGATTGATGTAAATGGTGTAAAGTATATAAAAAAATAATGATAAATTAATAACTATTTTATCACACAGAATACCACCTTAAATGTTATATTTTTATAAAAAACTTTATCTTTTAATCACTTACCTCACTTGAAAGAAGAAAAAATTTGCATGTATTCCTACAGTGTTTATAAAATTGCCATGTATATTAATTTGAAATGATCGTAATATTCATACATAACTTTTTTTCTTCAAAGTAAAATTGACTTGAAAAATGATTTTGAAATACTCGTAATGTTCATACATAATTTTTTTCTTCTAAGTGAAATCCGCCCGAAAAAGTGGAATTTTCATCAAAAAATGGCACGAATTCCATACTGGAATATGGAATTCCTCAATGTGGACCTCGGATTCATGATCAGCGACCCAAAAAACCTCCTAGAGCCCATTTCTGAGGCGAAATATTAATTTTATAATTTTTTTTGTGAGCTACTTTTTGGGGCACTTCAAACCCCCCAACTTTCTCATTTTCAGTAGTGATGCAACGAATCTTACTTTTACGATTACGATTCCGATTACGAATACGATTACGATTATTTAAAAAACTTAGTTAAATTTTATAATATAACAATAAAAAGCAATTGTTTTTATTAAAACTATTTTATTATTAATTACTAAAAGCAACCACTTGTTATATAAAGTCAGTTTACTGTTAATGTTCTCAAATTAAGGGATTAAGGTAAATAATGTAAATGAAGATGCCTCACCTAAAAATCTTGGTAGATAAAATAAAACTGAATTGGAAATTATTACCACTCAAGCCAAGGTTGTGCAAAAACCCATCTTCTTTAGAAAAAGACGACCCACTGGGTACTTAAGTGGGTTTTTGGTGGATTTTTCTGGGTAATTGTGGTTTATACTGGATTTTTATAAAATTCAAATTTCCCTTTCATTCGGCGTTGCTTTGACAATATAATCGTGTGATTAGCGAGTGACAACATCTGGACTGTGTTGGAAATATTCTCACTTATGAAAACCTAGTAAATATGTGTTTTTTTTTTTTCAAAATTGCTTAGTTGTCCCGCTTCTAGTGCCGCAGTAGAAATAATTTTTTCTACATTCGGCCATATATTTGGAGCCAACTAAGGAATAAGCTTGGAGCTGAAAAGATGTCAAAACTAGTTAAGCTTTATAGACATTTAAATAAAACATAAATATCTTCAAAAGATTTATCTTTTGCCTTTCGCATTCCAGTTTGAGGAATTTTTTTAAAGTTTTTGTTATTTGTTTCATGTTTTTATTTTTCTCGTTTATTATTTACTAATATATTGATAAATTTTTACCAAATTTCTCTAGACTGGCAAAAACTAGAGATGTCAGTAGCTATCATGGTCAAATATGGCCTAAAAAAACAATAGTTCGACCATACGATCCAATGGGGTTGAAAAATTTTCAGAGGGTTCCTGCTGTGTCTTTGAACCGGTAACCAGTGTAGAGGAAAAACAAACTTCAAATAATACAACAAATGTAAAAAACTGTAACACACAAACATTGTCTGTTTTTCACTTAAATACTCAATCAATTCGAAATAAAATAGGAGAAATTGAAGCTTATCTAAATAGCATAAAAGATGAATATGATCTGTTATGTTTTAGTGAACATTTTTTATACATAAATGAGGTAAATATGCTTTGCCTAAGTAATTATAAACTAGTATCATATTTTTGTAGAAGTAACTCTATACATGGTGGAACTATAATTCTCAGTAAGCCTAACATTATGTGTAAAAATAGGAGTGACATAGTGGATCAGTCAGTTGAAAGACACTGAAATTTCCGCAATTGAAATAGTATCTCTCAATTTTGTTGTTATAACTATATATAGGCCACCAGATGGTGATTTTCAAATTTTCCTAGATAAAGGTGCAAATATATTAAACATCATTGACTTAAGCAAATATATTGTGTTAAACGGGGACTTTAATATTCATTTCAACTCAAAAAATCACAAAAAGTCTAGGCAAATATTCGAAAAAACTTCAACAGTAAACTGCCTGGATAATATATTCGTAAATTTTTCCAACAAATTAGATTTTATTACCAGTGTTTTTGATCCATATATCTCAGATCACTTAGCTATCGATATCAGAATATCTATAAGAAAATGTGTATCTATGCCTCAAAATTACATACAACGACCTTTAACAAAAAAAGCCATATCAAAAATGTTTAACCTATTAGAAAACCGCAATTGGTCTTTCATTGATTGTCAGTACTATAACTCAGATACTAAATTCTACATATTTTTGCAAATCCTATTAGATGCTATGGACAAGGCCTTTCCAACAATAAACAAGATATGTGCAATAAAAGATAAAAACATTTGTTGGTTCAATGAAAACTTACGGCAAATGCGTGATCATTTAAAACTATTAAATGATCTTCAAAAAAAATTCCCAAATGCTCCACTGAAAAAAGATATTAAAAAATTTAGGTTATATCTACAGGAAAGAGATAAAAAATTCAAAACAAATGGCATATACTAAACACATACAAAACTCAGATAATATGATAAAATCTGCATTTAAGAGTAATACTCCAACCAGTGACATTGAAACAAACCTGAATCCAAATGAGTTAAATGCTCATTTTGTAAATGTAGCTGAGAACATTATATCATCATTAACAAATAGCAATAAAAATCCTGATTATTATTTAAATAAACTAGCTGTAAATCAAGCAAACCTACAGTTTAGTTACATTTATTGAAGTGCGAGATACCATAAATAATCTAAAAAACAAAAACTCTAAAGATATATATGGGATGAATATTATCTTAATTAAATCGATCAAAGACTTAATCATTGTTCCACTGACAAAATTAATAAATTATAGCATACGAGAAGGTATCTATCCTTCTTGTTTTAAATGCTTAAAAGTAGTACCAGTTTTAAAAGGAGACAAAAATGATCCCAACAACTATCGACCCATTACACAAATACCTGTTATTTCAAAGATTTATGAGTATCTCCTAAAATTACAATTGTATACTTACTTCGAGGAAAATAATTTACTCAGCGATAGCCAGTTCGGCTTCAGAAAAGACAAATCTACTACCCTAGCTATCATGGAATTGCTGGAATACATATCGAGAGAGGATATTATGTGATGAGTACTTTCTGCGATCTCTCGAAGGCCTTCGATTGTGTCCATCCAGATATCCTCCTTACTAAGTTAAACTTTTATGGATTAGATGAAAACGGTGTAAGGGTATTACACAGCTACCTTACAGATTACAGAGCGAAACCAAGTAGTATCTTTTAAAAACTCACAATCAAATAGGGCACATATCATTTTGGTATTACACAGGGATCATTGTTAGGACCTATACTATTTATAATACATATTAACGACATGTTCTGTTCTCCCGGACATAAAAACAATATTGTATGCAGATGACATTAACTATTCTGGCACTTACATAGATTACAATCCGGTAATCATAAATACACGGATCGAAGAGAATTTAAAAAAATATAATGAATGGTTCTTTGCAATAAACTATCATTAAATAATACAAAAACTGCAAATATTACCTTTAGCCTCAGACATCAGGAGAATGTAAGTAACCCAGAAGAAGTCAAATTCTTGGGCGTATATTTGGATCCAAAATTAAAATTTGAAAATCACATTGATCATTTGATCCCCAGGCTATCAAAAAATATATTTGTATTAAAAAACTTAAGTAAAATATTACCTAAAAATGTCTGCTTGCAGGCATACCAGCCAGTCTGCTGTTATGCAATTATGGCATGGGGACACTCCTGCCATGCAGACAGAATTTTTGCTATGCAAAGAGCGGTCAGAATAATTTCTGACTTAGGTTACAGATAAGACGTAAGAAATACCTTTGTGGAACATAATATTTTGACAATACCCTGTAAATATATTTTTGAATGCCTGATATATGCGTATAAAAATTTAAACAAATATTCAGCAAACAGTAATTATCATGAATATAGCACTAGAATCAAAAATGATATCCGAGTGGATTATTTTCGACTGGAAAAATCCCGAATGTCATCAAACTATTACTGTTCGCTATTTTTTAACAAACTTCCACCATGTATAAAGCCATTACTATTTAACAAATAAAAAAATAACATCAAGAATATGCTCATAGCAAAGGTTTTCTATAGTGTAAATGAATTTCTGCAATGTGATAACTTTCCACTAAGCACAGTGTAAAAATATATTTTTTTAAATCTTCAACTATTTAATGAGCTTCATGTTTTTGTTTTTATTGTGTATAGTTTGTCTAAATATACTTTGGTTGTGTCTTATTGTTTTATATGCTTTTATCAATTTTATACTATATTATATTCATTTAACATTTTAACTAGCTTTTATAGAACTAAGTTATACTACAAACATTTTTTAAACATGTACTTTTGACTTGTGTAATGATCTAAATTGTATCAAAAACACCAATAAACACTACTACTACTACTTCTACTACTATCATGGGATTAAATTTTTCAATGTCCTACCAGATTTAGTTAAAAATTTAAGTGTTGTATCTTTCAACCATAAAATGAAACAATACTTAAAAAAAAGCCTTTTATAGTTCTGAGGAATATCTCCAAAATGATTTCAGTGATTGGGCTGCACTTTCTATGTAATTTTAGTTTAATGTATTTTATATTTGTTTAAATGATTCTATTTCTATATTTTTAATATTTTAATATTTATTATCACAGTTTTATCATCTTACATTGTACCTGACTTATGTAAATGCTTTGTGCATAGTGACATGAATAAATGATTATTATTATTATTATTGACACATTACATTTTTGTTATTGTTTTGTTCAAGTATTTGTGAGGCAAAAATATAATTTTTTATAATTGCTTTTTTTTTCCTGTAAAAAAAAACGAAAATCCAACAAAAACCCAGATGGGTTTTTTTTAAATCAAAAACCCACAAAAAACCATCCATTTACCCACCGATTTTTTTCTAATGGAGGGTTTTTGTGCCAACCCTGAGCAAGCATGTAATCATATAAAACAAAAATCAATAATTAAAAGTAGGATTGTTCGACCCAACCTATTTCTCCTAGTTGTTTGTATGAGACCAGCAATGGAAAATAACCTCTCTGATGGAACACTGGAAGTCTTCAATGCAAAATATTTATCTGCCATGGATATTAAACAAAGAAAGGTTATATTTTTCTTTCCAGTGTCGAATCGTATCTTCCATATTAAACGACACACCGTAGATATTAAAAACCACAAATCGTAAATAATCGTTTGCAATAATCGGCGATTACGATTCATCGTAAAATGCTAATAATCAGCGATTACGGTTAATCTTAATCGTAATTGTTGCATCACTAATTTTCAGAGGTAATGCAGGGGTCGATGCTGATGAATGTTCTTAGGGAAACACGTGAAAAAAGGTATTTTTTCAAATCGGTGCTGTTCCACCACTTTTCCACATTTTCCGTCTTATTGGACTATATCTATTACTATCAATTAGATTCAAAGAAAAAATGTTTCAAAAATACGTCTTAAAATATATACTTTTCAACATTTATCAGTAATTATTATGAGATAAAATGAATTCAAATTTTTGACGTTTCATTGAATAAGTGTTTTTGCAAATATGAAAAATTCTATTTCTCTCACAGTACGTGTTAAATGTGTGCCCTCTGGCAATAAACACTAATTCTCTTCTTACATAAGACAATATGAACATGTTTTATTATATTATAGAAATATATGCTTTTTAAATCATTGAAAAAAAAACAACTATCAATTACTTGTAGAAAACAAGTTAAATAAACATTATGTAAGCGTGTGCATAGAAGTTATTTAATTGATTTTTAAGAGCATAATATAAACTTTCTCTTATGAGGTTTTGATCAATCAATTGGTAACAATTTTATTATATCAGCTTTTGATAAATGCCACACTTATCATTTCATTTATTGTTTATACGGAATTAAGCTAAAATAAAATATTTCATTCCAACTTTATCAGTGCCTGATATATCTTGTTATCTGTAAATTAAAAATTTAATAAAGACAAACAATTATTAGACACGTCTACAATTAGGATGAAACAAAATACTTGTAAACAATATAATTATTTTATTTCCTTTGTACCAACTAATTAAATCATTATCTACAATAGGTAATCCTAGCCCGTTTATAACAATGAGCATATTGAGCTGTCTTATTAAAGATCAAAAATTTTAAACAACGCTGAGAACAAAAAAAATCAGTATGTAAAAAGATATGCTTCAGGATCTACTCAAATTATTAAAATTCAAGAATGTATTACTGGTTGCGGAATAGGTACATCCAACTGAAGGCGATTATTAATTGTCTCTGGCTTGACTGACTATTCGTTTTTATAAGAATTTACCTGTCAATCACGTATGGCCAGAATTATAAAGCAATAATTGTATCATGGGCGTTTAATTTAGACAATATGCAAAACAGTTGTCACCGTTCGAAACATACACTCACAGATTAACACACTCACACGATAAATATGTCATATATGTAACTATATAACACTCAAAATGATGAACTAAAAAGAAAACTACTCGAAACCTAATAAAAACTTTGAACTAAAAATTAATTACTATTTCACTAAATTACCAACTATACTTAATAATTACTTCATCAGTTCAAAACTTCAGTTTACATAAAACAAGGGTTACTTGTCAGTTTTACGAATTTTACATACATATCAAAGTATTTCGAGTTTTATACATTCAATATGTAAATGACCTAATTAATTATTAATGATTTAACACAACATTTTCGCCACATTGGCAGAAATAAGTACAAATCGTCCATAAGTATTCGATTATACAATTACCAGGTCTACATATTTCCATCAGTGAAGTTATTCTTCAATATTTAATTCACAAATTTGAAATAAATGACTAGGTAGTTATTGAAATAACCAAAACAAAGTAAGCATATTGTAAATGTTTCGTATTCAATAACAAAAGAAAACAGGAAAGAACGGGGCATTTTTCTCTTTGGAGAATTATACTATTATACAAAACTAGAAATTACCTCACCTTTTCTTTCGTTTTGCGCTTTTTTCCAGCTGATTTCCTGTCGTCACTTGTAAGTTTATCAAAGGGTGGTTGTTCAGCAGACTTAAAACCAAAAGTAAATACTAAAATCGCTCCTACGATAACCAACGCCACTGGTATATAAAGGACATATTGACTTGAGAGTTCCTGTACGATTTCCATTGTTTTTCACTTTCTGGATCGTCTGAGCTGCCACGATTAGTACGCTCAAAGCCACAAAACAGACACAAGTGCAATTTTTTGGTGACGCGGCCGTGACGTAAACAACATTCATATGTTTAGATCGCTGTACTGCGCCACGTATTTGCGCAACATGTAGTTTTGAGTGTGCGCGCAATAGGAACTTTTCCAATACCAACATCGCGGTAAAAAAAGTTACTAGAAATATTTTTTAAAAATGATGTGTTACGTACTTATAATAATTATTTCTGCACTTATCGTCTGTGCAGCAGCTAAAAATAGTAATCTAGCCAGCACAGTAAAAGCCAAGTCGAGATTAATATCTGAGAAATAAATACTGATTTAAGTCTGGATGAATCGTTTTATGAAATATTCCGACATTAGTTTGGTTCTTTGAAATAATTGTACCTATTCCAAAAATTGTTATTATCAATTTAATAGCATGTGGGAGGGTACATTAAAACAAAATGAATATTTATTTAAAATGTATTTATGCAAAATAATCACATTTAATTCAAAACAGCCTTATTAATGACTAGATTTTAATTACATTCATATAACATCTATTAATTTTTTGACGAAATAACATTCATATTAAACATCTATATTATTCAACATTGTTTAAAATAATGGCAAAATAATGAGCATGACGTCTGATTTTTATTACTTTTTAATGTAAAAAAAGTATTATTTTGAGCAGGGTCGGCTTAAGATGAAATTTTGACTCAAGTGAGCCTGGTATTTGTAGAGCCCCCAGCCAGAGCTGGAACTAGGGAGATTGTGCCTTTGGCATACTTGATTTTGGTGAACCTCACTGGATGTTAACCTAGGACTGACGAATAAGCACGTTAGTGAACCAACTTTTGCGCCCTTGGTGGTCGCCAATTTGTTAACTCCTAGTTACAGCTCTGCCCCAGACCATCTAATTACTGTTTATTAATTCTCAAAAACTATTAATCAAAGTATAAAACGGCAGTAAAATGAAACCATTGTTAGAAAAAAACCTAAAAAATTATTATTACATATACAGGGTGGTCCGTAAGTAATGGTCCATAGAGCAACAATGAGTTTCTGATATTAAAGTATTGTTGTGAAAATTGGTGAATGGTGGTTTTTTGTGATGAAAAATTCAAATCTGCTCCCATTTTTTGTGTAGGTTCTAGAAGGCGCCACATAAGCATTGTTTAAGGTGTAAATGTACTCTAACTTTTTTATCCGTAACGTTATCCCTTTTTTTTATTAAAAAATCTTAAACCTATCTCATTTTAGTGAAAAAAAAAGTAACTTTTCAAGAAAATCGCATTTTAACGTTTACACTCATAAATCATTATAAGAAATATTAACGTAGTAGGCGCCGATGCCAACAATACTTTTAACATTTTTTGCAATTTTATTTATCTATTTTTCTTAATATCAGTTAATTAATGAAAATCAGAACATGCCGAGACATAATAATTATTCAAACTCAGATATGAGAGATATGGTTAATATTTATTGTCAACTGAATTATAATGGACGTGCTGCGCAACATGAGTATTTGCAAAAATTTCCAAACAGATTCCAACCTGATCGTAGACTATTTCAAAATCTGTTCAGAAATTTAGGCGAAAGTGGTTCATTTCATCCTAAACGTGATAATGTTGACCGAAAATTGTTATGCCTGACCAAGAAAGAGAAATATTAGTTCGCATTGCAGATCATCCACAAGTTAGTACAAGACGATTATGTGCAGCTACAGGAATAAGTAAAACTTTCATTCTAAAAATATTGCATGCAGAAAAATACCATCCATTCCATTTTACGCCCGTTCAAAATTTACTGCCTGCCGATCTTCCACTAAGACATCAGTTTGCAAGTGATATTCGGAATAGACAAAATATTGACCACTCATTCGTCAATAGAATATTATTTAAGGATGAAGCTGCATTTACCCGCCGAGGTATCTTCAATTTAAGAAATAACCATTTTTGGGAAGTTGAAAATCCTCATATAAAGCGAGAACGACATTTTCAACATGAGTTCAAAATCAACGTTTGGTGTGGGATCATATTGGGGACCGTTTTCTAGGACCACATGAATTGCCAAGAAATGTAAATGGTAACAATTATTTATATTTTTTACAAGATAATTTTATTGATATGTTGGATGCACTACCACTGAATTTGAGACAAAATACGTTGTTCATGCAGGATGGTGCTCATCAAGTATGAATTTATTTAAACACCATTTTCCATGAGCGCTGGATTGGTCGTGGTAGCCCATTTCCTTGGCCAGCACGTAGTCCAGATTTTTAACCCATTGGATTTCGGTATATAGGGCGCAATGAAAGATCTTATTTACAATAAATACCCATGCACAACTTTGGCAAGAAATCAATGCAGCAGCAGCCTTTTTTGATCCAATGATATTATTTAATATGAGGCGATCCTTTATGAATCGTATGGATAAGTGTATCGAGGAGAATGGTGGACATATTGAACATTTACTCTGAAATAATATCTTTTGTTGAGTTTCCTTTCCGATTCTGTTTTTTATTCGTTGAACCCTTGTTTAACCATAATTTTGTTTAATTAAATTTTCTCTTCATTGTTTTTCAAATAAAATTAATTAACTTGATAATTTGTGCTTTAATTCTACGTAATAGTGTCAACATTACAACTTTTAAATATCAAAATTATTGTTATCAGCGCCTACTATGTTAATATTTCTTATAATGATTTATGAGGGTGAATGTTAAAATGCGATTTTCTCGAAAACGGTCAATTTCTAAGACTAATGACAAGTATACTTTTTTTCGCTAAAATGAGATAGGTTTAGGATTTTTTAATAAAATCGTTACGGGTAAAAAAGTTAAGAGTACATTTACACCTTAAACAATGCTTATGTGGCGCCCTCTAGGATCTACACAAAAAATGGGAGCAGATTTGAATTTTTCATCTCAAAAAAACCCCATTCACCAATTTTCACAACAATACTTGAAAAACTTCAAAAGTTATATGAGAAAATTAAAAATATAATATTGACTTTAACACCCTGTATCTCTGTTAATATAAACTTTTGTACTAAGGTAAATTTAGTTAAATCATGTTTTAATGTCAGAAACCCACTGTTGCTCTATGGACCATTACTTACGGACCACCCTATATATTATTATCTAGGTAGTTTAGATCGACAATAAATAAAATCAAAAATCAACAATATAACCTAAATAATTTGTACTTGAAGCTTTTACTACCAAAATTAAAGTAACTATAGGTACAATTTGCTACAGATAATTAATCGCATTTCATAATTAACAATGAAAAATAAAATATCATCAACTAAACTGCTGATCAATTGAAATGCACCAAGCGAATTTTTAGGTTGAATTTGAATAGACATTTTTTTAAAAAGAGAATAGATATCGAGATGCGGTTTTCAGGATTTAGGATATAATTTATTTGTGAAACAGCGAATTTTGTCCATTTCTTTTATTTTGAAGCACGTTACAAGCACGGGTGTGACAGAAAAGCGTGTTATTTTTAACCAAACTTTATAACTACCGTAATTCTACAAAAATTGTTTTATATTTTTTCAATGAACATTTTTTTAGTCACTGGTTTATGAAGAAAAATCAATTTCTCAAATTTTTGATATCTCTCTTATTTTATAAGATAAGTACCGATTTTTTTTTCTAAAAACCTGTCATTTTCCCATATTTTTGCAATAGGCCTCTTGCATATGCATATGTATATTCTAAATTAATTTATATACAGGGTATTTCATCTAAAAGTCCCCGGGTCATTATCTCGTAAAATAATAAAGATATTTAAAATTTGTAAATCGCGGATAATTGACACCAAAAAAGGTCTTAAATAACTGCAGTTAGAATTGTTTCTTCGCAGTGCACAGAGATGGAGCTGCGGTGAGAAATTATTTTTCGATGGCTGGAACCTTATTGAAACATGATTCGTACGATTAATGAATAAATCCAGCACCTGCTGGCTTTTTTACGGCTTTAAAGAGAAAAGGGAAATTCAAACTATCAATATGTTACCGATGGTTTTGTTTCAGAAAAAATCAACGGGGAAATGCAAATGCATCATATGATGAATGAAGGATGTCAATTTATTTCATTATAATATAGCAAATCTCATATGGCAATATTAAATGAATACATATAGTGCCAAAAAACAGCGGGAATTGCACATATTTGAGACAATTTCTAGGATGATAAAAAAATAATGGTAGCTGAAAATTTTCCTTCTGATTGAACCAAAGTATCAAAAAAGTGTTCCATCAGTCTTAAAGACCTTTTAGTACAAAATCAACATAATATTAAAGCTCTCTGTAACCACCAACAATGCTCAATTCTCTATTATCACATTTCAAAATAATGACTACAATAATTTATATTTATTTATAAGCTTGAATATTTAAGTCTGTTTCTGAAGGACTTGTTATATTTAAGCAAAAGATACTACTCTTTATATTAATAAAAATTTAGTTGATTATGTTTTTTAATTGGACAATAATTTTGAAAAAAATATGATCAACACGTACACTGCCACCATGAAATAACCAAAATCATGCCCCCCCAAGCCACATTTCGATTTTTCGTATTTCCGATTTCTTTGAAGTCTAGATGGCGTGAATGTGATAAAAAATAACTTAATCTGTTTGTTTTTTTTTGTTGTTATTTTGCATTTTTTTGGTGTGGCACAGTATATGTGCCTCGGTCCCCCAAGAGCAGTTTTATCCGCCCACACCAAGATCAAATTGGCAGTGCACGGCTTGCTGTAAGTCTTATATTGCGTAAACTGTTTCTTTCGAGTACATAAATGCATCAAAATAAATAAATATTAGTTTTTGTATATACGCTGTATTTTATAAGTTTCAAATAAATTATACTTATTTCATAAAAACGTGCTATTTATTTCTGATGAAGCTGTGCTTTTCTCTCGATCATTTGCAAACCTCCTGTCTGAATTGTATCATTCGACATTTCTCTTATATTATGAATGTAGCATGTAATATTATCGATTACATTAAACATTTGCTCTTAAAACCCAAACCAGAAATATTTTTCACGTGGACAATATGTTTTCTAGCCTCCCAGGCCACACACAATATCGTTCCATATAAATACATGCAATCTGTGGCACTGCGACGGAACCACAGACCACTAAAGCATGATGCATAGTGAGGCACATAAGACGTGACACGGTCCCTAAAGAGTATATTTTCTGAGGCACTAAACGTGGTACTCATGGCAGTGTACGTGTTAAGCATGAAACACTGAATTATAAGCAGGAAAAAATGCAATAATTTCATAAGAATACAAGACAGTGCCCGAACTACCTAGATTTAAATTTTTTATAGCATCGTAAATTATTTATTAAGGCATTTTCTCAATAATATAAAAAACGTCTATTTGATCATTCAATCCGTTATTTGTAGAGTAATTAATATACATAATAAGACTATAAAAAATCAACATTTATGAGACTCACAAGTACTGAAGCAATCTCATACATATACAGATAACGGCAGGCAAGTACATACAACAGGCCGGATTTACATGCGAAATAAATGGGCAAACATCTTGATCGAGCCCCCACCATTTAAATTTCTTTGTATCGTTGCACTGTAATATAATATATATTTGGTATAAATATGTAATAATAATAACTTAGCCCCGATATTACCAGTTTTTTTTTTAGGAGACTACATATTTTTATAACAGAACTCGTTTGTTTATAAACACAATAACAAATGTTAAAATAATATCATACTTTTTATTCAACACATTTGTTCCTAGAGATTGGAGTGTGAACAAGAGATTGAAACCGAGTCTATACCAAAATCAACATTTATCCAGTGTGTACTATTTAATACCACAACACGCCTTGGTTGATTAAAAAAAATTAGAGATACTGTGCTCAATGAGCTTTATTTGACTGTTTTGAAAAATTTGTGATTTTCATATTTTCAAGGCCTACTAAATCCTCTAAATGGGTCGAAATTTCGAGATTGACTATTAGGCAATTTATCGGCAAATAGGTTAGCGTACTCCATTCACAGTTGTCTCAAATACCTCTATACAAAATTTTAGCTCGATGCCTCATACAGGGTGTTTGTTATTCAATAGCCAAATTTAAAATTTCTCACTTTTCGACTGGGCCTGTATAAAAGTCGGTTAGGTTTACTAAAAAGGTAAAGTAGTCATTCAACTTAAGGAACATCAACTACTAAATGAGAAAGAAAAAAGAAAATTTTTCAAACAAATGGATTAGACGGAATAGCTTTTCTTTTTTCTTCCTCATTTAGTATCTGATGTTGATGTCACTAAATAAGTAAGAAAAAAGAAAAGCCATTCCGTCCAATCCATTTGTTTGAAAAGTTTTCATTAAGGCACCTACCTACAGCAACCGAATAATGCATAGCAGCACTATTTATTTAAAGAATAACATTTCTTTTTTCTTCCTCATTTAGTGTCTGATGTTCCTTAAGTTGAATGACTACTTTATACCTTTTTAGTAAACCTAACTGACTTTTATACAGTGTCAGTTGAAAAGTGAGAAATTTTAAATTTGGCTATTGAATAACAAACACCCTACCACACTAAAAAAAATTTGTTTAGAGCAAACAAAAAATTTCTGGGTTGATGTTAGTAAATTTTTGTTGCTCCAAACAAAATTGTTTGAGGCAACAAAAATGTATTAACATCAACCAAAAAATTGCTTTGTATATACAGTCGGACCCGCTTATAACACCTTATAATGAGCGTTCGGTTTTAACGAGTAATTTCCAAAGATACAAAAAATCATCCATTAAGCTCAACACAATTTCAGTTCGGATATAACGAGCTCGGATATAACAAGCACTTTTGTTATAACGAGTAATATTTTTCTAATAAGTTGCTGAATATGTTTACTTACAATGAGCACCTTTGTAGGGATGACGGAGATTCTCTGCGGCTGCGATTAAGAGGACTCGATGATTCATTGGAGAATTAACTTTGTTTATAACGAGTGATATTAGTTCATAGGAAGTAAATTCTTGGAACGCTGCCATTTGACGGACACCGACTTATAGTAGTCGGTGCTTTGAGGGCGGTAGATATGAAACGTCGGTGCTTTTATTGTATCGAAACAGTGCCTGCTGGTATTCCAACAAATTTGCCATGACTCGTTATTATATTATGAGTAGTAGGTAGATGTAATGTTTTTAGGAAGTTATGCACATAATTTAGCCAACGCGCGACGGTCGGGTCTTTTCTATTTACTTAGTGATTTGTCATCAATAGCCGATGTTCGTTGATTTATATAACAGCCATGTACTGTAAGAGAAAGTCCCTTACATTAGAGAACAAAATAAAAATAATTGATGCTATTGCCAGTGGCATATCTAATGCCGACGTGTGTAAAAATTACAAATTATCCAGTTCGACTGTTTCTACTGTCTGGAAAAGCCGGGATAAAATTAGAGGATCTTTCAATTCAAACATTTCAAAGTTAAAACGAATCCGGAAACCAGCGAAAAAGCAAGTTGATCAGGCATTGCTTGAGTGGTTTAAGCAGAAAAGAATTCAAAACATACCCATAACTGGGCCCATATTGCAACTCAGAAAAAGATTACTGACTATTTTAAGTAAATTACTGCGACGCAAGAGTATGTATGTGCATAATATTTTTTTTTTCACTACATAGTACATATATATGTATTTTTACATAATTTTATAAACTTACTTTTGTTAGATTCTCATAATCAGATTTTATGTTTTATTTTATACTGAATAAATATATATTTACATACATAAACTTCTATATTTTTGAGTACATATGTGTACGTGTTATGCACGTACATATTATATGTATATGTAACCGTTTAAGACTACATACCAATAGAGACGTGCATACCGGTTGTAACGAGCGCACTCGTTACATTAGGACCCAATAAAAATTGTTTATAACGAGTATATTCGTTATAACCGGATCCATTAAAAAACCGTTTATAGCGAGTGTTCGGATATAGCGAGCACTTTTTTTTGTCACCTACACACTCGTTATAAGTGGGCCCGACTGTACGCAACAAAATTTTTGTTTGCTCTAAACAAATTTTTTTTAGCGTGTATATGAGGCATCGAGCTAAAATTTTGAATAGGAGTATTTGAGATAACTGCGAATCGAATACGCTATCTAGTTTGCCGATAAAAAAATTGCCTAATAGTCGATTTCATAATTTCGACACATTTAGAATTTAGTAGGCCTTGAAAATATGAAAATCACAAATTTTTCAAAACAGTAAAATAAAGCTCATCGAGCACTATATCTCAGAAAAAAAAAAATTTAAATTGACCAACGCATTCCAAAATAACGGGGTGTTGCGACATTAAATAGCACACACTGTAAAACTTAGGATGTACCTAATAACCTTACCCTGAGAAAATTTACAGTTTCCTTGCACAAAAACAAACAAACAGCTTGCATTTTTCAATTTTAAAAGATGCCCAACCTATGTTACTATTACAAGACCTTTCAAATGAGACCTGAAGATCTAGGAAAATTATATTTCAGACTGATTTTGTACTTACTAAAAACAAAACATTTATCTCTGCTAGAATATTCGACTTAAAATTTAAACTACACTATAATAAATATCAACAACTTTGCTAAAAGATAATGAAAAATTATACATATCCATATATTCCAAAAATGGCACATATTTTTTTTCTGATAGAACTACAGACAACACATTTCTTGAGATATGAAAGTCTGTCTAACCAATATAATTGAAAGTAGTCATTGAAAGTGTTTATTAAATAAATAATCAAAAATGTCTGAGGGATAATCTGAATAGGTGATCTCTACTCTGCTTCAAAGAATATACTAGTATATTTGGTAAAGGGTTTAGCCAGATAAGTAAGGTAAAATAGCCCCAGAAACTTTTGAACAAAATTTGGTATCCGTAGATTGATACTAGAATAAGAAACATATTCCTCGAGTTTTAGTCCCCTGAAGTACTAGTAACCCCTCTACCTTAATAAATATAATGATGTTTTATCTCTCCTCATCATGCGTTGTTATGAAAAGAATTGAGAATATAATATAAAATCTTTAAGAAAAAAATTGGGCTGATTTTGTTACCCCATTCGAATTAAATCGTTTTAACCTTCCCTCAAAATCGTGGGAAGTTACTAGTATTAGTACAAAGCTTTATTGGAAAATCCAATTGGCTAACGACCTAAGTTTTCCAGACTGTGTACATTATATTATATTTACAATACTTATTAATTTAAAACAAATATAACACATCTTATGTTTATAAGGTTTTTACAAAAAAAAAAAAACCTAGTAATGAAATATAATATGAGTGTATTTTATATTATTGTTGATTACGTAATAATACAAGGGATTCGTAGATTGTTTGGGTAGGGAATACTCTTTTGGGTGGGATGTTGGGATTTGTTGGGTAAATTAAAGGATTTATTAATTCGATGTTAGATAAATTGCTGGAGAATTTTTTTGAGAGTCTTTGGAATCTGGAGAGTATGGGTTCAATTTTGGTTTTTTGGTAAAGAAGGTTATTAGAGAGATTGTGCAAGGGATTATTGGGATGCCTAATTTTCGTGATCTTCCTCAGACTACTTCTTTCCCCTACTTCGATGTTATTTAAGGCTGGCTTTCGACAATTTCCAAATAGAATGAAACCATATTCCAGTATGGGTCGGCAAATCATTTTGTATATATTACATGCCGTTGACGTATTTATACCTTCATTTCTATATGTAAGGGATCTAAAGTGTTTAGTTCTTGATACAACACTTTGTTTACACCATTTTGTATGTGACTTAAAATTTAGCTTGCTGTCAATATTGATACCTAGGTACTTGCAAGATTGAGAAGGTCGGAGTGTCTGTTGAAGCAGATTAATTGATGGAGAATTATCTGTAATTCTATGGCTAAATATAATCAGATGAGATTTATTTGGATTTGGAATAGTGCGCCATTTCTTCATCCAGAATATTGTATTATCTGAGAGTTGTTGAAGTTTTTCAATGGTTTCTCTCAAAGATTTCCCATGGGAGACCAGGCAATTATCGTCAGCAAATTGTAGCATATATGCATTATGGTCAACATTCCGTGGATGTTCCAGATTGTAATTGTATGTCATAGCAGAAAATATTGTAGAGTAGTGGAGAAAGGGGAGAACCCTGTGGTAAACCTTGTTTAGGAGTAAATGGAGTGGACAATTTGTTTTTAACTTGGACTTGAAGAGATCGGTTTGAGAGATAGTGTTTTAAAATCCATCTGATATAGTCTGGGCACCGAATTTGATGTAATGTATATAGAAGTCCGTGGTGCCAAACACTATCAAAGGCTTTGTTTATATCAAGAAAGATGGCAGCCGACTTGTTTCCTAGTTTATTGTTGGTTTGGACATTATTGGTTAATACTATTAGGGGGTGTATTGTGGATGATCCATGTCTGAAGCCAAACTGATAGTTGGGTATGTAATTACCAACAGATGCTTCTATTCTTTTTTAATGATATTTTCAAAATTTTTCCCGATTACTGGTAACAAGGTAATGGGTCGGTAGTTGGCTACATTAGAGTGATCAAGATTTTTCTTTGGTATTGTAATCACATTACCCTTTTTCCATTCTGGAGGAAAAAATGAGTTCAATAAGCAGTAGTTGTATATTCGCATTATTTCTTCGTGTATATCTGCGTTTAGTTTTTTTAATATACTGTATGATATATTGTCATATCCGGGTGTAGTGTTCTTTTTTGTTACGGTGGAAGTTACTAAAATTGGTCCAAAATCTAAAATTGAGATAACATCAAATCTTTACGTTTTGAGGTCCCAGGAACCCAAGGTTTTTGAAAAATGTCTGTGTGTGTGTGTGTGTGTGTGTGTGTGTATGTGTGTTAGCACGATAGCTGCGAAACTACTTAATGGATTTGGATGAAACTTTGCAGTGCTTCAGAAGATTTGAAAAGGTTTTGATTGAATCGGATTACATTTAGTGCCGTTTTGGCACAAGTTGTTTATTTTATGATTACTTACAATTTGTAATCGAACCATTGAAAAGCACTAAAAATTCCAATTTCACACACTTTCGATTTGGTTTCCGTAAAAAAATACAGCAAACAAAGCAAGTTGAGATCGGATTATGTTTAGTGCCATTATGGCACACAATTTAGTGCTCTTTTCGGCTCTAAAGATCCACCGGGTGGGGAGGTTCCAGGTGCTTCCAGGAGCTGTCGATTTTTTTCAGAAATTAAAAAAAATAAACAAATTATTTACTCATGAAAATAAGGATTTATTTATGCTTTTATCAAAAAATACACTACTACGACAAGTATATTATCGAAAAATAAAAACTATTATGACGCGCAATTCTTTTTTTTTTTGGGACTAGTGGTGTTTAACCATTGAAACATTAATTTAATTATATTTATTAGGGTACAGGGGGCTACAACTCGAGAAATTCATTTCTTTTCCTGTTATGAATCTACTGACACTAAATTTGGTTCAAAAGCTTTTGGGCCGTTTTACCTTACTTATCCAGACTTTAAACTAGAATTCCAACAGAGCTAAGGATTTTCTCTGCATGTAGTACCAATCAGTGCATAATTGGTTGCCTATACTTATGGTCACTTGGGAGAAAATCATGTAAATAAACCACTGAACTATACTAGATAATGGAAGTCTCACTAGGATACGCCTAGCCGGCTCCAGAGAGAGAAACGATAAGACCCATATACTATCACTTTTTTTGTTATTGCTCATTGTGAAAACATTAGTCCCCTAGAAAGTGTACGCACTGTGAGATATTACCTAACAGTTGGTCAAAAATATTTGAAGAGTTTGTTAATGTTCTATAAACTGTTATGTTGAATTGGCAATGCTTAATTTTTTATCCTACAATCACTCGCAGACAGTCTACACTTTGTGAGTTATTTTGTTTATTTGAGTTCAGTTGGCACAAATTATATTTTGCTATTTTTATTTTTATTATAAATACTCTACATATATACTATGTAATTAAGATTTCTTTTTTGCAAATAAACATATTATTATTATTATTATTTATTTATTTATACTGCATACAAACAGACAAAGTCCACTTACATGTATATAGTGTTAGGTAAAAATTTGACATACATGTGCTATATAATAAAGAGAAAAACATTTAAAACAAATATATCTATATATACAATATCACAAAAATATATCAACCTAATGACAAAAGAATATTTTGTCACAGATGGGAGTGTAGCCTATTTTTATTAATATCAAAAATATCTATATCACAGGTTTTAAAAAAATTATTGACAGTAATTAAACAATTCTCAATAGGGGAATTTACATTAAATATTTTGAATACATTATCTCTAACTCTTAATCTAACATCAGGTACGTTAATATTTATAGCCGATAATATATCAGATGCAACAATATGGCCATGTAACACATTAAAAATGAACAAAACTTGAACATTTTCACGGCGCTTACTTAAGAGAGTTACATTAAATTCAATTCTTTGGTGTTCATATGATATTAAAAGAGGATATGTCCCATGTTTTTTTAGATACATGGATCTTAAAAAATTTTTTTTGGATTTTTTCCAAACATATCAGTGTATGTCAGAGTTCTAGGATGCCAAATAACACAACAGTATTCTAATTTAGATCGGACATATGAATTGAAGAGAATAATGGATGTATTATAATTAAGATCCTGACTGGCTCTAAGAATGAAACCCAGTTTTCTGTAACACTCAGCAGTTAACTTTATAATATGGTCATTAAATGAAAAGTTTTTAGTGAATACTATACCCAGATCTTTAATTTCATTTAGTGGTTCGATTTGAACATCATTCACAGTATATGATCCTATCAAAGGATTCTTCTTTCTTGTATAAGATACAACTTTACATTTAGATTCATTCAGAACCAGGTCATTATCCTCACAAAATTCAGAAATGGCTCTGATATCACATTGGAGCTTATCAATATCTTCATTAGACCTTATCGTGTAATAGAGTTTTAAATCATCTGCGTACAGCAGAAATTTGGCATACCTAATATAATCAGATATATTATTAATAAACAGTACAAAAAGCAATGGTCCTAGTATGGAGCCCTGGGGCACGCCTGAGGTGGAAATAAAGATGTCTGAATTGCTATTGTCAAATCTCACAAAATTAGGACGGTTGGTTAGATATGACTCTAAAAATTTCAATAAGTTGTTACTAAAAGAAAATGATTTTAGTTTCTCTAACAAGACTTTATGATTTACTCGATCAAATGCCTTTGCTAGATCAGTGTATATGGTATCAATTTGATGTTTATTTATATCTTTTGCTATATAGTCACTGAATACAGACAAATTTGTGATGGTTGACTTTTTGTTGACAAAACCATGTTGTTCTTCCAGAAGTATTGGCGAAACATGAGAATATGCCCTGTTGTATATGACCGTTCAAAAATTTTAGATGGTGATGGCAGTACTGTAATTGGTCGATAGTTTGTTATTCAACTAGTAGTGCCCGATTTATGTATGGGAGTTATGCGACCAATTTTAAAGTTATCGGGAAATTATTATAATAGAAGGAGAATAATTTGAATATAATATTTGTATAAATATGACTGCATTGGATTATCACCACCTTCTTGACTATTTATACTCAACCGATTTTGAGCAAATAAAAACTAATATACCTCAACGCCCTCCAAAACTCTGTTTTGGATGACAAAATTTAAAAACCTGCCCAGGCAGTCACGAAAATCCAGAACATGTTCAGGGAAATTCGGCTCTCCTATATACATATACAACGTGATCTACCACGACATGCGGAAAATTTAACAGTAGGTTGTCCCCACTGAAATTAGTTAAAAAATGAAAAATTTTTAAAAAATGACCAAAAAATAACCTTATTTTTTTGTAGAAATGCGCCGCCAATGACTAACCAATCTGACGTAACACGGTACAAACATATCACTCTATCAGACTTGGGATTGACACTATTGACAGCAAAGCTATAGAGAGTAGAACTGACTTTTTGATTTTAATCAAATCACACTACAAAAATAGAGAAATAAATCCAAAAGACATTGACCCTATGTTAGTGAACTCTGAAACAACAAGTAGATATAAGAGATAAAGTAGTAACTCAAATGTTGTAAACAGATTCTTTTATAAAGATGAATACCTTGAAAATGATCAAGATATTGCCAACACATTTGCAGAATTTTTTAAGTCTATCTTTAGTAACAGTAATCCGCTATCTGCAAATATTAACTACAAAGATTATAATCTAAACAACTTGGGAATAAAAAATGTGACAGAGAGAAATCCAAATAGCAATTAAATCGCTGAAACCGAAAACTTCTCCTGGAGTAGACGGCTTGCCAAGTTATTTGTTTAAGGCCTATGATAACATTCTAGCAATCCCACTAAAAATAATTTTTGAGTCTTCCCCAAGAGCAAGTATATTTCCTAGCCAATTTACTCCTATACATAAGTCTGGTAACAGTAGTTTAATAATAAATTATCGTGCCATCACAGTATTGTCAGCTCCGTCTAAAATTTTTGAGCGAATAATTTATAATAGAATATATGCACACGTCTCACCAGTAATCTTAGCAGAACAACATGGCTTTATCAGGCAAAAATCAACTGTTACCAACTTGTGTGTGTTTGGTGACTACGTATAAAGTCACATTAAATCTTCACAAATAGACGCCGTTTATACTGACCTAGCAAAAGCTTTTGATGGGGTTAATCACAATATTTTGTCAAAAAAACTAAAAGGCTATGCCTTTGATAATGAATTAATAGAACTTATACATTGCTATCCCACTAATCGAACTCAATTTGTTAAATTCAATGACAGTAAATCTAATATATTTATAGCCACCTCAGGAGTGCCGCAAGGCTCGATCCTGGGACCACTGCTGTTTGTTATGTTCGTCAATGACATATCTGAATACATTAAGTACTCTCAGTTCTTGCTCTATGCAGATGATTTTAATCGAGTAATCGAAGATGTTGATAAGTTACAGAAAGATATTGAAGGAGTAACAGACTTCTGTCAAGACAACAACCTGGCCTTAAATGAATCTAAATGCAAAATAATTTCTTATTCACGGAAACAGGATCCTATCATTGGTAGATACATGATTAAAGGCATAGGAATTGAGACCCTACATGAAATTAAAGACCTAGGTGTAGTTTTTACTAAGACATTCTCTTTCAATAACCACATTGAAAAGCAAACTGCTGAATGTTACCGAAGACTTGGCTTTGTTCTTCGAACATGTCATGACTTTACACACACTACACGTATATTGCTTTTCAATTCCTATGTGCGCTCAAAATTGGAATATTGTGCTATCATATGGAGCCCTTGGACTCTCACTTACACTGAAATGATGCAAAAAAGACTTTTAAGAACATTATACTCAAAAAGGTATGGAACCTGGCCTCTTTTTATGTCATACAAAAATCAAAGAATTGAGTTCGATATACCTATACCTATGTTAAGCCAACGTCGAAAGCAGGCACAGGTCCTCTTTATACATGACATTTTACATAATAAGTTAAATGTATCAGATATATCATGTTCGATCAACATAAATGTACCTGATGTTAGATTAAGATGCAGAGATCTTGTTTTTAAATTATTTAATCTAAACTCGCCCACTGAAAACTGTCTAAGAATGGTGAATGAAATTGTGAGGGACCATGATGATGTAGACATTTTTATGATTAGTAGAAATAAACTGGTGTTAAAAATTCATTGAAATGAATGTAAAATAAGGCTGATTGATACTTCTGTGATATTTGTTTACTTTATATCATATACCTACTAGATTTTATATTTACATTTTTTTATATTTTAGCTGGTACATTTTGTATCTATGTATATCTTTATTGTACTTTTACATACATGAAGGTGCCACATCAAATGTGTCGACACCTATGGCTACTGTGTATATGTAATTGGAAATTGTTTCTGTATATATGCAGTATAAATCAAATAAATAAATAAATAAATATTTAGTTAAACCCATCAATAACACGCCGGTGCCCTGATTGTTCGAACGAAAGCAAAAAACGCGACACTTTGACCGCACTCTCTCCGGCTTCACTTTTTATGCCAATTAAGGAAATGTAAACAACTCCAATATGTTCTTTCACAGGTAAGTTCGTTGCCCTAATACTGACCTAGTCAAAAACAGTAATGTATCTTCGCAAATTTACTAATAATTTAATATACCAAATTACCTCGGAACGCTCTAAAATTTTTCAAGGGCTTTCCCACATTGAAGACTAGCACACCATTTTATTTTCCGTATATCATGGTAAATCACATTATATATATGTCTTCATATCTGAATTTATTTTACTTTCATAATAATTTAAAATCACTAAAAATAAATTAAATTAAATTATAAATAAATTAAATTATTAAATTATAGATAAATTTTCAATCCAAAAATCAATATTTTTAACTCAACGGAATCTGAAAGTGAATCAATCATCTTTATGATAACTTGGAGTATGTCACATCATTTTTGCATATTTTTTTTAGTAAAACTTCATTTAAATCTTAATAGTTTTATTAGGTTCCATTTTCCAAACTTAAGAAATTACACCTATCACCAGCCGCCACTGCTAATTTGAGCAATACTACGAGGCTAATGTTTGTATATAAGTGTCAGAACACTCACGTCTGCAAAAACAAGTACGAGTTGCGGTTTTTAACATTTCCATCTCTGTCCAACGCTAGCTTTAATGTGGGCCGGCCTCTCAAGCTTGCAGTTTTCATTCCATTATGTAGTATAGTTCAATGACAAAAACCCAGTATACTGTTACAAGGTAGTTAAAATAATTTTAGCACAAAATTGCTATAAACAGAGGGAACCAAGAAAGAAAAAACTTATGCATTGGGCTAATAAATCCATAATCTTTGGTAAATCATTATGCTAAATTAATTAACACTGGCATCCACAAAATCAGAACAAAATGGCCATGGTTCGTGTAATGCTCCTTGCATTCCTCTCAACTAGTATAGTACAACCAATAGGTCAAAAAAATAAATTTGTAATGCAAAAAGAGGGTAAGTCAATTTTTCAAGTGTTCGGGGGCGTCTTCTGAGTATTTTGTCTTGTTGGCGGGTGGCTGGCGTTAGCCATCTTTACAAAACCTTCGAAAAGTTCAAAACCAAATATCCCGCGAATTATTGATACTACAACAAAAATGGTAAGGACCTTTTTTGTGTTCACCACTAAATTCTCTACAAATCCATTCATTTTTGTAGAACTAAACTTTTACTAATTGCCAAGTTTTCAAAAAGTAGTTTTTGAGGATTATCTCATAAACTGTTGATAGTACATTAAAATTTCAAATGGCAATCATTTAAAGCATGAAATTCTCTACAATTTATGTGCCAGATGCTATTTTGTAGGACTAATTGTTTTACGGGCTACAGCCCATCAAAAGTTATAAAAAAATAGTTTTTTCAAAATATCCTACACTTAATAATGTTGTTATCAATTTTGTAGAGCTCTTAAGTTCTCTACAGTTTAGTCAGGGTGTCTACCAACCGGGAAAATCGGAAAAACCGGGAAAATGACGGGGATTTAGTCCAACCGGGAAAAACGGGAAAAAGACGGAAATTTCAAAAAGTAATCGGGAATTGCAAACGTCGGCTAATAACAGTTAGTTCTATGAAAGCCAACCAGAGGAATTTGTAGAGAATTTAGTGCTGAACAAAAAAGGTCTTTCACAGTTTTGTCATGGCATTACAGTTTGTGAGATATTTGCGTTTTTGAAAAGATGGCAGCCTAACACCAACTCCACCAATTTGCAGGGCCGCCGAGAAGGGGGTGCGGCCGGTACAAATTACCAGGGCCTGGGCCCCGTAGGGGCCCGGGCTTGGCTCTTGTAACATGTAGCCCATCTCTCTTCAGACTTTTTAAATAGCAAAAAATATCAAACTAAAAATAAAAATGATTACAAATTATAACATAAATTCTTAATTTACTATTTATGATTATGTGAGCAGCAGCAGCGAGTGTATGTACCTAGTTTATCCAAAGTCATATAAGTCATTAAGTCAATGCCAATGGAAACAGAGACGTTTGATGTTTATGACATCAGGTATCGGTACTTTAAGGGCGACGCTTTTCAATTTCTTAGACTACTGTACTATTTACACTGAGTAGTGATGTGTCATATTTTTATGAATCGTATAATAACACGACTCTTTCCGATGATACATATGGTACGAATCTTTACAACCGATACGGTTTCGTATTCGTATCTAGTGTATACTCATACCTAACGCAAACAATGTGGTCCGATTTCATATAACCTTCCCTTCCCAACTCCTGTTGAGATTCATAAATCGTAACAAATAAAAAATGAACCGCTTATGTTTATCCTACACACATCTTGTTTATATTTCTCAATAGCTTCAAGGATTTAAGACCAAAATGTTGCATATAGGCAAATATACGATACGATATACTTACATCTTGACATACGTTTAGTACGAAATACGAATACGAAACTTCTGGTACGAATATTTCTGTATAAGGAGTCGGTACGTCTCGCGCATCTAGCATCATGATATGTGTTTAGTACGAAATACGAATACGAAACTTCTGATACGAATCTTTTTGCATACGATACGAATACGATACGAATCTTTGGAAAACAGTCATATTGCCCATCACTAGCACTGAGACGAAACTAAAAAGAAAATGCACATACTTTTTGGAGTAGGGGCCCGAGGCATTTCCAAATACGGGGGCCCGCCCCGGCTCTCCACGGCCCTGCCAATTTGACAAAATACTCAGGAGGCACCCCCAAATATTTTAAAAAAGAAAAATTGACTCACATTTTTGCAAAAAAAAGTACCTATAATGATTGAACTAATATGCTTATTTGAAATCTGATAAGCGAATAAAAAAACTAATTTAAATATTGTTAAAGCAGTATAAAAAAAAAGTATATTGTATATTCTTAAAAACCTAGAAATCCAAATAAATAAATAAATAAATAAAATACACAAAAGTATGATTCCAAAAAAAAAAAAAACAAAATGCATTCATAAATAAACAACTATATAAAAAATTAACGAGAACTGTATTAATTTCGGCAGTTTAACTACCACGGCCTTATATACTCAGTCTCTCTCTGGATGCTCATGTTAAATTAACTTGTATTGCACAAAACTAACTTTCATACTATTCAAGGTCGAATCACTGCCTCGGCAATATAAACGATTTCTAGAAAACTACAACTCATGCCTCCAATGCAACAATAATTTGCATATCATTTCATAGCTACTAAAATGCAAAGCTGTCGTGAAAACAGCTTTAATTAAACTTGGTGAGAGCCCCTTGAAGAAACCAGATATTCCTTCTACCCTGTAAATTCTTACTAAACAATCGTTCAATCCCTTACATTGGAAATGCTCACCGAACATCTTCCTACCCTCCTCAAAGCCTTGTATTTGCAATCGTTTCTTTGCCAAATCAAAGGGGTAAATAAATGTTTTTGCACACAATCCTGCTAGGCTTCCTGCTACTAAGCTACCTGACAATGTCGTTTCCCTTGATTTGGCGAACATCTTGTACAAATCGTCGAATATTTTGTAACACATGAATTGAGCACCTGCATGGGGCCCAATTTGTACTATAGTTGGCCAAAGACCTCGGAATAGCACTAACGGACTTTCATTTTTGCAAATGTCCCGAGATGCATGTAGAATTCCTTCGTAGATCTTCTGATGTTCGTATTGTGCTACTAATCGTGTTCGTATGACGTCGAATGGGAAGGAAACCAGAGTTGCGGTGCAGCCTGCAAGATTTTAATAAAAATGACAATGTAGTTATAAAATTTTATTAAAATATCTCATAAAAATAAGTTAATTACAATTTCAGTACAGAATGCATATATACAAATGAGGTGAAGTATGGTACCGGTTTCAGTGACTGGACCTCGATCGGCGAAGTTAAACACGCCGGGCGAGTCCGTCACTTGGATTGGTGACCATATCTCATCTCATCATCCTGGTTAAGTGGTAGAGTAGCATTAGCTAAACTTCGCCAGGACGTCAATATAAATAAGGCAATAAAAAAAAAAATTATATGGGTATTGGCCACATACTGGGACAATTTAAGTCCCAGAACAATTTCTATGAATTTGGAGACTTTTGTCCAATACGAGTAGATAAATATGTTCTATAATAATTGTTTTAAACTAGTCTAGTAGTATAACGACTTTATACTTTGAATTTTCATATGTAATAGCAAATTTTATAACAAAAATGTCATTTCGGTAATTGTTCCAATCCCCCTTATTGCTATAAAATTGCACTGACATTCACTACACGTTTTAATTAATGCTTTTTGTCATGTTCCTGTCATTTACATACCTACTGTTAAATAAAAATTCATTCTTATAATCCCTCAGAGTTGGAACGGTCCATTCTACAATCACTTTCCTCAATGTGCAATTTCTATCTCATCTCGGTAATATTAAAAAGTAATTGTCCTCTCTCCACTATAAAAACCTTAGGATTTCAATTTAGTGCGCTAAACTGTAGGCAAACGTGTGTGTGAAGTTTTCATACTGGCAAGTTTTCCCTGTTTTATTGTGTTTTAGCCTTATGAATTTTGAAAAATATAACATGTGACCGTACATTTTTTCTTGTCATACCGGTAATGTCCAATATTCTGCTAATTTTAAGATTAGCAGAAAATCTAGTCCAATTTGTTCTAACCGAAAGGTGATATCATTAAACTGGGGAAAAGTGTCATTTCAGTAATGGTCATTTCGGTAATGGCTATGGTACCGAAATGGATTTTAAATTACCGGAACGGTTAAAAAACACAAATAAACGATGTTTTAAAAAATTTTATTGTTCAAATAGGCTTAAAATGTCATGAAACGTCGACATTTTAAGTTGGAGCGAAAAAAATTTCTGTCTGATGGGTCTGTCTGTAACTTTTTTTGTGCGGACGTTTACTCTGGAACTGTTTAAGATAATGACTTGAAATTTGGTACACATATATACTTTAATGAATTCTGGAACTAAATTATATTTTCATCTTGTTCCGTGGAAGGGTTGGGGGGTAAATTGGGGTAAATTTAGGGTAAATGGTAAATCAAGCAAGTAAGAGTTCATAAAATTGGTATTTAGTATATATAAGAGAAGCTATAAGGTCTAAAAAAAATTTTTGGCATTAGCCACCCCCTTACCACCGCCATTATTAAAGGGGATGAAAAAAATTGTGATTTAGTGTATGTACAAGAACCAGAAACCTCAAAATATTTTTTTACTTCATCCACCCCACTACCTTCGTGGGGTATCATTTTATGGGTTTTTGGGGTAGAGGATGTCAAATATTATATTATTAAAGTTCCATAAACAATTATTTCCACATACAGTTTTTTCGTTGTGAGTGACTTCGAGAATCTGGATGTGGAAGTAGTGATTCCTTGGGCAGCGGTTTTTAATTTTTAGACTAACTATATTATATTTTATTTTATTTAAATTATAAACCTATTATATGTGAGGCGGAAAGCAAAAAGGGACCTCTTGTCGGCGATGTTAATTTTTCAGTACAGTTGAAATTAGTGGTTTGGGTCAATATGATCGATTTTCGGATTTTGTCCTTTACAAGTTGTAATCGATTACAAAACCGATATAACCTGTCGCTTATGGAGAAATAACATGGGACCGACAAGAGGTCCCTCTTCATAAACGCACTAGTAACTTAAACAAAAAAAATCATAGAGACATGATTTTTGCACCAAATCGTTCAGAATTAGAGCTTAATTCATTTAATATCAATAACTAAAAATCGGAAATTGCCGACAAGAGGTCCTTTTTTGCTTTCCGCCTCACATATAGTGATGTTTTTACTTTAAAATACTTATCTACTATACGATTTTGTTTTATAATTATATGAAATTAGAACGATAATATCGTTCCCAACCAGTAATGAATACTGCTGAAAACATAAATAAGTGATATAAACCTATAACAAAATGTTACTACTCGATTTTTCTTTCAAAAAAATATTTTTTTTACTTGGCTACTTTTGCCTGATTTGTCCTGGTACATGGCAAATACCCATATGTCTCTCTCATCTCTATTTCATTAGTTTACATGCAACGTTTCATTAATGCTGACTCCGAATATATATTTTGTATATGGGTGTTCATAAATGTTTAAACAAAAATAAAATAGCATTTGCATTAGCAGAAACTAGTAATCTTCTAGTAATTCATGCTATGTTAATTATAAGAGCTCATATCTCAAGTTGCAATTCCAGAAACATATTATTTTGTGTACGTGACTTATTCATATTTACTTAGTAGTAATAAGTTATTATCAATATCACATGTTAAAAAATTTCTTAAAACTTTTGTTTAAACAATTTTCTTCTATTTTAAAATTACAGCAGCTCGAAGTTTGAAAAATGATGAAATTATGACTCTCGTATTATGAATCTTTTTATAGGGAAAGAAGACTTTTCATTACCCAATATACACATGCCATCTTTGAAACATTAGACGTAATACTTTAAATATGCCCCTATACTACTACATCTGTGGAGATGGAAATTTTTGGTACACTAATCTTTTCTTTTATTGTATTTATTGTTATTATAATCTCGTCCTCACTACTATTCGAGGAACTCTTCAATCGATTATATAGTAAATTTACTTCCACATCCAGTGGAAGTATAGTAACGACAAAAAAATGTTTGAAAATTTTTATTGTTCAAATAGGCTCAGAATGTCATGAAACGTCGACATTTTAAGTTTGAACGAAAAAAATATTTCTGTCTGTCTGTCTAACTTTTTTTGTGCGCATGATTACTCTGGAACCTTATAAGATATTGAACTTGAAATTTGGCACACGTATGTACTTTAACGGGATCTGGAACTAGATTATATTTTCATCTTATTTCGTCGAACGGTTGGGATGTAAATTGGTGTAAATGGGGAGGTAAATAGGTAAATCGAGCAGGTAAGAGTCCATAAAATTGGTATTTAGTATATACAAGAGAAGGTAAGGTCTCAAAAAATTTTTTGGCATTAGCTACCCCCATTACTTCCCCTACCCCATTATTTAAGGGGATGAAAAAAAATTGTGATTTAGTATATGTACAAGAACCAAAAACCTCAAAATATTTTTTTACCACCCCCACCCCACTACCGATGTGGGATATTGTTTTTGGAGTATACGATTTCAAATATTATATTATTAAAGCTCTATAAACAATTATTTCCACATACAAAATTTTTTCGTTATGAGAGACTTGGATAGAAAATCAGGATGTGGAAGTAGTGATTCCTTGGGCAGTGCTTTTTCTTATTTTTTCTAGATTAATCATATGCGTCATGTATTCCACTCCACGACTGCACAAGCTGCCAGAGTTTATGTCAAAAATCTGCACTTAGTGCACACTGCACGAAAATAATTTTTCCAGTGGAACGTAAGAAACTGCCAAAGTGTGAACTCAGTTTCATAGAATGGAGTCATTGGAAAATGGAATTACTGCAATTTTTATTGTTGTACTGCTACAAATGAATAGTTTTGGTGTCCTCACCCAAGCAGCAATTTTAGTAGTTTCTACGTAATAGTTAATAGTTGCCATTAGGGGAACTTTAAAGGTTTCCGCAACTAAGGACTGTTACGTAATGGGAACCATTCTTCTACCAAGTATTCACCAAAATGGGGAATAATAATTACGTAGCAAATTACTATTCCGGTACTTCTACCATTACCGTGTTGAAGACTAGGTTATTACGTAAAGGGACGTAACCAAGTAGTAGAAATGACTAACTTTTGGAACAGCTCAGCTAACCGAAATGAGAGCGCAAACTATATATTTGGCTCTCTGTTATTCGAATAGCAAATTAATGACTTACTGAGTTTAAGCACATGATATGTCCAAGGTCCAAGTTAAGGTGATTATATACAACATGCATAAGCATATATTATAAATCATGATGTTTTGCATTTACCCTGGGTGTGAATATTAAAACCACCACTTGTTTTCTGTAAAATGTTATCATGATGCTTCAATAAAAAAGACGCCCCCTCGAGAAAATGGTTTTTTTTCGGAAAAAAAATTTTTTGCAAAAATTACGTGTACAAGCAAAACTGCAAAATTTTTTATAGAAAACGTTTTTTTTTTAATTTTATATATTATAAAGTAATAATCTATTTAGAAAACATATTTGTAAATGACTATAATAAAAAGAAATTTTTTATTGAATTATATTTTTATCCGTGTCAATATGGCATCTTCATTCAACAACAGAAAAATGGCGATTTTAATTGCAGTAACTTAGTGGTTGAAAAAAACAAAATTATTTCCCTACAAGTTACATTTACTATAAAGTAGCAGATGCCACCAACGTTATAGTTGTTGTTACTTTAAAAGTGGTGACGGCAACTGCAACAATTTCACTGTGTAGTTATATTTACCTAGATGTAGCAAATGGGACCAATGACGCTATAAGATCTTAGTAACTGTTGCTACCAACTTATTTTCATATTGGTAGAATTGGCAGAATCGATATAGGTAATTTTTTCTTTTTTTAATTGGCAACGCGGTAATAACTGTTAAAGTGTCATTCTCACTGTGTGCGATGGGAATATGTGGATTATTAAAAATAACAATTATTATACTTTTTAAGTACTTTTTATTATCTGATATTATTTGGAAAGAGCACATATCGAACAATATTTGATGGATGCCCCTGACGGTGAGCATCTTATGTCAGAGGTAGGTGTTTTTTATGATCTTGCTTTTATATACCTATTTAAATGTTTGGGTTTTTTAGGTTGCATTGATATTGGGAGTTTGCGGTGCCTGCCGTTGCGGTGAACTGACCTTCTTAAGCGTCGAAGATATGAGATAAAGAATAATATCTATATATATCCATACCAGATACCAAGACGAATAAATCAAGAAGTTTCACAGTTTTAAATGAAGAATTTTCGGTGAACCCTCTTGATTCGATTAGGAAATATGTCTTTAAGGCCGCAAAATGTGTCTCACAAAAGATTTTTCGTAAATTTTCAAAACGGAAAGTGCACTGTCCAATGCGTAGGATTAAATAAGCTCTCAAAAATTCCAAGAATTGTAGCTGATTATTTGCAATTGCCTGATGCAGATTTGTATACTGGCCATAGCATGCGCCGTTCCTCATCAACTCTTGGCCAATGCTGGGGGTGACATTACCACCCTTAAGCGTCACGGTGTGTGGAAATCATCCACCGTGGCGGAGGGTTATTTGGAAGATTCAGTCTCAACAAGATTGTTATTGCTAAAAAAATTCAGGGAGAGCAGCACGAGTCAGGCAATACAGACGAAGTTACTAGTATAGAGAAAAATTGTGTACAGAAGAGCAGTTTTCTTTGTGAAAAATCGAATATGATGACAATAAATGTTAACATAAATATAAATAAGTGTTAGTGCATGGATTCTTTGTTTTGTTAATTTTCCATATAATGGAGACAATAAATAAATTCCTTGGACTTTATTTTATATTAAAATTACTCTTTAGTGACTAAATCACTTTACCTCACTTTAGCTTACTACTTTATCTCACTAGTGACTTGTGGGTCACTTTATACCTTCAAAGTCTTATGAATAAAGATCACTTTATATGAAAGTGTTGGATAAATATATTTATTAACGTAAGGTGAGTAATAATGGAAAAAATACATAACAGTTTTCATATTTATTTAGTGATCAGTTTACATTTAATTTCATTCCATTCAATTTATTGTACATAAATAATGTCTTATGTCGTTATGCCGACATTGTCCGTTCCCCATCGACACAATATTTATTAAATTTGGAGTTTTTAATCGGCAAATTCATTTAATATGCTCAGTGGATCACTAACTGAACTATGGGTCAATCTGTGTGTTAAAGACAAGTTGTAATTTTCGAGCAGTACACAGTATCATTAATCACTACAACTGTTATAGTTTTCGATTACTCTTCTTGTGTTGATGGGAGCACTTTTGCACTTGTTGCCAAAGATGATGGTTTTGCTGTGGCGAAATAATCTTTCATGTTTGCATCATATTCTGAAGAATCACTATTTCTCTACTACTGTTTAACTGTTTCTTCAGTTTTCTATAAAACGTGGATGAGTGCTGAACATTTCAGATGCCGCCATTTTATTCAATGCCAATAATTATATAAATTGTCTTAAAAGTTAATATTACTCTATAGTAGATTTTCAAGGTATATGTAACTTTTAAGTCATTTTCAATTAGTGGGGAGTAGTAAAGATAACTTCAAAGCCCCTATGTTCGTAGAAATAACCTCATTTTTACTCGAGATGTCACTAATAAGTTAGACTACTTTCAAGTGGTCCTTTGGTAAAGCTGTGCAGTCGGCATTACTACCAATTTTCACTTTGCAGTTGAGGATGCTTCAAAGTAATGCAGAGTAGTATCCGTGACGTTGCAAATTCTCCAGCAGTTACTTGAAAGTGTTATAACTATACAGTGCCTAAATTCAGTAGAATCTACTTAATTGTCACTACAAATGCATACCACAAAGTGAATATTATCCTGAAGTCGCAAAATTAGTAACAGTTATGTTATTCCTACTATATTAAAGTTCCGATGCCTCAGATGCCAGTTCCCATCACTTTGAATGCTGCTTGGGCAGTGTTGTATTGTGCCTTCCATGTCACCTAAGTGACCCTCTTGAGTCTAGTAGATCTAGATTTGTCTGAGTAAAGGAGACGGGGCCCTACAGTTTATGGTGGAACCACTTCTTGAGGAAAATTTCCAATGAAAAATTTTTCGCTATGTGGGGCTCGAACCCACTTCGCTAGGTACGCTCAGAGTGCAAGCTATTCTATGTGTAGTTAATTTAAATTGCACAAAACGAGTAAATGTACTAAGTGATATAACAAAATTGAACTGGTTAATTGTGATAAATGCACCTCAAAATTGTGTCAGGACTGTACACAACTGACATCAACAGAATTGAGAGCAGTACTTTTGAAAAACAGACTCATAATCTATTGGTCCCCAGAGTATTTTGCAAATGAGAAAACTATGAAGACACCTCAAGAAATGTTCAGTAAACTATCTGATATTGAAGGAAGTGTAACGAAACGTCTCATTAACCTTCAAGAAGGAAACAAATATTGGTTTGATTAAGATTTTAGATAATGGAGATAAATCTGTGAATTTGCAATCTCGTCAACAAAATATGCCTGTCTCAAATGCACACCAGTGTCTCAATCCAAACAGCAATTACAACTTGAGAAAGGAAAATCAAAGCAACCTAAATTCTTTAAGAAATACATAAATACAGCTCCCACTACTACGTCGGGCATTTCTAAATATACACAAAGCCACAATGTTGAAATGGACAGTTCCCCTCAACACCAAACATCTTCAAAGGGCAAAATTAAGGGCAAGATCTGCTCTAGAGAGAAGATGGCGGAACTAGCTTGGATCTATTTATCAAACCTTAATGTAGAAACGAAGACAGATGACATACTAGAAATCCTAGACAGCAATTATCGTCATCTGTGTAGATATTAAATTGAGATCCAAATTTAGCAGACCCAGGAGTGCAAGTGTGACGTGCTTACACCCTTTTTGTAAACACCCTGTATCATGGATCCGGAAATTATAACTCCAGGGTAACACTAACACTAATTTATTAACTTACTAATTACAACAAATAACTACTTTACTAATAAACTACTAAATACTATAATAATTCACTATTTTAGGCACTTGATCACTTTAGTTTACTCTTCTGATCTTACTGACTTGCTATCATGAACTTAACTTAAAACTTAACTTCTTCCTCTGTTTACTCCATGCTTTATATACCTAAAGATGACAGATCTCAATGCTTCTGTGATGACATCACCATTTGCTATCATGAACTTAATTTAAAACTTAACTTCTTCCTCTGCTTTACTCCATGCTTTATATACCTAAAGATGACAGATCTCAATGTTTCTGTGATGACATCACCATTATCCAGATATATCTAGCAAGTTCTTTACTATTTCTAGAGCTTCTAGTAGGTTCTTTCTCTAGTAGGTGCAAATCCACATTCAGACATCCAAACTAATTGAATTTGGGCCTACCTTTTAGTGCATCATGTATCCAACATAACCTTAAATTTTAAGGGGTTGCAACATATTACACAAGTTTCAAATTAGGAGTACCTATAAATTCTGAAGAACTACATTTGTCAACAGATTTTTGGCCTACAGGCCGCTATGTGGACAAGTAAATACAAAAAAATTGAAATAATACTAGGAATATAGCAAACAATTTTTTAGACAAATTAATTCTAAAAATAGTGTAGAAATCACAGAAAATATCTTCATTTTCCATTTAAATATTCAATCAATCAGACACAATAGAATGAATTTAAAATCTTTGTTAACAAGAATGATTGTCTCTATGACATATGTTTGTCGGAGCACTTTTTCTATGCAAATGAAATAGATAGCTTTATTATTCGTAGTCACCTCTTTTTGTAGAAGTGAATCTACACATGGGGGCACCATTATAATGTGTAAACAAAGTTTAAATATTGTTAGTCGGGCTGACATAAACAGATTATCTGTGAGCTATCCGCCGCTCAAATGACAGATTATAATTTGATAATAATAACGTTATATAGACTTCTAGTTGAAGATTATATTATTTTCCTTGACTGTTTTAATAAAATATTTATCAAACTAATGAATACTAAAAAACGGGTCGTCATTAATGGCGACTTTAATATATATTTCCACACGAACGATATATGTGCTGTTAATTTTGCTGACATATTGAACTCTTATGGTTACAAAGTAAACGTACAATGTAATGCTAGACAAAACCGATGTCTGGATAACATTTTAACAAACTTAAACGATTCGTTTGACATTCAGGTGATTGACCACCTAGCAAATCACAAAGCCATGATTATAAAAATAAATATTCCATACATAGCAAAAAAACTACTGCAAATATCAATGTTAGGCACGTAACGACAGAGGGAATCTTTCAGTTATATCTCATGTTGGATATCACTGATGATGTTAATTTAAACATAGACTCCATCCAAGTTTACCATCTTTGTAAATATTTTAACGCAATATATGACAATTGTTTTTCCTGAAAAACAATCGTAATAAAAACCAGTCACTGTCTTGGTTTAATTGAAATTTAAAAGCTATGTTTGTACACTTAAACTTTTTAAATGAGATGTATAACCACTTTCCAAACTTGGGCCTAAAAGATAATATTGTTGATTTTCGCAAGAAGTATAGATTTGAGATTTTACAGACAAAAAAAGAGTATTATTCAAATCACATAAAAAAATCAAACAATTCCCCGAAATCTTATTGGGAAGTTATAAACAGCCATCGCAATAATACTAAATCCAAAAATACCAGAATAAGCTTCAGCGCCAATGAATTAAACAATTATTTTGTCTCTGCGCCAACAGATATAGTAAAAAACATATCAGGAAAAAGATATAATAAACTCTCAGTAAAACTTGATATACCAGAATTCACCTTTAAGGAGGTTAGCTCAAATGAAGTAAGACATGCATGCCATAAACAGTCTAAAAAATAGAAATAATCGGGATTGCTATGATATGAATGTGCACCTCATTAAAAATATTAAAGAGAGGTAATTTTAGGACCTTTCACTATATTTATAAATGAGACAATAAAATCTGGAATTTTTCCTACAGCTTTAAAAATTTCTAAATTATTGACAAGGGCGGTCACATAAATACATTGGCCAACTTTAGACCAATATCTCTATTGCCAATTTTAGCAAAGGTCCTTGAGATTATTCTAAAAAACCAAATATGTAAATTTTTTGAATGGCACGACTTATTTTTCATTAATCAATATGGTTTTAGAACAAAAAAATCTACAACTAACGGAATCAGTCATTTGGTTGATCTGATTGTGGAAGGTTTTGAAAATGGGGATTATGTGGGCTCAATCTTTCGTGATCTTCAAAAGGCCTTCGAATGTGTGTCCCATGATATTCTATTAGATAAAATGAAATTTACTTACAGTTTTAATCCCGCTAGCTTAAAGTTAATGAAATCCTATCCAAATAATAGACTACTACAATTTACATACATAAATAACTCGTCTTCAGATAAGTGTGAGGTGGTCCGTGGAGTTCCCCAGGGATCAGTATTAGGGCCTATACCGTTTCTACTATATATCAATGATATTGGGGGAGCTTTCACAGGTATGGATCTTACACTTTTCGCAGATGACACCACTTTAACAAATAGTGATAAAACTTTGACAAACTTGGTGATTAACTTAGAAGACACAGTCAAAGACCAGTGATTGGTTTGCTACAATAGAGCTCAGTCTAAATGCATACAAAACTAAACAAGTTATTTTTTCTCATAGGGAAATATCTGACTTTAATAACCCCCTGAATGTAAAATTTTTAGGTGTATACCTGGATCCTAAACTAAGCTAGGCATCGCATGTTGATTACATTTCCAAATAAACTTGCAAAAAACATTTATGTTATTCATAATTTGGTTAATATTGTCCCCAGTAAAGTTGTTTTGTCAGCCTACCATTCTCTCATAATGTCACACATGTTGGGGTCATTCTCCCTCGGCCAAGCGAATCTTTTAAAAATTGCTGAGCCTCAAGTAAGGAAAAATCGTCAGCAAAGTATATGCATGTTCCAGGAAGTAGTGAACAAAAAATATCATTCAAATAAATAATAAATAATAGTGGTCATAGGACCTATCCCTGGGGCACACCATGTGTGATTTTTAAATAGTCAGATGATATGCCATTTACTATGAATTTCTGTGTCCTATTTTGTAGGTAGGATTTAATGAAATTTAACCGCACCATAGAAATTTAATTTACTTATCAGAATGTCACGTGAGACACAGTGGAAGGCCTTAGTCAGAATACACAACGTAAGTGCTGTGAACTTGTCCTTGCTCTATTTATACATCAAAGTCGAAAACTTGATGACAGATACATACTTCTCATACTCAACGTATGATTGTATCTTTGCACATGAAATACAAAGTAATAAAATTTTACAAACCTGTCTGAGTCTGCACCTCATATTTGTAAAATTACAACCTGAGATACAAACTTAGATTATGAGTAAGAGATTGCACATAAAGGCTACTTTTATGAGACCGTGGTATTATATAATTTCTTTTCTAGTTTTAATGTGATAAACATCTGAGTGAAAGCAGATTTTATCATAACGATAGTTTTTGTACTAATTATTTGATGATATATAGAGGCATAATGTCTGTAATTTTAGATCTGTAAGTTTATGAGAGATATCTATGTTCTAACATATGCAGTACAAAAAATTTTTCTCTCATTTAAATAAAAGTCTTGGAATACTGCTAAACTTCTTTTTATCACAACATGCAAGTTTAAGGAAACTATGAACATTTGCGTTAATGGAGACAAGTGATTTTGTGGAATTTGTGCTCTGTAAATACATATAGACTCGAATTTTTCACACTTTACAGAAAAAAATATTGAAAACATATTTTTTAATTGGAGATAATCCATCACCTATTACCTGCAATAGAGCCACAAGAAAAATTTACCAAGGGTGAAACACTTGGTGATAAGTTTAGCTTATGGATTTGCTTCGATAACACCTCAAAAGTCCAAAATTGTACAATCCCATACGTTATAGACAGCCACTGAGCTGGGACATGTCCTTTCCAAAACGCCTTCACACCTTCTTCTCGTAATATCAAACTACATGCTTGGAAAATTGAACGATACTTTGAAATTGGATGATGAGTTATAGGTTCTACTTGTAGTTGAAATCGTATTTTCAGAACGTCTAAAGGTTGGCAGGTAGCGCGAGTTACAAATCCTGAAGCCCCTCCTGCGAAAGCAAAGTCGAATTGAGTTAATTTTTCAGTCTTTTTATCGTAGCCTACCATTCTTTAATCTAAAACAAACAAGTTATACTGAAAATAACACATCTAAATTATTACTTAATATGTACCTATACAAAGGATACTAGTAGGTAGAACCAGAGGTATCTATTATACTCTTAGTCTAAAAACTATATGTAGCAAAACTAAAATAGTAATGATTTATTGCCCGTCATTGTCAATGTCAGTTGTGTAACATTTTATTTATGTTCTAGCATACGAATATAACTCAATTTTTCATTGTTTAACGATTCAAATATTTACTTTTCTGTAAAATACTTACTTAGTCAAAAAAATTTCATTCCTACATTCTAGAGATTACAATTTGTGATAGAAAGATATTAAATTCTTATTTGTTTTTCTGGCATAAATGGTATCGTCACATTTCAAAATGAGATTGATGTATATCACTTAAACAGCCAGAATTTTTTAAATTACTTCATTCACGCAAATCACTGGATTTTGTTTGGGTTAACCATAACCCAACTTTCTCTGCTATGACACACAGGTCACAGGTCACAGAAAAACAATAGATTTGCCTAGTGATGGGCGATATATCACGAACTGTGATTTAATCACTGATATTAAGAAATCACAGGGAACGACTGTTAGTAAAGTTGGATGAAAAGCGTGACGTGATCACGACTTTCCGTATTTCGTTCCCTTGCCGTGGTCTAACCAAGACGATATTTCACGATATTTACTTTAAGTCGATTATTGTTTGCGACCGTATGTATTAACACGTAAAGCAAGCGATCCCGTGCCTTATTAGCGTTATCTCACATTATTTAGATATTTATATAAATATCTTTGTCTTTTATTGACTGGCGATGCGATGGCGATTCGAGGCAGGGTCGTGACGGAACATTTTTGTTATAACATAACACCAGAAGTATAACTACTAAAACCATGCGTAAAAATATTTTATATGATTAAATATACTAGCAATTTTATTGAAAATATTGAGCATTTACGTTTCGGCATGAAATATGAATAAAAATTTGGAATTCGACAATAAGCAAATGAAAATATTTAAAAAAAAAATTCTTATAGGTATATTATAAAACAACAAAAAAATAACATTAAAAAATAAATATACCATTTTAAATTAACAAAAATTCGTATAAAATAAACATAAATATAAACAAGAAATTTATTGATGCTTCCGAAATGTTAATGTTTGTACTACTATGTCGTGAGCAAAAAAAATAGGACAACTATTTTTCTAATGTAAATCTGTCTCTATTTGCACACTTGCAATGAATTTTGACAAATAACTGACAATGTCAGAAAAATTACAGTTAGATGTACACAACTAGATTTTAGCAAAAATGCGTTATTATAAGACCAGTCCGATTGTCCCATTTTTTTGCGCACGACACAACTTTACAAAAATATCCTATTATCAAGTTCCATTCAAAACCTAGTATGCTTTTGCTTTATTACCAATCCATATATCAGAGAGGTTATTTGGATAAACAAATCATAATATATATTATACATATCTGCGGCAGCACAGATTACCAAAAGTAGCTAATTCACCATTCACCGTCTGTCGGCGCTTATTTAGGGATAGGGAACAATTGACGATTTGCACGAAAGAAAGTTCAGTAAAAAGTGTCATGGCGCACAGTATAATGGTATCACTGTAATTCACTGCACATGTTGACCAACTCGTCTAATTTCCAAACTTTGCAACAATTAAATACCTATAATATAATAATCATAACATCGTTTTCATTATCTTTAATGTTAAACCTGCTTCCATTGAATATAAATAGTCCTTATTAGGTTGTTTCGTAGTCTACAATATTTAAAAAATGTCGAATTATGCAATTTGTCAAACACTGTTTCCAACTCTCAGTTTACTAGAAGAGTTGGCAGCAGTGATTGACAAATTGCATAATTTGACATTTTTTAAATATTGTAGACTACGAAACAACCTAATAAAGATGATTTATATTTAGTGGAAGTAGGTTTAACATTAAAGATAATGAAAACAATGTTATGATTATTATATTATAGGTATTTAATTGTTGCAAAGTTTGGAAATTAGACGAGTTGGTCAACATGTTTATACTGTGCGCCATGACACTTTTTACCAAACTTTCTTTCGTGCAAATCGTCAATTGACGATTTGCACGAAAGAAAGTTTGGTAAAAAGTGTCGAGATTGGTATCACTGTAATTCACTGCACATGTTGACCAACTTGTCTAATTTTCAAACTTTGCAACAATTAAATACCTATAATATAATAATCATAACATTGTTTTCATTATCTTTAATCTTAAACCTACTTCCATTGAATATAAATTATCTTTATTAGGTTGTTTCGTCGTCTAAAATATTTAAAAAATGTCGAATTATGCAATTTGTCAAACACTGTTTCCAACTCTCAGTTTAGAACAGTTGGCAGCAGTGATTGGCAAATTGCATAATTCGACATTTTTTAAATATTGTAGACTACTAAACAACCTAATAAAGATGATTTATATTCAATGGAAGTAGGTTTAACATTAAAGATAATGAAAACAATGTTATGATTATTATATTATAGGTATTTAATTGTTGCAAAGTTTGGAAATTAGACGAGTTGGTCAACATGTTTATACTGTGCGCCATGATACTTTTTACCAAACTTTCTTTCGTGCAAATCGTCAATTGACGATTTGCATGAAAGAAAGTTTGGTAAAAAGTGTCATGGCGCACAGTATAATGGTATCACTGTAATTCACTGCACATGTTGACCAACTCGTCTAATTTCCAAACTTTGCAACAATTAAATACCTATAATATAATAATCATAACATTGTTTTCATTATCTTTAATGTTAAACCTACTTCCACTGAATATAAATCATCTATATTAGGTCGTTTCGTAGTCTACAATATTTAAAAAATGTCAAATTATGCAATTTGTCAATCACTGCTGCCAACTCTTCTAGTAAACTGAGAGTTGGAAACAGTGTTTGACAAATTGCATAATTCGACATTTTTTAAAAATTGTAAACTACGAAACAACCTAATAAAGACTATTTATATTCAATGGAAGTAGGTTTAACATTAAAGATAATGAAAACGATGTTATGACAGTGAATTACAGTGATACCATTATACTGTGCGCCATGACACTTTTTACTGAACTTTCTTTCGTGCAAATCGTCAATTAACAATTTCTCTCGTACGGTCGTACGTCGTATTATGAAAGTCGGGATCACATCACGCTTGAAATTCACTGATATAAGAAAATCACAGTAACGATTTACGTTGTGATTGAAAAATCACGATATCGCCCATCACTAATTTGCCACACTTTTCTAAATTCATCGGTGGACGTGTTGTAGAACTCTCCAAAATCGTCCTAAGTTGAAGACATAATCAAGATTCGACTTAGGCAAAAATTTCATTTAAAGACATTTTTGGGAGTCTGCAGAGGCGCAGATCAGTCCACAAGGGCCGTTTTGGGTTCTATAAGGCGTTGGAAATGACCAGGTGAAAATTCGAAGAAACACCGAATTTTCACTTAGGAAAAATGTTTTTGGTTCAGAATATGAGAGTAGAAGTATATAATGACAAAGATTTATGAATAATATACTTTTTCAAAGGTACCATAAATTGGACTTTGAAAAATAATATTTTTGGAAGGGCGTCAAAATTTGGCCCAGGAATCGATTTATCGAAAGTACGCCAAAGTTTCACTTGCAGACTAATTTTTCAAAACTGCGTTGAAATTTGGCTTGAAGATCGATTTTTTAAAAGTACGCCAAAATTTCACCCGCAGATTAACTTTTCAAAAGTACCTTGAAATTTGGCTTGAAAATCGATTTTTCAAAAGTACGCCAAAATCTCACCCGCGGATTAACTTTTCAAAAGTACCTTGAAATTTGGCTTGAAAATCGATTTTTCAAAAGTACGCCAAAATTTCACCCGCAGATTAGTTTTTCAAAAGTACCTTGAAATTTGGCTCGAAAATCGATTTTTCAAAAGTACGCTGAAATTGGTCTTAAAATGGATTTTTCAAAAGTACCACGAAGTCAGTTTAAAAAGTACCACGAAAATATAATTTAAATTATTTTTATTTTTTATTCCTCAACCAAAGACATTGACCTTTGAGGTACGGTCATTGAAAGCCCAATTCTAAAGTATGAGCATAAAATTTTAACGATGCACTGCATCCGAAAGGCAAAATAGAAGATTTTGTCAAAGCCGGCGTAGTGCCGATAAGCGAAAATTGATAAAAATCAATGCACATGTACAAGGCCGGTTTCTCGCATAGAAAGAGTTTGGATTGACTCAGCGGCTCGCAATTTGGTCGAGCGCGTTGAGTGGTCCAGACAAAGCAATGGTAGAAAAGCCAATAACAGGGCTTTTCAAATGACAAAGTTATAGAGGAAAACGCCTTGTGCATAAAAATCCAAAAATTCAATTTTGCCTAAAAGTCGCTCGAAGGTGAGACGCTGCCAAATCGATAATATTAATCGACTGTGATAAGGGTTAGTAAGTCGTGGACTGATCGAACGCCACTCAACTTATGTAGTAATAAGTCCTCTGAATGTGTTTGAGTACGTGAATCCCCACGATACAAGAACTTTAAAGCTAAGTAGTCTCTAGCGAAACTAAATTCATTTAGTAAAACTTTTTTAAGTTAATTTCAGTCAGCCTTAATTATTCATTTACCCAGAGTCTGAAATGATTCTAAAAGCTCACATTTTGATTCTGAGAAGGTACGTATGAATCTTTTCTACCTAATCGATCGTTAGCGTGAGCGCTCTCGCTTGTATGGTCTGAAAGTCACTACCTTGATTGGGGAAGGCACGATTCTTTCTTGAGAATTTTGTATAACCAATTCTGTTAAATAAACGGATTCTTTGAACTAATATTTCTTAATTGATCTTGAGGCCTGTTGACGGTCTATAATCCCTGGAACTTTCGTATAGAAAACCGGATGTGTCGAGTTAATTCGCATTAACGTTCGACCTTCTGGTTGCCTTACGGAGGTTTGATAGGGATTTTTTTATGCGTTTTTTGAGAAATATATTCCGTTATTAATGGACCAAAACGTGATTTTCGCGTACCAAAACTAATCCCTCCGCAGAGAAATTCTTCGGTTGGGATTTTTTTTATGCAAAAATTCAGGAAATTAAGAGGTGCCTAAACCCCTAACGAGGGAATTCGGGTCCAGAGAGAGCGTAGTTTCCGATCTGTGGTAGTGCAGCCTTGGTCCCATTACTCGGCTACCGAAGTGCATCTTATCTCGAACCCGCCTGGGAGGTAGAAGAACGGGGTAATACGCGACTGGCGCCCCCTGAGAAATAAATTGGTGTCGCGTCATTTTGACGCCCGGTAGTGCGTTCTTCTACATGGCGCCCAACGTGGGGCGTTGTTAGTCAGCAGGGCTTTCTGGAAAGGATATGGATGAATCAACGCCTTTCCAGTTTTACGACGAGCCGACATCTGTGATGGACAACGTCTCTAGAGGGTTAGAGAGGCCGTGCGCGGAGGATGTACTGGGTAGTTCGGGGGTAGGCCCGAGTACCACTGAAGGAGTCATACAGCCCTCCTCAGAACAAGTGTTCGCCCAAATGGCAGCAGGTCTTGCCAAAGCTCTAAGCGAAGCCACGCACGAGCATAAGTATCGGTCGAAGCATCCAAATGCGGAATTTCATGGCTTCGAACACGAAGACCCTGAAACCTTCATTCATCATATGGAGGAATTTTTCGTCCGAGTACGAATTACGCAGGATAACGACCGTCTATATAAAATATCAGAAGAGCTCAAAGACGATGCCAGGAAATGGTTCGAACAATACCGAACCCTAATTACCACGTATCCTCTATTCCTCGAGCGGTTCAGAAGCCGTTACGATTCAGGTGAAGTACTCACCGAAGCAGTAGCTAATTTATATGGCAAGAAACAAGATGCCGAGGAAAGTACGTCAGTATTTATTTCCAGGAAGGTATGCCTCTTCAAGAGGATCGATCCGTTTAAGCCGGAGGCGATGAAGGCGGCTACCATCTTCAATCAGTTGAGACCTGATATGAAAATGCTCCTAAAGAGTGCCGTCATACTAGATACAAATACACTAGTGACGATGACCGAACAAATGGCCAAAATCAAGGATGAGAATAAACAATTCGAGACTCTGCAAAATGCAAAAAAAAGCAAGGACCAAGAAGCGTCCACCTCTACCGCTTCAGCTCAAGGGAATCAGCAATCGAGCAGTAACTGGAGAACGGAACCCTCCGCATTAGCGAAGCCGTCCTCCAGTTCCTTTGGTGCATCTAGGACACCATTCAATGGATCTCAAAGAAGAGATAATCCGCCAGCACCAAGGGTGCATTTTGCAAATAATATTTCCTCGCTGCCCAGAGGGGATATACCGAGAAGGGGTACTGGAGACGTAAGGAACTCCCGAGTCCCGTATCGCCCTTGCAGATACTGCCCAACGGAGCAGTGGCATTTTCATGCGGAATGCCCAAACAATCCCTATCGTAATATGAATACGGGAAACCAAGCGGGGGTCAGAGGCGATGGCCCAGGCCGAACTGTACCAGCCCCGCCTACCAGGCCCCAGCAGGCTCGAAGCGACCCTCGGGGAAGCTCCGAAGCAAGAAGTTTAAATTAAAAAACTTCGATGACCTTCCTGACCTTAATTACCTGTTTAAGGATCAAGAAGTCAACCTATCTCCCCACCGATTCACTCCATTAGAATCTATCAATCAAACTAACGACGCTTTCCCTCTGCCTCGCATTAAGATTATAATTAATAATCGAGCGGTTAACGCTTTATTGGATACAGGTTCGACAAGGAATATTATCCAACCGAAATTTTTGAACGACATTGATCAACTTACAGCTCCCCAAACGTTTGTTATGGCTTGTGGCGATGGTTTAGTAGAATCCCTCGGGACTACGACCATGAACGTTAATGTACTAGATGTACCCTTTCAGACCACGTTTCAGGTCATTCAAAATTTAACCGAAGAGCTCATTCTGGGAGCCCCGTTTTTATATGCTCACAATGTCGTATTCGATTATCAACGTAAATGTGTCTACGTCGGCACTGAAGAGCGAATAACCGTCTTCTGGAATCAAGCGGCACATCAAGCAAGGAAGCAATGCCGGCTTCCCGAAGAACTGATCATCGGAAACGATAATTTAAAACCTCTATTCGAGGAATTCGCTGAATTGTTCACCGCGGTGCCTACCCAAGCTACCACGGTGACAACGAAACATAAAATAAAAGTTAAAGACGACCGCCCGTTCAATATCAAACCTTATCCTATGTCTCCTACTAAGAAAAAAGTTATGTACGATCAAATTGAAGAGATGCTGAAAGCCGGAGTTATAGAACCGAGTACCGCTCAGTACAGTTCGCCTCCCATTATAATAGAAAGGCCCGGCAAGAAGCCTCGCTTCTGCATTGATTATCGTCACTTAAATGAAGTAACGGAAGACGAAGCATCCGTCTTACCTAAGATATACGAGAGTATAAAGGATCTAGGAAACGCCAACATATTTACGGTGTTGGACCTCAAGAGCGGATATTGGCAAATCCCTCTTGAGGAGTCGTCAAAAAATTATTCTACGTTTACAACATTAGATGGAGCATCTTACCGATTTAACGTGATGCCTTTCGGATTGAAGACCGCTCCATGTACGTTCCAAAAATTTATGGCAAGAGACGTATTGACCGGCTACTTGCATCATTTCTGCAAAGTATATCTCGATGATATTATCATCTACAGTGAAAATATAGATCAGCATGTAAACCATCTGAGAGCCGTCTTTGAACGCCCACGTTTACATAATTTAAAAGTGTCACCAGAAAAATGTGTGGTAGCCACATCCAGTATAACCTATCTCGGGCATAAGATAAATGCCAATACTACTCAACCTTTAGAAAAACATATTCTGTAGATACAGAGCTATCCTGTGCCTACGACAAGGCGCCAGCTTCAGAGTTTCCTTGGCCTATGTAATTGGGTACGTGAATATATCCCTAATGTTGCAATAATTACTAAGCCCTTGACCCGACTACTCTCGAAGGACTGGCGCTATAAGTGGAATACAGAAGCCCAAGAATCCTTTATCCTACTGAAAGAGGTATTAAATAAACCTCTAGGACTGCACCGGCCAGATTTCAATAAAATGCTCATACTGCAGACGGACGCATCCTTAATAGGATTATCTGCAGTATTATATCAATTGGGGGATAATGACCAGAAGCACATCGTCTCTTATGCTAGTAATACGTTATCTCCGACGGAGAGAAAATACCATATCAATGAATTGGAATGTTTGAGCGTCGTTAATTATATAAGGAAATACAAAATATATTTGGCAGACCGTCCATTTATAGTCAAAACCGACAATCGAGCTTTACTATGGTTAAATAAGCATAAGGACGAGAAAACGAAATTTACACGTTGGTCATTATTACTTCAGGAATACAGCTTCACCATAAAACATTGTCCCGGCAAGGAAAATATATTGGCAGACTATCTTAGCAGGAATCCTCAAGGCCCAAACGTCGAAGCAAACGACGAAGAGGAAAGGATGTATCCACCAAAATTCTCGTACAAGGAACGAATATCAGTGATTACCACATTGGAATTAAACGATCAGGTCAGAGAAGCGCAAACGCACTCCAGAGATATCCAAGACCAAATTGAACGATGGAATACTCTAGTGCGACAAGCAGATAAAACCGAGGCAGAGGTGAAATTCGTCAATACAAGACAAGTGATAGGCGGCACACTTTGGACGAGAGGCGAAAATGTTATAGAAAAATTATACGTACCAAAACGTATGGTCATGAGAGTAATATCTCATTTTCACGACCGACCGGAAGTAGGTCACCCCGGCCGCGATGAAACTCTTAGAATCATCTCGGGCCGCTATTATTTTAATAATTTGTCGAGACTAGTTAACAAATATTTAAATGAGTGCATTATTTGTAATTCCGTAAAAAGCAGACAGTCTCAACCGAAGGCTCCTCTCAGAAGCCATGCTCCATCGCATCCGTTCGAAGTTCTAAGCGTCGATGTAATAGGACCGCTTCAGCGAACCAAAGATGCAGATAACCGATATATATTAATGGTAGAGGATGTATTTAGTAAGTGGGTCGAAGCCAAGGCGTTCACCCAAGTCAGTGGAAAAACAATAGCACAATTTATCGAAGAGGAACTAGTGGCGAGATATGGCGTTCCGAGGGTCATCATTTCCGACCAGGGAGGCCACTTCAATTCCGGCTTTTACGATACGTTCTGTACACGTAACAATATTGAAAGATTCTTCACAGCAGCTTACCACCAACAGGCCAATCCAATAGAAAGGAGGGTGCAAGAAGCTAAGAAGATCTTAAAAACCTTATTATATGGTTCACCCAACGACGAGTGGGATCGACATGTTAGTCAGATGGCATATATCTTGAGAACAAGAAAAAACGCCGCTACGGGGCATACGCCCAGTTTCGTAGTACTCGGCTATGAATTACCGCAGATTGGTGATTGGAATATGTTCGCTTATAGACAAGAACGTCGTAATTAAGCGGACGTTCCCCGCCTTGAAAGAGTCAAGGAGATTCGTAAAAATCAAACAAATTACCAATGGCGTTACGCGCCCAAAGTGGCGGTAACGCCGGTCGTATATAAAGTGGGAGATATGGTAATGACTAAAAGGATCAGGAAGGATCATACCTTCACACCGTCGTGGAGTGGGCCACACAAGGTTTTAAAGAGATTGTCCAATGAAGTTTACCTCATTCACAAGGGAGTAACTTCGACGAGATTACATGTCGATGCCATCAGGCCGGCAACTAAGGGAGATCCCGATGTTGAATTGGAATTGTCTGAAGAATCAGAAGATAGTCCGGATGAAACTCATCTTAGTGACGACGCTTCCTCATCAGACAATGAGATCGCGCCCAGGTCAGAGCGACGTAGCGATACCACACTAGTTCAAATCAATGTTCCCGCAAGTGCTCAAGATGAGCCGGATGTAATAAGTCGAGATCCCGATGATGCTCGAGATGAGCCAGATATAGAAGAGTCACCTCTAGATATTTCTGAGGTCGACCACGGCTAATAGCCGTTTTCGCTTTTTTTTAATATTTTTTCTCAAAATTCTAAGTGGCGATTTTGACCTATATGCGGTCGAATCGAAGATTTAAAGTCTACTCCATGAGCAGACTCGGAAAGACGGCGAACCCGACGCAAGAGCGCGATCCGGTAAGCCTAGCTTCTCAAGAGCGAGAGCCGCCAAGTTCGAGTAATGGACGTAGGCATAAGTACGAATCAGTACGAGTTTCGGAAGCTGTTTTTCTTATGCAAGAAGACAACTTCTATTTTAATCATTTTAAGTCAACAAAATTAACGTATACCCCAAATGGAAACTACGAGTTTCAGAAGCCGTTCTTCGCTCAAGAAGACGCTTCAATTTTTTTTTTATACTTTTTTCACAAGTCGTGATGACCGCACGAGTATCGTAAGCCGATTTAATCTACCTTACGAAGTAGAAACTACGAGACGAGTTTCAGAAGCCGTTCTTCGCTCAAGAAGACGCTTCAATTTTTTTTTTTATACTTTTTTCACAAAGTAGTGATGACCGCACGAGTATCGTAAGCCGATTTAATCTACCTTACGAAGAACCAATTTCTAACCATTATAAGTTAACAAAATTCATGTTAGAAAAATATTTCATTAAAAAAAAAAAAAAAAAAACACATTGTGTTTGTTAGTCGACGCGTCCCAGTCGACGACTTGCTAAAAAGTCAATCTAGTTGCAGAACTGCATTTTCCATGTGCAGAAATGGAAAGATGACCCAGCCTGTCGCAAGGGCGCGGCATGGTGAAGTCTGGAACTCAAAGGCGAGGACCGTCCAAGCTGCCGCATGGAGATATAGACAGCCTCTTCTAGAAAGGGCCGAAGTTAAGCAAGAGCGAGACCAGGGCGAAAAAGCGAGTGCAACGAATTAGTGAGAGTGGACGCTAATCAAAATTGTGCTACGCTTCGCTTCGCTTCGCACCTCGACGCGGGTGTAATTAAGTTGATAAAAATGTTGTATCAACTTGGCGTATTGTTTAAAGAAATGTATTTATTTTTAAGTTAGATAGGCGAATCAGCCGTCTGCCCCAATTAAGGCCGTTATTTTTAAACATCTGTACCATAGGTCAGACCGTCAAATGAAGGCATACAGACATACAAGTGAATATGGAAATTAAAGGCAATCGATGAGTAGAAAAGATTCAACCAAAGGAGGGGAGTGTTGTAGAACTCTCCAAAATCGTCCTAAGTTGAAGACATAATCAAGATTCGACTTAGGCAAAAATTTCATTTAAAGACATTTTTGGGAGTCTGCAGAGGCGCAGATCAGTCCACAAGGGCCGTTTTGGGTTCTATAAGGCGTTGGAAATGACCAGGTGAAAATTCGAAGAAACACCGAATTTTCACTTAGGAAAAATGTTTTTGGTTCAGAATATGAGAGTAGAAGTATATAATGACAAAGATTTATGAATAATATACTTTTTCAAAGGTACCATAAATTGGACTTTGAAAAATAATATTTTTGGAAGGGCGTCAAAATTTGGCCCAGGAATCGATTTATCGAAAGTACGCCAAAGTTTCACTTGCAGACTAATTTTTCAAAACTGCGTTGAAATTTGGCTTGAAGATCGATTTTTCAAAAGTACGCCAAAATTTCACCCGCAGATTAACTTTTCAAAAGTACCTTGAAATTTGGCTTGAAAATCGATTTTTCAAAAGTACGCCAAAATCTCACCCGCGGATTAACTTTTCAAAAGTACCTTGAAATTTGGCTTGAAAATCGATTTTTCAAAAGTACGCCAAAATTTCACCCGCAGATTAGTTTTTCAAAAGTACCTTGAAATTTGGCTCGAAAATCGATTTTTCAAAAGTACGCTGAAATTGGTCTTAAAATGGATTTTTCAAAAGTACCACGAAGTCAGTTTAAAAAGTACCACGAAAATATAATTTAAATTATTTTTATTTTTTATTCCTCAACCAAAGACATTGACCTTTGAGGTACGGTCATTGAAAGCCCAATTCTAAAGTATGAGCATAAAATTTTAACGATGCACTGCATCCGAAAGGCAAAATAGAAGATTTTGTCAAAGCCGGCGTAGTGCCGATAAGCGAAAATTGATAAAAATCAATGCACATGTACAAGGCCGGTTTCTCGCATAGAAAGAGTTTGGATTGACTCAGCGGCTCGCAATTTGGTCGAGCGCGTTGAGTGGTCCAGACAAAGCAATGGTAGAAAAGCCAATAACAGGGCTTTTCAAATGACAAAGTTATAGAGGAAAACGCCTTGTGCATAAAAATCCAAAAATTCAATTTTGCCTAAAAGTCGCTCGAAGGTGAGACGCTGCCAAATCGATAATATTAATCGACTGTGATAAGGGTTAGTAAGTCGTGGACTGATCGAACGCCACTCAACTTATGTAGTAATAAGTCCTCTGAATGTGTTTGAGTACGTGAATCCCCACGATACAAGAACTTTAAAGCTAAGTAGTCTCTAGCGAAACTAAATTCATTTAGTAAAACTTTTTTAAGTTAATTTCAGTCAGCCTTAATTATTCATTTACCCAGAGTCTGAAATGATTCTAAAAGCTCACATTTTGATTCTGAGAAGGTACGTATGAATCTTTTCTACCTAATCGATCGTTAGCGTGAGCGCTCTCGCTTGTATGGTCTGAAAGTCACTACCTTGATTGGGGAAGACACGATTCTTTCTTGAGAATTTTGTATAACCAATTCTGTTAAATAAACGGATTTTTTGAACTAATATTTCTTAATTGATCTTGAGGCCTGTTGACGGTCTATAATCCCTGGAACTTTCGTATAGAAAACCGGATGTGTCGAGTTAATTCGCATTAACGTTCGACCTTCTGGTTGCCTTACGGAGGTTTGATAGGGATTTTTTTATGCGTTTTTTGAGAAATATATTCCATTATTAATGGACCAAAACGTGATTTTCGCGTACCAAAACTAATCCCTCCGCAGAGAAATTCTTCGGTTGGGATTTTTTTTATGCAAAAATTCAGGAAATTAAGAGGTGCCTAAACCCCTAACGAGGGAATTCGGGTCCAGAGAGAGCGTAGTTTCCGATCTGTGGTAGTGCAGCCTTGGTCCCATTACTCGGCTACCGAAGTGCATCTTATCTCGAACCCGCCTGGGAGGTAGAAGAACGGGGTAATACGCGACTGGCGCCCCCTGAGAAATAAATTGGTGTCGCGTCATTTTGACGCCCGGTAGTGCGTTCTTCTACAGACGCACCGGGTGAACAAAATACGAAGCTGATTGGCTATGCTTTTCAAAATAGCCAATCAAATAATGTTATTGCTTACCGGTGCGATCCACCGGTGAATTTAGAAATCTGCCCTTGCTCAAAGACCCTGCCCAGTGAACACGAATACATACCTGGTATGTTTCTCTTACGTAATCTATTCAACATGTTATATCCGGACCTTAAAATTTCAGCCACAAAAAAAGTTATAGCCATGTAACGGCAACATAACTTGTAACATACTCGTATGTGGCAAATATATAACATACATGTAAAAGACATATATTGTATTTCAAAATATTTACCTTAAAATATGTTCTGATGTTACATGTGTGCTATATAACATGCAATTTCCGTGGTATATGCACATGGGGGTAGCAAATAATATGCAGGGTGTCCCCAAATGGGGTTACCTATACCACAAGTGGACCTAAATTTTAGTTTTTTGACAGTCACTATAAAAAATTTTTCTTCTTAAATAAATACGATGTGTTAAGAAAATGTACTTTTTTATGCAGGGCGCTCAAAAATTTCAAAAATATGAATTTTACCCAAGAGCAAACTACCTTTATTTTTCTCATTTTTAAGGAAAATGCAATTTGAAAAAATTGTTTATTAAATCTTGTTTAATAGGTACGTCTTTTTCCCCAATGCCTCACCTCAGTTTTCGTATTTTTCCGTAACGGATACTAAAAAATTTAGGATTATGAAAGAAAAGTATTTCAAATGGCTTTTTTTATTAAAAATGAAAAACAAAGGTAGTTTACTCTTAGGCAAAATTCATATTCTTGGAATTTTTAAGCGCCCTGCTCCTTCATAAAAAAATAATTTTTTTAACATAAATCGTGTATTTTTTGAAAATGCGGAAATTTGTAGTGACTTTTTGTCCAAAAATTAAAATTTAGGTCATTTGTTGTATAGCTACCATCCGGGGACACCTTGTACTACTGTTACAATATGGCTCAAGTAAGGAAAAACTAGATGTAAAAAAAGGCCAATCTAAAATAAATAATTTTTATATTCATAAAATACATATATCATAATAATATATTAATCAAAGTCATACAAGAATTGCACATTCTCTAAACTATATAGTTTGATTTATTACAAGCAAACTTTTGGTTAACAGAAAACATAGAAGATAAAATAGCTGAAGAAAAATAACATATACAGAAAAAGTTAGCTGATTGTAAGCTATGTAATAAGGTAAAAAAAATAAAGAAAAGCCTGACAGTATACATGAATCATTTTCATTTCGCTGTAAATTACGAAGAAATAAACATTAGCATGATTACTATAGAGACAAGAAAAGTGTATAAGTTTTTGGTAAAACAGAACAGCTTTATCTTACATTGAAAGAAGTTTCAGAAAAATTAAAAGCTTAATGAAGTTTGTTCCAAATGATGCTCGGGCTTTTACAACATTTAAAAACTGTGGATTTTGAGGGTGACGTTGAACGCTACAGTAACACTATTGATTTTGATGCAGACGTAAACGAACAGTAGAAACGAAAATCGCAAGCATATTAATGAGAAGTACGACACTTTGCATTTTCTAAGTGTCTATACACCTACATACACAAAATATACTATTTTTGACAGTCGAGTTATTATTATATTATCTATATATTAAACACAGGTAATTTTTAGTTTTATTACTTATTTACTCTAGTGACTGAATAAATGCTTTTTTGAACTATATATTTAACATCCGAATAAAGTTTGGTTTAATGTATGGTTATCCAAGTTTAATTGTACCAAATATCAACTAAAATTCTGAACGAAAATAGTTAATGAATAAACAAGAATTCTTCAATTATTAAAAAAGGAGCTAAAAATTTATTAGAAACAAGAAAAATTTAACAAACGTGACAATAATACTCAGATAATGACGAAAACAAATTTCCTATATATAAAAAAAATTTAGTTACAGACAAACCTGTCGGCATGAATTTGCAAGCAGACTAATACTTAAAACTTAATTCTCTTAAAACTAGTTTTTGGCGTCTGGTTTCCTTTTTTCATACATATCTCAATAAATTATGGTACAATAACTGCTCCAGCTTCTTGTTTTCTCTCTGTAGCCTTTGCTTTGACAGTCTGAACCACTCACTAGCGATGTTCTCAAATTATTTTTCACAATGTGGGAACGTTTCGTTAACAGCAGCTAGAACAATAGTTTGTGACAAAATTTTATAATTTTATTCTGTATTATTTACTTAAAAGCAATTTCTAACTTTTTTAGAAATTCTTTGTCTTTACCTTTACGAGATATTATTTTTAATTAGCAATTACACAAAATTAGACATAATCTATGATGACATAAATAGGTTAAATCCCTATAGCAGCAGCAGGTTATAGCAAGAGTGATAAAATATGACCAGTTTTTCAATATTTATATTAAGTTTAATGCTGGTTATAAAAGATTTAAGCTACAATAAAGCACCTATAATTTTTCTGTGGCTTGAGCTTAGTTAAATTTCATTAATTTTCAATCTCAAGATTGGGCAACATGTCAATAAAACTCCAACAAATAAGTAGGTACCTAATAAGCGACTTAACACTGCACCGAAGTGCTAATGATTTACACTTCTACGTACTTACCTACAATAGTTTTGATCTCTGAACTTGAGTCCACACAAAAACAAAGACGATATTTAACATGTTAAAACGCACGCTAGAAGTCACGTTGCACCTCCTTCAGGGTCACTTGTGTTAGGTTAGAATATTAGGATTAGGTTATTTTGTTAGGTATAGTTAGGGATATTTGAGTTAATTTGGTATCCTTTTCTAGCACAAACTATGTAATACAGAGTGCGAAAGAGATGTCCTATAATAATTTTATAACCAGATTTACCGGGAAATTTAAAACATCACAATATTAAAACGTTATCCAACTGTATGAAGATACGGGATTATCAAACTAGTTTTTGATCGACGAGTTTTATTTTTTGTTATTAGATACATAAATAAAAATAAAACGGCCGGTAACACTAATCACTATTTTAATAAATTTATAGAGTATTTAAACGAATAAGTCATCAAGTATTATATAGGCACAATTACATTTTCATTACCACTTAATGACAATTGAAGACACTTTTGTTAAATATCACAAGCGTTAATTGGTAAAAGAGCTTCTTATTTTCATTGGGCATGCTATTATTATGTTGATTAAACTACACTGGCCACTGATGTTATAACCTACTATAGCAGCACACTCACTACTACACCAAAACAATATACATAATATATATACTTAACCAAACTTTTTGACATTCCATATGTAAGCTAGCTTGTTTCACGTTTGTAGTTTACCAAATTACATGATTAAATATATATGTGTAATGTAATTGTAGAAAAACTTAAAATGTCCATGATGATCACAAAATATATAAATGTTATATCTGGTGTAAACATATAAGATGGGTTGATGTGTAATATGTAGCAATTATCTAAATATCACATATTTTAATGTTATTATTTAACACACAAGCAATATAACTTTAAACGTACATACTGATTACAGAAATACATAAATGTTATATAGCTGATAAATACATATAATACTTGTTATTGTAATGTAGCAGTTACGTAAAAATCACATATTTTAATGTTATTATTTAACAAACAGGCAATATAACTTAAAATCTACATGGTGATAACAGACATACATAAATATTATATGGCATGTAAATATACAAAATACTTGTTATTGTAATGCAGCAGTTATGTAAAAATCACATATTATAATGTTTGTATTTAACAAACAGGCATGTTTGTTAATAACTTAAATGTATATAGCATTTGAAGATGGTTTATATAATGGAGATATATTTGGTAATATGGTGTGTGTTACCTTGACAATCTCTCTTTGGTACGTAACAGCCATATGTGTGTTCACTGGGTGCAGTCCCTGCACTATCTGCATCAGTGCAAATGTATCTCTCTTCAACTTATGTATAGTCTCATTCTATCTTCTAATATTCTCTGCTTAGTTTTTGAACGGACTATTATACCACAGAAAAGAGAACTACCAGAAACGCCACTTGGGCTTCCCGCCAAAATTCCATTACCACCATTTTGTTGTTGGTGCATCCGTCAGTTCATTTCAAGATCTTGAGTTCATTTATTGTTTTAGGTTAAAACAAAAAAATGTAAGTTTTTGACATAATACCAAAATAAATTCTTAAAAAGTTTGTTTTATTGTGCTGTGAATATTAGTAAAAGATCATAGCGGGAAAGTGTTGTTAATATAATAATTTTTATTAGCGATATGAGTAAACGAGGTGGAACCACTGAACTCTACTATATAAATGGAAGGTCAATATCCATACCAATTTTTACGCCAAATTGAACCTCGCGCAAGTATGGCGACCATAAGGAGGAGCGCAATCGCACTACAAAATACGTCAGAGCCGGTCTTATTGTTACTGCAACTGTTTAAAACCCGGGACTTTGCCCCGATTCTTGCAACACAGTACCATACAAGATTGCACCATATTGTCTTAATTAACTTTGTTTATAACGGTCACAAAATATTACACAAAATAGTCAATTTATAACAACTTCACACAAACAACAGAATAAACAAAGAATAAAATGGTGACACCGACTCTGGAAATTGCATCTAATCCAAGACTTACGTTACAGAATCTATGGAAAAGAAATAAAACACAGAATTGCGTCAGCCTGGCGTCGGAGCTTAACTTCCGTAGACAGCCGTTTGGTTCAAGCACAGACATTAATTCCTCTACTGCGTCGACGCATGGCTTATAGTTTTTGAATTCGTTACCACTTAATCTGTGCCGTAATTGCCGCATTTTGTTCACGCGCATATACCTATATTGGCCTTCCATTTATATAGTAGAGTTCAGTGAGTGGAACCGTTTGCTCTGTTAAGAAATGTCCAAGTAGTACGACAGGAAAAGACATTAGTTTATTTAGGTTTCCTAAGGATCCCCAAAGGTATTTTATTATTGATGTAAATTATAAGATATTAAACCTTTTTTCTTTTAAGGTCCGTATTTTAATTCGAAGCATGCAATTGTGGGAATTTGGCAAGTAAAAGTTCAGCCGAACTTTATAACAATTTTAAGTTGTGCGCACGACAAATATGTATATCAAAATAGATTGCTACCAACAGCACTACCTACTATTTTCCCTCAACTTCATGGTTTAAAAAGAAAAAAAAAATTTCCCCATAACAGCCCCAGTAAGAAATTACAGATTTTCTCAGGCGAGACATTGTATTGATTTCAATACATTTTGTGACTTTATATTAAGAATACAATTGTTTGTGGAGATAATTTTATCCAGTTTACTTTAATAGTTTAAATACCCATATTATAAATAGAATTCTTCGAATAACGTAATTGTATTCAGCATGTGTAAAGTTTGTTTATACACATGCTGTTTAAATTTCCCGCCAAAATTACCAACAACAAAATGGCGAAGGTCACAAAAAAACATCAAAGGCGGTGTTGAGAGTGTCGCTTCTGGTAGTTTCTTATTCTGTGATTATACTTCGATGTGCTTCGATCATGAAGAATAGCGGGAAGAAGCACGCTTATATTCCGAGAGTTTCTTATCTCACCAGATGAGTCATCGGATGGCATTAGAGATGGTGCTGAGTGGATTTTCTTCGCAACAGGTCCGAACTATTCCGAAAAGTACCATCTCTAATGCCATCTGATGGTTCATCTGGTGAGATGCGAAACTCTCGGATTGGAACATTCATTACGGGTTTTTACACGTGCGTTAAGAATGCAGCCTGCTTCTAATTTTCCCCCAGAGAAGCGTGCAGTTTAACGAAATTCCCCAGAAATGCGATTGGTATGGGTACAGTACCTACAAAATAAATAAATATACTTACCAAATCTAAAACTGTGTTTTTATTTTTATATTATTAAGTATATTATATATTACTAGCTGACTCAGCAAACGTTGTTTTGCCATATATATTATAAATTTTTGTCCAAAAAATGAAAAGAAAATTTCTGGATAGGGCCACGCTTATCACCTAGGGGTATAAAAAATAGCCTACGACCTAATATTTTCAGACCTACCAAATATACACCAAAAATTTCATAAAAATCGGTCAAGCCATTTCGGAGGAGTTCCATAACAAACACTGTGTCACGAGATTTTTATATATTAGTTTCTAATTAATCAATGATATTAGATTAGATGTATTACAATTTGCTTTTGGCGCTCTACCAGTCTAACTGCCACACAACAAACTAAAAAGGCTTAAAAATATGATACCAACTGTTTCATCGTACGTGGTTCTGTTCACTATTTCTATAAAAACCCACAAGTGCGAGAGATGGTGCAATTTAAAAGCATTGCGTTAAAACTGCATGTGCCTGTTCAAAATTGCATGCCTGAAAAATGCAGAGTGAGCACCCTCAGGTGTGAATTTACCTAAACGTATTGGAAATACAGTGTGTCTGCTCCTGGTCTCTATTCTTCATGGTCCTAAAGATTAGAAATCTGTGTTATGTTTGGAATTTTAACCTCCTTTTAAATCGACTTTTTAAAGTTATTATTTTATTGTACTCAGACGTTATTTGTAAGTTTTTATTGATATTTTAGTGAAGTTTATACTTCATGTTGTATTTATTTGTAGGCCTCAAAATGGTGTGTAAAGATACCCTTAAAATAAAACATTTACCAAAGGAGCTATCAGAGGCTCAAAAAGAGGATTTCATTCGACATTTTGGAGCATTAAAAATCAAAGTAATAACCTCCAGGGTTAAAGAAAAATCCGTTGTGTATGCAAAATTTGAATCTGAGGAGATTGCAAAAAATGTGATGTATAGATTGCATCAAATAGTTGTGTTGAATTGTAGATTATGCGTAGAATATGCCGAAAATGACATGCTTCAAGGCAAGCCGCAGCTGAAAAAGGTTGAAGAGAGTGATATTAGCAATAAGAAGTTTTTTAAGACATTTGTTAATAAGTTGACGTCTTTTAACGAGTCTGTTGGTTTTCATCAGCCACCTCCTGCCCACTTAAAATATCTCTATCCAAAAGCAAATCGAGCTACGGTAAATAATATAGCACATGCTCTCGCTACTATTCCTAGATTTTATATTCAAGTTTTACATTTAATGAACAGGATGAACTTACCACCTCCTTTTGTTGTTGAATCGGCAACAAGAACTGTTACTCCTTCACAACATCCTGTAATACAAAGACCAGTTGAGAAAACACCAACTCCACCTGAACCAACAAAACCTCCAGAGAGTTCTTCAGAATCTGAATTAGAGAGTGATGAAGGTGACTACTTCAGAAATAGGGAATACGTGCCATTGAAGAGAAAGAATCCACAGAAAAAAATGGTTAAGAGGCCTAAATTTATAAAACCACCAGCTGCACCGTCAACCAGCAACCTGCCAAGGGCAGAAAATAGACCAGAGAATGTGTTTGAAAAGGTAGTCATATGCATTTATTTTTCTTGTTATATTTGTTAACAAATAGTTGCTACAAACACCAACTCGAATACTAAAATTGATGTATGTTTTGCCAACCACGTCAGCATCATCTGGAGATTAAAACAGTTTTAGTCATCTCCAGGTAATGCCAACATGATCGGCGAATTTACCTCATTGTCAGTGTCATCACACCAAAGGTTTCAATCTCTGTTCCAATCCCCTCTAGAAAGTAAATAAAATGAGAGTTTATCAAACACAGCTTATCAAAATTAAAATGCCTTTCACAGTCTGTGGTTGCAAAAGGGGCAGCACCACACCTAGCTCAGTACTTAAAAAATTGATGATTTGCAAAAAAGAAATGGTGAAATCTATTTAAGAATTTACTTAGAGTTTGTCTCAGTTTAGAATGCAGTGCTTGCAGGGATGTATTTAAGTTCAGGGCCGTCCCGGACTACTCGAAATTGGCCGCCTCCCGTTTGCATTCAATATGACCTAGAAAATAATACAATATTTGTGAAATGACGTTTATTTATACTCATTAGTCGCCACATCACTGACTTGGCTGGCACACACTTCACTAAATACCTAAACTAACAACTTAACAAGAAAAGTGGCTGAAGCCACCGTTCTGTGGCTTATCTAAGGAATGCATAACGGAGGAGATCCTAAAATGGGAAAAGGTACAAAAGAAGTCCTACTGGAGGATTACTCCAGGCCAAAGACAACCGAAAAGGTTTATAACCTATTCAAGAAAGAATGCCACAAGGCTTCTCGAACTTGAAAAGTCCGACCTGAGGCTAATCACAAGCTTTCTAACTGGCTATTGCCCCTTGAGATATCATTTAAAGAACATGGGCATGGCAGAAGATGACAAATGCAGATACTGTGAAGCTGCAACTGAACCTGCGGAACATATATTTTGTGAATGAAAGGTACTAATCTAAAGGTACTAGTCCTCATTAGGCTAAAGTACCTAGAACAGGCGGAATTAACGCCTGAAGACATAGAGAAACTAACTCCCAGGAAAATCGCTAGCTTTGCAAAAATCTTGGAATCCTGGGCAACAACTAGTTGCAGGGTAATTCACAAAAGACCTTTTAGGTCGAGGAGAAGAAATGGCCAAGCGACCTCTCAAACAATCTACAATCCACAATTTACAACTTAACACATCACTGTCATTTATTTAAGAACTTTTCGTCAGGACTGCTGTGTCGCCAAGATGTCAATTATATCCAAATAGTCTATAGCTCTTGTCAGATCGCATTTTATTCTTTGTTACATTTTTTATATCTTTCGTTTGGGCTACAACACCCCGGCTTGCCAGGGTAGATATGATTTAAAGCGGTGATTTAAATAGTGATTTACATAATTTCCAAAATGTTGATTTAAATCAAAAAAATCATGAATAAGAAAAAATGGTTTATACTTTCCACAAATCATAAAAAACGTGTGCATTAAAGTGTAATCAATGGAAAATAAATAAAGTACCGGTATCGGTACCAATCGGCCGGCCTGACAAACTTCAAAGCATACTGCTTAAGTTGGCCCCAACAAGTTATAGTCCAGGGAAATGAGTAAAAAAAGTACCATGTTCGGGACTGTGACTCATCCAGGCAGAAACCACGATTTTTAGGTAGTATAGGTGTCAATAAATGAAACCTATATAAAATCTGTGGTCGATTTTCTGCATATGTTTATTTACAGCCATTTCAATGCAAAAAAATGGAAAAAACGTGTTTTTTCACACTGTTTCACCTGCCAGTAAAAAGTAAACTATCTTACAGATAAATCAAATGAATCACCTTGTAGGAAATTAAAAAAGCTTTAAAATGGCGGTTGTTAAATGTCGATATAGTTAATTGTTGCTAAGATAATTGCAAAATGCGGAATTTTATTCAATAAACAATATCTTGTGTAAAAAACAATCTACTGTTTTGTCCTTGCGTAAATAGTTGACTCTCATAGTGCTTAATATCTGGTAAAAATTTCAAATCGATTCGTCAAATAGTTTTTGTAAAATTGCATTAATTTATCCCAGAGACCTTTTTTTTGCAACCCCACCACGTCCAGAGAAATCAAAATACAATGATTCTACGGCCTCCACCTAAAAGGGAAAGACTTGATTTACCAAAATGCTTTGTTAGATATCGAAAAAATTAATTTTCAGACCTGCAAAATGACGTTGCAAAAGAACTCAGATTTTTACCTTATAAACAAATAGAATAATTTTTCAACAATTGATTGTAGAGCATCGGTTTTTCGATATTTGAAAAGCTGATATTTTTACAAGAATTTTGAAAAAAAAAAAGAAGGTCCTAGGTCAATTTGGGGCAAAGTTAGCAATTTTTCCTAAAAAAATACGAGTTGATTGATTTTACCTTATTAGAATGTGTATAGGTATATTATTAAGTAAATTTATATGTGAATCGACAAATATTCTGTATTATTATAAATTACAGCGTTATTTATATCGAACAATGTGTTTCTTTTCACACTTTACAAATTCTATTGTTTATAACTTAATATAACAGTAATTTATATATTTAATTGTACACAAACCTTTCCTATAATTTTCAATAAGAATAATACAAAAATTTTGATAATGTATAAAAATATTTTTTTGTAAAATGTTTAAACAAATTACAGGTAATTATTACTCTCTTATTATGGAGCAGATGTGTTGAACCATAGAAAGTTTCTACTGTATGATACAAACCATTATACATGACAAACGCTGTCACTACATGTACATTCACACGCGTGTTGTATACTTCTACGAAGGAAGTAATGGTTTGTTTTATTATTTATTAATAATTAATAATACGCAAATTAATAAGTGCACTTTTCATAAATTGTATGGTAATTTTGCATTTGAAAAATATCTTAAAAATGTAAATTATATCTAATAGAATGTTTTTATTTTATAAATTTGAAAAATTCAATTGTTTATAACAATAAGATATATATTTACGTGTACATAAGCCTTTTCTACAACTTTCAACAAGAACAAAACAAAAAATTTTGATATTTGCAAAAAAAAAATTTTTTTTAAATGTTTAAACAAATTACATTGTTAATATTAATGTTAATAGTTTAACAGATTGAATATTATTAACGTACGCAAAAAGGTACCCCAAATTGAAAAAAAAAAACATCAAAATCGGTTAACAAACGCCAAAGTTATGACTTATGTGGTCAGTTTGAAGATGCTGTTTCAATTTTTGAATGCGCTCCACAACCTCCGAGCTAAGTTAATTCGAGCCTCATTTTAGAAGCTTTGCCAACAGTTTTGAGAAAGTGCAATCATTTTCAAATTTTTTACACTAAAAGTTGAACTCTTCCCCTTTACGTTTCTTAATTATTATAAACAAAGGAGCTATGAATTTTTTAAAAAAAATTGCTAACTTTGCCCCAAATTGACCTAGGACCTTCTTTTTTTTTTCAAAATTCGTGTAAAAATATCAGCTTTTCAAATAACGAAAAACCGATGCTCTACAATCAATTGTTAAAAAATTATTCTATTTGTTTATAGGGTAAAAATCTGAGTTCTTTTGCAACGTCATTTTGCAGGTCTGAAAATTAATTTTTTCGATATCTAACAAAGCATTTTGGTAAATCAAGTCTTTCCCTTTCAGGTGGAGGCCGTAGAATCATTGTATTTTGATTTCTCTGAACGTGGTGGGGTTGCAAAAAAAAGGTCTCTGGGATAAATTAATGCAATTTTGCAAAAACTATTTGACGAATCGATTTGAAATTTTTACCAGATATTAAGCACTATGAGAGTCAACTATTTACGCAAGGACAAAACAGTAGATTGTTTTTTACACAAGATATTGATTATTGAATAAAATTCCGCATTTTGCAATTATCTTAGCAACAATTAACTATATCGACATTTAACAACCGCCATTTTAAAGCTTTTTTAATTTCCTACAAGGTGATTCATTTGATTTATCTGTAAGATACTTTACTTTTTACTGGCAGGTGAAAAAGTGTGAAAAAACACGTTTTTCCATTTTTTTGCATTAAAATGGCTGTAAATAAACATATGCAGAAAATCGACCGCAGATTTTATATAGGTTTCATTTATTGACACCTATACTACCTAAAAATCGTGGTCTCTGCCTGGATGAGTCACAGTCCCGGCCAAAACCTCATTTCCCTGGATTATTAGGTTGTCTGTGGACTTCCTTTAAGTAACGAAGCAACGGTTCGCCCGCCTGCATCTCAGAAGCCACTAATATCCAGCATTCTATTAATCGCTACTTAACTTAGTATAGTACCGACGTAGATATAAGGACGGCCTCAGACCATACCCGACAGAATGGGGTCGTTGCACGTATTTTTTTTATTGCATATTTTGAAAATATAATGAAAAATATCTAGTGTTTTTTTTTGTTGCATGCGTTTTAAGGGTGTAAATTAGCATCAAAGAAATGAAATGTTAGAAATGATGATGTAGAGCGGGCAACGCCAAATGCCTCTGAAAATAGTTGGAACTTACCGATCTATCCGTGCCCGTCCCATTCACCTAAGCAGTGTCACTCAGTACAATTGTATTAAATCTAGTACAATTCAGTATTTTTTAGTACGTTAGTACCTCTTTTGCATTTTTAGTACAATTTTGTGCAAACCCTGTATTTTGAATCTTTTAGCTTTTTCGTAATGAATATAATTTTTTGAAAGGAACAATAAAACATCGATTTTCTATATGCGGTATTAGCGATTTAATGTGATTAAGTTTCGATCTTAATGTACATTCCAGTAGCTTAAAGTAGTTCCTATAAAAATTGAATCATATAATTACAATATTTAGTGGCTTTATAAATAATGTTTAGCAACAATATTATCAAATTAAATCAAATATGCTTTATTGTCTAAAAAATACAAAAGATTTTTATTGACAAAGCCAGTCCTTAATCTATGTATAAAAACAAAACATCCTAGTATAAAATACAAACATAATGACACAAAAACCTTTATTTTTGTATAAAACAGGGAGTTAGTCTAAAAAAACAAACAATAAAATCAAATATATAAAGTCAATCAGTGTCCTGAAAGAATTCATCGACTGAATAGTAAGCTTTACTGAGTAACAATTTCTTTAATTCTCTTCTAAATTTAATTTCGCTGATAATTCGCCTCAAATTTATAGGAAGATGATTGAATATTTTTTTGCTGTTATATAAGATAGAATTCTTTGTCTGAGCTGATGATGGAATGGGGAGAAGGATGTTATGAGTACGACGTGTGTAGTGAACTGGGTTAGCGTTTATCTCATGTTTAAATTTTTTATGCATGAGGCATGCAGTCTCAAAAATAAAAATACATGTAAGTGTCATAATTCCATGTTTCAAAAACAGAGGTTTACACCGGTCCCTTACATTAGCCTTACTCATATATTTTATAGCCCTTTTTTGCAGAACAAAGATTTTATTAAATAAATATTGTGAACAACAACCCCAGAAACAAATGCCATAACGCAAATGAGAATCTATAAGTGCAAAATATGCATTTCTGGCCGAATCTAATTTTAATTCATTTGATACTACTCTAATTGCATAACAATTCACAGCTAATTTTTTACTTAATATTGAGACATGGTTTTCGAATTTTAATTTGTTATCAACATGCAAGCCCAGAAATCTACTTTCAGTTTGATTTTTAACAATTTGGTCTTCCAAGTATACCTCATTTAGGTTGCACTTAAATGTAATAATGTTAGTTTTAGGCACATTAAAGGATAACAAATTAGCATCGCACCACTGTTTAATCATTTCTAAATCAATGCTTACAATATAGAGTTCATCAATGAATTTGTCATGCCAGAGTATCGTGGTGTCGTCAGCAAAAAAAGTGAAATTTCCTTTAATTTTAACTTTTCCTTTATATATGTAACATGTTATTAAAAATGCGCATGTGCCTATAGGTCTCCTGAGCAGTATGAATTTGTAACGAAAAATATTCTTTTCCTTTGTTTCTCCACTGAACAAGTTTAATATTACAGCCATATACCAGTTAATTAGAACTCAGTAGTTTTAGTACAATTTTCTGTGTTTTAGTACAATGGGATATTTTCCATTATTTTTTAATTCAGTTTTGGTGATATATATCAAGTAGTTATTATTTTAACAATTACTGCATAATCTATTTAAACCAAAACAATAATTTCTTAAAAAAAAATAAGAAATAAGAATACGCCAGTCTAGACACAGATTTCATATGATTTTATTTGGCGGGAAATAATTTAACCAATCATAGACAACTTTTACTTAGACTGTAACTAACTTATATGAATGCCAAATTGTGTATTTACTTTACATTATTTTACCTTTTACACTTCTATTTTTCTCAATACATATTATACACATGTATTTAGAAGGAATTAAAAGGTATTTATATTTGTTATTATGTAGAAGTTATCTTAAAAATGTAAACAAAACTTACGACGAGGATTATGTGGCAGCATTTCTTGCGCGCCGCCAGCTGACACTTCTTGTCACAATACAAGTGATATATTGGTTAGATTTATTTGTTTAAGTTCTTCGAATATCAATTTTTTCGGAACAGTTACAAAATTTTTTTCGGAAGCACTTATATTTGTGTTTCCACAACTTTTAAATGACATTATCTACTATTTGTAAATTACAGCAAATAACTCCATGAAAGAAACTGAAATGCTTCAAATCAACACGATGGCGACGTTAGAACACATCTGTCATTTGACTAGCTGTTGACATTGTTGTCATGTTTTGCTAAATATGTTTTTAAAAATCTAATCGGCATTAAAAATTATTTAAAATATTTAATAATTCACGCCTATTATTATTTTTTACATAATAAAATTAAATTTCGTGGATAAATGTATTAAAATTGATTTAATAAATAAGCTTTATACTCCTGTTTTCTTCAACTATCTTTGCTAGAACTACAGAAGAAATTTCAACTTGGCAACAAATTCATACAATCCACTTATTTTAACTTGTTTTCTCAAAAAATTGATAATTATTTTCGCGGAAATCTGTATTGGAAGGCTTGTTTGTACATATTCTATGATATTATTCAATAAAAAGAAAATAGGAAAATACCCCATTCCTGGCTAGATGGCAGTACATTTCTATTGAGGTGAACAGCAACACTGCACCTAAGCGCATCAACATTTTCAATTTATGACGCTGATGACTGCGGAGTGGTGTAGTTTAAATTTTGGGCAATAGTTTGGTCAATTCATGTGACACAGGGCATTAACAAACAGTTACATTTTCCATACAAAATCAGACTCAATTTCGATATAGTGCAACGACCCCATTAATGGTAATAAAACTGCAGATATTGATAATTACTTTAAACGTATATATAGGACTGTACTCAAAATTATATGGCATTTTCATTTACTACTCTCTCAGATTTCTGAAAATTAAATATAAGTAAATAAATAGTTAGGTATTTATAATTCTTAATATGAGTATAATTAAAAGATGTAACCAAAATTGTTACATATTTTTAATAGAAAGGCTTATACAAATTTATTAACTCTGGCCCAGGTAAGATGGCGGGTAGGTACAAATGCAGTATTTTACTGGAAGAAAATGATGGAAAAGGTCGAGAATATAACTCATGAAAAATTGCAAATTAAAATAAAAAATGTTACGAAACAACTGTTACCCCATACCATTTATTAGCATTTTATGGTCAGTCCAAAATATATGAATATTAGTCCCAACCCCGACAGCCAGCAGAAAGTGGGACAAATAATGTTAACTCCAGAACAAAAACGTAAAGCACTATGTTGTGCAAAAGAAAATTTTTCGTTGGGATTTTTTCAACTCGTTTTTAAGTTTCTTTCCAAATCTCAGCCGTTTGTTGGCTTGTTAATGTCTAAGCCCGCAAAATGAATCTGCATGGTAAATTTGTTATTTCGAAGTCCACAATCCTGAAAAATTAATAATAAAAGAAGAGGTTATGCAATTAACCATCACTGTTGCATCTTCAGACTCGGTAGGAAGGATATTTTTGATATTTGGCTTGGTCCACAGCGACTTGATAAATAAATTGGGGGTGGACAAGGTAGTGAAGATGACCTTTTTAATGAAACAATTGAATATTAATTAATATTCTGAATATTTTTGTGATATGTATTATCCACTGTACTCACTCACGTTACGTTTATTATACATGTTGTTCTGTCTAGTAGAAATTGATCTTGTTTTTGATAGTTCCATATTCCTTATTTCCATCTGTAATGAAGTCTTCGTGGCATTTATGGTTTATTAAAAAAATCCAAAAAAAAACAGGAAATCAAAAAAATCTGATTTAAATCACCTAAAACTCACGATTTTTTAAATTTTTTTCCACCCTGCTGGCTACTAATTCTGCCGTCAGTCAAACTCTACGTAAATAGGTGCCTGAGCGCTTGTAAAGATAGGTAGCCTATGTCTTTGTCCCTGAATGGTATATTTGCAAGCCAAGTTCACGCAGGAAAAAAATTAACAAATCGAAATAAATTTCTTGCCAGGTCTGGTCATTAAAAATTAAATATTTTTTTTATTATTCTTTGGAACATATCACATTTACTTCTGTAGAATAATCAGGTCAGCTATGCAAAAAACAAAATTAATTGTTTCCAATGACGATATGAGATATTCAACGACTATAGTCATTTATCAAAAATATTTATAGTTGACGTCGCCATAAGTAAAATCAGACACAAAATTTGGGGAGTTTCCCAAGTAGTAATATGATTTGATGATGGTTCACTATTTCCCAGTAAACACGGAGAGGTAATGTATACATATGAAATACATAACTGCTGTTCCTTTGAATATATCAGTAATGTAACAGGTAATATACATTCTTATAAGATATTATGGCTCTATGTCAGCAACATCGACATATATCACTTATGTATATAATACGTCTATGTATTTCGTACATCTCTTAATAATATGTAAAATGTATCAGATACATTTAAGATATGTAACTGCCTACATATATAATACATAACATATATTATACGATATATATAATATGTATGTATTATTCCCTTGATTTCTTTGGGTACTTTAAACCACTATTTCTATAGAATATTAAAATGATTAATAAATAAACTTCTGCGCCAAAAGGGCACAGTCAGAAGTTGTTTTTGAGTAAAATCTATTTTTTTTTGCCTATCACAAAAAATAGATTTTAATCAGGAACAACTTCTGACTGTGTCCTTTTGGCGTAGAAGTTTATTTATTAATAATTTCAATATTTTACAGAAACAGTGCGGTTAACATCCAAAGAAGTCAAGTCAAGAGAATAAAGGCCGTAGATAAATAATTATAGACAATATGAATGTATTATAAATACAGATTGCATACAGGGTGAATTATAACTCTTTTTTTTATCAGCTTTTATTTATTTACATTCAAATTATGATTTTGAAAAAATTGAGCCAAAGAACGTATTGAAAATTAATTTTTCTGGAAAAAAATTACTTGATAGACTTTTTAAAATTGTGAAAGAAATTGTTGAATTAATCAGTATTTCTGCCAGTTATTTAATTTACAATTTGTTCTGAAAATATGTAGATTCCTAATTTATACTTTTTGTTCACTTTTATATTTGCAAATAAACAAAAACCAATATTATCGTCACTCACCTCATCAAGTCAAGTATTCTATTTTCTTTACTTTCATGGGACCATTTCCTTCCTTTTAATTCTTTTACTAAGAAGAGTGCATGCAAGAATAAAATGAACATCAGCATTTTAATTTGATAAAAAATGTTGCATAATTAGAGAACAAAAAAGTAAATATATTTATATAGGATATACATAATGATAAAAAAAGATATACTTTAAAAAAACAACTTTCTCCTATACTAACTCTGAAATATTTCAATTCTTTTAGTTAGGTTAACATTTATTCATTTCACTTCATTTTTCTTTATAACCATGAACTAGCGCTTGTTTCTTGTTTCAAATGTATTTCCTTTTATATCTGGGTTAGAAGATATAATAACATCTGAAGAGAAGCATTTGGATAATTTAATAAAAACTTGCTTGTCAAAACGTAACTACATAGGTATCTCTTAGAGGTTATGTCAATTTTATGCTGTCTTCTTTTTCATTTTTCATCAAAACGGACGCAACACACCAAAAATCAAGCACTCTGCGAACACTTCAAATTGCGCACACTGTGAACACTTCAAATTGCGCCAACAATTTGTAATGAATATTTTAAAATTCAGAAATTATCTTAATACAAAATAGCACACGATTCACATACGCTCGCCATTGTGACGTTTTAAGTTTGGACTAATATCTGCAGTCATATAACATAAAATATACGTCTATTAGTGGACATGGACATGTATTTACAATATATCATATCTATGTGTGGCAAGTATATGATACATTCTATATATATATCTACGATACATAAATGTTATATTTGAAATAAACGGGTATGTTATGGATAAATTACATAAAATGGTTACATAATGAACAAAATATTGTTGAGCTTCCTATGCTACATATCATATACATGTGTGTTTACTGGGTTACAATCGCAAATTGATGGGAATTGATCTTGATTAAACATCTGATATATCTTATGTGTATAGATGAAGTGACAAGCAACAAAACCTTGTTTCCCTTTCGAAAATCGAAAATATGACCATAGCAAAAAGAGCTTTATTCAAATCTATATGTAATAAATCTTTGTCAGTTGTAAGAACAGAAATTGCAATTAAGAATCTTTTAATGCTGAATCCTACAAAAGTAAAGAACTGTCAAATCTGAAATCAAACAGTCGCGGGTGTCATATATATTAAGCTAAATACTACTCAGATTATAACAATCATTGTCATAACATTTGAAAACCCAAAGAAAACTTTCCATTATTAAAAAAAAATAAATAGTTGCAACAGTGAGTTAATTATGAATATGATTAGTTTTGTAATAACGAAATAAAACAATTTAATATAATTTCAAATAATTAACTAGTCAATAAGATACCACAGTAAGCGTCGCATTCGCATTTTCAACCGAAGATATGTCGTTTACTTTTAGTAATGTTTGCATTGCCATATCTTTAAATAAATTTAGAGAAAGAAAAGAGAACAAACATGAAGTTGAATAAAAAAGGCAATTGGCAATTGTCCGAGAATAATGGTTTTTTTTTTATTTCATTAAAGTGTGTATTTATGTATAAAAACACGTCACACCGAATATCAGCTCTTAAATCACAGTACTTACTTTGCAATAAATAATTAAAGTTGAAATCCTCGCCACTCCTCACGAAAAGCACTATGACGTCACCAGGTGAAAACAAGTCTCACGTGGTATTCAACAGATGGCGTACTTTAGCCATTCACCCTAATTAATAGACTGGGCGGCGGTTGGCTTTGAGACGTCCGCATATTCAGTCATAAGTCTTTTGTTTTTTATGTTAGAGAAAAATAAAAAGTGTCGGAAAGCTCAACTAATTCTCTTTAATAATAATAATAATAATAATAACAAATTTATTCCATAGTACCAAAAAAAAAAACAGGTGTAGAACAAGTCAGGTTACAAAAATAGTGTATAATGCAAATATAAATAAAAGAGTAATTTTACACATTAAAATCATCTCGCTAAGATGCGACAATACAATAAAATATTACATTGTTTATAAATTAAAAGTTTTTGAAGTATAAAGTACATGACAGGATACACTTATTTATATAATTTCACAGGTAGTTTTAAAGAGTAGATTGGATGAATTCTGATATATTGTAAAAGTTTTGATGTATTAGGTATTGTTTTAATTTTGATTTAAAATTTCTCTTCGGTTGGTCTTTGAGTTGTTGGGGTAGATGATTATATATTTTCAGTAATTGGGACACTACATTTCTTTGGACTTGAGTGAAAGAAGTTTGGGGCGGGCGTAGCACTAGATTGGCACGGCCTCTTGTTGTATATGGATGCACCGCTTCATACCTGGTAATAAGTTCATTGTAATTATCTTTCACAAAACAAACATATTCATATATATATAGACATGGCAAGGTAAGTATCTTCTTGTGTTTAAATATTTCGCTACATGTCTCTCTTCTCTTTAGATGAAATATGTTTCTTAGGCATGACTTTTGGAGCCTGAAGATTCTAGTAGCCTCAGATGAATTTCCCCAAAAAATTATGCCATATTTAATTCTGGAATTTACATATGCATAGTAGGCACTTAGTGCAGCTTCTTCATTGACTTCATTAGATATGATACGTAGTGCATAGATGAAAGAACTTATTTTACCAGCAAGGTAATGGATGTGGCATTTCCAATTTAACTGGGAGTCGATCTCTACACCAAGGAACTTTACATGATTTGTAGATGTGAGATTTTCGTTGTTGTAGGATATTATTTTTACTAAGCTGTCTACAAATTTTTCGAAAAAACCGATAATTATCGAGATATTCGAGGAAATGTAGGAAATTACACGTTTCCCTATAGAGTGTATGTAAATCTTAAAAAAATAATTTTTCTCAGAAACCGTTGTTTTGAAGGGCCGAGATTAACGGAGCGTCAAAATAGTACATAATATTAAGTGAACATCGTAAATGAGATCGATTTCAGTTAATTACCGATTAATTACGATGACAAAATGGAGAAATTTTACCGAAAAAAAAAAGTCCCAAATCCCGCCCCCTCTAATTCCTTAATTTTTGTCGGAATTCAAAAAATAAAAAAAAAGAGTTTTAGCAAATTTAATTATCTTTAAATTAGCTAGAGTAGTGTTTTGGCGTAGGAACCAAGATTAAAAGTTGCCAACTGTAGAAGCTCAAAATTTGCGATTTTTTGCCGTACATGGCCGACATTTCTGTAGTTATCTCCGAAACGAAAAAAAAAAATCAAAAGTCTGGTGATAGCAAAAGATTCGTAGTGGAAAATACTCGTTTGACCTTATTTTTTATTTCGAGCTAACTCCCACCATTTCGGAGATATCTGCGAAAAATAGCAAAAAACAGCTTACATTTTGGAGCCGAAAAAATTGCAAAAACATGCAATCTTGAAGCTGAATTCATAGTGCACATAACATATGACGTAAGACATAACTGTATGCCGTATCAGAAATGAATATACGTAAATCCTCATTGGCATTCATAGTTCACATAACATAACATATGCGTAAGCATAAGAAAATGGTTTATTTTTATTTCTTATTGGTTATCGCTACGTAATCGGGTAAATTTGGATAGACCACAGACACACGACATTTTCGGAACGACTGCAGAAAAGCTATTGGTTAATAAACAGTCTATTGCGCATGAATATAACTTACGTTCATCACACTATGAATACCCTTTCTTTAAGTTAAGTCATATGGCATACTGTTATGTCTTACGTCATATGTTATGTGCACTATGAATTCAGCTTGACACGTTCATATTTTTCAAAAAACACCATTGGGACGGCCGTACGATGTCGCGACGTAAAGAGGAAGTCTTCCAGATAAACCAGATAAACCTGATCGTAAAAGTGGCATTTTGTGACATTCCAAAATTTTGAAGATATTTTTCCAACGAATTTTAGGTTAGGTTGTGTTCACTGCTAGTTGTTTCTGACAAATGAGCATGCAAAAGCAAAAACGGTGTCGCTTGACGCCGTCATCCGACTTTCACTCTGTCACGTTTCAGGAGTGGGTAAAATCCGGCAGATTTTAATCGCTTATATTTCTGGAGGAATTTTTTTTTTTTTTTTTAATTTTTTGTTGTCTATGGGTTTTTAATGATGTTAGTTTACGATTTTGAGTATTTTAATTCAATTTTATTTTTTGGACAAGTTCCCTATTAAATTACTTTACCTATGCCTGCGTACATGGTAAAATTATTTGTTTCCCCCTGATTCGTATCCATAATTAGAAAGCAACCAGTGGTAGCTTAAAATGTCCACGAGTGGACGGAGTTAAATTAATATCGCAGAACCTGAACACACCGCGTGCTCCTAGATAACTGTTTTTAATAATGGCAAATAGTGGACAGTCCAGTTGATATTATAGGACCTGCATGCACTGAGGGTTCCTAATAATAGCCAAAGCTTGAATGAGCCTTTTGCCAGAGCTACCTCGAACTTTGATACGAATCTTTGTGGCCGATTCATGGAGGAAATATGATACGTGAAATGAAAGAGTAACCGACAAAAGCTAGCACACCATCGTACATGAAGTATGATATAATTTCCCAGGCCCTTCATTTATCTAACCTGTTACGATTTTGTATATTTATGTTGCACATTTTTGTCGTAGTCTCTTGCGTGTGAAACTCAAAACTTAAAACTTCATTTAATGATATTTATATACTGTACGAAACATTATTTCCCAAATTATAAACCCAATATTTCCATATTTATGAAAACGGGAGAATTTAAACGAAATTACAAATGAAGCCTTTTTAATTATTGTCTTGTGATATTTAATGTTGTATCGAATTTATAGTCCTGAAATAAATAAATTTGAATTAATAAATTTGGAAATTATTATAAAAATACACGACCTACTCATGGAGTGTTAACACATTATCAATGAAAACTTTTCTGCAATAATAAACAAAGAATGATTTAAATTGACTCATAACTTTTTTAGGGTAGACTTACTAGACTTTTTGAGATATACTTGTGAGCATTTTTTGTCTTCTCTAAAATTTGACAATTATTCAATCCAATATTTTAGACATGGCATATGGTTCTGATTTAGTAACATCTAAAAATATTGTAGCATCATACTATGTCAACTATTTAAATCCTTTATTTATTTATTTTCTAAAACGCATTTCTATTGTCAAATAATACTATTTTCATATCTCATTAGTCATGTATTTAGTAAATAATTTATTTTTATTGTGTCGTAGGTGGATGTGCAAGTACAAAAGAAAATAGAAGTGAAAGTTGCCTCAGACACTCTGGAATATACAAGAACGAGTTTACCTGAACCTGAAAGACCAGGATCTTTCGGAATCATGCTGCCCTTGGTTAAACCTGCACCACCACAAGAGAACCCACCCGTGGCACCTGAAATACCTCCGGAAGAGGCAACACCTGTTATATCTATGGAAGAACTTGCAGCAAATCAAATTCCTCATAAAGATCTGGGTGTCTTACCTGTTTTCAAAAACTATCATCCGGGTTCACCAACATGCAGGCTGTACATTAAAAATTGTGCAAAAACTGTTGTCCTTAAAGACCTTGAATATATATACAATAGATACAAAGTTCCGGAGGGGGAGACACCCAGTCAGTTCGACATCAGACTAATGCAGGAAGGTAGAATGAAGGGTCAAGCTTTCGTAACTCTAGACACTGTCGAGCTTGCACAGAAAGCATTAAAAGAGACTAATGGGTATATTTTAAAAGATAAACCTCTGGTTGTTGTTTTCGCTAGGTCCGCAGCTCAGAAGAAATGAGTGAAGCATTATAGCTACAAGCAGAGGGATATTCTGATAGGATTATATTGTAGTTAAGAAAATGAACTGACTTAGAACAAGATTGTTACCTCAACGACAATCTCTATGAAATATAGGACAAACATATATTTTATTTATTTACTTTAACATTGGTCTTGACCTCGAAAAACTTTAACTTTACTCTTTTTTGTGACTTTTTTGTAATTTTGTAATTATAAACAATAATAGGTAGAAAAAAAAATGTTTCTTTTGCACTGATCTAATGTCATTTGTATGATTTGAAATCGTCCTTGATCTTCAGTAAATAGGTATGTATATATCATGGACAGTTTAAAATGTTGGCAATCCAAAGCCTCATATTGTACTTTTACCAATTCTTTTTGAGAATGCCTTGGGAATGTGGTCTGGAAAATTGAATGGGCTTATTACCGATCATTTTTTTTCGTTATTTTTTTATGGTATTCAATAAAATTCAATCATCTAGATAAGCTGTTAAAATTTCAGCTTCATAAGTATATCCAATCCTTAGATATTCAATGTTAAAGATTGGGCTTTAGTACAAAGCGCTTCGCCGATTCGTGACCTCATTTTGGATAAACAAAAATTGAAAAAAGTACATTGTTTCTGTCATAACTTCTTTGTTTTTTATACTATGGAAATAGAGAAAAAACCATTTGAAATCCTAATTAATAGTCTTTCATTTTTGTTCTTACCGCTTTTGACGTAAGTGAGATATTTAACATTTAAACTAAATACTTCGTCTTATAGACGTTTGGACGTCACATTTATACTTCCAGATCTCTGATACAGAAATTAGAAAAAAACAGAATTAATCTTCGATTTAGTAGCTTTCTTATTTGTCTCTAGCATGTTTTCGCTCAATGTAATACTTAATAATAATAATAATCTTTATTAGTCCTTTTCAATAAAACAGTAGATACCCAAAACAGGGCGTAGGACATGTCAACAATGTAAATGGTAAAAGTGGTCAAAATACAATACAATACTTAAAAGTCAGGAAAAGTTTTACAGTTATACAAGACTAACAATAAATGAACACAAAAATATAAGAATTTAATATATAAAAACACTTAGAAGAAAGAAAGAAAATACAAGAGATAAATATAGTAAACTAGAGGAAGCATTTACTGAGCTTTTTATATAATTGTTACACATTCTATAGGATACTCTTCGCATTTTTCTTGTAAATAATGCTAGTTTTTGGACATTCTAAATTTTGTGATACCAACTTTGTTGTGAAAAAAAAATATATGAAAAAAAAAATCACGATGTGAGGGATCGAACCCGAGACCATTGAAACTCCTGCCGCTACACCACCATTTCTTAATACTAAAATTGTTAATGAGTGTAATATATACCATTAGAAAATTTATTGTGATTATTAGGAAACACACATTAGTAAAATGTATTAAAAAAAAAAAATAGTGATAGGAAATAACATTTCGCAAGGTTTCTATTTATTACAAACCATAAAAAAATGTAAAAAATATTTTTTTAAATTTTAAATTACTAATAACTTTTTTATTTACCAATCTATTTTGTTAAAAAACAATAGGGTTCTTCCTCTAGCTAACACTAAGTTACTCTCCAAATTTCAATACAATCGGATTTTTCTTTCTTGAGTTATCGTGCTTACAAGAAACGTGACGGACGGACAGACAGACGGACATTTTGAAAGTTGTTCAGAATTCGTTCACTAACATAACGATATAAAAAAATTTTCTCTACGAGCGATATTTACTGATTTAGAAATGTGCCGATCAAATACAATATACTCTTCGTTTTTGCGAAGAGTATAATAAGAGATTGGTATACTAAATTATGTTAATGTGTCATCAAAAAATTCATTAAGGCTGTAATAGGCTTTCTGGAGCAGTATACTTTTTTAGTTTTTTGTACATAAGTCCTTTGTTGAGGTTTTTAAGGTTGGATGCTATTTTATTGTAGATTTTAATGATATTATGATAAACATTCTTTTGTATATATGTAACTGTAGCCTTGATCGGATATAAATTTTCTTTGAAACGTGTGATGTAGTTGTGTTGTTTTTCACAGTGTTGGAAGAAGTCTTTGTTTTCCGTTATAAACTTGACAGCTTCTATAATGAGAATAGAATATAATGTAAGTATTTTTTCTTTGAGAAACACTGGTTTACAAGATTCAGTTTGCTTTAATTTGTATATGGTTCTTACACATCGTTTCTGAAGAATGAAAATTCTATTAACCTCACATGAATTTCCCCAGAATATAATTCCATATTGGATTCTAGATTGTACATAGGCATGGTAAGCTAATTTTGCATTATCGATATTTATTGTATTTGTTATTACACGTAAGGCATATGAATATTGTCCAATTTTTTGAGCCAGTATATTTATATGTGGTCTCCAATCTAGTCTTCTATCTAGCTGCACTCCTAGAAATGCTGCATCATTTTTAGATTCTATCAGATGTGATTGCAGTTGGACTGATATATTTGTATCATCTATAAAAGGGTATGAGAAATTTAGAATATTTGTTTTTTCTATATTTAGAAGCATGTTATTTTCTGTGAACCATGTCTTAAGTGTTTCAAGTGTCCTTGTGATATCATCTTTTTGAGAGTCTAGTGAACGATTTGTAAATAGTACAGATGTGTCATCAGCATACATAACTGTGTTGGTTTACCATTTCAGGCAGGTCATTTGTATATAATATGAATAGGAGAGGACCCAATATAGATCCTTGCGGCACTCCGTTTTGTACTTCTTCCATATTTGAGATTTGTCCTTCATAAATATTTTGAGCAGTACCTTGTTTTCTTCCATATAGGTACGATTTTATCAAGTTGTTAGCGACTCCTCGTATTCCATATTGTTCTAGTTAACAGTCATTATTTCATAGTTAACGCTATCAAAAGCTTTTGATAGGTCAAGCAACACTGCAGTAGCATTATCTTTTTTGTTTAGTGATTCGAGGGTCTTGCTTAGTAGTTGATAGATTGCTCTGATGACATTTTTCTCCTAAAGCCATTTGGGCTATCAGTGAGTATTTTATATTTGTCTAAGAAATGAATTAGACGTTCATATACAATTTTTTCAAATACTTTGGAGATTATTGGTAGTAAAGAAATGGGCCGGTAGTTTCCAAGACATTTTTTATCACCTTTTTTATGTACAGGCTTTATTATTGATATTTTAAGAAGGTCAGGGAATATTCCAGTGTTCAAGCTCAGGTTTATGATGTAGGTTAATGGTTTCGCAATGATGCCTGCAGTGGCTTTTAACAATCTTGTAGGTATTTGGTCTATCCCTACTCCTTTTATGTTTTTTAGAATTTTTATTGTAAGTATATATTTAAGTCACAACTTGTCTGTATCTGGTTTATATTTTTGTTTGTTCTGACATTTGGACAGGCATTTATAAAAAATGTATTTATTCTGTTTGTTGCACAGTCTCCTCATCTTGTTTGATTTCTTCCAATGTCAAATCAGGGGAATCTGAGTGGCCTTTCGTTATGGTATTCACAAGGGACCAAGTAGCTTTAGTTTTATTTGACTTTTCATTTCCCATCTTTTTAGCAAGGATAATGACTTTTTTTAGAACACTTGCATAATGTTTGTAGGTTTCTGCTGTTATTTCACCTTTTATTTCTTTAATATACATCTTCGTTTCTCTTTGCAGGAAGTTCGTATTCCTGAGGTGATCCAATTTTTATGTCTTTTGGATTTAATTACCTTTATGTTGAAGATCTGAAACATCAAGTTGGTGTATATTGTATTAAATAAGTTGTAGGCCACATTTGCATCATTGCTCAAATATATGTGATCCCAGTCATGTTTTTTTAATTCTTCTACGAAGTGTTGAATTTTTTGTTTTGAAAAACATCTGCATTTGAAGTTGATTTGGGTATTTATTTTGTTTGTTTCAGGTATTGTTAGAAGCTGACCATGGTAGTCAGATAGGGAGGTTGAAATGCCTTCACCCTGTATGTTAGTGGGCTTGTTTATAAAAATGATGTCTATAAGTGTCATAGTTGTTGGTGTTTCTCTGGTGGGTTTAAATATTGTTTGTTTTAATTCATAGCCATTTAGTAGATCTTTAAAATCGTTTGCATCTCTGCTGTTTGAAAGTAAGTCAATGTTAAAGTCTCCGCAAAGAACAACTGTATATTTTAGCATTTTATTTTTTAGTATGTTTAACATATCTATAAGAGTATCATAAAATATATTTATATTTCCTTGTGGTGGTCTATAGATGCAGATAACAATTATCTTATAATCATTAATCTGCATACATGTGGATTCGATTGTACCTTCGATACTCATTAGTTTTATATCTGTTCGTTCAATATAGTTGACTTACTTTTTAATATAAATACGTGAACCTCTATATGCCTGATTACTTCTAGTCCAACAAGTTGCTAGTTTATATCCTTTTAGTTTCATAAACGATTTTTCGGACGACGTGATCCAGTGTTCTGTGAGGGAAATTACTAATGAGGATTTAAGAATCGTATTTATACATATTTCAAGTTCTAATAGTTTATTTCTAATGGAATGTATATTTTGATGAAATATCGTTACCGGGTTAATATTTGTAGACTTTACTTTGTTTTTATTCTGTGCTAATTCAGACCATGCGTCCTTGTTGGAGATATTATTTATAAAAAATCACTGGGTTGTGAGTTTGCGCTTTCCATATTCTTTTGTTGATTATATTTCTTGAAATCAAATCGCTGAATTCCTACTCCTGCTGGCCAAAACTTTTTTTCGTATACTTGATCTTTTCGAGTTATTTGACGAATGTTGTTTTGAAATATCTTTTTTTTAAGCTAATTTTTAAATCGTTATAACTTAAAGACTATCAATTTTTATGAAAAGTTGCATAGAACCTTTTCTTCTTAAAATTTTATTTTATTTCACCTTCAATATTTTTAATTATTAAATCTCGTCTGTTGCCTGATCAGCATCTACAAAGTGACGTCACTCAGAGCTTCGCCCTGTTTTTGCGCGGTCCAATTTTGGTAATTTATTTAAGGGCCAAAAAGTCCAAATAAAAACCAAAAAACTTGGAAATTGCCTTGAAAAGTGTTCTACTTTCGATTTCTAAAATAACAAAAAATGCTGAACGGGTCTATTGTCTGGCATGTAAAACTAAAACAAATTTTTACTAAAGCTGTAATTGAAACTCCTAATATTGATATGGAATAAAATTTACTACATTGATTGGGAGCTCATATTATAGCAAATCGAAATCCAAAAACAATACAAAATTTGGACGGGCAAAACCTCAAAAATTGTGATTATCGCACCATGATGTAGAAAAAACATAAAAGCAATTTTTTATATAAAATACATACAAGTTTTGTACGAATTATATATTTTTTAAATTCTTGAATGTTTAAGAATATTTGGGTTTTACGGGAGGAAAATTCAAAATAGTTCAGTATCTTGGCTTGAACATGACAAAAATCTAACAGAAATTTTAAATTTTTCACTTTTACACCGCCTTCTTTTAAAGGAAGCCGTAAATCAAAAAATGTTATTCTTTGAAAAAACTGCTGCGTGTTTCTGGAAGATAATCTATTCATTATATTTTTTTTTCATGAAAGCCGAATGAGATATGAAAGTAAAGGTACTAAATAAGTGAATTTTTGTCACTCTGTGCAGGCATCTCGCATCTCCGTAGCTCCATCTAACCTTTCGTGTAACAGTTTTGACTGTGCTAAAGTGTCTGTTTGGTCTGTCATATTAGTAAAATCTGTAATTTGCGGTTGTGAAAAAATTATATTTGTCGAATTTGTTTTCCAGTTTATTAAATTATACATGTTCTAGATATTGTTTATAATTTATTATTTGTGGCATATTCATGATTTCTTAGTTTGTTGGGTATTTTGCCACTGTAAAGATATTTAAAAATTTTGATGAAATAAACCTTTGTGAACATGCGTGGGATAACAATCATAGGATCCAATGGGACTCCGCGAAAATTTTGGAAAAAGAAAGCAACTCAACTAAAAGAAAACTTAAGGAATCCGCTATTATTTTGTTAAATGAGGATAAATGTGTTTCTAATTATTCTATAGATTTCTGTACCAGCTGGTTGCCGATCCTCGGAGACGAAGTAAGTAAAAATAAAATATATATAACTTAATGTCTCACGTGACTATGGAAATACATAAACAAACTGTCTGGTTTGACATTCTCAAAAGTGAAAGTTTTGATAACAGAAAAAGAACTATTTTCCGAAACGTCAACTGCCTTCTTTTTAATTTTTTCAATCTATCATTTAACAATTTTGTTTCAGTTTATATATTTTTAGGTGTGAGACATTTTGTTGTCGAGAGGCAAGGAGTGCAGAACGCAGAGCCGGATTTAACTGTATTGTTTTGCTAGTTTACTTTTTCATTGTAGGTATTTGTCAGCCGTGGCTTGTGAAATTTAGATTGGACATATCTTGGTATTGAGTCGTGGGACCTAAGCCATTACCAAATAAAGAAATATAAAAGTAATTATTGAATTATACTGCCACATGCTACTTACTGTACAAACACATCAGCCGACTGCGGTCCTGAAGTCAAAACCGTTGGACTGTTAAGTCACTCCTACTGCTACGTAAGATGCAGACATCCAATGACCGACATCAGGACATCTGTTTCTTGCCCTATTTATTCGTCTCTCCCCGCAGAACGTCAGAAACTTTCTCACTATAAAGAATTTTTCAACTATATATGTATATTATAACCTGACAAACATGATAGGTTTATTTCATCAGATAATATATATAAGGAGATTGTATAACATATTCGAAGAGACACGTCACAATAAGCTGTACAAATACATTAGAAAATAATAAAACTATAACAAGTAGATGGTTAAATACATTATAAATAAATAAAAATACCTTTATTTAATCCAGCAGGGTGTCACAAAGCCGATGTAAATGCTAACCAGGTCAGCAGCCAAGTTTAGCCCACTTAAGTACCACACACACATAATTGGCACGTAAATGGTCACCATCGCTAGCATTATCATAATTGGTACTTTTATTGAAAGCCATAAACGGACCTGAAGCGAAATGTTCCACCGGCCAGCAGTGTACAATAATGGCCCATCAAAGGGCCACTGATGATGCCACCCTTCGCCAGCATATTTTTGGCTGTAATCTCACACATTTTTCAATATATTTTGGATTATAGGAACACTTTCAAGCAGCCATATATTTTGCATAACCTACTAGATTCTGGTATATAATTTTTTTACGTGAAATTTACATGAGTTAACAGACTACGTTATAAAAGTATTATAGTTCAATATTGAAAAATATGTTAAATACCAGATCAAACAAAATAATGAGATTTTGTGAATTGAGAAGTGTGGAAATGTTGGGTATTAATATAAAAGTAAAATAAGTTGTACGCTAACAATAAAATATTTATTATAAATAAGAAAGTTAAACAATAAAATTTATACAACAGAAATAAAAATGTTTCCTTAATATTACGCTTGTTGTTGAGATGTAGGATTTTGTACAAACTTTTATATAAAACACTTATTTCAAAGCAGAGTGATGTGATCTGACTGATGAAAAACTTTTGCTGTTTTTCTATAATCACCCATATAAGATCACAACACACTTTGTTACACAAAATAGGTACTTTAAGACTTAACAAACTGTCCAACCACAAAGTTAACTAACACAAATTTTAATGCACAGGCCAAGCATAGAACAAAAAAAGCAAATGGCGGATGCTGCTTGGTGACGCCTTTGAGAGATTTTACATATACAATATGCATGCGTAATCATTTAATTGCCGAATTACCTTCGCTGGCCCTTTGGTTAAAAAATTACATGCGGTACTTTAATATTAGCCTGCATATTACCATAAAAGTTCCATCAACATATAAACTGAAGCAGCATTTTTACGGTTGCACAATCATTGACCATTTCTGGTTATTATGTGGCAATTCATAATAATAATAATAATACTTTATTTCCCAATCACAAATACAATCAAATAATAATCATACAGTAACTAGGGATGGGTCAAAGTTTTAAAAACTAATGTATTTTTATGGACAGCAATAAAATAAAGAATAAATAATTACAGAAAAATGTATACGACAAACACATAACCAGAGTATAAAAACAACAAACTACAGAGAAGTCAAGCAATAATTCATAAAAACATTAACAACAATTTGAAATATATAAAAATATAAGATACGCTGCACTTATAGATTTGCAATTGACCAGAAAAATAATTCATCAAGAGAATAACAGTTTTTATCAACAAGAAAAGCTTTAAGGCTTTTTTTGAAAATATACACGTTTTTCGATTTTTTTATATCAATTGGAAGAGCATTCCATATTTTGAATCTATGAAAATAGAAGTTTTTTTGAGTATTGTAGAATGCTGATCCGGATTGAGATTATGTTTAAATCTTGTTCCATAATTGTGGTTTAATTATTTATTTGAAACATAGCCAAATTTTTGTAAACAAAACAACCAAGTTCATAAATATAAGTGTTAGTTAAAGTTAGGATTTTTAACTTTTTGAAAATAGGCCTGCAAGATTCTCTTTGTGGTAGCTTAGATAATATTCTCAAAGCATATTTTTGTAGAAGAAAAACGCGTCGACAGTAACTACTAGTGCCCCAGTTAATGACAGCATATCTCATGTGCGAATGAAAATTTGCATAAAATAAACTAATTAGAATATTCTGGCTACAGTGGTTTGCCAGTGAACGTAATGCATAGCAGCCAGACCGAAGTTTATTACAGAGTTGGTCAATGTGTATGTCCCACTTCAGAGTGTTATCGAAGGTAACTCCTAATATTTTACCTAAACTATGTAAGTTAAAGTTGTCAGAACTTTGTATATCTACATTAGCCTGAGAGTTTTGTTGCTTAAAAACCATTGAAATAGTTTTATCCTTATTTATTTCAAGGAAATTCTTTTCGGACCAAAGTATACATCTCTTGTAAACATCTTCAGCGGTGGTTTTTGCTGGTGAGTATCTACGTTTACAATGTTTTGGCACATTCGTAAAAAATTACACTCCAAAACTGTCTTAAAAAAATAACAGCAGTAATGATGCAAATAAATCTTATAGTAATGATCTCAATTAAGTGTTGAAATATTGGCCACTATGTGTTTGTCACAACTGGTACACTACCAAATAATTTGTGATTAAGCAAAATCAAATATAAGTAAAAAAATATATATATACATACGGGTCGAATTGAAAACCTCCTCTTTTTTTAAATATATTGAAGTCAGTTAGAAATCGTCTAATTTTGTAGACATCAACTCTTCTTGATCCTTATTAACTTGTTTATTTCATAATGCGGTGTGAAAACATGAATAGTTCTAATTCATTGAGAATTAACTCGTAGTTATAATATATGAAAAGAAAGCCATTATTATATGTTCGGTATAAATTTTATAATGATTTTTTTTTTACAAAACAACTTACAATATAATTTTATTTAGAATAATGGTTTTATATGAGCTATTTCTTTTATACTCCTATAAATAATGAATTATAAACATTTAGTATGCCTATTGTATTGTAAAAAGTACTTTAATTCGCCTATTATATTCTCACAATGGAGAATTAAAATTCGCATACTGGGAATATTAAACATTTTTTATACAGTACCTACCACAGTCTAATAATATTGCAGTTCTTAATAATAAAGGTATTATTTTAAAACAGTCAGTTTTATGTGTAAAATGGGTTATTGAATTAAACACTGGGGATAATGCTTCTATGTTTAAGAGTGTATATACCGTTGATTAATAGTATATTATTCAACAAGCTTGTAATGATAGCTATTACTCAAGAGGACGACGTTTACGACACGAGCCGAAGACGAGTGTCGTAATTCATCCGAGTGAGTAATAGATATTAGACGCTAGTAGAATTCTATAATTTTTTAACACCTACTCCACAGGAAGTTACACTTTAAGGTGAAAATAATAATTGTGACAAATGACGATATTTTTAGGAAAAAATGGGAAAAGACATTGTATTGGTTATTTTTTAAGCAGGAGAAAAAAATAAAAAAGAATTTTACCTTAATCAATTGGTTTCTTAACAATCTTGGCTCAAGTGCCATAGTTTCTGAGATATTCAACTTTTAAAGAGGTATTTTGACTTAAAAACGTTTGATGCCACTTTTAAACCTCCATATCTGCGAAAAAATAAAAAGTTACGGAGATTTTAATAACTGCAAATTGTTCCTCGGTTTATGAACTTTTCCTTGGAGATATTTATTTTTTCGATTTATTCGACAAAAACCATGTTAAGGTACCCGTTTTTGCAATCTGCAAAGAAGGCGAGACACGAAATCTTTAAACGTTCAAATCATTTTTAATGTATGAGTTGAAGGGTCATACTATTATGTTATTAAGGAAAGAGGAAAAATTGCATTCATGAACATCGTGAATTGCACCGGCGAAATCGAGCCTACAGGAGCGTACAAAAATTGACTTTTTTTACTTTCTGCGAAATCAATGTTCTACTTTTTTTTGTGCGGGGTTGGAGGGGAAATCCATCGTGGACACCAAGCGCCCTGGATCTATTGCGCTGGGTAATGCTGGACTCTAACCGAGCTAAAACCTCTCCAGAATAGTGTCCCTCTCCCTGTCTTCAGTGTTTCCTCATTTCCTGGAACTGCTCTCGCTTACCGTCAGAATATCAGGTCAATCTTAATGCTTGGTGTTAGAAATGATCTGCCTCCGCAGAGATGTCCTCCTCTTACTTCCCAACTTCGTTGATTGATTAAAGGTTCAAGTTTCTTTCGTCTACTTCCTTGGTTTTCATGACTGATGTTATCATGTCCTCCAAGAGTTACCAGAGTTTTCGTCTGATTCTAGCATCCTCCACGTCATCAGGTGTAACTGGGCCGCTTAGCCGATCCATGGCTCGTTGCCTTTCTTCTCTCCATCTGCTACACCGGAACACGGTATGCTCCGTGTCGTCTATCTCCCCACAGTACATGCATTCTCGATCTTCGATCTTCTCGATGTATAAACGTACTCTGCAAAGCATCCATGCCTTGTTAGGACCTGTGTAAGGTGTAGTACTCAACCTCCCCATGTCCTCTCTCCACCCATCTTTTAATATCTGTATTGAGTCTCCTCGTCTATCTTCCCTTACTCGAGATATTCCATCTTAGTCTAGGTGCCTGCGTACATAACTGCAATTTATACATATCCTCGTATAACTTCTTGTACGGCATAATTGCGCCTAGTCTATCACTTTTTTCCTCTGCAAAAACTTTCGTAAACGCGGCGTTCCTCGTCGGCATGAAAGTACGATTTCCACGCGTCGGACTGGAAAATCGGCATATATTTTGTCGGACAATTTGAGAATTGGATTCTACATATATATTCTATATATTTCTACAAACTGTCCATCAAAAATTTTAGAATATTAAGGGTGTCTACCACCTTAAACATATAACATAACTTTAAAACATTTATTAATAACCAGCTGATTTTTTCAAGATTACTTAATAAAAATATGTAGAATCCAATTTTCGAATTGTCAGACAAAATATATTTGCCAATTTTCCAGTCCAACGTGTGGAAATCGTCTTTTTCATGCCAAGGAGGAACGCCACGTTTACAAAAAGTTCTCGCGGAGGAAAAAAGTGATAGACTAGGCGCAATTATGCCGTACAAGAAATTATACGAGGATATGTATAAATTGTATTTATGTACGCGGGCACCTAGACTATCTCCCCTGCCACCCCTGATAGAGTCTTCCTGCAAATTCTCTGCACTGCAGACTCTCAGTGCCGCTTATCGTTGTACCCTAGCCAGTCTTCTTCGTGCTCTTTCCACTGCCTCATACAGGGGAATGGAGTGCACCTCGCTGCACAGCACCCTCCTCTTGCTGGCCGTCAGTCCTGAAACAAGTTGTTAATTAAAAACTCCAATACAAATCCCATACTTTAATGAATAATGAATATAACGATTAGAGAAAATAGCCAATCGAGTGTTCAGTGGCGTAACTACAGAGTCAATGAGGCCAGTGTGCAAGATTACCTGGCTGATTATCTTATCTGCGTCAGTTATTATCTACATTACCGCTCGTTGAATAATATACTATTATTATACTCTTCGCAAAATTGATTAGTATATTGTATTTGATCGGCACATTTCTAAATCAGTAAATATCGCTCGTAGAGAAAATTTTTTTATATCGTTATGTTAGTGAACGATTTCTGAACAACTTTCAAAATGCCCGTCTGTCCGTCCGTCCGTTGTCCGTCCGTCACGTTTCTTGTAAGCACGATAACTCAAGAAAGAAGAATCCGATTGTATTGAAATTTGGAGAGTAAGTTAGTGTTAGCTAGAGGAAGAACCGTATTGTTTTTTAACAAAATAGATTGGTAAATAAAAAAGTTATTAGTAATTTAAAATTTAAAAAAATATATTTTACATTTTTTTATGGTTTGTAATAAATAGAAATCTTGCGAAATGTTATTTCCTATCACTATTTTTTTTTTATACATTTTACTAATGTGTGTTTCCTAATAATCACAATAAATTTACTAACAGTATATATTACACTCATTAACAATTTTAGTAATAAGAAATGGTGTTGTAGCGGCAAGAGTTGCGAGTTGTACTAAACTTAAGAATAAAATCTGTTTTCTTCTTTCTTCTTCTTCTTCTTCGTCTCGCAATCCAAAGGTCCCGGGTTTGATCCCCCACATCGTGGTTTTTTTTTTCATATATTTTTTTTTCACAACAAAGTTGATATCACAAAATTTAGAATGTCCAAAAACTAACATTATTTACAAGAAAAATGCGAAGAGTATCCCTATAGAACGTGTAACAATTATATAAAAAGCTCAGTAAATCCCCTCTATTCCCCCATTTTTATTATTTTTGTCTATTTTTGTTCTTTTGTCCCTTTTTGTTCTTCTTCCAAATTCCCTTTAGACCAATAACTGCTAGTAAATCCCAACTTTTAAAATCATAATCTCCACTCACCCCATCCTTCCAGAGGCAGGTGGACCACTGGATTTTCTTCATAAATTTAGTGCGCGCATGTGTTAAAAATGCAATTGTTTCTTCGTAGTTCTAGCTATTTCTAAGTATTTTAATATCTTCCCGGATTATTGTTCAAGGAAATTGTTAGATTTAAGTTTTTTATATATGTTAAACAGGAGCCCTAACGCCCCAATTTCATCTGTCGTTACAGCCGAAGCTAAACCCCTCCACCCGATCACCTACCTACCGCGACGTTGCACGCAGCAGTGGGGTGATCGGCTCTAGACTGGACCCAGCTGAGGCGCATTCATGTCTTTAAACATTAATAAACATCTTTGATTTGGTTTTGATTTTCGTCTCGCAATCCAAGGGTCCCGGGTTTGATCCCCCACATCGTGATTTTTTTTTTTTCATATATTTTTTTTTTCACAACAAAGTTGGTATCACAAAATTTAGAATGTCCAAAAACTAACATTATTTACAAGAAAAATGCGAAGAGTATCCTATAGAATGTGTAACAATTGTATAAAAAGCTCACTAAATCGGCGAAGAGTATAATGCTTCCACTAGTTTAACATAGAATAAAAAATATATTTCTTTCAATGCATAGCTCCTAGTAGTCCTGTGAGGCTCTCTAAGTTCTGAGGCCCGTGTGCGCCGCTCCCCTTGCATCTCATGTAGTTTCGCCACTGCCAGTGTTGAATAATCAAATAAAAGTAAAACAAACTGCAGCATATAAAAATCAACTCCCATAGGTACATGAATATATTTTAATGGTAAGTTAAAAAAATTACCTAATTGTCATATCTTTGTTAAGGTCCTATAATTATATCATATATACAATAGAATTAATTGATTAATGAAACTTTTTAATAAAACATGATCGAGTGATTAGGTATTTATTTTGACAATTTCTTTAAACACAATTTTGAGAATAATTTGAGGATTTAGTTTTTTAGTGCGCCTGGGTTGTGATACATCCTTCAGAACCTGGGCCCCGGGCATCGCACAGCACTGTCCGGTCATATATCCTTCACAGGTCACTGAGAGAATAAAAGATTCCACATCATATATAAAATGTCTTATTTATGGCTTTTAAGTTTATATTTATGGAAAAAGTGATCATTTTAAAGTAAGTATAGACAATAAAAACACACTGCCAGTAAAAGAGTTACATGAGTTTGAAGATATTAAATCATTCAATATACACCTATTTGGATGAAAATTATATATATAGGTATTTCAAGTATATCTGATATAGAGGAAAAAAACTTAAACAAATATTCCGTGAGACAAATCTAGATCTAGACTGAAAAGGCCCATTGTATGTGGTGGACTTAAAGTCGGTTAAAAAACATTTTCATTTTCAATAGGTAATAATAAATTTTGTACCTATAATATCAGCAATTACTATCAGAATTGACGAACTTTTATAACAATGCATTTTTAAGCTGCTTTCCTATAATTTGTAATGGAAGTTGCAGAATTCGCGAATTTTATAAATCACTGTATCATTTAATGCGGCATCTAACAAGGCTGCCTTGGACCAATAACAGTTGTATAAAATAAATACCTGTATTATCACAGAATATAGAAGAAGATCGTCCACCAGTCTCTAAAACATCGCCACTAGATGGCGAAAACATATTTTGTCAAAAGTCTAGTAAAACTCTTGCTAAAGTCAGTCATTTAGAAAATCATACAAAAAGGCCGACAAAGCACCGACGTTTGATGCTTGATCTGTGCCGCTGTCAAAGTACCGCCGTGGTAAAGATAAACGTCGCTTTCTCAATTGATATTAGCAATACTATATAGTCCATGGAAATTAGCATTTTGTCCCAGACTCAAATCCACACAAATCGTAAAAATCCCAACATGGCTACCCAAGATATTGAAGGTCAAAGTTTTTTGCAAATATCTCGCGTCTTATATGCATCGGATGCCCATGAGGCCTATGTGTAAATTGTAGAGAATTAAATTATCTACAAGTTGTCTCTTTTTATTTTTTCCCAAAACCCCTCCCTTTTCGAGATATACAAGGTCAAAGTGTGTAAAAAATGACCTTAAAGAAAATTACATGAAATGGGCATCAAAGTATCCTTGGATGTAAGAATATATTTGATATAATATTATTCCAGAAATCCAGGGGGGAGCTGAATTTTTGCAAAAAAAGGTAATCGCGTTTATTGAAATTTTATTGCAACTTACGTAATTGACAAAATTCTGAAAAAATTTTCGAATATAGAGGCCTTCCGAACGAACTCCGAACTACGCCGCATTCGCGAAATTCAAATTTTAAAAAATAAATAAAAAAAGTGCCCTTCTCACAAAAGGTGCTATCATGATTTTTGTCTAACAGACGCGCTTTTGTATTGCCAATGTACTCAATTTTTTTCAGATTTTTTGATTTGGTGGCACATGAGGAAAAAAAATAAAATCTAGCCAAAAACTATTTATTAGTTTCTACCATCACTGATTTCTACTAATATAATACGGCACGATCGGTGATTTTTTGAGTTATGTTTTCTTTCAGTTTCTCTCATTGCATGAAAGTGACGAAAATATTATTACGATGCGGCTACTGCTGACTCTGCACATGTCGCATACGGACATAAACATGTAACTGTAATCATAAAGCTGGAATCACTAAGGTGGGGATGTAGTCTGTGATACTACCATGACAACAGAGTTGTGCATCACTTCATGAACAACTTTAGTTGCTATATCACAAGTTTGAAAATCTACATATAGTGAAATGCGATAAGGTCTCGACATATTCACACAAAAACCCGCAAGTGCTATATAGATTACAGGCCAAATTCTGATGGATATACTACTTTTCTCCGTTACAAGTTCCTACACTTTTATTGTCATTAAGATGGGGGGCGCCAAATATCGTCCCATTACACTTGAAAAATGTCTAGAGCCGGCCCTGTGCATGTTGCTCGCACGTTGCGGTTGCTGTTTATTATTTATCATAAAAGGTCTAGATCTGCAACAAGTTGGGCAAAATTTGGCGTGACAGAAATATCACGAAACGCAAAAAGTTCAGACCTGCTGACGAACTAGTTCTCTCCACCTTTCTATACACCTCTGAGACATGGACCGTTAGGGAGACAAAAACAGGCAACATATTGATTTTTTTCGAGATGTGCACCTGCTGGCGCTTGCTACGAGTTCTTTGGACAGCCCATCGCCCACCTTAATGCTCTAAGAAGTAGGTCCCACAAAGCAACTCTCCAGCATTGCATTCTCCCGGATTCTCTCATTTTTTTGGACGAGAGAACAATATAGAACGCCCATCTTAACCTTGGACTGATATTACCAAAGAACTGATGGAAGAGAGCTTAGCGAGGCTGTGCACCTAACAGGTAACCGCGGCAGGTGGTGTGATACTGTCAGACGTGCCATATAACAAAGAGAAGACAACTTGAATAATTAATGGATCTCAAAATGTCTGCAAGGACGTTGTGAATAACAAAAAGAGGAAAAATATATTTATCATGAATTTATTAATCCAGCTGAAATTCTGGGTCCTATTTTTGATTCCGCAAACGTGAAGCTGGTGATAGACGAGGAAAGTAACGAGGATTAATTATCTTTTGATGTTTAGTTAAAAATTAGGTTATTAAAAAATATAAATATTTCTTTTGAAGTTTTTATTTTTTTTTTTCAACATTTTCTCCCGCAATATCGTGGTCGAGTTGGGAAATTCAAGCTCAAGTTGGGAGAATTCGGGAAAAATTTTACCTCCCCCCCTCATCAATTTTTAATATATTGGGTTTGTTAATCGAATCAGGCTAAACAAAAAATCAAAATGTTTGTAATAGCTCGGGAGGCAGCGACCTTTTGGAGCTAGTCATTTCATTAAAGCTGATTTTCACATATATAGTAAATTATTGTGTATACATACAGGAAACGGCGGTCAGCTGGCACACCCGCGGTGGGGGAAGTTGGTGTTGGAGTAAATCTTAAAAAAATACTTTTCCCAGAAACCTTTGTTTTGAAGTCGAGATTAATGGAACATCTAGGTAATACATGATATTAAGTGGGCATCGTATATGCATGAGATCAATTTAATTTAAATACCGATTAATTACGGTGACAACCCAGATAGCATTTATTATTCCACGAATGTACATTTTGCATTCCCAATGTTCTAATTGCATTCTGTACTTGCCATGTATGTTCCCTCAACATTCCCATATAAATAATATTTTCACATATACAATATGATTATACATACGATATAAATGGAATATACAGAAAAGTTTATGTTCACAGTCGCATATACTGTGTACACGTATCAGGGAACGTTCTTCGTATATGTGTTCATGTACATCGTATGGACATTCGTCAATGATTTTATCTGTATAATACAGGTATATTTTTTGTAGAAATATTTGCATCGCCCGAGCGCCGCGTCGATAGTAATATCATCAAAAGTTCAGCACTTTTAACTCGAACGCTGGTTCGATTTTTGAACTAATAAAAATAAACCTGCATCACAACTGATGAGACAGCAATGCTAGTTTTATAGTACCTATCTACCTACCTACAAAAATAATTATGATGTTTCTCTATCTATATAGATCTGGTTTAAGTACATTTATAATCATCCCCTGTGTGGTGTATGACGTTTTATAAATTTTAAATCGTTCCAATATTGTATATATGAAATATGTTTTAAATTTTGAATCCAGACTTTAGATTTATGATCGAATATTAAATAATAATGAATATGAAATATTAAATAATAGCGAATGAAATATTAAATAATAATGAATAATAATCCGTTTTTAATTTATGTACTGTGTTCAATTAATTAGTAACTATCTCGGTAACTATCGGCATTTCTTAAGCAGGTAGTTCAGACTTAGAATGGTTATTTAATTACATTTTATCTTTTATAATTAGATTTCCGTTTTCCATGTCATTACAATACCCTTGTAGAATTTTTTAAATGCGCGCCACGGTCCTTAGATTAGTGCGCATGCTCATCGTACTCTAGCAGACACGTCATGCTTTTGCTGTCAAATGTTGATTTCATGTAATCTATGGATTTCATTTTGTGTTTTGTTTTTTGTTTTCCCGTGATTTATTAATTAGTCCAAGTATACATTAATTGCATTGCAGTAAGTATTTTACAATTATTGTATACAATATAACTACCACATAGTTTTGCTGTCATTTGCAGATATTTTATATTTAGACACTAAAGTTTAATGTTTAATGTGTATCCCTTTGTACATATTATACTAAGCATACCACCTATATTAGTTATAATAATTACGGCGTTTGTAGGTATCGATTTTTTGGAAAAAAAACTGAGGTGGTCTTTGTAATGGTCTCGGTCCACGAAAAGGAAGCTTGGTGGTCACCATTCAAACGGAAACAATTTGACTGATCATTGAAAAACAGGAGAAAACCCCTCAGAAACGTGGACACTTTACGGGGTGTTTAAATCTTATTTTCAAGAAGGTAGGTTCGATCTATTTCAATATTAAGAAGCTTTTGTTTATTTAAATCACAATCATTGGATTTGATTACAACGTACAATTTGATTACAACGTTACAAGTTGTGATAGGTATTTATTTGTAGTAATTTGCTTTATACCTATTTCAGAGGATTATAGAAGAGCTGCAATTGATTGGAAAGGGCAGAGATCATATCTGATGTAAGAGTGAACAAAAACAAATCAAAGGACTATGTACAAAAAACACGTTATTCCTCCTGTCAGATGAACATAATGATATCGAAGAACATATTGGAAGCCGTCGACTTCCCAAGAAATTTTGTCCATACTAGAAGTTGAAAGAAGATATGTTCTTTTAATAACTCTGGTAGGCATTTAAAATCAAGTACTTACCTAAAATTTCGAATGTTCACTTGAACGAATTTCATAGGTATGAAAAAGAAAAATTAATAAAAGCCACACTTCGATTTAGGTGTAAAAACTTAAGTATTGTGGATATTTATTGTCAGCAAATGTGGCAATGAAGTGTTTATGCCTAAATCGATGTGTGGTTTTTATTAACTTTTCATTTTCATCTAAAATTCATTCAAGTGAACGTTCGAAACTTCAGGTACATTTAAAATCACAAGCATTAAATATTTCCGAATTCCAAACAAATATCTATGTTTTGTAGGTAAAGGACACCGCATAAAACAAATGAAAAAAAGGGCACAGTCAAATGGGCTGAAAATGCAGAATGTCTGAAAATGGCCAGTTTGAAAGGTCAAAGATCAGGAAGATCGGTACCCACTAATGTCATAGTTGAGAGTATTATGTGACGAGTTGTTTAATGTTGTTATTCATATTCATAAGACCGGAAATGCCGCAGGTTTCATGAATGAGGTGGTGATTTTTTTTAAGTTCCTATGCTTACTTTAAAGTGAGGGTGTGCATGTGTGTGTATGTGTGTAGTGGGGGGGGGGGGGGGTGTTGGTTAGCGTGCGTGAGAGAGTGAAAGTGTGTTCCTATCAAAGAGTTGTAATGTATGAGCAGTGGACAGCGCGCAAACGGTGTGAGCATTCTCATCCTTCTCACACAGTTCGTTCTCTCTTTGTCGCACAGTACATGAGGGGCTGTGTTGCTTTGTAAAAGAGAGTGTAGAGCAAAGGAGAGGGTACGAGGTGTGCGACAAGGATAGAACTCTTTGATTCATATGTGCAAATACATTAGAATAACAACATTAAACAAATCCTCATCATAATATGATACTCTCAACTATGACAGCGGGTACCGATATTCCTGATCTTTGACCTTTCATATCTCAAAAACTGGCGATTTTCAGATATTGTGCCCATGAAAACTTTTGATCAGGATATTATGAAGTACAACATACTACATTTTCAGCCCATTTGACTTTACCTTCTTTTCCATTTATTTTGTGCCTGCCGTGTCCTTTATGATATATCAATTTGTTTAATTTATGTTTGATCAGTTTTATTTTTTCTGTAAGATCTTTGTAAGATGTTTTTATATTTTTCAACTTTATCATGGCCAGTTTTTAAAGAGAAGTAAGTACCTATTCAAATATAATACAATGTATTTTCTTTTGTAGTTGGACTAGCACGTGTATCTCCTCCGCTGGACAGGAAGGAAATACCTTCTCCTAAAAATTGGAAAAGCCAAAAGAAAGTATTCAGCCAGTAGGATCAGTCACAGATGATGTGTTGAGAATGAAAAGTGGACTTTCGCAATTACAAGTATCACCATCGGCAACACCTGGACACTGGTTTTGAAAATGTAAGCCCTCCAATTTTTACTATTTTTTATTTATTGAAAGAAAAATTCGTTATAGTAAAATATGACAGTTCATAAGTTGCAAAGAAAATTTTTTTGTTAAAAAAAATCTCAATTGAAATTTTTGTCACAATTGTTTTTTATTATTGCAATTCATTTTTGTAACAAAAAATAAAAATATATTTAAAGTAACAACTGTTTTATTTATACCTCTTCCTAAATAAAATCATGTTTTGTTCTTGGCAATTTAAAACACGATTTGAAATAGATAAAACTTTAAGGTAATGTAATATGTAATCATTAGATTTTTTCATAAATAACACGTTAAATATGATTTTTAAGCTGATGTTTTAGAGTGATAAATGTTTGATCCATTTTAAAATGGTTTTTAACAGATTATATTAACGTAAAACTATTTTTTTTACATATATTCTTGGACCTTTGTAAAGTATTGTTATAGCAAATACAGTTTTATTTAAGTTTATTTAGCATTTGTATGCTCCATTCAATAAAATTTGATGAACAAAACATTTGACTTTAGTTGAAAACTAATGGTAAAAACAAATTTTCTGTGCATATATTCTGCATTTACTTACGTAATATTCTTCACAAGGAATGTGAAATGTGGAAAATTAGAATAAGTACCTAATAATTGACTGTAACAATTAAACTTTAAAATTAGATATTGGATTTATTATATGCAAGTACTTCACTCATATCGTGTATTCTCTTGAGTTTAATTATTATAATAATTTATTATTTGCTGTAATCATAGATGAGTCGCTGCGTCATACTGAACATATTCAGAATGAAGCAGCGACTCATCAATGATTACAATAAGTAATAAATTATTATAATAATTAAACTCTGAAGAAAATACTTGGCATGAGTGAAGTACTTATAGCTGCCACTGATACATAATGTTCATTCCTACAATATACATGCATCATAGATTTATGATCCATGTGTAACATACCAGGCACCTACGGTTTAATTCCTACGAAGGTAGTACTCATATACCGTGAACATGCAGTGTACATTGTGAATGTAGGATGGACCTTCCTCCTTTATACCTCATGTATCTATCAGTATATCAATATACGTTTCTGGTTCATATCAAGTTCCGTTTTGGTCTATGGGTACGTTGTAGGAATCTTACTCGTATATCGAGAGACGGTCATCTGTACGTCTCTCTGACATTCAGATTTTCTACATGGAATACAAAATGAATATTCATTCTTAGTTCCATGGGTACATAAAGTACATTCCGAGCACATGCTCTGAATGTAAAAATGCTATCTGGGAAAGTGGTGAAATTTTCCCGAAAAAAAGAAAGTCCGAACTTCTGCCCCCTCCAGTTTCCTCATTTTTGCAGCTATTCAAAAAATAGAAAAGTACTTTTATTAATTTTAATTCTATTTAATGCGTAAGAGTAGGCTTTTGGCCTAGGAGCCAAGATTGAGAAGTTACCGGCACTTTTGAAACACAAACTGTGCGATTTTTTGCCGCACATCGCCGACATTTCAGTAAATATCTCCGAAACGAAAAAAACCTATCGAAATTCTGATGGCTGCAAAAGATTCGTAATGAAAAATACTCGTTTGATCTTATTTTTTATTTCGAGCTAGCTGTCACCGTTTCGGACATAGTCGAAGAAATTGTAAAAACATGCGATCTGGACACGTTCATATATTTCGGAAAACACCTGCGGGGCGGCCATACGATGTCGCGATGTAAAGAGGAAGACTTCCAGTTAAACCTAATCGTAAATTGCACGGCGAAATTCGAACATTCGGCTCGGCACGAACGAATCAAAAATAGCATTTTATGTCATTTCAGAAAATCGTATCACTACAAATTTAGCTATGACGTATGCATTTTCCGGAAAGAAAAAAGCCTCCACTTTGACCGTTCCTAGCTAATTAATTTTTGGATTATGGCAATAATTTAAAAAAGGACTCTTAGATAATTCAATTCTCTACAAATTCGTTAAGGCATAGTTTTTTGCCTAGGTACCACCGTTTAGAAGTGAAATTATTTAGGAAAATTCTGATGGAACCGGACAATTCTTCATGAAAAGAACTTCTTTGGGAGTTTTTATTTCTGAGCTAATTCCAGTAGACCGGGAGGCAGCGACACATTTTTGGCACTATTAGGTAAATCAAGCAGGTAAGGGTCCATAAAATTGGCATTTAGTATATACAAGGGAAGCTAAGGTCTCAAAAAAATTTTTGGCATTAGCCACCCCCACCCCATTATTTAAGGGGATGAAAAAAATTGTGATTTAATGTGTGTACAAGAACCAGAAACCTCAAAATATTTTTTTACTTCATCCACCCCCACTACCACCCCCTATCACCACCCTCACCCCACTACCGACGTGGGATATCGTTTTATGGGTTTTTAGGCTAGACGATTTCAAATATTATATTATTAAAGTTCCATAAGCAATTATTTCCACATACAAAATTTTTTCGTTGTGAGAGATTTGGACAGAAAATCTGGATGTGGAAGTAGTGATTCCTTGGCCAGCGGTTTTTAATATTTTTCGCAGATAGGTCCGAAACGGTGAGAGCTAGCTCGAAATAAAAAATAAGGTCAAATGATTATTTTTCATTACGAATCTTTTGCAGTCATCAGAATTTCGATAGGGTTTTTCGTTTCGAAGATATTTACTGAAATGTCGGCGATGTACGGCAAAAAATCGCACATTTTGTGTTTCAAAAGTACCGGCAACTGCCGAAAACCACCAAAAATGTCTCCACTCACAAATAAACAATCAACAAAGTTTTCATTTGAGATCTAGGCCGATTTTCATGTTTAAAGCAATTTCATAACTAAATAAGCGAGATGATCGATAAAATGTAAGTAGATGTAATAAATCTTAAAATTTCCCATACCAGCGCAATCCACATTATTCCACAATCCACAGAAGTTGTTCTGTTGTCCCCAAAAACACTTCAGTTGCAGCAAATGAAGATGGGCTCATATACCTGCTCAGCAGGCATATGAGCTGAGTACGGTTTACGTATAAATCACAATAAAACGAAAATTTTGAATATGGACAGAGCAAATGATAACCGCATGCAAACATGCTAAAGATAGGGGAGTGTGAGGTAGTAAAGAAGATGAGACTCTTGTTGGCCTGCCAAGACGTCAATAAAAATAAATTTTTATCATCTCCAGATGATGTCAATATAGTTGGCGAAACGCGCGTTGAGTAATAGTATCTAAGTGTTTTGGTGTTTGTGAAAACTACCTCAGAAGCAAAAACCGCTGCCCAAGGAATCACTACTTCCACATCCAGATTTTCTATCCACCAAGTCTCTCACAATGAAAAAATTTTGTATGTGGAAATAATTATTTATGGAACTCTAATAATATAATATTTGAAATCGTCTACCCCAAAAACCCATAAAATGATATCCCACATCGGAAGTTGGGTGGAGGTGTGATAGTGGGGGTGGATGAGGTAAAAAAATATTTTGAGGTTTTTGGTTCCTGTACACACACTAAATCACAATTTTTTTTCATTCCCTTTAATATTGAGGTGGGGGGTGGTAATGGGGGTGACTAATGTCAAAAGAATTTTTGAGACTTCTCTTGTATATACTAAATGCCAGTTTTTGGACCCTTACCTGCTTGATTTACCCATTTACCAACCCATTTACCCCAATTTACCCCCCAACCCTTCGACGGAATAAGATGAAAATATAATCTAGTTCCAGATCTCGTTAAAGTACATACGTGTACCAAGTAAATATCTTAAACGGTTCCAGAGTATTCGTGTGCATAAAAAAAGTTACAGACAGACCGACAGACATACTTTTTTTTTCGCTCAAACTTAAAATCTCCACGTTTTATGACATTCTAAGAGTATTTGAACAATAAAAGTTTTCAAACATTTTTTTTGTCGTTACTATACTTCCACTGGATGTGGAAGTAAAAGGAAAAGACTTTTAGATTCAGGATGGAACATTTCATGTCTCGTATTAGGTATGGTTAGGTAGATACTAATTTAGTATTATTTTTAATGAATGTTGTTTTTATTAAATTATTTTATACATATATAAAATAAATGAATAGGTCACAGACTTTAAGATATGTACAAGTTTACATTTAGACTATATTAAAATAATTCAATATTAATTTTTCAAGATCTTCATATACTAAAACTCCCCAACATCTTTCAGTACTAGATATCAGTCAGTTCTGCATATCCTATTAATAAAAATGTTTTAAATAATATACAGTTTGATAATTTTGTGGTAGGTATCTACATATCTACAATAAATACTATTTCACTTATTTTTTCAGCCATAAGACACTGTGTACCCCATATTCCTCATTAACGTCTCTTTAATAGCCGGTTGCAGTTCCCTTTGCATGTACGTAGTCAAAAGCGATCTTATGCCTTTAAGGAAAATATCTTCCATCTCTCTGGACAGCTCTTCATCGTCATCTCTGAATTCTCGTCTGTGTTGTCGGAGCCTTGGTTCGCATCCATAGGCGTAGACCGAGATGAACCCTGGCTCCACGAAGTGGGAATCAGTCCTCACGTTGAACTGACCTCGTTCACGACGGATGGGTTCGGTGTGAAAACTGAAATTAAAAATATCAGGTTTAAAAAAAATCATGGCTGTGAAACACATCTTCAGGAATAAATGAAACATCTCTGTAATGTTTCTGACACGTCAGAATATCATAATTGTGCAATTTTACAGAAACATTTCGTGAAGTTGTCTACAACTTTACTGGACACGTAAAAAAGCCAAATTGAGGGAAAGGCGAGGCATGCTTTATCTTTCTACAGCATGTTGAATAATAAATACAGAATCGGAAAGTGTTGGTTTTGGTATGGCAATAAGAGCAAGAGAGAGTGGCAAGCGAGAGCGAAGCAAGCAATCATGTATAGATTCTCTTGATGGGGCGTGTCACTCTTTACCTCTGCTAGAGTACTAGTAGATGCCTTTATTGTGGGCGGTCGGTTAAATCGTTGAAACTAGTGCAATACCAAAACAAACACTTTCCGAATCTGTATAATGTACTACTTAATACATAAATATCATTATTCTCATGTAAAGTATGTTCTGGCATGACTAAAATAAGAAATTAACGGAAACTTGCCTGTACCAATTATAATTATTTTGATATAATTACGCAACTCGCTCCTAAAATATTTTACGACCTAACCTGCTGTATAAGCCTAATAGGGACAGAACACAACAGGGACGAACTACGGACGTCAGTCTACCGTGATATATTAAAGGAACTGCACCAGTTATATATTATAGGTATGTACTTTAAGGTACGTACACATTTGTAACAGAACTTCGTTGCGAACCTCGTCATGTAACCGTGTGGACGGGACCCTGTAACCTCGTTGCGTAACGTCAGAGCGAACATGGGTGTTCGCGTCGAGGTTCGCATCTTTTCCATCACTTGTCGGTATTCCCGCGTCACAACAAAGGATGTTACTGTATGCGGTTACGCAGAGTCTGGACGTGTCCGAGCTTCTTCGTGTATCGTCTTATGGGGTATTTAAATATTTTCATATTTTGTCGGTATAGAATAGACAGTCGTGTTGTAAATATGGAGTGGACGGAAGAAAATTCGATTCTTTTTTGTACAGGCCGCTGATATGTTGAAACTTTAAATCAGTCAGCGACTTACATCACTATACTCCATGTCTAGAATACAAACGTGTCTTCCACCATCTTTTCGGCTTTTTCTTTTTTGTCACATAATGAATATAAATATATCCCGCAGCCGCAATTTGCAGCTTATTATTGTCCATGGCTTCGGTAAACATCTGTCTTCATCTCTTTTCCACACCCAAGTAACTGACAGGACTGTGAACAACATAGAAAACGGAAAGTTCGCGACGCAACGGGGATAATTTTCGGGGCTAATTTTTCCGTCACATGTTAACGCGTGTCATGACCCAGCTTTGACCCTGTTCGCGACGATGTTACGCATCTAGGTTCTGTTACAAGTGCGTACGTACCTTTGTAAATACAGTTTGTGATCTCAGTGTTTGCATTATATTTGGATTGTGAGAGCTTAGAATGTATAACACTATAACTTGTAGGAAATTTTCCTTTGTACTTAAGCGTATTTTTATAAATATTTCTGCGGGTGGCAAATTATTCGGGTGTTTTCTGTTTATAATTGGCTGTGGTAAAATAATATTGTGAAAATATTCAAATCATCAACCTAGTACTACAGCAGAGGCAGAGAATGTCAGGAAGATATGGAGATACGGGGAATGGTAATAGCTCACAAGTTACAGAGATAGTTTCCAGACAACATTTATGCGAACATACTCAAAAAGTAGTTTTAAGTCTTTTTAGAAATAAAAAAGAAAGTGAAGGAGACGGAGGAGCCGTGGAAAAAACTACCTACTTAAAAGAAATTCCAGAACGAACTATGTATAAATTGATTAAGAAAGGGGCACATACTTAATCGAAAAGATAGATCGGACAAAGGAACATCACGAGCATTAGATTCGTCTATGGTGAAGTTGTTAAGAGATTTAATGTACAGCAAGTATAAAGAAAATGAGATACCAACGGTAAAATCAATACATATGGATCTGAGAACAAACGGTGTACACTTCGGCGATGGCTATTAAAGATATAGGATTTAAGTTCAAAATGATTTAAAAAAGCGTAAGTATTATGGAAAGCTCCAGAATTGTACACTGGCGTAATGAATATTTGAGAACAAAAAAAAATTGAAACCACCAATATATTATTTAGACGAAACTTGGTATGTTACCCATAATACAGTGAAAAAAGGCTGGACAGTTGGCTCAAAGAAATGTAAAGTTGATATGCCTGCAAATAAAGGAACCAGATTAGTAATTGTATATAATGTGGATCAGAATTCAGAAAATGGATTGATGCACAATGGTGTCAAATTAAGTGGAAAAAAACTGGAAGATTCAAACTTTCACCATCACCGGAATATGACTGCGAATATTTTCGAACAATGGTTGCAGATTTCATTGCTACCAAATATAAAAAAAAAACAGCGTAATTGTTTTAGACAATGCTTCGATTACTACAATTTCAAACACTTCAGAAAAATAAATAAATACATATTAGCCTAACAAATTATGGAAATTTCGAACCCCGTAAATCCGCACGTTCATGGAGCTACTGTCAGGATTTTACTCGCTAACTATAGGTATATAAATAAATTTTAAAAAACTTTTTAAAAAACCATGGTTTCATTTTAGAACCAAATTGCACTAAAAAGTAGAAAATAATGTTTAACTTTGTAAATAGAAAACCATTGGGTGCTCATAATATATTACTTCGTTTAATCATTTTGATTTACATTTACATTTTATGAGCGCTCATTGGTTTTCTATTTACGAAGTTAAAATTTATTTTCTACTTTTTGCTTAGTGCAATTTGGCTTTAAAATAAAACCATTGTTTTTAAAAAGTTTTTTTTGTTTATTTATTTTTAAGTTTTTGGTCTTCGTCACGTAGCTTATCGTATTCTACTCATCAAACCCTTTCATTTGAGGTTATGAAGGAAAAAAAAAAGGTAAGTCGCTATCTTGGGTTTAGAATGACGTCACGTAGCTTATCATGTGCTACTCACCAAGCCCTTTCATTTGATATCCATGTCAAGGGGATTGTGAGCAAAAAGGTAATCCGCCATCTTAAAACGTCCGCCATATTGGGTTTAGAATGACGTCACGTAGCTTATCGTATTCTACTCGTCAAACCCTTTCATTTGATACCCGTGTCAAAGGGGTTGTGAAGAAAAAAGGTAAACCGCCATCTTAGGGTGTCCGTCATATTGGATTTAGAACTATATTAGATATAGTCCGGTTGCCAAAACCAATACCGTAAAATTTTGTATTAAGTTATTTTTAACTGCTGAATAAGTACAAGGACGTATTAAGTTTCAATAAAATGATATATTTGGATACTTGTCTTGTTTGTTTTTATTATTAAAAATTATTAAGTACAGAAAACGCAGTAGCAGGCTTAAAATGTTTAAGTGTACATTTCAAATGTTATTATGTACATAGTGTGACCATGCATAGACTTACTATTACTATTACCTAAGTAAAACCCAAATAAACAGATTAAACGCACCCTTGGGCAACTCGATATATTCCATATGGAGGCTATAAATTACCTTAATTTGAAAATGATCTTTTCATTTCAGTTTAGTATGTCACACTATATGTTTTTTAGGATGCAGAGTTTAAAAACACCATTGAAATTGTATTAGGAGATTAGTATATAAAAAAACTCATTTCTCAAGCATAAGCAATGTAATTTGTGTAACATTGATGACAATTATAATACGGTAATTTCTCTTGGTATAAAAAAAAAACATTCATGAATCAAGACTAACAAAATGTTGTCCAAATAGAGATCAGCAAGATATGGAATCAGGTTTAGTCTCTTCAAGATCACCATCAATTAAGTCTTCATCCCGTTCCAATTCTACTTCAGCAAACCGTGTGAAATCATTGGAACAAAAAGTATTTGTGCATGAACAAAACATGGTGCATGGTAGGCTGGCACTCCTGCAACTACATCGATTGCTCTTGCATGACAATACACTTTCACAAGAACACTTAACCAATTTCAGAATTTCCGGCGGTGCAACTTCAATGTTCTGTGGCAAAGTTGTGGGTAGCAGACATCTCGAGTTTTGATCTTTGTAGAACCCGTGAAGCAGTGGATCCAAATCTGGTGGATCAGATTCCATTGAGTTTTTCCAAATGCAGGTTTATAAGTGAACTCGCTTAAGGTTTTCTTCAAACGCTGAATTTGTTGGTGACAGTGAGCACAGTTTCGGTAGTTTTGATTTCGCACTTCCAACTTTGTCAGCCCACAGTTTGACACGAGCCACTGAAGTTGTGTTACACTTACTTGCTCCGTAACATGCAGCCATAAACTTTGATGCTTGCCACTTCATGTCAGACAGATCAAATCTCCAACCAATGACAAGGAATGTCCTCTTTTCAAAACATGAATGGCTTTATTCTTCCCAATGCCATAACACATGGCAGTGGTATCACATTCAGTGATAGCATGAAGTGTTGGTTACTCCTGTAGATCTACCTGATCTTGTGCAGTCTTTAGTACTACACTCCTTGTACCGATCAAAAACAAGGTGCACATTTCCATGCTGCATAAAAAGATCATTGCACACACCAAAGCTGTGTGCAAAATTTCAGCTCGATCGGATAACGGGACGTGGATCAAATTTCAATCACTAAATTTGACCCATATACAACGTGATTTACCATGATATGCGGAAAATAAAATAGTGTACTAGTCTTCAATGTGAGAAAGCCCCTGCAAAATTTTAGAGTGCTCCGAGGTAATTTAGTATATTAAAAATGGTTAAAACTTACGAAGACATACTACTCTTATTGTCTAGGTCAGTAATAGGGTGACGAACTTACTTGTGAAAGAACATATTGGAGATGTTTATATTTCCTTAATTGGCATAAAAAGTGAAGCCGGCGGGTGCGGTCAAAGTGTCGCGTTTTTTGCTTTCGGTCGAACAATCAGGACACCAGCAGGTACAAAGCACCGCCGAAGTTGGTGTTTTTGTGTTATTGACGGGTTTAAGTAAATATCTCTTATATCTACTTGTTGTAGAGTTCACTAGCACAGGGCCAATGTCTTTTCGATTTATTTAGCTATTTTTGTAGTGTGATTTGATTAAAACCAAAAAGTCACTTCTACTCTCTCCAGCTTTGCTGTCAATAGTGTCAATCCCAAGTCTGATGAAGTGATATGGTTGAACCGCGTTACATCAGATTGGTTAGTCATTGGCAGCGCATTTCTATAAAAAAAATAAGGTAATTTTTTTGGTATTTACTTTTTAATTTTTTTAACTCCTTTCGGTGGGGACAACCTATTGATAAATTTTCCATGTCATGGTAGATCACCTTGTATACATACATACAGATTTCCGAATATAATAAAACCATTGAATAAAAGTCTGATCTCGGATATCCAGTCACGTAATTCAGATTTGAACAGCTTATGAAATTACGATACACTTCGTCCGTGAAATAAATAATAGTCTCATAAAAATAATTTACAATTACATACTGTTCTACAGTTGAACCATTATTTACTAAAACCCGACAGCTCGCGAGACTGGCTAATCAAAAGTTTTCCTCTAGCATTCGCCCATTCGGCATACACTCCTGCAAGTTCATTAATCAACAAGACCATAATTCATTGCTCATTACGTCAAGTCGAGGCCTTGATAATTATCTTGAGCCACCCTCTGTTTTAGGTATCACACATGCCCTTGGGGTAATTTAATACAAACACAGCAAGGGCGCGGAATTGGCGTAATGATGGAATGTGTCCTTTGTGTAAATTTTGAATTTACAAAAATTCTTCGATAAGGCGCGGCTTGGTGTACGTTTAAGCAAAGGCAGTTTGGTTAATGGGTAATATCGGATTTGGGAGAGGCTAGAGTACGAAGTTAATCGTATTAGTCTAACAAAGTTTTAAAAAGTATTTTTTATATGTGAATATACCGGGTGTTTCTAAATAATATGTAAATCTTTGAACTGCGTATTTCGCACTTAAACATAAGGAGAATAGTTTTTATAAACATACACACACTTTAATTTCTGATCTATAGAGGAGTCAAACTAAAAGAAGGGAATGGGCTGTTTGTATTGAATTGTTGAATTAAAATATAATTGCAATTTTGACAAGTTTCACGTTCTTTTTGGTCTCCAAAATTTAATTACAAGTAGTCGAATACAAAATGATTATTTTTTCTGTTCGAAATAAGATCAATTATTTCTTTCTTTTTCCTCAGTTCCTTAGTTTTATTTTGGTTCGTAATTGTAAGGCAGCCTGTTTCATTTTTGCTATCAGTTGACGAGACTTATCCGTGATACGTGATGGTTGCAATTCATTACTTCTCTTCCCCTCCTTTCCCATTTTAATATGTTTTATTACATTACACCAAAAACACTATGGAGTTCTGGATTATGTACGAAATTAATCACTAATATTTCTCACAAGATCGCTAATCCCACGTCCTGAGATATGTATTATTTCTCAAACACCTACTAGTGAGGTGCCTTAGAGCTATATTTCAAGATTACCGTTACCTGGCGGATAAAAGCACCAAATTTGGTATGAAGGTACCTTAAGGTATACTAATAAATGTTAACCCAGGAACCCTCTGGAATTTCTAAAAAATTTCGTGTACAGCACTAAAATCCAAAATGGCCGACAAATACGACAAAATATCACTTAACACAATCTATTATACTGTTATTTTTTAATTGGCTTTAAGCCAACTAAGTACACTACACACCTAACTAAGTCTACATATTAATAAAATACAATAAAATATATCCATCATTTATTACAGTAATATATAAGTACAAATATAACGCTGATAAGAGTTCCCAATAACAGAAAAATATTTATGGTTATTCATTCGATGGTATTCAGTATGCAACAGTTATAAATAAATTACACTTGCAAATTACACTTGCACTTACAAAGTGCTCACCAGTCCAGACTGGTTTTCCCACATCTGCAGTTTTTGCAGTCTCCTTTGCAGGAACATTTAATCAATTCCCTGCATGATCTGGAAACCTCTGGAATTGTCATCCAAACTGGTACCCATGACTCTAAGACTTTATTCCAACAAAATCCTGTGGAGAAGGAACCACTTGCTGTGTTTGTGTGCTGGTCGTCCAAATACCTGCTTGATAAACTGCCCTTCGGATACGTTGAAGAAGCGCATCCTCAGTCGGTGGAATTTGTCCATTGCTCGATTCTTCTGACAGAAAAGCTCCTTTCTTATCTAGTTGTTACTGCTGAAAGGAGTGGTTTTATCATATAGAACAACAGTCAGTCGTTTCAACTTCTTGAAGTATTCAGATTCGGCTTTCAGTACTTGGAATGGATGAGTGATGAAATACACAATTGTATCAGTGATGTCTTGAAATGCTTGCCATGCTTCCCAAATGGACTTCCTACTCTTACATTTGAAGGCGGAAGTTGGGTCGCAACCAGAGAATAAACCAGAGAATGAGTTAAACACGGGTAGTGCTCATGATTTTACTCCCACAGACTTGCACAGATGGCGTTGATGTGGTAAAACCTGTAATGCTTGATCATGCCAAAGACCACCCAGATATCGGCCAAAGGTTGTCATTATTAGATCATAGAATGTGCGAGCGATGATGTCTGTGTCTACAGTATACACAAGGATACTCTTTGCCCCTTGCTGTAGTGAATGGAGTACATGAACTACAAGCCTCGTGTCTGCCTCTTCATGATTGCATGAGTGTGTTCGAATCGATTTGTGCAACTGCTTTCCCTGTTGTGACATATATATCTTTACCTGTAGTGGAGTGCCTGGAGCGTTAAAAACATGAAAACCTCGGATTTCAGTTACAGTGAATGAAATTTAAAAATTCAAAATGGAACGTTTAGCTAATAATATATATAAAAAAGTTTACCTTTTAAAAAATTGTGATCTTGATTTGAATAAAAAAAAAATTGATAATTGCAACAATAGTACAGTACCTAGAGGTAAAAGATATGCAAAACTTCGGAATAATGTCATATTGAACGGATTTCGTTCATTTTTGGCAGTATAATAGTAAATGCTTCACAGAAAAGTTTCTATATTGTGCGGGGGCTTTCTAATTTATAAGGGGTGGATGCCACCCCCTCTCAGGGGGTGGCACTTAAAAAAATATATATATTTATTGGAGTTGAAGTAGAATCAAATTTTAAGAAGAAAAGGTTCTATGCAATTTTTCACATAAATTGGTAGTTTTTAAGTTATAATGACTTCAAAATTGCGATTTTAGCTTAAAAAAAAAGGTATTTCCAAACGGCTTTCGTCAAGTATCTCGAAAAGTATTACTTTATCGAAAAAAAAAATGTTACAGACCAATTATAGAAAGTACAAACTGGGAATTAATTATATGTTTTGTTTATTGATGTAGGATTAATAATGTTGGAGATATTTAAGTTTACATTTGGCATTCAAGTGTTCATAAGATAATTATTTATAGTGAGAGTTAAATATCTTAGAAACTGTGACACCTACATCAAGGATGCTAATAGGTAGAATAATAGGTTATTAATTATGCTTTCACTTTTTATTTGTTTCTGTAGCATAAAAAACAAAGAAGTTATGACCGAAGCAATGTGCGTCTACATATTTTTTTAATAACAACGTCGCCATTTTGTTACTGTAATTAGCCAGTAATTAAAAAAAAGGAATTTCAAACACTGTTTCTCATTAATATATAGCATGACGTAGATGCTCAAATTGTCTGGTTTGTATACAGCACTTGCGTTAGAAAAAAATACAGTTTAAACTGTAAAGGTATTTTTGATAAAACGCAATTCTTTTTTTTTCTTTTCCAAATATCTCAATAAATATTAGTTTTATTGAAAAATGGGTAGAGACCAAAAATAAAGCTCATAAACTGATAATGAATGATTACAAAGATTTAATAATTTCGGAGATATGAAAGTTTACAAATGGCGTCCGAACGTTCATAAGACGAAAAATGCAGTTTAAATGTTAAATATCTCAGAAATTGTGACACGTCACGAATGCTAAGAAATGAAATTAAAGACAATTAATTGCGCTTTCAAATACCTTTTTTTTGAGCTAAAATCGTAATTTTGAAGTCGTTATAACTTAAAAACTATCAATTTATGTGAAAAATTGCATAGAACCTTTTCTTCTTAAAATTTGAGTCTATTTCAGCTCCAATAAATATATATATATATTTTTTAAGTGCCACCCCATGAGAGGGGGTGGCATTCACCCCCTATAAATTAGCAAGCCCCCGCACATTATAGAAACTTTTCTGTGAAGCATTTACTATTATACTGCCAAAAATGGAAGAAATCCGTTCAATATGACATTATTCCGAAGTTAAAACCTCTAGTTACTGTACTACAATTCAAATAGTATAATACATATTAGGCTGTAGAGGATTTTTGTATAATGAAATTAAGTTAACGTATCTATTTATCTAAAGACAGTAATCGAGGAAAAGAAGTAAATTAAGGAAAATTAAATAAAAAAGAAAATTATTAATAAAATATCTGTTTATTTAAACAATTTACATTTTTGTCCATATCAAATATTTTCTTCGACTTCATTTATTTGAATGAAAGGTGGAGTATTAAAACAACTATTTTCGCTGCATTGTAGACATACTACACTATAATATAAGCCACTCTTCCGACATCCACAAGCAGCTCCACGTCCCTTTTTGCAATTACAAAATAACATTTGCAATAGATTATCTGGAGCCGGCAATTGATTCATTGTTACATGTTATTGAAATACTTCCATCTCCAATTTTCAATATCTCCGTCATTTCCTAGCCATATCTGGATTTACAGGTACACTCTCTTTAGGTGTTCAAATGCTGCATCAGTTGTAGGAGGTAATGACGACAAAAGAACACTTGTATTTTTGGCCGTTGCTTTTATGAAAGAATTGAACCTCAACATATTCAAATCTTTAATTTTTGCAGAATTGTTATTGGCCATTTGCAACGATGTAATAACATGCCTCCATCAATGACGTAATGAACATTGTCTAGACTTTTTAAATTAATGGAAATTTCTGGGAATAACTCGTAAAAAGTTGATTTTTTTTGTCTTTCGCAGTTCGCCATTTTCAAATAGAGCAAGCGGATATGGTGCGAGTTCATCTAATATATAAAAATCTCGTGTCATAGTGTTTATTATCGAACTCCTCCCAAACGGCTTGACCGATTTTTATGAAATTTTTGGTGTATATTTGGTAGGTCTCAGAGTAGGCCGTAGGCTATTTTTTATATCCCTAGGTGATAAGGGTGGCCCTATCCAGAAATTTTCTTTTTATTTTTTGGACAAAAATTTATAATTTATATGGCAAAACAACGTTTGCCAGGTCAGCTAGTAACTCATATAATTTTTAAGCTCTTCATCGGTTTTTTTTTTAAATACAAATATGTTGAAACAGCAGCAGTGAATCAACAGGAATCACATCGTCATGAATTTTAATTTTGTTATATTTCGCCAATAAAGGAATTATTATATCTTTCCTTGATAATTTCAATTCGCGAAAATTTTTTCCCTCTGTTTTCTTCATTACATTTAAACAGTGGCGGCTCGTGATATTGTCTGCAGAGGAGGCTTGATATTTTGAAAGACAATTAACTTGCAATGTGATTACAATTTGTACATTTCTACAAGTAAAATATATTAATTTGGAAGATTGGAAGATTTGCTGCTTCTTCCAAAGGGAGGCTCAGCCTCCCCTGACGAGCCGCCACTGCATTTATACCTTTTTCAAAAGCGTCGTAACAATTTGTATTTTTATCTTCAGTAATTCCGGTAGCAATGGACGTAACAGCATCTGTATCAGGAAAAGGGCTGTGTTGCTTGAAGAAGCCCACCAATATTTTTACATTGACAACATCCCTTTCTATTCTAGCATCTGTCGAATCACTATGCTGATGACTTTTCTTGAATAATATATCACAAAAATGTTCTATGCCTTCAATAATATCTTGGCTATAACGGACAACTCACTTGATTTTTGCAATTAAAAATCTAGAACTACGTCCGTAAAGTTGAACATTGCAGCTGTCGCTGTCGTTCTCCCTTCCACGTTTTACTACCTGTTTAAGGTCCCTACGACCATAATTACACTCAGGTATCTTTGAAAAATATTCTTCTATGTATATTTAGGTGAAATTCAACGTATACATAAAAAAAATATTATTTAAAATAAAATTATATGCTAAAATATTAATTTTTTAGTTTTTTGTTCAAATAATGACAAAATCAAAAGCACAAAAAAATTTTTGGTAAACTTTGAAATATATAGTATAAAAAACAAAATCCCACCTCGACCATATAAATTCATTCACTGTAACAGAAGTCCGAGGTCAAAACCCCCAGGCGCTCCACTACTGGTAGCCAGTTGAACTCTACAACCTTAGAAGTAAAAAAGTTGAACAATTCCTTCTTGTTCATTGAGTCACGGAGAAAATCCATCCAATTTCGTGGCAGTTTGGTGTTGCCAGATACTTTCCTTCGAATCCCCTCACCTCTTCTTTCCCGGGTACACTCCTTTCAACTGTCTGGAATGTAGGTGTCCCAAACAGCATCTCACTTTTGGGTATTCTCCAGCTGCTTATGAAGGTAAGGTAGAAATATCTTATTAGTATACTGATTGAAGGTGTCGGCACTAGTAGTGGGCAGGCAGTGGACGATGACCACACCGTCAAGAAATTTGAAGGGGGCTCTGGTTGACCTGGCAGTATTCCAGCCTTGTTGGTTGTCAAATGAAGCTTACCAAAATTTGAAATGGAAGGAGGAAATGACTGTATCTCAAGCGCAAGAAACTCATCCAAATGAGATTCCCGGTTCTGCATAGATGTATATAGTTGACTAAATAGTTTCACATTTTTCTGAAGCACTTTCAGCTTCTTCCCATGCTGAGATGTTGCTTTATGCTTTGGTCTCTTGAAGAGTGCAAGAGAATCTTACTTTTTATGGTTTTTGCAGTAGTGGTGCCTCGAAAAGAAAGACTCACATGTGATACTTTGTTGTGTTTGTCGGCCATTTTGGATTTTAATGCTGTACATGAAAATTTTTAGAAATTCTAGAGGGCTCCTAGGCTAACAGTATGCCCTAAGGTAGTTTCATACCAAATTTGGTGCTTTTATCCGCCAGGTAACGGTAATTTCAATAAGCCACCTTACTATACTACTCACATGGTAACATAAAACTGTATCTTTTACACTGTGTATTGAGGCTTAAATGATGGCACATAAAAAAGGGGCAGCGGAGAGCTTTCTGGCCTCGGTAAAGTCTGACTTGAGACCTTGCGTTTTAATTTATGATGATTTATCCAACAGACCCCGAGGATGAAGGAAATGGCCTTCAAAGAATCATGACGATGCTAAATAATTATTTAAAACAATTAAACTACTCCACAGATCATGATCATTATAAAATTCATTCTATTCTGATAGTAGGCAGCGATTCAAGAAGTTGTAGTGGATCTGTTAAGAATTGCATCCTGTATAATGTTTCTGTACGCAAAGACCAATTGACCGAGACGTATGGCAATTTTCAATATCAATTTTGGAATTTAAAGGTTCGAATCAATATAAAAATAGTACCATTATTATAATTAAAATCGTTTTTTTGTAGAATTAATCAATTAGAAATAAGTGTTATCATCGTGTTTGAACTTCACGTCCAACATCAGGTTTTAGCGATTTTATATAGCAGTGACGTAGCCAGGATTTTTATTCGGGGGGGGTCCGAAAATTTTTTTGTAAGTATATTATGTAGGTATTGTTATGTAGCTTTCGCACAATTCTTATGTAAATTGGCGTACAGTCAAATTGCTTGAATTTTTAATATGTTGTAGATTTCGACTTTCGGATCAAAAACTCTCATGGGCCCAACTCGATCCTATGTCTAATTTCCGAGATACTACTGCTCAAGAAATGTACAAGAATGACCTTTTGTACAATTTAAATAATTTCGAATTCATGATTCTTTTCATACATTTTATATTGTAGTGCCTGATTCGTTCTAATAGTCCTTTATAATATTTTGTACTAAAAGCATTTGTTGTTTTACTTAATAAAAATAGCGTAGAAAAAATTAAAGTTTGAAAAATGTTGGCGAAAGCGCCGGGAAATCTGTAGAAAAATAACAAGTGAAAATAATATTTGGTCATATTGGCATAACATTTTTTACATAAAGTATGTGAAAAACTTTCGGAAATTGCTTCTTTGACCTCTAACAACAAATACCCCATCAATAAATTAAAAGTTCGACAAGATACACAGAATTTTACAAGAATTTACTTATACTTGTATCTCGAATACTAGACGAGACTAGACTATATAGATCGAGATGGGTCCATGAGGGTTTTTGATCGGAAATAAGTCACACATATATATACAACATTTTAAAAATTCAGCCAATTTGACTGTTGTAGGTACGCCAATTTGCATAAGAATTGTGCGGGGTCCTTTAGTTGAACTATTCAACAACTTATATTCCAAGTAACTGATGGCGACTATGCGCAATGTAATGTGAATTTCGCTTGGCTAGTAATAAAAATAAATCGAATTTACTCATGATTCCACAAGGTTTTATACATTTGACTAAATTAAGGCTCCGCCCTGTCAATATTGCGGCAATAAATTGCAAGAAATTACGATTTGCGACGGGACTGGTTGCATGGAATGAAGATTTGTAATCGGCCAAAAAAAATTTTTGACTAAAACCGAAAATAAAATCAATATAATAATTTTATATAAATATCATGTCTATCATTTATACAAATGTCAATAAATTTCGGGGGGGGGGTCCGGACCCCCAGGACCCCCCCCCCCGGCTACGTCACTGTATATAGTTATATATAGAGAGACTGAGCAGTCTTACCTTTATCTTCTCGTTCGAGCCGGATGGTTATTAGATCGGATGTTCTTGATCTGGCCAGATTACTCTACTCGTAGTCCCATCAAATATATAACACATAACACATAAAAAATAGCGAAAGTAGCGAATTGCTTAGTATATAATAGCGAAAAAAGCGAAACGAAATGTATGTATCGAAAGCCTCGATGCGAATCCCCTTGGCGGGTTATTTTCTGTTTCTCGCGCAGGAAGGCTGACTTACTAGCGCTCTCTATATATTTCACGAGAAATCTTAGAATACAATGACCTATTTATTATTGCTAATCAAACAAAATTAATAAAACAATTACTATAATATAAACAAACAAAAAAAACTGTATTAAAGACGAAACACATCGAAACTGAGCGCTGGCGCGCGGTGCGAGAATAAAGCACACGCCTAGCGGGGTGTGTAAGAAAAAAAATAATGCTATGATTTATCATATACTGATAACATAAATACTTACTGCCCTATATATGTTATGACCTTATGACATCAAACATATTTCCTAGTCTTCAGAGACGGATATCCGCAGAGAGGTGATTTACGCGATAACCATCGTGAATCTGCGCTCGGGCACAAAATTTCTTTTTTAAAGTTCATAAGGGAAGAGACAGGAATAAAATATATAAAAACCAAGAATATATGTTCATCCAAAACTTATTAAATGTCATCTTATCGACCCTTGAAAGGAAATATGGGAAAACTTTTTACAAACTGCGTCGTCATATTGAAAAAGAAAGATTAGAAAGCTTTTCCTGTTGTTATTGACTTAAAAAGAGCAAAATCCTGTTGTGTGCTGAGTCGGAGTTTAATAAAACATCCAGCTTCGTGTTTATTTTTATTTGATATCCATATATTTTAAAACAAGCTTTTCAGAAGAACGAAATATTGAAATGCGGGTATTTAAGGGTATTGACGTTTTAAAAACGTTATGTGGTACTCATGAAAACGTAATTATAATGAAATGAAATATGAATCTGTATTATAACGTATGCATGTTATTCACATAAAAACCGCTGCCCAAGGAATCACTACTTCCACATCAGTTTTTCTATCCAAGTCTCTCACAACGAAAGAATTTTGTATGTGGAAATAATTGTTTATGGAACTTTGATAATATAATATTTGAAAAAAAAAAACAATTTAAAGATAATTTCAAAAGCAGTAAAAAAACAACAAAAACATTTTTGAAAGAATCAATGCTTTCGAAGATATTTTAAGTACGATTACTTCTTCATGAAAAAAGTGCTCATTTACGAAAAAAAAATTATTTTTTGTAGAAAAAGAAAAACAAATTAAAGCAAATTTTACTACCTACAAAGAAGTATGATTTAAATTTTTTGTAAAAACTAATATTTAGAGAGATTTAACTAAAAAGAGCACAAAAATACTCTGCCAAATTCACTGAAATATTTGTGTTTTTTTTTGTAAAGAATACGTTATTATTAGCTATACGATTGCAAAGATTTAGCCAGCCATGCCCAAAATTAGCTTCAGCACATCAAAATACTTCAGAAAAATTAGATCAGAACCTTAGGACAAGACCATTTTTGCCCTTTTTAGGGGATGAAAGGGGTGGTAGACAAAAACTGATGCGGCAGATTTTTATTCAATATCAGAATCAGTTTCAGCAAGTCAAAAACCATAGGATAAGATGGTTCGGATCAAAATAACAGCCCCTTTTTTTGTCGGCCTCTGTTATTTTATCGCTATCTAGGTAATCCCAAGAAATATTCTGATGTTTCATACAATTATTTTCCTTTTCCTTTGTTTGTATGTGTATACAGGGTGTCCCGTAATATGTTGTGTTGTAAACGTACATTATTAATAAAAAAATATTTCTGACGTTGTATCGCTTTAAACGTTAGACTTACAATAAAAATGTATATACAAAAATTGTAGGAAATTTTGTCCTCTTCAATTTTGTCTTAAACAGTTTTCCCGTAGGATCGAGCGTTGCCGAATTATTTTGAGAAAAACAATTTTTTGCACTTTTACTTCAAGATGGCGGCTCGCGCCTACCCGAGGTCGAAAACTTGCATTTTTTATCAAGGCCTTGACATAAACAACATATATCAAAACCATTACTACTCCACCTTTTGTGGGGCAAGAATCCCCATCGATTGGACTATTTTCTTGCTTTGACATTTTTTGGACTAAATTGGGAATATTTCTGAAAACAGCAATGTCAGCCAATGTTTTTCTCTACTTATGGATATAAAAACTAACAAATTAAAACCAACACGAAGTACAATAAAATGACTTAGTAGCGCTTTTTTTGCAAATTAACAATTAGTTTTATAAAAAATCATAAATAAATAATACATTAAAAAGTTTAAGGCCTTCACAAAAAAGAGATTTTTTTAGAACATTTGAATTGCATTTTTCGATAAGATAATTTTCCCGATTTCTTGTCAGATGTGTATGAATGCTTAATCTTTTAATTAAGAATGTCTGTAAGTACTGTGGGGCTAAGTTATTTGCTATTTTATATATTAATATTAGCAAATTGTTCGATTATTTGTTCAATATTTAGCCATTTTAAATTAGATAGCGTTACTTTTATTGGTTCATATATATATATATCAAATTTCAGAATTACTCTCATTATTTTATTTTGCAATATCTGCAATTTGTGAAGATCGCACTTACTACAAGAAATTAATAACGACATACAGTAGTTAAAATGAGGATAATTAATAGTATTATATACTAACAATTTGCTCCATTTAGAGAGATTGTTTGAAATTCTATAAAAATACTCAATTTTTTTGCCTATTTTCTTAATTAGAAAATCTACGTGTTTAGTGAAATTTAGATATGGATCCAAAACAATACCTAAATATTTTATTTCATCTATAAAGTCAATTTTTATATTATTTATTTTTACAAAGAAATTACGACTCATGAATGCCTCGTAACTGTTTCTAGTGTCCAAAACCATACATTTGGTTTTGGATGAATTTAATTTTAATCTGTTGTTGCATAACCATGTGTATAGGTGTTCCGTTTCTTGGTTCATCGTCTGAACTACTTCTTTATAATTTTTACCAGATACTGATATAAGTGTATCCACAGCAAATAGATTTACAAATGAATTATTTAATACATTACATATGTCGTTCATATAAACAATAAATAATGGAGGACCCAGCACACTCCCTTGAGGGACACCATATTCACTTCTGATTTTATATAATTGAACTTAGTTCGATGATACCTTTCGTCTAAATAGTTTTTAATCCAAGCCAAAACATCATTTTTTACCCCATACCTTTCACATTTTTCTATTAAATCCCACCTATTGATCGTTTCAAATGCTCGCTGTAGATCCACAAAGACACTAAGGACAATATCAATCAGAGTCATGAATTTTAGCCAACCATTTTTTTATTTATATTTTTGATACATAAACAGTTTTATAGCAATTGCTGAAACAAAATAATATAGGAGCGTTTTTTTGCAAATTTGAAATTAATTTATTTAAAAAATTTGCAGCAACCAAGCTCGGTAGCTGCTCTAATCGATCTGTTATATCAATACCTTCATTCCATATTATTGTTAATTACAATGAAATCATTTATCCATATTTTCACCAGCTCCCTAGCTATTAAAATGTTATTACACAACATTATTTTTAACTTCATTTCCTATGCTAATACAAAAAATAAACAATTTTCCTCACCAAAATAACGTGTGTTATGATGAGAATACGCATTGTGATTAAAGAATAATTCGATGTGCACTAAATTCAGGTTGCCGGATATTGCACTTTTACAATGGGATTTCAAAACTTGACTCATACTTGAGAGGTTTCTCGTGCTTAATTTCCGATAACCGAAACAATTGATTCTGTTAGCAAGAGCGGTATGCTATTCAAATTTATTTAGAAATTAAGCAAAATTATCGAACGCTTTTAAGTAAAGTTTAATTTTAAATCGATATTATTCAAGAATGAACCGATAAAAATCGAAAAAGAAATGTTGCATATAGTACCTTTTAAGAAAATATTATTTAGGTATTAAGCAAATCACAACTTATACGCTTTTTTATTTATTAAGAAATCACCTACTTTCTGAATATTGTTTCCCTAATCTGGGCACGCTAATATACTAGTTAGGTAAATACTTTAAAACACTATTGAATTACATGATAGGATTCTTAGCATTTTAAAGCAAAACAATATATTGAAAATGCTTAAATCATCAATTTAAATTCAGTCATTCATACTTTTTTATTAAATATGAAATCATCTACTTTCTGTATATTGGTACCTTAATCTGGTCACGCTAATACACTACTTAGGAAAACACTTTGAAAATCATTTATTTAAAAAAATTTTTTCGAACTCGTTAGTTCTCATCAGTAGAGTATAGAAACATTCATTCATTTTTTACAAGCCTATTCTTGATTTATTTTTACAAATAATTATTTTTTATCTATTTGCTTTTATCATGTTTAGAGAATATTATTTAGGTATTAAGCAAATCACAATTTGTACACTTTTTTATTTATTATGAAATTACCTACTTTCTGTATATTGTTGCCCTAATTAGCGTGTCCAGAACGCTAATATACTAGTTAGGAAAATACTTTAAAACACTCATTATTGGAGAACCAATCAAAACAACTACTCTTCTAGCTAATATTGACGAAGTATTGAATTATATGATAGGATTCTTAGAATCTTAAAGCAAAAAAAAATGTATTGAAAATACTTAAATCATTTATTTAAATTCAGTCGTCATACTTTTTATTAAATATGAAATCATCTACTTTCTGTATATTGGTACCTTAATCTGGTCACGATAATATACTACTAAGGAAAACACTCTAAAAGAGACTCTACTAGACACTAGACTCTACTAGACATGAATGCGGCTTTCAGTTTTTTTGTGGAGACTATGATATGGTGCTATAATATCAGTTGTCCCATTAAAAAAATAACAGTTTATACAAATAAAAAATTAAACAATACAGAATGGCTCACTAAAGCCATAGTAAAACGAAGTAACCACATAAAAAATCTGTATTGGCGCAGAATCCTACTGTAGATACTAAAAAAAATATATATTGAAGAAAAAAGTAAGTACAAAGAAAATATAAGAAATGCTAAACAAAATTATTATACCAGAAAAATAAACAACTCTACCAATAAATCAAAAACGTCATGGAGTATTGTAAATTCTAAATTAAGTCGGAAACCCCAAGCAAATAAAGACATCAGTCTTAAATATCAAGACAAAACCGTATCAGATAACAGAGAAGTACTTGATATGTTTGCTGATTTTTTCTCAACAAATGCGTCCCAAATGTTATACTAACATTTTGGCTCAAATCTTTCTCTCCCCTGTACAATATCACCACAAAATGAACAATCAATTTATATTGCACCAATTACGGCGGATGAAATAAATAAAATAATTATGAACTTAAAAAATAAAAAGTCTGTTAGTTTTGACGGCCTAACTGCGAACTTACTGAAACAGGTTAAAGATAACATTATTGAGCATCTTACTTTTTTATTCAATCTGTCAATAAATGAGGGATAATTTCCGGACATACTCAAACAGGCACTGATAACATCTCTCCATCTGATGAACTTGAAAATTATAGACAAATCTCTATTTTAAGCGCCACTGCAAAAATATTCGAAAGAACTATATATAATAGAATAAACTTGTTTGCGGAGAAAAATAATGTATTAACTGTAGCTCAACATGGTTTCCGTGAAAATAGATCCACAGAAACAGCAACGTGTCATTTGCTAGACTATGTGTACGTAAATCTAGATAAAGGTAGATATCTTGTTTCTTTACAATTTGATATATCGAAAGCCTTACCATAAATAAAGACCTGCTAAAGCATAAACTTTACAGCATGGGGATTAGGGGTAGCATTTTAAATTGGATAATGTCCTACATGGAAGGCAGAACTTTGAGGGTAAAACTAGGGGAGGATCTGTCAGAAGTACAAGAACTAGTACTTGAAGTTCCTCAAGGATCTGTCTTGGGACCTTTATTGTTCATGATATATATGTTAATAATTTACCTGAGCAAATAACGAATGGTCACCTTACTATGTTTGCAGATGACTTCACAGTCACCATAGCTTCTGATACACTTGAGGAGCTCCAAGAATAAGTAAGAAAAACCCTAGAAGAAGTTTATATCTGGTCTCAAAGAGATAAATTAATTTTAAATGAGTCAAAGACAGTTTTCATAAATTTTTATATTCAAAAACCATTACCTGATAATACAACACAATGTAGTGACATAACATTAACTCAGTGTACTAAACTTCTTGGTACGTATATCGATTCTAAATTAACATTTGACACCCATGTAGAACATGTTTGTAAACAGTTAAATAAAGCATATTTTGCTATTATGCAAATGAAAAATACATTGAATGAAGAATGCTTATTAAATATGTATTATGCTCTTGCATATTCACATATAGCGCACAACATTCTTTGCCGGGGAAGTTCTACATAACTTGATAGAGTTTTTCTATGTCAGAAAAGAATTATTAGATTAATTAGAGTTATAGAGAAAGCTGTAAAAATACTTTCAGAAAAAAGAAAGTATTAACTGCACCTTGTATATACATATTAAAATGTCTAATGTATGTGAAGAAAAATATGAACTTATTTGAGACGTTAAATACTAATCATGATTATAATACTAGACACGGCAACTTTTTAAGTATTCCAAGACATTTAACGATTTGTTTTAAGCGATCCCCAAAATACAACTGTATTTCTTTTTACAATAATTTACCTGAGGAAATAAAAAATATTGAAAATTATGACAAGTACAAAAAGGCAATAAAACAGATATTAATCAAAGGAGGGTATTATAGTGTAAAAGAGTTTTTACAACGGTGAACTCTACTCTACTTTACTTAACTACTTCTTATTTTCATTCTGTATATGTAGTACATGTATTTTGTTTTTATATTTTTTTATGATGTGACTATGTTTGTTGATTGTCCATAAGTAACGTTATATACAAATTATCCGTATTGTTGACTTGCCATATATACTGTATTGTATCGACATGGTTAATAAAGTATTATTATTATTATTGTATTATTATTAAAACACTCATTGAAGAACCAATCAAAACAACTACTCTTCTAGATAATACTGACGAAGTATTGAATTATATCATAGAATTCCTAGCATTTCAAGTCAAAAAAATGTATTGAAAATACTTGAATCATTTGTTGAAATTCAGTCATTAATAAAAAATAATTGTAAAAATAAATCAAGAGTAGGCTTGTAAAAATTAATGAATGTTTCTATACTCTACTGATGAGAACTAACGAGTTCGAAAAAACTTGTACAACTTTTCTAGAGTTGAAATAGAATGTAAGGTTCAATAATTGTCGTGAACGACTGAATTTCAATAAATGATTTAAGTATTTTCAATATATTTTTTGCCTTAAAATGCCAAGAATCCTATCATGTAATTCAATACTTCGTCAGTATCAGCTAGAAGAGTAGATGTTTTGATTGGTTCTCCAATGATGAGTGTTTTGAAGTGTTTTCCTAAGTAGTATATTAGCGTGACCAGATTAAGATACCAATATACATAAAATAAATGATTTCATATTTAATAAAAAAGTATGAATGACTGAATTTAAATAAATGAAGTAAGTATTTTCAACATATTTTTTTGCGTTAAAATACTAATAATTCTATCATGTAATTTAATACTTCGTCAGTATTAGCTAGAAGAGTAGTTGTTTTGATTGGTTCTCCAATAATGAGTATTTTAAAATATTTACCTAACTAGTATATTAGCGTGCCCATATTTGAGCAACAATATACAGAAAGTAGGTAATTTCATAACAAATAAAAAAGTGTACAAGTTACGATTTGCTTAATACCTAAATAATATTCTCTAAAAATTATAAAAGCAAATAAATAAAAAATAGTTAATTATAAAGTAAGTACCTTTTAATATATTTATATGATCTGAGAACAATAATTATTGAATAACGAAGTTGCGGCCGTGGCCGACTGCGAAAACATTTTGTACGAATAATCCACAATTTGCTTTTACGGTGTCACCAAGATTAAGTACACAGTCAGCATATTTTTTTAAAATTATATTAATGGCATTCTTAAATGAAATTGATATTATATAACCGAATGCACGTAAAATTCGTTCAAACCTGGGAGACACACTATTTTACAATTTTGACGTCTCGTACACGGTTGTACTTTTGGATACTTAATTAAAATTATAAGTTCAGTTAAAAAAAAAATGTACACATCTGGGGCAATAACAAATAAGGCCCTCAATACGGGGTATTCTATACATGCTATTTTACATATGTAATTTTGAAAATAAAATGTTCCGTATTTGTTTATTTGATATTTGAGTTCAACATGTTATAAAATGAATTTCTGTACAATGTTTTACGTGCGTAGACCGTCTCTTCCACAGTAACGTTTGTTAGATTTTATTTCAAATTTGAAAAATATGTAAAATAATATAAACTATGCAACATTTTGCTTAAACACCCGAAAATACGAAAATATATAAAATATCGAAATATATAAAGGATATCGTGTTCTTTAGGTGAACTAACTTTGAGTAGGTTAGGTGATATTCCATTTTACTTTAATAGTATATTATGCAACGAACATTTAATGATGACTATTAAGACACGAGCATGAGAATTATGCTATAGCGATAGCGACTCACTCACTCACTCACTCGCTTTCTTATTACTACGGAAGACAGAAGTTTCTGTGGAGACCATGAAAAACAATATACAACAAGAAACAAAAATATTTTTATATGTACATGAAATAAAAACGATGTTATAAAAACAACTGTAATATACGTATATTCCAACAAAATTTCATTTTATTATAGCTTTTGCTATAAATTGGTGACCCCGACGAGCACACAATCTTCTGATCTGACGTGATCATATTAATTAATGAAATTAGTTGATGGGTAAGCAAAAACCATTTCTATACTCGAAGATCGATATGAAGAAATTATAAATTATTTCAAAAACCCAAGCAAATAGAGATATAGACCGTATTTCAAAAAGAAGATCTTATTTAAATTTAAGAGAATACCCATACCTGATAACCAATAAACCAACTCCGACAATTCTGGAATTTTTCCAACCCATTGAAAGAAGTTAGAAAGCAAAAAGAAACGGTTAAAACTTATTTTATAATTTTGTTACTATAAATTGACGCACATCAACATCCCAGATTTGAAACCATTATAATACTACTATAAATTGAGTCCAGATGATGTTAACCTTTTCATTTAAAGAAGAATATAAATAAGAATATAAAGAAGAATACACAGAAAACTGGTAAGTGAGTTAACGTACATCTCCCTTTTTAACTTAAGAAAACCGTGAATCAACCAATCGTCAATCAACTAATTATGCCAATACAACCTTCAGAGGAGGATTTTCCTCAAACCCATTATGTCACATCTGTCAAGCTACCCCCGTTTTGGAAATCAAAACCTGAAATTTGGTTTACTCAAATCGAATCATAGTTTTCTGTTGCAAAGATTGTCAATGACAAAATAAGTACGACCAAGTTACAGCTAATTTGCCGTTAGATGTGATAGATAATATATACGATATAATATCTAATCCTCCTGAAACAGATTTATATATCAACTTAAAGAAAATTTTGATTTCAGGTTTATCATCGAGTGAGGAAAAACGTCTAAACGATTTACTCTCAGGTTCCCAGATGGGTGATCTGAAGCCGTCAGACTTCTATAGATCCATGCTGAATACTGTCGGAGGTTTCAGCATGGTTAGTCAAGAGTTATTAATAAAATTATGGAAAAGACGTTTACCTCAAACCGTGTATCGCTATTACAGCGTCAGAGAAAACGGACACCAAAGAGACTCTCGAAATTGCAGATCGGATATGGGAGTCTTGTCAAAATTCGATGGTCGTGTCATACTCAAAAAATCCTCTTGACTCCGAATCAACCCCATTATCGGATTTAACTACTATCGTCAAGAATTTTTCAGTTACCTTTCAAGATTCAATAAATCAAGTCTTACAAAGAAAAGAAATTTTTCATTCTCGATTAAACTCTTTAGAATCCAGACTTTCTAATCAATCTTTCGAGCCTCAACCTTCTACTTCATACTGCAACAATTGCAAAAGTAGAAGCAATTCACAAACTCGTGTTTCTAATCGCAATCGTTCACCCAACCGTAATAATGTTCCCAGGAAGTTTGATCGTACGGATAGTACTATTTGTTACTACCATCAACTTTATGGTGCCAATGCTTATCGTTGTGGAGGTGAATGGTGTAAATTCAGTAAAAGTTGTAAAATCATCAATCTTGACTGAAGTTTGATAATTTTATGACGTCTGACTTTGACTTTTCTGGCAGCAAACGTCGTCTTTTTATTTATGACAGATCTAACAACTTGAACTTCCTAATCGACACTGGGGCCGATTTATCTGTAGTGCCACGTAATGTTTTCACAGATTTTAAAAAGAATTTTGATACGATATTAACTGCGGCTAACGGTTCAACTATTTATACATACGGAAAGAAATTGTTAAAAGTCAATCTAAACTTACGCAGATTATTACCTTTCGTTTTCAATATCGCAGATATCGACATTCCGATTATTGGAGCGGACTTCTTGTCTCATTTTGGTTTAGTTGTCGATCTTAAAGGAGTCCGAATAATAGGGGGTGTATATAGCGATAGCGACTCACTGACTCACTCGTTTTCTTATTACTACGGAAGACAGAAGTTTCTGTGGAGACCATGAAAAACAATATACAACAAGAAACAAAAATATTTTTATATGTACATGAAATAAAAGCGATGTTATAAAAACAACTGTAATATACGTATATTCCAACAAAATTTTATTTTATTATAGCTTTTGTTATATATGCCTTGAGTCGTAGGCGAATATCATAATGAATGCAAGTGTCTTAATAACCATTAAACGTAGTTGCATACACTATTTTTTCTATGACTAGTTATAATAAAATAGAAAATTAACACTTTATTTCTGAAATTTATTAATTATAGATTACAATTTAGGAAATATTATGAAAACTAAACTTAGGAAATATTATGGATTATACAGGCACACAAAATAAAAAAAGTGATCTTTTTCTGGTATTCCTTTGGGTAACTCATATGTATCTCGACGTGGTGAACACGAATCTCCATTTGCTCCATTGGCCACCATGTTTTTGTAAATCGCGAAAATAACCTAAAAGAACCCTCATAATTTAGGATATTTTCGCGATTTACTAAAAATTGGTGGGTAAGTTAGCTAAACGGATACCCGATTCGTATTCAGCATGTTGAAATACGTGGGGGATACCCAACGGAGTATGTATCTGTGTAATAAATATATGAATATCACCGGATCCTCCGCCATTTTCTAGAAAATCGCGTATTCAAATATTACCCACCAATTTTTAGTAAATCGCGAAAATAACCTAAATTATGAGTTTTTTTAGGTTATTCTCGCGATTTGCAGTGTTCAGCACGTCCAAATATATATGGGTTACCTAATGGAGTACCCATTAAAATTATATTTTCGGACTTAATATTTTACGAAATTTCAGTATTTTTTAAATTTGGATAAAATTTTGGACAGTTCTGAACAACTTTCATTAATCAGAAAATGCCGAATACGATTTTTTTATTTTTTCCGCTTATTTTGGACCGCACACAAAGAATGATGTAAATTACATAGAAGCAAATAGACGAATGGTACATTTACAGTCAGTAACAATTAAAAAAATATTGAATTATTTTAGATGCATTATTAAGAACACTAGCAGAAGTTGATACAATGGGCACTTGTTCATAATAATATATAAAAGATAAAAAAGATTTAAAATTATTTAAAATGCTTTTTGGCCATATAACTAAATCCTAATTTGATCTATAATTGATAGTATAGGAGCATATGTAGAAAAATTATCCTCCGTGGCCGAAGGGGAGGTGCTTTTTTAATAAAAAAAACTATCTATACATGAATAATTTCTATGGTGTCACTTCGTGGTGTGTGGCGTATAGCATTAATGGCACCAACAAAATGGCCACCATTTAGATTTATAAAATCGACATTATCTCAGTTATTTATTAGCCGATTTTCTTTTGTTATAGCTCATATTAAAGATAATTAAAATATCAGTGTTTTCTCTTAAGTGAACAGTATTCTAAATATTTAGATAAATATGGTTCTGCAACGCAATAATTGTACCTTTTCTTATGTTATTAGGAAATATAACCAATAAATATGTGTAAAATTTGGTTCAAATCGTAAAAAAAAATAAAAAGTCATAAGGGTGCTCCCATTTTAAGTGGATCACACTATATTAGATACATTTGATCACTACAAATTTTGTTAATCCTGGTGACAACATTAATATCAATTACATTAAATAAAATAAAAACGAATTTTTGTCTATATTTATTATACACCATATTTTGTAAGCAATTCTGTTGCAGTTAAAATATTGATTAAAAGTTTTTTTTACAGATCCGTCTCCACTTAAGAATAACGAGGGGATGGTTCATTCGGGTGTGAATACGTATTTGATTAACAATTTGTTTGAATAATCTAAAATTGACACACGTACTGCCACTGGGATTAAATACACAGCCAATATATATTTTTTGTTTTTATTGTTCATATAGGTATTCACAGTCCGCAACGCCTGAATGCAAATTGTACTAGTCAGATTTATTTTTATAGTTAACAATTTTTCAACAATCCTTATAGCACGGGAGCCATCGACCAAAATTTCTCGTCATCGCGACATGGACAAATCCATAAAAACTGTTTAGTTTAAGGGAACATAGGAAACTTTGTTATGTAAAGCAAAGCTCTGGCGTGTTGCGGATGTGGTAGAAAAACATTTTCCGTCGCTAAAAAAAATCGCGTAATTTTTTTATAGCACCTCGTCCGTTTTTAATGGAATCCTATTCAAAATATAAAAACAAACAAAAGTCCGTGAAGAACTGAAATTTTTAGCCTTGTAGAAACCTGATAAATGTAGTATTAGTTGTTAAAAAAAATGGCTTGACCGAGTTACAGCGACATGGCTAAAACCTTATTTAAATGGTTGACCAGGATCTATACATCCTAAAAAAAGTCTAAACGAACATTTTCCGTGTTGCACGATTGTACAAAATGAAATGGAGTAATCTCTTACTCTGCATGTTTCGGCCATCACGCGCTAGATGTATGAAGAAAACTGACCGCGGGAGAAAGATAAAAAAGATCCAAACGATGTGCGACATCTTTGAGATCCGTAAATTTGTCTTTTTCCTTTCTCACTGCCGTGGTATAGCTACACGCGTGTCTTCCGCCTTCTTTATACCTCTATGTCTATGCCTCCACCTTTACAGCTATACAGCTATACTAGAATTCATTTTATCTGTGAGGCTTCATATTTAGTGCTTCGCACCCTATTTCAATTTTGCCTCTAGTAGAGTAAGTGAAACTTTTAAATCCCAGCCCGAAAACGATGTAATGAATTCCCAAATTTTTTTTTTCAACGTGCTTCATAAAGTATGTAGATAATAATATATATTGTCATTTTTCCTTCTTTCCTCGAAAAAAAAAAAAAAACAAGAAACACACAACCTGATAGAGAATCAAATTATAAGAAAGAAAGATCTTATACAGTTTTTTGGTAAAATGCATATTTTTCGAGACATTGCGAACTGAAAATTGCAATTTTCACCCCCCTAAAATCAGTATTCCTAGACATTTTTTTTTAAATTACTCGAAAAATGTGGACTTTAATAAAAAATGCAAGGGTACAAAATTAAAGATTTTACTAAAACAAATCGAATGGTTTTTTTATTTTTTTTCTCTGATGTTTAGTATTGCAAATATGGCATTTTCAAAATGGCGATGAAACGTTCAGAAAAAATATACAACGTTAAAATCTAAAATTACTCAAAAATTTACACTATGAGAAAAATTGTAAAATTGTAAAAATTAAAGGTATTGAAATTTTCTTTCGATTGAGACGTATTACGATCTTTTATAATGAAAACTAAAAAAGTTACAAACAAAAAGGTAGCGCATTTAAAAATTTGTGCGCCATTTTTTTTTAGTCTTATTGCTCTAATTTCTTATTAATTTAAATTTTTTAAAAACCCTTTTAGATATTGTATGCATATTATTACTAACATGGTCAAATTTGTTAGAATTTCTAAAATAATTATTTTTCATTCTGTACCCATTTTCAATAATGAAAAAAAATTTTTTGAAAAAAAATCGGATTTTTGGAAATTGCTCAGAAAATATATATTTTTTTAAATGGTAAGAGTACAAAAATGAAGCTTATATGTATAAAAAAAGAAAAGTTTGTTTTTTTTTAATTTCCCTACGACAAACTGTTCCATACTACGGGAGCCCACCCTAAGTGTCCGTGCACCACCCCCCCCCCCCCCCCCCGATCCTTTAGGACAATGTTTTTCATAAAGATTAAAGCCTAAGAAACAATTTAAGACATGTCCTAAAAAAAAAATTGACTGCACTTTCAAAATGGCGTCCGTTTAAAAAAAGAAAATTTGCAAATATGGTTTTTGTCATTTAACACAAAAACTAAAAAAGATGGAGAAAAACTTTCTGTACAAAAAACAAAGTGCATAAAATTTTCTACAATTTTGTTCCTATGCAATATTTGGATAGGAGTTACCGTTTTCCAGATACCACTGTTGCCGTTTTCGAGATAAATGTCTGCAAATTATAATATTATTATTATTATTAATTTTTTTCAGTTTATTTTATTTTATTTTTATGTTAATAATATAAAATTATATTATGCGCCTTATAATAATTGTCACAGTTTTTCCTCTAGGTGATTTACTGATATATGAATTTCCATGTTTTCTTAATTTTAGACTCATTTATCTGGAAAATGGTAACTCCTATCAAAATATTGTATAGATACAAAATTGTAGAAAATTTTATGCACGTTGTTTATTGTGAAAAAAGTTTTTGATCATCTTTTTTAGTTTTTGTGTTAAATGACAAAAACAACATTGGCTACAGTTTTTTTTAACATATGGCCGCCATTTTGAAAGTACAGCCAGTTTTTTTTTGGGGGGACATGTCTTAAATTGTTCCTTAGACTTTAATCTTTATGAAAAACATTGTTCCCAAGGATCGGTGGGTGGTGCACGTACAGCTAGGGAGGGCTCCCCGACTACCAGAGATATAAAGGTTTAAAGGTGGCGCTTGAGCGCATACGCAAGAAAATTATTTATTTAAAATTGAAATATCTCAAAAACTAGAGGATTGATAAAAACATGATATAAGAATGAAATGAAGCTTATAAAAAAACGAAGAGATTGGGTTTTTATTTTTTCCTACGACAAACTGTTCCAGAGATCTGACAGTTTGAAATAATGTTGAAATATTTCAGTTTGTACGTTTGTATTAAATGACTATAGTAGGTAGAGAAATGAGCAATAGTCGTCTATTTTTTCGAAGAGTACGCAGAAAAAGCGGGTTGCATTTCATTTTGGCATGTTTATAGTGCAGATTAAAAATATTATTTAATTAGTTTACTTAATTGTATTAATTTGATTTATTTATAACAATCTGTATTTTTAATAAAATTGGACATATTACTATACTTTTTTGTGACCATTTGTAATCCAACATTTTTTAAATAAATTTAGACCTCGTAGTCATATTCAACGACCTAGAAAACATAAATTTATAGATTTTCGTCAATTTATTTGTAACATTAGAAGAATTATTAATTTTTCAGTATTTAAGGGTGGTTTCAACCCCTGATATTTTCATCTTTCCCATGTTTTGACCTCATAGTCATATTCAGCGACCTCAAAAACTTAAGTATATGGATTTTCGTGATTTTAAAATTAGAAAAATTATTAATTTTTCAGTTTCTAGAGGTGGTTTCCACCCTTAAAAATAAAAAGCGGGTAATGCGACAATATAGATTTTGTTGTACGTATTTTATAAAGCATATTGCAAAAAAAATTAAGGAAATTTCTTTCATCGTTTTCAGGTCGGGAATTTTACCATTTTTACTGCTTCGCTTACTTTTATTTGACATTTTTTGAAAATTTTACATTTTTTTGAAAATTTGTCATTTTTTATAAATAATATTCGTAATCTACTTTTTGTACTTAACATTTTAAATAATATTTGTAATATGTAAAAAAATAAGCAATTTTTCTTCAATGACCTTTTAAGCTCATTATTAGCGGCGAGGTGTGAAAAAAGTTTGGTGCAAAAGATGTTCCTTTGTTATCAAGGCACAACAGTTCCAAAAAATAGGGGATCCCATTTGAAAAAGTGGAGGTGACCTTGAGATCCTAGATGTGCCTCCACCAAATCGCAAAAAACCATCCCACCCGATTCGCCCCTCCAGACCCTACAACTTTTCTCGGAAAATTTTTCCCCGCATCCATCCAGCTGGTTAGTTTCTCAATTATCACTCTGTATACGAAAAAAGTTCACGGGGGAAAAGGTTGAAGTTCAAACTCAAGGGGTTGTAATGTTCCTCGCGTTAGTTAGACTTACCTCTTTGCTTTCCCTCCCTATGGACCCTTTTCCCCATAGAGTCTGGTAGGTTTGGCTCTTCAATTTCCTCTACCCTGCTAGTAAGATTTGCCTCTGTATTTTTCCTCCCTTCTGCATGTGAGTGTGATTGTGTATATGAGTCTATTCACGCACCCAAGTTACATTTGCAAGATTCCGACAAATTACATTAACATGAAAACACAAAACACCCATATTACGACTTTCTAACGCGACGGAAAATTGATTTTCGGGGAACAACAACGCAGAAAACGTCCGTTTCAATTTTTTTTACCTAGGTCTAAATCCTACCAATGACTTAATCAAGGAAACGAATGGGTCGCGATACTTCGAGGGAACCGCAACAGATTACATTTTACAAATTCATTCACTCCCACGAGCAACGTTCAAATTGTCCGTTCTCATTTTTTTATGATTGTTTTGAGCGGAAATTCTCAAATTACACTGAAAACTGACGGGTCGCGATGACAACATTTTCTACTTCCAAATTTATTGGAAAATTTTCCAATTTTCTCTTCATTAGGCGCTTGTATAAGGCGGAAAATGTCCGTTCAAATTTTTATAGAGTTCCAAACAGCTTTCTTCAACACAAAAACTAGGAAACAGACGTGTCGCGATAACAATTTTAGCCCATTTTTTTTTATGTGTTCAGTACTGTTTTTCGATCGTTTTGCAACATTGAAGACTTCCGCCATAAAGGACTTTTTTCTTTATTTGAGTATAAACTGTCCGAGAAAGTTTGAAATTCTTATGTCGCGATGAGGCTGAAAATCCTGATCGATGGCCCCCGCACATGTTAATCGAATTTTCAATAAAAGAATCACAATCAAAGGCTACTTATTGGTATGTCCTTTGTACGTACTTCTATTTAGGCAACTAATTTCCTAACTATATCCTATGACAAATATGGAATTAGGAAGATAGTAAAATAATTACTAGCATTTTACTAGTAAAAACCATTTTCTTTCATTCGTCCATTTTTAGATACGTATTCAAAATTACTAATGCGGAACTCAATTTAACCAAATTAAATTAAGCTAATGATAAATTCAAATTGTTCTGCTTAAGACTTTAAACGTTCATTTTAATATTACCCTATTCCAGCTTTCCTCAGTCTTAAAATCATATTACAGGAATCTTCCGGTCTGGGGTTTATGGGCTCCCTCTGCAACTCAGCGTCGTTGAATAGATTAACTTTACCACTTATTGTGAGATCATTAAATAAGAGTCTGGTCTCCAAACTGGAGTTTCTTGGGTTATATCTGCATTTGTCCACGCGTACCTAGAATTAGAGAAAGTACATTTATTACACGCTACATTTAAGAAATTGTGTTTCTACACTGAAAAAAATATGTTCGTAATATTAATGAGTGAAGGTTCATTGGCTGAGAATATATGAATCTTTTTATTCATAAAATGAACGTTCATTAATACCATTTACACATTTTTTTAACACTATGTAAACCCACATTATATTAATAAACGGATTCATTAATTTCCAGCCGATTTATTAATATCACGAACGTATTTTTTTTAGTGTAGAATTATACAGTGCGTGACTTCAGTACATATTCCATGGTGTTATTTTAGTTAATTTTCAGAAAAAAAGTGCCCAAAAATTCTTTATTTTTGACATGCAGTGTGTCGAAATTTTCAAAAAAATATAGAATGTTTCTTGTATTTAATATAAGAATAATTTTGTTTTTTTTAATTCCAATACTCCGTATCTCCAAAACAAAGAATTTTTGGATGCCTGTTTCTATGAACCTTTTTTTAAAAATTAGCTAATCAAAACACCCTGAAATATTTTAACGTACTTAAGTTACACCCTGTATATTTGTTGTGTTTCCAAGAACTCCTTTCTAACAGCTTTTTCATTACCAGAACGTAATAGAAGTAGTCCATACGAAACTTGCAAAAAAAGTGTAAAACCCTAAAAGTGCAGGGTAGCGATCAAACATGACCCCGTTTTCGAGGACACGATGGTGATAGTCGCGCGGTCCTCCCCCCCCCCCCCCTTCGAACTACCCCTTAACGCAAAAAACCACTCCTTTTTTCGATTTTTTCTCGGATTTTTCGTTGTCAGGCATGCGAGAACTTGTTGGATCGGTTATTCTTGAGGAAACTCAATACGTCCTGTAAAACTTTGCAACCAGACATCCTAACGACCAACGGGGGTTGAAACCACCCCCTCTCACAATACCGGAACATGCAAAAAACATCCAAACATGCTGAAAATCGTTTTCTACACTTTTTCAAGGCCGGGGAATACGATGCTGATATTATTTATCCTCCCACCCCTAACCAGCATAATGTCACCCATTTTCCCCATTTTTCGTTATCAGGCATGCGAGGACTTGTTGGATCGGGGTTTTCCAATACCTACGTATGCGTACAATTAGTCCTTAACCCATATATATTGCATTTAATTATATTTCTCATGGGTCCTCAATACTGAGGACGTAACAAATGGAAGGTATATGCCGAGAATACACAACCGACGGTTACGGCTCATATTTTGTGCGTCGGTCCTCGCTGGATCGCTGTATGGAGGCCGCGTAAGAGGAAGACGACTCCCCTCTTTATGATTTAATAAATTAAAATTTATTAATAGTACTATATAACGCATGTCTAGAATAAGAATTAAAATCATGTACATAATATATAATAAAAAAGTGGACTATGCACATGCACGAATATATATACATGCGCATAGCCCATTATATCAAACTCCTTTTAAGCTGCAATAAAAAAATTCCTCTTCCTAGAAAACATGGTCCATTGAGCGCTTGTGATCTCACTATAAGAAAAACTGATGGTTTTGGGCATGCAAGGGTAGTTTTTGAGGAGTAAGAGAGAAAACAGGGGATATCTCCTTCTCCTTGAGGGACACTTGAGGATTCAGAGAGGAGGTGCTTTCAACCCCCCTGGGGTCATTAGAATGTCTGGTGGCAAAATTTTACAGGACAGTTTCTTCAAAAAAAAACCCAATCTAACAAGTCCTCGCATGACTAAAAACGAAAAATGGGAAGAAGGGGGTGGTTTCATGCATTTAGTGGGGTAGTTGGTTAGGGGTGGGAGGTTAAATAATATCATCATCTGTTCCCCGCCATTGAAAACGTGTGGAAAACAATTTTCAGCACGTATGGATGTTTTTTTCATGTTTCGACATTGAGGGAGGGAGTGGTTTCAACTCCCGTGGGTGGTTATGATGTCTGGTTGCGAAATCTTACAGGACATATTCAGATTCCTTAATAGAAATCCGATCCAAAAGTCCTTGCATGACAATGAAAAATCGAAAAAAGAGAAAATATTTGCTTCAGAGGGGAAATTTCAGCAATTTGGCGGAACAAGACACTTATTTTGTTTTTTTTTTTAAAGGAACCATTGTAGTGGTGTAAAAAAATAATTGCTTCATGGGTATCATGGCTTTATGTAGGTATCTATATCTATAAACGAATACCCTGACTGACTGACAGATCTATCAACGCACAGCTCAAACCGCTGGGTCTAGAAACTTCAAATTTTGCAGAGGTTCCTCGAATGACGTAGGCAACCACTAAGAAGGGAATTTTCGAAATTTACCTCTAAGAGGGTGAAAAAGGGGGTTAAAATTTTAGGCTTTTTCGGAAACGGTTAGATCTAGATGCGTGTTTGACAGAAATATTTTTTGTTGAAATCTATTAGATACGTGTAAGACGAAATTTCTATTTTCACTTTTTGAAGGGGTGAAAACGGGGGGTGGCAAATGGTCTAAAGAGTACCCGTATCTCTGAAATCACGAAGGTCACAAACGTGATATTCCATTGAAGGGCTCTTCTGAGGAAATAAGGAGACACGTATTCGACGGTTTTCAAAAAGAGAGCACTCGAACGGGTGAACATGGAGAGGAATGTTTTTAAGCATGAAATTTGACACATAACCGCTCATGTGCTTTATTGTCGATTAAAATAATTATTTCTTCGTTTAACTCGCTCTAACACAAAAAAGGAATAATAAATTGTTATTAGATTGCGATGCGCAGTGGGTTTCCCCGAGTACTATGGATGCGCAATGGGTTTCTTCGAGTACTATGAATGCGCAATGGATTTCCCCGAATACCATGGATGCGTAATGGGTTCCCTCGAGTGTACTTACTGAGTACTATAGGCAGGCCCCCCACATGAAATCATGAGCCCCGGTGCCAAATTCACTGGCGGGCCTCCGCGCCTAATAATTGATGAGCGAAGGCGGAGAAATTAAAAAAAGTGTTTGTCAAAATCTCTAGCGGGCCTTCATTACGCCCCCTCGCGCTTAATAATTGATGAGCGGGGGGAGAAATATGAAAAAAAAAATTTCAAGATCTGTAATGATTGATGAGCAGCTGGGTGGGGGGAGAAATGTAAAAAAAAATTGTCAGGTCTCATATTTAACACTACACTACAAATTAAGGTTGCATCATCAGTGAATAATACAAGAGGGCCAGGAAAAAAAGATATGTGAATATATCGTTGATGTAAATATCAAAGAGTAGGGACCCCAGGAAAGAGCCTTGGGGTACACCATGTCTGACTAAAAAAGTTCTTGAAATTCATGTCCTGTTATTAATGCAACTATTTCGTAGTGACTTAACTCCTTCAATAACATATAATAAGAAGCTAACAGCATAATCAGCAAAGCGTCAAGTTGCATTAGATAACCACGACAACACCCAGAAGAAACCATTTCATTGTACAATGGCCGTAAAAGCTTGCATCTTACTAACATATAATTTATTCTAAGCGTGATATATAGGAACATACAAAAACTTACCCAACTGTTCGTTGACGGCAACCTCACTCTCATATCAGTGACGTACATGTCGTAAGGTGCACTCCGCAACTGTTGATGCAGGGAATAACCATTGAGATGTAACGTTTTTTGTTTAGCCACCTGGCGGCGTCGAATCTGCTCAAGCGCCGTTTCCAGTCGATCCGAACATCTATGGCTGAAACGTTCGCGATCATCTGGGTATATGTTATTGCCGTTGTCTGGAAGGTATGGGTATGCCTTGTTGGAGAATTTGTCGTTTTGGCGTATGGGAAGTTCCTCTGAAACATTTTTTTACAATCAGATAAGTTTGTCAAATTATCAGTAAAATAGCAAAAAATTATACTACTTCCCAACTAGCAAATTTGTTTTATAATTTAAATGTTCTAAGTTCTAAGATTATTTTGTTTTATTGTTATTTGATTAATGCTTCTAAAATACTAATTGATTATATTAGACTTTCAGAAAACACAACTTTGTTCTCTGCAACTGAACTATTTTATAAACTTATCATTGAAACGTTTCTACAGCATAATTATGAAATATTTTACAAAGCAGTTAAGAAATTATTTTAGAAACATTTCCGTGATTAAGTTATAAAGCGTTTCAGCTTATAAAACTAAATTGTTATTTAACACTTTTTTAGTAACCTTCAACAGCATTTTTAGCACCGTTATAAATACATTTTAAAATTATTTCATAGTTGTTTTCTATCATCTTATAAAACAGTTATATTAAAGGACTATTTGGGACAATTCTGCTTTTGAGTGTAATTTTTGTCCCAGAGTCTGCCATATAAATATTACATAGCGTTATAAAATTATTTATTTGAACATAAAAATGCTGCGCCTGACTTTACAATTAAACATACTTGAAACAATTGATTTCCTATTAAATAACTGTTCAGATTTTATCATACCTAAACTGTTTGTTTTTTTAATTTTTCAGGTTTTAAGATACTCGCCTGAAATTTTGTTTATAACGAGGTTTTGAATAAACATAAACTGAAAGTTGCATCATTTACTTGCCACTCACTAAATTTGGATGAAATTTTTATAAAGTGTGGTCAAAAAAGGTCTTGAAAGATAAATGGCATACAGAGCAAGGGTGTTAAAAAAAATGAAAAATAAAAAATTATTTGCATAATTTATAACAACAGTGCAAAATAAATCTTTGTAAAATATTGGTTTAAATACCATACGATCGTCACAATGTTACGGTCGATTTTCACATTTAATAATGGCCAGAAATTTATGTACTAATTTTCGTTATTTTCCCAAATTTTATTGTACATTTGAGCCTATTGATACCGTCTCTCGCGAATTAATAGAGTATAACTGGTTGCATAATAGCAGTACCTAATGGCTTACTCTAGTCATTTAATATACTTTGATACAGGTAGTATGGGTGAGTGCGTTCGGATATTCATTAAGAGAGTGCATTGCAAAAACGCCCTTGTAAAGCTTCTACAATGGCCAGTATTGTTGATTAAACCTTCTTTGGTGGGTAGATTTATGAGGGGACGGCTTTCAGAGTATATTATGATAATATTTGTGGATATAAACGAAGTTAGGAAAATCTATTCTAGTTGTGGGGTGCGCCGTGGAGTAGAAATTCTGAACGTACCGAGACGGAAGACAAGAACTTGACATTTTGATAGAGGACATTTTCTTCTTGGTCATTTTTCCTTTTGCTGCTTGAAGATTGAGTCGTCTGAATACGAGTTTTAGCAATATTGTAAGTTTTGCTCCATTTATGGGATTAAGTATTCATCACGACAAGATTAGTTGTATTTTCATTTGGTTTGGAGTATCGTTTTGGGAAATGCAGCTACGGATTTTCCGGATAACGTCAATTTTCAAAGCACGTGGCATCTGAATGCAAGATTTTGGAGTGCCATTTTGACGGCAAAGGACCTCTTTCAGCCCACATCACATCTCAGGTACGTCTCTGAAAACCCACTTAAGGTTGAAATAGATTTGTAATTTAGGTTATTTATTTTATTGCAGGGCTGTTTGTTTGTCTGTTGATTTGTTCGTTCGTTAGTTGTTCATTGTTGAGTATATTACAAGTATTGGGATCTATTTGTTGGTTTATGGCTATTTGGATGGATACCTTATGATTTTACTTGGACCTGTTACTGGTATTCCACTTGAGCTTTTATGTCACATCCTACACTTTACAAGGGACTTCCAGCCTGACCTTAGTTTCAACTTCTAGTCCAGATTTTGGTGTCTAGATGGTGGATGATTGACTGACATGTTGTGTATGTATGGTACTGGGGATCTCGGCACGTTACCTTAGACTCTACGTAGATGGTCTACCACCTGCGGCTGTTATCACCCTGAATTACGCTACCCTGGTAGGACGGGAAAAGGTATTCAGACACTAACAAAGGTAAGCGGAATCATATTCTCTATAACGAGGGATCCGGTACATCTACTCAACGTCCACGTCCATTTTCAAGGAATATTGACAATATTTTGCTTGTAACGTAAATCTCAGTAACACACTAGATTTCAGTAATATTTGGTACATTTTGTGTATCGTTACTTCACTCACTTAATAGCATTGCCTTATTTCACAAATAGATGTCAATAATTTTAAGTAATTTTATGTTTTAACGTACCTTGGGTCAATTGTAGTTTTGTCACGCTTCTGGCATATGACCTTTTGTACATTTTTAAAGGATTTATTATTTTGTAAGATATTTTGTGTATATTAGGTTAAGCGTGTGGGCCCCACTTATTAGAATATATTGTGACACTTGTACTGCGTACCGAGTTATCGGTGATAATTGTGAAAGATTTTGTACTACGTACCCTGATATTGTATTAAATGTTAAATTAGAACGACGTTGTCTTTTATATCTGACCACCTACACCACCCCAATTATCGAAGCCACCCCCAAGGACCTGAGTAGTCGGCCGTGTGAGACTTCCTCCTCACTAGCTTATTGCAGAGGGGGTACTGCACGTAAAATATTAGAATTTTGTTCAGGGCACAGGGTGACCACCCTACCCTGCGTTCGAGGTTTAGCAGCCTTTGGGGCCCCCTTTTATAAGTGGGCCCAGGCCCCTGCAACAACAAGACCGTCATCTCTAAGGCGCATTACTTTATAGATGTTTTATAGGAACGATCTAATAGTTTAATTATCTGAAAATGCTTGCTATTAACATAAAAGTATTTAAAAGGCCAGCATTTGACATCTTAAATATGACAAGGTATAAAAGTGAAAAAATGACATATTTATTAGTATTTATGGCAGTTAAAAACATGCTAAATTATAAAGTTGGAAGAATGAGCTCGCAATATAATTTCTACTATAAGAGTTGACTTCCTCATTTATTTTCACCTTATTAAAATAGTCGCTTGAAATGTAAATTCAGGAAATAACAGACTTTTATTGTTGCTACTGTTATTATTAAAATTATTTACTTTTAGTTTTAACATGTATTTGCATCAGGTAGGTTAATATATAATCAACATTTTTAATGAAACACTTTTTTGAAATTGACTTTTAAGATTCCCTAATTTCCATCCATTGCAGTTTTTAGTTCGCCATTAATAACGACTAAGTGGCTATACGGGAAGCTTAAAATTAGTAACCTTCTAGCGACAAAGTCTATATTAGTATGTAAAGTAGGTTAATTAAAAATAGATTGCAGGAAAGATAATATGGATACATTTTACTGGAATAAGCAATGTTGGATTTTAAAAACCTAATTCAGTTTACAGCCACCGAGGTTTGTTCCGCTTAAACTGGTAGATGAGGTAAAAAGATTTCACTGGCAGAATATTTTTCAACGAGATACTGAATCCATGGTTTTCCATATTTGTCTGCAATAGGCAAATACCCAATGGATTTGTAAAGAAAAATAAAATATTGGATTATTTTAATAGAGGGTGACTTATCATGACATGCGGAAAATTTATCAGTAGGTTGTCCCAGCGAAACGAGTTAAAAAAATGAAAAATTAAAAAAATATGATCAGACTTGGGATGGACACTATTGACAGCAAAGCTGGAGAGGGTAGAAGTGACTTTTTGGTTTTAATCAAATCACACTACAAAAATAACGAAATAAGTCGAAAAGACTCTGTGAACTCTACAACAACAAGTAGATAAAAGAGATGTTTACTTAAACTCAATAACACAAAAACATCAAACTTCGGCGGTGCTTTGTACCTGCCGGTGTCCTGATTGTTCGACCGAAAGCAAAAAACGTGGCACTTTGACTGCACCTGTCAGCTTAACTTTTTATGGTAATTAAGGAAATGTAAACATCTTCGATATGTTCTGTCACAAGTAAGTTCATCAACCTATTACTGTCACAGAGAAGTAACAATTGCGTATCTAGCGTTTTAAAGCAACAAAAATTACTAATAAATAAAAAGTGTGTGTAAGTTGTGATTTGCATAAAACCTAAATAATATTCTCTAAAAATTACTAAATTACCTCGGATCACTCTAAAATTTTGCAGGGACTTTCCCACATAGAACACTAGTACACAATATTATTTTCCGCATATCATGGTCAATCATCCTGTATAGAGCGTATTTCATGGAGCCACCTTCATATTTGACCTATCTAAAAATCAATTAGATTTTAATCACAGTAGTTCCGTTTAAGGATTAAAAATGGGGTCGATTTATCACAAAAATATGTTAGCGATTCATTTGTGTACAATTTACTATACAGGGTGTTTCAGTTAAAAATACCCAAGCTATTATCTCGAGAAATAATAAAGATATTTGAAATTTATAAATGGCGTATGATTGATACCAAAACACGGCTGATTTTCAATTGCGTTAAGGAATCAAATGTGGTACATGCACGATGGAGCTCCTGTTGATTTCAGTGGAAACTGTTCGCGATTATTTACATGTGGTTTATCCTAATCGTTGGATAGGCCGCTGAGGATCTCAGCAATGGCCAGCAAGATTCCCCGATCTCAATATTTTGGATTTATTTTTGTGGGGATATCTTAAAACCCTGGTGTATAAAACACCCATTAACACTTTAGAAGATTTAACATAGCGAATAGTTGCCTCGTGTGAAACAATACAGCATATGCCGGGAATATTTGAACGAGTGTGCAATTCGATGAGAAGACAAGCGGAAGCATGACTATTAAGTGAAGGTGGCCATTTTCAACAATTTTTATAAAACAAAATTTATCATTATCAATATTAATAATAATTAGTTTCAATTTGAATTTAATTGTTTTAATCAACTAAAATATGTGGTTTTATATCCTGTTAACACATACCAAAATTGAAAATAATATATAAAGTACTTTCTGAGATATATAAAAAATAACGATTTAAAAGAAAAAAAAATCAACACCCTGAAGCAAAAAATTTAAGTCGTTGCGGACATATGTTCATATGAACTTTTCTTCATAAAATAAACTAAGGAATCACACCCTGAAATATTAGCACGTCATTAAGGAACACCCTGTATATTATGGATTATGGACAATAATACTTTTACCAACAACCCAAAAAAAATATTGAAAATTTTAGACTATTATTTTTTAATCCAAAAATAAATCGTTATTTTTATGTATACTAACCAATACTTACTTATACTATTGCTGATTTAAATCGTATCACGATCAACTTAGCATATGTTAATAAGCCTATTGATGGCTGTAATTATATTATAAATCATCACGTCTGATATCTGAATGGTATATATAACATGCAGACATAAATATACGTCTGATTAATCCAATTGAATAAATATCTATAATTTTCTAATTACCACTAACATATGCTTGGACATAAAAAGTGGTATAATTTTGTACTTTCCTTTCACCTAGCAATTAATTTTTATTTAAAAACTTTCATTTTTGTCTAATCTCACTTAGGGGACATTATTTTAAAGTTGATTGATTAGATTTAAATTTCAGAACCACACGCATATATATGTTTCATCGTTTTAGCACTGCTAAGCAATTTTGCATATAACTGACATTTGAATCCGAATTTATAATATTGATTTTTCCAGAGTTATCCTTGGGTGTTCCTATATTTCATCACGACATTTATACATAGGTATTTTGAAATACATATTCACAAACTCTCAAAAAACTGGTCAATGCACTTCAAAGGGTTCTTGAGCTAAGTAAAATTCCAATTTCAAGTGCCCACTTCAGAAGGCCCTAGCTCCCTAAACAGGAATTTCCTGACCCTGTAGCCATGACTCGAAACTGTCATTTTTCACACGATGTGTGCAAAAATCCAAAAACAGATTCCTGTCATGTTTTTCACACAGTCCTATCAAAAACAGAACTGACACCTTTTATTTGTATTTTTTGAAGTAGGCTAGCCTATTCAGGTTCATAGCCACCGACTTATTTAACGAGTAAACATCAATTTTGAAGTCTTCAAACCACATCACTTTTAAAGAAGTTTATTAAAAATGGTTGATTCTGCAGTCGTAGAAAAAGTATTGTAAACAACAAGTTTGAAAACATCCTTTTACACTCTTTCGACTTGTGAAACTCGCCTTCGGCTCGTTCCACCAAACTGTCTCACTCGTGTGACAGGATTCGTTTTCGAAACTTGTTGTTTAAAATACTATTACCCACGGGTGTGAGTAATGAGCCCTTCCTGTAAAAAAATCCTTATTTTATAATTCTTGATGTGTGCATTTGAAATATGTTCTTAATGTAAATTTCCCGTACGAAGTATATTAGTAATGGTGAGTTTTTGTAGTATAATATTTAAATAAGAAGTTTTTATACGTTTGATGTGTGTATTTGAAATGTGTCTTCAATGTAAGTTCCCCATATGAAATCTATTGGTATTAATTTTTGTAGTATATGTAATAGGTAATTTTAATGGCATTTGATGTGTGTATTTGAAATATGTTTCAGTTTTCAATTCCCTATAAGAAATCTATTGGTATTGGTACGTTTTTGTAGTATATGTAAATAAGAAGCTTTTATAGGTTTTAATAGTGATTGATAGTGTTTTGAATGTAAATTTCTCATAGAAATTCTATTAGTATTAATAGGGTTTTATAGATTTTGGTTGTGTATTTGAATATATATGCTTTTATTATAATGTCAAATCCCATAAGGTTACATATGTAAGCAAATATTAATTACTTTACTATTAGAAGTAGTAAATACTGCAAAAGTCCTTATTTCCTCTATCGTTTTAGCCTAAAAGCAATTAATGAGTTAGCAGTGAAAGAGACTGCTTTAGTTTCAATTTAAGATACCCACACCAGTCCCTAGGTTAGGTCACATTAGATTAGATATGAATAAGTGATATGTATACCAGCTCCCTCTGCTGGAAGTTGGAGTATGTGGCACAAAAGTTTTAATTGTGTGTTTGAAATGTAAATTCTTCGCATGAAACCTGTAAGTATATATGTACATTTTTATAACGTTTGAAATACAATTTTTTTTATAAGTTCTGGATCTAGACTGATGTGTCTATATGAAACAACATTTTAATGTAAGTTTCTTGTCTGACATCTATCAGCACTTGCACGTTTTTATAGCAAATATGAAGTTTTTATATGATTTGAAGGGTTTTTAATGTAGATCAGTTGTAGTTATAAGTTTTCGTGGTAATTGAAATACTAAGTGTATAGGTATTTATATGCATTTGAAAGGTATTTTTAATACAAATTCTCCATACGAAACCTATCAGTTTATTTGGTGTTTGAAATATGAAGATTATATTGGTTTTGATGCGTATATTTGTAATATATTCATGTAAATTCCTAGTACGAAACCTATTATCTGCAAGCTTTTAATGTGTGTGTTGATAAGTTCTGAATGTGGTCTAATGTATCTATTTGAAATGTGTTTTTAATGTAAATTACATGCCTCTATAGCATTTGCACGTATTAATGGGAAATACGAAGTGTTTATAAGATTTTCTGTAATTTCCCTATATGGAGTCTATCATCAGTAGTTATGCGTTTTCACGGTAATTGAAATAGGTGTTATAGGTATTTATATGTAGGTATTTGAAAAGTATTTTTAATGTAAATTCTTCATACGAGACCTATCAGTATTTTAAGTTTTTATGGTCTTTGAAATATGAAGATTTTATAGGTTCAGGTGTGTCTATTTGAAATGTACTTTTAATGTAAATTTTCGGTACGAAATCTGTTAGCATTTTTAAGTTTTTGAAGTATTTGAAATGTGTTTTGAATGTAAATTCTATTAGCATTTGCACGTTTTTATAAGATTCTATGCATATGTTAATATGCAATGGGGTTTTAATGTAAATTCCCTGAACGAATTCTATCAATATATTTATGTTTTATGGTAAATAAGTTGCGAAGTTTTATAGTTTTTTTTATATGTATTTGAAATATATTATTAATGTAAATTCTCAGTACGAGGCCCATAAGTATTTATAAGTTTTTATGGTGTTTGAAATACGAAAATGTTATAGATTCTGATCTGTCTATTTGAAATGATTTTTTAACGTAAATTCCTCGCTTGAGGTCCATTATAAGACTCTTATACTTGTATGGGAAATATGAAGGTTTTCTAAAGTACAATGTGTATGTACTTACAGGGAATATTCATATAAATTGAATGAAATCTATTGTATTAGTAAGTTTAGTTTAGTAAGTATTGTAAGTACTACTTAATTGAAATGTCAAGTTTTTATATATTTTGATGTATATATGTTTGTAATGCATTTTTAATATAAATTCCTTATCTGAAGTCTTTTGGCATTTGTACGTGTCTATGGTAAATATGAAGTTTGTAAATTAAATTCATTAAAATATCTTTCAATAAAAGGTTTCAAAAAATCCTCAGACTCATCAATTCTTATTTATATAAGTTTATATAAGTTTTAAGAGATCTGTGTTATAGATTATACAATTCTTACTTATATTCTCTTATTAATTAACACCTTCTTATTAAAACTTCAAAAATTGTTGTTTTAAGCACACATTAAATCTTTGGGAAACGCTTGTAGAAATAAGTGCTAAAATATGTCACAAAATATCCCTGTAAAAAATCATACAAAGCCTGTTAGTAAAACGCTTTCCTGTCCCTTTCAATGTCTGTACTCTATTTAAATCCCATAGAATGTGGAAAAATTAATCTATTTAATATACCTTACATTTTTAATGTGTCTTCATCAATCCCCGTTAAATTATTATATAAACTGATCTGATATATTAAGTCTCATCGTCTCATCAAAAATAAGTGTCAAATTTTCTTTAAAATTATTTGAAAGTATTCACTAATAATATTTTGATACCTATATCTCAACTTGTCAATTCAATAAAACTTCACAAAATCAACACATAATTATTAATATGTGTACTTATAAATTATTCCCATTAAATTGTTATTATTATTAATGGTATAAACTAAACTAACATGGGCCATCAAGTTTTAAGATATAATAAAAATAAGTAAGTATAAATTCAATATTTCCGTATAAAAATTCATAAAATTATAAGTATTATAGTAGTATACCTATTGTTTCAATTTTATTAGTCTTCGGATCCCATATAAGCTCCCAAAATTATTACGTTAGAAAACTTTTAAGTACCTACTGTGTTTTCCTGATTGAACCTTTTTAGTTTGACTACTATTGAGATCCCATGAAAACTTTTCAAATGAGTAGCTGTAAATCCTTATTAATACTTCTCAATGGGTGTACTTAAAAAACCCTATTAAATACTTATATAAAACTGAACTGAACTGAATAACTCCTCAAATCTTATAAAAATCATATACTAATTATTTATTATAAAATGTTATAAAATTCATCCATGGTTTTCCTGATAAAACATTATTAGTTTTACTACTATTGGAACCCCATGAAAACTTTTCAAATCAATAGTTGTAAATCTTTAATACTTTTTAATAGGTGTCCTTATAAATTCTTATATATAAACTAAAATCTTATAAAAACTATGTACTGATCGTTTGCTGTAAAACATTATAATATTCTTCCTGAGTTTTCCTGATTGAATCTTTTCAGTTTTACTACTATTGAGATCCCATGAAAACTTTTCAAACTAATAGTTGTAAATTCGCATTAATACTTTTCAATGGGTGTCCTTACAAATCCTTATTAAATCCTTATATAAAACTCAACTAACAATAACCCATCAAATCTTATAAAAACCATATACTAATTGTTTCTTATATGTTATAAAACTCATCCTTGGTTTTTCTGATGAAATATTCCTAGTTTTACTACTACTGAGATCCCATTAAATCTTTGCAGATTAATAATTGTAAATCCTTATCAATACTTTTGAATGCATGTCCTTACATCTTTATTAGACTCTTATATAAACTAAACTAGTAAAGATCTCTCTTATATAAACTAAACTAGTAAAGACCTCTTAAATCTAATGAGAATCAAATCCTAATTGTTTCTTATGAATTTTTATAAAACTCTTCCTTGGTTTCCTTGATTATAGATTCTTATACTACTGCTACTATTAAGATCCGATAAAAACTATTCAAATTAATAACAATAAATCCAACTCAAATATGATTCCTTTAGATACTTATTCATCCCAATATAATTCCTATGTGGTATAATAAATACACCATATTAAAGCCTATAAACCATACAAGTTCTTACGATTGGCCATAAAAAATGTATAAATTTGAAATATGACTTTTTGACAGGGCTATTACATGTTCCAAAACTTCCTAAAGAGTGCAAAAATAGGTCTTGTGCTAAGGCTTTGAACTTTTCTGAAGTATTTTGACGCGTTGAAGCCAATTTTGGATACGATAGCAACATTTTTTGTGTCCAAGATCGTCTTCAGCGCGTCAAAATAGTTCAGAAAAGTCAGATCAGAAGCTTAGGATAAGACCTCTTTCTTACCATTTTTAGGGGATAAAAGGGGGTGGTAGAGGAAAACTGACAAGATAGAAATTTTTTGTGTTCAAAATTGGTTTCAGCGCGTCAAAATACTTCGGAAAAGTTAGATTTTTTTTGTTGTTGTGTAATTAATGCATTATTCAATATAGTCCAGTCAACGAAAGAGTTGTAGAGAACATTTTGGAAGGGAGAATTTTAATCTTCAGGAATGTATTGGAAGTAGTTAGAAGGTAAACTTACTAAAAGTCCCCGCCCCTAGCCCTGCCGCTACAGGGGGGAGGGGGGTTGAAAGGTTCCTTTTTTCGATTCTTCGTTTATAACTCGGAAACGATGCGTCGTACGGAAAAAGGTAATCTATACAAAAGTAAACATAATTAAATTTCCTACAAGAATGTTTATATTATTTTTTTTCCTATGTGTTGTAGTTTACGAGATATTCACCAGCGAAAATCGATAATTAATAAAAAAAATCAATTATGTATCTTAAATTATTCTGTCAAAACGGCTTACCGTGGTCTGCTAATAAATCACAGTAACAAAATAATCTTTATTTTACAACACTCGATGTATTTACTAACCTAATATTTTGTCAAAATCTATACATTTCCTTAAATATACAGTGTGATTCACTTAAAATGAAGACACCCTTATAACTTTTTTATTATGTTTCCGATTTGAATCAAATTTTACTCAAGTATAGAACAAATTAGGATCTACTTATGACCAGAAGAACATCCACCTGCTACAAATGCAAAGCCACCTGCGCTACCAATATATGTTGAAAAAAATGAAAAATCATATTATGCATTTTTTTATCGCAAAATTTTGTTAACGAAAATTGTTCAGAATTGTCCAAAAACCTTAAGTTCAAAATTTAACCAAAATAAAAAAAATTCAAAAATTAAAATTTTTAAAATCTTTAAAATATTTATTTAAAAAAAAAATTGCAAATTGCTTTTTTTTAACTATCTGGCAGCTTGGGTTTTAATCCAATAAATGAATGCCCAAAAGGAGATATAGAGGACATGGGGGGGAGGGAATTTCTTTCTTCAGGAATGTGTTCGCGGTATTTAATATGTAATAATGAAAAATAAAATTACATCTTATAATCTCATAAATTTTGTTGGCCTGGCTCTCTTGGGACGAGAGGGTCCGGCTTCTTGTTCCGACTCCAAAACTTCGACATCCCCGTCGTCGTCTTCATCTGTTCCTTGATTATTGGATTCAGTGTCTACACGGAATGTGGGGAGTTCTACGTAATCTTCTTCATCATCCTCGTTCATTAAAATTGACACACCGTTTAAACAGTTCCTCTGGCAATTCTGGCATAAAGGGGAGCAATTCATGGATACTTTCTTGCAGCTACATCTGGCGCTGCTGCAATCTTTAGTGCACTTGCAAAAAATCAAGTTTAAAATTATTTTTGGTGCCGCTGGGTCTTTGGTCAGCACCGGAGCTAGATACTTTGCATTGTGCTCCTAATCTTACAGCTAAAGGGGGTAGCTGATTTCCCAACCAGAGCTACACCTGGTGAAATGTGTGAAATGAATGCTCTTTTGTTGCCCCCTCGCTTGGTGGACGTGATGAGAGATCTGGTTTGATATTTGCTACGGATTTCAAAAATGAATGGTATCGGTAGATGTTGAGGAAGCTCTCCTTTGCTGAGGCGCCATACCATTTTAGCATACATAATCGTCCAGCTTCTTCAACATCAACATGAGAGGAGGATGGGTTGTGAAACACTTCGGCTGCTCTTCGAACATCAGGATGTTTTTGGTAAAGTTTTATAAAACCAAGTTTACTCTTCCGGAATGTTGCAGACGTTGAATCGCAGCCAGTAAAAGCATGCAGGAACAGAATTTCTTTCAGTCCCAGTTGCTGCATTTGGTGGGTGGAGTAAATATTGGTTTGAACTTTTCCTCTGCCAGGTTTTATGAATAAAATATTGCGGTCTGGTGGAGTCTTTGCAGTAAGCATCACTGCGAGGTCTTCAGCTTCTCCAATGACAGCCACATTGGATGTTTCTCTTATAGATTGCGCAATAGCTGTACTTATAATCAGCACGTCAGCATCGTCTGATGCTTGCTGCGTTGTGATGCCGTTTTCGTGCAGTTTAGACATCAGTAGGCTGATCAGTCTATCTTTATTGTGCTGATTGGAGAGGAATAAATCTTGATTCACTGTTATTTCGGTGTCCACATTGAAATGGATATCTACCGGCTTTTTCATTCGGTAGCGTCTTCCCTGCTCTGTTGCCTTAGTGCTATTTGGTGAGTTGTTGTATCCATCAAAAACAACTGTGCATCTCCTTCCTGGGTAGTGGGTCTTGACGAATTTCACGTATCCACCACAAATTGCGGAAACTGAGGATCCCCTTTACCAGATGACCTTATGTATGAGAAATCTCCCATCAATAACCAAATCAAATTTTGGTATATGTACGCTCTCGTTGGTAGGTTCAAACAGCTTGAACAGGACAGACTTTTGGTTTTTTTCTCATACCACCGTCATTGAATAAGGCTAAGGGAAATGGGGCCAATTCGTATCGTAAATAATCCTTCAAGTCTTCATCACTTTTTTTGCAAATGGAAATCCTTTGGAAGAGGAGGAAAGGGTCTACTGGAACTTTTTCATCTTGGATCTTGATTGATGAACTAATAGAGGAAATAGGGAGTGCCCTGTTTTTGCGTGACAACTTGTAATCTGAAAATGGCAATGTTACCATTTTATTCATTGCTTGTTTTCCACATGTAACAGCGTCATAGCAGTTGATTGTATCATCTCCGACCACCCCAGTGGCTATCGACATGGTGTCAATTGTTTCAGGAAAAGGAGGATGATTTTCTAGCCACGTTGTGAATTTAGCAATGTCAGCCATATCTTTTGTTATGCGTGCTTCCCCGAAATCCCTATGCTGCTCACTCGAATTGAAGAAAACTCCACAGAACTCTTCCAATGAAGTGCAGACGTCATGAGTTGCACTCATCCCCACAACCCACTTGCTGATTACACTATCTGTGACACCTCTCTTTATGCCGCCTTGGGCACTGAAGCTTCGCATCAGATTGGTCTCAATTGTCATATCCGACTAAACGCATTTGGGCATTCATTTATTGGATTAAAACCCAAGCTGCCAGATAGTTATAAAGCAATTTGCAATTTTTTTAAAATAAATATTTTAAAGATTTTAAAAATTTTAATTTTTGAATTTTTTTTATTTTGGTTAAATTTTGGACTTAAGGTTTTTGGACAATTCTGAACAATTTTCGTTAACAAAATTTTGCGATAAAAAAATGCATAATATGATTTTTCATTTTTTTCAACATATATTGGTAGCGCAGGTGGCTTTGCATTTGTAGCAGGTGGATGTTCTTCTGGTCATAAGTAGATCCTAATTTGTTCTATACTTGAGTAAAATTTGATTCAAATCGGAAACATAATAAAAAAGTTATAAGGGTGTCTTCATTTTAAGTGAATCACACTGTATATTTAAGGAAATGTATAGATTTTGACAAAATATTAGGTTAGTAAATACATCGAGTGTTGTAAAATAAAGACTATTTTGTGACTGTGATTTATTAGCAGACCACGGTAAGCCATTTTGACAGAATAATTTAAAATACATAATTGATTTTTTTTATTAATTATCGATTTTCGCTGGTGAATATCTCGTAAACTACAACACATAGGAAAAAAATAATATAGACATTCTTGTAGGACATTTAATTATGTTTACTTTTGTATAGATTACCTTTTTCCGTACGACGCATCGTTTCCGAGTTATAAACGAAGAATCGAAAAAAGCAACCTTTCAACCCCCCTCCCCCCTGTAGCGGCGGGGCTAGGGGTGGGGACTTTTAGTATGTTTACCACCTAACTACCCCCAATACATTCCTGAAGATTAAAATTCTCCCCTCCAAAATGTCCTCTACAATCCCCTTTTGGGCATTCATTGATTGGACTAATAGCCGTAGAAAAATATATATTGTCCATTTCAAACTTTTTAATTGATTTCATTACAACAAACATATCCTACCAACGGCACTATTTATCAAAAGTAAAAAAACTTTGACCATGTTCTAGAGAACATCAAGAAATAGATCAATTTTTTAACTCAAAGTTTTAACAGTTTGGAATTGTTCTGGCACTTCTGACTAACCAATGTTTATTAGATTATAATTTGAAGTGACATGTGTATTATGTACATTACTACACGTCAGAAAGTGGTTGTGGCTAGACAGTATCCAACTTCAATTTAATATTAATTAATGTAAATCTCATGTGCAAATTTGTAACTTTAGTCGAGTACACTGCCCTATTTCCAAGCGAGTTGATTTCTAGATATTAAATTACTTGAGAATAATACGATTAGTGAGTAAATATGATTATAAATATTTTATACTTTAGTTCATATATAACGACTAATATCTTATGTGTAACGAGTCTGAATGTGGAGCATCTATTATTGATCTTTTTGTCTCTTCTACATGTTTTACAAAGTAATATACGGAGAAAGTCGCCTAAACGCCGTATAATCATTATAATGTCCTGAAAATTTATAGAAAATAATTGCAGTTGTCGTTTGTTGCTGCTGGAGCGTGAAAATAAGCATAAAAATATCTAAAAATTAATTGTTTAGCTTCAGAAACACAATAGCTAATTTGAATAACATTAATGCTATACTCTGACGGAGAAGTTGTATACACATCTGATTATAAAATAATTAAAATAATAAATTTCACAATTTTTACTTCCTCGCTTACCGAAGGGAAGTATTGTAATCGTGGCAAAATATCACTCTCTTCGACATTTCTTCGGATTTTCATATTTCAGACTATGAAGATTACGCAAATTAAAGTCATTCAATTCCGTTAGTCTGTCTATCTGTCTGTCTGACTGTTGACGCTATAACTACAAAACCACTTGACGGAGAAAAAACCGCTGCCCACTACTTCCACATCCAGATTTTCTATCCAAGTCACTCACAACGAAAAAATTTTGTATGTGGAAATAATTGTTTATGGAACTTTAATAATATAATATTTACAATCCTCTACCCCAAAAACCCATAAAACGATATCCCACATCGGTAGTGGGGTGGGGGTGGTAATAGGGGGTGGATGAAGTAAAAAAATATATTGAGGTTTCTGGTTCTTGTAGACACACTGAATCACATTTTTTTTCATCCACTTTAATAATGGGGTGGGGGCGGTAACGGGGGTGGCTAATGCCAAAAATTTTTTTGAGACTTTAGCTTCTCTTGTATATACTAAATACCAATTTTATGGACTCTTACCTGCTTGATTTACCTACTTACCCAAAATTTACCCCAATTTACCCCCCAACCCTTCAACGGAACAAAATGAAAATATAATCTAGTTCCAGATCTCGTTAAAGTACATACGTGTACCAAATTTCAAGTCAATATCTTAAACGGTTTCAGAGTAAGCGTGCGCACAAAAAAGTTACAGACAGACCGACAGACAGAATTTTCTTTCGCTCAAACTCAAAATTTCGACGTTTCATGAGATTCCAAGCCCATTTGGACAATAAAAGTTTTTTAAAATTTTTTTGTCGTTACTATACTTCCACTGGATGTGGAAGTAATAACATTTGGTACGTAGTTGACGCCAGCAAGGAGACATGAGGATTTCAACTGTTGAAATGGAACCTTTTGCCTAGTCTAATGTTTCATCTCGATCTCTAAAGTTAAAGTATTTTTCATAGTTTGCTGCGATGTCATTTGGAAAATAATGTTTTCGGAAACACTAACATCTGAAAGGTGTTTTGTTTTCCAAATCTATTAATTAAAAAACAAGCTATCCGAAAGTATGCACGGACTCTAGGAACCAATTTGTTATCCCACTGCTGATGAAGTAGTCGGTACTTCTGTCCAATTACACCGTGAGTTGCCTCAGCGATCCAGCGAACCTCTGTTACTCGGCGTGAGTCATTAGATTCAGCAGTGGTCAGCTGACTACGTTTGCCTTTAAGAGCAGGCATAAGTACTTTATTACCTCGTTGTTCCAAACGGTCCTTTACATCGAGAATGCCTCGATCGACGATACAAATATCACCTTCCTTCAGAAGATTTTGCAACTCTTTCAGATCTTGCAAGACAATTTTCATGATATCCGCATTATTCTGCGTTGCGTGAAAAGGTCCGAGCATTTCGACAATATAGCCGTTTGTGGTGCAAATCGTGGTGCAAGTCATTGTCGAAATACTCGGACCTTTTCACCCAACGCAGAATGATGCGGATGAAAATATAAAGTACTTATGGCTGCTCTTAAAGGCAAACGTAGTCAGCTGACCACAGCCGAATCCAATTACTCACGCTGAGTAACAAAAGTTCGCTGGGTCGCTGAAGCAATTCACAGTGTAATCGGACAGAAGTACCGATTACTTCATCAGCAGTTGGATAACAAATTGCTTCTTAGAATCCGTGCATACTTTCGGATAGCTTGTTTTTTAATTAATAGATTTGGAAAACAAAACGCCTTTCAGATGTTAGTCTTTCCGAAAACATTATTTTCCAAATGACTTCGCAGCAAACTGTGAAGAATACTTTAACTTTAGAGATCGAGATGAAACATTGGACTAGGCAAAAGGTTCCATTTCAACAGTTGAAATCCTCATGTCTCCTTGATTTCCCAGAAATGACACAGAACTACTTGAAAATTTTATTCACTGGATCCTATCAGTTATTATGGTTTTTGTTAAAGACAATAATAATATAATTAAAGTAGAAGTGAGGTCGCAACATGTTAGTAGCAGAACTTATAAGTGTTTTATTGATTATGAGCCAAATTCCGTTGGTTTCCTAGGAGTTGGGCGATAATACTGCGAGTGTGCAAATGGTAGACGCCCAGTCGGGTGCTGTTCACACATAAATGCAATAATTTATTATTTATCTTACGCTCGATATATTTCCAAAATTGTAAAACCTGCAGAAATGCTAAGTAAACTTTTTGATGTTACAAATTACAATATATTCAAGAATAAAGATTAAGAGCCCAAACATCTCAAAATCGAAATTTAATTTTTTACACCATGGCCCACCACTTTAAAAAATCTGAAAAAATTACAAACCAACAAGCATATGAAGTAGTTATTACTGTAAAAAAATAAAGGTAGTCACTTGATAAAATCCTAAAACAAAAATGTTTTCAAAATTTCAAAAATTTTTAGCAAGCCGAATTTTAAGCCAAAAATTCTGAAAAAAAATCCTGACATGCACTCTTAAGACTGTATGGATCCTGATTTTTTTCAGAATTTTCAATGCAACAGGAAAATCGAAATTAAATAGAAACTGAAAATCACGTCTCCCTTTATAACTGGCCCAACCGTAGGGTTACGGATTTAAAACTCGGCAGAAATTGTTTATTAATAGAGAGCTAACAAGCCATGTATGCAAAGTCCAATTTGGCTCAGGGGCATTTTTCACTATGCTTATCCGGCTATACCCTTTCCATCCATACATCGTATCTCATACTATAATAAATAACGTATTTATTAGTCATCTTTAATAATATTGATTTTAGCGTTTTTATTTTTGTTGCACATGAATATTTACAAGTCTTCTAATAATTAATTTTCTTTATAATTATTTTTGCCCCTGGCGCTGTATAAATTTCCACGGTACAAAGGACATGATAGATACAACTAAGCCATATTCATCTATTTCTTTCTGTTTGAAAGTAACACAACAGCCTGGCGTGAAAATGTTAAAATATTGAGTAGATATTCTTATATGTATTGTTTCAAGTAGGTACAATTGCAGGGAATACAATGTTGTCAAAGCCCAAGGAAACTATTCAAATTACAACAAACGGTTCAGGCACTTCCATTGTCAATTGTAGAAAAGTTAAGTAGGTACACTCTAATATTGATTAGAATCGTTTGTTTAGCCGTCAATGTTTTTAATTTGTGACAATTATAGTGACAAAATGGAACTAGGTAGATTTTGCCTTTGAATTGTACTGATATAACATTTTCCCACGATCAGCTGACTGGAGCGTTCTTCATTGTAGGTGTAGTAATAAGATTAGTTTAATAGGAGCAGAGCATATAGTACAGTGAATGTGTCATTTGACCCGTGAATAATTCCTACAGGGAATTTTTTGTTTGTATGTTACTCGGCCTGGGCCCACTTATAAAAGGGGGCCCCAAAGGCTGCTAAACCTCGAACGCAGGGTAAGGTAGTCACCCTGTACCCTGAACAAAATTTTAATATTTTACGTGCAATACGCTAGTGAGGAGGGAGTCTCACACGGCCGACTACTCAGGTCCTTGGGGGTGGCTTCGATAATTTAATAAAATATCAGGGTACCTAGTACAAAATATTTCAGAATTAGGAAGTTTCCTATTTTAGAAATATCATGTACATTCAACCTCATTTAGTAGTCTTTCAGATAACTAGTCAAACAAAAAAAAATTATCTTGATATCTGAAAAACTCACGAACTTATTCAATTTCTTATTTGAATACTTCGCCTCGGCTGAAGTCCACCGTGACGTCACAATACACAACACGCTGACTTGCCATGCCGGCGGCGCGCCGTATGTTCCCTTTATTTAGTGTATGTGCTCGATTTTCTGAAATGTCACAAAATGTCACTTTTGATTCGTTCGTGCTGAGCCGAATTTTCGAATTTCACCGTGCAATTTACGATCAGGTTTATCTGGAAGACTTCCTCTTTATATCGCGACATCATACGGCCGTCCCAATAGTGTTTTTCGAAAAATATGAACGTGCCAAAATTGCATGTTTTAGCAATTTTTTCGGCTCTCAAATGCAAGCTGGCTATAAACTGCCGGTGCCTTCCAGCGAGTATAAAGGTGCCCGCGCCCGCTCGCTGTTGGCGGAATCATGTATTGTGACGTAATCGAGCTCAGCCCAGATGATCGCGGCATTTTAAATTTGGAAGGACCATAACTTTTTTATTTATAGAGATAATTGAAAAAAAAATTACAGATATTTTTTAGATTTTTACGACTATTTATTACGAAAAAATGAGAAAAATGGAAACTTCCTAATTATCACCGATAACTCAGTACGCAGTACAAGTATCAAAATATACCTTAATAAGTGAACTAATAAGTGGGGCCCACACGCTTAACCTAATATACACAAAATATCTTACAAAATGATAAATCCTTGATAAATGTACAAAAGGTGATATGCCAGAAGCGTGACAAAAAAAACTACGTGACCCAAGGCACGGTAAAACATAAAATTACTTAAAATTATTGACATTTATTTGTAAAATAAGGCAAAACTATTGTTAGTGAAGTAACGATACACAAAATATACCAAATATTACTGAAATCTAAAATGTTACTGAGATTTACGTTACGAGCAAAATATTACAAATATTCCTTGAAAATTTATTTTACTGACCCGTGGACGTTGAGTTGATGTACCGGATCCCTCGTTAAGAGAATATGATTCCGCTTACCTTTGGTAGTGTCTGAATATCTTTTCCCGTCCTACCAGGGTAGCGCAATTCTAGGTGATAACAGCCGCAGGTGGTAGACCATCTACGTGCCGAGATCCCCAGTACCATACATACACAAGATGTCAGTCAATAATCCACCATCTAGACATCAAAATCTGGACTAGAAGTTGAAACCAGAGTCAGGCTGGAAGTCCCTCGTAAAGTGTAGAATGTGACATAAAAGCTCAAGTAGAATACGAGTAACAGATCCAAGTAGAATCATAAGGTATCAATCCAAATAGTCATAAACTAACAAATAGATCCCAATTCTTGTAATATACTCAACAAGGAAACAACTAAAAAACGAACAAACAAACAGCCCTGCAATAAAATAAATAACCTAAATTACAAATCTATTTCAACTTTAAGTGGGTTTTCAGAGACGTACCTAAGATGTGATGTGGGCTGAAAGAGGTCCTTTGCCGTCAAAATGGCACTCCAAAGTCTTGCATTCAGACGACGCCACGTGCTTTGAAAATTGACTTTATCCGGAAATCCCTAGCTGCATTTCTCCAAAACGATACTCAAAACCAAATAAAAATACAACTAATCTTGTCGTGATGAATACTAAATCCCATAAATGGAGCAAAACTTATAAAATATTGCTAAAACTCGTATTCAGACGACTCAATCTTCTAGCAGCAAAAAGGAAAAAAAATCAAGAAAAATGTCCCCTATCAAAATGTCAAGTTCTTGTCTTCCGTCTCGGTACGTTCAGAATTTCGTGTATATTCACAAATATTATCATAATATACTCTGAAAGCCGTCCCCTCATAAATCTACCCACCAAATGAAGGCTTAATCAACAATACTGGCCATTGTAGAAGCTTTAAAAGGGGTTTTTGCAATGCACTCTCTTAATGAATATCTGAACGCACTCACCCGTACTTCCTGTAACAAAACGCATTCAATGGCCGACATGAACCATCAGGTAGTGCTATTATGCAATCAGTTATTATTATCTATTGGCGAGGGACGGCACCAATAGGCTCAAATGCACAACAAAATTTGGGAAAATAACGAAAATTAGTACATAAATTTCCGGCCATTTTTAAATGTGAAAATCGACCGTAACATGTATAATGTAAGGGGGGTTGTAATAATCATTAATTAGTGTTTTACACAAAAACTGACGATCAAAATAGGTTTATCTCAATTAGGAAGTTTACTATTTTAGAAATATCATGTACATTCAGCCTCATTCAGAAAACTAGTCAAACAAAAAAAAATTATCTCGATATCTGAATAACTCACGAACTTATTCAATTTCTTATTTGAATATTTCGCCTCGGCTGAAGTACACCCGTGACGTCACAGTACACAACTTGCTGACTTCCCATGCCGGCGGCGCGCCGTATATTCCCTTTATTTAGTGTATGTGCTCGCTCATGTTCATTTAAGAGGCCTATTCACATGAGATTTTGTACAGCGGATCTGTCCGGCGGACGTGTTCGTCGGACAGATCCGCATGTGTGTGTAGCCACGCGCTCGACATGTCTTGCTCACCGTCCGTGATCCAAGATAACGAGCACCGAGAGCGAGTCAGACATGTGTGTAGTCATTTTCAACGGATTCGTTTGCTGGACGTAAAATTGCATGTCTTATTTGTTTTGTGACGTCAAGTGCACGTGTGATTAGATTACATTTTTATTATTAAAATGGCTTTCGTGGATAATGAAACATTTTGGGAAAGCTTCATTTCATTGTATAAGTCAACGCTTTTCTTGTGGAATGTGAAAAACAAACAATATGCTAACAAACAATTGCGAAATAACGCCTATGAAGCATTAGTTGAAAAATGCCAAGAAATTTGCCCTGAGGCAGATGATAGGTTTGTAAGAAAAAAAATAGATTCCTTGCGTGCTGGATGCCGCCCGCACGTCTGTTGAGATCTGTCCGTGAATGTGTAGCAGCAACGGATCTGTCTGCAGACAAATCCGTCTATATGTAGATCGCGACAGATCTGTCTGTCGGACAGATCAGCTGGACATACTCGCATGTGAATAGGCCCCTTAAGTGGGGGTTAAAATTTCTCGATAACACTGAATGAACTAAATAGCCAGGGAGGTAGTGACAGTCTTTTCGCGTTAATATATATAAAGCTAGATTTTTTTCCCATGATAGCTTAGACAGTATCAATGATGAAGGTGCATTTCTACCAATCTATAAGTACCGCAAAAATGAGTAAAAAATTAAATAACACGTTGCAAAAAGAGATATCGATTTTCTGAAATTTCACAAAATGTCACTTTTGATTCGTTCGTGCCGAGCCGAATTTTCGAATTTCGCCATGCAATTTACGATCAAGTTTATCCGGAAGACTTCCTCTTTACGTCGCGACATAGTTCGGCCGTCCCAATGGTGTTTTTCGAAAAATATAAACGTGCCAAGATTGCATGTTTTAGCAATTTTTTCGGCTCCCAAATGCAAGCTGTTTTTTGCTATTTTTCTTCGAAACGGTGAGAGTTAGCTCTAAATAAAAAATAAGATCAAACGATTATTTTCCACTACGAATCTTTTACTTCCATCAGAATTTTGATATTTTTTTTTCGTTTCGGAGATAACTACTGAAATGTCGGCCATGTACGGCAAAAAATCGCAAATTTTGAGCTTCTACAATTGGCAACTTTTTAATCTGGACTCCTACGCCAAAAGACTACTCTAGCTAATTTAGATAGAATTAAATTTGCTAAACATGTTTTTTCAATTTTTTGAATTCCGACAAAAATTAAGGAATTAGAGGGGGCGGGATTTGGTTTCTTTTTCTTTTCACTAAAATTTCTCCATTTTGTCACCGTAATTAATCGGTAATAAACTGAAATCGATCTCTTATACGATATTCACTTAATATCATGTACTACCTTGACGCTACGTTAATATCGGCCCTTCGAAACAAAGGTTTCTGAGAAAAATTATTTTTTTAAGATTTACATACACTCTATAGGAAAACGTGTAATTTCCTACATTTCCTCCAATATCTCGATAATTATCGTTTTTTTCGAAAAATTTGTAGACAGCTTATGTGAAGAGAATTGATTGACCTTTCCGACACTTTTATAATTTTTCTCTAACATAAAAAACAAAAGATTTATGACCGAATATACATTTATTTGATGTCAATCTCTCGTACAATTTACTAACGTTTATATACCTTAATGAAGTGCCAACGCCAACGTCCATCCACACCTTCACTTCAGGATGCACAAATTTCATGTTGTTCATTATTATTATCAATATATCGTGTTTGAGCATCCCACGAGAACGTTAAATGGTGGCTGAAGCTCTTCGAAATTGCAGACATGAAGTCGGGAGGGCGTGTCGATGGATCTCTAATTTCAGTTTTTCGACCTCGACGGATCCCTCTCAAATCGTGCTCGTGATCTTTGATCGAAGGAGAGGAATAAGTATCAAAAACGATTATCACAAACAGTGCATAATTTCTCAAAAACATATGCAACCATTTTTTTATATGTCTGCATTAGTCATTGGTGCTACTACAAAATCGTCTGCAGTTCAACCACTAGCAATATTAAAAAGTAAATAAAAGTGATTATTAACACATCTATAAGAAAGCTGTCTGTTTTTTAATAATAATGAAAAATATAATTGTCATGATTTGACTATGTATTGCCATTTTGGCAACGTCTGCCAAAGATTTAGCTACCTTTCAGAGGAGGTAAAATGTGATTTTTAATCGAAATAGTCCATAAAATGCTTGTAGAAAAAAAATCAGCTTTGTAGATTAATATTCAGGGGCGGAAAATGCAAAACTTCTCCGCGAACTGCAAAAGCCCGGAGCGCAACGGACGCGATCACGCGCTTGCATTCCATCACGTCTACCGAATCTTTAGCAACATGAGACGATAGGTAGACTGTATTTTTTGGATGTCTTATTAAATAAACTATTTACTACAACGGGAGTCCTCCCTAAGTGTCCGTGCACCCCCCCCCCCCCCGATCCTTTAGGACAATGTTTTTTATAAAGATTAAAGTCTAAGAAATAATTTAAGACATGTCCTAAAAAAAAATTGGCTGCACTTTCAAAATGGCGTCGGTTAAAAAAAAATTGCAAATATGGTTTTTGTCATTTAAAACAAAAACTAAAGAAGATGGAGAAAAACTTTCTACACAAAAAACAAAGTGCATAAAATTTTCTACAATTTTGTTCCTATACAATATTTAGATAGGAGTTACCGTTTTCCAGATACCACTGTTACCGTTTTCGAGATAAATATCTGCAAATTATAATATTGTTATTATTATTAATTTTTTTCAGTTTATTTTATTTAATTTTTATGTTAATAATATAAAATTATATTATACGCCTTACAATAATTGTCACAGTTATTTCTTTTAAGTGATTTACCGATATATAAATTTCCATGCTTTCTTAATTTTGGACTCATTTATCTGGAAAGTTTTTGTCCATCTTTTTTAGTTTTTGTGTTAAATGACAAAAACAACATTGGCAACAGTTTTTTTTAACATATGGCCGCCATTTTGAAAGTACAGCCAGTTTTCTTTTTTATAATGTCTTAAATTGTTCCTTAGGCTTCAATCTTTATGAAAAACATTGTCCCCAAGGATCGGGCGGGGGGTGCACGTACAGCTAGGGAGGGCTCCCCGACTAATTCCACAAAAAAATTTCAGCTTTGTAGATATAAGTAAAAAATGTTTGTTTTTTCCACACTTTGCGTGGGTGGTAAACCTGACATGACAACGCTTCCGACGCGGTAGAATATTATTTTCCGGTATGTTTTTATGTCATCTGTGAGTATGTAAAATTTCAATCTTGTAGATATATATTTATATATAATATATACATTTAGGCAACTTTTTATAACATGTTTAATTTTTTACTCATTTTTTCAGCACTAAAAGTTTCCTTAGACTTGCACTTTCATCATTGATACTTTTTATGTTAGAGAAAAAAAAAGTGTCGGAAAGGTCAATCAGTTCTTTTTACATAAGCTGTCCACAAATTTTTCGAAAAAAACGATAAGTATCGAGATATTCGAGGAAATGTAGGAAATTACACGTTTTCCTATAGAGTGTATGTAAATCTTAAAAAAACAATTTTTCTCAAAAACCTTCGTTTCGAAGGGCCGATATTAAACGTAGCGTCAAAGTAGTACATGATATTACGTGAACATCGTATATGAGATCGATTTCAGTTTATTACCGATTAATTGCGGTGACAAAATAGAGAAATTTTACCGAAAAAAAAACCCATATCCAGCCCCCCTCTAATTCCTTCATTTTTGTGAGAATTCAAAAATTAGAAAAGATGGTTTTAGCAAATTTAATTCTATTTAAATTAGCTAGAGTAGTCTTTTGGCGTAGGAGCCTAAATTAAAAAGTTGCCAACTGTAGGAACTCAAAATTTGCGATTTTTTGCCGTACAACGCCGACATTTCAGTAGTTATCTCCGAAACGAAAAAAATATCAACATTCTGATGGAAGTAAAAGATTCGTAGTGGAAAATGCTCGTTTGACCTTATTTTTTATTTCGAGCTAACTCTTATCGTTTCGGAAAAAAATAGCAAAAAACAGCTTGCATTGGGGAACCGAAAAAATTGTTAAAACGTGCAATCTTGGTACGTTCATATTTTTCGAAAAACGCCATTGGGACGGCCATATGATGACGTAAAGAGGAAGTCTTCCAGATAAACCTGATCGTAAATTGCACGGCGAAATTCGAAAATTCGGCTCGGCATGAACGAATCAAAAGTGACATTTTGTGACATTTCCGAAAATCGATATCTTTTTTTGCAACATGTTATTTAATTCTTTACTCATTTTTGCGGTAGAATTGCACCTTCATCATTGGTACTGTCTAAGCATGGTAAAAAAAAATCTAGCTTTATGCAAATGATTTCACGAAAACTGTCGCTACCTCCCTGGCTATAAACTGCCGGTGCCTGCCAGCGAGTATAAAGGTGCCCGTGCTCGCTCGCTCTTGACGGAATCATGTACTGTGACGTAATCGAGACTTTAAAAAAATAAATGACATATTTTTTTTAGATTTTTACGACTATTTATTACGAGAAAATGAGAAAAATGGAAACTTCCTAATTATCTCCTTCCCTATTAGCTCTGCCCTACCTATTACCAATGTTATATAAAGTGAAAATAGCCACTACTTTTATTTAAACTGTTTTTCTCCATTGTTAATATTTTATACTTTACAGCCGTCAGAATAGTAAAATTTATGCTTCGCTGCAGATTCCGTTAGTCTTATGTAGTAATTAGTTATTACCAATAAGGTAAATTATAAAATTTTCCAAAGCTTTTATACAAACAACTTTCTTCCACGGTCATTCGATGAATAATTGAAGCAGCTCGAGGTTTCAGAAAGTTTCCTGAATTTTGGAAAAATGTCTGCAGTTGTTCCGACGTTATTAATCCTCATTATTAATTTTGTATAATTAATAAAATTGACTTAGAATAGTATTGTCTCTATAAAAGAAAGAATGTTACCCGCATTTTTCAAGTTCTCACTCATCTGTCAACATAATTTTTTTCTCTGTTGCTAATACTTTACGATTTACACTAGCTCAAAAATGTGAAAATTTAAGATTTATTGCAATTTTTGCAATTATCTTTGTCCCCATTGCTTGTAGATAATAAAATTTTCTAACACTTTTCTTCCACTATCAATTGTTTATAAATTACAGCAGCTCGAACAATTCATTATTTTTCAAACTTCGAGCTGCTCTAATTTTAAATCGTGGAAGAAAATTGTTTAAAGAAAAGTTTTAGGACATTTTATAGTTTACAATATCCACCCCGCTACGTGTGTGCTCTATTCTCGCCCAGCGAGCCAGCAATTCTTAAGTGATGCACTTGAATTCTTTCAGATCACTTCATTTACTGTCAATATAGAACACTGTGGAATTTCATAATGACCACCGAGCATTATTATAAATAATTGTTTAACAAGAGTTTTCGAGGACGAGAAATGGTCCGAAAAAGGCACCTAACTCCAGTACTATTTGTTGTTCCAACAATTGCCAATAATTTATTTTTTAACACTTAAAAATAGCTTAATTTACTAACGTAATATTTTGTCGAACTCCTCTACATATTTCCTTAAATATATGAGGAATAAAAACCAGACTGCAACCAACAGCTATTCTCCGGACTAATGCCTCGCCGAGCGCTGGATTACGAATTATACTCTTCGCAAAAACGAAGAGATTATTTTATTTGATCGGTACATTTCTAAAACCGCAAATATCGCTCGTAAAGAAAAAATTTTCATATCATTGTGTTAGTGAACGAATTCTGAATATTTTCAAAATGTCCATCTATCTGTCCGTCCGTCACGTTTCTTGTAAACACGATAACTTAAAAAAGTCGGATTGTATTGAAATTTGGAAAGTAAGTTGGTGTTAGCTAGAGGAAAAACCCTATTGTTTTTGAAGAAAATCAATCAGTAAATAAGAAAGTTATTAATCATTTAATTTATTTATTATTTTCCTAACTTTTGTCGCTTGTACTTAAATATAAATCTTGCGAAATGTTATCTCTAAATTTTTTTTTTGTTTATACTTTTTACTAATATAAATCTAATATATAAAAATCTCGTGTCACAGTGTTTGTTATCGAACTCCTCCGAAACGGCTTGACCGATTTTGATGAAATTTTTGGTGTATATTTGGTAGATGTGAGAATAGGTCGTAGGCTATTTTTTATACCCCTAGGTGATAAGGGTGGCTCTATCCAGAAATTTTATTTTTATTTTTTGGACAAAAATTTATAATTTATATGGCAAAACAACGTTTGCTGGGTCAGCTAGTATTTCATAGTAATATATCTAATGGGTTGAAATATGATTCTCGAAAGATATATATTACAGACATTCCATTTTTGACATAATGTGTGATGGTTCAGTGGCTAAAGTGTTGCCATGCTTTTTGCTTTTGCAATCCAAGGATCGTGTGTTCGAATGTCAGACATGATGCATGTTCTTTTTCAATTTTTTTTTCATATATTTTTTTTCACAACAAAGTTGGCATCACAAGATTTAGGATGTCCAAAAACTAACATTACTTACAAGAAAACTGCGAAGAGTATCCTATAGAATGTGTAACAATTATATAAAAAGCTCAGTAAATTGGCGAAGAGTACGTTTTTAGCTTGCTCCTTATATATTTAAGGAAATGTATAGAGGAGTTTCTGCCCTCTAAAAGCATACCTCCTAACCATACTCATGCCAGGGCTACTGCTACTTCGATTGCAATGGACATCAACCACTAGATGGAGCCTACCACTATTGTTACATGTCATGATTTTGTAAATCTCGTCATGTACCAAAAGTGATCGAAGGTTTCGTTACAGTCATTCCAGGTCTACCTTGCACTGACGAGACCCACAGCTCGAAACTGAAGTCTGCAAGTAGTGTGGTGGTGTGGAGTGGCTGACACGAGAGCTCCTTTGAGTGGAAATAAGTTTTTCGGCTGGTGTTTGTTGCAATCGAAACATTAGCGTTTTGTGGCAATACATAGTTATTGCACTTAACGCGGCCAGGCTCGTAGTATTTCAGCGCTCGGCGGGGCATTAGTCCGGAGAAAAGCTGTTGGTTGCAGTCTTGTTTTTTATTCCTTATGTATTTAAGGAAATGTATAGAGCAGTTCGACAAAATATTACGATTGTAAATATTCTGCCCTCTACAAAAGAATACCTGCTAACTCAAAATAGCATTATAAACATTTTATTAATTCAGTTAAACACGAATCAGTAGAACGGGAAAGTTAACCAACAACAGTTTTAACCGAGTGTTTTCCAAGTCTCTCCGTAAAGCAGCGTATTTACCAGTACATACACTCAAAGAAAATGATAGGTAAATTCAACCAAAAAGAGCATATGAAATCGCGCCTATCTAGTTTCATAGTTAAATCAATCAGTAAAGAATAGTCATACAACTTTATTTGTTTTCGTAAACAAATAGTAGTTTAATAATCATATCTTCTTGTAACAAATTAAATAGTACAATGACATTTTTTTATGTTCACTAACCATTTTCAATTTGGTCTATAATTAAATAGTACAACGACTTTGTTTTTTGTTCACCAATTTTTAGGTTGATGATGAAGTTTTTTTTGGTTAGCCAAAATATCAGTATTGAGACATCAGACCACCCAAACCAAAGATTAGAGATCGTTTATAAGATCCATCCAAATATATCGATGATCCCTGAGGGAATTTGAACACTGCAATCATGTTATTAATTTTCTATAAATTCATAAGAGTGCAAGATAATGCATGATGGATTATTGTTAGTGATTTGTATGTGGCGTCATCTGGGAATAATTTCTGTAATAGACTACGTGGTAAGCAAGCAAATTTTATGGTAATTCTTTTAGAACTTCTAGAAGACGACAGTAATATTGGTTTGTCTACCAAGTACAATAGTACAGCGAACTAATTCTGGGTTAAAATTACAATTCGATAATAGTTAAAAATAAAATATACTATTATCTAGTTTAATTTGACAGAATTCAACAAAATAATAGTCAGACGAACAAAATAATAGTCTTAGTCATCTATTTTTTAAGTTAATGTTTGTTTTGTTTTGCTTGGACAACTTTTTATTAATTAAAATAACAATCACCTCTTGTTTAAAAATACCATCAATATAGTTTGGTTTAACAAAATTAACGATATTGTTAGTTAACCATTTTTTTTTGTTGAATTTACCCATACTATTTCTTTGAGTGTACAATTCCCATTCGTACAAGCGAGCTAGATTAATTTTCTAGATGGACTCCGACGTTGATAGAAATATATTTTTGTATTGCCTAGAGATGGCACAACTTTTGTTATACACTAAAAGTTCTGGAATAACTACAATATTTTACTATTCTCTTCATTAGCAAAGGTTTTCTCCCAACAGAAATACATGTTTCAATATTTCACGGTATGGTTTAGTTAGATATACATACACTATGCGGGTTGCACATGTAAAGTTAACTTTTACATGAGGCAGTTATAAAGGTGGAAGATGTATAATAGTACTCTCCAATTTCACTTAATTGCTGCTTATGTTTTCTTTTTCACACTGTTTTGGAATATATGTTATAACGATTTTATAAACAATAGTGAAGTGAAAGTACAAAAAAAACTATATTATTTATAAATTCAAATGTGGTGCTGATGTTATACAGGTTACTGTGAAATGATCGCAAAATTATATAAAAGTGATGATAAGCATGTATAGAATTATTACGTTAATTACATAAACACCATTTAAAATAATAATTAGAATTAAAATGAAATGATTACAATAAATCATTATAGAAAAGATAAATAACGTAAATGGAAGAACAAGATGGTATGATTTAAAAAAATATTACAAGTTTATAGAGTTGTTGAAGATGTAATTTTTCCATGTTTTACTAGTGTTTTTTTCGTCGTTAATATTTCTGATATCCAATGGCAAAAGGATGCTAGGTAATTTATAAACCTGAGATTAATTTATATTGCGAGGAAGGAGGATAGTGATTAATTGAACTGTCAATAACGTCATGAGACACACGTTAGCGACGTTAATTTGTAAAAATTATTTGAAGTTACACCCCCCTCCTCAAATTTAAACACCAATAGGATCTGTCGCACGCACTGATCAAGTACATGTAGTACTATCACCCTTTCCCGGCTAAGGTATAGCATTAAAATATAGATCATGAGAATTAAAATAATTAGAAGTTGAAATTATAACTCTTTCACATTTATTATTAATGTTCTCAGTATTCTCTGCAGAATCGACAGCTGCATACATAATAACGTGTGGATGAGATATTTTCATTTCTAGTTAGTTTAAAAATATGATAAAAAAAATAGGATAGGACAGGTGTCAATACAGAACCTTATGAGACGCATATTTCAACCAGTATAATTTCAGGTAAAGCATTTGTGATTAGATTTTCATTTTGATATTTTAGGGAAACATATTGATAATGATTTCCAGTCCAAGTAAATTCTTCTTCCACCACAATATTTTAATAAACACAGCAGTATGTCGTGATTTACGCAGTGGAATGCCTTGCTTAGTTCACAAAATTTTGCAGCAGGGCACCCGCCTGCTTTAATAAAATTTATTAGTTTATCGTAGATGTAAATTTTTCTATATATTAAGCAAAATAAGCATTTTCAACTTTTTTTTGCACTTATATAGAGTCTATATTTTGTATATACTTTACCAGTTCACTGAAAAATGCTTTTTACTTTATTTCCAACTTGGTATATCAGCATACGAGCCATTTTGAATCTATAATAATTTATCTAATGGCAAAAATTGACATGAGACGTTTTCCCAACATCCTGTATCAAACAATGCGTGTGTACTGTCGTAATGCATTATTTCTTAAAAAACGCACGCATATTGTTAGTATTAATTTACAGGTTTACAATTTGCCGCGCTTTATAACTGGCATGTCCAATGACAATGACATATGATGCAAACGATTCTAATTAATGAATTGTAAAAGTAGTATTACCCAATGTTTTGATTCACGTTTCAATTAATTTGTCTAATTTGTGTTGTGGACGCGACCTACTAAAACAAAATGGATAAAAAATTATATTAAAGTGCCTACTATACAAGGTGCTTATAAATTGTCGAGAAGTTCGGAAGCTGACTTTACATAAAGAAATAACGAAACAACTTCATATAAACATGTACGAAATTACTTTCATAAGGAAATACGGTTCCTGAAACGTTAATGAAAATAAAGTAAACGTCATTTATTGTCTCAGTAACCCGTTGAGGTACGCTAATGAAACTTGGCAAATAGTACAGTAAAAACAGAGTTTGAACCACATAAAAATTAGTCCGTTCATAAAAATTTGGTTATAACCCAGTAAACACACACACGTTAAAAAAATGACGATAACGATAACCGACCGTTACATAAACGTAACTAGTATTCGTTGAATAAACGCAAAAATGTCGCCGAGATCCACGGAGTTTTCCATTATTAAATAGACTACTAATCAACGTTAGTTAATTACGTGTTTTTCACCTATAATAAAATCGGTAAAATACCTAATTAACGGTTTTATTATTGGTGGAAAACACGTAATATTATTTATTTGTTTTATAGTAAACCAACATACGTCAGAAAGACATTTTAAAATCACTTCATATAAACGTGAATAATATTCGTTGAATAAACGCAAAAATGTCGCCGAGATCCACGGAGTTTTCCACTATTAAATAGACCACTAATCAACGTTAGTTAATTAAGCTGTTTTAACGTTTTCATTATTGGTAAAAAAACACGTAATATCATTTATCTGTTTTATAGTAAACCAATATACGTTGTAAAAACATTTTAAAATCACTTTATATAAACGTGAATAATAATTGTTTTATCATAAAACCAGTAGGTGATTAAAACCTATTAAACAAATAGCATAAAATATGTATGCTATCTCGGCCCAGCCACAGAATAATGATCTTTAACCTGATTGTTATAAGATCCATCCAAGTAAATCGATGTTCCCTGAAAGAATTTGAACATTGCAATCTATGTTATTTATTTTCTGTAAATTCATGAGAGTATAAGATAAAGTATGACTGATTATTGTTAGTGGTTTGTATGTAGCGCTATCTAGAAATAATTTCTACAACGTGGTAAGCAAGCAAATTATGCATTAATGTAGATAAGTAGAAAAACGTTAAAAAAACGTCGTCATCTACCATTTATTTCACCTGTAGATTTAGAATGCCTGCATTTTAATAAGTTGAAAGCATCAATTATTTTAACGTTGTATAAAGACATTTTTGTCCTTTAAATAAAATTACTGTTATATTAATGCAATAAAACACGTTAAATTTTTTCGTTTCACAAACGTTACATTTTGCGGGTTGTTACAAGTTCTCATTTTATGAACGTGTAGTATACGTTGATATATCAGCAAAATAAACGTTCTGATCAAAACGTTTTATTTCAGTAATCCCTTCCACTACTGGTTAGGAATTTTATACATTGATATAGATTCGTAGAAAAACGTTTAAAACACGTAACCTTCTACCATCTATTTCACCTATGGATTTAAAATTCCCTTGCGTTTAGTCAGGCGCGCAGCCAGGGGGGGGAGCCAGTGGTTAAAATTGCGTGTAGTAGTAACGTATTTTAATCATATTTAAATTTTCAACCAAATGTGACGTTGAAAATTTCAACGACTACAATGTTTTAAAAAGTTTATTAAACATACGTGTGCCCATTGGGTATTAAATGGACTACTAATCAACGTTAGGTAATTAAGTTATTTTCACGCTTTTATTATTCGTCATAATACTACGTTTATCAGATATAAAATAAACCACCTATAATTAATATATGGTTGATTTTCTTTATTATATCAATGGTGCGTCATCGTCAAATGTTGTCCCTTTTTTACGTTAGAGTATTATGTTTAATAAATGTTTATTAAATAACATCTAATAACGGATAGTTGTAAAACGGTTAACTGCGTTAATAATTACTTAAGACGTGGTTATAAAATAGGCACAAAAATACTGTAATATGTTGCAACCCCTTAAGATTTAAGGTTATGTTAGTTGCACTGAAAAGTAGGCACAGAATTCAGTAGTTCGGATGTCTGAATGTGGAAAGAACTTACTAGAAGGTCTAGAGTGATGACATATCTGTTCTGGAACTGTCTAGAGTATGGTGACGTCATCGGGGAAGCTTCTAGATCTGTCATCTTTAGGTATATAAGGCATGGAATAAACCAAAAGGAGAGAAGTTAGTGCAGTACTAATTGTCAGTTGAAAAGGTCAGACAGCAAACACAGTGATAAAGTTCAGTTTAGATAGCAAGAGTAGTAAGATCAGAAGACAGTAAAGTGATCAAGTGGTACACAGTGTGTTATTAGTTAAGTAAATTATTGTTGTAATTAAGTAAGTTAATAAATTAGTGTTTAGTGTTACCCTGGTTGTTATAATTTCCGAATCCACGATACAGGGTGTTTACAAAAAGGGTGTAAGCACGTCACAATACATATTGATCAATGTCACATCGCTCTCAAATATAAACGTTTTAAAAATGCGTTGAATTAAACTTACGACTAAAACTAATAGTTAATATATTTTCTTTCATCAACGTCTAATTGACGTCGAATTTAAATGGTAAAATTTCCTTGGTACATCAATATTGCGTCAACGTAGTTTTGTTGGTCTCTTTCATCGTCATAATACTACGTTTATTGGATATAAGATAAACCACCTATAAACAATATATAATTTTATTTATTATATCAATGTTTCTTCAATGTCAAGTTATAATATTATGTTTAATAAATGTTCATTAAATAATATCTAATAACGGATAGTTGTAAAAAGGGTCTAGGACATGTGAGAATCAACGTCGCTTTTGTAAGCGAGTTAAACTTATCATAACTACGTTAATAATTACTATGTGTTAATATGTGGTTATAAAACACGCACAAAGTACATATTGTTCAACGTCATATTGATCTGAAATATAAACGTTTTAAAAACACGTTGAATTAAACTTACGACTAAACCTAATAGTTAATAGATTTTCTTATATCAACGTTTAATTGACGTCGAATTTAAACGATAAAATTTCCTTAGTACATCAATGTTGTGTCAACGTAGTTTCGTTGCTCTTTTTCATCGTCATAATACTACATTTATCGGATATAAAATAAATCACCTGTAATCAATATATGGTTGATTTTCTCTATTATATCAGTATTTCTTCATCGTCAAATAGTATGCATCTTTTACGTCATAATATTACGTTTAATAAATGTTTATTAAATAATAAGAGAGTTGGAAAACGGGTCGAGGATATGTGAGGATCAACGTCGCTTTTATAATTGAGTTTAACGTGTCATAACTACATTGAAAAAATGTTGTAATTAAACTAGTGGTTGCAATATTCATTATATTAACGTTATATTAACGTCAAAAAACAAACGTCTATTTATGACCAATAATCAACGTTGACTTTTTCAACGACTAACGTTATATCAACGCTTACAACGGTATATCGACGTTTAATAAACGTAGGTGTGTTTACTGGGAACTCCTATACGACATGTAGTTTAAGAATTCAAAGAGTTCCCAAAAATTTGAGAGGTGGAAATGAGGTTTTTGGGGGAGGGAGGGGTGAGAAATATTTGAAAATATACTTTTTTGAGAGTAGAGATATGGGGAGTTGTTTTCTATGTTATTTTACATGCTGAATCGAATGAGACCAAATCAAGTCGATAGGATGAACCCTTAACGAAAAAAAAAAAAAGATTCTAATAATAAAAATACGATAAAACGCAAGAGATTTTATTAAAAAGGAAAAAAAGATATACAGTATTAATGTAGTACTTACAAAATTTGTATATGAAGTATGTAATACTTGGTAATAAGTATTTTATTCATCAAACATACTCTTCGCTAGTGATGTCATCAAAGTCTGAATTTTCATCAAAGGCCTCTGTTGATATGGTTAACACGTCTGACGAAACTGCAATTTCGGAGCAACTGTTCATGCAGGCCGCTCCATCACAAATTTTGTACAAAATTGAGCATTCCACACCGCTTTTTACACAGGAGCACTGAGAAGTGAAGCAATTTCCCTTGCAGGCACAGAAAATCAACTCAAGGATGGCCTCTGGAGCAGTGTCAAGGATTGTCCTGATTGGGTGCAAATCATTGCCACGACCCAACCCCACTGTTGTGGATCCAGTTTATTCCCGAACCACAACTGTACTTGATAGAAGGTACGATATGAATGTTGTGCAGCACTTGCTGATGTAGAAGGAAGTGATTCCAGCTTTGCTACATTTTTAGTGAGTGATCTCTGGTACCGTAGTTCATCTAACGTATGTTTCCCATCTTTGGAGCCATAAATATCCAAAAAAAGAGTCTATGGCTTTTTCTACTTCACTGTGAGTTGCTGTAGCTGTTTGGAATACGTGTATGGTGTGGTGCAATCCAGGTTCTGTCGCAAGCAGCTTGATGACATTCTTTTTCCCTTTTCCATAAATTATACTTGTGGTGTCGCAACCACTAAAGGAGTGAGCGAGTAGGATGTACGTGACGATGTGCTTATGTTGGTTCTGAAGGCTTACTGATGAAAAAAGTTTCTTCTTCGTACGTCCGATTTTTGGTTTGAGTAAAAATTTTTCTTGATTCAAAGGAGCCAAAGCAGTCAACAATACTAAAATATCAGTATCCTGACAAACAATGGCAGATCTGTGTTTTCCTATGGCTGTCTGGACTATTAGTACGTGCTGTCCTTAAATTTCTTTTAAGCAGCTCGATCAATCGCTTTTGTGGCGCTTATATGATATACCTCGCGCAAGGTTAACCGTTTGAAATTATGTTTAATGGTTTTGATTGATTTTTTTGTTGTAGTTTTCAGTTACAGTTGGAAGAGATCAGTTCCAAACAAAAAAAAAACACTTTTTATTAGTAACGCTTATATACAGGGCTTTTGATAAATGGAAAAATTCAAAGGGTGATCTTTTGGATGATTTTAACTTTAGTTGCCTATCTTTTTCTCATTTTTCCACTATTGGAACCATTTTTATTCATTAAGAGTCGATCCTATCGACTTGATTTTGGTCTCATTCGATTCAACATGCAAAAAACATTGAAAACGACTCCCCACACCTCCACTTTTAAAAAAGTACATTTTCAAAAATTTATTACCTCTCCCTCCCCCAAAAACCTCATTTTTGGGGACTCTTTGGATTTTTAAACTACATGTCGAGTAGCACTAACAACCAAATTTCAAGGACGGACTAATTTTTATGTTGTACTACTATTTTTGGCTGCAATTTTCACTGTACTAATACTAGTTTTTATTAATAGGTACTTTTTGTTTGCAAACTTGATCAGATCAGTTCAGTTAATTCTTGTTTTTGATTGGCTATAACAGTTTATATCAACTTTGTAAGCCAATTAGAATTGAGGGTAATTGAAATAAACTGATTATGTTTGCAAATGAAAAGTAACTAATAGGTGCTATTATTTCATAGCATTAACAGAAAATGTTTTAGCCATAGGCGTACGAAAATAATATAACATCGCTATCTTTATAAAAGAACTCAAAAAGAGACAAAAAGTGTAGCCCTGCTATTCTATAACAACTATATTTTATAAGCAAAATTCGTAAATAAAATAATGGACTTTTGAAATAAAAAAACAACTATTTAATAATAACAAAATTTATTGCAAAGATAAATGAACCGGTAGAACATTGAGATATGCAGGGTGTGGTCAAATAAAAATGTGCTAACGATATTAATTTCATACAAACAAATATTAGATAATAGGTACACACAGAGAGACAGACATAAATACAACATAATAACAAAAAATAATTCATATAAACGTAAGAAATGGGAGATTGGCCAATTCTGACAGTAATAAAATATAGGTAATTATAAACAAATAATTGTTCATTCACTTAATAAAAAGAGAGTCAAAAACAAACTGTTTAAGAATGAATAACTAGATATTTACAAAAATTATGAATCAAAAGAAGTATAACCAGGGGCGGCTCAAGGTAAATTTTCCACCCGGGCGGGAGCACTTTTTGGCGCCCTTTCCTGAGGTCATCAAGGACGTACTTCATACTAAAGTACAAACTTTTTATCGCCTCATGAGGGGGGGGGGGGAGTGCAATTTTTTTTCCGCCTCATACAGCGGGATGCTATTAAAAAATATTTTATCGCCTCATTTTTTTTCTCGCCTCATGAAGGAGGTGCTATTAGAAATCTAAAAAAAAATCGCCTCATGGAGTGGGTACTATTAGAAATCCAAAAAAAATTTTTGCCCTTCCTTTGCCCTCAATTTGGCGCCCCTGCAAGCCGGCGCCCCGGGCAGCCGCCCGGGTTGCCCGGCCCTTAAGCCGCCCCTGAGTATAACAAACCTAACTAAACAGTACAAAAGTTTGTGTTTATACACAGTCTATATAGTACATAGTTTCTTTAAAGGCAAATTAACACGAGTTTTAAACAACTAAGATGTAACATTCACGCAAACCATTGTGTCTGTTTGTTTACACGGAAAATAGAGAAATAAAAAGTAAAACTGGTATAAAGTTTAGGGTGACGCACTACACTAGTAATCAAAATGTTGACACGCCAGTCCACTGGAAATATGGGGCTCACCCCCGCAACCCCCCCCCTTTCTACACGCCTGGCGAAAAACAGTTGTATGTCACGCTTGCAGAAAACGCATTAGCAGCCCGTAGCTGTCAGCTGCTACTAACGCTCATTTTCTGCCTTTGTGACACAATAAACTATTTTTCACTATTGCCATAAACATATTTTTACGCATTAAAATTAATGAAAAAAAGTACAGTTTTTCTAATAGTCGTAGAGTCGTCGTATAATTATTTATGTACCAAGGGTCGTAAGTGCACTTTTTTTGGTCAAGAATACAGTTTATTCGAGACCAAAGAATCGCACTGTACGACCCGCGGTGCATATTATATTTTTCGTCATACCCATAAATCATTAAACTAGAAAAAAAATTGAGAAAAACTAGTGGAAAACTATAATTATTTGAGTAAGAGTTCATATTTGCTAAGCAAATAGCAAAGGTGCTTGCAATATATAACGAAAATATTTCGCTATGTTTGAGGCATTTAAAGTCTGACCGGCTTCGTTACTTGCCCGCATTAACATCCCACCCACTCAAAGGTAAAAGCACGCAGTTTTAGCATTAAACATACCGAGCGCGCCACTTATACCTCGCCGATTATATTTGCGTAGACAGTGTCGTATATCAAAAATTAACTAGTGCTGAGTTGAGCAGGATTAGATTCTCCTCCACTTGTACCGCAAGTACCAACACCCTAAAATCGAAATTCGAAATCAATCTCTACTCTTTCAGCATCCAGGAACAGTTAGGAGTAAGTTGTGATTAGGGATGTTCGATACTTGGTAAAGTATCGATACTACGTATCGATGCGGATCGAAAAGTTTAGTATCGATACGTCAAAATATCGTTACCCAAAGTATCGATACTCAATATATCGATACAAAATATCTGAAAATCCAAGCAAACTGCAAAAGTGCAAAATGAGGAGCGTGTTCACTGGGTAGAAATAATTTGTGTAAATCAAAACATTTATTAATTATTAGTAATAATAAATAACAAATAGAAATAAATAATACACATGTATTCTATAGATATATACTATGTATTTTACATGTGCCAATCTGCCATTTCAAGTGAATTAAGGAATAATAATTTAAATAACCACTTACTGTCTAGTCGGGTTCTAGTTTCAGTTATATTTCCAGCCTTGCAGAATATTTGTTCACAAAGGCACAGATGTATCGACGACTAATAAATATTTTACAGTTAACTATCAATATTGCTATTGGTATTAAAAGTCAGCCAATATTGAAACGGATACTTAGATAGTTGCAGTAATGGTCCATGCAAATATAATTTTAATTCATACATTAACTGACCCGTTTCACTCATCTTTTAGTACTTTTAGTTACCGTCATGGACCGTAACATTTGAAATTAATTTACAAATTGTAGCAAAACTAACAATGTTGCATAACTATTGAGTTAAATATTTTCGATATGATATTACATTAGTCGTATCGATACACAGTATCAATACCGGCTCGAATATCGATACAAAATATCGAATATCGACACCAAAAGTATCGATACTCTAAAGTATCGATATGTATCGAACATCTCTAGTTGTGATTATTCTGACTATAGTTCAAGCCATAGTTACCAACCCTACAGTTTTTTCAGTAGATCTACCGTTTTTTGGTTTTCTTCCCAGTTTTTAGTCCGACCTGCTAAATCTACAGTTTTTTTTGTATATGGATCAATTATTTTATTAAGGTATTACCTGAACTTTTTAAAGCCCACCAAAAAGGAAAAATGCCGCACCCACTGAAATAATTTTAGATCATCGCTGACGATTTCTAAGTAGGTTTCGTAACAGTCGTTAGATGCTGCTAGCGCTATAGCTACTTGTAAAATCCACACTCTAGCAAAGATTAGATGTTAATTCTCTAATCTTTGACTCTAGTTTGGAAACCCATTACGATGATTACGCAGTCTTGCTAGAACTCGTTGTTTATGACCAGTGAAACCCAGGCCGATAATTCGAATATTTTTTATCGTTTAGTTCTTATAAAATATTGTTCATTATGAGCAGCGATTCTAATCCCGATAAAATAGCTTCCATGGTACACCTAAAAAAAATATACGAAATATGAACAAAGGTTTATTGATTCGTGGCTAAATGACAAAAGATTAAGTGGATGGTTAAAAAAGAGTGGGAAAGGTACAGACTCGTAACTTCCTTATTTTTTAAGCTACGACCATGTTCGGCACATCAAATTGTAGATATTTTTAAGGCCTTTAAATATGCATACAGTGATTTAAAAAAAAAATTTTGAAAAAATTATTACGAAAAAAGAAAATAATTTCCTTGAATATTTTTTCCCTCACGCTGTACATGAACTTTGTTAATGTTTTCTTATAAAGGTTTTAATTAGCTTCAATTTATGTTATCACGTCATATTCGATATTCTCTTTCGTTTTAGAGAAAAAAATTAAAAATTCCAAACGGATCTTTTTTTAAATAACTGAAAAAATAATAATTTTATGCTTTATTTGTAAAAGGCATGTCACAAACAATACTCAACGTTACAAAACAGCAACAAGAAACAAAAGAAATAAATATTTTTAAAAACAAACTAAATAATAGGAAATTGCAAAATTTTTATTAATTTTTTTTTTAATAACATAAATTGAAGCTAATTAAAACCTCTATAAGAAAACATTAACACAGTTCATGTACAGGGTGAGGGAAAAAATATTAATTAATTAATTAAAACCTCTATAAGAAAACATTAACACAGTTCATGTACAGGGTGAGGGAAAAAATATTCAAGGAAATTAATTTTCTTTTCGTAATAATTTTTTCAAAATTTTTTTTTAAATCACTTTGTATGCATATTTAAATGCCTTAAAAATATCTACAATTTGATGTGCCGAACATGGTCGTAGCTTAAAAAATAAGGAAGTTACGAGTCTGGGGAGTTTTAAGTAGCGGACCCTGTATATTAAAAAAAAAACAGTAGATTAACAGTTTCACTAAATAAATTCCCAGTTTTCTACAGTTTTTTTTTGCTTATCTACAGTTTCCTCGTCTAACAGAGTTAGCAACAGTGGTTTAAGCGCACACGCCTTACTATGCAGATCGTTTAGTGGGAAACCCAGAAATAAACGATCCGCACGAGTAAGATTCCTTTTTACCGCGAATACCTATTTACTACAAGAGGGAAACCCAGGAGTAAATAGTACGTTTCTTAATTTCCGTCACAGGCCCATTCGCTTCCCGGAATATCTTTCGTTTGCCGCGTTTCTGCCCTCGAAGGAATAATTTTTCATAACCGTCATCACAGACGAAAGTATTCCATCGATAGTCTTTCTTTTTTCCATTTAATAGCTTGTTTGCTTACTTATACGTTATAGGTAACATCTCAGCTACACTTCTTGCGCTTTGCCTTATGCTACTGTGCTTTACTTTTGTCACAGAAAAGGTAAAATGTACAGAAGCGAAAGCTTTCCGCGGCACCTTTCATATCGGAGGACTCATATCTGTGACCTCGTAAGTGACAGTAGGAGCTGTTATTATCACACTGAGAGAAGTAAATTTTTACAGATGGTCAACTTTGTTAAGCATAGCGAAACACGAACATTTTCCTTGTTAAATAGTTGTTTCAGTGATATAAATATATACGTACCTTTCAGGATCTTTTGGAAATACAAAAATGCTTGTTGTTTCACCTGTCCTGGAAGAACATAGACGATAAGCACACCCCTTTCCTTTCGGACCCATTGAAACACCAAAAATAAAACACAATAGCCCAGAGCGTTTATATACAAGAAACTTTCTCAAAAATGCACAATAACTATATTGACACGTTAGACTGATAATCTCAATACGTAAAGAAACAATAACAGAATAGTAAATTATCGAAAATTAAACGAAAAGATCACAAAATCACAAAATACCGTGTAAGCGTTGTAAGACCATGAATCGCACAACGTAAACAATAGTCACATGGCTTATGTTGTGACAGCTGACAGAAGGGGCGGTCATAACATGGCGGATATTGGACATCCGCTCTCAAATTCGGTCCTGCCGTGAAGCCTAGTTTTCGCTTCTGTATAGTTTACCTTTTCTGTGTTTTTGTACATAGTTTCACTGTTTATTAGTGATGGGAATTCCCGTTACTTTTTAGTAATCATTTGTAATCGTTACTTTTCATAGAATATTTGTTACTAAGTATTCGTTACTGATTACCAAATTATTACTTTATTTATTCACTATATTACTTATATTAATCAAATGGCTAATATATGCATATTTTTTGCAGCCATCTTCTCATAGTAATACTATTCTAAGGAGAGAACCTATCGCTCAAGGCCGCGGACCGCGAAGATGTACCAAGATGGCAGCATGGTTTTGCATAGCCTCCGCTACTAAAGCTCCCTCCTTACATATTATTTATTATATACTCTCTGTATATACATTCATAATAAAAGACATCATCTTTACAAAAAATTCCTAACTAAGAAAATGCCATTATTATAAGCAAAAGCATTAAATAAAATCACAGTTTTAGAATATTATTTATTATTTCGTGCTCCATGTTTTTATTTAAAGACGGTCGCCTTTTGGTTTTGTTTTTTACGAGAGCGATAACAGCCATTAATAGGCAACAAAGCGCATCATTAATAGCCAGACGCCTCAACTGATGTGTGATGTGTTGCGCGAATTCAGCATTTCGGGACTTGACAAGTAAGGCAAGTAAGCATGTAATCATATGTGAGAAAGTAACGAATACTTTTCAAGTAATCACTGGCACTTCGGGTATTAGCGAGTAACGATTACAAAAGTTACGAATGATTACTACCCGCCCATCACTACTGTTTATCTTGTTTTTATTAAATAAATTTTGTTTTTGCTATTGTTTTCTAAACTGGTTGTTTTATTTATGCACAGATCGCCTGGTCAAAACCTTCTTCACTGATAACTACCCTGGTAGCGTGTTTCAGCGCTTCGAATTCTGAAACTGGCGCCCGAGTCCGTAACCTTCCGTTACCTTCCGTCATAGTGACGATGGCAGCCAAAATATCCATGGCAACCGTCAATAAAATAAATTTGGGACGCGGCTTCTATTCAAATGACAACTACCGTCAAGATAAATTAAATCATATTATTAAAATACTTATATTTTTGAAAATAATGTCGAATATAGAAGATATAGCAAGTAAGGCTTGTCTGGATTTACTTCCAAAAATGTTAAAACATTTAATTTAATACTTGTTATATAAAAGAGAAAATTTTTCAAAATTTCCTTTATTTGGTATATAATGCGTCACTTACGATCGACAAAACAATGGAATTACGAGGGAAGTATGACGAAAGAGAACATATTAAAAACAATTGGAGTTGTCTCACCACGATCTTCGCTTTAGAAATGTCAAATTATGAATTTGTGTGTTTTGACTAAATTTTGAAATTTCCCCCCCCGATCATTTAGGACAATGTTTTTCATAAAGATTAAAGCCTAAGGAACAATTTAAGACATGTCTTAAAAAACTGGCTGTACTTTCAAATGGTGGCCATATATGTTAAAAAAAACTGTTGCCAATGTCGTTTCTGTCATTTAACACAAAAACTGAAAAAGATAGACAAAAGCTTTTTTCACAAAAAACAACGTGCATAAAATTTTCTACAATTTTATACCTATAAAATATTTTGATAGGACTTACCATTTTCCAGATAAATGAGTCCAAAATTAAGAAAACATGGAAATTCATATATCGGTAAATCACTTAGAGGAAATAACTGTGACAATTATTGTAAGGCGTATAATACAACTTTAAATTATTAACATAAAAATAAAATAAAATAAACTGAAAAAAATTAATAATAATAATAATATTATAATTTGCAGACATTTATCTCGAAAACGGTAACTCCTATCCAAATATTGTATAGGAACAAAATTGTAGAAAATTTTATGCGCTTTGTTTTTTGTGCAGAAAGTTTTCTCCATCTTTTTTAGTTTTTGTGTTAAATGACAAAAACAATATTTGCATTTGCTTTTAAATAGACGCCATTTTGAAAGTACAGGCAGTTTTTTTAGGACATGTCTTAAATTGTTCCTTGGGCTTTAATCTTTATGAGAAACATTATCCCCAAGGATCGGGGGGGGGGTGCACGGACAGTAGTAGTGTTACGTTTTATATTGAATTTTATATTTTAGTTTAAGAGATGAATCATTTATCTGGAAAATGGTAACCCCTATGCAAATATTGTGTTGGAACAAAATTGTAGAAAATTTTATGCACTTTGTTTTTTGTGTAGAAAGTTTTTCTCAATCTTTTTTAGTTTTTGTGTTAAATGACAAAAAATATATTTGCAATTTTTTTTTTTAAACGGACGCCATTTTGAAAGTGCAGACATTTTTTTTAGGACATGTCTTAAATTGTTCCTTAGGCTTTAATCTTTATGAAAAATATTGTCCTAAAGGATGGGGGGGGGGGGGGGGGTGCACGGGCACTTAGGATGGGCTCCCGTAGTATATGGAAATTGAGGACTGTCGTAAAAAGAATATTGTATGAAACCCGTACATACAATGCTTTTTTTTCACTCATGGAATTGCCACTTTATGCACTTGCTGCATAAATAACTATTTCGTTGCCTTTATTATTTTATTTCACCTTTAAAGTAACCGCAATTACATAAATATGCAGAAATAATGAAAGATTTTCTTCTTTACGCGTTAACTGTCTCTAAGGACGAAGTGCTTTAGTCGTAATTACCGAATACATTTTTTGTGCAAGATTTCAATTTAATCCATTAAATTGTGGTGTTAAAACTTCACCGAATATTTCGTTCAATATAAAGCCCTGTCAGCTTGGAAAAAGTAAAATTTATTATCTTGTCTCCGTATTCATATAGCCCACGTTTTTCACACAATAGCATTTTGGCTTACAGGCAGAACCGGATTCGTGTATATTTTTTAATAGAATTAGATTAGGAATGAAGCACGGAAATTAATATTTGATGCACACAAAACGAATATCCTTAAGTTTAGGCACTAAATAAGTCATAAATAGAAACCTATTGTAAAAAACAGCTGTGCCAGATTTGAGATAATAATTTTAAGAAATAATGTCGTTTTTGATCACTTGGGAAGTGACGTGGAAGTGAGGTCACAAAACGTACCTGTACGCGAGACTAGGCCGTGTGACGTGGGCTACTAGCTAGAAGCTTCGCTAGCTAATGTAAAATATAAGTTGGACGGTTCACGCATGAAGCAAAATTCCAACAAGAAAGTGCCAGCCAAATCCTCATACACCGATAATTCATATGTTCACTGAAATGAAACCATGCCTCGTTGCTGTAAAAGACAATTCATTATTTTAAATTGTTAGAATTCATTGACAAAACTCACTATCCAATAGTGCCTAAATCTTGGAAACTCGTCACTATCCTAGAGCTAAGTTTCGTAATGGTTTTAACTAAAGTTCACGGCAAAATTGTGAAAATGCTTTTCGAACTCCTCGTAACAGCGAGCGTGCACATACTCACAGTTTTTAGTTTTAAAGCAGTGAATCAATCAATTAATACAACTCTATTAATTTCACGTAACAATAGAGAGTTACGTGAGAATAACGAACTCTTTATTGGTGATGTACAGCTCCGTGAAGGTCCGGCGAGATAAAGCCTTGCTAAAAATCTTCTCGACAAACTATTCTTTTAAATAAATCGGAAACTAAGTTTTTAATTTAAATCACTAGTGTATTTGTCAAATTTTCGAATATGCTGGTGAAAATAATTAACTCTTTATTGAAGATGTGTAGCTCCCTGAAGGTCTACGGAGATGAAACCTTATCAAAAAACCATCTCGACAAACTATTCTTTCGAATAAAGAAAATCGTATTCGCAAAACCCTTGCAGATCATGATGTCTGCCTATTGCCCTGGACCGGGAAAATTGTCTGCCGATTGTATTTTTGTGTTCATTGGGGAACGATTAAGTAATTTTGCAAAATTCAGCTTATATGATTTAAGTAAAAAATCTGCAAAAAAATTGCAGCTTCAGGACGTCTGCCTTTTATCATGGACCGTCCAAATTTTCCACCTATATATTTTTTTTGGACTTCAATGGGAAATCGTTAACTAATTTTGAAAAAATCAGCTTGTATGCTTAAAGTCAAAAAACGCGAGAAAAATTGCAAATTTGGAATTAAATTGCTGGTAACTGGTCAGAGCCGGTCCTGTGCTTGTACAATCATTGTCGTCTGGATTGTTATAGTATTTATCTTGTCAGTCTAGTCCTGATGGAGGCTGGATTAGTGCTTTTTCAAGGATGTTACCCATTCATTAAACCGAAAGGAACAGCAAAATCTTGTAAGGGGTTAATGTTTCGAAAGGGTTCGACCTAGATATATATTCCCAGATTCCCTATAATCGATTCACGGACAATTAATAATTGTCTCCGTCGGAGCAAGTTTGAAATACCTGATTTATTTGAAAATGTACTTCAATAAAAACCCCATTAAAGAGACATAATGATTAATTGATGATTTAAAGTTTATACTCACAAAAAATGTATTTGTATAAAAGATCTTCTATCCCGGAATTTTCTTAATTTTAGAAATATAGTATTAATTAATTAATTTAAGATATTGGAAGAGAACTCAAATTATAGAATCATCTATTTTTAACTGAAGTTTAAAAAAAAACCGCTGCCCAAGGAATCACTACTTCCACATCCAAAAAAATATTTTGAGGTTTCTGGTTCCTGTACATATACTAAATCACAATTTTTTTCATCCCCTTTAATAAGGAGGTGGGGGTGGTAATGGGGGTGGCTAATGCCAAAAATTTTTTTGAGACCTTACCTTCCCTTGTGTATACTAAATACCAATTTCATGAAATCTTACCTGCTTGATTTACCCGTTTACCCCAAATTTACCCCAATTTACCCCCCAACCCTTCGACGGAACAAGATGAAAATATAATCTAGTTCTAGATCTCGTTAAAGTACATATGTGTACCAAATTTCAACTCAATATCTTAAACGGTTCCAGAGTAAACGTGCGCACAAAAAAAAGTTACAGAGACAGACCGACAGACAGACAGAAATTTTATTTTCGTTCAAACTTAAAATCTCGACGTTTCATGACATTTTAAGCCTATTTGGACAATAAAAATTTTTAAAAATTTTTTTGTCGTTACTATACTTCCACTGGACGTGGAAGTAAAATGAAAAAAAACTTTTTAAAAACATACTTTTATTATTATTTAGGTGTAATAAAACGAAATAAATAAAAATATAAAAAAATAACTGTCTCAGAAGCTTGTCGTGCACGAGAAGTTCACACAATCAATAATTTTGTTTGACAGTAAGTACCGAAGTAGGTATTTTACTTCCACGTCCAGTGGAAGTATAGTAACGACAAACAAATTTTTAAAAATTTTTATTGTCCAAATAGGCTTAAAATGTCATGAAACGTCGAGATTTTAAGAAAAATTTCTGTCTGTCTGTCGGTCTGTCTGTCTGTCGGTCTGTCTGTCTGTCGGTCTGTCTGTCTGTCTGTAACTTTTTTTTGTGCGCACGTTTACTCTGGAACCGTTTAAGATATTGACTTGAAATTTGGTACACATATGTACTTTAACGAGATCTAGAACTAGATTATATTTTCATCTAGTTCCGTCGAAGGGTTGGGGGTAAATTGGGGTAAATTTGGGGTAAATGGGTAAATCAAGCAGATAAGAGTCCATGAAATTGGTATTTAGTATATACAAGAGAAGCTGAGGTCTCAAAAAAATTTTTGGCATTAGCCACCCCCATTACCACCCCCACCTCCTTATTAAAGGGGATGAAAAAAAATGTGATTTAGTGCATGTACAGGAACCAGAAAACTCAAAATATTTTTTTACTTCAGCCACCCCCCACTACCACCCCCTATCACCACCCCCACCCCACTACCGATGTGGGGTATCGTTTTATGGGTTTTTGGGGTAGAGGATTTCAAATATTATATTATTGAAGTTCCATAAACAATTATTTTCACATACAAAGTTTTTTCGTTGTGAGTGACTTGGATAGAGAATCTGGATGTGGAAGTAGTGATTCCTTGGGCAGCGGTTTTTACTTCCACATCCAGTGGAAGTATAGTAACGACAAAAACATTTTTAAAAATTTTTATTGTTCAAATAGGCTTAGAATGTCATGAAACGTCGAGAATTCAAGTTTGAGCGAAAAATAAATTTCTGTCTGTCGGTCTGTCGGTCTGTCGGTCTGTCTGTCGGTCTGTAACTTTTTTTGTGCGCACGTTTACTCTGAAACCGTTTGAGATATTGATTTGAAATTTGGTACACATATGTACTTTAACGAGATCTAGAACTAGATTATATTTTCATCTTGTTCCGTCGAAGGGTTGGGGTAAATTTGGAGTAAATAGGTAAATCAAGCAGGTAAGAGTTCATAAAATTGATATTTAGTATAGACAAGAGAAGCTAAGGTCTCAAAAAAAAATTTGGCATTAACCACCCCCATTACCACCCCCACCCCATTATTAAAGGGGATGAAAAAAAATGTGATTTAGTGTGTGTACAAGAAAGAGAAACCTCAAAATATTTTTTTACTTTATCCACCCCCCACTCCCACCCCCTGTCACCACCCCCACCCCACTACTGATGTGGGGTATCGTTTTATGGGTTTTTGGGGTAGAGGATTTCAAATATTGTATTATTAAAGTTCCATAAACAATTATTTCCAGATACAAAATTTTTTCGTTGTGTGGATAGAAAATCGGGATGTGGAAGTAGTGATGTGGAAGTAGTGATTCCTTGGGCAGCGGTTTTTTTCTATTCGCGCGACAACCTTTTAAGACAATTAATTTTTTTTATATTATCGTTCATTAACTAATAATGATCCAGTAAACATCAGAACGTATAAAATGCGTGAAATGGAAGAGCGGGTGTACTACTGTACCACCGAAGTTCGCCCTTTCATTTGTGTTTGTTTAATTTTTTTTTTCTTGTTTATTGTACTTTAATTTGTATACACAATGAATAAAGGCATTTATTATTATTATTATTAAATATATGTTCCAGTTTAAAAAATGATTTTGGTATAATAACAATAAGTTTATATAGTATGCCACTTTATGATGTTAAGTTTTTATTATATTTATGATCTACTAAATTTCTACTACAAGTAGAAAATTTTGATATAAAACGTTTTCAATAAACTCTCAAATTAATACGTACGTCAAATTAGTAATTAGCATACGCTTCATCATACATTCACTGTATGTATTAATAACACAGGCCCACAAAAAAAAAGTTGTCTGCGCCGCGGTATTGACCATACCTATTGTATTTTGACCCGCTGAACACGAATCAGACCTTAGTTTTTCCCCTATACGTCAGGTTTTTTTTTTAAAGCAAAAAAGTCTAATATTTATATATTTATTTGCTATTAAAATAAAAACCTGACGTGCTGGTGAAAAACTAAGATCAAATTCGTGTTCAACGGCTTAAAATACAAGGGATAGATGTGGTCAGTACCCCCGCGCAGATGACTTTTTTTTGTGGTATTGCGCCACACTGAGTGTGGCACAGTGGCAACCAAAAAAAAGTGGTCTGCGCGGGGGTACTGACCACACCTATCCCTTGTATTTTGAGCCGCTGAACACGAATCTGACCTTAGTTTTTCCCCTACACGTCCGGTTTTTTTTTAACAGCAAAAAAAGTAGTGTTGAATCGTGATATTTATATATTTATTTGCTGTTAAAAAAAAACCTGACGTATAGGGGAAAAACTAAGGTCAGATTCGTGTTCAGCGGCACAAAATACAAGGGATAGGTATGGTCAGTACCCCGGCGCAGACAACTTTTTTTTTTGTGGGCCTGTGTAATTTATATAAAATATGCGAAACCTGGAGAAAAACTGAGGTCAAGACTGTAATAAATGGCCCAAAAACTGAATATGAAATACTCAAGGAACTGAACTCAGAACTAAAACAAAATAACATCTTATTGTAAAAAAAGCTGATGCAATCTAAAGGAAGTATCTCAGTCGAGGTTTTCAACAAAATATATATTGAAAAAGAAAGAACTAATAAATAAACAACGGCGTTGACGACGGTTTGGAATATTATATCAAAATCAGACAACGAATCAACCAGCTTATAAACGTATTTGTGAAACGTTCATAAAATGTAATATAAAGTGTTTAATAGGGTGGCCCATCTTTTTCGAAATCGAAATTTTTTATTTCTCACCTCTGCAAATGGTTCCATTTGAAGAAAAAACAGCCCTCTCAAAATATTATTGAGGCAAATTGAAGGCAAGGGGTGCCGCAGAATGCATTATTATGCAATAATAAAAGTAAATGGAATTATTTACATTCTTTGGTTGATGCATTGTTTTTTTTTTTTAATCAGCAACATTTATCTTTAGAATGACTAATCAAGTCATACAAATATCAAAGACATTATCTGTTGTGACTATGACATGTGTCATACTACTGTAAATTCGTAGTCTAAGAAAACTAGACTAGAAGTTTTTGAAATAAAACTCTCGTTTTATCTTTGTGTATTTTATTATGAAACGTTTTTTTCATACATAGTACCAAATATTATCCTAAATCTACAAGACATATAGTAATAAAAACAATATTTTTTGCACTAGGCCAAAGCATGCGACAGGGTTTCTTTTTTTACATTTGGAAACTGTGATTTATAATCATTTACAACTTGGAGTAAAAACTGTTTTTGGTCTTCATTTTTTGTTAAAATGTCATTATAGTCAGTAATAAGTTTGATTCCTCTCTCAGCGGCATCATTTACAACTTTAATTTTGTTTACAATATTGAAACATCGGGTATAACTTTCATTTTCCCTCCATGTTGTTGGATCATTTTCCAAAAATTCCATAGACAAACCTAATTTTTGAAAAAACTGTTTAGTGTTCTCGCATATGAAGTCCTGAATTTCCTTGTTTTCAACGTCAGTAATGTTACTAATCATAAGTCGTTTAATACCCTCTTGATTTGGTGCTTTCCTATTCAAAGCTTTAACCATTTCTCTTTTAGTGGTAACTGAAATATCGTCATCAAAGAAAGATAAGCCAACATTTACTGAATTAAGGTACCACAAATGGTTCACTATTTTCCTACTTGCGGCTTGAGATATTTCTTTGTCAATATTTTGATAATTAATGAGTTCTTTACAAAAGTCTAAGTCATGAAGCGGTGCTTTACTAGCAAATGACGCTGTAAACCAGGCCTTTACATAAACCTTTACAATAAAGAGACATATATCTTCAATACCTATTTTTTCTTTTTTAGTTAGTTGGAACTGATCTTGGAAAAAAAATATTTTTAGACAGTAAATGGCTTTGGCCATCCAACGTGCATGATGAAATGCCCCTGGTTGATAGAATGTCGTGTGAGTGGGCTCTTCTTCAACAAAAAGTTTAGAAAGCATTAAACATTCTTTATAATCATCACGAGGCTGTTGCAAAGTTAAAGCTGCATTTAGCAACTTTACAATTTCGGCTTTAACTGGTTGTAAAATGTGTTTAATTTTTGATACCTGAAATCCAGTTTTTAGTTTATTTTGATCTATTTTAGGCCAAAATTCCCTAAAACGTTTAAATAGTGGCACATTTGGACCAGATGAGGAAGGCATTTTTGTGTCAAACACACTTCTCAAAACCACTTCAAAAATATGATGTCTACAAGGAAAATATAGAATATCTCTTTCTAATTTTTGTTGCAATAGTGTGGCTGCCCCATTTATATAACCCATAATTGATGCTGTTGTATCACAACACAAAGCTATTACCTTTTCGTCCAAATTCCATTCACAAAGCACATCATAAACTGCTTCAGTCTGTTCTCTTCCAGTTGAATTGGGCAAAGCTGGTACTCCAAGTAGTTGTTCAATATCTCCACTAGTAACTAAGATAGCAAGTCTATCGATATTTCCCATTCCAGTGAGAGAAGGTAAAAGTTTTCCAGCCCAATGGATGACTGGGGCCGGCAATTCAGAATTACCGAAGGCAGTTTTTAATATTTCAGCTCTTTCTTCGCGGATGCGTTGTCTAGAGCGCTGAAGTGTGGTTCTGCTGATGGACAAAGATGTGGTGTCATGTTCTAGTGCTTCTGCTACTGCCGTCAAAATATGGACTCCATACCTGTCGCTTATTTTGCAAGCATCAAATGCAGCGGCTATTTTTGGTGTGATGATGTTACATGTTCCATACAATCTCCTCTTTTTTGGCTGTGACGGGCCAGGCTGGTCTTGTAACAACTCTTCTTGGGCTTCGATTATTTCATCTTCATTTTCGTTGGAGTCGGCTGAATTACTACTTGATGATGGACAGGTCGGATAATTTCTGTAATTTCTCCTCAGTTGATTTTTCTTGAGAAGCAAGTTGGTAATCAATACCATGCATAAATCCAGGACGTCCCTTTTTTCTTTGGTTAATTAAAAACTGCTTATCTTCATCTATTTTCATCAACTCCAATGCATTTGCATGAGAAATGTCAAAGAGATCGTCCAATTTTTCAACGGAATTTTTTTCTTTATCTCCCGCACTGGCCCTTTTAGCCGATTTTTGTAAGTTCCTCCACTCTGCATAAAGTTTATCTAGTTGTTTAACACAATGAAAATCCTGACGTGTCGGAATGCGAGCTTTATCCCAAGAAACTGACACCTCTTTTATTGTTAATTTAGCACTTTCATGTACACTTAGCTTCACTTCACGAATGTTATAAAAGAGCACTTGTAATACTTGTCTATTAGACGGCAATTTATTGCCAATGATTTGTGACGAATAGTGTCCAACTAAGTAAATGAAAGTACCCTTTCGTAAGGATCTAACATCAGCCATCGTTAAATGTTTTTTCAAAAAGGAACGTATGCTAGAACTTATAATGTCACCACTGTAAAACACAATTGCAAACTGACATAAAAACTTACCGTAGGTGCATTATATTTCCAAACTTCCAAAACAAATAATTTCTAGGAAATAATTACACCAATAAAACATTATGAGAAAAGAGGTAGATATTTGTATTTTAAGTAAAATTTAAGTGTATTGCCGTAATAAAATCTTATCTACAAATTTCTACCTGAATGCGGCACGGGTTACCGTTCACCGAATTATCTGAAACTTTGACATAAATTATTCCTAGTATAATAGTATATTTTCGTGGGGTGAGACTTAAAAAATACGCAAAAAAAATTCACCCCCTATAGAGATGGGCCACCCTAGACTGTTTAATGTATCCCTATAATACCTTCAACTAAAAAAATTTAGTTTACTTAACAGAAGAACGGTATAGGTATAATTCAAGTAATCTATAAAATTAAAAAATACTTTTGCCAACATTTTAAATGTTAAATGAATTTCACATTTAGGTTAAGTGGTAAACCAAAGTTGTTGTTGATTTATAAAAGTACAGTCTCATACAGGAAGATGGCACCACTTACATTAGTTTTATGTTGCTGATCTACTTTGAATCACTTTTATAAAATACTTTAGAGTGGCACATATATCCGAGAGATGGATAGCGCTTCGCATGGCAAATACTAACTACGCTAGCCAGTGTTGCCAGGTTTAGTGAAATTTCACTAGATCTAGAGATTTTTTAAAATCTAGTGATTTAGTGAAAACTTTTATGAAAATGCCTATTTCTAGTGATTTTTGGTTCGTTAGATTTGTTGCCCTAGCGGCTCGCAGACAAACATTACTTTTTAGTTGCGAACCATTTAATACACATAAACTAATTCTGGAAACGAAATAATTAGACAGAGAAAGCGCTGATGTCGTATGTGAGTCATTATAGCCCAGACGACAGAGAAAATTTTATAGTAAAATCTCCAAAAACTGGCAAAATAAATAATTCTTTTTTTAATGAATTCGTGAAAGTGTTTAGAATAAGATCCTGAAAAGTTTACATTCCGCTGGGATGCAGAACAGAAAAAAAAAGTGAATAAACTATTTTTTTTCATCCATTCTTTCATAATTTTAAAATTAAGTTAGGGTAGGAAAAAATAAAAATACGTGTTTCTGAACAAAAAATGTCCTAATAAAATTTTGAAAAAATGGATGAAAAAAATTTTTTTTCACTTTTTTTTTATGTTCTGCATCCGAGCGAAATGTAACTTTTCAGGATACTATTTTATACACTTTCACGAACTCATTAAAAAAAAAAAAATATTCATTTTGAAAGTTTTTGGAGATAAATACCTTGAACGACTGGACTATTATATAGAACAGTAAACTCTATTCTAGAGTTCACTGGCATAGAAGGGAAAAGGCAATAAGTAAACAACAAAACAACTGCATTCATTTGCAGATGCTATGCTGTTAATTGTAAATATAACATCCTCATAAAAATTACATTTCCTACAGAATACAAGTCTGAGTTTTTTAAAAAATATATTTTTTTCACACAATAAAAATATTTATCAAAAAAATAAAAATAAAATTTCCTCCCATTTAATTTTAAATCTAGAGAAATTTTAGTCAAATCTAGTAACTTTTTAAAGCGTTGTCTGATAACTTTTAAAATTTTGACCTGGCAACACTGACGCTAGCAGGCATGGAGTGGTGCTGTGATCATTAAGACGGTTCCCCCAGAGCGAGGCCTTTTCTATTGCATTGAGGCATGAGGTTGGACCCTGACCTCTGCGATTATCCCTAATGCCGGATAACTCGCTCGCATAATTTTTGGTGGCAGGGGCTGCATACGCGCTTTATATGTATTTTACAAAATGTCACATACAATGTTAAAAAAACGGTATCCGTGGAATACTAATCAAACCCATTCATAAAACATGTATTAAATGTCATAATTTAGCTAATTTTCTACTTACACACACCTTATAAAAAGTATTTGTGAAACGTTCATCAAACGCTTATTGAATGTCATAATTTAATTACATTTCTAGGTATAGTACATACAATTTATAAACATTCAGCGGATATTCGTCATGATAATAAACGTTTGAATTTACCGTTTTTTGACTTATGGATTTGCAGTATATAAAACGTTTCTTAGACTTATTAGTATTAACTGGGCGGTAACGAAGAATTATTCTGTCCTGGATTTTCTTCCTTCTAGCTTGGATTTGAATTTTATTCATATTTGCCTAAACGAATTTCCAAGTGTTTGCAATAGATGTCGATAAGGTCCTATTTTAAACGTCGCTGCCTTATTGTGAACTCACCGTTCACAATGGGAATCCAATTCTGAAGGCACATTCGGTTTATTCCGCGCTGATGAAAGTTGACAAGCTCGGAACCGATCCGAGAATGACAGATTGTTCTTACTGAGGTTCTTGAAACATATTTATAAACCTTTTTAAAGAACTTTTAAATTAATATCTTATCAGTTTTAGCGTAGACAAGACATTTGATGACCTGATAGATAGGTGCTTTCATTTCCCTATTATGAAGGTAGTCTGTTTATGTATACGTATAAATTGTTTTTATTTTGTATTGTCTGTATTGTATCATAAATAGTTTGTAATTTTTATTAAAGATTTCGAGAAATATTCAATTTTGGCAAAATATACCGGATGGCTCAGACGATAGAGACACTCTTGTAACTTCTGGATGGGCCAATGGATTTATTTTAAATTTAGTTTAATAATATGGGATGAAATTTCCAATTATATGATGTAAAGAACCAAAATGGCCGACTTCCGGTTTCGATGCAATTTACATGAAAATCAAATTTTCAAATGAGACAACCTGTATAATTTTGCATATTTGGATCCTGCTGTCCAAAATACATATAACCTGACCTTCAAATATTATTTTGATTTTCAAAAAAATATTTACAAAAAAAATTATTTTATTAGTATTTATTTAATTTTAAATAATAATAATAATAATAATAATACATTTATTTTCCTTCCATATATACAAAAACAGGTTAACAAATATTCATAAAGTACCATTGTATGGTTGAGGAAAACCACTAGGCTGTGTTCAAGCAAGTAGTGCAAGGCACTACCCCCCGGATTAATACACTAACCTAGGTTACTATATCATAAGAATACAAAATGTATAACTTACAGTGCCTATCTTAATCCTAATTACATTACTAAATGAATAAATTGTGACGCACAGTTAAACAAAACCATTTTAAAATTATAGTGTTTTATTTTAACATATATATTATAATTTCTTTTGTTTTTAATCTTTTATTTATGTTTTTTAATTTTTTTATTTTATTACTGATTACTGTATAAGTAACTTGACAATATTTATTTTAAATTGTTTGGTGGACATTGTTTTAATATTTTCTGGGACTGCATTATAAAGCTTTGAAATATTATGAGTAAAAGACCGTTCATAAAGGCTAGTTTTATGAGATGGTGGTATTATATGATTTCTCTTTCTAGTTTTAATGTTATGAACGTCTGAGTGAAAGCAGATTTTATTATAAAGATAGCTAGGAATTTTCGTAGTAGTTATTTGATGATAAAGACATAATGTTTGTAATTACTTCCACATCCAGTGGAAGTATAGTAACGACAAAAAATTTTTAAAAAATTTTTACTGTTCAAATAGGCTTAAAATGTCATGAAACGTCGAGATTTTAAGTTTGAGTGAAAAAAAAAATTTCTGTCTGTCGGTCTGTCGTTCTGTCGGTCTGTCGGCCTGTAACTTTTTTTGTGCGCACGTTTACTCTGGAACCGTTTAAGATATTGACTTGAAATTTGGTACACATATGTACTTTAACGAGATCTGGAACTAGATTATGTTTTCATCTTGTTCCGTCGAAGGGTAGGGGGGGGTAAATGGGGGTAAATGGGTAAATCAAGCCGGTAAGAGTCCATAAAATTGGTATTTAGTATATATAAAAGAACTTAAAGTCTCAAAAATTTTTTTGGCATTAGCCATCCCCATTACTACCCCCACCTCATTATTAAAGGGGGTGAAAAAAATAAAATTGTAATTTAGCGTGTATACAAGAACCTGAGCCTCAAAACTTTTTTTTTACTTAATCCACCGGTCTCAAAAAAAAATTGGCATTAGCCACCTCTATTACCACCCCCACCCCATTATTAAAGGTGGTGAAAAAATAGTGTGATTTAGTGTGTGTACAGGAGCCAAAGTTATCAAGAATTTTTTTCACTTCATCCCTACCACCAACCCTTCCTCTATTACCGATGTGGCATATAATTTTATGGGTTTTTGGGGTACATGATTTCAAATATTATACTATTAAAGTTCCATAAACAATTATTTCCACATAGTGGAGTGCAAATATAGTATTTTGTTGAAAGAGACTTGGATGTGGAAGTAGTGATTCCTTGGGCAGCGGTTTTTTAAGCGATTGTCTTGTTTAGCCATTTTAGATATTTAAGTTTATGAGAGATATGTTCTCTACGCGGTATCCCAAATATATACCTAATACATGAATTTTGTGTCCTTTGTATTCTAGTTTTCGTTAGAACATCCAGACATGGATAATAAACTGGGGCGCAGACAGAAAATTTGACAGAACAAGAGTTTCGCATAACGAGGTTTTTATTTTTGCCGATAAATAATTTCTATGTGGATAGAGCAATTTTAGGGCTGAATAAGATCTTTGTATACATTTGCTAATTTGTGCAGAGAATCTAAAGATATTATTAAACTCTAAGTCTAAGTTACACGCACTCTGAACGACTGGAATGGTTGTGTTATTGATTACTACATGGAAATCGTCGGAAATATTAGAAATAGTTAGCTTATTACCAAATAAAATTAATTTTGACTTATTAGGGTTCAAAAACAAGGAATGCTCCATTGACGCCTTCTCAATAACTTTAAGATCTGAATTAATGTTTATTATAGCATCATCAATATTGATCCTGTTAAATGACAAATATAATTGTGTGTCATCTGCGTACATATGTGAATCACAATATACTAATTTACTACAAAGATTTCGGGTATAAATGCAAAATAACAAAGGTCCTAAAATTGAGCCTTGGGGCACTCCGACTTTAAGCGGACTGACGTTGGAGAGTGTGCTTTCTATTTTTATTCTTTGAGTACGATTTTCCATATAATTAGCTAGTAAACTAACTGCATTTGTACCTAGTCCAATAAAGTGAAAGATATCTGTAAGAAGTTGATGGTTTAGGGTATCAAATGCTTTAGTGAAGTCTAATAGTATTAAAGCACTAATTTTATTGTCATCAAAGGCTTTTAAAATATCATCAGACACTTTCAATAATGCAGTAGTACAGCTGTGATTCTGTCTGAAAACAGATTGATGAGATGGAATAATTTCGTATTTTTTTAAATGTTCAATTAATTGTAGATATATTATTCTCTCTAAAATTTTAGATAATGTAGGCAGTATGCTTATTGGACGTAAATCTTTGGCAGATTCGGGATTTGAAATTTTAGGAATTGGAATAACATGCGCTTGTTTCCATTGAGCCGGAAAGGTATTAGACAATAAGCAACTATTTACTATGTGTGTAATATATGGAATAATATGAGAACCACAGTATTTTAACATAACGAGGTTTATACCATCCGATCCAACAGCATGTGTTTTTATGTTATATAAAATTTTTTAAACAGTATCTTCATTTACTAAATTAAAATCAAAATCACCTGGAATATTTTTAAAAGTGTTAGTTGAGTAATAATTTATTAAATTATCATTCCTGTTATTTGATATTGGTATGTTGTTTATAAAATGATTTTTGATTTTATTGGGTTCCTTAAGTTGCGCAGGTAATTCAGCATGTTTTTGTTTGTTGACATTTAATGATTTAAGTTCCTTCCAAAATTTAGTATAAAGAGAAGGTAGACATTATGCATATCATTTTCTTCGTAATTTAAAGTTCTAATTGAATAACATTAAAAAAAATAGTTTCCGTTGAAAGCCAATATTGTTGAACTTAATGACGAATAATTCGTGTTTAATATTAGTATCTGAAGACATAATATTTTAAAAGGATTTTCAGATTTTGAGTTTGATTTTTAACAATTTTGGCAAAATGGCGGCCACCTATGATTAGAACTAAAAATTAAAAATAGGAAATCAAAACAATATTTGAGGGTCACATCATATGTATTTTAGCCAGCAGCATCCAAATATGCAAGAATATGCAGGTTGTCTCATTTAAAAACTTGATTTTTATGTTAATTGCATCGAAACCGGAAGTCGGCCATTTTGGTTCTTTACATCATATAATGGAAACTTTATCCCATATCACCAGACCAAATTTAAAAAGAATCCATGCGCCCGTTCAAGAGCTACAAGAGTGTTCCTATCGACTGAGCCACCCGGTATATTAAATTATTTATTATTTATATATACGACTCGACGGATGCCTATGAGATCCGCTTTTGATTATTTAACCGAAACATTGAACTGACATTTTTTAGTGAATTGGGAAATTAACAGTTTGATAAAACTCGTGATAAAATATGTTTCTGAAAGAACGGAATATCTATTTTGTACTTCCAATAATATTAACTAGCTCTTTTCATTAAAAATATATATATTTTATATGATTTACTAAAAAACATAAAGTGAAAATAATTCCAATATTAATATTATCATGTTCATCAGAGAATAATATATATCCGTTTTAATTGGTTTTATTTTTAATAAAAATTACTTACTTCCTTATCCAACAGATACAATTTACTTTCTAATTTATTTCCTGTGTTTCAAAAATATCAACTGAACTTTAAGAGAGCTTTTATATAGAATAGAATAGAATAGAATAGAATAGTATATTTCTCACTATAGATATACATAGTATATATATGAACGTCAACAGTATCTAAAATAGTTCAGGATAATAAAATAATAATAATTTACAGGTAATTTTAGAATAAAATAACAATAGTACACATTGAATAATATAAACATATAATCACAAACTGGTAAAAATACTTAATCTAGAATCATCACAGATAATGGTCAGAATTTTGCAATATCACTATGGCTCATAGTTTAGGTACTCATCAACTGAATAGAAACCGTTAGTAGCAAGAAATTTTTTCAGACAAAAATTGAATTTATTTACAGAACCTATGGCTTTGATTTCCTGTGGTAACTTATTATACATTTTAATACCTGCGTGGTATGGAGATCTTTCGTATAAAGTTGTATTATGACTTTTACTTTTTAATAGATGACCATGTCTGGTATTGTATGTGTGGTTATCTGAATTTGTTTCGAATATGTTTAAATTCTTTTTAACAAATTTAATGGTGTTTAATATATATATGCTGTGGATGGTTAAGATTTTATTATCTCTGAAATAAGGTTTACAGGAATCTCTTGGCGCGATATCAAATATTAACCTGATGAGCCTTTTCTGTAGGATAAACACACGATTTATACTTGAGGCAGCACCCCAAGCCACAATGTTATATGATAAGTGTGAATATGCAAGTGCATAATAAACATTTAATAGTGACTTGATATTTAAGATACCCTTCAACTGCCTTAATGTGAAGTATGCATGATTTATCTTTTTGCAAACATTTTTTATTTGCTCTTCCCAGCAAAGGCTATGGTCTATTATAGTTCCCAAGAACTTGACAATTGGTGCAAAGTTTTCAGTAGGTATTACTTTGACGAGATCTTCTGAAGGCGATCTTCGTTGAGAGAAGTATACACATTCAGTTTTACCAATATTCAAGATTAGTGTATTACTGTGACACCAGTTTTGATATGAAAGTAGTATACTATCGACTTGACTTTGAAGTTTTACAGGGTCCCGTGCTGAGAGCAGCATCGATGTGTCATCGGCAAACATAACAACCAATCCCTCCTGCATAATGGCAGGAAGATCATTGACAAATAATAAAAATAGTAATGGTCCCAGCACAGAACCTTGAGGAACTCCTTGACTAACATCATAATTTTCTGACATTGTGCCATATATTTTTACGTGTAATTTTCTATCGGTCAAGAATGATTTAATAACGTTTAATGCAAGACCCCTGATTCCTAACTTTTGCAATTTGTATGCAATAAAATCAACATTCAGAGTGTCAAACGCTTTGCTTAGGTCGAAGAATAAGCCAACAACATGATTTTTTCTGTCAACTTCATCATATACAAACTGCAGAAGCTGGATAGTGGCAGTTTCAGTTGATTTATTTTGTTGAAAGCCATGCTGGTTTGTAGTTATGATTTTATGTTTACTTAAGAATGATGATATCCTATTAAATATTAATCTTTCTATAACTTTAGATATTACACATAAGATGGAAATTGGTCGGTAATTTTCAAAATCAAGCTCATCACCTTTCTTAAATATTGGCAGAACTGAAGCGATTTTAAAGATACTAGGAAAATGACCTTCCTGGAAGCATTTGTTAATCAAATGTGCCAGAGGTGCTGCGATTTTCTCACATGCATACTTTAAGGCTTTACTGGAAATTCCATCTATACCTGTAGCAGGCTTATCTTTTAAATTTCTTATTATGTTCATAACTTCCTCAGGTGTTGTAGGAGTTAAGAATACTGTTTGTTCCACATAAGAGCAACTAGTACACTCAGTGGAAATATTATCCTTGAAATGCTCAGACATTTTCTCAGAGGCTACATTTGAGAAATAATTCCCAAAATGGTCAGCAATTTTTTGGGGATTTGTTGTAGGTGTGTTGTTTATTTTTATTGTTATTTTTCTGTTTTCAATATTTCTACCGAGTTGTTTATTAACCAAACTCCAAATTTCTTTTGAACTATTTGTTGCTTTATTTACTTGTTGTGAAAAATAATCTTTTTTGGTTTTTTTAATGTTGTTATTATATTGCTTTTTCTTGTCTTTATATAATTTGATTAGATTGAAATCATTTAATTGATTTGCTAACCAATATAAATTTTTCAATTCTTGACTCTCTTTGATTAACTCACAATTAAGCCAGTTCCTGCAACTTACTTTATTTGATTCCTTATTACAGTGAGTAACTAGAGGGCATGAGCCATCAAGACATTTTAGAAACAACTCAATAAAATTATTGAAATCTTCGTCAATATTTTCAGAGTAAATGCTATCCCAATCAGTTGTTTCAAGCATGTACTTGAATTTTTCAATATTTTCATCTGAAAAATGCCTAACATGATAAAAGGTGTTATTATTTTGTGTACTTATTTTTATATCCTTGCAGCAGATTACTTGAGCTGTGTGGTCAGCTATGCAGGGATTAGATACATAAGCTAAGTACCCATCCCTTGGTAAGTTTGTAGCTATATAATCAACGCCTGTTTTTGATGTTATATTATTTATGTTTGTTACAATACGAGTAGGTTCATTTATAGTTGTCATAAGATTAAAGCAATCAAATGTATCCCCTAATATATCTTTTTCTCTAGATTCTTTTAAGGAGTCTATATTAAGATCACCACAAAGTATAACTATTGGGTTGTGTTTACTAATAAATTGCAAGGTATGTGATAAATTATTTATAAATATATCAAAATTGCCTGTTGGAGGTCTATAAATTGCAATTATATTTATTTCAAACTGTTTATAGCATAACAATGCCACACATAGTTCTATGTTAGTTTCGGATGCAAAAGATTTAACATACTTCACATTTTTTGGTTTAAAACCATCTTTAATATCATTTCTTGCATATATAGCCACACCGCCGTGCTGGTGGTTCACCCTACAGTAAGTACTCACCAGTGTGTAACGTGGAATGCTCAAACTATTTAATTCAGTTTCATCAGCCCAATGTTCCGTGATACATAAAAGATGAAGATTCTGTTGATAAGAAAAAATTTCTACATTGTTTAATTTATTTCTAAGACATTGTACATTAATATGGCCAACGTTTAATATTGGTTTTAAGTCACTATTATCTGTGATTGATACTGTTCGTTTCATGCTGTCTATTAGATGAGCATTGCTAGAAGTCATTTTATCATTTGGTTCTTCTCCTCTCGATTTGGTGTGTTTATTGTTTGATTCATTTATGTTATTCCTAAAAAAGAAGCAGGTTGGGTGTCACCATCAATCTGTGGAATATGTCTTTTCTTGTATTTTTCATAGAGTCGAAAATCAAACCTTCCATAGCCAACACCTTTGGGCCAGAAAGACGGTTGGTAGAATTTGTCTTTATGTTTAAAATCCGCTGCCACCATATAACATTTAAGACCGTTAGATTCTGAATTTAGCTCTTTAACTATAATATTTTCTTCATCATCTCCAGTTCTTGTTTTCAAAAATGTTTTTATGTCTACTTCGGTCACATCTCGTGTTACCCTAGATATAAACATCCAGACTTTTGGGCTGGCTCCTTTGAATTTTCCATTAGTTTCTTGAGATTGTCCTACATTTTTCTGACGAGATGACCTATTTCTTTGAGAGAGTTGCCAGTAGTTGTCATTTGGCTTATTTCCTTGGTCTGATGTTTCTACTGATGTTACTTTTTGGTTCTGATTTACTTGTGATGTGATCGAATTTTCATTTTTATTTCTTTTATATTGTTTACTTTCTGGAATATTTAATTTATCTTGTGGTGATTTTAATACTTGAGAATACTGTTTTGGGGTCACTGGATTTTGTATCTCTAATCCTTGCATTTTTTGTATGTTTATGTTTTTTGGATCCTGATTGGTTTTTGTTGTTATTTTGTTTTCATTATCTATATTTAGTTTAGCTTTTAGTTCATATATTTCATCCCTTAGTGCCTTAAAACTGTTTTCAAATGTTGATTTTACACGATTTACTATTTTGTTTATTGACTCTTCCTCAGAGTATTGAGTCTTTGTCTGGTTATATTTACTGAGCACTGCTTTAAGGTTCGAATTTTCAGCTTCTAGTATTCCAATTTTTCCGGTTAGTAATTCTATATTTTCTTTCAATTCTTTGTTTATTTGTTTTAAATATTCATTTTCCGTCTTACTTGAATTGCTTTTTGAGGAGACATTTGAAATGTCCTGTTTTCCATGTATGTCAGATTCCTCTTCAGAAAAACTTTGTTTTTCACAACACTTTTTCACTTTTTTATTTGCGCAGCTTGTATGAAATGTTGTTTTGCAATGCACACAAGTTACTCTTTTATTTACTGCAGGCTTTTTACAAAAACCACACTCTGGATTCACAGCTGAATTCACAGCTGCATCTTCACCTTCAGCCATCTTGAATCAAACCTAATAGAATAAAGCCCAATCAATCGTTATAATACGGAAATATTTCTTTATATCCACTTTATCTCATCTTTACTTCTCTGGAGGTTTTCCAGCTGTGGACCCCCGTCTCTTAACACATGAGTGACTATCAGGACTTTTAGTGGATTACAGACCACATAAAATGAATGATTTGATAAAGCATTAATAAGACTCCGTATTAAAACACTACACTCAGTTGTATTTTGATAAAAAGTTTCTATTAAGAATCCCTATGGTTTATTTTGCAGTTACTTAATAATGATGTAATTTCCAGATGATTGTTATAATCTATTTGACAACTATTATTATTAGGTAATAAGACAAGTGCACGTATAAAAAAAAAGGCCAGTGTCAAAAACAGAATTTTTTACCTAAAATATATTTTTGTAACGCCATATTCTAAAATGACATTTATTTGACAGTTTAAATGAATCAAAACAATGTCATTAATGAAAAGTGTGAAATAAAGAAATTTTATTTCACAGTGTGAAATAAAACTTCTTTATTTCACACTTTTTTCTTTATTTTTACAAAATTATATTGTTTTCTAATTTCGAATATTCAAAAAACTTTGTATATAACTCGAGACTAAAATGTGTTTTTTTTTAATCGTGTGGTTTATAGCACTCGCCTTCGGCTCGTACTATAAACGCCCCACTTGTAAAAAGAAACACCATTTTAGCCACTTGTTATATAAAATACTATTATAGCATTTAAAATATCATATAGAATGTCTATAGTATGCAGATGTAAACTTTATGCAATAGGATGGAAGGGTAAAATCACCATAGACCATAAAGCCACTAAAACATCCTTCTCCTGTTTGATGGAATGTTAACTATTATGATAACCTTATCATAAATTCCTGGCCCCAACCGCTAAATATTACGAAAATTGAGTTAGTTGAAATAACTCTAAGGGACTAAGTTTAGAACGGTGACCTTAGGGACAGAAATTGTCACAACAACCTCAGTCACATTCTATTGCTTATAGTCCACAGTACAGCACCCTTGTTTTTAATGATTACTAACAGGCTGAATTTTCGTGAGTAGCTTCGTTTAGACGAGACGCCCAACTTTTCTCTCTGCGAAAATTCTCGGTAGTGGTAGCTAGATGAGCTGCGCTTGGGTATATATGTCGATTGGGTGATTGTTCAAATTTTATTACTAACAGTTAGTTTTTTAGTTAAATCTTAAGATAATTTGATAAAAAAACACGAAAAAACCTTTGCCCTACAAAATTGATAGTTTGACTTAAGCGTCCCTTAAGCGCCCCCCATCCAAATAAATAAATAAAATAAATAAATAAAATCCCCAACATGTCCAAATAACGAAGTGAAAAAAATGGCTACTAACAAGCTGATTTTTTTACTATTGCTTAAAAAATGTTTTTAAAATCAAATGGCCACATTGTCCTACAAATTGAATGATTTGTTATTCCAGTCCTACGCTCGGAAATTGTCAATGCCACGGTAACACCTTTCTCATTACTAACAACCTAATTTTCGTTTTGTTCTCTTGGGAATAAAGTGTGCAACACGATTTTACTAATGTCCTACAAAAAAAGTGGTATATAAAATTTAAAAAACTTATTTTGAAATTTGTAACAGTACTGTACTACTCAATATTTTTTTTATTTTGATTAAATTTTGGACTTGTTGCAGCAAATCAAGAGAACAGTGCAGTGCAGTGTGTGGTGTAATGCACACGAAAAAACGCCAGAAAATTATGGATGGACAATAATTGATAGCAAATACGAATATTATTGGTTCAATGGTCCTCAAAGTCCATATTTTGGACAATTTTCTTCTGACTGCCAAGGTACCCTTTTAACACTTCTTTAACTTATCGATTATTCTGCAGTTTATTAATTTTTAAAAAAAATTTTGTTACAGATATAACATAAACGATGAAAATGATAGTTGCCAAGAAGATGAGGAGAATGATGTTCGTAGCGGCGAGGATGGAGGATCGACGGATGAATCTGATGAAGATTAATTTATTTTGTTATATGCATAAATATATATATTTTTATTATTTTTTATTCAATGGAAGAGAGTTATTCAAATATGAAAACTATGCATATTTCTTTTTTTTGGCTATTCAAAAAAGATATTTTTTTTTACAATTTTTTTTTTAGTAATTTTCTCACTTTCTTCATAAACTTTTCATATTAATTATGTTATTTCTGAATTAAAAAAACACTTAAACATTAAAAATAATATTACATTAGAATTATAAAGAAAATTTTTCGGTCTTGTAGTCAAACATTTAATAAAACATGAAAAATTCAAAAATTCGCAACGAATGTAAATTTGCAAATTAGGGTTTCAAATCAAGGGAAATGTTGTTTTTTGACATTCTGAATCTATGTGCAAAATTTGGTAGATATCAGAATTCCGTTTAAGTAATAAAAGTATATTAATTTACCAAAACAGCAATTATAAAGTAATTCGTTATTTAAAATAATTTTTGTCGGTCTAGCGATACATACCAATTTTTTTGTAGGACAATATTTTATTTGGGCAGAGAATAGACTAACCTGTATACAATCATGTGTTATCTTTGTCTTACAGTTAGTAATGAGAAAAGTGTTGCCGTGGGACTGACAATTTCCGAGCGTAGGACTGGAAAAACATACCATTCAATTTGTAGGACAATGTGGCCATTTGATTTTAAAAACATTTATTAAGCAATAGTAAAAAAATCAGATTGATAACCATTTTTTTGACCTCGTTATTTGGACATGTTGGGGGTGGGGGACGCTTCGGTCAAACCATCGATTTTGTAGGACAAACGTTTTTCGTGTTTTTTATCAAATTATCTTAACATTTAACTAAAAAACTAACTGTTAGTAATAAAATTTGAACAATCACCCAATCGACATATATACCCAAGCGCAGCTCATATAGCTATCACTACCGATAATTTTCGCAGAGAGAAAAGTTGGGCGTCTCGTCAAAACGAAGTTACTCACGAAAATTCAGCCTGTCAGTAATCATTAAAAAAAAAAAAAAGGTGCTGTACTCTGGACTATTATAAAGAAACTAAATTATTATTATTGAAGAATAGTTCATATTGTTATTTGCTTAAAATTACATTTATTTTTTTTTCAATCAAATACTATTTATATCTATTTCTCATTTATTGTTAGGCATCCCGACTTTAAAATTCCACATAGGATGCAAAATTTGACACTAACAAGATAATCCTTGAAAACGTTTATGTTACGACAGACACAACAATTACAAATTCCATTTCATTAATTCATTATATGACTTCAATAGTCCTGATAAACTCTAATTCGACTCCTAATCATGAATTTGATCTTAAGAAGTTGAGATTTTAATCAAGACCTTCACAACCTACTTAATGATGACGACAGTTTTCTACATTGTTATATTTATATCAAGATCAAGTATAAACACAAATTTCAGTAAGAATATATGGAAATGTTACGAAAAATCAGAATGTGCATACACATACAATCTACATCCACGTAGTGGAGTTGGAGTATAGTAACACGGTAAAGACAATTTTTTTTTTTTTATTCAAATAAGCTTATAATGTCATGAAATGTTGAGATTTTAAGTTTGAGCGAAAAAAAATATCTGAATTTTGTGCGTACGATTACTTTGGAACGGTTTCTGATCTGATATTGAATTGAAATTTGGCTCACCTATGTATTACAACGGGATAATATTTTGATCCTATTCCGTTGAAGGATTGGGGGATAAATGGGGATAAATATGTAAAGCAAGTCAGTAAGAGTCCATAAAATGGATTTAGAATATGTACGAGAAGCCAAGGTCTCAACATTTTTTTTACATCAGCCACCCCCACTATTATTCCATTCCACTCACATCTCATTGTTGTGGGTAAAACAATAAAATTACGATTTAGTGTGTGTACAGTAGGGTGGGCTGAAAAACACGAAAATTTGAATTTGCAGATGGCCTACTTACTAACTTATTACTATGTATCTAAAACTAATTCGGGTAGATTTTTAGCCAAATCGGTGAATATCTAGCTTGCCCCCCAGGACCTTGAAAATGAAAGAAAGGGTCAATTTTTCGATTTTTAACATTTTTTAAATTGACATTTGAAATTTTTTTTTGACTCTTTATTAATGCCTAAATGCGTGTAGCAAAAGTTTTCCGAATAAAACATTTTTCACTTCCAGGGAAATTAGAAATTTTATACAGAAAACTTTATTTTCGTCGAATTCTACGTTTTAGTGACAAATTTCTAATTTCCCTGGAACTGAAAAATATTTTATTCGAAAAACTTTTGCTACACGCATTTAGGCATTAATAAAGAGTTAAAAAAAATTTCAAATGTCAATTTAAAAAATGTTAAAAATCGAAAAATTGGCCCTTTCTTTAATTTTCAAGGCCCTGGGGTGCCAGCTAGATATTCACCGATTTGGCTAAAAATCTACCCGAATTAGTTTTAGATACATAGTAATAAATTAGAAACTAGGCCATCTGCAAATTCAAATTTTCGTGTTTTTCAGCCCACCCTAGTGTACAGGGACCATAGGTCTCAAAATTTTTGTTGACATCAGCTCCCCCACCCACCCTACCAAAGTGGTATATCTTTTTGTGGGGTTTTGGGGTAGATGATTTCAAATTTTATATTACTAAGCTCTATGAACTATTATTTCCGTATAGTGAAGTGTAAATATGGTATCAAAATGTTTTTCGTTGGAAAAGACTTGGATAGGATATCTGAATGTGGAAATAGAATAGAATAGAATAGAATAGAATAGAATAGAATAGAATAGAATAGAATAGAATAGAATAGAATAGAATAGAATAGAATAGAATAGAATAGAATAGAATAGAATAGAATAGAATAGAATAGAATAGAATAGAATAGAATAGAATAGAATAGAATAGAATAGAATAGAATAGAATAGAATAGAATAGAATAGAATAGAATAGAATAGAATAGAATAGAATAGAATAGAATAGAATAGAATAGAATAGAATAGAATAGAATAGAATAGAATAGAATAGAATAGAATAGAATAGAATAGAATAGAATAGAATAGAATAGAATAGAATTTATTTTGCCATTTTTTGATACATAGATTATGTACATTTGGCACGTCTAAATAACAATATTTAGTTAAATGATTCACACAAATTGAAATAAACAATTTGTCTGTCTCGTTACAGCAATAAAACTTAAAATAAAACACACAAATACACAAAAATACACGTTAATAAAAAAACTTATAAATATGTATAAAAACAAACAAACCTCTCATAAAAACTCTGTCCATACAAATGCAACACAATAGATTAAAACATAATAATAATAATAATAACAAATTTTATCTACTAAAAAATGCATTTTCTATCAATAGTTTTCTTATTTCTTTTTTAAATAATTCTCTCATAATTTTAGGAACGCTGTTACATAAAATAATACAATTATAGTGCAGTGAGTGAGTTTTGGAATGTCGCTGTTTTATGCACTGGGATCACCAACACTACCAACAGATCTTTATGTCTCGTATTATATAAATGATTATCTCCGGAAGTGGAGAAGGTGTACAAATTTGTTTTTGCAAATACCAAACATTTATAGATATAGATACCAGGAACTGTAAAAATATATTTTTTAAATAATTCCTTACAACTGGATCTATCACTTAGGTTAAAAATTAGTCTTAGTAATCTCTTCTGGGAAACAAATACTCGTTGTATATGACTTGAACGGCCCCAGGCTAATATATTCAATGATAAATGTGAATATGCTAAAGCATAATACACACTTAACAGACCCGCCCGGGCAATTGTATCCTTTAGCTGTAAAACAGCGAAGTAGGCTTTATTAAGCAATTTACAAATGTGCTCTATATGCAGTTCCAATGTTAATCTGCTGTCTATGTAGGTGCCTAGGAATTTTGTTGATTCAGTAAAATTTATGCCACCACTAGAGGTTAATGCCCTTCTAAAATTAAAATTTATAAAAACGGTTTTTTCGTCATTCAAAATGAGCTTATTTCTCTGGCACCATGCGTGTACATCGTCTAGTGTAACATAAATATGGTATAGTTCTTCCTGCGTGACAGCTGATACCGAGACAGTGGTATCATCTGCATACATCGTGGTAACGCCATGTTGAATATAATTTGGCAGATCGTTAAAGTAAATAAAAAATAATAGAGGGCCTAATATTGAGCCTTGGGGGACCCCCAGGGTTACGTCATGGATATTTGATTGAAATTCATTACACTCTACTACTAATTTACGATTTTCCATGTAGGAGTTAATACAACTTAAAAGACATCCTCGTATACCATTAGTTTCTAATTTTTTCGACAGTATATATCTGCCCACAGAATCGAAAGCTCTCGATAAATCGAAAAACAGCGACACAACATATTTGCCCTCATCTAATACTTTATAAATATATTTAAAGAAATATGCCGATGCCGTTTCAGTTGATTTTCTTGGCCTGAATCCATGTTGATATTCGGTCAGTATTTTATTTTGTTCTATAAATGACATAATACGATCGTAAATAATGTTTTCCAATATTTTCGAGAACACACTTAAAAGATAAATTTGCCGGTAATTTTCAACATTATTTTTACACCCCTTTTTAAAAATGGGGATTATGGACGCGATTTTAAGAAAATAGTCAGTAGTATTCCTTAGTGGTAGTAGTATTCCTTAGGCAACGGTTTTTTTTATTATTGGCCAGTACTAGGAGACTTAAAATTGAATGAAATGGCATATATTTGGTAACTAGAGCTTCTCTGCATTTTCAAGTGTATTTCGATGTAAATAAAGTATGCTTAGATTTTCAGAAATCAATTTAAGATGGAAAGCAGTTAGAAATAGCAAAACAGGTCATTTTCTTCACTTTTGTGTTATAACTTGAAAACAATATGATATTTCGTACGAGGGGCAAACCGCGAAGGAAATCCGGTGTACACTCAGAAGGAAATCCGAGGAAATCTTAGGCAATCCCAGAAAATCTCTGGAAACTTTTTGCTTTTCGGATTTCTTCCCACCCGAAAAATTCGAGGAAATCTTACAGAAATCCATAGAAATCTTACGGAAATCCGAGGAAATCTTTAGGAAATCTGGGGAAATCTTAGGAAATCCGAGGAAATCTTAGGAAATCCGAGGAAATCGGAGGAAATCTGGAGGAAATCTGTGTAATCTTCGTCAAATGGGAAATCTGATGCACAAAATTTTGGGCGCGTAAATAGTGTAGAATACTTTCTTTTTATCTATTTTATATCAATTAAAATGAGTACCCACTGGTCATATGTTTTATAATTAAAAAATAAACATGTTTGTATCAATATATCGTTATTTTGTCGATTTTTTACAGAGAAAGTAAGAAAATATGAATTTTATACCCTATACTTCAGTACTTTATATCTCCGGTCCATCTGATCTTACCAACTTTAATGGGAGATCTATTTTCTCTCTACATGATGTAGCATAAGGAACACTTTGATTTTTTTCTCCATCTTAATTTTCCAAAGTTTGCAGTCAATATGTAAAAAGTAGTGTCATATTTAAAAAATACTATTTTTAATCTTGTACCCTATATATGTTTTTTGCAAAATTAAAATTTTAATAAATAATTAATAACTAATTAGAATGGCATTTTAGAGAAAAAAGTGTGGGAACATTTTCTTCTTAATATTGTTTGAAAATTGCATTTTTTTCCATTTGTTTATAAAAATTGCTAATAAAAAATTAATAATTTGTCAATTGGAACTATTATAAATTTTTCGCACAATTTTTTTTATTTTTCAATACTTTTTGATAAAACTAATAAGTAAATTCGAAAAATTTTATTAAAAGGATGTTTTTTTTTTGAAATTTTCTTTCGCTCTTCAATAGTGGGGTGGAGGTGGTATTGGGTGCTTATTTAGTATCTGATGTTGATGTCACTAAATAAGGAAGAAAAAGAAAAGCTATTCCGTTCAGTTCATTCGTTTGAATAATTTTCATTAAGGCACCTACGTACAGCAACCGAATTATGTATAGAAATACTATTTATTTAAACAATAACTTTTCTTTTCTTCTCCTCATTTAGTGTCCGATGTTTCTTAAGTCGAACGACTACTTTACCTTTTTAGTAAACCTAACCGACTTTTATACAGGGCCAGTCGAAAAGTGAGAAATTTTAAATTTGGCTATTGAATAACAAACACCCTCTATGAGGTATCCAGTTTAAATTTTGTATAGACGTATTTGAGATAACTGCGAATCGAATACGCTATCCAATTTGCCGATAAAAAATTGCCTAATAGTCGATTTCGAAATCTCGACCCATTCAGAGAAGCTTAGTAGGCCTTGAAAACATGAAAATTACAAATTTTTCAAAACAATCAAATAATCGAGCACTATATCTCAAAAAAAAGAAATTTTAAAATCGACCAACGAGTTCCAAAAATAACGAGGTGTTGCTGTATTAAATAGCACACACTGTATATACTAAATCTATTTTATGTACTCTTCTTTGCTCGCTTTCTCTATTTACCCCTATTTACCGGCCAACCCTTCAAAGGAATAAAATCAAAATATACTCTAGTTCCAAATCTCCTTATAATACATAAAAATTTCAAGTCAACATCAAACATTAAACCATTCCAGAATAATTCTGCTCACAAAAAAGTTACAGACAGACATATCGACAGATTGACAGACAGACACGCCGAGAGACAATTTATTTTTTACTTAAACTTAAAACCTCTGCGTTCCTTGACATTTTAAGCCTTTATTTTTACAATTAATTATCTTTCATTTATTTGGTTTCATCATGATGCGAGAATATTATTTGGGTATTAATAAATGATTTAATTATTTCCAATATATTTTTTTGAATTAAAATGCTAGGAATCCTATCACGTAATTCAATACTTCGTCAGTATTAGCTAGAAGAGTAGTTGTTATGATTGGTTCTCCAATGATGAGTGTTTTAAAGTGTTTTCCTAAGTAGCATATTAGCGTGACCAGACTAAGGTACCAATATACAGAAAGTAGATAATTTCATATTAAATAAAATAGTGTGAATGAATTTAAATAAATGATTTAAGTATTTTTAATATATTTTTTTGCTTTAAAATGCTAAGAATCCTATCATGTAATTCAATGTTTCGTCAGTATTAGATAGAAAAGTTCTCCAATAATGAGTGTTTTAAAGTATTTACCTAGCTAGTATATTAGCGTGCCCAGATTAGGGCAACAATATACAGAAACTAGATAATTTCATAATGAATAAAAAAGTGTGTAAGTAAATTTTTTTTCTTTTTACCGTTACTATAGTATACTTCCACTGTAGTACGTGGATATGAAAGTAATAGTTAGATACAAATGCACAACTGTAATTTTGTACCAAGTATTAGAACTGTAATAGTTTTCCCCATATGAATGTCTCAAATTCCTATACTATAACGAAAAAACCTCGTTTACCATAAAGTTCCTCCACATAAATATTAAATTCCACAACAAAGAAAAACACTCAAAGCCAAACGTCGCGTTAATAAAATCGATTTGAATAAAAAATAAACCCAAATAAAAGAAGCAAAGATGACTTTTTCGTTCTCAACTCCGCACATCATTCGTCTCCAGAGAGAGCTCTCTACATTCATTTGGAATTAAAAAAGTTAAAAGGATAGACAGGAATTAAGGACGCAAATGTTATTCAGAACTGAATATTAGCCAGAGGCAAATATTTTTCCTTTGTTCTCAACGACTTTTAATTATTTTTACTTTGTTTCATTTCAATGCGAGGGGGATACATAAACCACCATCATGGTTCACAATGATTATTGCAGAATTGTAAAATTTCTATAGACTCTAGAAACATTCAAGTAGTAATTATTCAATGATTACTTAATGTAATTGTAAAACTAAATATGGTCCTAAACTAACACCCAACTAATAGACCTGGAGCCCGCTCTTGAACTTTAATATATGATTAATTAATTGAAGGGTAAGAAACAAAAGGGTATATTAAGAACAATTGCACGTAGTGGGTTCATCGATTGTAGTTATGTATGAAATTTAGTATTTGGTTACTGAGTTGATTTCGAAACTCTTTCTCCTCTACAAAAAGTTTGGTAAATAAATCCGAGCGGAGATACGGAGAGGGGGTAAAAGTGGAAAAACATTTTTTGCAGTTACAAACGAAATCGCGGTATTATAAAAGTACATCAACTCCACATTCCCCGGGACGGTTTTTGGCGGGAATTTTTTAAAAATTAAAAAAAAAAATTTGTGGTTAAGGACGAAACTTTGAGTACTTGTTCTATTCAATGCAATAATGTTGGAAAAATAACTGCAGACGTTTCCCATGGGCCGATTTTAAGATATAAGGGTTGAAAGTTACAAAATTTTGAAAAAAAAAATTGTTTTTCAAATGTTGGTAAAATGGTGAAAACATCTGAATAGCTTATTATACGTTCTTAAGGGATTCAAAAATCATATATTTCGCTTTCAGACGTTTTCATTTATTTGACATAAATAAAGCCTTTTTATCAGTTTCGAAACGTTTTTAAACACGTAATAGAGTCAAAAACTGATGACCACTTTAGGAGTTGCAAAAATGGGCTGAAAATCAGTAGTTTTCGTCTGAAATTTTAGTGGGGGGGGATGTGGAGTTGATGTACTTTCATAATACCGCGGTTTCATTCGTAACTGCAACACAATTTTTTGCAACTTTTACCTCCCCCTCCGTATTTCCGCTTGGATCCATTTACCAGACTTTTCGTAGAGGAAAAAGAGTTTCGAAATCAACTCAGTAAACCAAATACCAAATTTTAGACATAACTACAATCGATAAACCCACTACGCACCATTGCTCTAACTAGTACAAGTGCATTTTTTCCGATAATGAGTTAGTTACAGATTTGGATAATCAAAAGTCCGAATTATTTGGTAGCAAAAATATACAAGTGTGAGGTGGCGAAATTACTGTTATTGAAATGCATTAAATGGAACAAGTAGTTTTTCCATTTTTCAATTTGGAGGCAAAACGGGACAAGTGCATTTAAAAAACTATACTGACTTTCAAAATATCACTACTAAACCTCAAATTCGTACCGTTTTTGCTATCAATTGTTGAAGAAATATTTAATCAAGAATTTTTCCAGATTTTTAGAAAAAGTAAAAACCTTAAAGCTAGTTTTCTCCACATTAAATTTTTTGTACTTATATCCTTTTGCGTCTTCCCTCTTCAGTTAGTCTCTCAAGTAACAATTTAAATACCTTTTATTTAGATTTTATCAGTGTTTTATAATGGTTATTAATAATGTTGGCCTATTACATCTAATATAGTTTGAGATCACTAAGTTCCTAGTTGAACCTTCATAAATACAACTACTTGTCAGAGTTTCAATGAAGCGGGCAAAAACCTGTAATAAATCAGTCTTAAGCATAAAATGATTTTGTTTCCCTTTGGAAACCACCTATTTGTTTTAAAATAGGTGGTTTTAAAGCTGGGGTAAGAAATATTCGTTGGCATTTCATATGTTTGTGCGTGACGTATGCATGTGCATGAATAAACATAAACACAACACACATAGTAGACAGATCCAAAGCTAATATGCATTATCCACCGACATTGCTAATGTCGGTCATGGGGATCAAACTCATTACACGACAGACAGTGTGACCAAGCGAGCTCGCTACTAACACGCTTTAGTCCGCTGGGCTACTGTGCCGGCTGCCGGTAATTTATAATAATGGCAGGTGGTACCAGAGGCGTAGCGAGCCAACTTTTTGGAGGGGGTTATTTTTCAAATTTGTCAACTTCATAAATTTAAGAACCCAACTCTGTCCGCAAATAAATAAATAATAATTCCTCCAAAAAATATTGATGCGGGAACGAAATTAAAAAAAAAAGATTTCTACCGAAACAAAAATTGATGTGTGGGGAGAAAATCCAAAAAAAAAATTTTCCACTGAAATAAAAATTGCCAACTCATATTTTGCCAAGTCTGACAAAGTTGGGAGGAGGGATGACGTACCCCCCATACCCCCCCCTTCGCTACGCCCCTGGGTGGTACTATCAATAACTTTTCTAAAAGTGGCATAATGTTATTATTGGGTTAGGTTATACAGGCGACATAAACCTTATATGTCTTAGAGCGACTTAACTGTGCTAATTTCTTTAATAAAAAAACTTTGGAAAATTTGAAATTTTGGAAACTCGTAGAAAATATATCTTCCTCGAGGACCCACTTCGTTCCTGTATTTTTTTAACTTCTTGTATGTTTAATTCAATTTTGATTGCATAATTGTAACTTTCAGAAGAAGAAAATTATTTTGTAAAGACTATTTTTCTACATAAACTCATGTATAAAAGAACTTTACTGTCTCTTACCTTATTGTAGGACACAATTTACACTGTGTCTCAAAAGTAAGGAATACAATTCATATTTTTTCACTTGTTTGGTTTTAAAAAAAAAACGCAAAAACAGACCAATAGTCTAATTCGTATATACACATTGTAAACTTTCTGCAGTATTTTTCATTTTTTTTTGGTGTTACGTTTGATAGAGCTATGAAGTCAACGATACATTTTTTTAAATGGGACCACCCACAATTACACAGCCCCACAAAAAAAGTTCTGATCCCTGAACGCGCCCATAATATTCCCATGTATTTTTCGACCCTGAATCCGAATCTGGTAATAAAAAACGCCGTAGATCCCCAAATTTTTGCCCTACAGCCAAAATGGGGTAAAACCACCGTGTACAACAGAATATAGTGCGGTCAGCGGTCAACTTCCCTAATACTAAACGAAAACCACCCCTATAATGGGGTAGAAGATACTCCTATACTTCGCAAAAACGAAGAGTATATTGTATTTGATCGGCACATTTCTAAAATCGTAAAAATCGCTCGTAGAGAAAAAATTTTCATATCATTGTGTTAGTGAACGAATTCTGAACAACTTTCAAAATGTCCGTCTGTCCGTCCGTCCGTCACGTTTCTTGTGAGCACGATAACTCAAAAAAGAAAAATCCGATTGTACTGAAATTTAGACAGTAAGTTAGTGTTGTCTAGAGGAAGAACCCTATTGTTTTTGAACAAAATCGATCAGTAAATAAAAATGTTATTAATGATTTAAATATGAAAAAAAATTTTTTGTTTTTTATGTTTTTGTAATTGAATAGAAATCTGGTAAAATAATATTTCATTTTAATATTTAAATATTTTTATATTTTACAAATATACATTTTATAATGTAATATACAACCGTGGAAATATAATTAGCTATATATTAGCTCGTCTCTTATAATGTAAAAATTTACGTTTTTTTACGTGTTAAGTGGTGGAGTAGTTCTTACGCTTTTGACTCGGTATCAAAGGGCCTCGGGTTCGAAACCCAAATAGGGTATGGTACAATTTTTTTTTATTTTTACTTTATTTTACACTGAGTCTTTTACCAACTAAGTTCGTACTATAAAATTAAAAATTTCTAAAACTAACATTATTTACAAACGACTGCGAAGAGTATCATAGAATGTGTAACACTTATATAAAAAGTTCAGTGAACAGGCGAAGAGTACGTTTTTAGCTTGGGGGGATGAAAAAAATATGATTTAATGTGTGTACAAGAACCAGAAACTTAAAAATATATTTCATCCACCCCCACCACCACCTCTCTATCACCTACCCCACTACCGAGTGGGGTATCGTTTTATGGGTTTTTGGGGTAGAGGATTTCAAATATTATATTATTAAAGTTCCATAAACAATTATTTCTACATACAAAGTTTCTTCGTTGTGAGTGACTTGGATAGAGAATCTAGATGTGGAAGTAGTGATTCCTTGGGCAGCGGTTTTTTAAACACGTAATAGAGTCAAGAACTGATGACCACTTTAGGAGTTGCAAAAGTGGGGTGAAAATCAGTAGTTTTCGTCTGAAATTTTAGTGGGATCCATTTACCAGACTTTTCGTAGAGGAAAAAGAGTTTCGAAATCAACTCAGTAAACCAAATACCAAATTTTAGACATAACTACAATCAATAAACCCACTACGTACCATTGCTCTAACTAGTAAAAGTGCATTTTTTTCCGATAATGAGTTGGTAACGTACCCCCCATACCCTTCCCTTCGCTACGCCCCTGGGTGGTACTATCAATAACTTTTTCAAAAGTGGCATAATGTTATGATTGGGTTAGGTTATGCAGGCGACATAAACCTTATATGTCTTAGAGCGACTGTGTTAATTTCTTTAATAGCTGTCAAAAATAAATAAACTTTGGAAAATTTGAAATTTTGGAAACTCGAAAAAAATATATTTTCCTCGACGACCCATTTCGTTCCTGTATTTTTTTAACTTCTTGTATATTTAATTCAATTTTGATTGCATAATTGTAACTTTCAGAAGAAGAAAATTATTTTCTAAAGACTATTTTTCTACATAAATTCATGTATAAAAGAAATTTATTGTCTCTTACCTTATTGTAGGACACAATTTACACTGTGTCTCAAAAGTAAGGAATACAATTCATATTTTTTCTCGTTTGGTTTTCAAAAAAAAAAAAAACGTAAAAACCTCCGATTAAAGAACTTATATCTAGATACATAATGGCATTGATTTATTTGTCGCTGAAAGACACAATCTAAGGCACTTCTTCCCATAAGTTGCAGATTGGCCCATCGGCGTATTCGCGGCCGCTCGTGCACGATCGGCTTCAGTTCGATTATCTCAGTTGACAGTTCGGCCATTAATGTCAATAAATGTTTTTCGTGTTCTCCGACCAAAAACTGGTGAAAAAGTAATTTTATTTTAAGTTGTGATTTGCTTAATACCTAAATAATATTCTCTATTCATATTTACACAGTTTAGTGACAATATATTTTGTGCAAATAAATAGTGAAGTGCTCTGCCGTTTGCAGAAAGCAGCTTAGAAACGAAGAAAATCGATCGTTCCATAGTCGTAACATGATGAAGTTCAGTTTACAGTTATAAAGTAAATAGCAATTAAATTTTAATATCCTTTCAATACATATTTATCTTACTGTAATATCGTATGCCTACATCACGTTATATAAAGAGCCGGTAATGCAGGAATTGCAATAATTCATTTTAATGAAAATATTTACCATTCTACACATTTTCTACACACACAACGCCACTGTTGCCTATGGGATGTGATGTTCATCTATCCATTTTAATGGACATATAATGTGACTATGTTAGGAGCAAACGAGGTATATAGTGAAAAGATAGCCTGTTATGTATCTAGATATAAGTTCTTTAATCGGAGGTAAAAACAGACTAATAGTCTAAAATTAGTATATATACATTGTAAACTTTCTGCAGTATTTTTCATTTTTTTTGTGTTACGTTTCACAGAGCTATGACGTCAACGATACATTTTTTAAATGGGACCACCCACAATTACACAGCCCCACAAAAAAAGTTCTGATCCCTGAACGCACCCATAAATTCCCATGTATTTTTCGACGCTGAATCCGAATCTGGTAATAAAAAACACCGTAGATCCCCAAATTTTTGCCCTACAGCCAAAAATAAATTCCAAAATGGGGTAAAACCACCGTGTACAACAGGATATAGTGCGGTCAGCGGTCAACTTCCCTAATATTAAACGAAAACCACCCCTATAATGGTAGAAGATACTCCTATATGAAAATAAAGGACATAAATGCCAGTAAATCATCCTGGAAAATGTTGAAGTTTTCATAGTGTAGAATACGGCACATGAATCTGGAGTGACTCCAAACGCCACTCTCAGTCAGGACCCGAAATCTCCTCCATAATGGAGTAGAAACTACCTCTATATCAAAATAAAGTCCACAAATGCCCATAAGTCGGACAAATGTCTAAAACAGTCTGGAAAGTAAATTTTCCAGACTGTTTTCTGATAATTACTTAGCAACGGACTAAAATACTAGAATAGCGTATTTTAGGATCTGAAATTGCGCCGAGAAATTAGACATTCTTGATTGATTTCAGAAAAATCTGTATTTTTGGGCAAAGAATATATTTCTCAATCTCTTTTCTTGAAATACCTCTTTGTCTTGTTTTCAAATGATCTTCTTACTGACTGTCTGTGATGTTCTTCGGTTGTGTCCCTTTTTATGGACCAACACTAGTCTGCCATCATGTGCACAGTACGATCTTCCTTGATAGCGTTATTCTATCTCCGATATATCCTGATGGAAGCGCTTTGATAGTAACTATAGTACATTGATAGTAGACTTAAAATCTTCGAATGGAGAAAATATATTGTGTTTTCCTTTGGGGCTTGTACGGGCTTTTAAAAAACTAAAGAGTTCCCAGTGCGTAAGGAGTAGCTTCGCCCTCAAAAACCACCTATATAAAATTTACTGCAAATAAGGTAATACGCATATTTCCGATAGCTACAATAGTTCTCGAGCAATGAGCGAACAAACTTGGGCCTCGGTCGGTGCGCGTATCACATATTTCTATCACTGATTTCAATCCTATTCAGCAAAAGGTGATTCCCCTCGTCAGGAAGACAAAAAAAATTGTTTTCCCTAAAATTTTTTAAGCGCTGTACGATGCTTTGAAAGTAGGGATGGAATGGAATTCCGACAGTATTGCTGAATCCGGCCGATCCGGCCGATATACCGTAATTCCGGTTCCTGCCGGATTATTTTTTAACTACAGACGAGTCACAACAAGTGGTTTTTATTCCGAATAAAACATACTATTTTTTCTTCAAACGTCGATTACCTATAAAAAAAAAAAAGATAAAAAATTTCGAATTTCACCACCAAAAACGCATTGTGTTAATATCGCATGGCCGGCGTATTAAATAAAATGCGCGTTGCTATAGATATTACTTTTTCTGCCACTCACAGCGTCAGAAAAAGTACTTTTACCTTTTAATGCGCCGTCTAAGAAGTCAAATTTTAATATCACGATATGGGTTAAGGAATGTCATGTTTTTCTGACGTTTGAAGAAAAATACGTTTTTTGTCTTTTTACTTTTTTTGACGAGAGGAATCACTTTTGGAAAAGTTTCGAAGTTTACCGCGATATCTTAAAACACCCCGTATATTGAGAATATGAGAAGCGACCGCCAATCGGAACCCCAGTTTGATGTTTATTGTTCGAAAACTACTGCATCTATGGGAAATATGCATAGAACACTGTAGTAAATTTTATGTAGAATAATATCAATGAATATAACATTTTCAGGGGAATCACCTATTTCGCAGTATATGCGAAAAACCGCAGCGGAGCGTATTAAGGGTGATTTTTAAGGGCAAAGCGCCTACTTGCGCTTTGAGAACCAAATAGCAAAACATTATAATTTATTTCTCCTATTTCTTCTAATATCCAATAGACATTAAACATTTACTACTTTAATAAAATAAATTTGTAATGGCTACTAAGGTTTCATTTTAATTAATTTTTATAATTTTTCTTTACAGTGTTTTTCGAAAACTATTACAGAGAGAGGCCTTTAAGAGGGCTACCAATTTATACTATCAACTATTTATATGGGGGTACCATTTAAAAGAAATGTAAGGCCACAGCACTGTCAAACATGAGGCAAAGAAATTAAAAATACTGCAGAAATGTGACAACTTTTATATATCAATAGACCTGTTATTGCATTTTTTTTAAATGAAACGAGCAAAAATCTAAATTTTATTCCTTACCTTTGGGACACAGTGTATCACAAATTGCTATAGTGATAATTTAAATTTATAATCAATAAGTGAAACTATGCGAAAAAGTGAAAGAATATAAAAAAACCAGTAATTAAAAGTAATTATCTACGAAGCGCACAATTAAATTCAATAGCATACATTAAATATTTAATTTCAGTAATCTCTTGCATGCAAATCGCTGATTACTTACCATGGGAATCACTGAGGGTAGCGGTATCTTCTGGCATTATCCCACCTACTAAATCCGTAAGACTAAGGGCCCAGAGGAACAACATCCACATTTGCAAACACATCACTTTAATGTCTATTTTATTCTACGACGGCCTATGCACACAGAGAAATCTTTAATATACACTCGAGGAAGAAGACACTGTCAATCTGTCTCTTTGTACTTTGTGGGCAGCAATCAGAGCGTATTTTTTAGCAGCTAGAAACTCTCACTCTCTCTCGCGAGGTGCTGTTCTAATACTAGAAGGTCTTCCTCGGAGACCACAAACACGAAACGATGTAAATAATAGGGCTGTTTGCGATCAAAACCAGGTCGATTTGCTATTGTTGCAGGCGTGAATCGAGACTGCTTGACTTCTAGAAATTCGCAGTGTATTTGAGTGAAATGCGGGAAACTGAGCCGGGGGGTCGAGATTAGCTATGGGGCTTGCGAGGTTCGTCAGGCGAGGAAAGTTGGCGCGTGCCAAAATTGCGCTACCAAAGCGTGGACAAAATTAAAGGAAGGTGTATGTATGTATGCATTTGTTGTTACGTGATCGAGAATGCACATCGATGTTATTTTTTAGTTATTTTAATTGAAAGAAACTAGTTAATTATTATACAATAAACAATAAAAGTGACAATAACAGAATGAGGCATTTTGTAGGACACAGGGACGGCCTTAGTACAAAAGTAATTATAGTCAGCTTCTCAATAGGCTCCCCTAAAATGTCAAGGTGTGCACTCGAGTTATAGTTTTGAAACAGTATCTGGAATCATTATCTGGAATGATATTGCGGATCCAAATGTGGAGGGTGCCAGCCTGGCCGCGATTTCAAATAGACGTATTACTTCCACGTCCAGTGGAAGTATAGTAACGACAAAAAAATTTTTTAAAATTTTTATTGTCCAAATAGGCTTAAAATGTCATGAAACGTCGAGATTTTAAGTTTGAGCGAAAAAAAAATTTCTCTGTCTGTCGGCCTCTCTTTTTTTTTGTGCGCCCGTTTACTCTGGAACCGTTTAAGATATTGACTTGAAATTTGGTATTAATATGTACTTTAACGAGATCTAGAACTAGATTATATTTTCATCTTGTTCCGTCGAAGGGTTGGGGGGTAAATTGGGGTAAATTTGGGGTAAACGGGTAAATCAAGAAGGTAAGAGTCCATGAAATTGGTATTTAATATATACAAGAGAAGCTAAGGTCTCAAAAAAATTTTTGGCATTAGCCATCTCCATTACCACCCCATCTCCTTATTAAAGGGGATGAAAAAAATTGTGATTTAGTGTATGTACAGGAACCAGAAACCTCAAAATATTTTTTTACTTCATCCACCCCCCTATCACCACCCTCACCCCACTACCGATCGTTTTATGGGTTTTTGTGGTAGATGATTTCAAATATTATATTATTAAAGTTCCATAAACAATTATTTTCACATACAAAGTTTTTTCGTTGTGAGTGACTTGGATAGAGAATCTGGATGTGGAAGTAGTGATTCCTTGGGCAGCGGTTTTTTGTTTAACATTTTTCTATTACTAAAAGTTTATTAATTTTATGCTCACACGGCATTTACAGGCTTATTTTACTTCCACATTCAGTGGAAGTATTGTAACTACTAGACATTTTTTTAAAATTTTTATTGTTTAAATAGGCTTAGATGTCATGAAACGTTGAGATTTTAAATTTGAGCAAAAAAAAATTGTCTGCCGTTCTGTCTATCTGTCTGTCTGTCTGTAACTTTTTTTGTGCGCACGATTACTCTGGAATCGTTTAAGATATTGACTTGAAATTTGGTACACGTATGTATTTTAACGAGATCTGGAACTAGATTATATTTTCATCTTAGTCCGTTGAAGGGCTGGGGGTAAATTGGGGTAAATATGTAAATAGGGAAGATGCATGAAATTTTAAAATGCTTGAAAAAGTGATTTGCTCTTAATTTCCATTACGCAGAAAATGATTATAACAAAAGAAATTCAAAATAAAATTTATTTTCCGTAAAATTAATATTTAGATTATGCTGTAATTTGTAAACAAAACCACGGTTTCTTATTGGCGTGAAGTCAATGACGACATCCGTTAGTCGGATAATTTGTCCAAAGTAGACGCAGTGTCCTGATGCTGACGTCTATTTACGAACTAATTTTGGAGAATCTTGAATATAAAATGACCATATTTGTAGTGATACTCTTAGTTTTACATTTAGGCACAATGCAATATTTGTAATTCATGTCATAATAATGTTGTTCACTAGCTCATTAACCAAATAATAACACAATAACACCACAAACAAGAACTTGGTAAACTGATTGTAAACAATAAACAGCAATGACCATCGAAATTGCTTTAGATATACGAAACTACAGAAGCATGTTTCTACGGAAAAAGAAACTACCGTTCGCTATTCCGTCCTTGTCTTACAAGATCTGATTGGCTTAACCGTCTGTACACAGACCGAGAAAAAGGATGGAATATAGTGCACACAAGTTTCTCTCTCTGTGTCACTTTCTCTAGTCGAGTGCGCCTTCCAGTTTGTTATTAATTTCGATGGACAAATCATAACGGGAAACGTCACAGTTAGTGGCGCCAAATAACTGCCGTTTTGAAATATCCAAATTCCTCACCGATGAAATTATTTATTTTCTCGCTGAATTAACATTAAAAAAATCGTAAATTTTAAATTTTTGTAACTTTTTTTTGATGCTGTATCGATTTTTATTATAAAAAAAAATCACGCAACTTCTCTATTATGCAGGAGTCCATAAAATTGGTTTTAGTATATACAAGAGAAGCTAATATCTCAAAAAAAAATTTGGCATTAGCCACCCCCATTACTACTCTCACCCCATTATAAAAAGAGGTAAAAATTTGTGATTTAGTGTGTGTACAAGAACCAAAGGCTTCAAAATATTTTTCTTACTTCATCCATCCCCACTACTACCTCCCTATCACTAACCCCACCCCACTACCGATGTGGAATATCGTTTTACGGGTTTTTGAGGTAGACGAATTAAAATATTATATTATTAAAGTTTCATAAACAATTATTTCCACATACGAAATTTTTTCGTTGTGAGAGACTTGGGTAGTAAATCTGGATGTGGAAGTAGCGACTCCTTGGGCAGCGATTTTTTACTTCCACTTCCAGAGGAAGTATAGTAACGACAAAGAAATTTATGAAAATTTTTATTGTTCAAATAGGCTTAGAATGTCATAAAACGTCTAGATTTTAAATTTGAGCTAAAAAAATTTCTGTCTGTCTGTCGGTCTGTAACTTTTTTTTGTGCGCACGTTTACTCTGGAACCGTTTAAGATATTGACTTGAAATTTGGTACACGTATGTACTTTAAGAGGATCTGGAACTAGATTATATTTTTATCTTATTCCGTCGAAGAGTTGGGGGATAAATTGGGGTAAATTTGGGGCAAATAGGTAAATCAAGCAGGTAAGAGTAAATGAAATTGATATTTAGTGTATACAAGAGAAGCAAGGTTTAAAAAAATTTTTTGGCATTAGCCACCCCCATTACCACCCCTACCCCATTATTAAAGGGGATGAAAACAAATTGTGATTTAGTGTGTGTTCAAGAACCAAAAGCCTCAAAATATTTTTAACTTCATCCACCCCCACTACAATCCCCACTATCACTAGCCCTACCTCTCTACCGATGTGGGATATCGTTTGACGGGTTTTTGGGAGGGATAGACGATTTCAAATATTATATTATTAAAGTTCCATAAACAATTATTTACACATACAAAATTTTTTCGTTGTGAGAGACTTCGGTAGCAAATCTGGATGTGGAAGTAGTGATGGGCAGCGGTTTTTTAACATTTCTTAATGATTTTCCGACCAATGGAAAGCTTATTTCTTCTAGATTCAGGTGCTGCAAAATTATTATCGAAATTGTTATTTACAAATGAAAACCAGAGGAGTAAAATGATGTTGTCACAAAAGGTTAGTTTCGAGAAAAACGAATTATTAAGTATAAAACCTCGCCGACTTTTAAGGTATTGATAAATTCGAATAAAGACTTTTGAATTTTGTTCATGAAAGTGTATTAAACTATTCGTTAAAAGCATTCTGATAAAAAAAATTGTTTAGACAGAAATAAAAATACAAGACACAAACGATTACCAATTATTCAGGGGAAAAACAGAAATTGTCACAAAAATAAATATATATTCATGAAAACAAGGGGAATTATCCAGATTTACATCGCTTTCCTTTCTTCATTGTGCTTTCTTATACTTGCCTGTTTTACTACTTTTCACTTTTTTATCTTTGAATCTGTATTTCTTTGTTTGTGCGAGGTAAGATGTCATAGTAATACTGGTTTTCTTCAGAACAAAACTTGCAAATTGTTTAATGCATTGTCTGATATTCGAATGAGAATAAAATAACATGAAACAGATATACAAGAACAACGTAAAATACTTATATTAACAGTCTCTTCAGGAGATATTATTATTATTTTTATTATTATTTTCTTTTTCCTTCTCAGGTGTTCCTGGTTTGTCTGCTGTAATCGGGTACATGGTACCAAGATCACAACATTGACTAGTCACTCCCAAGGAATGATCTAACGATACCAGCTGTATGGAGAATTACTGCTTTTTGCATTCTCGGGTATATAGTGGGGTCAATACCAATCTTTTGTAGCGATATGTTTAGGTTTTTAGGTATTACTCCGAGCGCAGATAGTATAACAGGGACTATGGTGACCTTCCTCATATTCTATGTATCCAAAATTTCGTTTTTTAAGTCACCCTAGTGCGATATTTTCTCCTCATATTTCTCCGTCATATTTCTTGTATTCGGGATCGAAAATATCAATGATCAATGTTTCCATTCGTTGTTTGTCTATGACGGCTATATCTGGGTGATTGTGTAGAACCGTGACGTCCGTTATTATGGCTCTGTCCCAGTAGACTTTATACCGTTCGTTCTCTTCAACTTCGGGTTCGGGTTGTATCTGTAGTAGGGAGTCTGAGAGTCATGATGTATTTCGCACATTTTTAGAATTTCCAGGTATACTATCATGGCTGCGGCATTGTGACGTGCCAAATATCGAGTTGGTGCGAGTTTCCCACATCCAGAGATTATGTGCTCTATGTTTTCAGTTTGTAGGTTGCATTTTCGACATTTGTCCGTTTCAACCCGTTCCTTCGTTATGTGAATTTCATAATTCCTGGTTCTTATTACTTGGTCCTCTATACCCAGTACGAACCCCTCTGTCTCAGGAAACATGTTCCTCGCCGAAGCCATTCAAGTGATGCCTGATGGTCTATCCCATCTCCCTGGATTGAGTTCCAATAGCATCCGTGTAGTTCCTTCCCAGCCCATCTGTCTAGTTTTGCGCCATTGTGGTCAATACTACTTAAAGGTGAGTATTCCATTTTATTCAATTTTAGTGGAGTGTCTGTATCTGCGTGAATTTCGCACATTTTTAGAATTTCCAGGTATACTAGCATGGCTGCGGCATTGTGACGTGCCAAATATCGAGTTGGTGCGAGTTTCCCACATCCAGAGATTATGTGCTCTATGTTTTCAGTTTGTAGGTTGCATTTTCGACATTTGTCCGTTTCAACCCGTTCCTTCGTTATGTGAATTTCATAATTCCTGGTTCTTATTACTTGGTCCTCTATACCCAGTACGAACCCCTCTGTCTCAGGAAACAAGGTTCCTCGCCGAAGCCATTCAAGTGATGCCTGATGGTCTATCCCATCTCCCTGGATTGAGTTCCAATAGCGTCCGTGTAGTTCCTTCCCAGCCCATCTGTCTAGTTTTGCGTCATTGTGGTCAATACTACTTAAAGGTGAGTATTCCATTTTATTCAATTTTAGTGGAGTGTCTGTATCTGCGTGAATGATAGCTGCATGGATGGGTGAATGTTGATGACTGTAGAAATATGCGCGAAGAAGGTTAATTTGTGTGAAGCACGCGTTTTTAATATCGATGTAGCCTCGTGCCCCAAGGTCTCTAGGAAGTCACTCTCTCTGTTGAGGATCGCGTATGGTGCATCCTAAACTTCGTCATCATCACTCTCAGCCGTCTATGAGGTCATCAAGGTCTGTGACTGTCCAGCGTAAGATACCGAATGAGTAAGACAAAATAGAGACTGCGTATGTGTCCACTGCTTTCATCATGTTGTTGAAGTTTAGCTCTGTTTTAAAAAGTTTCCGCAGCCTGGATTCGAACTCTTTGATGATTTTTTCTTTCATTTTACTATGTTCGATATTTGATGTTTGTGGTACACCTAGGTATTTATAGGGATCTCCCTCAATCGGTGGTATTGCGAGATGTTCTTGGATTTCTATTGCTGGTGTTTCAGTCAGCTTTCCTCGTTCGACGGTGACAGTTCTACACTTGTTGATTCCGAACTCCATACCAACATCCTCACTCATTCTATGGACCAATTTGAGGACAGTCTCCAGTTGTTTACGTGTGGCAGTGAATAGTTTCAAGTCATCCATATAGAGTAAGTGAGAAAGCTTGAAATTGTGGCGTCCTGCTTAGATGTTAAAACCATATCCAGTATTGATTAACGTTCTTGATATTGGATTGAGAGCTATACAAAACCACAATGCACTCAGCGAGTCACCCTGAAAGATGCCTCACTTGATGCTTAGACCTCTGTGTAATTTCGGCATGCCGGTATGATCTTAAGTTCCGAAAGCAGTGTGTGTCTCGTTCCACCGAGGGCTCCTATAATGAGTACCACTATCTTAACAGTATGGTTTGGATAAAGTCTGCGGAGTTCGAAGAGCAAATCTCGATATTTTGTCCATTTTTCCTCCTCCTTCAAGACAATGTTGTTTTCCGCAGGAGCCGAGAACTCCACGACAAACATTGTCTTGAGTTGGTGGTCAGGCTTGTTGGCTTGTATTTGCCTGACGGTGGGAAACAAGTACTTCCAATAAATTAGACACTTCTCATTTCCCACAATCGACTCAATGTCCCCCGGAGCGTAAGGCAGCACTGGTGTCTATCCCATACGAGTGCCTTAGGTGATAATAAAGCACTCGTAATGCCCCGTCGTGCCTCTGGATATAGGCCGAGACTGCAGAGACTGAGTCTCTGGCGCCCTGCGGTAGGCCCTGCACCTTAAGAAGGCAAAGGTCAGCCTTTCGGATAAGCCAAGGTTCTCTATATTTTTATAGAAAACTCCATGCATTGGCTTATCCGTGTGAAGCTGCAGAAAGATGTTGTGTTCTGCAGCTTTAATTTGGGCCTTTCGTCGAGCAGGTTCCAACTCGGTGACAGAGCCGGGATTTACCCGCTCGACGTCGAAGGAGAGACCAAGTTCATCGGCTGCTCTCTGTGCTGCCTTAAACAAAAAGGCTCCTATTCCTGCACTTTCATGGTCCCGGACCATGCAGAGGAGGGGATCCGAACTCCTGATGACCTTACAGACTCCTTCCAGAACCATCCTATTGTGTAGACTCTCCAAACTCAAGAGCCCACGGCCTCCCCGATGTCGTGGGAGGTATAGCCGTGGAACGGACGATTTAGGATGCAAACTTCTATTGAGATGCATCTTCTTGCGGGTTCCTACGTCGAGTTGACGCAATTCCTCTCGAGTCCATTTCACTACTCCAAAGGAGTAGAGTAGGATCGGAACGGCAAGCATGTTGGTAGCAGACACCTTGTTCTTCCCCGATAGTTCTGAGAACCAGATCTGTCGGAGTCGGTGCTGATACTTGCCGCGGAGAGCGTTTTTCACTACACCCACTTCTTGGGTGGAGCGTTGCTCGACACCCAAATAAGTGTACGACTCTCCGGAATCCAGATGATGTAAGATGGTTCCGTCCACGAGCTGCGCGTCCTCTCCGTAGTTCCCGCATCGTTCTTTCTTGAGATGGACCAGTGCACACTTGTCCAGCCCGAACTCCATACCGACAGCCTGCGTGTACTCCTGTACCACCCTAAGGGACTGGTGTAGGTCCCTCTCTTCTCCGGAAGCATAAAGTTTAAGGTCATCTATGTAAAACAGATGGGTGACCTTATGCCTCCTAAGGCCGGGGGTACCGCAGTTGTATCCACGGGTTTTTCGGAGCGAAACGGATAATGGCAGTAGTGATATGCAAAACAGAAGCGCGCTGAGGGAGTCTCCCTTCTGAATGTTACCGACTTCGTCTGGACTCTATCGTTACCCGATGTAATAGTAAAGGGAATCCTCCAGAGCGGCATCAGTTCTTCGATGCATCTCACTACGGGACCGGGTAGCGCAAGACATCGGAGCAAGTGAACAATAAGCTCATGTGATGTCATATCAAATGCCTTGCGGTAGTCGATCCAGGCCATGGGGAGGTTCCGCTTATACTGCACGGAGTCCCACGTGACACATCTGCCAATCAACAGGTTCTTCTTACAGCCAGCGACACCTCTCTTCGACCCTCGTTGCTCATATATCCGTTCGTAAACCGGTTCAACTGCGTGGAGCACTCGCATGTACAAGATGTGCGTAAACACCTTGTAACAAGCGTTTAAACAGGTTATCGGTCGGTAGTTCCTTGGGTTGGACAAATCTCCGTTCTTAGGGATCACCACTGTCCGCCCTTCAACTACCCAAGAAGGAATTTGCTGCTCCCCATTTAGCCAGGCATTAAAAATTCTGGGCAAATGGTGGTGGGTGCTCGATAACTTTTTCCACCAAAAGTTATTTATCCCATCGGGACCTGGAGCAGCAAAGTTCTTAGAGCCCTCGAGAGCTCTTCGAACCTCTTCTGGAGTTATTGGTTGGCACACTTCCTGTGGTTGTTGTAACCTTTGACAAAAGGTTTCAAAGTGTGCAAGGGCTGGAGAGTCTCGATTGAGTGGAAGCTTCTCCTCGTAAAGCATTTTCCAGAAATTTTCCACCTGATCTACAGTCGGCGGATTCTCTGCAACACGCGGAGACGGTTCGAAAAGGCGCGAAGGCTTTTGGAGGAAGAGTTTATTTTCCGTCAGCCCCCTCGCCCGCCTCACTAGTGATTTTTTACAAACCATTGCATCCGTATCCTGTCGAGACAGTGCTGTTTGGTGGTTCGCAGCACTGCCTCATTGAGTGTGTGATGGACGCGTCTTAAGTTGGCGGCTATTTGACGCACTTTAGGCGTGAACGGCCCATTGGCCGCCATGTAGTCCATCACAGATCAAAGACGCCGACATTTTTTGAGTGCTTAGTAGATTTGAAGACAACTGTACTCGTCCTTGTGATATTCTCAAGCAATATTTTAGTCTATGTTGTTACTTGGTTAAGAACGTACACACGGCCTACCCGTTCGTTGTTTTTGTATGTTACTTTGTTCTTTTTGAATTTTGAGCCACTGTACTTTAGTTAAGATTTATTTAATTGACTTACCGTTCAAGTCGTTGCAGTTGCCAAACAATGGTTAATTAGAATTTTTCAATGTGCTGCGTGTCTTGGAAACGGCTGCAAAATGAGATCCGTTAGTTCTATTACTTCAGCTGACAATAAGAAATATTCAAATACATTTAAGATTATTGCTAAGTTTTTGATTTCTAATATCTTTATTGCCTGACCTATAATCTCAGATTGAGAAATATTGGTCAGGAAATGGAAATAATAGTTCCTCTATAGTGCGAAATTCACTGAGCATTCTTTCCTATACTGTTAAAGATACACAAAGGTTATAAATATACTAAACACTTGAATATAATCACCATTAATTAGTTGGGAATAAGACTACTGAAGTTCCGATACTGTCTGATGCCAGACCTGGTCTTAATTTATTATTATTAACTCATCGCAAATACACATTTCTATAGAAATATCTATTATTATTGACTTGAATAACAGTTATTTTAATTGAAAATTTGACATAATAGTAACAGTTATACAATAAAGTTATAATTAACAATAAAAATGACAATAAGCTCGTTTTAGCTCTTCGAACGACCATATAAGTCGAAGAAACTACATTGGAATACACTGTGTAGCAAATGTTGCGGTCATTAAAAATGTCATAAGTCCATTCATTATGTTAAATGTAATAAGGTCCGTAATAATTAATCAAATTATACGCAGCTACGGTCTAATACATGGAATAATTTTCATTTCTTAACAGTTCAGAGAAAATGATATGACGGTAATTTATTATGTAATTAGTTATTTCTGAGGTCGTAAGAAAATATATGACATTTTGTAAATTTAACCCACTAAAATAAAAAAATATCATGACTCCTGTCGGTACATTCCACAGATTCAACATGTTTAATTACCCAGACCCACAAAAAAAAATTTTTCGTGAGTGGGAATTAAGACCCACTTTTCTGAATCTGAAGTTAGAATAGCATGCTTGTGGACGAATTTTCGAGCTAGAGGTAAATATTGGACGAAAATCATGAAAACTCGGGATTTGTGATATTTCCAGGTTCGAAATGAACAGAAAAAATTTGAGAGACATGGAAATATTATTTTTTGGAGAAAATACAGTATTTTCCAATGTATTCCATTACTTGATAAAACCTCATGTACAGTGAGTTCACTGTGGATCGCACTACTATACAAACTTTTTCGAGGATATTGCTCCCAATGGTGGTATATAAACATATTCATGTAAATTGATTCGGGAATGTACTTGTGTTCGCGGTGCCGAGCAGAACTGTACACGCGGGAAGAACAATAAGGAGAGGCAGGAATTATATCTCGGAATTGTCTGGAATACTCTGCCTGTGAGATTGGACCCTTGCTAGGATCGACTTGTGATGAAACCTTTTGACGATTACCTTTGGACACCTTGCACCCGCTACAATCATCCATTTATTTGAGCGCTTCAACATTTATTAGTCTGAATTTATCTTTCTATTTTCAGTGTAGTAACTTAACTCGTTTATCAAAACGTATTCCCGTCAGCTTTTCTGTTTTGTTAAATTTTGATTTATTTAGTTACATTTGGTTAAGAGCTTGTGGTGTGCGCATTTTAATTCTGTTAAATTTGACTATTTAGAGTCGTTTCTCCTTTTCAAGGTTCTCGCATTCAACGGTGAAAGATGAACACATCGATTTAGAACCACTGAGGATGGTGGACAAAATATCCACTTTGGCTTTCCGATCAGTTATTTTAAATATACCATGAATCACTACAAAAAAAAAAGATTTTTCTCACGTGATCGTGCCTCTTACTGAGTGATAATAATATAATAGAGCAACCACTGGTTGAACCGTCGAAAATCCTCCTTCCACCCCCATATAAAATTAGGCTTGATGAAGCAGTTTGTGAAAGCGCTTGATAGACAGGGTGACTGCTTCGAATATTTTAGTCGAAAATTCAGTCAGTTGTCGGAAGCTAAACTTAAGGAAGGAATTTTTGATGGACCCCAGATTCGAAAGATTTTGAAGGATGATATATTCATTACAACGATGACTCCAAAAGAGAAAGTCGCATGGGAAACCTTTAAGATAATAGTCCATTAGTTCCCAGGGAATCATAGAAGTGTTGACTACGAAAGCATTGTAGCTGAGATAATCAAGAATTAACAAAAATTAGGTTGTTTAATGAATTTAAAATTATATTTTCTTGACTCGCATCTAGGTGACTTCAGTGAAGAGCAAGGCGAGTGATTCCATTAAGATATCAAGGATATGGAGAAACGGTATCAAGGAAGATGGCATATCAATATGATGGCAGACTTTTGTTGGCCATTAAAGAGAGAAACAGTCCAAGAGGCACATGAGTGAAAAAGAAATCCATTGTGTAGATCATTCGATGATAAAAGAGTCCAGAAATGAGCAAAAAATAACTGACCTACAAAAGAGGAATGCGTTTTGATAAACGATTTAAGTTACTACACTGAAAATAGAGAGATAAATTCAGACCGATAAATATTAAAACGCTCAATTAAAAAGATGATTGTAACAGGGTGCAAGGGCGTCCGAAGGTAAGCGTCAAAAGGTTTCACCACAAGTTGATACTGGGTCCACTTTTACAGGCTGAGTGTTCTCTACAATTCCAAGATATAATTACCACCTCATTATTCTTTCCGAGTGTGCAGTTCTGCTCGCACCACGAACACAAGTACAATCCTGAATTAATCTACATGAATATGTTTATAAACCACCGTTGCGAGCAATATCCTCGGAATTTTTTTATAATAGTGCGGCCGAAAGTAAACTCACCGTACATCAGGCTCTATCAAGTAATGGAATACATTGGTAAATACTGTATTTTCTCCCAAAAATTATATTTTCATGTCTCCCAAAATTTTCTATTCATTTCGAACCTGAAAAGAGACAAGTCCCGATTTTTCATGATTTTCGTCCAATTTTGATGTCTAGCTCGAAAATTCGTCCACAAACATGCTATTCTGACTTTATACTCGTGTTCAGTGCTCCGAAAAATATAAAGAAGAGTGTATCTTAATTCTCGCTCACAATTTTTTTTTGTGGGTCTGTTATTTATTAGACTTTTCGCATAAACGAAGTGTATAATACATTTATCACTTTTCTGAAACCGTAAATATCGCTTGTATAAAAAATATTTAGTTTTATTGTGTTAGTCATCGAATTCTGAAAGGTATTGAATACTTTAAATAAAAAAATGCGCATAAGAGGGTTGCGATGTTTATATCTAATTTGATTGTAACTTTAGGACAAAGCCTTGCAGAAAAATTTGAACAGCCGTACCTAGCAACAGACCCTATGGAAACTCCATGTGTCTTGGTGAGGTAACTACTCTTGAGGTTAAATGGGCTATTAAAGAATTAAAGAATAATAAACTCATTGGCATCAAAAGCATCAAATATGGAACAATAAAAAAGTCAATGTATTAACAGTAAAACCATCCACTCACCTAATCAATATGGTAATCAATCAAGGAACGGTACCATCAGAATTTAAGATTTTTGATGATTAAAGCACTGTATAAAAAAAAGGAGCAAAATATGAGGTAAGTAATTAAATTACCTACAACTCTTGAGCCTCTTACATCTAACATTGCCAACATTGTCAAAAATATAATTACACAAATGATAAAAATAGGTACTGTCGTGAGCAAAACAAAATAGGACAACTATTTTTTTTAATGTAAATCTGTCTCTATTTGAATATGTAATGACTGGCCGAAATAAAACAGTTAGCACTTTTATTTTATTTTTTATTGCAATGCTGTAGTTATTGCTATAGCAAATGATGGATGGTCAGTGAGACAAGTTGCACTGTGTTAACAAAAATTTGGTGTTTAACATTTCAAAAAAGTAGAGAATAAACGGCAAAATAAGTATAGGGGACAAATGATATCCAACTTAAGAGACTAACTATTAATATTTCGTTATTGCACCATTTCTTTTTATAACTTCTATAAGTCTGTTTGGCATAGAATTAAATAACCTTATACAATAATCATCAGTAATAATATTTTCCCATGCATTTTTTATTATTTCCAGTAATACTTGGGCATTCCGTGGCCTCACATTTAGTTTTTGGATACTTCTTACGAGTAGTTCTCAGTAGTCTTCCGTAGGGTTAAGATCTGGACTATGACTGGGCCAGTTAAGAACATTAATCTTGAAACCAGTTAGTTACGGTTTGAGCAGTATGAATGAAACAATTATCTTGTTGAAATATAAATTCATTATTAGGAAATAATTGTGACACAGAAGGGAGCATAATATTGTCTAAAATTCTAATATACGTTTCACTATTAAATCGTTCCTCGATATGCCACAAAACACCAGGATCACGTGCAGATTTCAAATCTCACATATTATCGGAAAATCTACCACTTTTGTCATTGTTAGATATATATTTCTCATCGAATCGAGTATTTGGAGGTCGGTAAACACGAATACGACCGCTGTGTGTTGACTGGAAAGTTTTTCGTCTGTAAAAACTACATTTTTCCAAAAATGTACATCACGCACTAAAAATTCAAGCGCAAATCCTAGTCGACCTTCTTTATGCTCAGCTTTAAGTAAGTATTTCTATGCTGCTGAATGACAGCGTAGCTCCGATTCTCTTACTCACCGGCCGGCCAGTACTACTCGATTCAGGAAAATTCTTTTCTTCAGCAGCCTGAATACCTGAGTAAAATGGATTTTCTACTAATGTATTTACCAATTGCAAATCTTGTTGTTGAGTTGATATTCTTCGTCGCTCTGATCCAGAATTTTTACTAATTCTCCACTTTTTAAAAATTTATGTTACCCAGTGCAATTTGTCTAATTTTCTCATTGACCATCCATCTTCTGCTTTAGCAATAACTCCAACTTTAACTAAATCGCTTATATGGGGCATATTAGTTTTTGCACACTTGCAATGAATTTTGACAAATAACTGAAAATGTCACAAAAATTAAAGTTAGATGTACACAACTAGATTTTAGCAAAAATACGTTATAAGACTTGTTCCATTTCCAAGATACGATATATGACTTAACCTCCAAAATTTACGTTTGACACCATATACCACTCTAACCTGATCCAAAAATTTTATACTGTTGGTATCAGGGGATAAGCTCTTCAACTTCTTGAAAATATCTAGAACATAGGATTAATTACGTCTTAATATAAGGTTTACATAGTATTTCCATAAAAAGCGAGTATGGAGTCCCACAGAGAGCTGTACTGGGACCATTAGTATTTACAGTGTACTTACAACAGAGATTTATTAGGTTTGACCAGTTTGGGAGAAATAACAAGCTTCGCTGATGATAGGATAATTCTTACATGTAAATAATGGGATTCTATACGAGCCACAATACCACAATACACCATCATAGGTAAAAGAGGTAATACAACCCCCTTTATCTCAGGAAGCCTAAAGTGACTTTGTGTGGGAGGGAAAGGAAAATACATTTCCATACAAGGGATACACACCCAGTATTCAAGGATACTGGGATAATTTCTTCTGAAAAAATGTCAGTGCCATGGCCTAAACTCGAATCTGAAACTTCGGGGAGGAAGTCAAGTCTCTTTGCAAAACTTTCTGTACACATGAAAAATACGTTTGGAAATTAGGAAAATATTGGAAAATCATAGATAAATGTTTTAGAGATAGGATTTTGCAGAGTGAAAGGGAAATATGCGTTTTTATTCGGTTTATTATAAATATTTATAAAACCAAACATAGTATAACACAGGTCTGCGAGATTTTGTTGTTGGGTAGATGGGGGTCATTTCCTAAGTAATTTTTCGCGCTGAATCCGAATCTGAACTAAGAATTGGGCCACCACGTTTTGAAATATTTTAGGTTAACTACTTCAAAAATGCCTTTTTGTCTACTTTTGAGGTTACGTATGGGATTCAAAATTTTTTTCAGCTTGTTTCCAATAAATACATCATTTAGTACCATCGTTCCTTTTTAAAATAAGATTTCGAACGGTCATCTACGATGTTGATTCGTCTAGAGTCGTTTGTTTAAGATTGTTGGGTTATCCCTTCTGTTGTGTTAAATTTTGATTCGTTTAAAGCCTAATGGGCTTGTTACCGATAATCATTTTTTGTAATTTTTTTATGGCATTCAATAGAATTAGATCATCTAGATAAGCTGTTAAAATTTCAGCTTCATAAGTATATCCAATCATTAGATATTCAATGTCGAGTTCCAGTACAAAGCGCTTCGCCGACTAGTGACGTCATTCTGCATAAACACTACTCATTTTAAATCAGCAAGAAGATAAAACAGATACAATTTAACAATCAAACGCCTTTTCTATAGAAAACACAATAATACCCGCCACACGCTTGGGGCATGTGCATCATATAACTAACATAACCTCAATTGTTATGTTTTTTAGGTTTATTCTCATTTTTAATGTTTCTGTACTCATTTTTAGCTTGGAGCCAAACTAAGCCCCTTATTTGGCCCCAGCTGAGCACAAACCAGTACCACTTTGATTCTTACATATGTCAAAGATTTTACGTTTTTACACTACATATTTAAAAATCTTTGCCGTACTCTCTTGCGCTCAGTTTAAAACAACCAACCAAAAGCACAAAAAATGGTGATTTTGACGTATTTTTGGATCTTTATCAATGGTAAAAAGTCAAACTACGTAAAATGTATATTGTTTGTCGTATCTTCAAATGTTGTAGTTTGAAAAAATAGTAATTTTTTTTATTTTGCCTCGAATTTAAAAAAAAGTGTTGTTGCAAGCCGTTGCATAATATAGAAAATTTTTCTTGATGCATTCACTATTAAGTTGCGAAAAATGAACGAAATCTGTTTCATATTACATTATTCCGAATTCGAAGTACTGCTTCTGTTTCTGATTCCTTGCAATTTTTTCTTGATCCTTTTCTCATTTGTTCTTAATCTTCTCAATTATTGTTATTCACGTGTAGCACGGGCTCACTATTTTTAATTTGTTGCTGTTTAGTATTAGCGCTCTCTTCAGTAGATGTGTTGGGTCCCTATCCAGTTTATCCAGTTATTGTTTTCTGTCGTCCCTTTGATTCTACTGTTTTTACGAATAGTTGGACAATATCCTTGTCAACTCTTCTCAAGCTTATTCTGTTGACTTTTGTGGGTGGTACGTTTTTAACCCGGTATATCATGATGACTGTTTTTATCTTCTTGATCTGGCTACTTGCCGGTTTATTTTTCTTGATGAAAAGCAGAATTGCCCTGGTAATTTTGCATTCTTCTCCATTGACTGGACTTTGTTGATGAGTCTGGCATCATTATTGTGGATTGTAGATTTGAAAAAGGAGCTGGCTGGTTGGCCTTTACGACCCCTGTGGATCTATTTTGGCACTCCTAACCTAATTTTACTTAGAACTCCTTATACAGCTTTGACTTTGTACCAGACTTTATAGCCTTGATAAATGCTCCTTGGTACAGCTATCTGCCCTTGGTTTCTCCTCGCCAAGTAGTTGGAATCTCAGTCTGGTTAGGCCTTCGCAATGGCACAGCACATGTACTAAGCTTTCCTCTTCCTCTTGACAGAATCTGCATGTTGCCTTCACTGTCAGGCCCATTAGACTCATATGTCTATTAATCCTACAATCTCCAGTTAGAAGACCCACCATTATCCTAATGGCCTTTTTATTTTGGCGCAGTAGGTCTTCCGTGAATTTGGCTGATTGTTCTTTAATGAACTATTTGGCCTGTCTCTGTTGTGGGAAACCCTTCCACCAGTCTGGAGATTTATTTTGTACCCATTTATTAATGAATGTTCGTATAACTTATCCACACCGCAAAAGGGTTCGGATTCTATTAGGGCCTTAAATGCGCTTTCCCGGGCCAGTTCATCAGCCTTCTTTTTTCCCCTGTGACCCTCGTGTCCTGGTACCCATGTCACGGTCGCTTTGTTCTGACTTCCTAGGTCCGTAAGAGCACTTATGTACTCCCATACTAGTCTTGAATCGACCTGCATGGAATCAATTGCCTTTAACGCTGCTTGGTTGTCGGAAAAAATGGCAATTGACTGGTTTACAGTTCCTTGCTTCATCATTTCCTTTGTACACCACTGTAAAGCAGCCATTTCAATCTAAATACTGTGGCGTGTATTCCAGATATATCGAGATGTTCGTTTTCGATCTTACCAAATAATACAAAGCTCTGACTTCCTGTTCTGTCTAGAAGCCGTCCGTATACCAGACCATTTGTGCCGATGTTGGAGGACCGTTTTTCCAGTTCTCTCTATCTGAAATTTTAATTTTGAAACGTTTATAAAAGTTATACTTTGGGACCACAGTGTCCTTGGGTATTCTAAGAACGGGATCTGCCTTCAGCTCTGAGTGTAACTATCGGTACTCTGTTCCATGTTGTTGTCTTATGGGCGTTGTGCCTTGCATTAGCCTATATACCACTGAACGAGCTTCCCATTGGATAAATATGTGTAGTGGTGTCAGATCTAAAAGGACTTTTAATGCACCCGCGGGAGCAGTTTTATGGGCCCAATCGTGCAAAAGCTTTCTTTTGCAATTCTTTGTACGCCACTTAATAGCCTTATTGTTCCCAGTTGCAGTGTCTTAGTCCATCATATCACCGATCCAGGTTATCATGCATGGGTCTTACAAACCTAGTGTATAACTATAGGGTCATCTTGGGGTTTAACCCCCAGTTTGTCCCACACGCCTGCGCCTTCCCAGGGTAATGGTCTCTGTGTAACTCTTTAAATGTGGTAATTCCATGTCAGGTTTTGGTCGAAAGTAACTCCTAGGTATTTAACCTCGCTGCAAATGGAATTTCCACTCCGTTAAGTGTTGTTGTCCACAGCAGTGGAGATAATACTTCTTCTTGAGGGCAGCCTGTACTCACCTTTGCCTCGATGGTATTATGGCATCATTATTAAACTATTCTTGAAATTTATTGTCAGTCCACATGTGCCAGATACGGTTTCATGTTATCTAGGAAATTGAGAACACCCTGTTCTTCTTTCGTGATCATACCCGTTAAAATTTGGCGTTGCCGTTATTGTGCTTGGCCTTACTTGATCTAGTACCAAATGCATCCAAAAAGTGACCAAAATTATTGTTTCTATTTGAAATTAAAATAGTCAAATGCGTTGTATTCTACTTTTCAGTTTTAAGCTATATGTATGTGAATATTCACAATGTTAGTCAATAGATGTAATGTTTGAGGCATCCATAATATGTTGATCCCAGTGTTTAATTTGATTTTAAAGTATAACCTCATAGACACATCCCGCCATCAAATATTAATTAGTATTATCCGATTATGTTTTATTTATGTATGGAATGTCCCTAGTCATAATACGAGTTTCATAACGAGGTACTAAAAAATACATTATGCCATCCCCTATGGCAGTGAAGCGGGTTGATAGTAAATGCCATTAGTGTTTGTCGAGAAATTTGCAATGGTAACAATTTTGCAATAACGTAAACTGCCTCTATATGCATTCATATTCTCCTCATGAATTTTAATGTGCGCATACTAAGTGTTGTACTCGTGATGAGGGAGACGAGCGAAATTCACTTTCTGTCAGTAGTGGCTCATCAGGGGTGCCAGGCTGAGTGTGATATGGCAAACCGAGGGAGAAATTAGATGATAAAGGCTTAATTTGTATGAAATTTAATTACACCGGAAGTTGTACCTTCTCGAGATTATCATAAAGTTTATTATTTTTTGCTATGAACGTTATGAATATTATTGTGCCTATTTAAATTAATTAGATATGTATGGTGCTAAGTGTACTGCTTCAAGCACGATTAATTTTGATCACTTAATGAGGAAAAGTCTGAAATATGGTTTATTAGTCTAACAGCTAGGCATCTTTTATTATCAGAAAGTGCTAAAAAACAATAAATCTTCTTGATGCCTTTATGGATGAGAAGGACAAAAATTTAACTCTTAGGAAAGACAGTGAGAAATTGAATGATTGCGTCATCAGAATACCTTGACAGTACCGATATATTTTCATCACCACAAATTCTCAATGACCTGAGATAGAACGAACTATTTTTGTTAATTCTCAGAAAGCTATAAGAAACATTTTATATTCACATATTATTCTATCTAAAAGCGTTTTCAGCAAATTACGAGATAAATGATGAAAATCTTTTTTTGATGACCGCAATTGGATTTTCATCGTGTAATAAAAATATCAAGAATATCTTAAAATAAAAATGTTGGCCGGTTTCAAGGGCTTTTAAATAATAAGGAGAAGTTTTGGAAAATAGTTAAATTTAAATGTGAACATGATAATGTTATAGAACCCCCAGAATCGACCTAAGTCGAACCCAAAATAAAAATTCAACTTAGGCACAAATTTCATTTAAGGACTTTTCAAAAGTCTGAGAAACTTCAGAGCCACAGTTTAGTCCAAAAGGAACGTTATGGGTCCATTACAACATTAGGCACGACCGGATAAAATTTCGAAGAAACACCAAATTTTTACTTAGGAAAATATATTTTGGCTCAGGAATTGAGAGTAAAAGTATATGGTAGACATGGGTCACATAATTTTTTAAAAGTACGCCAAAAAACTACTTTTGAAAATATTCAAAATATTTTCAACTTTAATTCCTCCGCCGAAGACATTGACCATGGAGGTGCAGTCATTATATACCCTGTTTTAAGAACTGACTATAAAATTTTATCGATGCAATGCATCAGAAAGGCGAAACCGATGAACTTGACAAAGGCGATGGAGCGCCTATAGGCAAAAATTGACACAGAATCGATGAAAATATACAAGGCCGGTTTCTCGAATAAAACGAGTTTGGATTCACCCAGCAACTTACAATTTGGTCGAGTGCGTTGGGTAGTCAATACAAAACGATGGTAGGAGAGCCAATAGCAGGGCTTTCCAAATAATAAAGTTATAGAGAAAACCGCCGTGTAAAGGACTCAAAAGTCCATTTTGCCTAAAAGTCGCTTGGAGGTGGGTCGCTCCCATTTTTCTAATATTGAACACCTACATAGGGGCAAGTAAATCGTGGACTGATCGAACGCTATCAAACTTATGTAGTAAGTCCTCATGAATGTTGTTTTAGTACGTGAAATCTCACGTTACGAGAACTTTAAAGCTAAGTAGTCTCTAGCGAAACTAAATTTTTTTAGTAAAACATTTTCATGTTATTTTCAGTCAACCGTAATTACCATATTACAAAAAGTCACAAACATTTCTAAAAGACTTATATTTGATTCTGGGAAGGTTACATGAATCTTTTCTACCAAATCGATTGTTAGCGTACGCACACACACAAAAAAGATCTGTTTCTGGGACTCCATTTCGACGTGGTTAATGCGAATCAGGTGTCCGCTTAGCTCCATCACCCACCAATTTTTAGTAAATTTCAAAAATAACCTGAATTATGAGTTTCTTTTAGGTTATTTTCGCGACTTACAGAAAAATGGCAGGTGATGGGTCAATTCTGACTCCGGATTCGTTTTCAGCACACCAAAAACATATGGTATGGTACCTCAACTTTCAACTACAAGACTTTTTTTTCTGGACCTGTGTAATTTTACTTCTACATCCAGTGGAAGTATAGTAACGACAAAAAATTTTTTTAAATTTTTATTGTTCAAATAGGCTTAAAATGTCATGAAACGTTGAGATTTTAAGTTTGAGTGAAAAAAAATTTATCTCTGTCTGTCGGTCTGTCTGTCGGTCTGTCTGTCGGTCTGTCTGTCGATCTGTCTGTCGGTCTGTCTATAACTTTGCGTGCGCACGTTTATTCTGGAACCGTTTAAAATATTGACTTGAAATTTTGTACACATATGTACTTTAACAAGATCTGGAACTAGATTATATTTTCATTTTGTTCCGTCGAAGGGTTGGGGGTAAATTTGGGGTAAATGGGTAAATCAAGCAGGTAAGAGTCCATAAAATTGGTATTTAGTGTACAAAAGAGAAGCTCAGGTCTCAAAAAAATTTTTGGCATTAGCCACCCCCATTACCACCCCCACCCTTATTAAAGGGGATGAAAAAAATTGTAATTTAGTGTATGTACAAGAACCAAAAGCTTCAAAATATTTTATTAGTTCATCCACCCCCACTACCAACCCTCTACCACCACCCCCACCCCCACTACCGATGTAACATATCGTTTTATAGGATTTCAAATATTATGTTGTTAAAGTTACCTTGAGTAGTATGGATGCGTAGTGGCTTTCCTCGATTACTATGGATGCGCAGTAGGTTACCACGAGTAGTATGGATGCGCAGTGGCTTTTCTCGAGTGCTATAGATGCGCAGTAGGTTACCTCAAAGAAAATGCTTGTAGTAAAGGCTTTACTTCTATCGTGTAGTTTACGGCACACAACGGTTTTTTATATCTTTGTCTTGCCATTTTCTGCGTATTAGTTCGACATTCAGTTGAAGTATATTAACGTAAAAAAAAAATTTTGAAAATTTTCATTGTTTAAATAGGCCTAGAATATCAGGAAACGTCAATATTTTAAGTCTGAGCAAAATAAATTTGTCTGTTGCGTCGGTCTGTCTGTTAGTCTTGTATCGTTTTGGTGCTCACGATTACTCTGGAATCGTTTAAGATATTCACTTAAAATATGGCACACGTATGTTTCTTAACGAGATCTGGAACTAGATTATATTTTGATCTTATTCCGTTGCAGAGTTGAAGGGTAAATTGGGGTAAATGGGGGTAAATAGGTAAATCAAGCAAGTAAGAGTCCATGAAATTGGTATTTAGTAAATATAAGAGGAGCTAAGGCCTCAAAAAAATGGTATTAGCCATCCCTATTACCACCTCCACCCTATTATTAAAAGTGGTGAAAAAATAGTGTGAGCCAAAGTCATCAAGAATTTTTTCACTTCATTCACCCCCACTTCTATTACAGATGTGGATTTTATGGGGTTTTGGCGTACATGATTTCAAATATTATACCATTAAAGTTCCATAAACAATTATTTCCACATAGTGGAGTGCAAATATACAATTTTGTTGTAAGAGACTTGGATGTGGAAGTAGTGATTCCTTGGGCAGCGGTTTTTTATGTAGGTGCGAATTCTGGACCGCTTTATTTGAACCTCATTTTATTATTCTTTTCATTTTTTGGAATCATTTTTTGTTTGTTTCAGATCTGAAATATTATAATTGTGAATTGTTTCACATTTCCCTAGATTTCTTCTTGATTTTTTCCTGATTTTCTCACAGAAAATGCGCTTTATCTCAAAAACTTTAAATGATGGTACATCTTGAAAGTCTGCAGAAACAGTAGATCTTAAGAGCTTAGATTTCGATAGTTGTGATATTCAAAATGTGAAGCAAAATATTTACCCTAAGAAGACCCTAGTAATATTATAATCAACGACTAGGAAATAATATCACAATTCAAATTCAACTTCAAAAAGTATTTATTTCTATTTAAGATACAAATATGCGCCTAGCCGGAGCCCGACCCGGTGCCAACGAGACAACCACGGCGCACATCGCCGTGGTGAATGTGTGATTAGGTGGGACGGGACCGGTTCGGCTTAACGACAATGTTTAAATAGCTAAGGGCACCTGTCCACCGCGGCAGACTTAAAACTAGGTTGCTAAATAAAAATGTGCTCACATGAGCCTAAAACTACTTGATAAAACTTAAAACTAGCACTGGCGCTACACTCACAAAATTTATAATTGTTGATACGGGAAAGGACAATTAAACTAAAAACCCATTTAAATCAATAACGACCTTGCAGTCTGGTCGCCGGCAAGGAAGAAGATAGAGTGGTTAAAAGCTGGGGTTTAAGAAATTTTCGGCCTAGAGGGGATTTAGAAAAAACAAAAAGAAGACAAAAAGAACAAAAAGGATAAAAGAACAAACTTGTACAAACATAAAGAGGGGGGAAAGAGGGATTGGAAAGTTGTAAAGTAGAGGAAAGACATAGAGTAAGGGTAGAGGAAATAATATCGAATCCTGAAGACAGTGCACATGAATATCTAGGAGTCTATTTAGATAAACGACTAACATGGAGTTACCACATCAATAAAAAACTTAATGATGGTTAGGTACGCCCGGTTATCAATGCTATATCCCATTATTAATAGAAAATCGAAATTCAGAGTTAAGTGCGCGACATTAATATATAAATCGATCTTAAGATTTAAGACCATTGATAACTTACGACTGTGTGATATGGGGAACTGCTAGCAAAAATAATATTAAAAAGTTGTAAACATTCCAAAATAAAGTATTAAGAATTGCTGTAAAGGCCCATTGGTTTATAAGAAACAGTCAGCTTGACGTACTATACATTGTAAACTTCATAAAATCATGTACAAAAATCTTTTTCAAAACTGTAAATAACTGTGCCAGTGCCAGAAATTTAAACCTGAGTGTTTGTTTCTGTTTCTTTTTTAATTGTTATGTACTGTCTTACTGCACACTACCATGAATAACATTAATTTATTGATTTGTTGGTATTTTTAAATAAACAAAAAAAAAATAGTTTTTATTTTCCTTTGTAATTTAATGAGTTTTTAAAATTTTCTTTTTGGGTGTTATTTGGGGTGGGAAATCATACATAACACATCTTCAATTTTGGTCCATTTCCTAGAAGGTGCTACGTACGCTACGTTAAATGTATTAAATGGGCCGTAACATTTTCATCCGCACTTTTCCGGCTTAAAAATGGTATTCTTCTATCACTCCTTATAGTCGAGTGTTTGATGGTAAAAATAGGGTATTACCTCAGAATTCTTTCGGATAACATCGATTTTGATGAAAATTTGTAATTACGTTTATCTTACCCTCCTCTTCAAAAGTTATATGTTCCTGATGTGTGCTTTTTGTTTTTTTGGGGTGAAAACTACCACTTCTGATGAAAAATTTAAAAACCATAGATTTAATCGTTACATAGATTAACATCATGTTTAAATATGTGGAATAAACATTATTTCATGTTCTGGAATGTAATTTATGATGTGTTACAACGTTTCAACTCTTGAAAACTACCTCTTATGGTAAAATTGAAAAAAAAAATAGTTTTCAACAGTTTGAAATGTTTTAATGGTGCATTTATGATGAATTAAAATCCCGTCACTGCTTTTAATATAATTTATAATTTATTGCAACGTTTCATCCATGCCTCCCCCCCCCCAGAGCTCTGATCATGAAAAAACTGATAAATACAATACTAATTGACTCCAATTCCTTTTATTAAATGATAGAGAAAAGCAATTAAATAAATCATTTTATGTTAGAAAAGGCTCAGAAAAATATTTTTTTAGGATTTAACAAAAAGTAGAGAAAATTATTGATGACTAATAAAAAATGAAAATGCGTCTATTAAAATAACAATTTCTAATCTTCGAATTTTTCTGATAACCTACATTCTGATTATGCAAGAAAATAAATAGCTATAGAATGTAATTATTTACAAAACACCTATCTATAAATATTTGAAGTACAAAATATACGTGCCGTGTGAGTCAGTCTTCATCAATCAAATATGAAAATCAATATCGAATCTTTGTTCTAACATAATAGCCGACACTGGTTATACAAGGCACCAAAAAGTTCTAAAATGAATTTATTTACAAAAAATGCTCATCTCGAAATTTTTCTGAAGTATAAAACTCACTTCTTCCACTCGCTTACACCTTAAAACATTTTTCGGCAATGTTGTGATTTTTATAATTTAAAACCTTTTCTGGATTGGTATTTTTTGTACATAAATTCATTTTAAGCTTTTTCCGTCTTGCATAACCAGATGACATTGAGGCGGGAGCCTCAGGACGCCATATTTCTGGGGCGCCAAATTGGTAGCTCAACTTTTTTCCTAATTTCATAAAATAAAAATAAATAGTAATTAAAGGACTAAATTTGAAAAAGGGTCATAAAATTGATCTTAATTCAAGATGGTACCCATAAATTAATTTATGTAAACTAAGGTGAATTTTAGGATCCCTTTTAAAATGTATTTCATTTTGCTCAGCTGATTTCTTTGCCATGTCATCATACGAAGCGTCAAATTTCGAGAAAACGAAAAAATCGAATTGCAAATTTGCCTACAGATTTCAACTCAGCGCCTTCAAGGTTTCAAATTAGGTAAGCCTGAGTGCTGTAATAAATGCAACACAATTGAGGCGCTCGCGCGCAAACCCCGATAAATCCACAAAAAGTCAATTTTGAGTTTGTAATAGTTTCATGTATGTTAGACTAAACTCTACAAGCCTATATAATCTCTGGTAACCAAAACGCCATAAATCCCATATAAACCTAATGTTAAAGTTGACCGTTTCGAACAAAACTAGATAAATCCAATATTATCGGGATCAAAAGCAGATAAATCCATTTTTATACAATATATTATAACGGTTTTATCTGAAATTTTAACAGATATTGAGAATTAATTTTTGTTAAAAATGAATGTTTTTATTTATTTTTAATAAATTATTAATGTTGTCAAAATTTATTTTTCTGCATCTTTAATGTTTTATTTTAAAGCAAAAATCGATAAATTCGTATTTACATAGCAAAATCCGATAAATCCAGCAAGAAAAGTTAAAAAAAAAAAAAAAAAGTAGCATTGTTCTTATTTTTTGGTCTTATATTCTACAGCCTAGAAGATATTTTTTGACTTAAAAAGAACAAAAAAAGACTTATTGGTTTTTGCTTGAGAAGTTTTTTGTAATTTCCCACAACTTTGTGTGTGTGGATTTATCGGGGTTTGCGCGCGAGCGCCTCAATTGTTGAACTTCCTTGAACCCTCAGTTTTTGAGATTTTTGAGTTTAAGAGCTCGGGGAAGATGGTCCTCGCACTCAAATGCAAACTTATAACGGTGATATCTCAATTAATTTTTATCCTAGAAAAATTTTAAAAAAAGGAAATGTTCAGTAAATAAACCAAAATTTTTGTACTCTAGCATTTTTACGTATCTTCTTTAGTTTTTGAATTATTGTGAAAAAATGAAAATTTGAATCAAACTTTTTTTCAAATCTAGGCATCCCAAACCGGTCAGACTTCTAGAATATATTGTTAGTACTTAAATAAAGTAAATCATTACTTGGATTACGTTCAATTTCAATTCTTACGATGAAGCCATTGATTTCATTGCTGATTTTTTTCTCCGAGAAAACGAGACAACCATTTTATTTTCATCATAACTCCGTTAGCTTATAGGCTAACGATTTTTACTGAAGCTCATTTTAAAACTCTTTTCAAGTACTTTTAAAAATGTCTTATAGGCTTTTCTCCAAAAATTTTTCGTTTTTCCGTTATTTAACGTTGAAAAATTCGAATTCAGTTTTCGGCGAACAAAAAGTCACCTTCAATAAGCCATAACTCGGTTCGTATTGCATCTACAGAAATAAAAATCGATTTGTTATTTTATAAGCCTCATTTTTGCTGATAATAATTTTTTTGAAAAAACGCAAGGTTTTCGAGTTATTCGTGAAAAATCGTTCTAAAACATGCATTTTTAGATGAAAAATCAACATTTTCAATCTCGAATAACTCAAAAAGTATTGACTCATCGAAAAAACTTCATAGAACATTTTTTGCTTAGAATTTATTCCTCTATCTGTGGTTATTTTGAATGTAATAATTTCCACTCTCAAGAAAGGGTGGCATCCACCCCCAGGATAAAAGCACACATCGGCACTATATAACTTTTGTTTCTTGAGCCATTCCCTAGTTACTGTCCAAGTTTCACGTCAGTCGGTTTTATCCGAAAGAATTCTGAGCGAAAAACCGCCAAATACTGGACTATTAATAAAGAAGGTATAGGTACTTGTTTCAAGTCTCTAAATACAGTAGTTTTTGAGAAAAATGCAAATCAAAGTTCCATGTAACTTTTTTAATAGCCTTTTGAAATAATTTTTAAAGGTAGTCGCTGAGACAGCATTATGAGAGTAAACAGAGAAACATATTTATCAAGTATAAACACAAAAGTATCTATTAAACATCCAAGCTCTCAAACAATAATTCGTTTTTACATAGAGTTTTATTAATTAAGTGTTGTGTTCGTCATTTGTTTTTAATCTTTTCTTACATTTTACATATAAGTATACACAAAACATATCTCTGATTTCAGAAATCAAAAAGATTTATGATGAGGCATTTTTAAAAATATATTTTGTTTAATTGATATTTTAGTTCCTTATATTTTAGCTAGAAATACGACACATTTTACTGCTTACGTATATCGTAAGTATTTCCTCAAAATGCGTAAATAATATTAACAAATATAACCGCAATGATATTTTTTAGCCAAAAATAAACGATGAAATAGCGTTGTTGTTATTGGTCAATAAATTAAAAAATATAAAGCGTTTTGACATCATGATCAAAAGGTCAACGGAAATTGCCATATCGAGGCAAATATAACGCTGTATAATACTGTTGATTAAATTAGGTCGGCTCGTTGCATTCTGTCAGATGTAGGAGATTTGGGAAATTAGTACATTACCGTATATAATACTTTACATATTTAATTTAAAGTTACGAAAAGTGAGAGCAAAGCAAATAGGATGGTACAAAAAATATTAGAAATTTGTGCGAGGCGTAAGAATCAAATTCAATTGTAACCAGCGAAAAACATCTTGTATTATTTATTCTGTCATTATATAGGACGAGAATTTAATTTCCAGAGGAGCTTCAGTCTTTATAACACGAACCAGATAATTTTGATTTAATGGCCCGTGGATTTCGACATATCCTGCAGCTTTAATTTTAATTAAAAAAGAGAGAAAAAACTGCTATGCAAAGTCGAACACATAACCCTTCTCACATGACTGTGTAACTCATTAACCGACTTCAAATAATTAAAAAATGGTGTGTTCTGAATAGAGGTGGATAGTACTCGTATGATTCGTATCATTGGTACGAATTCTTCCAGTGATACGAATGGTACAAATCCCACAAAAAAAAAAATTCGTACATTTCGTATCATCGTTATAACCGTATCCGTTTGTATAATCGAGTCAGTTCAGATTCTTGAAACAAATACGAATATAACCGCCGATACGATTGATACAAATACGGAATTTCGGTACCGGTATTGCGATGCGATACTATTAGGGCCAGTAGTATGAGCAGGCCCCCCGCATCAAATCATGGGCCTCTTTACTAAATTCACTGGTGGGCCCCCGCGCCTAATAATTGATGAGCGGGAAAAAATTGTGTTGTCAAAATCTCTGGCGGGCCCTCACTACGGGCCCATCGGAAACTAACGGGCCACCGCGCTTAATAATTGATGTGTGGGGAGGGGGAGAAATTTTGAAAAAATTCCAAAATCTCTAGGGGGCCCCCACTACGGGCCCTTCCAAAGCTAACGGCCCCCCAAGCTTTTTCTTTTCCTTATGGGTTGCGGTGCGAAGCCCCTCCATACTGAAGGTTAAGCTTATTGTACCCCATACTCTCGTTATCCCATTAATCCCGTTCCTCTCCAAAAGGAGAGTATACGGTCAATGGGAGCTCTGGCTATTTCTTCCGGGGTCACGGTTAGTCCCCCGAAGTATGAAAACCTCCCAGCCACCAAGGCTGGGCATTCACATAGTATGTGGTGAGGAGTTTCTTCATCCTCACCACACATCCTGCATTCTGGATTATCCTTCACACCTATGTTGGTTAGGTGTCTGTTCAGTGTGCAGTGTCCTTTTAGAATTCCCACTGCACACCTCAGCTGTTTTCTGCTCAGCTTTAGCAATTCGTTAGCCTTTGTCTTGGATGGCCCGCCGGTGATGAACATACGTGACTGTCTCATCCCCGGCGCGCCAGTCCAATACAAGAGATATGTTGCTGACTCAATAGTTCCTTTACCATTCCTCTTGCGGTATTGTATGATATCCCGTAGGATGGCTCTGGTCTCATCAAGGCTGTTTTTGCGCCTTCTTTAGCCAGCTTATCTGCTTTTTCGTTGCCTTCATTGCCCTGGTGTCCTCGCGTCCACTCCAGTTGTATACTGTTGTGTTCCGCCAGTTTCGCCAGGGATTCAAGGCAGTCTTTTACCGTTTTGGAACGTATCTCTACTGCATTCAGAGCTTTGATAGTTGCTTGACTGTCAGTGATGATGCGAATTCTTTTGTCAGTATATGACCTCCGGATCATTTCTTGTGCACAGATTTCTATGGCTGTGACTTCTGCTTGGAACACCGTTGCGGTACTTCCCAGGTTCAGACTGATGTCTGTCCCTGGTTGGTCCCCCGTAACACCTGCTCCAGTACTTCTTGACGTTTTCGATCCGTCAGTATACCATATGGTATCATTTGGATGTCTTCGCAGTTGCCTTGTTCCTTCCTCTTCCCTATCGGGTATGTATACCCTGAAGGGCTTTGTGAAGTTGTGGCTTGTGCTGATTCTATCTGACTGCATATCTAGTAGTAGATTTTTTTCTTATTTGTTGGAATATTTCGGTGTGGTATCCTATTCTTGGAATGGTCCCATGTCCGTTTATTTTCAGCCTGTACGCCGCCAACAGTGCCTCACTCTCCACCAGATCAGGGACGCATAGGTTATTATTGGTACTACAACCCTTTGGTACAGAGAGTGCATCATTCTTGGTTGTAGTCCCCAATTTTTACCTACCGTTCTTCTGCTGGCTCATAAGGCCCGCGTGGCTTTGGTAGTCACTCTATCTAGATGAACATTGAAGTTTAATTTGGTGTCTAGAATCAGTCCCAAGTATTTGACTTCATTGCTCACCTGCAATTCGTTTCCCCGAGATATAATCTTCCCAGGTTGAGTTGCCTCTTTCTTGTGAAGGCGACCACAGTGGTCTTCCCTGGACTCACGGAAAGACCTTCCTGGGTACACCATCTGTCTACCATAACGAGGGCTCGCTGCATCTTTTCCGCTGCAGTGCCCTCGTATTTCCGTGTTACCAGGATGGCGATATCGTCTGCTAACCTTGCGCATATATTCCCCGCTGTTCCAGTCGAGATAGGAGCTCGTGCGCAACCAGGCACCACAGGAGAGGAGATAAGACCCCCCCCTGCGGGCATTCTCTGGTCACGGACACCTCCTCTGTTGTGGATCCTAGCGTGGACTGAATTTTCCTAGTTCTGAGTGCTGAGTCGATCCATCTTGTTATTGACTTTTCGACTCCGCGCCTCTTCACTGCCTCACTTAGTGAGTCGAATGAGGTATTGTCGAAGGCACCCTCTATGTCTAAGATGGTTCCTAAGGCAGTTTCTTTGCTGTCTAGGGCCCTTTCTATTTGTTGAGTAAGCTCATGTATTGCTAACTCACAAGATTTTCCTGTTTGGTAGGCATACTGGTTTCGATGTAGAGGTTTTGTACTCATTTTATCGTCCCTAATGTGCCTATCAACCAGTTTCTACAGGGTTTTCAGAAGAAATGATGTTAGACTGATAGGTCGGAAGGATTTGGCCTAGGCGTAGGTATCACGCCCTGGTTTTGGTATGAATACCACCTTTATCTTCCGCCAGCCGGTTGGCACACAACCCAGGGCCAGACTGGCCCTGAATAGTGTGCACGGGGGTGTTGCAAGTATTTCCACTCCCTGCTGAAGTAGGAAATATTCCATCCAGCCCTGGTGACTTGTATGGTTCAAATGAATTGATTGCCCATACAAGTCCCCCCGTGCTTAATAACTGATGAACGGGGGGGAGAAATTTGAAAAAAAATGTTTCCAAAATCTCTGGCGGGCCCCTCGAGAGCCAACGGGCCCTCGCGCTTAATAATTAATGAGCGGGGGGAAGAAATTTGAAAACAAAATTTGCCAAAATCTCTAGCGGGCCCCCACCACGGGCCCTTCCAAAGTCCCCGTGTTTAATAATTGATGAGCGCGGGGGGGCAGGGTGGTAGAAATTTGAAAAAAAAAATTGCCAAAATCTCTGGCGACCACCCGTTACTGGCCCTCGCGCTTAATAATTGATGAGCGGGAGGGAGAAATTTGAAAAAAAAATTTTGCCAAAATCTCTAACGGGCCCCCACTACGGGCCCCTAAACTCAGTACCTAATAGACTCCCCCATACGGGGGGCCTGAGTATCGATTAAACTTCAAACGTTTAAACTGGAGATTTCAGATTTTAAAATATTCATAACCTTATAATTGAAAAAATCCCTTGCTTTTATATGTAATATGATGGATATATTCGAAATATTTGATTATTTCTGTATGATTATTATCAATGCACTACAAGATATCATTCGTTTTATACAACGTACTAATTACAAAATCTGTGATATGTTACCCTTTTTTTCTTTTTTTTTGTTTAGTTGACTTGCTACAAATGTACAAACATGTATATAACGTGGCTATCTATCTATCTATCTATTTACTGTCTAATGACGACGAAGAAATTATTAATATAATAGAAGGTGCTCGAAGTCCTAAGTTAAACTGTACGGTTAATATAACGTTATAATACTGGCTCTAACTTACACCACATACAATATCGGCAAGTGTTGGTTTTGGGATGGCAATAAGAGAAAGCGAGAGCGGCAAGCGAGAGTGAAGTATGCAATCGTGTATATGCTTCTCTTGATGAGGGTGTCACTGTTTACCTCTGCTAAAGTACTGGTAGACGTCTTCATTGTGGATGGTCGGTTAAATCGTTGAAACTAGTGCAATATCAAAACAAGCACTTTCCGATTCTGTATAATATTCTATAATCTGTGCTGAACACTGTGGAGTGGGAGTGTGGGTACGAATCATGATACAAAGAATACAAGGTATGGCATTGCGCATGTGGGCGGAGCCAAATCGACAGTTGCTTCGTCACGCGGTGATAATTTTCTACCCGCTTCCTTCGTAAAAGTGGAGTTTGCCGACGTCTGTGGAAGTTGTTTTTTTGCATTATTTTACTTATTTTAGTGTTCTTGCAATAACCTTTAGTTATAAAAATGCGTTGTGCATTGACATCGTGTAAAAGTGACAATATGTTTAAAACGTATTTATGCGGAGATAAAGCTCATTTATAAAGAAACATGATTACTAAGAACACCTATTTATTCAAAATTCCAATGAGTTCAGGCAAATCCATGATACAAATTCCTTTTATCACGAGGAAAATCCTATGTAATTTAAAATCCCGCCATCACCGCGTGACGTCTTGCGCCAACCGGACCGATTTTGGCGAACTGAAGATCATACCTTCTATTCCTTGTATCATGTGTACGAATAGTACGAATCAGTACATGATACTGTTGTAGCGTCATGGAATCAGTGATACGAAGCGGTACGAAATGTACGAATCTCTCGATACGAATCTTTTCTTGATACGGATTCGTTTGGTACGAATCATTAAAAAGAGTCCATCCATCTCTAGTTCTGAATTCAACCCATATCTTACTTTTTATCATGTCTGTTCGCTCATATCAGCATTCTGGATTAGCTTAACCGATTTCTAGACTTTTTTAAACTAGAATATTGCTTGGCCGGTTTAGAGGGCTCTAGCCCGTCCACAAAACCCGTTTATTTGCTGAAGTCAAATTTATTTTATTAAGTTTTTTCTTTATAAAATATATTTAGAAACATTATAATCTGCAAGAAACTGCACGATAATGAGTTGTCTCTTCGAGCATCTTGTTATACAATGATAATAATAATAGTAATACTAATATTTAGTAAAAAAATATAATACATGGTAATAACAATAATAAATTTTTCTATGCGGTATCGACTTTTTTTGATAGTAGTAGTAGTATAGTACTTCCTGTGTTTTAAATACTCAAAATAACATTATAATAGGCACTGAGCGAATTTGTAACTAGCGCCACCATCGGTGACTGTCTACAGTTTTTGTGGTAGAAGCTTCCAAATACTTGTGCTGTTTGAATGTAATTTATCGTCAAAACTTAAAACAGTTACGAGGGCAGGGCATCGTGTGAATTGCTGTTTTATCTGTACATTTTTATGTTTACGTAAATAACATTTAGGTTAGATTTTTATTTAAAGCGTCAAAAAAATTTTCATATCAAGTTAATCCAAATTCAGTGAATGAGTTTATTTGAATATACGTATTATCCAATAATGCTGTGCAAGCTAAATTAGGGAGATCAAACCGAATTTTTTTACAAGTTTTTGTAGCAACAGTGTGAGTCCGAAACCTGAACTTCAGTTAGGTTTAAGTGAAATTCATGAGTACGAATCGGTAACAAGTGACCAACAACTTATTATTAGTATTAGTGGCGTTAACAATAACAGATTCAAATTACTTGCGAAGTTCCTCAGTCAGACTCACGATAAACTTAATGTTTTTAATAAACTTATCTTGTTTGTCATGTAAACTAAACTAGGTCTATCTTATTGTGCAGTAGCAGTGTTATTTGGATTACTCAGAACTTCAGCTTAAAAATTTTTATATTTTTTAAGAGAGCTAGTCGGAAAAACTTTGAACTTCATATTTTGACCAAGCAAAGAAGCTTTTATTCATAGTATGTCTACAGCATTTTAATAACATTACCTTCAGTGTAGGGTTATTTTAGGTTGTTCTGAATTGTGAATTGTGAATTTTTAGTAAGAATATGTCTGAATGGTTGTGTGTTGTTTTCCTCAAAGTGGTGACTGTGGTTGAACACATTTATAATCAATAATTTGAGTATTTAAAATTTTCAGATGAGATCTTAGCGGGTAAATTCCATAAATTTCCCACTGGATGAAGTTAACGGTGAGTTTTTGAAATCAGGAGAAGCAAATTATAACAAAGGTAGGTTCATTAAACAAATTTGGAAGTATATTTTAGTAGCCAAGAAAACTTATATAAAACCATTATTTACTTGTTGCCAGTTTCATCTACGTTATTATCGTCGTCAATACTAATTTGTGATAAAATCCACTCAAAATGCTTGTACACATATAGATTTTTTCGCTGTTTATCATAATGCTTATAATGGACAAAAAATATTTGTTGCCTCAAACAATTCCAATATTTTCTATAATATTTTCTCATTTTTTCGGAAACATTTTCTCAAACTTTTTCCTTCTGCATATTTCTGCTTCCCTCCTTTCCTAGCGGATTATTTTCTCCCTTCCCACTTTATGCATGTTTTAATTTCACAATTTTCAGTGTTCAATGATGAGTGCAATAACGTGCTAACAGAATCTTACAAACTCAGGCAGATCATGATTCAAACATTTCCCGAAAACCCCCCAAATAACATGATGTGGATGATATCCATAAAATAAATATATACATCCAAATTTTAAAGATTTATATTTGAAATATTAAAAATTATATTTTTTAAAATATATAACACTTCATAAAATAATCAATTTTTTTGTTATTATTTTTTTATCCTTGGTTACTCAAAAATGGTTAACTCTAAAGAATCCTTAAGTTGAGGTAAGTGAGCTGCTACACACACTCCCCCCATCAATAGAAAGAACAATCAATTGATTAAAACTGTCGATGGCGAAATGCACTTTTTTGACAGGTATCGGTGTGACATCACATTTGCCAACCAATAAAAAGGCAGGTTTAACTCTGTCGATACTGACAGTTATGATTTTAATCCCCTTATTTAAAGTAACTAATTTATTTGATGGGGCAAAACTTTAAATGGACCTTCGTACAAAGGAAAGAAAGTAGATTTAAAACGTTCTCTGCGAACAAATACGAAAGCACTGGTGAAAATGTCAGGACTGACAAATGATTTATGATCAACGTGGTGAACTGGAGAAATAAAAGTTAAACTATTAAAATAAGTGCGCAATTTGTCGAAAAAATAAAAAATATCAGGACCATTATATGGTTTATTGAAAAATTCTCCAGACAGTCGCAAAGTCTGATCGAATATGAGTTCGGCTGAAGAGAATTGTAAATCATCTTTGGGGATAGTTCTAAAAGCTAATAATACAACAGGAAGTTCATCTACCCAATGTGACGTGTTAGCTCTAGCAATCAATGCAGCTTTAAGAGTTCTATAGAATCGTTCCATCATGCCATTACTCTGTGGATGGTAAGTGGTCGTACGTATTCTATGGAACCCAAAAAATTTTGCAAATTCATTAAATAATTTTGATTGGACGCCTTGATCCGCAGTGACATACAATTTTGAAATAAAGTGCATATAACGGTCTTTGTCGTGATATTGGAAAGAGGATAGGCCTTCGGCCACCAGGTAAACCGTTGGGGTCATCAATTTGTGGATGATATCCATAAAATAAATATATAAATCCAAATTTTAAAGATTTAAATTTAAAATATTAAAAATTATATTTTTTAAAATATATAACATTTCATAAAATAATCAATTTTTTTGTTATTATTTTTTTTATCCTTGGTTACTCAAAAATGGTTAACTCTAGAATCCTTAAGTTGAGGTAAGTGCGCTGTTACACATGACGTAGCAGAAAAGCTAGTTTAATTGGGAGATTTCAAACATATCAGTCATCATATCAATCCGCCTTTGCCCCTCAGTATCCGCACGCTCAAAGTATAGTACCAAGGGTGTGACGTAAGAGAACAGCTGTACTAAAGTGACGCGTGCGCAGTTTGTATGAGCAGACCATGTATATTTGAATCATGAGCCAGAAAGTCACGTCGATTTTTGCACATGTCTGCCATTTCAACTTACAAAAATCAACCATGGTCTCATACATTACTCTTTAAGGCTTCATTGTTTTATAAAAATTGGCTATTTACCTCTAAACTAACCGAATGTAGGTTCAGAGCAACAGATGTCTGTCGAATAACATGACCTTTTATTACTGAAATTCCGACTGTATTCCTTCGTTTACGTTTAAAATATGTTTTGGGCGGAAAAATTCTAAATCTGTCATGTACGTAGCTTCACTGCGATGTATATGTTTGGCGAGCTGAAAGCCGAAATATATAATACTATCCATTGAGCAGATTGACAGCTGACTCCAATGAAAAATGTTAAAGATTTTCCTCAGCGAGGTGAGGCTCCGCAATAGTCGCTCAGTGCCTGTAGTACTACTACTATACCAGCAATACACACTGCTGTTCTGTAAGTACTACTTCACCGGAGTAAGCCTGGCAAGTAGTACTCTTCGTCACTGTCTGTTTGAAGTAAAGTGGGACTCAGAGGCTGCGGTTCGTCTGGATTATAAGTTTTGTCCTTCACGGAGTCGTCTGAATCATAATCATCATCAATTAATTGTTCCACTTGTTCAGAATAATCTTTTCTTTTATTTTTTCTTGTCATTACACTTGATGAAGAAGGTAACACCAGTCCAGGAAAATCTGGAATATTTGAAGTCTCAGCTGATGATCCTGGGAGGCTTGTTGTTCCATTACTTGGAGTTCCGGCTAACGATTGATATCTGGAGTTCCAGTTGACGATCGGGTACTTGGAGTTCCAGCTAGTGATCGGGTACTTGACGTTCCAATTTCCTCATCATCAAATATATCATCCGCGTCAGAATCCCCATCAAACTCTGAATTGTCTGCTTTTTCATCCGTAATCTCGGCTAGAGCTAGGAGTTCTTCTTCGGTAAGTGGCTTCTTCCAGTGAGCGTTATATCGATCCATGGTATTATTTCCCAAAATTCAAAATAGTCTGACCAAATATTTCTGTAAAACAATACAATAATATAGTGCCAGCGTGACTGCTCTTATCAAACCAAATTTTAAGTTTTGTTTGAGGTGCTTACAAAAAATATTGGACTAAAAAATTTAACCCGGCCCTGTGAAAATAGAAAATCCGGCCCTGTGCAATAAATAGTTTAGATTATAAGTTCCAACAAAAAATTTAGATAAATGAAATATCCGATTCAAGAAAACACAAGTAAATACACCTGCTAACGCTCAACACTAAAAACATGTGGAATTTATAACAGCTGATCGGCACTCTAACTGATTTCATACCAAAAATTTTCCGTGCGCAACAAAATAACGCCATAAAATTTACCAATATCTGAATAAAAATATACATAGAATCGACCTATATAATAATATTACAAAAAAATACGATATTTTTACACTAAAATTCAATAAACATCCATGCCTATTTCTACGTCGAAAGAGGTTATGTTGAGTGTTTTATTATTTCATTTCATTACTGTATTGGGAATTGTGAAAATGTTCATATATATACTATACATAGGATCGATCTCACTTACCTAATAAATAATTATAAGATAATAATTCGACCAAAAAAACAAATTACAGCCAAAAAACTTCACAAATCCGGGAATACAAGTAAAACACGTGCATCTAAATAGCCGCTGGTAACACTGATCTACCACTTGACAACCGTCTCTTACATAGGTTCGGCAAGTTTCGTAAAATCTTGTTTGGTGACCATGAAGCACATAGAGGAACACTGACAGATAATTTGAATGCATTCGATTGGCTTCAGGATTACAAGGAAGATTGAACGGAGACGATTTCAACTTTATTGCTTACTGGTACGACCGTTCTACCAGAGAACCTTAAAGGGTTAAATCAGAGAAGATACCTAAGTCCTTAATTTCTTCACATCTGCTTATACTTACTGAATTTATTGTGTAATCATATGCAATGAATTTCTTCTTTCGACAAAAAGTGATAGCGTAGGATTTTTTAACATTAACTTATAGATGTACACCAATGTGAGGCGGCTGTAAGGTCAACAATTAATAACATCTTTTATATCGTTGATAAATATAAGAAACAAAAGTAGGCCCAAGTTAGAACCCTGAGGTACTCCTGAAGTATTCATATAGTGATCAGAGCGAAAACCTTCATACTTAACAATCTGTCTGCGTTTAAATAAACATGAAATAAATAAATTAAGTATTCTGAGAAACCAAAGATATCCAGTTTTTTTTTATGTATAATGAGTCATGTGCTCTCGCTGCTGACGACAAGCATGACCCAAATTCAACCCAGCGTGGACGTAGCCGTCCCTGTGGTATATCTTCAGTCAATCAATCAATAAATATAAATCAATTTGGTCGAATGTTTTTTTGAATATCTATATAAATTGTATCTACCTAACTTCGCTTGTCAAGAGTTTCTGACATGAAGTGTGTTAGGAACGTTAGAGAAGTAGCAGCAAACATTTTTATCTAAAAATCCATGTTGATGTGTGGAAATATACATTGTAGTCCAATAATTATAAAAATTTCCATCACAAAAAATGTTATCTCAGATTTTCCTTCAGTAACTGTTAGTGGAGGGGTTATACATCATGAAACCACAAAAATCCACCCAAAAACCACCCCTCGGCGAACAAAGCCTTATTTTACTGATAACTCGTTAAGAGTTGAAGATGTAAAAAAATTGCTCATCATAAAAAAGAAAGCTTGACTAATTTCCTAAAAAAGTCCTCTTGTAATTTTGTTGTATATGCCATGGTTTTCGAGAAAATCGATATTGAAAAAAATTCCAAAATTTGCATTTTTAATGCGCTCGAATTTTCGTTTATTTGAATTTTTTTGAATTTTTGAACTGCTCGAAAACCATACAAGCTAGAAAGAAAAATCAAAATGGGTTTTAACGGGGATATAAAATGCTCTCTTGTGTTGCCATTTTTGATGGCTATTTATATTTATTAGTATATAAAAATAGCAATATAATACAGTTATCTCTTAATTTTAATACGTATTTCTGTCTGTCTGTCTGTCGGTTGGTCTGTAACTTTTCTTTTGCACACGTTTTCTCAGCATCGGTTTGAGATATTGATTTGAAATTTGGTACACATATGTACCATGACATAATCTCAAAATTAGTAAAAATATAGCGACTTTTATAATTTTTTATGATATAAAATTATTAAATCTTTCATTTGCTTCTTTTTCCATAACAATAACATGTCAACAATTGTCAAAGATCTACTTAAAAAAATTTACTTGCACAATCTCCAAATTACAGAACATATAGGAAGTTTTATTATTTTTTATGGTTTCAAAATAAACTTATTAAATGAATGTATTTCATATCTGATTCAATTTTTTATATGTTAACAATTGGCAAATATATATTCAAAAAAACTCGGGAAAAAATCAATTTTTGCTAACACGACCTTAAAAACCCTAGAAATATAGTTACTTTTATAATTTTCTACGGTGAAAAATTGAAGGTTATAAAAACATCTTTCATTTGCTTACTGATTTTCTTAGATATGTCGATAATTGGCGAAGATATTAACGATTATATAACGCATTTTCTAAAAATTCAAGTTTTCTTATATTTTCATATCGATTTTCTCGAAAACATACAAAAAAGTTACAGAAAGACTTTTTTTAGGAAATTAGCCAAGCTTTCTTTTTCTAATGAACAATTTTTTTATATCTTCAACGGATAACGAGTTATCAGTAAAATAAGGCTTCTTGCACCGAATGGGCGGTTTTTTGGGGGGGTTTCGCGGCACCCCCAGAACGGATTTTTGTGGTTTTGTGATGTATAACCCCTTCACTAACAGTTACTGAAGGAAAATCTCAGATAACATTTTTTGCGAGCTTCTGAAATTGGCCGATCATTTTGAAGTAGCTCGAGCAGTTTTCCATATGTCAGGAAATCTACCTCACAAGATCAAATTAAAAAGAAAAAGTAAGGATTCTAACAAAGGGGGGTCGGTAGCTCAGTGTGTTAGCACGTCTAGCTTGCACTCTGAGCGTACCTAGCGAAGTGGGTTCGAGCCCCACACAGCGGAAAAAATTTTTCATAGGAAATTTTCCCCAAGAAGTGGTTTGGATTCCATCATAAACTGTAGGGCCCCGTCTTACTTAGACAAATCTAGATCTAGACTTAAGAGGGTCATTGAGGTGACATAGAAGGCGGTTAAAACACATTTTAAAACATTTTTAAAACAAAGCATAACAAAAGTCTTTCACAAAAAAAAACAGGAAACTCCATTAATACCGAAGTCTTTCATTTCTTTGATGCCTTTATTATATCAGATACTTATATGACGTTTATATGAATAGATGAATTATTTTCAAAAAATACATCATAATTTTGTCCGTAGGAAACGTCAGAAGCCCGATGAAAACTTTGAAAGTACCCACCAAATGCTGGAACAATTGACTCAGAATCATTATTTACTATGGCTCCTGATTTCCTGAAGTACTAGAATGGGCTCTTTTGTTGTTACATAATAAATACATACCATAAGAGGTTTGTTTTTACTATTACATCCCGTATATCTATGAAGAAATATTTGAAAACCAAATATCCTTCCTGAATGTTAAATAACAATAGGTAGTTAAAAATTAATAATTTCATTAACAATTAGAAACAGTAAGCAAGACACACGCATTATAAAATTCTTACGTTATTGTTATTAGTTATTATTGAAGTTGTGACATTCTAGAAATTAGACTAATTTTGGAATTGCAGTGAACATCTGGAGAAACTTGTAACTTTGAAAAAAAATGGGAACCACGTAGTATTGCAAAATGTGGTAGTAGTATGTATGAATGTAGTATTGCATGTTAAATTTTAAAAAAATGTCAGGATTGCGTATAGAATTCAGGTTTGGCTGAAATTAAAATGGTTAGATCAAGTGCGATTGAAGTCAAAGCCTTACAGAGGGCTGTAATTACACAGAGCAATTAAAAGTACGTTGCTTACCACTTGTAATTACTTCAAAGAGATTTACTTTAAATTTGCTTTTGTCGACTTGTGCATTTTTAATTAATATTAGGTAGAAAGTCTGTTAGATGAGGTCCCTGCCAGGTGAACATTTCTCCCGTTGTAATAAATATTTATGAAAATAAAAACAAGGGCCTTGTATTGTTCGACAGGCATTGGAAGCAAAAAACAGACGAGTAAACATCATTAAAATTATATACAGGGTGTCTCACCAGGAACTGCATCGATCAATATGGGGAAAAGTACGCACCAGAAAATTTTGAAAATTTAGGGAGCTACTAATGGCAGTGTGGCCAAACCAACTAAAATAATTACAAGCATCTGGCACTTCCGGTTATACCGGAAGTCGATACCGACTTGCTTACTTTAAATGGAACACCCTATATATTTTAGGGTTTTCGAAAAGGGCATAAAATTCTGAGTCAAAAACATACATTAGAATTTTATCAAGAAACTTTAAACAGTAAGTTAGAAAGATTTCTTATTCTGCTAATATGTATAGTTAATTTTTTCGTTTTTGTTTTTTTTTTTTAGGTGAAAAATAATGTCTTCAATCCAATTAATATGTAACATGTTACAGTGTTTAGTGTTATTTTTCGTTTTTGTGGATATTTAGAACAAATGTACTGCGTGTTCTTGTTATTACTTTATCACGTTTTCCATAAATAATAAACAAATTCAAAAAGTACTCGTGAGTGTAATTTAAACGCGGTGGCATTTTTTTGACCTAAGAGAATGACTGACATTACTGAAACCCCCACAATGCTTATATCAGAAAAAAAGGAATTTAACTTTACATAACTTGGTGTAAAAAAATATAGGGTGTTCCATTCGACCTAAAAGTTTTCGCGGTTTGAAATTTACAAAATGTAACGTTAAAAATGGAACACATGGTATACTATTATTGAATGTAATTCAATTGTAGAGTGCAGCTCTTCTTATCTTCTTTTTACATGCCAAGAAGCAAATGAGTATCTTTTACACGAAAAAAGTTATAAAGGTTATTGTAAACCATTTACACCTGTCAAATTTTTCTTTAAATGTCAAATATCTCTGAAACAGCTAGGTTTAGGCATAGGGTATCCGTAGTATCCGACATGTTTTTGACTCTTTTTGAATTTTATGCTATTTTTGAAAACTGTAAAATATTTAAAATAAGCAAGTTTTTATCGACTTGCGGTATAACCGGAAGTTCCAAATGCTTGTAATTATTTTAGTCGGATTGGCCATACTGCCATTGGTAGCTCCCTAAATTTTCAAAATTTTCTGGTGCGTACTTTTCCTTATATCGATCGATGCAGTTCCTGGTGAGACAACCTGTATAATAAAAAATTTATATACAGTACATGGTGGACCAAATTAGATGGGACTTGAGGTTTTCTCTAAAACTATGGCGTCGGCAGGGGTTATATCAGGAGATCTAGCTGGCCACAAAATAGGATCATTATTTCTTAAAAATTAAGTGATTTTTAGTGATTTTTTATGTTTCACATCCGTTTTTGTTCATCTATAGTCTTCATCAATTCTAGTTGTTCATATTTGATGCTTGTTTTTTTTCATGTTGTTTTCCTGGCTGGAATTGTTATTTTTGAGCTCGTTGATGTCTAGTCTAAATTCTGTTAAATGTTTTTCTATTTCCTCGCAGCATATATTTAATACTAATTTATAAAAAATTTTAATTCTATGCTTTATACTAATTGTATTATACTCTTATTTTTAAAAATAAACATTATATTATTATTATTTCGTTTGATATTCTCCATGCATCTTCAAGATATTTGTTGTTTTTTGTACGTCTTTCCTCTTTTTGTATTTCCAGTTTCCCATCCTTTTTTGCTTTAATGTTTTGACACCTTCTTTTATCTTCATGTCCGCGAGGATATGATCTATTTGTGAAATGAAGCTTCCATTTCTACAATGTCAAACAAACTTGGTATTTACTTCACGTGTTACTTATTCTTAAGACAAACATATGTGCTAGGCTTTCAGCGAGTTTCCATTTTCGTTGGACCAATATAATTCGAAACGTTGATTGAAACAAAAATTGGATTTCTATACATTCCTGTCCTATTCTCACAAAATAAATATCTTACAATTATACGGTCGTTATGCAACTATACAGGGTGTTTCAGACATGCGGTCATTAATTTCTAGTGGGGATTCTACAAAAAGAAATATGAACAGTTTATATAATGGGTCAGAAAATAACCTGATTGAATTTACCCTTGGTGGATAACAGCAGATAATGACCTTTATTGATATCGAATCATGTGCAAGAACTAGTCACTGTAGCTCAAAGGGTTCCTGAGATATTAAAGAAAATGTTAATTTTGGGTGCCCCCTTCAGAGGCCCGCAGCGCCCTTGGGAAGGGATTTCCGGACCCAGGTTTATATAAACTTTTTTCTTTTATGTAGAATCACCACTAGAAATTAATAGCCGCATACCTGAATCACCCTGTATAATATTTCGCAAGCTTTATTTTTAAGATAGCTTGCTAATTGTCTTTAAACCATTTGTAGTATTTGGTGTGTTAATTTGCATATTGTTTATTTTCCCTCTATTTTTAGATTATGAAGTAAAATCTTTATTAATTGCAAAACCTCAATTCATGTAGTTTATTTGATACATATAGATTAAGAAAAACTGCAAATAGTATTATCCAGTCATAAAAAACAGAAATTTCTTGCTCTTATTTCACTTTTACTTTTATAACGTTTCTCCCATTAAGTTTTGACTTGTATTGGCAATTTAACAAAAAAGCGGATTTCAGCCGCAGTTAACAGAAATATCTTCGCCAGTAATTAAGTCAACTTGATTGGAAAGTGACATCGTACTACATATCAGAAAAACACTTTATCTTCATTAATTATTATTACTATGAAAACAATTAAAATCTGAAACAATTTCCATGATTACTTCACAGAAAGTTTTCAGGTTCTTGACGTCCTCAAACTTATCCACTTTAGTAGTCTTTTGCAGCTGTGCCCTGAAAATGATAGCCGTTCTGGGTAATCCATAGGAGCACTAGCATAGTCAGGTAATGCCTCCTCGCACTACAAAAGATGTTTATTTTCTAAAATAAAACTATACGTATAGAACTCGGCGAATGTTACACCTCATCCGTTGTGCAGGACCACTAGAGTGTAATAGGTGATCGTTACATCGCAAATAGCAGCCATTGTTTGAGACGAAGATGCAACGAAGCTCTATATTTAGCTTTAACCAGCAGCGGCGGTCAAGATAATTGTGGGTTTCCTGCAAGGGTTTACAATTTGTCTTAAATACTTTTATTTTTGTTTAAGACTCGACTAATGTTTTGTGACCAATGCATTATCTCAGTTGGCTTCCATTTGGTGGTGATACACATCCAGTGGAAGTATAGTAACGACAAAAAAATTTTTAAAAATTTTTATTGTTCAAATAGGCTTAGAATGTTATGAAACGTCGAGATTTTAAGTTTGAGCGAAAAAAAAATTCTGTCTGTCGGTCTGTCTGTAACTTTTTTGTGCGCACTTTTACTCTGGAACCGTTTGAAATATTGACTTGAAATTTGGTACACATATGTACTTTAACGAGATCTAGAACTAGATTATATTTTCATCTTGTTCCGTCGAAGGGTTGAGGGGTAAATTAGGGGTAAATTTGGGGTAAATGGGTAAATCAAGCAGGTAAAAGTCCATAAAATTGGTATTTAGAATATACAAGAGAAGCTAAGGTCTCAAAAAAAAATTTGGCATTAGCCACACTCATTACCACCCCCACCCCATTATTAAAGGGGATGAAAGAAAATTGTGCTTTAGTGTGTGTACAAGAACCAGAAACCTCAAAATATTTTTTTACTTCATCCACCCCCTATCACCACCACCACCTCACTACCGATGTGGGGTATCGTTGTATGGGTTTATGGGGTAAAGGATTTCAAATATTATGTTATTAAAGTCCCATGAACAATTATTTCCACTTACAAAATTTTTTCGTTGTGAGTGACTTGGATATCTGGAAAATCTGGATGTGGAAGTAGTGATTCCTTGGGCAGCGGTTTTTTCTAATTGAATTTCTTCTTATTACCATTGCCTCTCTTATCATTGTTTTTAAATTTTATCTAACTATAAAGACTATGCTCTCAACTAAAATTATTGCTCAAGATTAATATTCTAATTTGTTTATAGATTTATAGAAAGAATATTCTTAATTGTGATTTTACAAGTTCCTCATTTCTGAAAATATATATTTATTTCAAGGATTCTGATTGCTAATTCTTCAATATTTACAAACATCTTGCGGTTTCAGTATCATAAAATTTCGTTAATTTTAAACGCTTTAACACTCTAATGATGACGGTTTGTAATACGAGATATTTATTGCATTCCTTGCAGGTACCAATTTTCCGAATAATTCATTGTCACATTGCAGCATTTACCAAATATATTCAGTGAAGTTTAATGTGCTAATATTCAAATGGTACTCATAATAAACAAATAAAAAAATATTGATTTTGCTTAGAACATACAACAGAAAAAATTATATTATCGTGTGCAATATCGACAATATTTCAGAATTAAATCAGCCGTTAACAATGTGTCCAAGAATGATTTCTTAGTGTTGCTCAATTAGTAGTACAATTACATTGTATTGTCTAATAGTACGAGAGCCCACCGACAAAAATGGAACACGTAAGCTGGAGAGTCAAAAATTGGTGAGGATGCTTATCAAGTCATTCTCTAAACGTGTCATAGCAATCCGGGTTGCAGCGGCGCAGAGGCAGTAATTTTTGTGATATGGCTCAAATAATTTTTGAATGTGACGCTTTCGCATGAAGTCCAATCAAAAAGAGTTTGAGACAAAAGTTTTTCAGTTTTGTTGGCTCTACATAATGGTACCATGAGGTTTTACTTTTGATGGGGTTTAATGGGGTTTTTACGGGGTAACATGTTCTTTTATATACATTTTCCTTTTTTTATAGTGAATTTCGATTGAACGCCAAAAAATGTCAATCTTTTGTTCTTCATAATTTTTTACGCCGATGCCAATTTTCGCCAGATATTGGCCTCAAAAAGTCGAATTTTTCTACTTTCAATATTTTTTTACGGCGAAATAATGCGCTCTGGAGAAAAAGTTGTGGCATTTTTATTGATTTTTCTCTGTTTATTGTTAGGATATTCCGCCACATTTTCCTGTAAAATACTAGATAATTGTATTATTTTGTAGATACTACGGACATTGTTTTAGAAGGAATCACATTTGGCAGAATATCCCAACAATAAACAGAGAAAAATATACCTGAATTTTTTCAGATTTCTAATTCGGTTATTTTGTGTGAGATTGAAACTCATTGAGTTGTCGGTAACGAGCAGGGTCGTCAAGCTTGAGTTTCAAGGTCAAATATACATAAAGTAAGAACGGCTAGGGTCGCCAGGCCAAACCTACGGAGCTTAATGTGAAGGAGGAGAAAAGCTTAGCTCATCTGACAAGGTTACCATATGGCGATGAATCCCACATTTCTGATGACGGATTTCAATTTTCCATAAAAAAATAAGAATTTTTTGTATTTTGCAATTTTTGCCAGAAATCGGGTTCAAAAACTCAAGTTTTTCAAATTTCAATAATTTTCGTTTCTTTTTTTGTGTAGAATATACATGTATTTTTTTAGATTTTTGTTTTGAAAAATTTTTTTTTGTCAAAATTGGAAAAAAAAATTTTGCGAGAAAAATCTGAAAAAATTGATGTATATTCTACATAAAAAAAACAACCGTTCTCTTTAGTGCTTGTCTTTAAACCGCATTCTTCCGCCGTAAAAAATGATTGAAAGTAGAAAAATTCGACATTTTGAGGCCAATTTCTGGCGAAAGTTGGCCTAGGAGTAAAAAATTGTAAAGAACAAAAGATTGATATTTCTTGGCGTAAAATCGACATCTACTATAAAAACGACGATTATATAAGAAAACATGTTGCCCATCAAAAGTAAAACCCCGTAGTGCCATTATGTAGAGCCCACAAAACTGAAAAACTTTTGTCTCAAACTTTTTTTGATTGGACGTCATGGGAAAGCGTCTCATTCAAAATTATTTGAGCCATAAAACAAAAATGGCTGCCCCTGCGCCGCTGCAACCCCGATTGCCATGACCGACTACAGACGTTCAGATAATGACTTGATAAGCATCCCCACCAATTTTTGACTTTCCAGCTTATATGTTCCATTTTTGTCGGTGCAGGGACGTCTTAAGCAGTATTAAGGCCCTGGCCCCATACGCAAATATAGGCCCCCCCTTTTATAATTTTAGTCCAGTCAGTAAAGTAAAAACATACACCAAAAGCTCGTAAAAAATGTTATCTGAGATTTTCCTTCAATAACTGTTAGTGGAGGGGTTATATATCATAAAACCACAAAAATCCGTTCTGGGAGCAATCCCCCCCCCCCCCCCCCCCCCCCAAAAATCCACCCATTCGGTGAAAAAAGCCTTATTTTACTGATAACTCGTTAACCGTTGAAGATATAAAAAAATTGCTCATTATAAAAAGAAAGCTTGGATAATTTCCTAAAAAAAAAGCCTTTCTGTAATTTTTTTGTATATGCCATAGTTTTCGAGAAAATCGCCACTGAAAATATAAGAAAAATTGAATTTTTAGAAAATGCGTTATACAATCGTTAATATCTTCGCCAATTATGACCATATCTAAGAAAATAAGTAAGCAAATGAAAGATATTTTTATAATCTTCAATTTTTCACCATAGAAAATTATAAAAGTAACTAGATTTCTAGGGTTTTTAAGGTCGTGTTAGTAAAAATTGATTTTTTCCCGATTTTTTTGAGTATATATTTGCCAATTGTTAACATATTATAAAAAATAGAATGAATCAGATATGAAATACATTAATTTAATAAGTTTATTTTGTAACCATAAAAAATAATAAAAGTCCCTATATGTTTTGTAATTTGGAGATTGTGTAAATACATTTTTTTTTTCAAATTGTTTTAAGTAGATCTTTGCCGATTGTTGACATGTTATGGAAAAAGAAGCAAATGAAAGATTTAATAACTCTATATCATAAAAAATTATAAAAGTCACTATATTTTTACAAATTTTGAGATTATGTCAAAAGTAACAAAATAAAACACTTTAGTAATGAGTTTTGATCTGAGTTTATTTACAAATTTTAAAAAAAATATATTTTACAATAGCATTTTTTCCTGAGAAATATAGTATAATTTTAAATGGTATGATCAATTAATTAATATGAAGTCTTGCCTTTATTTTTAGACCGAGTACATTCAAAAATATTAAAATGCAAGCACTCTAGATTAATTTAAAAAAAAGATCCAAAAAAAGCTGCATATTCAATTTTTTGATGATATTTTTGTATGCAATTTTTTAACTATTAAATGATTAGAAACAATAGTTATATGATATATAAACTCAAAAAATATTTTTTGAACTAAATTTTCAAGATGTTTGTGTCTTTTTTTTATTTTTAGGAAGCAATTAAAAAATGGCCAAAATTTATAAATATTTTTATTCCTAACTCTTTCTGCATTGAACTAAAAGATAATACATAATGCATTTATAACTTATATTAAAGTCAATTATTTTTTATGGGCCTGTGAATAGTTAGAAACGCAAAAAAATAAGAGATAACTACATTATGTTGTTATTTTTATATATGTACTAATAAATATCAATAGCCATCAAAAATGGCAACACAAGAGAGTATTTTATATCCCCTTTAAAAACGATTTTGATTTTTCTTCCTAGCTTGTTTGGTTTTCGATCAATTCAATTTTTTCTATAGGCCGCGCGCAAAAAATTTCAAAAATTCGCGCGCATTAAAATACAAATTTTGGAATTTTCTTCAATATCGATTTCCTCGAAAACCATTGCATATACAACAAAATTACAACAGGACTTTTTTTTAGGAAATCAGTCAAGTTTTCCTTTTTATCATGAGCACTTTTTTTATATCTTCAACGGTTAACGAGTTATCAGTAAAATAAGGCTTATTTAACTGAAGGGGTGGTTTTTTGGGGGGTAGGGTTGCGCGGCACACCCAGAACTGATTTTTGTGGCTTTGTGATGTATAACCCCTCCACTAACAGTTACTGAATGAAAATCTCAGATAACATTTTTTGTGATGGAAATTTCTATAATTATTGGACTATTTTGTTTGCAATAAAAAAAAAAGAAAATAACCTTTAAATGGGCATGTACGACGAGGCCCCTCGGAAGCCGAGGCCCCCGGCCATGGCCCAGTTTGGCCATGCCTTAAGACCCCTGTCCATGGACTCTCGTATTATAAGTGGAAATACACAAAGAGTCTATCTCAGTGAGTGGCCAGTCAAAATCATCCAACACTGACAAAATTACTTAGAGTGCAGATAAAAGCTTACGAGGCCCAATGAATATTCAGTCATAAGATGACAAAATCAATCAATATCAAATGATAAATAGATGGAATAACACTCACATCATTGAAGCATTGAAGTTTTTGAACCAACCTGTTATGAACATTGAACATTGGCAGTCCTGTGCGTAAATGGTGGTTTACAAATGTTTATAAAGAATCGCTTATACTATTAATTCTTGCTTCCTGATACATTGTGATTCAAAACTAAACTGCATATTGTTAAAGGCGCATTTTGCTCAAGCCAATAAGAAGAACAGTTTACATAACATGCCCAAGTAACAATTTAGGTTTACTTAAGTTTTATTAGCGTTATACTGGTCGTCTCATAAACTAGCGAGTTATGCCAGATTTATTAATGTTTTAAAATGGTCTTCGAGAAGTTACATTAAAACAAACTTATCTTTCAGTCTTTATGGGTTTATGACTGACTTAATAAGGTATTTGTCAATAAAACCTGTTAAGTCCAACTTAAGGAGATCAAGTTTTATAAAGAATTTAGGAAATGTTGTGGTTTTGAAATTGCTTTACGAAATTATCTTGGGTTGGTTGATAATATCGTGTTATAAATCAAATAATTTGAGATCACTATAGTGTTTTAAAATAGGTAGTTTCAAAACTGTGATAAGAAATACTCATTAATATCTTTTATGCTGTGTATGATAAGTATGGCGTGTAGAAAATTTGACTTTCAACACAATTGTAGAAAAATACAATAAATATAGGGTTAAGTATTGCGCACAATGAAGGAGAAGCGGCGCGGCGTTGCCAAGTTTGAGGCACCCAAAATTACAATGAATTGAAGAAAACCAGGTTAGTAGAATTCGGTAACATTGACAATACTGACTCTAATAAACCAGAAAATAAGAACTACGAGATTCATATTTTGTGGCACATTTACGACAGGGCATATGATTTTAATATAGGTAATACAAAACGCATTAAAGTAAATGCGTTCGCAAAGGCGTAATTATCGAGATACGGAGTACTCACTGAAGTTTTGACGATGATTGTAAATTGAAAATTAAGATCTTTCAATTCCGTCTGCTTGCCTGTCAGTTTAGTCGGTTCTGGTTCTATCTGTCTGTTGGCGCTCTATCTACAAAAGTGTTTGAAGAAGAAAAATAGTATTTGGTAGGTTGCTAATGTTGTTGCCAACGAAGAAATGGGAAATACTTTTGAAGAAAAATATACAGGGTGCACACCTTAGAAAATAAATAATGAACGAAATGTGAAGCAGGACAATATAATATTTAGCATCTAAATAATACAATTGTCAGGGAAGAAACCTGATATACTTTTGATGAACGATGTACAGGGTGGACATGCTTAAAAGAATAGTTAATGAAAAAATTGTGACGAAGGGCAATGTTATTTGGTAAATAGTTCGGTGAACGTAATTCGACAATTTCTCCTACATCCCTGAATCGATCCAAACAATTTTTTGATGGGCTTTTAGAGACAACTTTATAGAACGGTACTAGGCTATTGAAAACTAAAGAAGGATTTTTTTTTAATTTCAATAATCTGGTATCATTCTATCAAGTTTTTTCTAAAAGCCTATCAAAGGATTTTTTCAATCGGTTCAAGGGTATAGGAGAACTTGTCGAATTACGATATCATTTTCTTAAGCACGGCACCGCTACTCTTAATACTACTGTAGTTAAATGGTATTTAGAATATAGTTGACACTATAACCGAGAAGTAAACCTGAAATACTTGAAAAATATGCAGTGTGGTCAGTCTAAAGAAATATTGGGGAAAGACAAAGGAAAATAATATTTGGAATGTGGTTGTCATTATTGCCTGGAAGAAAACCTGATATACTCTTAGTTAAAAACAGTACGCAAGGTGGTAACCCAGCAAAAAAATAATTAATACATAAAAGCTGCCGAATAGAGAGGATTTTGTGTAAATATCTACAATTTTCTAGTTACTTAAAACGATTTTTTTGTATGTACTGTTACAAGCTTTATATCCCTGTAGACATCTGTGGGAGTTTTCTCTAAATTCCATGTATAAGTAACAGGAAAATGAGTTAGTTAGTTTGGCAGTCATCCCAGAGACGGAACGCGCGGTGTCATAATCTAGAAACATCGAAAACAGTACTGACATCTACTGGAATATTGTAGAATGTGGTAGAATGATCCAGAATTAATTATCCATAAATAGAGAGAGAGTCGCCTCACAGAACAATACAGTTCAGTTAACATTTCAGTTCAGATAGTGAGTTCAGAAAGACAAAAGAAGAAGCAAGCAAAGTGATCAAGTGACTGAATTATTTAATTATAGCACTCAGTGTTATATTAGTGAAGTTATTAGTTGTCGTAATTGCGAGGAAAGCCTGAGCGTCTCTATGTATGTGCAAGCGTATCTTCGGTCTTAAGTAGGGAATAAATCCAGCGACCACCTTCCACCTTCTGGATTTACATATGCAACTCTTGTGTGGTGGCGCTCCCAGGAGTGCTCCACAATTGGGGCTCGCCTATGTCAAGTTAAAAGATTAGCTTGCCTGGGAATAAAAGGAGCAATCAGGACCGCCCCAACGGTTGCAATGGAGACCATCCTTGGACTCACTCCCTTGCACGTCGAATTGAAAACTAAGAAAGCAGCAAATAGACTATTTAAAGGTGGACTATGGAATGCGATGGGCACTCAAAGGCTTTAGCTCTACCTATAAGGGACCAGGTCGTTGCTCAGCCAGGGGACGATCGGTGTCTCCCCGTCTATTAGTTTACTATTCCATATACAGTCGTGTTCCCTGGTGGAGACGGCTGGCAACACGATAAAATGAATCTTCTGAGTCCCGGAGGTACACAGACAGATCGAAGATTCAGGAAGATATGGATGCTCGTATATCGGCGCCACTTGGTAAGGATCCTAGTGTATTTTAGGCATAGTCCATTTTACTGTGTGCAAGCGAAAACCTCAAGAGGTTTCGTCAATAAACATATTTATATATGTAGACAGTCAGGCAGCTTTGAAGGCTCTTGCATCAACCAAGGCGATCTCTAAGCTGGTACTGAACTGTCGAGACATTCTGACTGAGCTGTGTGAACGCAACTCAGTTAAACTTTTCTGGACACAGTGGCGTCGAGGGCAACGAAGAAGCAGACAGCTTGGCGGATGAAGGGGCAAAAACTCCTTTCCCTGGCCCAGCCTTCGGTCTACCAAGAAGTCTGATACAATCAGAGCTGCAAGGCTGAGCTACGGCACAGTTTAACAACTATTGGGCTGAGGCTCCCGGAATGAGACAGTCGAGGCTCGACTGACTACATCGTAAAGCACCAGATTGGGCTCGATAGAGAACGATTGGGACGGATGGTAGGCCTGACAACAGGACACTGTTCTTTGAACAAGCACCTGCATACAATGCAGGTGCTTGATGATCCTACTTGCAGATGATCCTACTTGTAGGATGTGTGGAGTGGAGGATGAAACCATCACTCATATCCTATGCCATTGTGCACCAATAGGAGTGTCAAGGTATAGGTATTTCGAAAGGCAGTTTCTACAGCCGGTGGAACCACGGAATCTACCCTGGAAAGGGCTGCGGATCTTCGGATTTGCTCGAGTTTTCTAATAATACTTAATAAAATAATAATTGTTGTAATTAGTACGTAAATTAATAAATTAGTGTTTAGTGTTACTTTGGTGTTATAATTCCTGGATCCGTGATACAGGGTGTTTACAAAAAGGTGTAAACACGTAAAAATACTATATTTGAGAGAGACACGGTATTTTCTTTTTTTAAATTCTATGAATATCTACGCCTCTGGTTGCAATCAGGCTAGAGTAGAAAACCTATTCTCCGAAATGGTTTGATTTTAATTACAATTTGTTTGTGTCCCTTTCATGTTGCCTCTGTGGCATTATTTAAATTGATTAATTTAGTAATTCTGCCTCTGTGTGTGAGTCTAATATTGTTAGTTACCAGTGTGCAGCGAAAATACTGTTATTCACTAAATTTAGTGCTCCTGTGGGAACTATAATTCAATAATTATAATTTGCATCTAGTTTTGTTGTACAAAAGAGAAAGGAAACGAAATTCGGCTACAGTTCTAGTGCAAATTTAAACCATCTCGTTAAACTTTCACCTCTGTGTATACTTAAAAATGCTATAATTATGGCTATTGCGAATTAAATACCTAATTTCACGTCTTACAATTTAATAAAAGCGTTTGGAAGAAAGTTCACGTTTCCTAATCTTTACACTAATGTAGTTCATATGAATCTGACGAATTATTTTCATCAGTTTTACGATTTAGAGATCTATTGAAATATTTAAGCAATATTCACAGTGGCCTAGTCAATCTAGGAGTGATAGGTGGAAAAAAAATTAGTAACAAGCTGATCTTAGCGGGAATATTTAGACAGTAATATGCTTTTGAACCTGCCAAAACACTCTTCCAATGGCCGTCATCTTGCATTTTTTTGTAGATATCTTAGAAACTATGGATTTTATGCAAAAAATTCAAGAGATCTTTTTTTGTAGATAACTGAAGAACACATTTTTTTATTGGCATATTTTTTCCTAAAATGAAAAATAAAAAACTCTACCCTGAAAAATATGACCGTCATCATGAATTTCTTAGTTTCTTTCAAATATCTCGTTAATTACTATTTTTACGAAAAAAATCAAATATACATTTATTGTTTAGGATACAAAATTCTATGCTTTGGTGCAAGATTCATTCCCTATTATAGTTTTAAAACCAGAGATACGTATTTGTTTCAATTAACACATCATTTAATAAATATCATTTTACGTACATACATTGACTTTCTAACATTTGGTTAAGGAGCGTGTGAACTAACGTTTGTCTTATAATTTTTATTTCATTAAAAAAGAGTACATTGTTGATAAAATGAATGTCTGCTATACAAATATTTTCGGAATAAAAAATAGCTTGTGTCAAAAATGTCTTTGCCTTCGCCTTCTTCCGCGAAACAAGAATTCGCGCAACTAACGCCATAATATTGGCCACATTTTGGACTCATTTTCCAGCATGAGCAATTTTTGGCACGACTTTGTTTGCAAATGCAAAAAAAAATAATTTCAATAGGTCTAAGAGCGCCGCTCCTAGAGTAGATTGAATAGGAACAACATGACCTTTTTTTTTCGAGGGATCGAGATAATTGCCAATTCATATTTGAAGTCCGTAATGGCATAAAAAGATGTGGTATCACACACTAAAATGGCATGCAAAAATAATATATGATCCTTTAAATGTCCAAGTTTGTCGTATACAGAATCGGAAAGTGTTGGTTTTGGTATGGCAATAAGAGCAAGCGAGAGCAAGAGAAGCAATCATGTATAGATTCTCTTGATGGGGCGTTACTCTTTACCTCTACTAGAGTCCGATATTTTGGTTACTTCTTCACTTTTTACTTCCACATCCAGTGGAATAATAATAACGTAAAAAAAAGATAGAGATTTTAAGTTTGAGCAAAAAAAATCTGTCTATCGTTCTGTCGATCTTGTCTGTCTGTAACTTTTTTGTGTGCACGATTACTCTGGAACTGTTTAAGATATTGACTTGAAATTTGGTACATGTATTTATTTTAACGAGATCTGGAACTAGATTATATTTTTGATCTTATTCTGTCGAAGAGTTGGGGGATAAACTGAGATAAATGGTGGTTAAATAGGTAAATCAAGCAATTCTGTGGACCATTAGGACCATAAAATTGGTATATATATATAAGAGAAGCTGAGGTCTCAAAAAATTTTTTGGCATTAGCCACCCCTACCTCATTATTAAAAGGTGTGAAAATAAATAAAATTGTGATTTAGAGTATGTACAGTATGTACACCTCAATTTGTTTTTACTTCATCCACCTCCACTACCGGATACAGGTTCTTTGAGTAGGCGATTTTAAATATTATGTTATTAAAGTTCGATAAACAATTATTTCCACATAGTATCAACATTTTTTGCGTTGTGAGAGACTTGGATAGAAAATCTGGGTGTGAAAGTTGTACGGACAAAGTATACAAATACTACTACTAGGAGGGGATTGCGGACAGCGCAGAATTGTCACTTTTGGCAAAAGTGATCTGAGAAAACTTAATGTTTTAATTGAATTTATCGATACAGTTTCACTTGAGTGGTATGAAATGCACTTGATTCCTTGTACATCGTTTAGGAATCTCAACCCTGAGGGCTACACTTAGCATGTCTGCTACTTACCTCATGGCCCCTTTGACAGATAGACTCATAATAAAATCAGGGCAGAGTCGGACTGGCTCGATTTTTTTGGCCCCGCCATACAGAAAAATCTATTTTAGCTACGCCAAACGCAATAAAAAATACTTATAATCTAATAGCGGAGCGGATCTGGTTTTGAAATGAAACCAACTTTAAAAAAAAAATTTTTTTTTGACAATTCGGTTACAAGCGTTCTCCTTTATCATGTTATCAACTTAGTTCAGCTTAATCACACGGGGTGGCGGAGGAATTCACATTTAAAATTCGCAAAACACGCTTTTCCACGATAACTTTGTTATTATTGACCTGACGAAAAAAAAGTAAAATTAAAAATTGAAGATCTCTCGAAAGCGAATAATCTTGTAAATTTTTTTTCAAATCGAATGTAACTTTTCGTGAAAATTTTTTTTGAAAATACTCGTTTTTTTGTCCTAACACTAATACACAAAAAAGTAATTCCTTAATTTTTTTACGAAAAAAAGAAGTTAGGGGGATAAGATTTTTTTGAGGTAGGTGAAAGAGATAAGAATTGATGGAGCCGGAGGATTGGGGTGGTGGACCAATTAGGGGAGGGGAGGGAGGTAGGGAAAGGAAAATTATTCAACTCCCTCGAACTTTCTTCCCTGTCGTGAAATTTTCAAAAACCAAAATGGAATTTGTTCGTTATTACGTCTAATATTTGAGTGAATAATTTTTTTTATTTTTTTCAAATAAACAATCTTGTGGGAGGGGAAAAACCTTTTGCATTTTTTTTTTAAATGCGTTTTTGAATACGAAGGAAAGGGCTCGGATTTTTTTATCTTTAAATTAAAAAAAAAATTATCGCAATCCAAGCAATAGGAAGGGAGAGAGGGGGCATAATGCGTTTACGGGAATAATGGGTTAAGGAAAAGGGATAGGGACTTCGGAGCTTAATATTCGGATATATAAATCTTTTTTCCATCTTAATATTTTATCAGTCTACCCTCCATCAAATATTAAACTTATTATAAATAATTATTTAACACCGTCACGAGTTTTCGCGGCGCATTTCTTTAGTTTTAGGTGTGTATTGGATTTATATAACAATTATTTTTCCGCTTAACTCGCTCTAACTCAAAAATGGCACAATGGATTACTAGATGTGTTACTAAATTTAATAGAAAACATCCATGCCAGAGGTATGTGGTTTCAACACTATGGTACTGGATCCCATTTTTCTGTACCGGTGAGGGAGTATCTTAATCAACGTTAAGGATGGATTGGTAGAGGGAGTCCAGTTAACTAGCCACCGAGATCTCCTCATCTCACCCCCATGGATTATTTTTTATGGGTCCACCTGAAGTCACAGGTGTACATTGTACAGTGAAAATATTAATAAATACCCGTGAACAATTACAACAATTTTTTTTTAATGTATGTGACAATATTAGACACAACCCGGCTATGAACGATAGATCGGTGAAGACCCTTTTTAAACGTTCACAAAAATATATTGACACTGGGGGTGTTGATTTCGAAAATTTATTATAATTTTAATTAATTGTACCAGTGTATAAAATAATGAGTGGTTTTAAAATTTGTGCTATAAATTATGCTTACGCAAACTGCTTTTCTTTATTTTTTCCTTTTTTCTGTTTTTCGTTTTTTTTTTTAAGTAACAATAATAAATTAAATAATTATTAAACAAGTGTTTAAGTAAAATTAATAAAATAGGGACGTTAACTAGTTGTTTGTGTATTTTGTAGAATTTAAATATCATTCACCATTATATCCGAAAATTCTCTAGGAAGTAACCATAAACGTGCCATCAAATATTATGACAGTATTTTGCCCAATAATCCATAGACATTTTAATAGTTATCCGCCATTAAAAAAAACTAATATATAGGGTGATGCAATTCGCCCTAAATGTAAAATAATAAAAAGTCCTGTCCTGGAATTTTTCCAAAATAAATTATGCTATTGATTGGACTAGGAGGGCACTACATGTGTACCAACTTTTATCCAAATACGTCCACCCATTGCAAAATATGGTGAATTTTAATTTCACTCAAGAATCATAAAACACCCCGTACCTCGAAAACCATTTACTTTCAAGGTAAGTGGGGGTGTTTTGATCTCTGCAAAGTGTGCTCTATCCCTCATTAGTCTATGTCACTTTAAATCTGGGACACCCTGTATAGTAGTCGTAGAATAAAATTGCAAAGATGTCTACTAACATTTAATGTACAGTATATCAAAAAACGGCTCTTTTGCAATTGAAAGTATTTCAACATATGCCAGTAATTTTCCGCAGATTTTTTCCTGTACGTAATTCATGTGAATTACAGGATTCAGACACATTGCTTAACATGTACATTATAAAGACTGATGATATCTTCTGATATGTTAAAACGAACTGTTAATTAATAATCGTTGTTGACAGACAAGAGCAACTGGTCTATCAACCATCAGCTTTATAACATATGAAATTGTTGTAAATAAATAGAGGAAATGCTATTTAATTGAATAAGTATGTTAATTTATATAAAATTATCTGTTTTGCTAACATCTACGTAATTACATTTAGAGGCTATAAACTATGGAATATAATAAAAATGTGTAATTTATAATTCGCTGATATTTATACCTAGCTATTGAACAGATGAGGCGCAGTTAAACGGTTATTTATATGATGTGATGAAATGAATTATGACTGTGGGAACAGAAATAAATATTCAATTGGATGTGTATACAGGTTGTAGAAATCATTGAAACAAATCTAAAGTTCACCCAAATTATTCAAAATTATTTATCTATCTGATAATTCTCTCGACGGTCCCTATTACAGGATGAAACAATACATAATCACAATTGTTTTGTTTTGTGTTATACATACTGCATATTCAATGAAAACGGGAATTTATTTGGTAGTTTGTACTGTGACGTACTTTCCGGTAAGGCCGAGAAGTGTCACTTTTGTCTCCTTAGTAACAGCGGTATTTACGGATCGTTGCTCGGGCGCCAGTTTCCTATATTACGTGGGGGAACGCCACGTACCTCGAACAGCTGGTACAGTAGGGCTGGAGTAACACAGCAGTAAAACGCAGAGTTCGTAATACAACTAATCTTTATTATTATTATTTACAAAATAACTTACTAACTTACGGGGCTTACTTACAACTCCAAGGCACGTCTGGCTTCAGCGGTCACGGCTCTTCCTGTGCAGCGGCTTGGATGGCTTCCAAAACAAAATTACCAAAGCTAGAACGGAGAACTCTATTCCTTCTGCCCACCGGTGGTGACGTAGGTTAGACCTGTAATATTTGCGAAATACAGATACTTGCAAGTCTTAGGCAACTTTTTCAATAAAACTTACTTGCTGGTCCTGCTGGGGCGCGGTCGGTCAATCAGGCGGAACTGGCACACTGTCTTGACTCTAACTGCTAATTCTCCTAACTTGAAATGGAGGTCAAGTGGGGGAAATGACCAAATGTGATGCGTATCAATAATGAAATGACGTCAGCTGATCTTATAACATTTCACCACAGCGGGTTTGTGGACTTTGTAATTATTTTCGGTATCTGTCTTAGAAAAATTCACTGTCACACTTATTTAGTTCTGGATCCTGCTCGGCACATCTGGCCGGCATTGAAACTTGTGAGGAACTCACTGCTCGTTCTCGACTTCAGTGGTGCCTAGCTTGCTAGCCCATATCCATCGGCGGCGTAAAAGTGGGAGAAATGATCAAAACTCGATGCGTACAAATATCAAGTGACGTAGGCTGAACTTAGAATAGTTTTATGTACCTGCAATATTTCCACTTACGTTTGCGGCTGGTTTGCGGGAGGCACTTCTGCACGCTCGGGCTAGCTGGGCTCGACGGTTCGACTGACTGCTTTCGCGACGGTAGCTGTTAGTATATACTGTCTTGCGCACGCCTGTTATATAGCCGGCGATGCATCGGAGTTTGTTGGTTTCACATTGTAGTATTTTATTATGCGGAAATTATATAAAATATTTACCACAGCCTGCGAATTTTTTAAGTGATATATAAATTATATAAACAAAACAACGTATTTGGGTGCAACTAGGTTGACCAAAATGCGCTTCTTTACAGTACTAACAAGTTCTAAATAGAAAGTTCTAAATGTTCCGGATCATAGATAAATTTAAACATATTGAATATAGAAAATTAAGATCAACAACAAAGAGACAAGAAGAAAGACGAGAAGAAATAATAAAACGTCAAACAATACTGGAACGCTTCGGTACTATAAACCTAATAAGAAAGGAAACAAATAACAAATACGGACAGCTAAAAAAGATGAAGGCCACAAACAAATAATAACGAATACGGACCATAAACGAAAGAGAGAAAAAAGCGCATTAGAAAAAATGCAAAAAAATCCTCAAAAACATAAAAACTCTATCAGCAAGACAACGACTAAACCAATTCTTGAGACATCTAAAAAAATATAGAATAAAAAGCAACAATACGCGCATTAGAAGATATATCGCAACATGGGACCAAGAGTCTGGCGTAAAGAAGAAATACAAAAAGGAATTAACAGAATTATTATTATTAGAAAACGCGAGCAGATCCGAAGATCCGCAGCACTCAGGCCTATCAAGCCGTTGTACATTCGCGACATTTAGGATCCCCTAGAAAAGACCAGTGCTCTCCACGAAGGAGAGGGTAGATCAAAATAGTTCTTCCGGCTGTAGAAACTGCCTTCCGAAATGCCTGTACCTTGACACTCCTATTGGTGCACACAATGGCATAGGATATGAGTGATGGTTTCATCCTCCACTCCACACATCCTACAAGTAGGATCATCTTTCAACTGCATTGTATGCAGGTGCTAATAACAGAATTAACAAAAAAAGAAAAAAAACGGACCACTGGCCCATCACGGGCTTTCCGTAACATATTCGGTTCGTATTCGGAAAACTGGAACGTCAGAAATATGCAGGTTATATAATTTAGGCGCGAAGACAGGCCCTTGCAGGACGCCCGCACGAATGTCCTGCCGTGTTGACAATGTGTCAGATACGACTTAATCAGTTTCGGTATATATCGCGGAAAATTTTATATAGGCCCGAGATTCAGGCTGTATCGAAAGCCTTCTGAACATCTAAGAGCACCATAGAAATACGTTCCCAAAAGCAACTCTCAGCATTGTATTCTTCGAAATTCTCTCTCATTTTTTAGCCAGATTAACCGGAGAGAGGACAATATAAAACGGTTGATAGTTCAGGGAAAATCAGATGGTAAGAGGCCAAGAGGACGTCCTCAAGGCGTTGGGCTGATATCATCAAGGATCTAATGAGAAAGAAATTTGGTGCGGCTGGACGCCTAACAAGCAAGAATAAGAAGAGCTTTCTACGATTATGACACTTGCTTCCGAGAAATGTAGTTGTTTGAAGTTTATTTCACTTTAAGTCCTGAAGAAAATTGGACACTTAATCGAAATGCCGACAAGTGGAAATAAACATATTTTAGTTTTATCCGACATGCTGACTATTTTTTGGCTAATATTACATCCAGATATTATTATTTAATAGGTCCACCTCAATCACCAGACCTTCACCCTCGAGATTTTTTCTTCTTGAACATTGAAGGATAGATTCTATCATTGAAATTTTTTTTCATCAATTTATACGTCGGCCTATTTTCGCTACCAAGGCCTATCACCAACGCCAGGAGACGAGCTATCCCCAACCTGGAAATTTTGCCCAATCTCTTCTCTTTCGAAGAGCAGAGATTTTTTACTTGCCTAACATTTAATAGACAAGGGACCGCCTGATTTACGTCGTCTCCGAAGGATGGTATATCCACTAAGTAATCCTCGTCTTGAAATTACATAGCTTCCGCGTATACGCTGATATACAAGCGACTACAAGGTGGGACAAGATTGCTGTGATTCCCAAGATGGATTTCACCATCCAAGTACTATCCGCGCTGAACGTTGCTTCACTGGAGTATCGAAATACATGCAACAACAACAACAATATTTTATTTAACATTTAAGTACAAAAATATACATGCACAGTCAAGACGCTTCGACGCTCGCCTCTATTATTGAAATTGGGTTGCAAATAACTGTAACATCATCATCATAGATTGTCCCCGGATTATTGAAATAATAATTCGCAAATTTATGTCAAAGAATTTATTTTTGTATAAGAAAGGCGGTGGAAACTTTAAACAACTATTTTAGCCTCATTGAATATTGAACCGGAGAAGTCTCGAGAAAAGTATAAATTGCTGATCAATTTTACTTACACATCCAGTGGAAGTATAATAACGACAAGAAATTTTATTGTTCAAATAGGCTTAGAATGTTATGAAACGTCGAGATTTTAAGTTTGAGCAAAAAAAAATTATGTCTGTCTGTCGGTCTGTCTGTAACTTTTTTTTGTGCGCACGGTTACTCTGGAACCGTTTAAGATATTGACTTGAAATATGGTACACGTACAGAGGCGCAGCCAGGGGGGGAGCCATGGGGCCCGAGCCCCCCAAGCCGTCCTCCATGAACCAAAAATAAAGACGCATAATCTCTATCAGTACAAAGCAGCATTCAACTATCCCTTGAAATAAATATTTTGTAATTAATGCCAATATTCTAGTAGAGGAATCTATACACATCCGTTTACAATAATTTTCTGAAAAGTTTTCCTCGTCCTTTTCAGAGACCGGTTCTATTGCCCCCCCAGATGAATTTTCTGGCTGCGCCACTGTACACATATGTATTTTAACGAGATCTGGAACTAGATTATATTTTCATCTTATTCCGTTGAAGGGTTGGGGGGTAAATTGGGGTAAATGGGTAAATAGATAAATCAAGCAGGTAAGAGTCCATAAAATTGGTATTTAGTATATATAACAGAAGTTAAGGTCTCAAAAAATTTTTTGATATTAGCCACCCCCATTACTATCCCCACCTCATTATTAAAGGGGGTGAAAAAAATAAAATTGTAATTTAGCGTGTATACAAGAACCTAAGGCCTCAAAAAATTTTTTTAATTAATCCACCCCCATCCCCACCCTCTACCACCACCCCAACCCCCACTACCGATGTGGCATATCGTTTTATAGGCGATTTCAAATATCATGTTGTTAAAGTTACTTCGAGTAGTATGGATGCGCAGTAGGTTTCCTCGAGTATTATGGATGCGCAGTGGCTTTCCTCGAGTACCATCGATGCGCAGTAGGTTACCTCTAGTAATATGGAAGCGCAGTGGCTTTTCTAGAGTACTGTAGATGCGCAGTGGGTTACATCAAGTAGTATGGATGCGCAGTGGATTTCCTCGAGTAAAATGGATGCGCAGTGGGTTACTTCAAGTAGTATGGATGCGCAGTAGGTTTCCCCGAGTATTATGGATGCGCAGTGGCTTTCCTTGAGTACCATTGATGCGCAGTAGGTTACTACGAGTGTATAGATGAGCAGTAGGTTACCTCAAGTGGTATGGATGCACAGTGGGTTTCATCAAGTAGTATGAATGTGTAGTGGCTTTCCTCTAGTAAATTGGCTACACAGTGGGTTACCATGAGTAGTATAGATGCGTAGTAGGCTGCATTAAAGAAAATGCTTGATGTAGACGCTTTACTTCTATTGTGTAGTCCACGGCACAAAATGATTTTTTATATCTCTGTCATGCTATTTTCTGCGTATTACTTCCACATCCAGTTGAAGTACACTAATGCAAGAAACATTTTTGAAAATTTTCATTATACAAACAGGCTTAGAATATCATGAAACGTCAATATTTTGAGTTTAAGTTTAAGTTTGAATATAATAAATTTGTCGGTCTGTCTGTTAGTCTTGTATCTTTTTGGTGCTCACGATTACTCTGGAACCGTTTAAGATATTGACTTAAAATATGGCACACATATGTATTTTAACGAGATCTATTCTATTCCGTTGCAGAGTTGGAGGGTAAATTGAGGTAAATGGGAGTAAATAGGTAAATCAAGCAATTAAGGGTGCATGAAATTGGTATTTAGTAAATATAAGAGGAGCTAAGGTCTCAAAAACATTTTTGGCAATAGCCACCTATATTACCACCCCCACCGCATTATTAAAGGGGCTGAAAAATATCGTGATTTAGTGTGTGTACAAGAATAAGTCATCAAGAATATTTTTCACTTCATTCACCCCCACCATCACCACCTACTACTGATGGGGCATACCATTTTATGGGTTTTTCAAATATTATACTATTAAAGTTCCATAAACAATTATTTCCACTTAGTGGAGTGCAAATATAGTATTTTCATTGTAAGAGACTTAGATAGGAAGTCTGGATGTGGAAGTAGTGATTCCCTAGGCAGCGGTTTTGCCATAATTTTTGTGCAAATCACTCAAAAACATGATTAAACTACTTAATCTCGTTTTTCTCAAAAACTATCCCTTTTTCAGAAAAATGACTAAAAATGCATAAAACAAAAGAGTTTTAAAATTAAATTCTGCATAACTTGAAATAAAGCTTTTGAAGAATAATGGATAAACGAAAACGTTTTATGAAATTACACCAACCGATGTAATTATCTTTGATTAAACTAGTAAATATGGCATAATCTATATTTCTGTATATTGTAAACGATTTCCTGAACCCCCCCCCCCCATATGGAGAGGGGCTATTGACAAAAAAATGTTTTCGCATTTCTCCCCCTCGCTCATCAATTTTTTAAAGTGCATACATCTATCCAGTACATCTACGATTACGCCTGTAATGCGAGAAATTATAACATTGTTTTTTTGTAAAGAAAATATGATTTTAAAGGAAATTTTCTCAGCTTTCTCATGGTGTAGTATTCATTTATTCTTAAAATTTAAAAATACGTTTTTTTTTTAGCTATTTAACGTCGGCCTATTTCCGCTACCAGGGCCTATCACCGACGCCAGGAGACGAGCTACCCCCAACCTGGAAATTTTGCCGAACCTCTTCCCTCAAGAAGAGTAGGGTAGGGATCTTTTACTTGCCTAACATTTAATAGACAAGGGACTGCCTGCTTTACACCCCCTCCGAAGGATGGTATATCCACTACGTAATCCTCGCCTGAAATTACGTAACTTCCGCGTATACATTGATATACAAGCCGCTAGAAGGTGGGACGAGAACGCTGTATTTCCCAAGATAGGTAGGTCACCCATCCAAGTACTAACCGCGCTCGACGTTGCTTCAATGGAATATCGACTGATATTCACATTGAAGTCGCCTCTACGCTCGCCCCCAAATACGTTTTATTTCCGATTTTATTCTCGGCAGCGATGTTTCCCCCCGCTCACCAATTATTAAGCGCGGAGGCCCGTCAGAGATCTTAACAAAAAATTTTTGTTCACATTTTCTCCCTCGCTCATCAATTATTAAAGTGCAGAGGCCCGCCAATGAATTTGGTACCGGGGCCCATGATTTGATGTGGGGGGCCTGCCTAAAACACCCTGTTCTTAACACACCACTATTTTCAGTAATAGCAACTCATAAAGACGCTCTTTTGCTGTAACCAGAGAGAACAATTACAATTGCATTATTAGATGTTACCTTCCGTTGCGTGTAGTAAAAATTTCTAATTCTTCTACTTTAATATTTTTAATGAAACACATTTTTAAAGTAAAATTTAGGCGTAACGAATTCCCAAATATGCAGTTTAAGAAACGGTAACAACGTTACATTTTTTTATCATATACTTTTCAAATACCGCCATAAAATATGGATGTCTTTATATATATCACTGTGTACCAGTTACTCACTCGTTCTGCTCTCTGTTCGTTAATGAGGAAATGTGACACCCAGAGCGTATAAACAGTATAACTGTGAATGACGAAAAAATGTTATATGCGACAGTCAATCTTCAAGATTCTTCGATACAATATGTCAGTTGTAGTGCACTGCGGTGCTACTGGTGCACAAAAAGAAAAGCTGATGTCATGCATTATGTACCTACCTAACTGCTTGGTGCCATTTAATATTCCGTTCAAATTAGGCGTGATTAAAGCAACACAATGGTGAAGTTATAATAAAAATATATTTATTTTTATTTCAAGCATAAATTTTCATATTAAACACTAGGGCGCTTCTTATTTTGCGACACGGTTCCAATTATTTAAAAAAAGAAATATATAAAATTTTAACTCTATCGGATAACGCTAACCCAAGACCATTAAAAGTCACTAAAATATGCAATTTTCACCTATTTTTACCTATTTTCACCTATTTTCAAAAGTATCTCGTTACCGGTTGATCATATCGAAATCTTCTACATTTCTAATAGAATGAAACATTCATTTTTTAAAACTTCGTTTATTTGTATTTTTCTCATACAACTAATACTTTTCGAAATAATGGAGTTTTGATAGGCGTAAACAGGCACTAGAACATTCATATTCTCGCTATTGACGTCTTAGCGGATGTTTTAGATCCCATGAATTATTCGAATTGGCTTCTCAAGAATACCTTACAATTGAAATTTTGTACTACTGTCCATATAAAATGGGTCTCTCAAAGTTTCATAGTCTAATTTTGGTTTTAAACATTATTTGCTCGTTTTCTACGTCGTTTCCAAACGACCTCAAACTGATCTTCTCAAATTTGTATTGCTTTCAATGAAAAAAAATCTGTTTTCAGATATTTGCATAAAATCTAACTCTGAAGTATTACGCAAAAGCATGCACACCATAAATGCACACCACATATAACTAGACAACTCCCAAATCCAAAACCAAGGCTGTCCGCAGATATACATCCAAACCCATCGCCATTGTCAGTGCAGCACAACCTTTCCAAAGCTTTTCCCATCAGCTCCTTGTAGGCTATTGTCTATGTACAAAAAAAGAGGGTTGAAAGGAACTAAAACGTTAAAGGGTTTTTATTGTTTATTATGTTCAATTGACCCCAAGATATGAAAAAACCGCGGAGTGCTACCATTTAAAGTGGTGCGTTTTTGAGATCGAAGTAAAAAGGTCAGGTCCACTTTTCATATTTTTTTTGCTTGAAAACTATGAATTTTTTCTATAAACACGTCAATAGAAAAGTGTGTAGAGAATTAAATTTCCAATCGAAATGGCACCTTCAGAAGTCAAAAATTTTTTTTTTACAAAAATACGTCCAAAAAACAAAAAAAAAACGAAAAAATGCAATTTTTATTTTTTTTTTAATTTTAGCCTGTAACTATTTTTCGGGTACATTTAGGCATAGACATTGCTGCATAACAAAAAAAGCTGGCGTTTTACCCGTTAAAACGAGATTTTGTAAACAGTTTTACGATTAATAGTGACCGAGATATAGCGTTTCAAAGTTTGCAACTTTTAACTTTTTTTGCTAATTTTTACTATTTTTTTTCAAATTTCGTCCTTTTCCAAATTTTCTGAGTGAATTTAGGTGTAGACATTATTATATTAAAGTGAAAGCTGACTTTACGCCCGTTGAAATGGTGGCTGGTAAAAGTCTCTACGACAAGTAGAAACCTAGATCAGCGTTTCGAAGAGTGTTACTTTTATTAACTTTCTTCCAAGAGGATGGAGACGTACTATTTGTAAATACTGCAAAAGATAAGGCATCCCAATCAGAAAATGTTGTTATAGTTGGTCAAGATGTTGATCTTCTTATTATCCTATCATTATTACCAGAAGAAAATGAAAATATATATTTTTTTAAACCTAGTATAGGAAATGTAACTACCAAATTATATAACCATAATAGTTTCAAATTTAATCATCTACAAAAATACCTTGGCTTCGTCCATGCATTCAGTGGCTGTGGCTTCCTTTTTTGGTATTGGTAAAAAGAAATTCTTGAGTTTCATTAATAAGAATATTTTGCTTTTGGAAAAGTATTTAAATGAATTTTTGTGTGAAAATGCAAGTCCAGCAGCCATCGGTTCTGCTTCTGAATGTATTGTAACATTACTATACGGTATGAAAATTGATGGCCAAAGCACCTGTCGCTATAAGTTATTTCAGAAGTACTCAACAGGTGCGAAATTCTCATTGTCCCGATTGCCTCCAACAACTGATGCTGCTAAACATCATGGTTTAAGAACTTACTTGCAAATGCAACATTGGAAAGGAAATATTGTAAATCCTCTCATCTGGGGTTGGATAACTTCAGAAAATGGACTAGTACCAATTTTGACAAATAAACCTCCCACACCACAAGTTATGCTGGAAAAAATAGCCTGTAAATGCACCAAAGGATGCAGAGGAAACTATGGTTGCAGGAAATTGGGAATGAATTGCTCCATTTTTGCAAAGAATGTATGGGAATGAACTGTGAAAACGCTGATGTACCTCAAATAACGGAAGACGATGTTTACATAGATGCCGATGAAGAAATCGACTTTGATTTTGACAATATGTTAAATCCAGCATTTGAATAATTTCATAATATAAGTTATTAATCTAAGTTATTTGAACAAAAAAAACAGAAGTGGAAAAATGTAAAAAGTTATTTTTTAAGTACAATAATCTACTATATCTAGACTGTATCTTGGTTACTATTGATCACATAAACTTCTATTGCAGACCATTTAAACAAGAATGCTGCGAGTACATTTCATGTAGCAATATCTGTGTTTGACAAATAAGTTATAGGCCGAAATTTAAAAAAGAACGTAAAAATTGGAAGAAAGTTAATAAAAGTAACACTCTTCGAAACGCTGTATCTAGGTTTCTATTTGTCGTAGAGACTTTTACCAGCCACCATTTCAACGGGCGTAAAGTCAGCTTTCACTTTAATATAATAATGTCTCCACCTAAATTCACTCAGAAAAAAGTTACAGGACGAAACTTGAAAAAAAATAGTAAAAATTAGCAAAAAAAGTTAAAAGTTGCAAACTTTGAAACGCTATTTCTCGGTCACTATTAATCGTAAAACTGTTTACAAAATCTCATTTTAACGGGTAAAATGCCAGCTTTTTTTGTTATGCAGCAATGTCTATGCCTAAATGTACCCGAAAAATAGTTACAGGCTAAAATTAAAAAAAATAAAAAATTGCATTTTTTCGTTTTTTTTTTGTTTTGTTTTTTGGACGTATTTTTGTAAAAAAAAATTTTTTGACTTCTGAAGGTGCCATTTCGATTGGAAATTTAAATCTCTACACACTTTTCTATTGACGTGTTTATAGAAAAAATTCATAGTTTTCGAGCAAAAAAAATATGAAAAGTGGACCTTTTTAGTTCGATCTCAAAAACGCACCACTTTAAATGGTAGCACTCCGCGGTTTTTTCATATCGTGGGGGGTCAATTGAACATAAAAAACAATAAAAACCCTTTAACGTTTTAGTTCCTTTCCACAGTACATGGACAATAGACTATTGTTGATATCAGCACAACGTTCAGCAGATGGGCCTCTTCGCCTTTGCTATCTAGTTTTCCTGAAATATCAACTGTTTTATATTGTCCACTCTTCGGTTGATGTGACTAAAAAATGAGAGTTTATCTCATTTTCCACAAAAGTTCTCTTCTTTTTTAGCTGTACTTTCAAATGTTTTTTATAGACATCTCAATCTCGAATATAATTTTCCACCTCTGGACAAAATATTAATATTTCGCAAGTAATATGCAAAATGCTTTTACAAATTGTCATTTTAACTTTTATGAAATTGAAATAAACTCACTTAAAACTTGCGTACTAAATGGCAATTTACTGTCGATAAAACATAAAACGGTTAATGATTCATTGAAAATCATTCTTGGTTCAAAGTACATCCGACGGACAACCGGGGGAAGTCCAAATGTCACAGCTTTGAACAATATTTGTACATTCCTGAAGGATATCATCGGATGTCCATAAAGTACGATATATGGACATCCTACTTTTTTTATATAGATATATTATTCGGAGCACTTTTCGAAAAAGTACAACTTTGACATGTAAGTACTTTACTTAATAAAAATGAAGTAATCCGTAAACATTTTCTTATGGATACACGAAGGACATCCTCAGTGGAAATTGCGAGCGTCCGATGAATTTCTTTGCAGTTCCGTATATTTTATTTACATTAACATATCTAATATTGTTTACCATAACTCCAATTTATTCTCACAAAGGTTGCCTGCAAATTATAATGTTTAATTCATTTTATTTTACTTACTTACCTTTTTACCAATTGCCGTCGGTAGAGATCGAGCCTGCATGCCTGCGTTATCTCTATAACAGTTCTACTGACTTGCCCACTGGGTTATCCTGTGTTGGTTATTTTGGATGCTAAAGTAGTATAGTAATGTGTGGGAAATGTATTTAATGAGATTATCAGTAATGATAAGTCTTTATTTTGTGAAATTGAATTTCTAGTCTTATTTAAAATATGCGAAAATTGTTCAGGATCTGTTTTTCCTATTTTTTATTTTTGTCCCCAAACCTGAATTTTTGCTGTTACTAGCATTTATATTTATTTATAATTATTAAGAAGAACTTATTTAATTTCTAACGGTAAAACTGTGATATTGTGTCAGTATCACTTGAGAAGTACGAGGAGTTGTTGAACAATGTAATATTACATTACATTAATTCAGCAGCTGTTTGAGTCGGGGAGGAAGGACAGTCTGTTTAAAAAAATCTTTTCCTCAGATCTCAAAATTGAAGAGCAGAGGGGGAAATCCGAAAAAACATTTTTTCTCACATCTCAAATTGGATGAACGGATGGGGTGTTAGAGAAAAAAACGATATGGAGATATTATCATTTATTACAATAATATAATATTTAAATCAACGGACAGGAAATGGACGTCCATCCCTGTCCCTATATGGACTTAAAATGTACATACTTCCTGCACATAAAATGGACATTCAGAGGACGTCTATTCCATATAATTTCGAAGTAAATCCGATGATAGACGTCCAGTAGACGTCCATCTCAGATCTCAGTCCCCATATGGACTTAAAATGTACATACTTCCCGCACATAAAATGCACATTCAGAAGACGTTCATTCCGTATAATTTAGAAGTAAATCCGATGATAGACGTCCAGTAGACGTCCATCTCATATCTCAGTCCTTATATGGATTTAAAATGTACATACTTCCCGCACATAAAATGGACATTCAGAGGACGTCCATTCCGTACAATTTCGAAGTAAATCCGATAATAGACGTTCAGTGGACGTCTATCATCGACGTTAATATATTGGAGAATATCAGTTTCAGAGAAGCTCCATGTATGTTAATACGCAATAAATACAAATAGAAAACAGCGTGCCTATATCAACGATAACTTTAGCGATATCTAGTTCCTCAAGGAACGGCATTAGGACTGGTTCTATTTATTATTTTTCCTAATGATATCTACAACATGTTGTTCAAGGGGAATATATTAAGTTTTGCCGAAATATTAAAAGAAATTATTGAAACTGATTTTAAAAACATAATTGAATGGTTCAACAACCGAGTTCTAACTACGAATTTTTCAAAAGCTTGTTACATCCCCTTCACTTTCTATTCCACATACTCACCTTCCTTTAATGCTCTAACCATTTACAATGATACTAAAAATATTAATATGTCTTCTGCGATGGCCCCCACCTGGCTACGGTCCTGAAAAATTCAATTCTTATCTTAATTACAACTGCAATTTAACGACATCTGCATACAAAAATAATGTTAACTGATACGCATATGGTGGCGGTAATATTGAATTTGACACATTAGGACGAGATCACAAAATATACGAAAAATATGTAACACAAAAGTTAATATTTATGGCAGTACAATTGATTTTACTAGGCATTTAGGCGTAGAGCGTTAAGGAGTGTATCAATTATCTTGCTCTAAGGTCGGCTCTGACCACAAAAACCCTATATATGACACTGGTTTTTATTACATGACTAAAGCCGTTTATTTACATTCGAAATAATTTTGAAAAAAAATTAAGTTGTCTTAATTACACATTTAGGATTTGATATGAAAACTAAAATGTTTCAAACGGATTTATTTAAAATTTATTTCATTTACGTTAAAAATATCTGGTGCACGTACATTGGGTGTAAAGCTATACTCTGATGTACATTGTTGGTTGCATATATCGTCATGTATTAATTTCTTTCGAATAGTACCGGTAAACGCGGTGATTGGGAATTATAGGGTGAATCGGAATAATAGCTCTACATTTTACCGCTCTTATTTCGGTAAAATAGGTTCTAGAGAAAATCTGAGTACCAGCATTTATAGAAAGGTTGTCATTATAGACTAAACGTAGTACAATGACAACCACCTTTTCTGTTAGTACAGAATTTTGTTATAGTTCCGAGGTGAAAGGAGTGCATAGTTGTTGTGTCAAGTATTCCGTACTGGGTAAGTTGTTTATAGTAGCTTTAGGATGTGATAATGTATTTTTTTGTATGGCCTCTGTTATGTCTTCTAGTGGGGTTATGTCTGCGATTTTGCAAAATATCCCTATTTTGAGATCATGGTATGTTTTTTTGTCATTTCAGGGTGATTTGGAACATGCCTCGATTTTACAAAACACCCCTTGGCACACACCAGAATTGCAATTATGACCCACGATATTTGAATGAAGCGCCACGACACTTGACAAATAGACTTTAAGTGAAGGGTAGTTTTGAGAACTCAAAACTACCCTTCACAGCCATCTAAATGCTGTAATAGCCCAGGAGTTTTAGTTTTTAGGAATTAATTATTGTAAAGCTGAAAATTTGCAGGATTGTAGTTTTGGACCAGGACAACACGTACCAAAAAGTCCCCTACTTTCCCCCGTCGGCTTCCCTGTTTTTGCGGAGGAACAATAAGGGCCTAAGTCGCAGAAATTGCAGATCTGGATATAGAGTGCAGCAGAAAGGTTGTTACTGGTCCGATTTGGGTTGAAATGATCATAAAAGCTTCGGAGAAGCATATCTGTTCATATTTCAGATATTCCATGCATATTTTGTTTGTAATTTTCCGTTCTAGTGCTATCAAAATTTCAAAAATTGAAGAAACTCCGAAATGGCGCCATTGCGGATAAATGGAGACTCCGAGGGAAAACGTACCCGAATAAACATTTCTCTTCATACTTTGTACTTACCATTGGTATTTCTACCTTCTCTCTAGTGTCACCCGTTACCGAGCTGCACCACTCCGAGTGGCTTCGCGCCTCGTGGAACTGCTCTGGCTACGCTGATGAGACTGCTTATATATTATTGGTGTTTTATAAGATTTATTGAATGAAATTTAACTTGTCAGACTCAGAAAAGAACTTTATTCGGCAAAACAATTGACATTATTGATCTACTGGGAAGCAGAGTCGTCCGGATCATCATCCACATCCACTGACTGGCTGTTTCTGTAGCTGGATCCTCTTCAGCTTCTGGACATGATGCTGCAGTTCAGACCAGAGTTCCTGCACCCGCACCTGGCACCGCAATCCGCCTTGCAGGTACAGGAAATTAGCCGTAGCAGGAGCTGGCTGCCTTGTGGTAGGAACCGGAACCAGTCCCTGGAGTTCTGATTTCCACCCCCAGTCCTCCGGGTCGACGTTGACGTCTAGCCATTACTGGACCTGCAAAAAAGCACATGCACATTAGTTGAGTGCTGCAAGCTTTTCGAGAGATTAAATCCTCACACTATTCTCTCTAACGCCCTCACCTGGTAGTATCCCATATAGCACAAGTTATTCTAAGAATGATCTGTAAATGTCCTCTACGGAGTATATATATTCGAAATAATATTGTATTGTTCCAGGAGTATATATAATTTAACATATTGATACTAGAATATTTCATACGAATAATAAAATAATATTCTTTCTGAACAATAGTATAATATTCTTAGTATATATATCATTTTTGAGAAGGAAACAATAATATTCCAAGAAAATAATACAAGAATATTCTTTCTGAACAATAGTATAATATTCTTAGTATATATAAAATTTTTGAGAAGGAAACAATAATATTCGAGGAAAATAATATAAGAATATTCTCTCTAAATATTTATTAATTTAATTTTAATTAATAACAAGATAATATGGTAAAATTTCTATTACATTTTTTACATATTATAGGTAATAATATAAACCTACATAATTTTGTTATTGTAATACCAATATATTATTATTACCACTATTATATCTCAGATAGCACAAGATATTCTAAGAATGATTTGTAAATGTCCTTTGAGAAATGTATGTATTCGAAATATTATTCTATTATTCTAAGAATATACACAATATAACATGTTGATTTTGGAATATTTTATAAGAATAATAAAAGAATATTCTTTTTGAACAATAGTCTAATATTATTAGAAGATATATGATTTTTGAGAAGAAGACAATAATATTCCAGGAAAAATAATACAGGAATATTCCCATTAAACACTCAAACGTCGGTTGGAACTATAGGTAAGAGATTGCGTCAAATGCCAATTATGTAATAATGTCAGCGAAGGCAATTAACTGTTATAAGTCATTGTGTATTTAGAATCAATCGCGTATTTATTGGTATTTGACTCATTTCGAAGCCTTTCCAAGTTTACGATAGATTTTTGTAGATAAATTTGGTTATAAGTCGCCGACTTAGTCCTACTACTGAGTATTCACCTAATAATTCGTATTGGCAATCTAACATAATTCTCCGGTATGATAACTTGAGACAGAATCTTACATGCAATATGCGCTACACTGATGATTCTGACGATAACCAACAGTTAAAAATCGATAGTTGTAAGCAATTATCGTGTCTCTTGTTGTAGTTTCGGTCCATTCTGGTATCGTTCTCGTATAATAAACAATAAGTCAAGAAAATAATCATATATAACTGGTAAATGCCATTTCAGTTTAAAATTGGTTATAATTCGTCAATTTATTATTACATATTATGTAATGCAACATAAAAATCCAATATAATAAGAATTAATCTGTATGTGAGAATAATATAAGCTTATACCCATAATATTCATGAAAGAGTGGAATAATAATCTAGGAATATTCTACTGAGGGGAAATATTATTATAATATTTTTAAAATATTCCTAGAGTAACTTGATTATTCCTATAATATGCGTTTTGGACAATGGTAGAATATCTATAAACTGTGCCATTTGGATAAAAAAGAATATTCCTGTAATGTCTGTAATATTTAAAATTTGTTTAGGAATAATCAAATCTTCCAAACGTATAATCAATGAATATTCCAGGAATCAAATTGTGTTATCTGGGATGCGCGGAATGAATGTTGTTCACAGGCGGCACTTGTTGGCGGGAGGCTTGCCAAATCAAAGGAGGCTATCACCGACTGCTTCACCACACTCTGGTTGTATCGAACTACTCGTAGCTGATCCAAGCTCTCCTACTCACTGCCTCCATAAAAGGCTCTGATAAGCCTTTCCCCAGCGGCGGTCACAGCCCTCTTGCCAAATGCAGGATGTAAGAAGACCGCGGAACATTCCTATAGCTTAGGTCTCTACTTCAGGAGCTTCCACGCCTTCTGCTTCCCCATTCTGTTCAGAACTGCATGAACCAATGAACAGATGCGCACACACTTCGAGGACTGAACTACTGAACTAAGAAGACATAACTCAACGTGCGCCTGCTTGATTGTCTAGACTAGACGTGATCGACGCAATGAACGCACTTAACTGTCCGAGTGTCGCCGCGCGACGACACTCGAAGTGGCATAGCTCCGTAACGCTACAGAAGGTAGACAATGAAATGAAGACCAATGTAGACAAATGAAAAGCTCAAAGTATGAAGAGAAACGTTTATTCGGGTCTTCATTTGTCCGCAATGGCGCCATTTCGAAAATGTTTCAATTTTTGAAATTCCGACAGCACTAAAACGGAAAATTATGAACAAAATATGCATGGAACGTCGGAAATACGAACATATAGGCTTCTCCGAATCTTTTATGATTATTTCAACCTAAATCGGACCAGAAACAATCTTTCTGCTTCTAGCCAGCTCTGCAATTTCAGCGACTTAGGCCCTTGTTGCTCCCCAAAAACAAGGAAGTCGACGGGGGGAGTGTGGGGGACTTTTTGGTACGTGTTGTCCTGGACCAAAACAAGAATCATGCAAATTTTCAGCTTTACAATAATTAATTCCGGGTCGAAGCGATATATTGACTAAAACTCCTGGGCTATAAGGTCTACGATAATAATTCCAGGTTTGTTGTAATTTTCACGATTAATAATAGCCTGCTAAGAAATTTTTATTATAACATTATAACACAATTTTCTCTCGATATTGATAAGAAATATAGAGTTTTAGAAATAAATATTATTATTTGTATGTCAGGAAGTTTAACATGATAAATGAATTTCTTTCATCCTGTAATAAATATGCAGCAATTTGTATGTCTAAATGATAGCTAATAATCATAATCTAATCTTCGACGCATAATACATTTTAATAATAATTATAAATGTATTTATATTATAAAACATGACAGTATGAAATATATTACGTTTTATATCGTTTGGCTCAGATCATCACGAACTTTTATTAACATAGTTTATTTATTTATAAGTTTAGATTTTTATTGTTTAAATTACTACGCATAGTTTATTCCACTAGTTTTGCACCAACCTGTAATCAAGGTTGCCTAAGTTACACCTATGTAACTCAGAAATATTACTTTATTTGTGTAGTAGTATTAGACCAGGAGCCCGCCAACCACTAATTGTGTGTCACAGGTTTACTCTCAAAATGTGTGAATTGTTGTTAATTTGAGGTCGTAGAGCACAGAAATATCCAAGCCAGACCCTTTTTTTGGTACAGAGGCGTACGGCAGGCCCCCAATTGCAGGGGCGGCTTAAGGGCAAGGCAACCCGGGCGACTGCCCAGGGGGCCGGCTTGGGGGGCGTCAGACTGATGGCAAAAATTGTTTAATTCTTTATGTATCCTTTTTAATTTAATGATAATTAGTTTTTGTTGGAAAATAATAACAAATAATCTATATCAGTTAAAATGGTAGTAATGTCGAATAACATCGAAACTGCCTAAATAATTAAAGAACGCAACACAAATGTTTTTGTATTGCTTTTATGAGCTACTTGCCCTATTATTGACTGACACGGAGTCGACCATTAAATATTTTGCACAAATGGAGGCCGGCAACGTGCACTTTTCATTTAGAATATTCAGAAAATTGTTACACCAACATTAGCTGTTTGTATTTCATATCTTACATAATTTACTGTTTATAAATAAATAAGAGCCAATTTGTTTTGAGTGAAATATTAAAATAATAAAGATGAATCTTTCTCTAAGTAAACTTATGTCTGGGGTCCACTCATTATAATAGCGTTAAGACGGTGTAGACAAAAGATTTTATATTACAAATTAATTATTATTAATAAAATGTTGTAAATGCACTTTGATGTGTAAACATAAATTATTTGAAAATGGTTTATCGAAATGCAATAAGAATGTCTTTTGAAAACAATTTTTTATAAGTTTTTTTTTTGACTGATACTATGTAAACTGGTATCTAGACGGGCAGTCGGAAGATATTGCAGAAAAACTGATATTTATTATTCCCAATTAAAGAGGCATAATTTCATTATTATTCATTTAGAGTACCTTTATTTTTGGATGTACTATCTATCAGTCATATAAATATCGAGAGACAATTCTGGACCACCGTGTATAGACGGTTATGTTACTCTATGTGTTGACGACCTTGGCAAACACACGGGCTAGAGTAAGGATCGGAACTTGGAATGTTCGGACTATGATGGAAGCATCCAGACTGGCACATATAGAAAGAGAAATGAAGAACTATTCCATAGCTGTACTGGGTCTAACAGAGACCAGATGGAACGGTTTCGGAGAGTTCCAAACAAATGATGGCTCTCTGCTGCTTTATTCAGGCAAGCCAGAAGGAGAGGACCACGCAAACGGAGTGGGTATTTTAATTGATAGCCGAACAAAAAACAGTATGCTATCATGGAAACCAATAAATGACAGAATAATTATAGCCCGATTTCATACCAAAATTCGCATTATAACAATAATCAACTGTTACGCTCCAACAGAACCGACACATCAAGAGCAAAAGAAGTTATGGCAGCATTGACAAAAAACTGAGGGCACATCAGGCTGGATTCAGACCAGAAAGATCATGCATTGACGACATCAATACAATACGAATAATTATCGAACAGTCTGTTGAGTGGCGCTCCCCTTTGTATATCCCATTTATCGACTTTCAGAGGGCATTTGACAGTATTATTCCAGACAGCATATGGCAAGCATTACGTCAGATGCAGGTCCCACAGAAAAATATAAATATTATCTAGGAGCTATACCGAGGAGCGACCTGTCACGTTACACACAAAGGATCTAAAAGTGACAGCATAGCCATTAAGAAGGGTGTTAGACAAGGTTGTGTCCTCTCACCCCCATTATTTAATATAGTGCTGGATGGTGTTCTAAAAAGTTTAATCAACAAGCGAGGGGTATACGGTGGACATTACAAACTTCACTGACAGACCTTGAATACGCAGATGATCTTTGTCTTCTAGCACAAACATATCAGGATATGGAACAACAACTTGAGCTACTAATTAAAGAAGCAGAAAAAGTAGGACTGTGCATTAATGTTAAGAAGACAAAATCAATGAGAGTTATGACACCCACCATCAGAACGTTCAGCATCCATAACACCCCTATCGAGGATGTCCAACAATTTAATTATTTGGGCAGCATTATAACAACATCAGGAGGAACGAATATGGATATTGAAAATTGTACTAAATAGGCCAAAAAGACCTTTGGTATGCTGCACCCAGTTTGGAGATCCAGGGCATACTCAACTAGAACAAAAATGCGCTTCTTTAACTCGCTAGTAAAATCAGTACTGCTTATGGTTGCCAGACTTGGATGATAAATCAACAAATAACCCATCGCCTACAAACATTCATTAATAAATGCCCTAGAATAATATTACGCATCTTCTGGCCAGACACAATATCAAACCATGACCTCTGGAGCTTGGCTGACCAACGGCCAATCTACATTGAACTGAAGTCGAGGAAATGGAAATGGATAGGACATATCTTGTGACGAAACCACGAAAATACCGCAGGCTTTAGACTGGAATCCTCAAGGATCCCGTAGACCTGGCAGACCAGCTAACACTTGGCGCAGGACTGTAGACAGTGAAACCAGCTCAATGGGGGAGACAGGGATAGAAGTAAAATAGAAGTAAAAGTCAGGGCTAGCTTCTCCTAAATTAGGAAGCTGAAATGTGCCTGCTTCAGTCTGCCCATTTGGTCTCTTTAGTCTCTTTTTTACTCAGCTTTTAATTTTTTTTGTTAAAAAGTTTTTGATTATTTAAAACTAGCAGATTAATAAACTCGATCACAAAATGTGAAGTATGTCACTTCTAGTTGACGTCTGCCAAATACAGACAATGCAAATAGAGAAACTATAGAATCCCCCAAAAAGTACTAAGGTGCGTTCAAAAATTTTTTTAAAGTGAATTAAAGAGTTTACTGAATAATATTTTTGCACGCATTAGTAATCTTTTATTTGCATGAAGATCAGGTCACTTCTGAGTTTGGTCACATAATTCAACAGTTTGTCATATTTTATTTACAAATGATCTAAAGTCACAAGTAATCAGGTTAGATCCCCCCTTCCCGATGCTGCTCCACCCCGCACAGGATACTCACTTCTGAACTTTTGGTTAGTTAAGTGGTGGGGTAGAAATACCGACTTCGTCGTCCAAATTCTAACCTAAAAATATCCAAGAATGAAATGCTGCGTACAATCCTACAAACCAAGAATATTGAATTAACTTTTTTAAGTTATCAAATGTCAAAACAAAACTGTTTTATTTTATTTGTTTCAAGTCAGGTCAATTTTGACCCGGTCAGATGTGACCCAAGGGAACTAATCTTCATGCAAATAAAAGACTACTATTAACAGTAGGCATAGGACCTGACTGGATAACACAAAACAGTTCTGAATGTACAAAACAAACCTGAATAAAAAATTAAGTTTAATTTATTTCAATCTGGGTTGGATATCACCTTGTCTTTTATTTACCCCGCTACCTGTTTGTCTCATTGTTTACCCCGCCTGACCCTATCTTTTCAGTCCGTTATTTTTTACAACATTTTAAGAGTCACCTACTGAATATTCTTGATGGTTTGTTTTTTTTAGTTATAAGGTTTACAGCAATTTTTGGATTTCCAGCAATATGATTACTGTATTTAAAAGGGTAAAATAAAATAATTGAAAAAATTAACCGTATTGAAACTTAAAAAAATACCACGTCCCAGAAATTAGACAATAAATAAAATCACATATAAGAAACGGAATGTATGTATGTAACCTACTTTATACACAAAAAAAAACTAACAATAACAAATTATTTATATAAGGTTAACATTACTATTACTATATTAGTGAAACAATTGTTTCCTAGCTTTTTTATATTTTTGGTAACTGTGGATTTGAAGAATTTGCCGCCCGCTTCGCCGCCCCCCCCCCCTAGAGCCAGCCCTGTTTCTGGGACTCCATTGGGTAAGCCCTATATATTTCGACATGCTGAATACGAATCGGGTGTCCGTTTAGCTCCATCACCCACCAATGTTTAATAAATCGCGAAAATAACCTAAGTTATGAGTTTTGTAGGTTATTTTTGCGATTTACAATATAATAGTGGCCAATGAAGCTAAACAGACACCTGGTTCGCGTTAAGCACGTCGAAATACATATGGGTTACCCAATGGAGTACCAGAAAAAGACCACTTTTTTATTTTCTGTGCCTATGTAATTAACGATTTATTGAATGTGAAATTTAAATCGGTTGAGGTAATTTACTACTAATTGATAAAAAAATTTAAGTGCTTTACAACGTAATTGATAGATATATCTAGCTACTAAGTAGTATTATTTAGAAATTTTTATTTTGAGATGTAAAAGTCACTGCATTTTAAAGAATGAAAATTTATGTTTGGAAAAACATTATTAAGAGTATAATCTGCGATCAGTGAAATGAAGAAACGAATTATTCGGCTTATTTTTGAAGATAGAAACTTCAAATTTTGTACGTATGTATTAAAATATATATTCTAGTTCGTCACGTTTTTAATTTTTTATTTTAATCAAAAACACGTGATCAACGAAAAAATTGACGTCGAAAAATTGGAATTTACAAAAAACGAAATCGTGACGACCTAGATAGTCCTTAATTAATTACGTGGATAAAATATAACCTCTTAATTTTCAAACATAGATTCAATAAATAGTTTCCAATTTTGCCGTCAATAGATGGCACTCGCCTCGGCATTCGCATAGCTTTACACGCTCTCAGACTTTAGGGAGGAACTTGTTGTCATGGAGACCAGACGCGAATGAATGCTTGCCAGGGAAGCATTTAGGAGTTCTGGTAATTGTAATCTTAAATTTATTTATAAATTATTTTATCTTATTGGAATGACTTAATAGATGAAATTCTTGAAAATGTTAATACATAAATAAAAGGTGCCAAATAGAGAGGACTGTTTTGTATAAACACTCCTACAAATTTTATTATGAAAATTTGAATGCGGTTTTTAGTTAGGTCAGAAATCAATTTATTCGAAATTATTACCAAGCCAAATGTACAGGGTGTCCCAGTCAACGCGCTATGCTCGGTTTTCTCGGTAGTTTCTGAGATAAGTTTATGGTTCAAAATCCAGTCTGACGTAGGTTTTCCGAGGAATCTCATACTGCTAAGATATTTAGGAATCCAAGATGGCGGACGAATTTCGTCATCTATGGACCTATTCGACTGAAAATCGATGTCTGGGAGTTTTCGGGGATACGGGTTATGAATTTTTGATCAAAATTTAGGACTCCAAGATGGCTGACGAATTTCGTCATCTATGGTCCTATTCGACTGAAAATCGATATCTGGGGGTTTTCGGGGATGCGGGTTACGAATTTTTGGTCAAAATTTGGGAATCCAAGATGGTGGACGAATTTCGTCATCTATGGTCCTATTCGACTGAAAATCGATATCTGGGGGTTTTCGGGGATGCGGGTTACGAATTTTTGGTCAAAATTTAGGAATCCAAGATGGCGGATGAATTTCGTTATCTCTGGTCGTATTCGAATGAAAATCGATATCTGGAGATTTTCGGGGATGCGGGTTACGAATTTTTTTAAAAATTTAGGAATCCAGGACAGCGGACGAATTATAACTATATTTTGACCCCCCTTTATTTATGTTATTATTGGAGATAAAAAAAAGTTTCGTATAAGAGTTGTAGGGTTGTATGCATATTTTTTTAAATGCAATTAAAAAACAATTGCTTGCATATGTCACGTGATATAACAATGAGGGTTGCTTTTTAAATGAAAACCCTGTATATTTTTACATATTCTTTTAGATCCTTTATCCCTGATTTCAAACATATAAGGATTGATAGATCTAGCTGTAATATTTTTTTATATATCGGACATTAAATATGCTCCAAACATGCATATAGGTATTTTAGGAGCGCAGTCAGTGGCGTATTTAGGGGGGGGGGGCATATAGGGGCTCTAGCGGCAAAATTCAAGGGCGGCAATTTTTTTGAAAAGCACCAAAGACAAAAACAAAAAATTATTATTATTAATATGTTCTATCAGAACATATTTAATTTATTTGAGAACGTGTTTTTTATATTAACTAGACTAAAGTTCCTTATTATAGTTAACAGTACAGGGTGGTTGTGCAAACGTTAGAACCTCATTTAACTTCTTTATTTTGGGAGTTACGTAAATAAGTTCAAAAATAAAAGTTATGGGATATCACATGTATTTTCCAAACATCATTTCAGCAAAACAATTCAAACAAGTCGAATTTCGGAGATATGAGCTTTACCTTGGTTTTTTTTAAATATATCTTTACACCATTTGAAAGGCCATAGAAAAATCTTTCCAATGATATATGACACAGTATTTTTCTTAAAAACTATAGTAGATATTAAGTTTTATGTTTTCTTACATTAAGTCATGGTAGTCCGAAAAATATACAGTGTGTTTCACTTTTTAATTTTTTTTTCTGATTTGAATCAAATTTTACTTAAGTATGGAACAAATTAGGATCTAATTATGACCAGAAAAAAATGCACCTCCTACAAATGCAAAGCCATCTGCGGTACCAAAATATGCGGATAAAATCAAAAAATCATATTAAGCATATTTTTATTGGAAAATTTTGTCAATGAAACTTGTTCAGAATTGTTCAGAAACCTTAAGTTCAAAATTTAATCAAAATAAAAAATATATAAATTTTTATTAAAATAATGTCAAAGTCCGAAAATATCATTTTAATGGGTTTTTTCGTTTAGAAAACTGTACTATGACAATTTTGTTTGAAATTAAACCCAAGCTGCCAGGTAGTTGTAAAGCAATTTACAGTTTTTTTTTAAATAATTATTTTCAAAATTTTTAAAATTTCAAGTTTTTAATTTTTTAATTTTGATTAAATTTTGGCCATTTTGGATAATTCTGAACAAGTTTTATTAACAAAATTTTCCGACAAAAAAATGCCTAATATGATTTTCCGATTTTCTCCACATATTTTGGTACCGCAGGTGGCTTTGGTACCGTAGGAGGCAAATATTTTTCTGGTCATAAGTAGATGCTAATTTGTAAGTAAAATGTGATTCAAATCGGAAAAAAAATAAAAAAGTTATTGGGGTGTTACCATTTCAAGTGAAACACACTGTATCAATTATTGAAATTCTCCATTTTATTTAAAATAAAGTGAAATTAGATAGAACTAACATATTGTTTATTTTAATTTACATACTTTTGTTTTCCATGGCTAATTTGATAAATTGTAAATTTATAGTAAATTAGACAAAATTTGTTTAAGATAAGTACCATATTATAAAAACAAAGCTTTTTTTATGGCGTTTCAAAAGGTACATATATGGAGTGTTAATTTAAAAAAAAGCAAAGTAAAGTTCATATCTCCGAAATGCGACTTTCAATAGGCATGTCCACAAAATTTTAACTTCAATTGGAAATGATAGAATTATCGATATTGTACACTAATTTAACAATAAAAAAAACCGCTGCCCAAGGAATCACTACTTCCACATCCAGATTTTCTATCCAAGTCACTTACAACGAAAAAATGTTGTATGTGGAAATAATTGTTTAGTAATATAATATTTGAATTCGTCTACCTCAAAAACCCATAAAACGATAACCCACATCGGTAGTGGGGTGGGGGGTGGTGATAGAGGGTGGCAGTGGGGGTGGATAAGGTAAAAAAATATTTTGAGGTTTCTGATTCTTGTACACACAATAAATCAAATTTTGTTTTCCATCCTCTTTAATAATGGGGTGGGGGTGGTAATGGGGGTGGCTAATGCCAAAATTTTTTTTGAGACCTTAGCTTCTCTTGTATATAGTAAATACCAATTTTATGAACTCTTACCTGCTTTATTTACCTATTTACCCCAAATTTACCCCAATTTACTCCCCAACCCTTCGACGGAACAAGATGAAAATATAATCTAGTTCTAGATCTCGTTAAAGTACATATGTGTACCAAATTTCAAGTCAATATCTCAAACGGTTCCAAAGTAAACGTGCGCACAAAAAAAAAGTCACAGACCGACAGAAATTTTTTTTCACTCAAACTTAAAATTTCGTCGTTTCATGACATTCTAAGCCTATTTGAACAATAAAAATTTTAAAAAATTTTTTTGTCGTTACTATACTTCCAATGGATGTGGAAGTAATATATGTATCCTTATTTTGCCAGTTATTCGTAATAGAAATCACCCCAACATAGCGAGGATTTTTGGTAATTTTTCAATAAAAATTTTTGGACTATAAAGTAAAAAAATATTTTGAAGTTTTTGGTTCTTGTACATACACTAAATCACACTTTTTTTTGTCCCCTTAAAAAATGGGGTAATGGGGGTAGCTAATGTCAAAAAATTTTTCGAGACCTTAGCTTCTCTTATATATACTAAATACCAATTTTACGGACTCTTACCTGCTTGATTTACCTGTTTACCTCCCCATTTACCCCAATTTACTCTCCAACCCTTCGATAGAATAAGATGAAAATATAATCTAGTTCCAGATCCCGTTAAAGTACATACGTGTACCAAATTTCAAGTCAATATCTTAAACGGTTCCAGAGTAATCGTGCGCACAAAAAAGTTAGACCGACAGACAGACAGAAATTTTTTTTCGCTGAAACTTAAAATGTCGACCTTTCATGACAGTCTAAGCCTATCTGAACAATAAAAATTTTCAAAAATTTTTTTGTTACTATACTTCCACTGGATGTGGAAGTAATTAATATTCTATTTTCAAGAAAAAGAACGCCATTGCCATGTAAACCGGAAGTGATATTTAAAATTTACATGCCTTTTTTTACTTTCCTTTAATAGTCAATTAAGAACATAAATAATACGATCAATTCTTCTTTGATGTTCAATTATGTTTCTTAGCGGCATCGATTCCCCGGAAAAAAAATACTTATCTCAAAAACTACCGAGAAAATCGGACATAACGCGTTAACTAGGACACCCTGTACACTGTAAATATACATTATGTACCTACAGATAGTTTTTTCTTTTAATTAAAAACCACTGCCTAAGGAATCACTACAACCGCATTCAGTTTTCCTAGTCAAATTACTTTAAATAAAAATTCTTGTGCACCCAACGCGAATTCGACTCTGTACGACAGAAATATATTTGAACTATTTGTCTTATATTACACAATATGTTTATCTCCGCCTTTGGGCATATTTCATTGGTCAAAGGTGCACGCCCACCCGTATATACCTTTTTCATATATATCAATGAAAATATTATGTATCCTACCGCAAATCATACTCTTAAAGTGGCAACCAGCACCTCCGCCAAAATAACGAACTATAAAATATTTATTCACTACAATTTTACTGATACTTCACAGTAACGCAAGAGAAAAGTGTCATGTACTAAGATCAGAATTATGTATTTTGATGTTCTGAATCCGAATCTGACGTTAGAATTCACGTAGCGGTTCTTTTTTGTAACCTCAGAAAATAGCAGATTTTTAATGGATTTTTACGTATTTTTTAACATTATTAAAGAAAACCGTGACGTGATGGAGCCATTCCAATGTCGGATTCGGATTCAGCGCATCAAAATATACAGGGTGTTCAAAAATATCGTTCGAACATTTCGGTATGTGGTTCTACATCCAAAAATATGAAGAAAAATTCATATGAACTTGGGTCCGGAAATGCTTCCTAACGGAGCTACGGCCCTCCGAATGTTCCTTAATTATTTTAAAAACTGTTATTACTAGTGGGATGAAATCTTATCCATGTGGTAATTTTATGATGAAAAATAGTTTGGTACTGATGAAAATGAGAGGCAACGGTGTACAAAATAATTAAAATGCCCATAATTATTTTGCTATGACATTTTTTTTATTTTTGACTTTAAATATTACTTCTCAAACGAATTTTTGAAGAAAATGTACGCCTGGTGAAAATTCGTAGAACGTATAGTTTTCCTTTAAACCCGGTTGAAAAGTTCGATGTAAAAAGGGCGAGTGATCCATAATTGTGCCTTCAGAAAATCAAAGTTGCCTTGTTTCAACCAGATAGAAATGTCATTATTAATAATAATCCACTGCATTTAGTGAAAAATGAGCCGCATCTTCAGACCAATTCATACAAAAGCAAATGTCGATTTTCCAGGTAGGTTCTGGTGTCCTTAATAAGATCTCAAAAGTCCCCGAAGTGGGAGTGTAAGGATAAAATTTGGCAACGCTGTAAAGGGCTAAAATCGTGCTTGGAAACGAATTTTTCGAGATATCTCGGTTTTCATTGCCTCTACGACAAAATACATTAGGCCAAAAAGAAAGCTATGGAAATTATCTATAAAAAAGATAGAGGGTCTTTTTTTCGTATACGCAATAGTTTTCTTGAAAAATTCCAGTAAGTCATACCTAAAATCAAAAAAAATTTTTTTTATTGTTTCAAAGGGTTACTGTCAAGAAGAGAACAAATGAAGAGCTTCGCACCACTTGGAGTATGAATTAGCTCCGTATCCGGTGTCACTCTTTGACGGAGTTGGTATGCGCAAGACGAACAAGTCAGCTTTCTATGACAATTTCCAGCCATCTGAATCTGAACCAGATCTCCAAAATGCCACTTATATCGTTGATGGGGGATTTCTCTTGCACGGAGTTATATGGTATCAACATGAAACCTTCGGTGCTATTTGCCAAGCATATATTAATTATGTGCAAAATCATTTTGGCTCGAACTCTATTATTGTTTTTGATGGTTATGAAAATATTAGCAACAGTGTGAAGGCTATGGAGCAGCTTCGCCGGTCCTCAAAAGCTTCATCTGTTGACATTTACTTTGATGAACAGATGGTTGCAACTGCAAGCCAAGAGAAGCTCCTTTCCAATAATAAAAATAAAACCAGATTGATTTCGATGTTGACAGGAAAGTTTGAGGCAAATAATTATATTGTTAGACTTGCTGAAGATGATGCTGACATTTTGATAGTCAAAACACCGCTTGAGGAATTCATGTAAAAATATTACGGTTGTGGTTGGGGAAGATGTGGATCTTTTTATAATTTTAACTGCTCGTACACCTATTAATAAAGAAATTTTTCTCCTCAAACCAGGCAGAGGGAAGGTCCAACGAAAAATGTATTCTTCACGAAGCTTTGATCACCATAAAGATATTCGAGATCACATATTGTTTCTGCACGCATTCTCTGGGTGTGACACTACATCTGCTCTGTTTAATAAAGGCAAGACTGCAGTTTTGAAAGTGATGAAAAAACGGCAGGACTTGAAACTTGTAGCTGAAGTTTTCAGCAAGACTGGTACTTCTTCTGACATAGTTACTTCGAATGGGATAAAATTTTTCCTCGCAATCTATAACGTTCCAGTTAAAGAAGTTTCCATCGATAACTATCGGTATTCTTGCTTTATTAAAGCTGTGAGCAAAAGCAAACCAGTGAAATTGAATTCATTACCACCCACTCATGACGCAGCTCAACAGCATCTATTTCGTGTTTATTTTCAAGTACAGAAATGGTTGGGTAATGTATTGAATCCTAAAGAGTGGGGATGGATGTTGAAAGATACCATATAACAACATTCCAACTTCCTGCGCCTGATTGCCTTCTGAAGATGATTTTCTGCAACTGTACGAAAGGTTGTGGACCATTGTGTGGCTGTCGGCTCACCAATTTGCGGCAACTGCCATGGGAAATCTTGCTTGAATGCTGAACCGATTGAAAACTCGTCAGAAATAGAATCCGTCACTGAAGCAGAGACTGAAAATTCTCAGATTGACTCGAATTTTCTCGAACGAATCGATGAATTTATAGGAGAAACCGACAAGAAGGAAATTATTAATTTGACAACATTTTAACAAGTATGGCAGTCGTGGATTAGGCCTACCGGGGAAACCACATAAAAAAACGCGCCTAGTACTCAACCTCAAGGATGATGTGGAATACAGTACTTAAATTATCCATAATATCCCATGTTCAAATTCAATGCAAGATTTCCAAGAAAACTATTGCGCATACGAAAAAAAGACCCTCTATCTTTTTTTATAGAGAATTTTCATAGCTTTCTTTTTGGTCTAATGTATTTTTGTTGTAGAGGCAATGAAAACCGAGATATCTCGAAAAATTCGTTTCCGAGCACGATTTTAGCCCTTTACAGCGTTGCCAAATTATCCATACACTCTCACTTCGGGGACTTTTGAGACCTTATTAAGGACACCCGAACCTACCTGGAAAACCAACATTTGCTTTTGTATGAATTGGTCTGAAGAAAAATCCTAAATGCAGTGGATTATAAATGTTGCCATCAAACCTGTAAAGTACTGAAAAAGACTGAAAAATGGAACAGTATTTTTTTGAAGAAATGGCGAATATGCATTGCATGTATGGTAAGGCCAACGGAAATGCTTCCGAAGCGCGCAGGATTTATGAAAAATTATTGATTGATGGTAGACAGATTCCCTTTGACCAAACTTTTATCAGTTTACATATCAGACTTCGCGAAAAAGGTACTTTCAAAATGAATTCAAGTGACTCTTGGAGACATCGCACCACTTGCACCATAGAAGTAGAGAAAAAGGTCCTGGAATTAGTAGCATCTAATCTAGAAACCAGCACCAGAAGAATTGGCATGCAAGAGGGTATTCCGAAAAGCTGTTTTCGTGAACAGTTGCTTTATCCTTACCACCTACAGAGTCCAGGCATTAAAACCTGAGGATTTTCAGTACCGAATGGAATTTTGTCACTAGTTGAGGCGAAACTGGCACGAGGGCACTAATTTTATAACTAGAATTCTTTTTGCCGGTGAAGCCGGCTTGACTATGGATGGAATAATCAATTTCCACAATTCTCATGAATGGGCTGACGAAAACCCACATCAAATTTTTGAATCGGGGCATCAAGATAGATTTTCTATCAATGTTTGGGTGGGAACACTTGGTGACAATTTGATAGGACCCTATGTTGACGCGTCATAACTTACATATGAGTTTCAGTAAATTTCAGTAATATTAGTCATATTTTACCCATAACTAATTCTATAATTTTCAGTAATATTTGTAATATTTTGCTCATAAAGGTCTCAGTAAATTTCAGTAATATTTGGTATATTTTGTGTATCGTTACTCCAATATAGTTTTGCCTTTAAAAATAGATTTCAATAGTTTTAAGCAATTTAATTTTTACCGTACCTTGGGTCACATAGTTATTTTTTTGTTCACTCTTCCTGTATATGACCTTTACGCATATTTATCAAGAGTTTATTAGTTTGTAAGATAATTTGTGTGTGTTAGGTTAAGCGTGTGGGCCACACTTATTAGTACACCTTTTGAGATTAATTGTGTGATATATTGTACTACGTACCAAGCTATTGATCTTAAATGTTTGATTAGAACGACGTTGTCTTTATATCTTTGACCATCCTGCACCACCCCCATTATCGAAACCACCCCCAAGGACCTGACTAGTCGGCCGTGTGAGACCCCTCCCTCACCAGCGTATTACAGAGGGGATACTGCACGTTAAACATTAAAATTTTGTTCAGGGAACAGAGTGAACACCCTACCCTGCGTTCGCTGTTTAGCAGCCTTTGGGACTCCCCTTTATAAGTAGGTCCAGGCCCTATAACAAATAAAAGAATTTTGCATAAATATAACACGAGACATAGTACCTAAGTCTAATTTTGTCTGAAACTTAAAAATATATATTAAAAGAAAAACTAAGTTATACCACAAACTTGCAAATTTGTTTTACAAAATGGTTGAAATTCTGGAACATACAGTCAAAGAAGAAACACGTATTATTATTACTATATTATGCACAAGTATTTTACAAATAATAATTTTACCTTTGTAAAAGCAAAGAGTTCATACAATGTGATCCTAATATGTTATTATTACTCCATTTATATTAAACAATACATAATATACATATTTCATTAAGATATTGCGATAAGAAAAAATGTGGAATTTGCCACAATAACTAATACAACTAATATTTTTCTTTTCATAGTTTATTCTGTTTTAGTTGCTAAAGTAGATTTACTTAATATTGGCTGTATTGTAGTGCTGAATATCTCTTAATTAAGTATTCCTTTCAAGTGCCATGTACCCTGCCGGCAAACAATTTAACTGTTGTTCACTGTACATGTTCTCTGATTCATTGTTTCGTTGCCTTTGCCTGGGGATGAGTAACCTAGCGATCCGTGACTGTCTCCTGCGTCTAAAGGACTTGAAGAAATCAAGTGTATGAAATGGACAAATTAGTCCTGAGAGGCATATGATAATGCGGTACTTGCAGATAAATATCCTTATATAAAGGGAATTCTGATCGTTACAATGTCGTTTTATATTAATATTTCCTTTGTTTCATTGTGAAGTTAATTAGTGTTTGCCCGAAAAATATGTTCTCATTATTTATTTCTTTTATTTGATTTAATTACTGATGTTTTTTTCTAATAAATTTAAAATTATGATATAAAATAACTGGGTTTACTTAGTTTGCTAATTAGTTTATGCAAACAATTTTGCTGAAAATATAAGATACCAGAAATATATCATTGTGGAGTCAAAATGAATCAGGAATTTTCTGACTGCAGCAATTTTTTTGTTTTAACTTGTTGCAGGTATAATAACAAGTGCTATTTTTATTAAATCGGTCCAATGCTTCTTAAGTAAAATTTTAATAATTTGTTTTTCAACACTGAAATTTTCTGTTATTTTCCTTATTATCTCCGGTCCTGGTAATCGTTTCACAAAAATAAAAATATCAAATTGTTCGCCATAAAATTATGAATAAAATTAAGCCTACGATAAAGCTTTCTGATAACCCGGCACGGTGGCTCAGTCGTTTAAGACTTATTGAGTGGCGAATATGCTGACCTCTGATCCATCGCGTTCTTGGTTCGAGCCCCAGCCCCGGTACTGACAATACCGGTGGGTATGAATGTATGTCTGCGCCTTTCCAAATGTGTAACCCCCTTCCGGACAGCCTTGGTTTGGACTTGTCCACTATATGTGGTGTGCTTATGTTTATTTGTTAATTTGTAAAAATAAAAACCACCAAAAATTGCCTTTTTTGACAATTTAAGAAATATAACGTAGTAATGCATCAATTTTAACGAAATTTGGTGCAAATATGGCCTTTATTGAACCAAACCTTCGTGCCAAATTTTAGCGCAAAATATTTATTCAAATGGCTAAAGATAAAAAAAATATTTCGAAATTTTAATCGCTTACTGTTTTAATACATCGACTCGTAGGAGGACAATTTTTTGTCAAAATGTAGGTTTTTACATGTACTTTACAATTGTATTAAGAAAAGAAAATGTATCGTTACTTAAACCGTTCTTATCAAATTTGTTTATAATTTTCAAAATTATAGTTTTAAACAAATTCAAATAACTCTGTGAATTTTTTATCAAACCAAAAACGGCAAACGAATTATGAAAATAAATGAAATATCTAACATTTTTCTAAAAAAAAAAAATTAATGACTAGCATTTGGAGCAGATGTACGTCAGTTTTTTCATTTAGATCACTTATAAATAAACAAATCGATATTTCTTCTTGTTTGGACTACTTATGCTTATATTTTTGTCTCGGCTAGTTGAAATCAATCCAGCACAATTGTTTAAAGATAGTGTATAGATGTCCGAAAGTCTGGTCTTTAGCGATTATATTACAGATACGAAAATCGTCAATTAGCTCTAAACGTTATATTATGGTTTTACAAATCAGACTTTAGTCGTCAGATAGATTTTATTTATATTATTAGGTTAAGTTTTGCCAACCCTGCCCTCCACCCTTCAATTGCCACGGCGCTACTACACCGTGGATGTCTGGCTGGCTCCGGCCTAGGTATTATCAGTACTATATGTATTTAATATTTTGTAATAATAAATTGTTGTTGACATGCTGTTGACGACTACCGTTCTTTGTTCCAGGATGCGGGTTCAAATCCTGATCGCGATTTTTTTTATGATATCAGTAATATTAAAAGTTTTTTTACAAAGCTATATACATGAACATAAGGATAGTTGTTCAGGTCAGAAATTAAGAAAGTTACAAAAAAATTGAAAATGTGCGTTATGTTCTCAAATCAGCTTTATTTGATGTAATAATTTTAAAAAATGTAGTTTTGGGTTACTATCAAATAGCAGAGACGCAGATAAAAATATAAGCATTGGAGAACAACCAACCAGTTCAAATTTCAAGAAGAAATAACGAAATAACTGCTCGGATGCAAATTAATATATTAATCGAAATATATTTTTTTTATAAAAATTAAAAATATTTTTGATATAATCGGTAACACTGATTAAGTCATGTAAAACTTATTTTAATATTTAGAACTAAAATTTAGTTGTCGATACAACAGAAAATGAATTACCTACACAGTTAATTTCGTGATGTCCAGTGTCGCAAAATCGCGTTAGAATGTAAGATAGGTGGTCTAACAAAGATAAACTTCCAACGACTGTATAAACGAACAGCAGGGTGGCAATTTTCCTCGTTAGTTCATTTCCTGATGTGACAGTAACAGTTTTCCGCATTTTACTTTTTCCTTATGGCGAGACTCAAAGAATAAAGTATCCCAACTAACCAGATCGGTGCCATATTGCGAAGATGTAGGTAATAGAATAATATTGTATGCGTGATGTGTAAGTCTTGAAAGTTCCTGTAATCCCTCGCGATTTGAGGTCAAATTGGGTTTCAGCTCCAGATTGTTTGCCATGATATATACCTTGTGGGATCGGCGGGTGTGCCAGAAATATTTTATTCTGGCACGTCTCTTTAAATGCAATAAATATACGAAATTATTGCGTTATTATGTAAACGGTGCTGTTGGTGGAAATGAGATGAGTGTGCGACTAGAATCTTTAAAGTTAATATACGTTATTAGATAGAGAATTTTTTCTACAAACACTATTAAAAACTAAATTTTTAACACGGCATACTTGAATTAAAAATGTAATATTATATAAACTCGCGTTAAAATTGATCAGATGATTTACTTTTAACACTAGTGCAAAAAGTAAAATGACAAGTTGTATCATTATTTCTTCGCTGTTCAATAAATTTTTAATTTTCATTAAGTGTTTGAGATACTTACTGCACTTTATATTATTTAAAGAAAAAATGTTACTACCCCAGTAGCTCAGAGACTCGGCAGACGAGTCATGGGTAAGAAAACACTTTACAAATAGTTTACCGTTTTACGTGTGTGGTAGATAGAAATTAATAAATGATAGATGTTTTAATAATTTTTCTTAAAGATATGTTAATTTGACTTATATAGAGATAGTTTTCTTAGAAAGCGGGGCACCAACCTTTCTATATTAATAATTTACACTAAAATTGAAGTTTGATTACAAGAAAGATAAACTAATCAAAATTTAAAGAAAGTACTAGTTGTAAAAAAAAAGGTGTAAATTAATAATTCAAATTTCGCACAAGTAAAAATTAAATTAGTACCTTTAAATATTACTAAAAGATATTCAATTTTTTATTAAAGATTAAATAATTAATTCAGTAGATCATATCTAAATACTTTGTATAGTTTGGTTTGTATAGTTTGGTTTGTATAGTTTGGTTTGTATCAAAATACCTGAAATAAGTGGACAATGTAATTATAAAATTGATTTTATTATAAATCAATCAAACTAGGTGTGTTTTTATTAGAAAACGACTAAACTGATGCCTTAATATTAAACGAAGTTATGTACAAGGAAGAATCGAATGGACAATAATATGTTATATAGAAATTACTTAAAATATTGTCTAAAACATGAACTGACAATATGGTGTTTAAAGGTCAAAATTTATTATATAAATATATCTAAGCGTTTCGTAGAAATTGTGATCACAAAGTCTTTACAGAACTTTTTATATATTTGATTTTAATCAGACGTTACGCCGATAATTTATACCTTAATAAAAATAGAAAATATTAACTGTTCGTTGAAACATGTTAAGAATAAATTTGAAAATGGAAATAGTTTTTTTATAAAAAATATATTTGCAACATGATACTTTAAAGAACTCTAAAAAAATATTAAAGCATAAAAATATGAAGTATTTATAAAAAAACATTAGATAAAAATTTTATTTGCGACACTTATCTGGAATTTTCTGTGAATGAAGGTAGTGACTCCAAGTAAGGGATGATGATGGTGAAATCCACAGTGACGTAATCGTTGATTTATAGATGAGCCCGAGATTAAGTTAAGAAGTTCTCAGTACCATATTCAACGCTTCCAGAAATTCCATAAGGACAAGTCCCAACTATCATACCATATTATCGTCGTGTCCTCCATAAAAAGTTGTTCTAGACTAATAGATACATTTTTATCTTCAAATTACGTAGAAGAGAAGAGAGATAGCCCCATGGGATGGTTAAAAAAAATTATTAATGTTTCCAGCCCAAAATTTAATATAGCGTTAAAAGGATTGCATATCTACGATGTGCATCCCAAAATTGATAAAACTTGCTTCCAAATTTAGAAGATTTGCATTTTTATAATAAAAACTTGCATCCCATATTAAAAGTTTGCATCCAATAATAAAAATTTACATCCAATATAAAAAGTTTACATCCAATACTAAAAACCCTGGAAAGAAATGAAGTGTAAGCGTGATTTGCTGTAAAAATGGCCGCTGCCAAATCTAAGTTACAAAAAAAAATATTTCTTTATAAATTACTTACGGATTAAACCGGTGAAAATAACTAGGCCTGCTTCATGTTCAAGAAGAGGGACTATCAACCCTTTCGATGTTGAAGTCTTTAAGGAGAAATTTAATGAAGATACATCACTTTTCAAAAGTTTAGCGAGCAATCGAAATTCTAAACTTCAAGCAACGGAAAACTAATCGTTCTGGTTTACCTTTCATCGCGTTCAAATCGTATTGTCTCTTTACCCTCTCCACTCTTAAAGTTAAGTTAAAACATCCAGCTATCTTGAGTACAGTTTAGACGTAACTCTGGTTGCATACCGTTGTGTTTGTTTAAGATGTAAATTTAAGAAATGTATTTAAATCTACCGCGGACATTCACGCTTGAGTAACAATATTTTATAATTTATAATGCGGCAATATGCCTGCTACACTCCCTCTCTCGTTAAAAAAAAAAATTTTTATTACTCTTATATTTAAAAAAAAAATTTCTACCAAGTGACTTAAACTATATTTACAAATTTCAAGAAAGATATCCTTTATTACTTTAAAATTTAGACAAAGGGTATCTAACGTTCTATCTAGGAATGTACTATACACTATTTACAAATACTAATTTGAATAATTTAATGTTAATGTATTAAATACCAAAAGTTTATTCAAGAAAAGTACTAGTTTTAAATCCGGTTATCCAACCGAGACGTCAGAATTCGAACCTAGGTAGGGCTTCAAATCTTTAACATGCCATGTACCTGCATCTGACGAATCCATATTATCTAATTGATAAATTATATTCGAAATGTTCTTTCGAACCGTGCATAAAACATATTTGGGGGCTAGTTTGGCAGAAAACTTGTTTACCGCGTCCGATAAAACTTTGTTTCTACGCCAGACCTTATCACCTACCGCAAATTTAACATTGTCACGTTTTCTCAAATTGTAAGCCTTTTCATTACGCTCATAAGCTTTCTTTAATTTCTCTTTTACCTCAGAGTATACATCTGATAAACCTGTAAAATCGGAAACATAACCTTGTCGGTCACCCGGAAGTAAATTAATATCCTTAGTGGATTCGACTTCACCATAATAATCTCCTGACAAGGGAACATAGCGCGCAAAATTTAGAAATGATGGAAAATACCCAGTAACATCATGTTTGGCGGTATTTATAGCCTGCTGAATCTCAGAAAGATGTTTGTCCCATTCTTTGTGTTCAGTTATATAGCTTCGGATAGCCGTACCTACTGTTCGGTTCTGTCTTTCAACGAAATTACATTGGGGGTGGTATAATGCATTAAACCATATTTTCTGGACATGATATTTATCAGCAAAAGCCTTAAAGGTTTTTCCCGCAAATTGAGAACCGTTATCACAAATGATATATTGTGGAACTCCATATACTAAAAATACATTGTTTTCCATAAACTTTACTATGTTATTAGCAGTAGCAGTCCTTAAAGGATGAACTAAAGTGTACTTGGAAAACCAGTCACCCACAACTAACAAGTGAGTAAAACCTCGTGGAGATCTAGGTAATGGACCAATAATATCCACAGCTATGACTTGCCAAGGAAAATTAACATTTTTGTCTGTACCCATTTTGCCTATTCTTGCTTCATTAGAGCTTTTTTGAGAAGCACAAATTTTACAAGAGCGTAAAACTCTTATAAAAACCTAGGTGTGAACTAGTAGGTGGGTCATGACAATTTTTAATAATCTCAAGCCTTTGAGGCTTAGGAACTAATAACTTCCATTCAGATATATTACTCTTAAAAAGAATTTTTGACGAAATAAATTTATAAACAATACCATCATTGACTTTCCAATTAGGATATTTTTTTGGGGTTTTGAGTATATTTTCCCTCATTTTTACATAAAATTTATCCACATTTTGGGGAGAAATATCTAATAAATCTACTGACGTAGGTTATACTCCTAGACAAAGCGTCCGCTACCACGTTATATTTTCCCTTTCTATGTGTTACATCAAACGAATACTGTTGTAATTTTAAAGACCATCTAGCTAATTTTCCAGTAGGATTTTGCAAATTTTTTAACCATTGTAAAGCCGAGTGATCAGTAATTACTGTGAAATGTTGTCCTTCAATGAAATATCGAAAAAATTCTATAGAAAATATCAAACTTAATAATTCTTTTTGGCATGTAGAATAAGCTCTCTCTGTACGTGTTAAACTTCTACTCGCAAACGCAATAACAGATTCTATACCGTCTATGTATTGAAAAAGAAGACCGCCGATACCTACATCGCTACCATCGCATTGTATAACAAAAGGTTTACTAAAATCAGGCGCGTTTAAAATAGGTGCAGAGACAAGAGCCTGTTTTAATTGTATGAAAGAATTTTCTGCTTCCTTTGACCACAATATTGACTGTTTTTTTCTTACTTTACCTTTCAAAAGGTCATTCAAAGGTGATACTAAAGTTGAAAAATGCGGTATAAACCGGCGATACCACGAAGTCATACCAATAAATCTTTTAATTTCTGTGGTGTTAGTGGGCCTCGGATAATTTACCATTGCAGATATTTTATCCGGATCTGTTCGTAAGCCGCCAGAGTCCACTAAAAATCTAAGATACTTAAGAGATTTTCTAAAAAACTCACACTTTTTTAAGTTAACTGTTAGATTTGCATCCTTTAAAACATTTAATACCTCATTTAAAATTTCTATATGTTTATCAAAGGTTTCAGAAACAATAATTATATCATCAAGATATACAAAAAGATTTGGTTCAAATTTGGGGCCAAAAACAGCATCCATAAGTCTTTGTTGTGTTTGCGCACTATTTATAAGTCCAAAAGGTACTCTATTAAAATGAAATAAACCCCTACCAGGCACAGCGAAAGCAGTTTTTTCCTTCGATTGCGGGGTAAGTGGTATTTGCCAAAAAGCCTTTCTTAAATCGATCGAACTAATATATTTAGCCCCTCGTAACATGCTTAAAATTCTATCCACTTTATTAAAAGGATATGCATCTGGTTTAGTGATTTTATTTAGATGCCTACCATCAAATGTAAAACGATATTCTCCAGTTTTTTTTTTAACTAAAAGTACAGGTGAGCTCCAAGGGCTATGTGAAGGCTCAACTACTCCTAATTTTAACATTTGGTCTAACTCTTTATTTAAAATATTCATCATGAAGGGGGACATAGGGTACTGTCGTATTTTAAACGGTTTAGAATCACCCGTATCTATATCTAGCGAAATCTTGTCAGTACACCCTAAAGTATCCTCAGACGAAATACTTTTAAAAGATTCATAAATATTATCAACCTGTCTTTGTTGTTCTTTAGTAAATTTAGTAGTTATACAAGGTGACATTTCCGATTCTGTATGCAGAGCACAAATCTCTACATCATTCAAGTTACAATTTACGGACCAAGAATTATTAAAAAAAATTAATTCTACTGAAAATATTTTACAAAAATCACTGCCCAAAATTAATTTATGGTTTAAAGAAGGTAGTACTAGGACTTTAAGTATTTTACATATATTGTCAATGCAAAGTGGCAAATAAACACATCCTATTACACTTTGAGAATTTCCATCAGCTGTTGTTACTGACGTTTCTACACATTTATCTATTGTTAAGTTAAATTTTTCTAAAATAGGTAAATAATGACCTCCTAAGACACTTAAATTTGCTCCAGAATCTAATAAAGCTGTTATATTTTTATCAAAAATTTTTACTGTGACATAAGGTCTATTATCAAAAGGTTTTGTCAAAAAAAACGGTGCGATATTTACTTCAGAAGTAATACTATTGCGATAAAAATTTGAAACTTTGGTTAACCAAGTTTTCCATTCATGGTGCTGTTTATTTTTGTCAAAAGAATTCAATTGAAACTTAATTTCACTTACAGGGCTTTTTTTTAAATTTACGTTATTATAAAAATTTGTAGTCTTATTTACATTACTACCGTACCTGACTATCTTAGATTGGGAGTGGTACGACCTTCCAACCCTCATGTTTCGTTTTTTTGAACACGGACATGTTTTAATAGTTTCACCTTGTTTTCCACATTTAAAACAGAATTTCTTTTTAGGAGCCCTACAATTATAAAAGCTGTGATTTTCAAGACCACAGTTATAGCAAATTATTTTTTTATACGTACTTGAACCAGAAGGTTGACTATTATTAACCGCAGAAATATTTTGACTATTTTTAGGGTACTGTCTTCCCTTACTTAATGGTTTTTTACCTTTAAAATTATTTTGAGCATGGGCAACATTGTTTTGAGAAAATGATTGAGCTGGTTGTTCTAATTTATACGCAAGTTCAGGCTTTAATAAACAATGATTTGGAGGCGGGCGATAGCTATTTTTTAATGAGTGAGCCTCATCAAGTTTTTTACATAAACTAATTAATTGAGATATTGTTTCTATTGATGTTAAAGCTAATTGACTAATATAGTGGGGTAACATGTTCTTTTTTATATATTTTAACCTAGATTTTTCAGGTACAGATTTATTTAAACGATTAAGTAATGTTTCCATTATAGCTACATAGATTGAAATTGATTCATTTCTACCTTGTGTTCTACCTCTAATTTCTGTCCACAATTGATCATCATAATCTACCGGGAGAAATTCTCTTTTTAATAAAGCTACTAAAGCATCCCAATCAGAAACAGAAATTTTAATTGATCTAAACCAAAGTAAAGCATTGTGGCTAAATAAGTCACATGCAATATTAAACAATTCTAGTTTCGAAACATTTCTTGAGGCACAAAGCTCATCAACTCGTTCTAAAAAAGATTTAACACTACTATTTTTATCCCCACTGAATTTTAGGTCCCATTTATACACTGGCACAGATTTACTAGATGTTGGTAAAGTATTATTCGGAAAAAAGGCCGTCTGGTTATGCAATACTGTTGAATTTAAATTAGTTGGTGCAATTTCGGCAGCGCTAGGTTGTTGTATTTTTTCAGAGACCAAAGCCTCCAACTCGAGACTAGTGGCCCTCATCTCAGCCTTATAATTTGAAATATAGATAGACATATCAGCGTCTTCACTGGTTAATGGAATTCTATTAATCCTATGTATTAAATGAATTAAATAAGTAGTTATTCGAATGTACCCGGAATCTGTCTCCGGACCTTCAAATTGTTCGATAAGAGCACGAATTTCCTCTATAGTACTATTAATTGCTGCTTTTTCAACATCAAAATCAAAAATATCATATTCATATTCTATATGACGAAATGCCTCCTTATCTAACAGTTTTCTCAACATTTTTCTTTTAGTACTTAAATCTTTTTTTGTTGTTTTTATGTCTCTAATTAATAATTCATAGTCAATTTGTTCTTTAGTTAAATAATTTACTCTCATATTAAAGGTCTCCATCTTAAAAAATATATAATACTATGTACGTATTAGAATTAAGTAATTGCAAACAGGTAGAATAATAAAAAAGTAGTACGTTCATAAAAAAAATAAATGGTCTAGCTAGGTCCTCTAATTAAATTACAAACACTTATTAAATTTCCCAAATATCCAACTTTTTATATGCCTATTTGCACAAGGCAATGTAAATTACTGGTATTATAAATACACAACTAAATGAATTTTAAATAATTCAATAAACTCAAATATTTCAGTGTCAAGCTGAAACATACAGCAAAAAATGCTAATACCTTTTTAATAAAAAGTGGTTCAACGGCGTCGACCGTCCGAAACCTATAACATTCCACAAATTAGGAAAACACAATTCTGCGTATTCCCTTAATCGTCAACTGACAATAATAATAATTTCGACTCATGAGTAACTATGCTCAATATTGTCGTATTCATATATAAATATGAATTATTGGACAAACTTCGAAGCTACAAAAATTTATTACCAAAATTGAAGTATTATTCTGACTGACTGAGTTATTCTGACACAAACTTTACTCTATTGTTAATTTTAATAATAAAAACTAGAATTTTACAAATTCTACTCCCTCTCTCGGAAAATTTTACCGAAGAAAAAAATTATTATTACTAGTTGACTAGTGAAAAATATAAACTGTATGTGTAATTTCTGAGAAAAAAATCTTTTGTGAAAAATATCTATTGAAAAATTTTATTTTTCTTAAAATTTTGGTGTCATTCGTAAAATAATTAACCTACACACGATTGGGTAAAATTTTTGTAAATTCACCACGTTACACACGATTGGGCGCTATTTTGTACCATTACTACCCTACACACGATTGGGTGCCATTTTGTATCATTATTTCTTCGCTGTTCAATAAATTTTTAATTTTCATTAAGTGTTTGAGATTCTTACTGCACTTTATGTTATTTAAAGAAAAAATGTTACTACCCCAGTAGCTCAGAGACTCGGCAGACGAGTCATGGGTAAGAAAACACTTTACAAATAGTTTACTGTTTTACGTGTGTGGTAGATAGAAATTAATAAATGATAGATGTTTTAATAATTTTTCTTAAAGATATGTTAATTTGACTTATATAGAGATAGTTTTCTTAGAAAGCGGGGCGCCAATCTTTCTATATTAATAATTTACACTAAAATTGAAGTTTGATTACAAGAAAGATAAACTAATCAAAATTTAAAGAAAGTACTAGTTGTAAAAAAAAAAGGTGTAAATTAATAATTCAAATTTCGCACAAGTAAAAATTAAATTAGTACCTTTAAATATTACTAAAAGACATTCAATTTTTTATTAAAGATTAAATAATTAATTCAGTAGATCATATCTAAATACTTTGTATAGTTTGGTTTGTATAGTTTGGTTTGTATCAAAATACCTGAAATAAGTGGACAATGTAATTATAAAATTGATTTTATTATAAATCAATCAAACTAGGTGTGTTTTTATTAGAAAACGACTAAACTGATGCCTTAATATTAAACGAAGTTATGTACAAGGAAGAATCGAATGGACAATAATATGTTATATAGAAATTACTTAAAATATTGTCTAAAACATGAACTGACAATATGGTGTTTAAAGGTCAAAATTTATTATATAAATATACCTAAGCGTTTCGTAGAAATTGTGATCACAAAGTCTTTACAGAACTTTTTATATATTTGATTTTAATCAGACGTTACGCCGATAATTTATACCTTAATAAAAATAGAAAATATTAACTGTTCGTTGAAACATGTTAAGAATAAATTTGAAAATGGAAATAGTTTTTTATAAAAAAAATATTTGTAACATGATACTTTAAAGAACTCTAAAAAAATATTAAAGCATAAAAATATGAAGTATTTATAAAAAAACATTAGATAAAAATTTTATTTGCGACACTTATCTGGAATTTTCTGTGAATGACGGTAGTGACTCCAAGTAAGGGATGATGATGATGGTGAAATCCACAGTGACGTAATCGTTGATTTATATATGAGCCCGAGATTAAGTTAAGAAGTTCTCAGTACCATATTCAACGCTTCCAGAAATTCCATAAGGACAAGTCCCAACTATCATACCATATTATCGTCGTGTCCTCCATAAAAAGTTGTTCTAGACTAATAAATACATTTTTATCTTCAAATTACGTAGAAGAGAAGAAAGATAACCCCATGGGATGGTTAAAAAAAATTATTAATGTTTCCAGCCCAAAATTTAATACGACGTTAAAAGGATTGCATATCTACGATGTGCATCCCAAAATTGATAAAACTTGCTTCCAAATTTAGAAGATTTGCATTTTTATAATAAAAACTTGCATCCCATATTAAAAGTTTGCATCCAATAATAAAAATTTACATCCAATATAAAAAGTTTACATCCAATACTAAAAACCCTGGAAAGAAATGAAGTGTAAGCGTGATTTGCTGTAAAAATGGCCGCTGCCAAATCTAAGTTACAAAAAAAATTATTTCTTTATAAATTACTTACGGATTAAACCGGTGAAAATAACTAGGCCTGCTTCATGTTCAAGAAGAGGGACTATCAACCCTTTCGATGTTGAAGTCTTTAAGGAGAAATTTAATGAAGATACATCACTTTTCAAAAGTTTAGCGAGCAATCGAAATTCTAAACTTCAAGCAACGGAAAACTAATCGTTCTGGTTTACCTTTCATCGCGTTCAAATCGTATTGTCTCTTTACCCTCTCCACTCTTAAAGTTAAGTTAAAACATCCAGCTGTCTTGAGTACAGTTTAGACGTAACTCTGGTTGCATACCGTTGTGTTTGTTTAAGATGTAAATTTAAGAAATGTATTTAAATCTACCGCGGACATTCACGCTTGAGTAACAATATTTTATAATTTATAATGCGGCAATATGCCTGCTACAAAGTCGTTTGTCATAATGACATTTATTAACAAAAAATTGATATTGGAACTCATCATATATAGCGCAGGTATCAAAATATCGCTTTTACCCGGAATTAATTATTGTAAAGCTGAAAATTTCCAAGATTGTAGTTTTGGTCCAGGACAACACGTAGCAAAAAGTCCCCTATTCTCCCCCGTCGGCTTCCCTATTTTTTCAGAGCAACAAGGGCCTAAGTCGCAAAAATTGCAGAGCTGACTATAAAGTGCAACAGGAAGGTTGTTATTGGTCCGATTTGGGCCGAAATGATCATAAAAGATTAGGAGGAGCATATCCATTCATATTTCAGATATTCCATGCATATTTTTGTTCATAATTTTCCGTTCTGGTGCTGTCAAAACTTCAAAAATTAAAAAAAATTCGAAATGGCTCCATTGCGGATAAATGAAGACTCGGAGGGGAAAACGTACCCGAATAAACATTTCTCTTCATACTTTGGGCTTTACATTGGTATGTCTACCTTCTCTGAAGCGTCGCCCGTTACGGAGGTACACAACTTTGAGAGTCAGCGCGTGGCGGCCGCGCCCTCCATGTGCAAGGTGGAACTGCCCTGGCTGCGCTGATGAGACCAGTGGCGAATTCCTGTTTATATACTATTGGTGTTTTATAAGATTTATTGAATGAAATTTAACTTGTCAGACTCAGAAAATGACTTTATTCGGCTAGACGCTAGACAATTGACATTATTGATCTAATGGGAAATAGGGTCGTCCAGATCATCATCCATGGCTGTTTGTGCAGTAGGATTATCTACAGGTTCGGCACATGATGCTGCAGTTCAGACCAGATTTCTGAACTCGCATCGGCCATCCAGTCCGCCTTGCAGCGCAAGAAATTAGCCGTAGCAGGCTATCAGGAGCTGGCTGCCTTGACGTCTAGCCATTGTTCGATCTGCATATTAGATGAGTTCTGCAAGCTTTTCGGGAGATTAAATCCTCAAAATATTCTCCCTGACTCCTCTCCTCTCCTCACCTGGAGGACTGGGGGTGAAAATCAGGACTCCTGGGCCTGGTTCTGATTCCTGTTCCTACCACATGGCAGCTAGCTCCCAATAGCTTGCTACGGCTAATTTCTTGTGCCTACAAGAGGGATTGCGGTGCCCGGTGCGAGTGCATGAACTCTGGTCTGAACTACAGTATCATGTGCCGAATCTGTAGAGAATCTAGCTGCACAAACAGCCAATCGTGGATATGGACAACCCTACTTCCCAGTAGATCAATAATGTCAATTGTCTAGCCGAATAAAGTCATTTTCTGAGTTTGACAAGTTAAATTTCATTCAATAAATCTTATAAAACACCAATAATATATAAACAGTAATTCGCAACTGGTCTCATCAGCGCAGCCAGGGCAGTTCCACCAGGCACATGGCGGACACGGCCGCCGCGCGCTGGTTCTCAAAGTTGCGTAGCTCCGTAACGGGTGACGCTACAGAGAAGGTAGACGTACCAATGTAAGCAAGTATAAAGAGAAATGTTTATTCGGGTACGTTTTCCCTTCCGAGTCTTCATTTATTCGCAATGAAGCCATTTCGAAATGTTTTCAATTTTTGAAGTTTTGACAGCACTAGAACGAAAAATTATGAACGAAATATGCATGGAACATGTGAAATACGAACGTATATGCTTCTCTGAAGCTTTTATGATCATTTCGTTCCAAATCGGACCAGTAACAACCTTTTTGCTGCACTTTATAGCCAGCTCTGCAATTTTTGCGACTTAGGCCCTTGTTGCTCCTCAAAAACAGGGAAGCCGACGAGGGAAAGTAGGGGACTTTTTGGTACGTGTTGTCCTGGACCAAAACTACAATTCTGCAAATTTTCAGCTTTACAATAATTAATTCCGTGTCAAAAACTAAAATTCCTGTGCTACATGGCTTAACTAAGACCACTCAATTTTGCCGCACCAATGAACCAATGCATACACTTACAGAACTGTCAAAGTTAAAGAACGAAGGGTATAGCTCGTCTTGCGCCTTCTTGATTGTTTAGACTAGGCGTGAGAGACGCAACAATGAACGCACTTAAATGACCGAGTGTCGCCGCTGCGACACTCAGAGTGGCGTAACTTCGTAACGAGTGACGCTACAGTGAAGGTAGACATACCAATGGAAAGCCCAGAGTATGAAGAGAAATGTTTATACGTTTTCCCCTCCGAGTCTTCATTTACCCGCAATGGCGCCATTTCGGAATTTCTACAATTTTTTAAAAAATTTTTAAATTTTTGAAATGTTGACAGAACTAGAACGGAAAATTATGAACAAAAATATGCATGGAACATCTGAAATATGAACGGATATGCTTCTTCTAATCTTTTATGATCATTTCGGCCCAAATCGGATCAATAACAACCTTCCTGTTGCACTTTATAGTCAGTTCTGCAATTTTTGCGACTTAGGCCCTTGTTGCTCTGAACAACAGGGAAGCCGACGGGGGAGAATAGGGGACTTTTTGCTACGTGTTGTCCTGGACCAAAACTACAATCCTGGAAATTTTCAGCTTTACAATAATTAATTCCGGGTAAAAAACTAAAATTCCTGGGCTAATAGCAATAGTTTTTCACATTTGACAAGCATGTGTCAAACAACGGGCAAACTTGATTTATTTATTTCATAAACCCTACAAACTACTAGAATTATGAGGTAACTATTAAAAAGATTTGAAATCTTTTTAAAGAAACTTTATTGTTCTTTTAATGATGTTTGTAGAAAAAACATTGTATGATACACGTGTTAAAAATGACTTTATTTTGTTCTTGGAGTTGCTCCATTCGCTTACGCTCGTTTCGCAAACTTCTCCACTCACAAAATAAAAAGTCATTTTTAACACTTGTATCATAAATAAATAACTATTTTCGATAAATAGTAATTTTTTTAATACGTTTGGAAATAACTAAATGAGAAAGTAATAACAAATACCAAAGTTTTACAGGGAAACAACATGAAGAGATTCCTTAAAAGCACATATGTATATCATATTTTGACAACTCACTTGAAGTAGATATAGGTTGTCCTTCTGTATTTTGGACCTCTAGTTCTGGTTATAAAGTTATAAAGTTTAAAATGATTTTTTGAAGGTTTACACCATCAGTTATATATTTTAAAAGATGCACTTAAATATTGGAGAAGTTTTTTCGAAAACAGTCAAGACGATTTTGCTCTTTCGTATTTGAATAACAAGAAGCAGCAGCAGGCGGCTATCAGCGAGAATCTGAAAATGCAGATGTGATTCTGTCGAAACGTCGTTTAGACAACCTCGAACCTCTAGGAACTCACTAACCATGCGGGTTTATACAAATATCTTATAAAAATAAAACATGACTGGTGGCGTGAGGCTAAAGGACCCCGCTCATTTCTTATGAGAGGTGGCTCCCGGTGAAATTGGCAGAATTTTTAATATTTGTAGATTTCGACTTTCTGATCAAAAGCTCTCAGGGGCCCAACTCGATCATGTGTCTAGTTTCTGAGATACAGCTCAAGAAATGTACAAAAGAATGGCCTCTTGTACAATTTAAAAAATTTCGAGTTCATGATTTTTTTCATACATTTTATATTGTGATACGTTCTAATAGCCCTTTATATTATTTTTTTTTAGTCCTACCAGAAAGTACATTATCCGCCAGAAAATAACGTTTCCCGGGCTTGAGACCGGAAAGTGACATTAAAGATCGGCAAAGTCTTTTCCGATCCTTTCTAAGTCTTTTCCGATCCCTGCTATTCTTGTTTCTATGGAAACGAATTTATGTTAATTGTTGAGATGAGTGTCAAATAGATAAATACATTTGACTTTTACCAGTTGTCAATTCACAAGTTACGGAAAATATGTATTCAGATTTTGAAGTGTCGGCCGAAAAAAAAATATTGTACGTTACACGACCGAAAAACAGTGTGTTGCAGGTTTCCCCAAGCTTCCAGGACTCACCTGCGGTTCGCCCTGGAATCTGCTTGGGTCGACCTGCAAAACACTACTTTCCGGTCTTGTAATATAAATTACTATTGCATCAGAAACATTTGTTGTTTTAATAAAAATAGTGTAGAAAAAATTAAAGTTTGAAAAATGTTGGCGAATGCGCCGGGAAATTCAAATAAAAATAACAAGTGAAAAAATATTCTTTCAAATTGGCTAAAACATTTTGTACATAAAGTATGTGCCTTCCTGATCAAAAAGCTTTAATTGACAAATTTTCGGAAACCTCCCTAATCCCCCAACAATAAATTAAAAGTTCGACAAGATACCTAATTTTACAAGAATTTATAGTTGTACCTCGGAAACTAGACATAGGAACAAGTTGGGCCCATGAGAACTTTTGATCAGAAAGTCGAAATCTACGACATATTGAAAATTCAGCTAATTTCACCGGGGACCACTTCCCATAAGAAATGAGCGGGGTCCTTTCCTTAAAGGAAATTATTCCATATCTTACCCCCGACATAAATTCGATATGATAAAGTGACATCATCACTTTTAGATTTGTAACATTACTCAATTTATAAAAGGTAAAACAAAGGCAACATCATTTTTTCGACAAATTTTCAAAATTACTTTCGCAACTTAGTCTATTATTAATATAGGCCCTTATTATTTTGCCTTTAACTGGTAATTTTTAAGACGTAACTTTCGTTGATTGTGTTGCTTCTGGGTGTGAAATTAATTAAGACAGTTTTAGTCGCACTTAAATACAATTTATTTGAATTAAAACATGACATAAAATTATGTATCATAATTTGCATTTTTATACATCTTTTTTTGTCAAACAAAAGAACAAAGGAGTCAAACAAGGATGCCCCCTCTCCTCCCGACTATTCACCACGGTTCTAGACCAAGTAATACAAAACACGATAAGGGAAACACCAAATTTCAACAAAGACACGGAAACACTGAGAACCCCAACCGTACTAGGATACACCGATGACGTCCTAATCGTCGCAGAAGAAGAACAACAAATTCTAATCTTCCTAGAAAACATGAAACCGCATCTGGACACATCTTGACTGAAAATAAACTTCCAATACCAAGTCTAATAATGGAGCGAGACCCGTTAACAAGAGAGAGTCGGACCAGTGGAGAAGAATACAAAATAGGTGACTACTCCCTAAGAACAACGAACAAACTGAAATACCTAGGAACATATCTGACGAACCAACTGAAAAGGAGAGAAACAGTAAAGGAGAGAATAAAAACAGCAAACAGAGTTACAAGGGCAATTATATCGTTCATCGAGAAAAACAAACTATCATGAGGCCTGACTAAACGGCCGTACATAGCTATCATACTGCGAACGATGACGTATGCGGCAACAACAAAAGCCTACAGAAGAAGTTTGAGAAGAGCTGAAAGAGACATCATTCAGCTACTCACAAAAATAACAGGACGAAAACAGCGACATAAAACATCAACACTACTAGAAGGGAAGACGTCACAAAAAGGATAGAAATGTACGCAATGAAGTCCCAAAGATGGGACCTAACACATCTATTGAAGAAAGCAGCAGCAGCAAACAAAAAATAGGGAGACCATGTTACACGTTGAAAATAACAATCGAGAGGATCATGAACAATCAAGGACCAAACATACTGGGAAAGCGAGGGAAAAAATGAATTTCACAAAGAAATCACAGCGATATATACGCTACCAGAATCAGAAGCAGAGGAATCAGAATACTCAGAAGATGAAGAAGATTTGTAAAAGCAGAAATACGAAAAGAGGAGCACAAAGAGCAGCGACACAACGCGGCAACATATCTCACAAGAAGACCCAGAAGAGGCAGAAGTCCAGAACCAAAAACACAAAGAAGGGAGCTTAAACCCTCCCTCACGACACAATGCGGTAACGCATCTCACAAATACCTACACCTCCTATCCCACATTCCTTTAGCATGCACCATGTGGCTCTCGCTGCTGGCAACAAGCATGACCTTAATCTAACCCAGCGTGGACGTAGCAGGCCCAGCTATATACCTGGGAGTGGCAGAAATGCCTACCGCACGCTGGTAAATCAAATCAAATCAAACTACTGCAGTTATCATCAGAAACCTTTGTGAGATTATTGTGAGGGAACAGTGGTAAATCATTCGCAAATACTAAAAATAATAGCGGGCCCAATATAGACCTCTGTCGTACACCTATTTTGATATTTAATTTTTCAGATCTAGCCCTACTTACTTCACTACTTGACCTCGACCCTATGTCTATTCATTTATTTTGGCTCGATCGCTTTGCTTAAATCAAAGAAAGGGCACATTGCATGATTTAGAAGCTTTTGTATATATTATTGAGAGGTGAATTTTTTTGAAAAGGAATATGACTGCTTTACATTTTTTAAAGGTAAAAACATTTTAGCAGGTCTGTTACTGAATGCCGGTTATTTAATAATTTAAGGGGTACAAAAAGGGGAGGTGCGGTGAGAAAGTTCCGTTTGTGGTGGAATCGATTCGATATTGATAATAAATAATAAAAAAATATTTTTCAGTTATTATTGTCCAAAAATAAATTAGGTCGAAAAACGGCTTAGTAGGCCTCCCTCCTTTCTACTCATCTTCATGTGCTTAATCAAATACCTTAGTAACATTTTGCTCTAAAATTATAATAAAACACAGTTTATGTAAAATTTGACAGTTTACGTGCATCTGGTGATCACCTTATAAGACGGATTTGGTTCAATTTGAGTTGGGAATATGTTACAACTATTTCACGTATGTATCGAATTTAAGTTAAAATTTTCAGAACTGTAGTGTTTACAAAAATACCATCTACATACATACACACAGGCTTCTTTTCGATTCTATATTTAAGTTCAATGGATCATAATACGAATCTTTGTAAATCGTTTTTTTCTACGATGATTATAAAAAAAATGTGTCTTGTTACAAAGTAACTTTCAAGGAAGCAATTAAATATTGCTCAGAATATGAGAAAAACAACAAATTTGTTATATTTACAGACAATAAGAGTGCAGTGTTGAAAATACAGAATTGTAACCTAGTCCGACGCAAACTATATAATAATCGATATTATAAAATATTACAACCAATTAATACAACGAGACAAGAGCCTTGAAATAACATGGATAAAAGGACACGCAGGTATTACACAAAATGAATACGTTGACAAATTAGCAAATGAAGAAACTGAAAATGGCGACATCATCCCTGACTTTAAAATTCCCAGCACAGACATTAATAGACTAATAAAGGAATAACTTAGAGAAAATTGGCAGCAGCACTATATAAATAATCCAGCAGGAGAAAACTATAAAAAACTCCAGACGCAAATTAAAATCAGACATTCTTGGTTTAATGGTGAAATCAATCGAAATTTCGTAAGAGTAATGTGCGGAATTAGAAGTTCACATTATCTTTACCCTCAATACAAATACAAATTGAATCTCAAAGAGGACCCGTGGAGAAGAAGGCAATTTACAACATTGCTTGATGGAATGTCCTTTAAAGTTCCAGGAAATTAGTGAAATGTTTTTTAAACTTGCCCGCAAGAAAATTTCACTACCTACAAATCTACCCAACTTATTAGCATTAGAAAACAAAGATGTGTATAAAATACTCTATGGATTTATAATAAAAAATAAAATAGAGATGTAAACTAGTTAGGTAAAAGTATATATTTAATGTATGTGCATATGTGTGAATATACACGTATGTATGTATATATATAGTGTATATATTATAATTTTGGATGGTATTGTCGTAGGTGTTTTGGAAAAAAAAATGAATAAAAACTGAAAAATGAGGAAATATATCAGTATCATAGAAGTACAAAGAAGGCATAAAAAAACAAAAAAGAAAATCAAAAAGGAACATACTAATAGGTAATAACTAAGACCATTGAAGGATAATTAAAAAATAAATAAATACAAATAATAATAATAAAAAAAAGTTTAATAAAAAGATATATATATGTATATATGTATACCTTTCCTGAACTCATATTTTGTAACAAATATTTCAAAACAATCTAGTTTATACCTGATAATAAGTATTATTTGATTGTAATTTTTAATTGAAAATTTATATTAATTTTATTTATTACATATTTTAAAAGGTGTCATTTTTATTCCACTTTTTCTTGATCATTTTTAACAATCCGTTAAATAGACAACAAATGTCTGGCTATTTTGTTTATGACCAGTACCATTTAACAAAACACACACACACTTGCCTATTTGACTATTTATAGTTATAAATTTTGACAATGGTCCTAAAGTTACTCACATCTGTTACTGGTTAATATTTCGAAATTTCAACTCGTATAGCAATTTCATTTTGACTGTTGTCAAATAAATGACAAATTGACAATTAATCTCTGACGAAGTGATGTGACTCTGGATGCACCGATCCCCCTTTGTTTGTATTACCTCTGTGAAATTGACTAAACAGCAGTGTTGCTGTGAGCGGGTATTGATCCGCAGCCAACTGGGTTAGTGTACATCTACAAAAGGCTTCGGGGACGGCACTGCCGACCGCGACAAAGACCTTCGCAATTAACTTGTTCGAGTCCGCCTCTAAAAATACCTTTTGGCATTGACTCCAACGACGCCTGAGACGTCGACGACTTTAAGTGCACTATAAAGGACAATAAATTTGTCCACGAGTCGCTAAAGGGCAATGGAAAAGTTAACTTTGCGTGTTGTTGAGCTTGATTTCCTTTTCAGATTAGGATTGTTTGTGTTGCTAAAAATACAGTTAATTGAACTTTGCGTTCAGATGTATAAACCCAACGTACCAAGAAATAATTTACTCAACAATGACAAGTCCCTTCATAACACATTTATAGTGGATAATAACAATTCGATATGTAAAGTCACTGATTTTGAAGGGTAAGAGTAACCATTGTTTTAGGAATTGTTAATTGGAAATCTATTCATCGATCTTGTGCTTTTTAGTTGTTTACTTTTTATGTAGGTATGTCATTGAATATTCAACTAAAATGAAAAAATAACAAATGCACTGATGGCTCCATAGAAAAATGCTATTGTGGGTCAGACAATAGTGTTTTTAATTGCCTTATTTATATTAACGTCCTGACGAAGTTTGGCTAATGCTACACCATTAGTTAACCAGGACGGTGAGATGAGATACGATCACCCATCCAAGCGTCGAACTCAACCAGCGTGCCTTAACTCCGCCGATCGATGTCTCGCCACAAGACAAGACAAGAACAAATGTATTTTAAATTAAATACATTGTCCTCCCCACGCACTCATCCGGAGTCAGTCATTCATCCATGGTGCGAATCGCCATGGTAATTGATGAGCCGGACGGAGCAAGGCCGGATTGGATTAAAAATAAAATGAAAACATAAACACAATCTCCTTTCGCAGAATAGGCGAATTAAAAAGTGTATACGGTAAAATATGTAAAAAATAAACTAAAAATAATTGATATACCGGGTGCCACAGGCACCCTACATTTCCTTTATTTTTTAACTTATTCATTTGAAACTTGAAGCACTAAAGAATTTTGGTTGTTGACTCGGGATAAAACTAAACGAAAAAACCTGTTCAAGAACTTCCACCTTGGTGGTCTCCCTGCCTCCAGGAAAATGTAATCGAAATGAAAGTTAGGATTTAATAAATTAATAGTTTAAAAGACTAAAAAAACATGCTTTTATAAATACTGCACTAAAAATCAAAAAATAATCATCGAACCTGTTCTCTCTGTTTACCCCGTAAGGGCCTTAGTTGTAATTAAGTATAATATTTAAGTATAAAAGCGTGGGGCCTTTTCATTTAATCCAATGATGTCTTAAAAACACGGCTTACACTAAGGCCCTCACGGGGTAGACAGAGAGAACAGGTTCGATGATTATTTTTTGCTTTTTAGTGCAGTATTTACAAAATCATGTTTTTTTAGTTTTTTAAACTATTAATTTATTTTTTTACTTTTTAATCTCATATTTAAGGAAAAAATTTTGGCACTTTCGAAAGAACAAATTGTTAAATTTGGACCGCATAATTGTAATCTGCAACCTCGATAACTCACAGATACCGATTTTCAGTCGAATCTGACAATAATTGATAAAACCTATCCGCCATGTTGAGGTCACCATTTTGAATTTTGATTTGTTTTCTACTTATCAAACTCTTTCTTTTGATACCCATATCAAGGGGGTTGTAAAGAAAATAATAATCCTTCACCTTTTGGAGGCGGCCATTTTGAACATATTATAATATTGAGTATTGAACAATACGGGATGCAACGATAGAAAATGGAGGATGGGTTACAGGAAAGCTAGATAGGACCAAACTGCGGGAATCACTTGAATCTGTAGAGCGACAAGGGAGACTCACACAAATCGCACAAACCCGGGACTCGGAGGCGCTGGCGGAGTTTGCAGTATCCACAATCATAGCGGCTTGCGACAGAGCGATGCCACGGCAAAGAAAACGAACACACGGGAGAGCGGTGGTCTACTGGTGGACACCCGAGATTGCCGAAGTGAGAAGGAGGTGCCTGGCTGCTCGCAGGAAATTCCAACGTGCAAGGGTGGGGCAAGAAGAAGAAGCAAACCTGGAGGAAAACTATAAAAGAGCAAAAAAGGAATTAAGAACGGCAATAAAACAAAGTAAACGCAAATGCTGGATAGAGTTGTGAAGTTCAGTGGACGAAGACCCTTGGGGATTGCCGTGTAGGTTGGTTACTAAGAGGCTGAAGGGCGGGCAACAGACTCCGGGACTGACGTGCCCGATAAGGGTTGGTAAGATAGTAGCAGCTCTCTTTCCGGTGCACCAAACAAGACCAAGACTGTCGCAAGAGGAAGAGGAGAGTATCCTAGAGCCGTTTGTGGTCGAGGAGCTATGAGAAGCAAAAAAACGACTGACGCCTAGAAAGGTGCCAAGACCTGATCAGATCCCAAACGAGATCATCGCAGAAGTCATAGATATATGGCCAAATCTTTTGTTGGAGACTTACAATACCTGTCTCAGCGAGGGAGTGTTACCGGCCTATCTGTCTGCTGGATACGCTGGGAAAACTTTTCGAGAGACTTATCGTTCAGAGGATTGAAAAACATATTGAAGCAGATGGAGGTTTGTCACCAAGGCAGTTTGGATTTCGGAGAGGCCGCTCAACAGTTGATGCCATTAGGCAAGTAGTCAGCGCGGCGGATCCGATCGAAAACGTCCCGTGGCGAAGTAAAGGTTTCTGCGCCCTAGTAACGCTGGACATCCGCAATGCGTTCAATACGGCCAGGTGGGACAGGATTATGGAGGCTTTGGCCTGGAGGAGGACACCGGGGTATCTGTTGAAGATGGTGGATAACTACTTGTTGGACAGAATACTTATCTACAATACGATGGAAGGACTTAAAAAATTCAAGGTGACGGCAGGAGTACCGCAGGGATCGGTCCTAGGACCACTCTTGTGGAATGTGATGTACAACGGTCTTCTAAATCTGATTTTCTCAGAAGGAAGTGGCATAATTGGGTTCGCCGATGACGTGACGATGGTTACGACGTTACAACGCAAATCTTGGAGGTTAAGGTGAACGAGTGCATGCGCCTTGCCAGTGTGTGGCTCCGTGATAACGGATTGGAACTAGCGCTTCACAAGACAGAAGCGGTACTTATAACAGATAAGAGGTTCTTCCCGACCCCTACTCTATCTCTGGATGACGATATGGTGCCCTGGAAGAAATCTGTAAAATATCTGGGGGTGCAGTTGGATGCAGGCTTGAGGTATGAGGAGCATACGAAAATTGCAGCCGAGAAAGCAGCAACATCAGCGGCAGCGATAGCGCGCCTGATGCCTAACATCAGTGGGCCTAGTGAGATAAAAAGAAAGCTACTGAACAGTGTTGTCCACGCCAAGATCTTATATGGAGCGGAAGTCCGGGGTGACGCGATCTAAAGAGATACAGTAAGAAGGAGGTTAGCTACCGTGCAACGGCGTAGTGCACTTAGGGTTATTTCGGCATACAGGACGGTATCAGAGAGTGCAGCGCTGGTGTTGGCCAGTACACCGCCGATCGATCTCCTTATTCGAGAGAGATAGGAGAGAGAGTGTAATGGCGTCCGCGATGAACAAAGAAAGGCCGAAGCCAAGAGAGCGGCACGGGAAATACTTTTTGTTAAATGGCAGGAAAGATGGGATACTGACACGAAGGGCCGATGGACGTATGGACTCATTCCAAGCGTAAGGGAATGGTGCAGCCGGAACATGGTCAGATGGAGTATCACCTGACCCAGGCGCTAACCGGACATGGTTGTTTCAACGAATATCTGGCCAGGTTCGGAAAGAGGGAAAGCGCTGCTTGCCTTCATTGTGGGCAAGCTCCGGATAACGCACAACACACCACCTTTGAGTGCGCTGCAATGGAAGCGGAAAGAGAGGAGCTCGAGAGAAAGCTCGGAGTGCGTATACACGAAGAAAATCTCATCATGCGCATGCTGGAAAGCGAAGAAGCTTGGTCGGCGGTGTCCACGTACATCATCGTGACGATGAAGCAAAAACGACATATGGAGCAGGATGAGAGAAACAATACGTAAGAAAATCGCCCCTGAACCCCCAATCTCACAGAGGATGGGGGACGTAGGGAAATGGCCAACCGGGCGCAAACAGTCACCACCGCGAAGAAATGCGAAAGCGGTACCAGGGTGGCGATCCGGTGTCAGGGGGCCACTTGTGGGTAGTTTGCTACCCCTACGCCCCCCCCCCCCCCCCAAAAAGATAGATAGATAGATAGATAGTTAGATAGTTAATAAAAGCATGTTAAAAAGTTTGGATTTTCTATGATTTCTATGAATTCATTGGCCTAAATGGGATTTGGAGGCAAAAAGGACAAAAGAACAATTGGGATAAAATGAGAACTAATTAAACAGAGAGAGAATAGAAAGAATTGAAGATATGAAGTTGAGGAAAGAAATAGTTTAAGATAGTGACACGTTGTGGCAGTGGAAAGTGTGGCTAAGGGAGTTGCCGGAAAATAGGCAACGCCTGGTATGTTAGGAGATGTCTCGCCAATGGAACCGGTACCGTACCTCACTTCACCCACTAGTTGGCTGAAAACTTAAATAGTAACATTTCATATCATAATAGTATATTACCTAATGAGTGATGTAAGAAACATATTACGCACGAATGGAAAAGTTACGCACGATGCCGCGTAGCGGCGAGTGCGTATTTCCATGAGTGCGTAATTGCCTTACAACTCGAATTATGTACTATATTTTACCTACGATCATATTTATTTAGTAAAATCTGGATTTAGTTTACTAGTCAACAATATTATTCAACAAATATTATGTCAGTTTTGACATCGTTTGAAAATTAAGTAGGCGCATTTGTTTTTTTAAACCCCGCGTCAGTGATATAAGCCACCTATAATTGCGTGTCCCGTGCGTTTTGTTTACCGTGCGATTTGTTTACAGTGCGTTTTGTTTACAATATGTAAAATTCAACTTACATAGATGGCAGGTAGTGTGTTTTTTACTATTTACAGTAGTGATTGTACCCTGACCTGATGGGGTCAAACAGGATTCGGATTCAGAGACCCCAAAAACGTGTAGATATGTAGATATGTTGGTCTAGTCTGATGAACACAACAATTTTTTTGTGGGGCTGTGTTATTGTTAATAATGAGAACATTCTGAATACAAAATTTCACGATGAGCATATGTTTGGTATTTGAGATATGAGGGATTGAAGTTGTGATATGCGTGATGCTATCAAAAAATACACAGCCCCACAAAAAATGAATACTCATCAGCTATGACAGAACAATCAAGATATTCTTAGTATTTTTCGACGCAGAATTCATATCTAATATCGACGAATCCGTATATCCATTGATTAATTCAGAAAGGCCAAAAACATCACCTATATAAGGATGAAAATAGGGAAAAATTATGCTATTGGGTTATAGAGCTTCCATGAACAGAAATATAATATAAGTCTATTGGCTGAATGCATGAACGAAGGTGTTGACTAGGGCTTAAAAGTAATTGAGACACACCCCAAAGAGGATGAGAACTACCCCAATATTATACAAAACTGCATAAAAGCTCCAATAAAAGCTTGAACCATCTAAGCTTTATTAATAGGAATGAACCATAAATCTGTTACGACCTAGTTCACGAAGACGACCCATCGCAGGGTGCAAAACCACCTTGTCTTGAATTATGAACTTAAGTCAGTGAAAAGATAGTAAATGTACCAGATATTGCATTCTGATTGCAGTGTGTCTGGATCTGGAATGATAATCATCAATAGTTTTTTTACACAGCTATGAAGGGGTGAGAAAACAACGCACATTTATATAAGCGATCTCGCTGTGAGAATATTACATTAAAGTAAATTCTGTCAATAAAGGGCGCATCCATAAAATTAATGTCCTAATGGTCTGTTTTCAAACTTCAAGTGAATTTTATAAGAAGGTGAGGGTGCGAGGGGGTGAATAACAGAGACATCGCAATCGCTGTATCACATCAGCGAAAATTCTGTAGCAAGGATTTTCAAGAGTGCTATTTAGGATTGTCATGGCCTCGGGATTCTTTCTCATCGCTCTAGAAAAATTCACAAGGGTCAGAGGGTGGGAATCTGAGCAATTTCACAATAATTATATTGTATGGAAAAAAATTCTAACATAAAGGTAACGAACGCCGTAGTCTATAGGTCCGTTTTTAACCCTCAAGTGGGTTAAAAACGGACCTACAGACTACGGAGTTCGTTATGAGGGGGTAAAGGTGCGAAGGGATGAATATCGGAGCAATCTCGTAATCGCTGCGTTACATAAAAAAAATACTGATGTAGCTGTTTCCAAGAGTGCTTTTCTCAGGGCCTCTTGATTCCTTTTCATCCCCTAAATGATTCCGACGGAGGTCAGGGGGTGAAGACTCACCAATAAGTTTTCGTCCAGTTCCCTTACCCCATTGAAGGTGTGTCATAAAATAGTTACAAAAATTCTAGATATTGTCCCACATTCATACCTACTGCAATCAAAATGCGATATCTGGTACCTACATTCACTATTTTTTCCCTGACTCAAGTTCATAATTCAAGATAAGAGGTAGTTTCTTATCCTGTAATGGACTGTTTTCGTGTACTAGGTCGTAACAGATTTATAGTTCATTCCTATTAATAAAGCTTAGAGGGTTCAAGCTTTTTCGCCAGTTATTGGAGCTTTTATACAGTGTTGTATAATATTGGGGTAATTTTCACCCTCTTAAGGGTGTGTCTCAATTACTTTTTGTAAGCCATAATCAACAACTTCATTCATGCATTCAGCCAATAGAAATAGTATATTTCTGTTCATGGAAGCTTTATAACTCAATAGCATTATTTTTCTCTATTTTCATCCTTATATAGGGGATATTTTTGGCCTTTCTGAATTAATTAATTGATATACGGATTCGTCGATATTAGATATGAATTCTGCGTCGAAAAATACTAAGAATATCTTGATTGTTCTGCCATAGCTGATGAGTATTAATTTTTTGTCGGGCTATATATTTTTTGATAGCATCACGCATATCACAACTTCCCTCAAAACCAAACATATGCTCATCTTGAAATTTTGTATTCTGGATGATCTCATTCTTAACAATAATTTAGCACTTAGTTTGAAACAAAATTCGAGGGCTAAAAATGGTCGATATTTGGGGTCACTCTTTGGGAAGAAAGTAGCTGGGAGGGCTAGTGTTAATATCCCTCCCCCCCTCAAGAAACAACCTTAATTTATTAATTACGCAAGAATATGCTAGCTTTAAAAATGGTTATGCTAGTTGCAAAAATTGTGTGCTAGAAAACTGGGAAAGAAAAAATAACTGGAAGTGAAGCAGGTTGATTGACCCATTAAATCGTCATATTTTGAACTGGACTACACGTAATTGTTGTATGTCCACTTATTTAGGAGACTCTCAGTGTATTGAATATGGTAGTTTTATGCGCCAAGACTGTACGCAATGATGCATTTGTTTTGCGATGAAATACATTTGTTCAAATGAAAAATATTACCATCTTAGTCATCAAAAGAATAATTCAATTACAAACAATAATTTCCGTATAAAAGCCGGCAGCTTGTTTTATAAATTTAATATCAAGAAGCCTAAGTAAATAGAGGAATGGATTAATACCCTTCAGCAAATATTTTTTTAGCGCAGCAGCTGCCTATGTACATAATACCCATCGAATCATTTACCTCCCAGTTTTCATGCAAATTCAGCATATTGGAGATATAAATACTCCTCTATGTTGGGTTTAAGTATCTATAAATGATTAATAGGTAACAGTTCCTACGTCTTCAATAAAATGTAATTTTAAACTTCCCTGAACATGATAATATTTCTGTTTTCACTCTAAATTATTATTTCCAGTGCGAGTTATTTATAAATTTATATGTAAGCTATCACAGAAGGAATATTAATGATATTCTATACATAAGCGTTAATACACCCTTCTAAAGGTTAAAGGTTACTACACGTACAGCAATAGACAAACTTGTATTTTTTAAACGGCTTTAAAATTTCTAGAAAGAAGATTCTCAAATCGATCCCTATGCATGTTCTTTTCCATATGTTCAATTATACTCTGGATTAGCTTAAACGATTTTTGTGAAATCTTTAGCGTAAGGGAGCCAAATAATTTTTATTCGCCAATTTAACTAATGCGTTAGTGATAATAGAAAACGATTTATAATATTTTTTTGCAAATTGTAGGGCATTATTGCTCGGTCGTTTTGAGCACGGTTCAATTTTTCAAAAATATTTTAAGGCCTCCTATCTACACACAAGTAAGGTACAATCTTTCATCTTAGAGCAACTTGTTTTTTTGCTTACGCTACTCCAAGTTTTCCGCAAATTTTACCCTGGAAAATTGCTCCAAAATATCCGTATGTCGACCTATCCTTTGGATCGCGTGTTCGTCTTCGTCTGCTCGTCTGTCTGTCCATCCGTCATGTTTATATTAAGCTCGTTCACTTGACAAGGAAAAGTCCGATGGCCCTGAAAGATCAGCAGTTACTATTAAGTGAAGGAAAACTCTATTGTTAACCTCCCCACAATAAAATTGTGGGAGGTTACTACAATTAGTCCAAAATCGAAAATTGAGATAACATCTTTACGTTTTGAGGTACCAGGAATCCAAAAAAGTGGTTTTAAAAAAAGTCTGTGTGTGTGCGTGTATGTGAACATGATAGCGGCGAAACTGCTAAACGGATTTGGATGAAACTTTGCGTGAGGGTTTCTTTAGTGCTCCAGAAGGTCTAAAAAGGTTTTGGTTAAGATCGGATTATGTTTAGTACCATTTTGGCACAACAAGTTGTTTATTTTATGATTACTTACAATTTGTAATCGAACCACCGAAAAGCAGTAAAAATTCCGATTTCAACGATATATCATAGTTTCGATTTGGTTTCTGTGAAAAAAATTAAAAAGAATTCGTTATATGTGCACACATGACAGCATCCAAAAAATATTATTGGTATTATTGTTAGGGGAAAATGTACTTTGTCATCTGTCAAAAATATTTGGGTTGGTAATCTTTGTGAATGTTGATTTATAGGTTATGGTACATTTATCACCTGACGTCACAGCTAACCTCAAAAATATGTGTTTCTTAAGATTTAAGAATATTACGTAGCTATTATTAAAATTTCTGCCTGGTTCCCGTACTTTCAATGTAATGTTTATGAAGTTCTAAATACTTTGTCCTAATAAAATAGGACTATTGTTGTAGGTTGGAAATCTAACCTGTAATTAGCAGTCTATTTTTATTAAAGTTAATTTTTAAATATTTGCTTGGAACCACCGTTGCTCCAAGCTAAATGTAATATGTTCGTCTTTTTATTTTTTTATACTTACTTAAACATGTTTTATATTTCTGTTTTAACTTATATGTATTGTTTTTCTGACTTGTGTAAATACTTTTGTATATTAACACCAATAAAATTATTATTATTATTATTATTATTATTATTATTATTATTATTATTATTATTATTATTATTAAAGATGCGTATACAAACATTAAAAATGAAAATAAACTTGAAAACTTAAACATGATGCAGATGCCCTAAATATATTTCATAACCTAAAAATCAACATTCGTAAAGGTTATCAACCCAAATATTTTTGACAGCTGTCAAAACTTATTTTAGTTGTTTTGTTTTAAGGTAATAATCATTGTTTATATCCGTGTTCGGATATTACGTCTGATTGATGGGACGTGTCACAATCTTTCGTTTAATGCAAATCGAGCTAACCGAGCTAAATCTGAAACGTTCGAATATTACAAAATAAAGGCCTCGGACGAAGCTCGACCGGACCTTTTTGATCGAGCAGGAAGATTTTAATTTGACGCATGCGTAGTCTGCTTGATGGGGTCGTTGCACATATTTTTTTTATTGCATATTCTGAAAATATAATGAAAAATATTAAACCCGGGCATTTCCCTGTTTTGTGCTTGTCTGTCTTAATAATTAATAAAATAAGCAATAAACACAGCACACACTCGCAAAATGAAAACGGCAGACGCATGGAACACCACAAAACACAAAATACGCAAACAGAAATGGCGGCCGAACGTGGACCGTGACCTAAGCCTACGTGTTGATCAATAATCCGGTGCAAGCGCATCAGCGTTTTCAATTTATGACGTAGCAGGGGCAAAGGAATTCTGCTGACGGCGCCCTTTATTTTAAAGTGGTGTAGTTTAAATTTTGGGCAACAGTTTGGTCAATTCATGTAACACAGGGCATTAACAAACCCATAGTTACATTTTCCATACAAAATCAGACTCAATTTCGATATAGTGCAACGACCTTATTGTCGATAATGTTATTGACTAGTTGAGGTTAGAGTGTCATTTTGGCTAAATTCTGTGTTGTTATTTTTTTTCGCCATCCAGTGTTCTACAAAATCTTCGAAACGTTATCCGTTAATACCCTTATAATATCCGACAATTGATTAACATGCAACATAAACAAACATGAGAGGTTATGTTTTAATAGATTGCTTGTTTTTAGTCCACTTCAGTTCGTTCGATATTTGTTCATAAAATAAATGGCTCCAAAGTCACGTGTAATTTATATGTTTGCTCAATGCTCTGATTTCCGATGTAATATCCAAAGACAGCTTATAAAGATCCACCGTGTGGGGAGATTTTTTTAAAAGATAATCGATTAGTCAATATAAAACTTATTAAACATTTTGACAAAAAAAAAATGTATTAAGAAGGTTGCAATTTTCAAAAATATTCTACAAGAACACAAATACTGATTAGCGTTTCGCTGACATCATTCAAAGTTGATTAAAATAAAAATATAGCTATACCTAAAAAAATATTCACTTAAAAAAAACTGCGAATTGTATCCTATAGAAAGTTCAATAATAACAACGGTGAAATAAATTTCGGGGAATAGAAGTTTCTCAAGAAAAATGGCGTGCGTGACATCATAAGTATCCTTTTAGTATTGAGTTAACATCCTTTAATAAATCAGGTTTTACGCACATAAAATAACGATTTCTGTGCCTGGTGGCACCACTCGATTTCGGGCTACGATGGATATTGATATTGTCATTGGATTCAACTGCACGAGAGAATATAATTTACTGATGCATTGTTTTAAATATTTAACTGATCATTATAGAATAAGTTATGTTTTTCAAAATTTATCTTTTTAATAGTGTGTCGAAAATTTGGGAAATTATTGATATTGGTCGAACATTGTTGAGGCTTAGTTTTTTTTCATAAATAAAATTAATAAATTTTCTTCATTTATTAAGCCATGATCGAGATATATTGTTCTTGATATTCAATATTCGTTCTGGTTTTATATTTAGTATGTTTCCTTTTTGGCTGATTGGAAGTAGCCCCTCAACTACCTTTTCTGCTTTTAAATAAACTCGCAAATACCAGTGATGAATGTCAACATTGTATCCGTTATTTTTACAATATTCATTTCCCGCATAAAAACCGACTTCTAAATATCATTTTTATTATTACCAGAAAGGCACAAAAAGCAACAAGAGAATTCCCAACAGATCTCGCGCAACATGGAAATATGGTTATCGATTAAACGCTGGCGGAGGTAAGAGCAAAATAATAAGATTGAAAAGGCACGATGCAGTAAAACTTGGAAATTGATGAAAATAAATCTAATAACCTGTAGCCCCACCGCAGAGTGGTTAAATCTGAAAATTTAACACGGGACTGAGCGCAATTGGAAAATGTAACCAATTATTTAAAAATATTGCAACATGTGTTCAAATACATTGAAGATGTCCTAGGGGAAAAGTATTAGAACTGAAGAATATATTAGCAAAACGAGTGGAAGTTGCGGATGCCTGTTTAACTAACATCTTGCTAGAATAGGGCACGATTCACTTTTATGTGGCGTTATTGAGATTATAGTACAGTACTTAGAAACAAAATATTTGAACAATAAAAGTTTTAAAAATTTTTTTGTCATTACTATACTGTAATGAAGCATTCTTTAAATTCCTGCTCCATTACTAAGATTCCGGATTTACACACGACACCAATGTGCACACGGCCCGCAAACCTACCCGTCTCCCGTCTAGAGGCATGGATTTGCACACGACACTAAACTATACGCAGTTCTACGTCCCCCTGTAAGCGAGGATTCTCGGATATAAAAGCCGGTCACAAATCAACATAAGGCAGAGAGTGGATAATTCTGCCAATCTGTCTACAGCGTGCTGAGCTGGACATATTGCAGTTTTGTGCATCTCCCGACGCAAACACGACGGAACGAATGCAATCTGACCCTGGGAATCCTACAGCGTGTTGAGCTATGACCCCTCGAGTCGTTAGTCATTCCCCGGCGCCGTTTCGCCGCCAAAAACAGAGTGAATGAGCCTGACCTGGAGACCTCCTACAGCGTGTTGAACTGGGAAACTTCTTGAGTCGACGATATTCACACGACGCCCGATGCCACTCCCGTAGCAACAACAAACGTCGCATCGCAATCGTTACACTCTCTCTCTCTCTCTCTCTCTCTCAGATAATAGAAAATGTTGTCCTAAGAACCGTAAAAGATACGGACATATAACCTGTACCTGTATGTTATGTAACCCTGCCTGTTTGACTGGACCCTGATTAATCTCCGAACCAGCTACCCGACAACAAACCATTACAATACTTCCAGTGGATGTGGAAGTAAAAGATGAAAAACAGAAAATAGTGTAATACGTAATAATAAGTTTTTGATGGGTAATTTTGGAGTAAATAGTATAGTTGGCGTAATAGATATAAGATATTTCCTCTTAGTAAATATCAAAAGCGCCGGGTATGCCGACAAAGGAATTAGCCTGCGCGTACAAAGGGTTTTGCATCTTGCGTCTCACCCACCGATCTACTAATGCTACTTCGACTACTATATCTTCTTTAGTTTATATAGGGCTGCATTTACCCCCAAGAGGTGGAAACTACCTCTAATCCGACTATTGCTGATTTATTTTTGAAACGTAGTGTATCTTGGGAGTCGCTGATCACGATTCTGAAGACAAAATTAATAAAATAAGCAAAAAGGATTGGGTATCTAGGTATTGCCATATGCTGCATGAGAGGATTTGAGGAATAACAAATGTTTTCGGTGACGTATTTCTTGGATTATTGAGCTAAAACTGGGGCGCTAGCAAGTCTGATCTTTGTGTGTATTATGATATTTCTGACGATAAATTCTGCTCAACTGGCAAATTGCAAATCTTGTCATCTGTATTCTTCGCCGAATCTCAGATGCGCAGATGCCAGCATTGTCCACAAGGAGTCCAGGGTATACCATCTTGTCTACTACTTCACAGTCACCTATCCTTAATGTCTAGTGGTTATCATTTGCTAGACCTGCAATCAAAATCATTTCGAATTCACCTTAACTACAAATGAGGATATGAGAAAAATAATAAATAAAATAAAATTTAATGCAATCGGTTCTGATGGGCTAAATATCAAATTCATTTTGTATGTACTCAATTTATAACTCACATTATTAATTCATGTATACAGCAAAATATTTTTCCCAATCAATGGGATTGATTCCGTGTTATGCCCTGGCCTAAAAAAAAATAATCCACAAGAATTAAAAGATCTTCAACCAATAAGTATTTTAAGTGTGCTATCTAAAGTTTTTGAAAATATTCTCTATGCTCAGTTATGTTCTTATTGGAAAACCGCTGCCTAAGGAATCACTACTTCCACATCCAAACTTTCTGTCCAACAAAACCGACTTTTTGTCTCTTACAACAAAAATACTACATTTGCACTTCACTATGTGGAAATAATTGTTTATGGAACTTTAATAATATAATATTTGAAATAAATTTCGGTTTCGGTTCCTGTTCATGATATTCTATTTGGATAATGAAAATTTTTTTTGCGTTAGTATAATTTCACTGGATGTGGAAGTAATACGCAGAAAATGGCATGAAAAATATATAAAAAATCATTGTGTGCCGTGGACTACACGATAGAAGAAACGCTTCTGCTTCAAGCATTTTCTTCGGGGAGACCTACTACTCCATACCACACTACTTGAGGTAACCTACTGCGCATCGAGGTAACCCACTTATTATAGAATCAAGAAAAGAATAGAAAATCTATAAACACCGTACAGGTCGCATGATATTCTAATTTGAAATCGTAGAAGCTAGCTATCTCCTCATCTGTCCTTGAAACATTGGTGTCAATTTAGCAACCTGCTAAAATAATCTTGAAAGGCAGGCAGGCTGATGTTCGTTAACCTATAAAACGATACGCCATATCGGTAGTGGGGGTGGGGGTGAATGAAGTAAAAAAATTTTTTTGAGGCCTTAGGTTCTTGTATACACGCTAAACTACAATTTTATTTTTTTCAAACCCTTTAATAATGGGGTGGGGGTAGTAATAGGAGTGGCTAAAGCCAAAATTTTTTTTGAGGACTTAATTTGTTTTATATATACTAAATACCAATTTTACGGACTCTTAATGCTTGATTTACCTATTTACCCCCATTTACCCCAATGTATCTCCCCTTCAACTAAATAAGATCAAAATAAAATCTAGTTCCAGATCCCGTTAAAATACATGTGTGTATCAAATTTTAAGTCAATATCCTAAACGGTTCCGGAGTAATCGTGCGCAGAAGAAAAAGTTACAAACAGACAGTAATACTTTTTTTAATAATACCAGACACTTAATTTAGACTTAAAAATAATCATAACTGCTTAACAGCCTTACTCAAAATAACGGATAGCATATTGAACGCCACTTATAACGGCAATTTAACAGCACTTAGTACCCTGAGGTTGCATAAGGCACTTAAATTCAGACCAGGCGACTTGGTCGATCACTTCACAGGATTCTGGAGCTAATTCAATTTGAATCCATGACTAAACCCACTGACTCAATGCCAACCAAGCATGACTTTGACTGCCCGTTCGATGTGCTGATTGAAAGCCGCCAGGCGAGCAGGTTCGAAGTACTGTGATTGGAGAAAGAGTCACTCACACATCTGGTACACAGATGAAAGTAGGATGGACGAAGGGATTGGTGTGAGCGAAGCGGAGCCTAAATGCAGGCTATCTAAAGTCCTTAGTAACATCCCAACCATCTTCTAGGCAGAAATCTCTGCTATAGATCAGTGTGTCCAGGAATGCCCAAAAAGAGGCACTCGATCTATATACTTTCAGATAGCCAGGCAGCACTAAAGGCTCTTAGGTCCTATACCTTCGGGTCTAAAATTGCCTGGGAATGAAGACAATCCTTGAAGCAACTGGCAAAAAACAACAAGGTTGTGGGTGCCAGGGCATGAGGGAATGAAGGTAATAAATTAGCTGAAAGCCTCGCAAGAAAAGGGGCTCAAGCCCCATTTTTTGGACCCGAACCGTTCTGTGGTTTATCTAAAGGACAAATAACGGAGGAGGTCCAAAAAATGGGAAAAGGAACAAAAGAAGTCCTACTGGAGGAATACTCCAAGCCAAAGACAAGCGAAAAGGTTTATAACCTATTCAACAAAGAATTCCACAAGGCTTCTCGAACTTGAAAAGTCCGACCTAAGGCTGATCACAGGCCTTCTAACTGGCTATTGCTCCTAAAGATATCATCTCAAGAACATGGGCATGGTAGAAGATGATAAATGCAGATATTGTGAAGCCACAACTGAGACTGCAGAACATATACTTTGTGAATGCAAGGTACTAATCCGCATTAGGCCTAGAGCAGGCGGAATTAATGCCTGAAGGCATAGGGAAATTAGCTCCCAGGAAAATCACAAGCTTTGCAAATAGTCCTGGAATCCTGGGCAACAACTAGTTGTGGGGTAATTCACAAAGGACCTTTGAGTTCGAAGTGAAGAAAGGCCAACTCAGGACAAGCGATCTCTTAAACAATCTACATCTACATTATTATTATAATTTTCGTTTTGTTGTAATTCACACTTAAGCCATAATCAGAGCCTGTTGTCTGAAGTCTGTTCTGTAGGTGTATGAGCTCATTCTCGTTTGCTGCAATTAAGGTGGCAGCACCTGCAAGTCTCAAGTTAGAAATCTCACTTCCCCTTGTAACTACTCCACACTGTCAGTTCCCAGCACACGTCGTATAATAATAATAATGATAATAATAATAATGATAATAATAATAATAATAATAATAATTAGTCAATGCTGCGATCTTAGTACCACGTACCCGATCACAGCAGACAAACCAGGAGAACCTGTGAGAAAAAAAAAAAATAATAATAATAATAATAATAATAATAATAATAATAATCGTGGGCTTGTTAGGCTAACCACCTAACAGGCCGAAATCTTCTGGTTCCAGGCAACAGAAGACAGGGCCCCCACAATCGACCCCATTCGGATGGGGGTCACAGGCAAGGTGGTGGGGCCCAACCGGACGGATTGCCTGGCAATGACGACCGCGAGCTACATGGACGCTTCGAGTGGACCGATGAGCTGAGGAATAATCTCCTGCTATGCTACGAAAGCAGTGAGCCCGCGCGAAGGGGATACATGGCGCGAATGCACGCTCTGTGGTGTGCAAGACACCCAGAGCACAGCGCCTTCACGCCGCAAAATCTGCGTGACTATGTATCCCACCTTCGCAGCAGGGGCTACGTGAGAGCTGTTCCTCAGCCGGTAAATGAGGCGGTCGAAGAGCCGCTGAATGAACCGGTTGTGGAGGCAGTTCTAGACGTTCCACCAAGACCAGAGGGCCTCGACACCAGAAGGGGGTTGCACTACATCAAACCCCCCCCAGATCAGAAGACCTAGCCAGAGTGGATGCTGAACTTCGTGAAGCGATACCAGAAGGGGCTGACATCTGGCACATAAATTGTGCCGTATACGCTGCTGCCCAGCGCTTAACTCCGGGTGAGAGGCGGAATACTGCCTCCCCACAGGAGAGAGCGGAGCGGCGTATACAAAAGATGGAAGCCAAGATCCGGTCGGCGAGGCAACACGCATCCCGTATCCAATGTGTGATGGACTATATGGCGGCCAATAGGACTTTCACGCCTAAAGTTAGGCGCATAGCCGCCAATTTAAGACGCGTCCATGACACACTGAATAGGGCAGTGCTGCGAACTACCAAACAGCACTGCATTGATCGGATACGGATGCTAGTGACTTGTAAAAAGTCACTAGTGAGGCGGGCGAGGGGGCTGGCGGAAAACAATCTCTTCCGCAAAAAGCCCTCGCGCTTTTTCGAACCGCCTCAGCGTGTTGTAGAGAATCCGCCGACTGTAGATCAGGTGGAAAACTTCTGGAAAACGCTTTACGGACAGAAGCTCCCACTCAACATAGACACTCCAGCCCTGGCACACTTTGAAGCCTTTTGCCAAAGGTTTCAACAACCAAACGAGGTGTGCCAACCGATAACCCCAGAAGAGGTTCGAAGAGCTCTTGATGGCTCTAAGAACTTTGCTGAGCAGCAAATTCCTTCTTGGGTTGTCGAGGGGTGGACAGTGCTGATCCCGAAGAACGGAGATTTGTCTAACCCAAAAAATTACCGGCCGATAACTTGCTTAAACGCATGCTACAAGTTGTTTACACGCATCTTGTACATGCGGGTGCTCCAAGCAGTTGAACGGGTTTACGAACGGGTATATGAGCAACGAGGGTCAAAGACAGGTGTCGCTGGCTGCAAGGAGAACCTGCTGATCGATAGATGTATCACGCAGGACTCCGTGCAGTATAAGCGTAACCTCTCTATGGCCTGGATCGACTACCGCAAGGCATTTGATATGACATCCCATGAGCTTATTGTCCACTTACTCAGATATCTTGCGGTGCCCGGTCCCGTAGTGAGATGTATCGAAGAACTCATGCCGCTCTGGAGGACTCGCTTTACCATAACATCGGGTAATAGCAGAGTCCAGACAGAGCCGGTATTGTTCAGAAGGGGAGTATTTCAGGGAGATTCCCTAAGCCCCCTTCTGTTTTGCATCTCACTACTACCATTATCCGTTTCGCTTCGAAATACCCGTGGATACAACTGCGGTACCCCCGGCGACAGGAGGCATAAGGTCACCCATCTGTTTTACATGGATGACCTTAAACTTTATGCCTCCGGAGAGAGGGATTTACGCCAGTCCCTCAGGGTGGTACAGGAGTACACGCAGGCTGTCGGCATGGAATTTGGGTTGGACAAGTGTGCACTAGTCCACCTCAAGAGAGGACGATACGGTGACTACGGAGAGGATGCGCAGCTTGTGGACGGAAGCATCTTACATCATCTAGATGCCGGAGAGTCGTACACTTACTTGGGTGTCGAGCAACGCTCCACCCAAGAAGTGAGTGTAGTAAAAAACGCTCTCCGCGGCAAGTATCAGCACCGACTCCGACAGATCTGGTCTTCAGAACTGTCGGGGAAAAACAAGGTGTCTGCTACCAATATGCTTGCCGTTCCGATCCTCCTCTACTCCTTTGGAGTAATTAAATGGAATTAAGAGGAGCTGCGACAACTCGATGTAGGAACCCGAAAAAAGATGCATCTCTATAGGAGTTTGCACCCTAAATCGTCCGTTCCACGGTTATATCTCCCACGACATCGGGGAGGCCGTGGACTCTTGAATTTGGAGAGTCTCCATAACAGGATGGTTCTGGATGGAGCCTGTAAGGCCATAAGGAGTTCGGATCCCCTCCTCTGCATGGTCCGAGACCATGAAAGTGCACGAGTTGGAGCCTTTTTGTTTAAGGCAGCACGCAGAGCCGCCGATGAACTCGGTCTGGTCTTCGACGCTGAGCGGGTTAATCACGACTCTGTCACCGAGTTGGAACCTGCTCGGCAAAAAGCCCAAGTCAAAGCTGCTGAAATTGATTTATTTCTGCAGCTACACTCGGATAAGCCATTGCACGGAGTCTTCTATAAATATATAGAAGACCGCGGCTTATCCGAAAGGCTGACCTTCGCTTTCTTGAGGTCAGCCGGGCTGAAGTCTGAGACCGAGGGATTCATAATGGCGTGCCAGGATGGTGTATTCAACACACTCGTCTATCGAAGTCGTGTCATGGGTATAGAGGTCCCTGATGTCAGCTGCAGAACCTGCCACAGGGCGCCGGAGACATTAATGCATTTGCTGTCGGTTTGTCCAGTATATGCAGTCTCGGCCTATATCCAGAGGCACGACGCAGCATTACGAGTGCTTTATTATCACTTAAGGCACTCGTATGGTATAGACGAGACACCAGTGCTGCCTTACGCTCCGGGGGATATTGAGTCCGTTGTGGGAAATGAGAAGTGTCTAATTTATTGGAACTACTCGTTTCACACCGTCAGGCAAATACAAGCTAATAAGCCTGACATGGTCCTCCTCGACCACTAACTCAAGACAATGTTTGTCGTGGAGTTCTCGGCTCCCGCGGAGAATAACATTGTCTTGAAGGAGGAGGAAAAACGGACGAAATATCGAGATTTGCTCTTTGAGCTCCGCAGGCTTTACCCTGGCCATACTGTTAAGCTAGTGGTCCTGATCATAGGAGCTCTCGGTGGAACGAGACACACACTGCTTTCAGAACTAAAGATCATACCGGCAGAAGGCCATTATCCTCGGCTCATTACGTCTACTCAGGGCACACGATTCTCGGACCCAGTAGTCACTCGTAGTGGCTGCCGGTACTACCAGCTCCCCTCTGTGAGTGTCGGAGCTACAGAGTATAAAGGGTGACTGGCTTTTATATATATATATATAAAATAATAATAATAATAATAATAATAATAATACTTGTGATGTCGGTAGAGGGAATTGTTACTAAGAATTTCCTTAAAAACTTAAAAGAACTCGAACTCTCAAAAAAAATCCTCAATGTGGGGCAGCGCGCCGTACTACTGCAAACAACTCACATTGTTCGAAAATTCCTTGGATGAGAGGAACTGAATTGTTTTCTCAACCATTAAATCAACCCGACCCAATCCTAATACCAATAGGGATAGTAGGAGCAAAAGAAAAGATAATAATAATAAACGAAGCAACAGCTTAGACAATGTGGAAGTAATAAAATAGTTTATCTACTCTTATTAGGTTATATACTAATTAATGAACTGCTTTTGAACAATTAATAGTATCCATAAATAGCGTGAGTTATAATGAGTGAGTTATTATAAATCACTAGGTACAGAGCCAATCACCTTTAACTTCATGCCTAGCCTGTCCAATCGACGTAACGCGCGGCACGAAGGTTGCTCTGTCCGAGATAAATTCTTTTCCGATACGGTGATATATTATTATTGAGGGGAGAAAGGTGATTTATCACGTTTGAATAATTTCGACGTTTTCAAATGAAGTTAAGTAATAATTGTGCCAAAAATGATGAATTCGGTTAGTGAAGATGAACTAAGACAAGTAGCTAATGATATAATACGTAATTTATTACCCGAAAAATCGCAGAACAAATATGAAAGTGTGTATAAAAATTAAATTTTACAGTTAATTTTATTAATAAATAAACTGAGTAATTTAAACAAAATTTTCTAAATTTAATATTTATTGTTATAATCGTAGATAAAGTATAGTATTCAACTTGCGGAAATGGTAATAACTCACTGCGGCTGGTGCTGTAAACTTCATCTGCGTTATTACCTACATTACCGCTCGTTGAATAATATACTATTAGTTTCGTTCACTTTACATTATTATTTGTATCTATTTATATATTTTTTGCAAGCATTTGATGGGTAGTAGCTATAATATCAATGCCTCAAACCAAACATGAACCTTATCCATTATCCATCACAGAGATTAATGTACGAAACTATATTTGTCAATATAATTGAGATCGACGGTAACACTAAAGTGGGTAGAGGTAATCTATAATTCATAATCGCTGCCTTCACATTTTAGATAGATGAGGGAGGTTAAAATGGAGATAACACGTTAAAACGTCTATTTATAGAGTCAAGTAGCAGCGTCTTCGCCTTACTAAGGCAATATCTTGGAATCAAGCTTCCCTTTGTTTCTGTTTGCATTGAAAATTACAGTTTACTTTGTCAGGATTTATGAAAATGTCTTCATTTTCAGCGAAAAATATCCGAGAAGAGGCATGATTCGTTTTCATTTAATGAAGTTCAGAAGTGCGTGGTCGTCGTCCTTTTAATTATAAAATGGGAACTCCTTCCCTCAAACGAGTTGCGAAAATTAAATCGAATTTTATTATCCTCGAAAGTTTCGAAGAGAACCAATTAATAAGGATTTATGTATAGTTTACAAAATTATTATTAAATCTAAAATCTAAAAGGGATTTATTTATAATTCGAATATTCCTCGCAATATTTATCGGTTTTGCTTCATTCGTTCCTTGACATTTCTACTATTATATCCACAAAAACATATTAGGTTTGAGTATCCCTATTATAACGAGTAGAAGTTGCAGTCGGGAGTAACTGACTACGAATACGTACCAATTCACTTTTACGTGGTGACACTGTTATTAAGTACGCAATCAACATTTTTTATTTTTGTTATTGAAATAGGTACTCACAGTCGGAAACAAACTACTGCAACTCTCACTTGTTTCTTATTAGTTTAAAACACTTTCTGGCAACATAATAAAGTAAAACTGTTCTATGCAATGTTGATTTGAATCTGAGAGACACAGTATATATTTTTAGTTCAGTAATATAACGATTTATATCGGACAAAATTCATTTTGAAAATTGGTAGAAATGTTAAGGATAGCGTAAGTATTACCAAACTAAAAAGTTCCCACCCTTAAATAGTGTGCTTCATCCCCTAGGCAGTCGCTTCCACCCCCATTTTGAGGTTTTCTAGATTATCTCGGGAACGGTGCACTTTTTGATAAAACAACCTATATGCAAAACTGTTCCTTATAAAATTCTCTACCAAAAACTTCTCTACAATTTTTTCCTAAAATTAATAGTATCGTGGGAAATAAGGCGCACACATGAAGGGTTGGTTCCAGTTAACACAATAAATTTTAATATTTACTATAATCCATAATTTACTTTAAAGTTCAATGCTTAACGCTAAAACAGTAGCTAATAAACTCCACTTAAAAATATAATAAATGTAGCGCTTCCACCCTCTCAGCCAAAAAAAATATCGCAATTTATAAGAAGCGAGAATATTGTTTATTGTACTTGTTGCCACGCCACCCAGGTAAAGTAATTAGCGTGTTTTTTCACGTGGTGTCCCCTGTATACCTAATCCACTAATTAGTAGAAGGTTACCTGCGTTAATTAATCTTCGTCTTTCATAGATTCGACATTCATGCATGCTTGTCCGTGGCAATGGTAACACATTGTGGAGCAACGTAAGCCTGCTCTTCTGCAACTGCACCTGTTTTCGCACCCTAACTTGCATGAACAAGAAATTAGTATTAAAACAGATTTGGGAGCTGGTTCTTTTGTTGTCATAGTTGGGGTTAATATACCGCCGACTTTCTTTTATCCCCAATCAGTAGCTTCTAGCGTAACGTTTTTCCAGGTTTGAATTTTGTAAAAAACTCTTTATGAGTGTTGCCGGGCAGCGGCAGAAGTTGGTGGTAGTTTTGATAACATTACAGTATTGTTCGCTTTACTAACAAGTTTATTAAAAGACATGAATCTGTATACATCTAGACATTTTTCTGCGGAGGTAGAGTTGTATAAAGCTAGAACAAATCACTCCCCTACGTCTGCAATTTCTTCATGACTAGCTTTTTCATTATTAAAAGTTTGCACGATGTCTTGTAAGTCATCTATAGTGGTTGATATTATTTCTTTATCAATATATTTTCTATAATTAAATGAAAATAAGATTTTGCTATATGTATATATATATATTAAGCTTTTTTAATTAGATCTTCTTTTTAACATTTTATTTTTAAGATACATATCAAAATGATATTATATTATCTTCTTTTAGTTTCTCTTGAATCTCTGGTTATCGGAAATTTCACTTTTTGCGACAGGTATTGGGTGATAAGCACGGACCAAATCTATTTTTGAAAAGGTAACACAATCATATAATTGTGAATTGAAGCCGTAAAGATGCGGGATAGTAACTGAATTGAGTCGACGATAGTCTCCGCAAGGTCTCCAGTCATTTTTTTCTTTCTAGCTACCATGTGTAATGGTGAGAATATTGAAGAAGAAGAAGGTACACAAATGCCTAATTCTACCATAGCATTGCATTCGTTCTGAGCTATCTTAAATTTAACATTATCTAATCTAAGTGGACGGGAGAAAGGTAAATGACCTTCTGTTATAATATGATGCACTACGGAATGTTTAACGGGCAAATTGTAATTTAGCGAACTTATCAAGCTTGGAAATTCTAATAGTAATGCAGTGTATTCATTTGCTAAGGTAAATAATTTCGGAGAATATAAGGGACCATTATTAGAAAATAAATATGTTGATAAACTAGTCATATTATCGATTAAACTTTTATGTTTCAAATCAACAACTAAACCAAAATGCGTTAAAATATCGGCCCCAATAATAGGGACATCAATGTCTGCCATGTTAAAAACTAAAGGAAATAACCTACGTAAGTTTAAATCGATTTTCAAAAATTTCTTCCCGAATGTATTTATAATAGATCCATTAGCGGCTGTCAGTACAATACCAGGGTTCTTCTTAATATCTGTAAAAAGATTCCGAGGTACTATCGATAAATCAGCGCCTGTGTCAATGAGAAAATTTAAGTTATTTGAATTATCAAATATAAAAAGACGACGTTATTATTTGAAATATTAACGTCAGCTGTCAAAATATTATTAACATTTAGTCATCTTTGATTGTCGACTTTGACGTCTTTGGCAAAAGTGCACCAGTCTCCAAGACATTTAAATGCTTTACGACCATAAAGTTGATGGTAATAGCAAACTTTGGCATTAGAAGGATTATATCTAACGCGGGTATTATTTCGACTACTAGAACGGGGTCTTGAGCCAATGGGATTTCCCGAGTCGAGGCGACTTTTACAATTATTGCAAAAAGTGCTAGAAACTGTAGGAGTAGCAGAAGTTATTGAAGAAACTTTAGACTCTATAGTATGCAATTGGGACGAAAAAATTTCTTGTTTGTGCAACACTTGATTCAACGTATCTTGAAAGGTTGTAATCAAATTTGACGTAGACACTGTGGGATTAACATTACAAATTGAATTAGAGGCAAGGGAATTTATGGAATTTTGACACGACTCCATATACGATCAGCAATGTCGATTAATTCTTTAATCTCAGTTTTTTCGGATGCGGTGATTGCAATGAAGAGAGTTTTAGGCAATCGCCGTTTCCATAATTTGACTAGGAGCTCCTGGCTCACCACATGGGATCCTCTGACAATTGATAGCATTGACCGGTAAAAATCGGACGGTTTGAGGTCCCCCATCTGGGAACCAGAGAGCAAGTCTTCTAATCGCTTTTCCTCGCTTGAGGTCAAACGAGAAATAAGAATAGTTTTTAAGTTATCGTACAAATCTCTTTCGGGTTGATTAGTGACAACGTCATAAACCGTTTTAATAATTTCCGGGTGCAAACTGGCAATGACATAATCGTACTTTTTCCGATCGTTAACGATCCTGTGAATAGAAAATTGCAATTCTATTTGAGTGAACCATATTTCCGGTTTGTTTAATAGTATACGTATTCGTAACATAATTACTGTTCGGTATCACTGTATCTGATGTGGCTGGTTGATCGTTTAACAAAATATCATCAATTGTAGGAGATGCTATCGATAACTGATTGACTTATTCTCTTTAATGACAAGGGTAAATGAGTAAACAATTTATTTACCACTTGAGAAAATGTAAAGAAAAACTGGAAAAATCTTAGGATTTTAGTTTCTAAGAATTTTTGCCAAAAAAAGGACTTCTAAAGGACAGATATATATTTGGTAACTGCAATTCCAATTTCTGCTTCCATCGTCAAATAATTAAGATTTGTATTCTTCTAAAAGTATAAAATATACCAAAAAAGCCGGGTGCCGGGGTCGTATATCGGGGTCACCAAAATTATAGTGGTTGATATTATTTCTTTATCAACATTTTCTGTAATTAAATAGAAATAAGATTTTGCTATATGTATATATATTAAGCTTTTTTAATTAGATCTTCTTTTTAACGTTTTATTTTTATGATATGTTTGTATATTCAAAAATGATATTATATTATTTTCTTTTTGTTTCTCTTGAATCCCGGGTTACCGGAAATCTTATTCAAAAGTAAGTAAACTGCCACATCATCCCTTTTATTAAGCACATTAATTGCATTAACCTTGTCTTTGGAAATAAACGCTGAGGTTGTGTCACAACTGCTAATGGTGTGTGCAAATAATATTGTTTCTTTACATTTAAAAAAAAAGTTGAGAATTGTAAATCTCGGGAACTGTAAATCCTTTTGCCTTGTTTTTGAATAATAATAATACAAATAACCATCGATCACCACAGTTATTCTATTACCAAAAATTTTTTCTTATGTAACTAACATAAGCGTTGTAAATGTTATTAAATTCTCCTCTTCTTGGGCATATTTCGCGGCGAAGCAAGTATCTTACATCAATCACATACTATTCTCGAAAATATGATCTCATTCTGGAACAGTCTTAATAGTTATTATTATTATTATTTTCTATATTTTTTATATTTTTAAGTGGAGTTTAGTAGCTACTGCTTTAGCTTTAAGCATTGAAGTTTAAAGTAGATTATAGTAAAGATTACAATTTATTGTGTTAACTGGAACCAACCCTTATGTGTGCGCCTTATTTCCCACGGTACTATTAATTTTGGGAAAAAAAATATGGAGATATTTTTGATAAAGTATTTCGTAAGGAATAATTTTGTATACAGGTATTTTTATCAAAAAGTGCACCGTTCCCGAGATAATCTAGAAAACCTGGAAATGGATGAAGCACACTATTTAGGCGTGGGAACTTTTCTAATTCTTATGCTATCCTTAACATTCCTACCAAACTTCAAAACTTTATGAATTTTGTCCGATATATTAAAATATTAGCTGTTATTTTACTGAACTATTTGTAGTTACGATATCTTGAAAATCCTCGTATTTTATTTTAAGTAACCACGCTGTACATTTTCCAATTCACAAACAATATATAGGTCTCGTTCCTTGACAATATTGCCAACCACACTGTAAGTACTATTTTCCCCCGTAGTTTTTTTAATTAATCTTTTAAGGAGAACACTCTGTATATTCTCACTAAAAGTATAGCAGGTTTCTTCTTTGACAGTTGTCTTAGCCATATATCAACAGCGTCAACTGCCTACCAATTTTTGTTTTCATTAAATAGACAGATAGACAAACATACTGATAGCATCGAAAGGCTGATACCAAAACAAATCTTAAGGCCTTTGATTCTTGCACACAGACTAAAGCACTTTTTTTTTAACTTAATAAATAAATAAATAAATAATACTTTATTAATCCAATTGATCAAACAATGTTGATATAGGACAGGTCAAAAAGAAAATACATTAATAAATAATCATTTACACATAATAATTTTTTTTTTTGTGTGTAATTTAAAAAGCTAAATATTCATCTACGCTATAAAAGGCATTAGTGAGCAACATGTTTCTAACAGTGGATATAAATTTCTTTAAAGTACAACATTTTATGCTTATATCTAATTTATTATATAGAACCGTACCGACATAGTAAGGATTAGATTTATAAAGTTCTAATCTGTGAAGTGAGTGCTGCAAATTTTCTCCATGTCGTGTATTATATTCATGTGATATATTCTGAAACGTGAATGTGTTCAAATTTTTTTTGACAAAAGTTAAAATTTCAAGGATATACAAACACGGTAAAGTTAAAATTTTTTGAGAAATAAAGGTCTGTTTACAAGATTCACGATACTGCAATCCATACATAGAACGTAAGGCTCTTTTCTGCAGCACAAATACACGACTAGCTGTACTAGCATTACCCCAGCAAATCACTCCGTACCTAATTGTTGACTCAAAATTTGAATAATAAAATATTTTCACTACATTTTTGCTTGTAATTTGTGATAATCTTTTTAAGGCAAAACAAATACTTGAACACTTCTTGCATACATAATCTATATGAGATTTCCAGTTTAGTGACATATCTACATAAATACCTAGAAGCTTAAAATCTTTTACTTGTTCAATTGTTTTATGCTGAAGTTTAATTAGTGGACTAGATATATAATTGGCGCCAACAGGATGAAACTGCATTGAAAACGTTTTTTCCTGATTCATTGCCAGGTTGTTTGAACTAAGATAATTGAAGAGGGAAATCAAATTATCCTGCAGAAGTTCAGACATTATATATACATCTTGATTGCATGATAGAAGAGTCATATCATCAGCAAAAGCACAGTGAAAAGTGGAAATAAAGTCTTCTATATCATTAATATATAAGAGAAATGGGAGTGGGCCCAAAACACTGCCTTGGGGAACTCCAATATTAACATTCATATCCTGTGATCGCTTGCCACAATATTCAACAAATTGCTTTCTGTTCGTCAGATAGGATCGTAATATCTTATTGCACTGACCACGCAATCCATAACACTCCACTTTTTTGAGTAGAGTATCATGGTCTACGCAATCAAATGCCTTCGACAAATCAACAAATAAGGCCATGACTTTGTTACCCTCGTCAAATTTTTGTAAATATGATTTAAAAAACTTAGTACAGCAGATATTGTAGAGCGGTTTCCTCTAAATCCATGCTGATTTGGTGATAATAAATTATTAGATTCTAAAAATAATGTTATTCTGTTTGCAAGTAGTTTTTCGATTATTTTAGAAAAAACTGATAACAGAGAAATGGGACGGTAATTACAAATTTGTTTGGAATCTCCTTTCTTAAAAAGACATATTACTTTCGATATTTTAAGCAAGTCTGGAAAATAACCTTCAGCAAAGCAATGATTTATAATATTACATAAGGGTTTTGCAAGAAATTTGGCACATTGTTTAATAATTTTTATAGAAAAATTGTCATGTCCAGTTGAGTTTGAATTTTTCAGATTATTTATTACATTAATAATTTCAGACTCAGTAACATCATGCAGGACAATTGATTCATCAACAATACTTAGCATATTATGATTATTAACGTTTTGTTGATTAGAATTTATAATAGATTTAGGGAGGTTTATAAAATATGAATTAAATTCATTGGCAATGAGAATGTTATCGTCTGTTTCTACATTATTTATTATCATGGTGGATGTGTCCTTTTTTATTTGCTTATTTGATCCTTTAATAGATGTATTAATAATATTCCAGACAGTTTTTGTTTTATTTTCAGAATTCAGTACGATATTATCAAAATACATTTTCTTTGCATGCCTTATGACACGGTTATAAACGGTTTTGTAATTTAAGTAGTAGTTTTTTTCAATTATACCTAATTTTTGCAATTTAAATAAATCCTTTAAATGTTTAGATGAAATTTTTATTCCTGTTGTCAACCAATTTTTATTGTCGGGTGAATGATTAAAATTTTTTGTTACTATTTTAAAGCTCACATCATAATAGTATAATAGTGTTTCATAAAAAAGTTTGAATTTGTTTTCTATATTATTTTCAATAAGAACATTATACCATGTTTCAGTTTTGAGATAGTCAATAAACTGGAAAATATTTTTTTTTAGAGAAGGATCTGTATTTGTAAGGCTCAGAATTTTTGCTAGTAATACAGTTAAAAGTTATCTGTTGAGCAGAGTGATCTGAAAGGCCAGTCTGAATTACACTTTTTCCAACTAGATCATCATTGAAATTTGTAAAAATATAGTCAATGGCAGTACTACTTTTATTACTGAATCGGGTAGGTTCATCAAAAAAAGAACTAACAAGATCAATAAGTTCAGCAGTTTCGTTGTTCTTATTTAGGTAATTTATATTGATATCGCCACATATTATTATTTTAAAACACTGATTTTTGCTAAATAATAAATTTAAACATTTTTCAAATTGCAAAAGAAAAGTAGCAATATCAGAATTTGGAGCTCTGTATAAACATAATATGTAGTAAATTACCTTATTTACATTTAATTTTATAGCTGCGCATTCCAGTTCGATAGTAGACCTCGTACAAGTCGGAGCGTTTACTAATAAGTGCGTTACATAAGTGAATTAGTGAATTTAGTAGTGTTAAGTTTAATTATTAGTGGTTCAGTTTACTTATTAAACAAAGTGTTTATTAAAAAAAAACTACAGGCATAGACTAAAATAAATTAACTATGAGTGTCTTTAAGGGGGGTAACCCCCCCAATGAAACTAACCAGTTAATAACTATGGAAGTGTGCGAATCTCTGGAAAATATACAAGAAGAGGGCAACACGAGTTCAAAAGATATCCAATATACACAAGAACAGGATAGTAGTCTAAAACAAAAACAAAATCGACATAATGTAGTAAGTAATCTTATTCATAATTTTGGACAAAAGGAAAATAACCGTGAAGTATCCGATGATAATTCAACGATACCTCCGGCACAAAAACGAGCAGAGCGACCAATTTATATATACAGACAAACCGATACCGGACCATTTCATGTTTACGTTGAAAATAATATATCAGATTTTAATGGAAAATTAAATCCAGTGAAGGTAGGTGATATTGTTTTAAAAGTAGTACCAGAAATTGACAATAAAATAAAAACAATTGAATCAATTGGAAAGAATAGAGTACGAATTGTATTTAAAACCTCTGAATCGGCTAATAAATTGATCAAAGCTCAGTCCTTTTTAAGAGTTTATAATTTAGACATTTATGTACCGAAATTTATACTACATAGACAGGGGGTTTTTCGAATAGATGCCGAATATTCTGTTGACTATCTTAAAGAAAAAATCAAACCGTACGATTTACATTGCAAATTTGAAGTAGAATCAATACGACGCATTCATAAAAAAATCATGGAAAATAACGAAGCTAAATATATACCCACGAAAACAGTAGTTGTTACATTTAAAGCACAAGAATTACCTAAATATATTTCGATCAATCATGTCATATTTAATGTTGAACCGTATGTACAAAAAGTCATTTTGTGCCATAATTGTTTTCGATATGGTCACATGGGTAGCCAATGTAAAAGTAAAGCCAGGTGCGTTAAGTGCGGAGACAATCACAACTCTGAAACCTGTACAAAATTTCTAGATGAACCGGAATGTCTTCATTGCAAAGGAAAACATTTTGCTAATCAAATTAAAGAATGTCAAGAATTTAAACGACAGAAAGAGATTAAAAAATATATGTCACACTCAAATTCGTCTTATAAGGATGCTGAGAAAAATGTCCCAAAAATGACATACGCCTCTATTCTTTCCAATGAACACAATCATAACGTAGATATAACCCCTTTATTATATAACAACAGTAATTCACATCAAAGAACAACAAACCGCTTTACACAGATAACAACCACTCCAAGGAAAAAAACACGACCCAATACACCAGATATCACAGAAACACAAAGAAATCTAATAATATCACCACTCAACCTTCCTCAAACTTCTGGTGGAATTTTCAACAGTCCCACATATAATTCAAATCTACACAATAAATCAGAACAAACACACACTACCCAAAAAGAAAATGAACTCCCTGTACAAAAAATTTTAGAATTGGTTATTTTCGTAATTGATATTATTAAACAAAATAATTTTAAAGAATTAGAAGAAGCTGAAATATTTAGTATTATAAAAGATCGTCTTAAAACAAATTAATTAATGTTTACATTCACTTAAACATAAATACTTTTATTTGATGTGTTATGGACAAAAAAAATATATATCTCATTTTTCTCTAAATATAAAAGAAGGCGGTTTAAAAATTTGCCAATGGAATTGTCGCTCTGCAGTAGCAAATAAAGGTAATTTAGAAAATTTACTGTCCACTAATAACATCAACATTGCCTTACTGTCGGAAACATGGTTTAAACCCAATGTATATACCAACTTTCATAATTTTAATAATGTTCACAAGGACCGTGCAGACGGAAAGGGAGGCGTTGCAATCCTCGTCCAAAAACAAATAAAATACTCGGAAATAGTATTACCTACAATCAACAACTGTATGCAAGTCTGCATTACGATAGATCTGGATAAAAATAGTAAGCTGACATTGGTATCATTATATATCCCACCGCAATCAAAAATCAATCCAAATGATTGGAATTCCTTTTTTAACTGTATACCAAAACCTTTTATTGTAGGTGGAGATTTTAACGCCCACCATATTGCGTGGGGTTGTGATTATAGTGATACTTATGGAAAAACATTATTAGATTCATTAGATAATAACAATTTAACAATTCTAAATGACGGTAGTCCAACATATATAGGTAACTATTTTAGACAGAAAAGTGCTATAGATTTAACAATATGTACTCCTCAAGTGTACCACAATTTAGAATGGTCTACCTTATCAGATCCTTGTGGTTCGGATCATCTTCCGATTTTAATTAATTGTCAATTAGTTCCAAACTGGATTGTGTTTAAAAATCAAAGAAAGTGGAATATAAAAAAAGCTAATTGGGACTCTTACTCTCTTGAGTGTTTAAATAATATAAGAAATGATGTAGTAAACTACGAAAATCTTACAAATGTTATCAACCAGTCTGCTGAGAAATCCATACCTCGATATAACAATACAGAAAATACCAAAAAAAATAAAGGAAAACCGTGGTGGAATGACAAATGTGAAAATGCCGTTAAACATAGAAAATATTGCTTTTTACAATATAAGAATAACCCTAATATAGCAAATATAACTACTTATAAAAAATCTGATGCTATCGCTAAAAGAATAATAAAAGAAACCAAAAGAGAAAGCTGGCGTTCTTATTGTTCAAGTTTAAATAAGAATGTCCCAATAAAACACATATGGCAACAACTTAACCGTTTTAAAAATCGACCTCAAAAAAACACCGTACTCATAGATTCCTCAGCAGAATGGTTGGAAAACTTTCACTGTAAATTAGCCCCCCCAACTGTAACTCCACAACGCCCTCTTCTGGACAGCATAGACCAACCAAACGTTTTGTCAAATCCATTCACTCTTAAAGAACTAGACAGAGCTCTAAAACAAAATAACAACACGGCTCCTGGTAAAGATAACATTCACTATTCGATGCTTTCCAATTTACCTAGATCAGCTAAAATCACCCTCCTAAATATATTCAACGACATATATTTGAACGATGTTCAAATCCCAAAAGACTGGTATGAATACATTATTGTACCTATCCTGAAGGCTAACAAACCGGAAGACAGCTGTAACTCATACCGACCAATTGCATTGGCTTCTTGCGTATTAAAAACATACGAGAGATTAATAAAGAATCGTTTAGAATATTGGTTAGAAAGTAAGAATATACTTCCGAAATCGCAGTTTGGATTCAGAAAAGGCTGTTCGACTCAAGAAAATTTAGCTAGTTTAATTTCGGACATTCAGTTGGGATTCACAAAGAACGAGTCAACCAGTGTGGTTTTCCTAGATGTCACCGGGGCATATGATAACGTCAACCTTAATATACTCGCAGAAAAAATGAAGCAAATTGGACTACCCAACAAGCTAATTTTGCACATCCATAAGCTCTATTGCACTAGATGTATTTTCATAAAAACCCATGACGAACTGATTGGACCAAGGCAGACATCAACAGGCCTACCTCAAGGAAGTATTTTAAGCCCTTTGTTATACATAATATATTCATATGACTTCGAACTGTTATTTACCAATACCAATATTAAAGTATATCAGTTTGCCGATGATTATGCAATTAGAGCTCAGGGCAATGACATCAACTATTGCAATAGAAATCTAGCAAATGCCATTAGAAAAGCAGAAATATGGTTTGAGAACAATGGATCTCCAATCTCCGAAGAAAAATCATCAATATGTACATTTACAAGAACAAAATTTCAACCGCCCAACACTATCAGAATATCTAATCTCGAAATTAAATATAAAACTTCAGTTAAATATCTAGGAGTCATTTTAGACAAGAAACTGAACTGGAAAGAACATATAAATTATATCTGCAAAAGAAGTGAAAATGCACTTAATATTTTACGAGTATTTAGTCACCAAAAATGGGGAGCTGACCCCAACATATGTCTCACTTTCTATCGTTCTCTAGTAAGATCTATCTTCGATTACGCTTGTGTCTTTTACGGATCAGCAGCAAAAGTTCACCTTCAAAAAATTGAACAAATTAAAAACAAAAGTCTCAGACTGTGTGTTGGATTTCTTCAAAGCACCCCCTTGAACATCCTAGAATCCGAATGCGCTGAACCTCCTTTACACCTCAGAAGGCAAAAATTAAGCGATAACCTACTACTGAAAATCTACAGCAGGAATAAGGATGTTGTTGAAAATATACACAAATTAACCATACTGGGCCACACAGCAAAGTACTGGGAAAAGAAAAAATTGCCGTTATTAGTGGAAAGCTATACATGGATATCTCAATTTAAAGAAGAAATACATCAGTCGGACATTCTTCCTTGTTTCACACCAGAATATTCAAATTATGAAAAATTACCCAGAACATCATTCATAGATCTTCAAGATAACGTACTGTTAAACAACATAATATTTAAATCAAAACTAAACACTAACTGGACCAACTACGAGTATATATTCACCGACGGCTCACTCAAAAACAACAAAACCGGCTGTGCTGTTTACCATGAAAACGAAAATATATCTAAAAAGTACCTCTTACCAACCAACTCGTCTATTTACACAGCAGAACTAGTAGCAATCAAGGAGGCAATTAAATATTGCTCAGAATATGAGAAGAACAATAAATTTGTTATATTCACAGACAGTAAGAGTGCGGCGATGAAAATACAGAATTGTAACCCAAGGTCTGACGCAAACTATATAATAATTGATATTATAAAATATTACAACCAATTAGTACAACGAGACAAGACCCTTGAACTAACATGGATAAAGGGACACGCAGGTATTACACAAAATGAATATGTTGACAAGTTAGCAAAGGAAGCAACTGAAACTGGTAACATCATCCCTAACTTTAAAATTCCCAGCACAGATATTAATAGGCTGATAAAGGAACGACTTAGAGAAAATTGGCAGCAGCACTATCTAAATTACCCAGCAGGAGAAAACTACAAAAAACTTCAGACAAAAATTAAAATCAGACATCCTTGGTTTAATGGTGAAATTAATCGAAATTTCGTAAGAGTAATGTGTCGAATTAGAAGTTCACATTGTCTTTACCCTCAATACAAATACAAACTGAATCTCAAAGAAGATCCGTACTGCACCTGTGGAGAAGAAGGCAATTTACAACATTGCTTGATGGAATGTCCTTTAAAGTTCCAGGAAATAAGTGAAATGTTTTTTAAACTTGCCCGCAACAATATTTCACTACCTACAAATCTCCCCAACTTATTAGCATTAGAAAACAAATATGTGTATAAAATACTTTATGAATTTATAATAAAAAACAAAATAGAGCTGTAAACCAGTTAGGTAAAAGTATATAAGTAAGTATGTGTATATATGTGAATATATACGTATGTATGTATATAGTGTATATATTATATTTTAGGATAGTAATTGTCGTAGGTGTTTTGAAAAAAAAAAAATAAAATAAAATAAAATAAAAAAAGGGAAATATTAGCATAATAGAAGTATAAAGAAGGCACAAAAAAAACAAAAAAAAAAAACAAAAAAAAACAAAAAAAGGGAATATACTAATAGGTAATAACTGTGGCCATGAAGGGTAATTAAAAAATAAAGAAATAAAAATATTAAAAAAAAAAAAAAAGTTTAAACAAAAAAATATTTATATGTGTATATGTATGTAGATTTGTGTATATATATGTATGTATCTGAACAAATATTCTGTAACAAATGTTTGAAAACAATTCAGTTTATACTTGATAATTATTATTTGATTGGAATTTTTAAATGAAAATGTATATTAATTTTTTTTATTACATATTTTAATAGGTGTAATTTTTATTCCACTCTCTCTTGATTATTTTTAACAATCCGTTGAATAGACAACAAATGTCTGGCTATTTGGTTTATGACCAGTGCCATTTAACATAACACACACACATAACACACACACAGCTGCGCATTCAAACGTTTTATCAAGACTTAAACTAACTACATTAGATATTTCCATTGCATTGAATGTATTTTTAACTATTATAAGTACACCACCATGTATAAATGATTTTCTACAGTAATAACTTTTTACCCTATATCCCGGAAAATTGATGAAATTTATTTCATTTTCTTGAATCCAACTTTCTGATACACACAGTATATCAATGTTCTCAGTAAACAGAAAAACTTCAATGTTTTCGATTTTATTTTTTAAGCATTGGACATTATGATGCACGATATTTATCACATCTTTTTGATTACAGCTTGGTTTTTCGACTTCCCAAAGTAGTTGCTATTCACTTGTGACACATTCTAAAGTTCGTTGTTTTACTGCGTCCGAACTTGCGGTTCCTCTCGTACTGAGCAGATTACTAATCGCAACGACGAGTCATCAGTAGCGTCAAACTAACCTGTCTCACGGCGTACAGTGGGCCATTTGCAACTTCTAGGTGGACAAAATTCTACAATTTTCTAAATGAGCTTAAAATAATTGTTAGAAGACCGAAAAAATAGTGAAAAAATTCTAGGCATTAAGGGGGTGGTTTTTGAGGGTTGAAAAATAAATTTGCTTCTAGAATGCCGAAACTCCATGAGTATGATAAAATGATATCTGTGAATATATAAAAAAATAGTTAAAAAATTATAAATCGTAGAGGGGTTGTTTTTGAGGGGATTGAAAGATAAATATTATTTTAAAATTCTGAAACTTTGTGGACATGATAATATTATATCCGCGAGTTCGCTAAAAATAGTAAAAAAAATCTAAACAATAAGGGGTTGGATTTAAGAGGATTGAAAAATAAAACTTTAATAACTATGTAAGAAAGTTTCAAAAAATTTTGTTGTAAATGTTTTAATTTTTTAACATCACTTCACATCACACATCATTTTTTGACTCTGGCTGTTCCAGGGTTATTATCTTCATCTTTTAATGTTTCATAAAGTTCTCTTTTTGACACAGTAAGAAGTATCCCTGTAAAAACACAATAATCTCTCTAAAGCACAACTGGACGCATATAAATGTTACATACATAAAAGCTACAAGAATTGTATAATAAAATAAAATGAAAAACAACATACAAAAATGTACAAAAGTATTGGCATTCTAATGAAATTCATACTTCGAATAAATTCCACTCATTTCTTAACGCAAGTTTGATCTGATGTTATTTATAATTTTCAACTAATTTTTTTGTATTCACAGATATACTCTCAGAGTTTCGGCATTCTAGAAGCAAATTTATTTTTCAACCCCTCAAAAACCACCCCCCGAATGTCTAGAATTTTTTCACTATTTTTCCGGTCTTCTAACGACCATTTTAAGCTCATTTAGAAATTTGTAGAATTTTGTCCATCTAGAAGTTGCAAATGGCCCACTGTGCGGGGGTAGGAGAGGTTGACTCATTGGCTTTTTGACTGGTTTCAAGAAGATCCCAGTTTTTTATTATAATGTCACCACAGATCCAGTCATGGTGATTGCCTGAAAAAATATTTTTGTTGCGGCTACATCGCTTCCATCTATCATTCACCATAATACAGAAAGAGCGCATTTTTTTTTGAGTTCGTTCTCCGTTTCTTGTCAGCAATGGGATAATTGCAGAATTGTCTTTACAGCTTTTAGCAGCTCATCCTCAGTTTTTATCACTGGTAAATAGTAGTCTTCTTGAAAGAACTAGTTGTTGACCTGCAAAAAAAAATCTCCAAGTTAAACTCGCACGAATTTGCACTTCAAATCAATGCCTGTAAGTACTAAAGAACTACACTTTACAACAAAGTAATGAAACTGGGATAGACACGCATAGCAAAAAAGTTGCAGGCTAATAAATACACGACTTTAATAAAAATAAAGTATTTTTTTGTCGTATTTTATTTAGCTTCTCTGGCATTTATATAATTGCAATAATTTCCAAATAAATTATAATATTAAGTACATACCTTTGTCAACCATATCGGATAAAATTCACAATAATAAACTTTGAAATTACGCTGTACACAATTATTACAAAGGCAAGCGCACGGACGACTGATTAACCTGCGAAATAGTACGTAAATACCGGTCGGTTTGTCAGTCTCTACCACCCAAGTGGGTAGTAATAATTTTTTTATCGCGGCGGTTTATTGCTTTCTGGAATGTTGGCAGTAGTTATATAAAGGAATAATAATAATTTTTACAAGTCGAATTTTTGGAATATTGGCGCGCTAGAATCCAATTCTGGCCCACTGTGCGGTGGTCTAAACCCAGCTCACCTTCCCTATTAGCGTTCCAGAGTAACCGTGTGCCCAAAAATAAGCTACAGATTGACAGACCGACAGATAGAAATTTCTCTCTTGCTCAAACTTAAAATCTCGACGTTTCATGACATTTTAAGCCTATTTGTACAAAGAAAATTTTACCGTTATTATACTTCGACGATGCTCACTGGCACGAATAGGGTTCGAAAGGTCGGACTTGACATTTGGTACAAAAAGCCGAACAGCATTCGTTCGCCATAAAAAAATAACTAAAACACAAAATCAGTCTTTTAATAGTTTCATTAAACTTGATTAATTTAAAAGTATATTTGTTACATAGGAAGAGAAAAAGTGATCGCAGAACAATAAAATGTATCTATAGAAAAGAAACTAAAAACGAAAAAATCACGTTTTAGAGCCTTAGGCAAAAAGCCAAACAAAAACCGGATGCCGGACATGTTAATTTTTAGCCGGACGAAACCGTAAAAAGCCAAACATGTGCGACTAAAGCTGGACGCCTGGCAACCCTAGGCACCAATCGTACTTTTTTCGTTCAAAATTATCTAGAGCACTTGTTTCGCAACCGATTGGGATACATTTATTTTTAAAATACTCGTTATTTAATTTTTCCAAAAAACGTAAGAGAGCCGATTTTTGAATCATGTTAACCAAAATTATTGAACTTAGCCAAAATGGCCATTTGTTATTTAAATCTTAAAATTTACAAAAGAAAGCTTTTTTCTTATCCAATTTACATAAATCTTGTTACCGGGGGGGTTTTTGAGGTGGCTGATTACGAATTTTTGATATCCAAATTGTCATAAACCAATCTGCAAGATGGCGGAATAAATGAGCTATAAAATGCTAAAAAATGATGAAAAATAAAAAAAAAAATTGTTAAAGTTTATGTCGAGTAGTTTTGAATATTTCTGATAAGTACTTTTAAGTTAGAATAGACTAAATTTTAAGTCCCAGGAAGAAATTCGAGATGGCGTATCCAATATGGCGACAATAAGATGATAAAATTAACTTAAAAATAAATTAAATGCATTAAACTAAATAGGCTATTCTTAAGAATTATTAAAAAATTTATAAAACAACAAATTTTCTGAAATTTTCAAATATATCCAATATGGCTGTCATACATTAATTACGAACATAACCTTACGTAAGTCATCAATATTTCTTTTTTTTGTCTCATAATAATGTAATAAATACCTAACACCAACAACTTCAAAATAAAAACATTAAATCTAACATAACCTACGGCAAGAGTTTAACACCATGAACTTGGTGCAAACATTTTTATATGGAAGATACTTATTATATATCAATCTCCATCTTTTACATTAAAATTTCTAGAATCAGCTTATCAAATTTTATTAAATTAAGGTTATTTTAAGTTTAGCGTTCTTGGTGTAAAGTTAGGATTAGCATTAGAATAAGATTAGGGTCCTTGGTTTAAAATTCTTGTATTAAATTATGTTAAATTTAGAGTTCTTCGTATAAACTTCATATGTTAGGTAATGTTTGGTTTATAGATCTTAGTTTAAAGTTATAAAAATCTTTGCGCCCTGACCTAGAGCCAACCCTGATTTTGACGTCACAGAGATAAATCTTCCGAACCTTGTTGTTATCAGATAACCTTAGTAACAGTTTGCTCAAAAATTATAATATAGTATATTTTACAAAAAAATTACAGATTATACGCGCTGGCGATCACTCTGTATGACGGATAAGCCCCAATTTCACTAAGAAGTACTCTACCATGCTATTTTATGAAAGTTCCGAATTTGAAATAAAAATTTTAAGTCTAACAAAAGTTATCGTGTTTAACAGGTATTTGCATTCTGTAGCGCTTGTCTGCAGCTATCATTCGTTTTATAATAGTCTTATTAAAAACACTTCGATAACATTTTAAAATTGATACATCTCTTAATCCACGTACGTTCCTTCGAACCTGAGAGACACACTATGTATCTATGCAGTTTTAGTATCTTGTATATCTTTATATTTTAGTGTGCTGAATTAAAAATCTTAGTAACATTTTGTTCTAAAATTACAATATAACAGATTATATAAAACATGATAGTTTACACGCTTCTGGCGATCGCTTTGTATGACGGATATGGCCCAATTTAAAGATTAATTATTGTACCATGGTTTCACTTTCCTCTACTTTTTATCATCTTTGAAAAAATCTCTTGTTAGCTTGCGCTACAAAAAATATTTTTTGAGATTTGTAAACAACCCTGCTTTTAAGTTTTTTTCTGAATGGTATTGAAACCTCTGGTGCGACGATGCCTCTGAAGTAGTATCCACAAACACCAAAACACTTGAGCACTACCCTCGAACAGTAATTAAATTGAATAAGTGTTGTTCAAGTGTGTCGATGTTTGAGGAAACTAGAATAATTATTTCCCTTTGCTTCTAAGAACATTTCTTAAAAATTTCCGTGAGTGAGAGTTATTTCCGAAGTAAAAATCTAATTCCAATCTACTAAATTTCAAAAGTTTAACGTAACAAATGTCATTATCTAGACGTTATCTGCTTTGGTCTTCGCCGTTTGGCTCACGCAAAAGAATTAATACTGAAACTAGCATTTCCATCAACGAGGTAACAAAAAATAATGACTACATTTTCAGAAATTATTCAGTATTGATCCGAAGATAATTACATAAAACCATGCAATCACTTCAATTCCCCGGCAGCCTTTCAGCTCATCCATGGTTTTTTGAAACAAAGGGACATACAACTGATCTCAAAAAGCTCAATCGTTCTAATTTCTTCTATTAATAATGAAACTGATCGTTGTGTATACACGAGGTATAGGTGAGATGTATATCGGGTTACTAATTATATCTCTTTACATTAGTTAATTGTCTGAAGATAATCTATACCACATTAATTATTGGTTAACGATATCAAATAACATTAGTGTAAGCCTTGAGGTTGGCTATTATGAAGATATTTGCAGTTGCATGGAGAATATCAATATTTCTGATGTAACGTAAGTAAAACACGAGGCGTATCTTTAAAATTTAAAGTCAAGCATTAAGTTTTAAATGAAAAAATATTCTTGAATGACTGACTATTTAATAAAGTCAAGTATTAAAAATAATTAATTAAAAGACAAAGTAAGAAGAATCCTAATGACATTATGAGTTTAAATAGTCCAGTCTGTATGATTTTTTTTTCAATAGAGGGATTTCTCAATTTTCTGTATTACCTAACAAAAATCGGTACTATTCATGATAGCACAGGAGTTTTAGTCAATATATCGCTTTTACCCCGAATTAATTATTGTAAAGCTGAAAATTTGCAGGATTGTAGTTTTGGTCCAGGACAACAAGTACCAAAAAGTCCCCTACTCTCCCCCGTCGGCTTCCCTGTTTTTGCGGAGCACCAAGGGCCTAAGTCACAGAAATTGCAGTCCTGGCTATAAAGTGCAGCAGAAAGGTTGCTACTGGTTCGATTTGAGTCGAGATGATCATAAAAGCTTCGGAGAAACATATCCTTCGTATTTCAGATCTTTCATGCATATTTTATTCATAATTTTCCGTTGTAGTACTGTCGAAATTTCAAAAATTGAAAAAGCTCTGAAATTGATCCATTGCGGATAAATGAAGACTCGGAAGGAAAAACGTACCCGAATAAACATTTCTCTTCATGCTTTGGGCTTTCCATGGGCTATTCATTGTTGCGTCGATCACGACTAGTCTAAACAATCAAGCAGGCGTACGGCGAACTATGCCATCTTAGTTCAGTAGCTGTGACAGTCCTCGGAGTGTGCATCTGTTCATTGGTGCGGGAAAATTGAGTGATCGTAGTTACGTCATGGTGGACAGAGGCGTTTGTGTTTTTTGTCTCTTGAAGATGGAAATGTCTTGGTGGTTCAGGGTGGGCTATCGACCTATGCAGATCTACAAACAAAAAATTTTCTGTTCCAAGGACTAAACCTATCATGTCTCTTGTATGCTGAATCCGAATTTTCAATTACAAAATTTTTCTACAGCGTAGATTTCTAGTAAATCCCGGTTTTTATCGTCAAAACACGTTTTCTTGATAATTTTTGACGTTTACTCGAAATCTTCGCTGTAGAAAATTTTTTAAATTAAAAATTCGAATTCAGCGCACAAAAATACTTAAGGTATGATAAGTTTAGTCTTTGGAGCAGAAATTTTATTTTTTTTGTAGACCTGTGTGTGTGTAATTGTTAGCCTGGGCTAACAATTTACATCGTCGTCTGGGAATGCATTGCTTTTACTACTAGATACACAATGTACTGTTTTCGAGTTATAAGCATTTTAGTACTTTTCGCTAGAACAAGACCTGTCAAGAGACTAGCAGCGGTGAGTCAGTAGTGTGCTTTGGCTGGAGATCCAGGCAAACGATACCATCGTCAGACGTTTGTTTATTATGATATAGGGTAGATATTGCAAATCACGCGTTATTTTATTTTATCTACTTATTAAAGTGCTTTCTAGTAAGTGGTGTTTTATACAAGGGTGTAAAAATCCTGCATGCAACACCTGATAAAATATTTGTGTCGATTCTAAAGACAATAAAATTATATAAAAAAAATATTTTTAAGAAAAAGCTTTTATTTGAAAAAACTGTACTAAAAAGTAAAAATATTTTTTTTAAATTCATACACCAGGACACAAAAAGCTTTGCGGACGGTCATATAGCACTATTGCGTAGTTACTTTGCTCAGTTGACCGCCCCCAAAGCTTTTGCAGACAGACAGACAAAACCCCTTTATTTGATACAAGTGGCAAGGGAATCGTGAAGAAAAAGATAATTTGCCATCCTAGGGTGTCCACCATATCGTATTTTATTCGTCAAATCCTTTCATTTGATGCTCATATCAAGGGGGTTGTGAAGAAAAAGATATTGCGCCGTCTTGGGGCGACCGCTATATTGAATTTAGGATGACGTCACATAGTTTATCGTATTTTATTAGTCAAACTCTTTCATTTGATACCCATATCAAGGTGGTTGTGAAGAAAAAGGCGATCCGCCATCTTGGGACGTCCACCATATTGAATTTAGAATGACGTCACATAGTTTATCGTATTTTATTCGTCAAACCCTTTCATTTGATACCCATATCAAGGTGGTTGTGAAGAAAAAGGCGATCTGCCAGCTTGCGACGTCCGCCATATTAAATGTAGAATGACGTCACATTGTTTATCGTCTTTTACTCGTCAAACCCTTTCATTTGATACCCATATCAAGGGAACTAATAAGCCGATACGCTATCTTGGGACGTCCGCCATATTGGATTTAGACCGATAATGGCTATTCCACAGAAAAGAGAACTACCAGAAACGACACTTGGATTTCCCGCCAAAATTCCATTGCCGCCATTTTGTTGTTGGTACATCCGTCAGTTCATTTATTGTTTTAGGTTAAAACAATAAAGCGCCGTAAATGACAATCTGTAACATAATACCGAAATGAATTCTTAAGTGTTATTGTGCTGGGTTAATAGTAATTTTAATAGCGATATGAGTAAACGAGATGGAACCGTTTGCGCTATTAAGGAATATACAAGTAGTACGACAGGAAAAGACATTTATTTAGGTTTCCTAAGGATTCCCTCCCAAAGGTATTTTATTATTGATGTAAATTATAAGATATTTCCAAGCAATTGTGAACCTTTCTTCTTTTAAGATCCGTATTGTGGTTGGAAGCATGCGATCGTAGGGATTTGGCAAGTAAAGTTGTGCGCACAATAAATATGTATCAAAATAGATTGCTACCAACAGAACTACCTACTATTTTTCCTCAATTTGGTAGTATAAACAGAAAAAAAATTAATATTTCCCCCGAACAACATCCCAGTAAGAAATTAAAGATTTTCTCAGGCCAGATATTGTATTGATTTTAATACATTTTGTGAATTTATATTAAGAATACAATTGTTCGTAGAGACAATTTTAATAGTTTTAATACCCATTATAAATAGAATTCTTCGAATAACGTAATTGTATTCAGCCTGTGTGAACTTTGTTTATAAACATTCCCTTTAAATTTCCCGCCAAAATTACCAACAACAAAATGGCGAAGGTCACAAAAAAACATCAAAGGCGGTGCTGAGAGTGCCGCTTCTGGTAGTTCCATATTCTGTGGCTATACTATGTTGCATTGTCACCGGACTTAAACATGTGTGCCAAATTTCAAAGCTCTAGCTTAGTTAGAAATAGCCGAAATTTTGATTGCAAGATTTGACCTAAACAAACATACAAATATTGCAAGTTAAATAAAAGCTTTAAAAAAAAACGGCTGCGAGACGTTCATTATCGGATGCTTCTGAAAAAACTGTGAGGAAAGGTTAAATTTACAATTTTCGCAAAATAAAGATTTTAAACAAGTCTTTTGAGAAAAACAATATATTAGCTTGAACTATAATATTGCTGCTATAAGAATATTTTTCTAATCCATTTGTACTATATTAAAAGCTTATATGAAAATTAGCCCATTTTTACGATTTTCAAAAACTAACTTAATTGTTTTACTTATTACGAATATCTCGTAAAATACCGATTTTAGAGATAAATTTCAAGAAAGAAAAATTAGAGCTGATTATTTTTAATTGCTTTATTTTGGTTTTTGTATTTTCGGCCGCTTTGGTCCGACCCAGGAAAGATACTACAACAGACTGATCTCGAACACAAACTTTACTTTTACCTGTGAAGGTACGTTTGCTTTTTTCTTTCAAAAATTCAACGAGAAAAAACTAAAAAGTAATTTTTCTTAGTACGTTTTCTCAGCTTTTAGAAGTTTATGTTCACATTGAGTTAAATATATATATTTTTGGAAGTTAAAGGAGGAGGGTCGATTTGGGCGGTTTTTGCCCCAAATTATTTTTGGATGAAAAAATCAGAAAACATATTTTTTAATGTCTATTAACAATAATAAGTCGAATTTACCCTAAACGGACGATCCCCCCCCTAGCTCCCCGCAATATGCCATCACTTGCTAACAGCGTTCTCGGGGAGATATATCGTTTTCAAACTTATATTTGCTTGAAAAAAAAACCACACTACCAACTCCCTTTTAACTGTATCCGCTCTCATTTATCATTTTTTTCCTTTTTACCTTAAACTTGATGTGAGACGTTCCATGCCGTCAGAGTTATCCAATCGGCTGGTGCTTCCTGACTGTGTCCCTCTTCCGTTCTTTGCGATATTTGGTACCTGTTGATATTCATCGCTTCCTCCCATTCTTGGCGAGGCGTAATTGCTCTGCTTGGGGGGTTTGTTTCTTCTAATTGTTTTAGTTCGTTTCTTTTCTGCGTAGTGATTACGCTTCGTAGTGTTTTCTGTTGTTTCCCTGCTTCATGTACACAATGTCAATTGGTATTTTGTCGTCTTCTTGTTGTATGTTGAGGTGAAAAGTTATGAATTCGCCCTCCTCTTGGTGTATTATTATTGCCCTCCTCTCCAAGTTTGCTGTTGCTGCTATCGTCCCCTGCCCACCCCAAAAACCGTCTTTTCTCAGATCTCCGATGAACGCCTCTATCTTTTCCTTGTTGGTGTTCTGTTAATTGTAACGTTCGTTGATGGATGCCAGCATGAACGGGGTGAAATAATCTATGTTGTTTTGTATATAGTCCGCTACTTGTTTCCGTAGATTTTTCATAGCGTTGGTGTGTCCCGGGGTTGTTATGTTTTCTCCTTCTAACTGATGGCTTAGTGCTCCATATAGACAGTTCCCGTCGCCGTCGATTTTTTGTGCCAGTAGCTGATGTGTTACGTTATGTTACGGCCTGTAGCAGATACATTATTTTTGTGTTCTTTGGAGAGTTATTATTTCTTGCCTACTTTTTGCTTATTCTTACGAACCTAAACTTTTTAGTAAAATTCCTTAGCCTTATCATAGCCGTACCAGATGTGAAGTGTAAACAGCCAGTATGTTTTTATAGCATTCATGAGATTTTTTTAAATTTTAATGGCACTGAAACCAAGCTAATGGGCGATGATTTTAATCAAATTTTTATTATTTTTAAATTGATTTAATTTGGCGCAGTGTACTGTTACTCTAATGGTACGCCTGATATATATATATGTATTTGCTGGAAGAGAATTGTTTATTCATTTATTTCTAATTTATTGCTTGACCTGCGTAGTGTCTGTTTATGAGATTCTTTAAGTTTTCTACAAGTACCTAAGACGTAAATAGTTTAAGGGTTTAAATGGACTTATCTTGACTGATTTATGGCTTCCTTTATGAGTTTGGTCGGATATTCGATGTCTGTCAACTGTTTTCACTTTTTTACACTGCACTGAAAGGATTTAATCGCCCGTATTAATTAAATATTAGCACTTATCACTTAATTGTTGTTATTCTGACATCACCACCGTATGCAAAATTTTTCACTTGACCACGAGTGTAATTTTGACCTATTTGGGCCAGCTTATTACCGGTTTTTTCCGATTTAAAACAGCGTTTCAACTAGGCGTCTATTCATGGATTCAGATTGGATTAGCTCCAAAATCCTTAAATGGCCAACCAGGTCGCGTGGTTTAATTTTAAATGCCTGAAGCAGCCTTATGGCACTAAGTGCTGCCTCCTTCCTTACATGCAAATGCAGAGGAAGTAGTTCAGCATTGCCTCCATAGCTGCTATGGGACAGAAGCATATTGCTCCTGTAGTCCCTAGACAGACAAGGCGTTGCAGTTTCTCTTCTCACTTAAAAAGGACACTTACCAAAGCAACGATGGCTATTTGGACGTGCCGTAGGCTATTTGGTAAGACTTGAGGTCTGAAGCCGAAAATGATACATTGGTCCTACCTATCGGTTGTGAGACCTATGGTTACCTATGCATCATGCATATGGTGGCCAAAAACAGAAGAAAAAGTAGCACAAGGAAAGTTGCAGAAATTGCAACGCCTTGCCTGTCTAGGGACTACAGGATCAATACGCTCGTGTCCCACAGCAGCTATCGAGGCATGCTGGACTTACTTCCTTTGCATTTGCATGTTAGGAAGGAGGCAGCACTTAGTACTTTAAGACTGCATCAGTCACTTAAATTCAGACCAGGCGACCTGGTTGGTCACTTAAGAATTCTGGAGTTAATCCAATTCGAATCCATGACCAAACCCACTGACTCAATGCCAATCAAGCATGACTTTGACTGCCTGTTTGATGTGCTGATTGAAAGCCGTCAGGCGGGCAGGGTCGAAGCACTGCGGTTGGAGAAAGAGTCACACATCTCGTACACAGATGGATCCAAGATGGATGAAGGGGTTGGTGTGGGCGTAGCAGGGCCTAAATACAGGCTATTTAAAGCCCTTGGTAACACCCCAACCATCTTCCAAGCAGAAATTTATGCTATAGATCTATGTGCCTAGGAATGCCTAAATAGAGGCACTCGAAGGGCAAAGATCTATATACTTTCAGATAGTCAGGCATCATTAAAGGCTATCAGGTCATATACCTTTCTAGTCAAAAATTGCCTGGGAATGCAGACAATCCCTGAAGCAACTGGCAAAAAACAACAAGGTTACCTTGATGTGGGTGTTGGCATGAGGGGATAGAAGGCAACGAATTGGCTGATAGCCTCGTAAGGAAAGGAGCTGAAGCCCCGTTTTTTGGACCCGAACCGTTCTGTGGCCTATCCAAGGGACACATAATGGAGAAGGTCCTAAAATGGGAAAAGGAACAAAAAGAGTCCTACTGGAGGAACACTCCAGGCCAAAGACAAGCAAAAAGGTTTATAACCTATTCAACAAAGAATGCCACAAAGCTTCTCGGACTTGAAAAGTCCGACATAAGGCTGATCACAGACATTCTAACTGGCCATTTCCCTTCGAGATATCATCTCAAGAACATAGGCATGGCAGAAGATGACAAATGCAGATACTGTGAAGCTGCTACTGAAACTGCGGTACACATACTTTGTGAATGGAAGGTGCTAATCCGCATTAGGCTAAAGTACCTAGAACAGGCGGAATTAACGCCTGAAGACATAGGGAAATTAGCTCCCAGGAAAATCGCAAGCTTTGCAAAAAGCTTTAGTATTCTGGGAAACAACTAGATGCAGGATAATCCACAAAAGACCTTTTAGGTCGAGGTGAAGAAAGGCCAACCCAGGGCCAAGCGACCCCTTAAACAATCTACAATCTTTCTCTTTTGAATCTAATAACTAGAAACAGTAATAGTTCAAACCGTATGTGGTAATGAATTTCAGACATATTCGACAAAGAAAAAGAAAAACCGCTGCCCAAGGAATCATTACTACCACATCCAGATTCTCTATCCAAGTCACTCACAACGAAAAAACTTTGTATGTGAAAATAATTGTTTATGGAACTTTAATAATATAATATTTGAAATCCTCTACCCCAAAAACCCATTAAACAATACCCCACATCGGTAGTGGGGTGGGGGTGGTGATAGGGGGGTGGTAGTGGGGGTGGATGAAGTAAAAAAATATTTTGAGGTTTCTGGTTCCTGTACATAAACTAAATCACAATTTTTTTTCATCCCCTTTAATAAGGAGGTGGGGGTGGTAATGGGGGTGGCTAATGCCAAAAATTTTTTTGAGACCTTAGCTTCTCTTGTATATACTAAATACTAATTTCATGAACTCTTACCTGCTTGATTTACCCATTTACCCCAAATTTACCCCAATTTACCCCCCAACCCTTCGACGGAACAAGATGAAAATATAATCTAGTTCTAGATTTCGTTAAAGTGCATATGTGTACCAAATTTCAAGTCAATATTTTAAACGGTTCCAGAGTAAACGTGCGCATAAAAAAAAGTTACAGACAGACAGACCGACAGACAGACCGACAGACAGACCGACAGACAGACCGACAGACAGACCGACAGACAGACAGAAAAAATTTTTTCGCTCAAACTTAAAATCTCGACGTTTCATGACATTTTAGGCCTATTTGGACAATAAAAATTTTTAAAGATTTTTTTGTCGTTACTATACTTCCACTGGACGTGGAAGTAAAAATAATATTAGTATTAGAAATTTTAATGATGAAATTATTGATAACGAAAAGAAAATTGCCGAATATTTCAATACATATTTTAGTGAAATTGGTAAAAAGTAAACTGAAAAGCTATCAGTTCCAGAATCCGTAAAATTTCCAAATATGTGAATTAATTGTTTCTATTAACTTCAATTACACAGCCCCCCCTCAAGAAAAAAAAGTGGTCTGTCCGGCGGATCATACCAGTGTATTCGTATGTATTTGGACCCGCTGAAACCGAATCTGAAGTCAGAATTGTCAGATTGGTTCGTTTTTCACCCCCCCAACCCCAAAAAACGCCCCCAAAACAAAAAGAAAGTTGTCTGTCCGGCGGACTATATCAGTGTATCCTCATGTATTTTGACCTGCTGAATCCAGATTCGAAGTTAGAATTGAAAGATTGGCTCGTTTTTAACCCCCAAAAAAACGCAATGATTTGTCCGGCGGACCATACCAGTATATCCTTATGTATTTCGATCAGCTGAAACCGAATCCGAAGTCAGAATTGTCAGATTGGCTCGAGTTTCACCCTCAACCCCAAAAAACAACCCCAAAACAAAAAGAAAGTGGTCTGTTCGGTGGATCATACCAGTGTATCCTATGTATTTTGACCTGCTGAATCCAGATTCGAAGTTAGAGTTGACACATTAGCTCGTTTTTCACCCTTAACCCCCAAAAACACACCTCCTAAAAAAATAATCTGCCCGGCGAACCATACCAGCGCATCTTTATGTATTTAGATCCACTAAAACCGAATCCGGAGTCAGAATTGTCAGATTGGCTCGTTTTTCACCCCCAACCCCAAAAATCAATCCCAAAACAAAAAGAAAGTGGTTTGTTCGGCGGACTATACCAGTGTATCCCAATGCATTTTGACCTGCTGCATCCGAATTCGAAGTTAGAATTGTCAGATTTGCCCATATTTCACACCTAACCTCAAAAAACACCCCCAAAACAAAAAATTGGTCTGTCCAGTGGACCATATCAGTATATTCTTATATATTTCCAAGATGGCGACAACTGAGTAGTCAAGTAAAAATCGCTGCAAAGATTATTATAAAACAACAGCTTTAAATAAAAATACGATATTAGTTAGTAAAGTTTAATGCCAATTAAACAAGGTAGAAGAAAATTAAGTATAGAAAAGCAATATTATACGGACCTAGTTGAAAAAGATACATACATTTAAAAATGGTGATTAAAAAACAGTTTATATCTGATGTGGAAGAAGTCCTATTAGCAGCATTTAAAAAAGAAGATTTATTGAAAAATATAAGTAAGTCTATAGCTGAATGTGTATTTAATAAATTTCAAAAAGAATTGGATAATATTAGAGAAGAAGTGGGCGAAATTAAAGTGGAATTTGAAATATTTAAAAAGAATGCTGCTGACGTTGAAAAGAAATATCAGCAAAAACTTAATTATATGGAACAATATTCAAGAGGTAAAAACATAAGAGTTTTTGGATTAAAAGGAAAAAAGAATGAAAATATTGAATTGGTAGTTATAGATTTCTTTAATAAAACACTAGGAACTAAAATAACTCAATTAGATATCGATAGATGTCACAGAGTGGGCAAACAAAGAGAAAATAAACCGAGAGCTGTAATATTAAAATTTAGAAGCCATAAAAACAGGATTGAAATTCTCTCTAAGAAAAAACAGTTTAAGGACACTGGAGTAATTATCAAAGAAGACCTAACACAGGATAACTTAAGCAAGTATAACGAAGCAGCTGTTAAATATGGATTTAAAAACATATGGACCAAAAATGGTGCAATATCTGTAAAAACGGCCGAAAGAATTGTAATTTATACAAACGACTTAGAAGATGAACCAAATAAAGAACTTCAAGATAATGAGGAAAATGATGAAAATGAAAACTAAATGCCTAAATTATATTAATTATTATGTTGTACACTTACATATTTTTATTTGTTTTTTAAGTAAATTGAAATATTATTTAATTATGAAACATTGAACCTTTTATTTAAAATAAATATACTTAAGATGTTCTTTTTTCCGAAATATTCTAGATAAAATTATTTAATCTCTGATTATATATAATATTTATGTTCTCTGTTCTGTATTTGTATATAGGTACTCATGTGTAGGTATGCATATATGTAACCTACGCTACATATATTTATGAGAAATATTGTATTTTGGTGAAATTTTAATAATATTTCATAACTTTGCAGGGTTTTGTACATACAATTGCTTATTATGGAAATTAACAATTTATTTAATCTCATAGAAGAAACTGATATCCAGACTCTGGAATGTAGCATAGATCAATACAAAAAACATGTACTACATAATGCATCTAAGAAAGTAAGTATTAATATCATACATTTAAATGTATAAACAAACATTTTGATGAATTATTGATATTATTAGAATCTTTACATGATATAAATATTGATATTATTTTTCTTTCCGAAACATGGAATATTAGAGAAGTAAAACACTATAATATACCAGGATATGAATTGTTTTATAATAACTCGCAATTTAATCAGAATGATGGATTGTTGATATATATAAATAATAAAATAATTAGTAACACATTGCATATGACATATAATAATATTATAATCTCTAGAACTACATTTAAAGTAAACAATACAAATTTTGAAATAAGTGGCATGTATAGAACACCATCATCGGATGTGAACGAGTTTATAAATAATTTGAATATTTATTTAAACGAGTATATTAAAAACAGTAATACAGAAATTTTGTTAGGTGACATTAATATAAATATACTTAAAGAGAATGAGTGGGCAAATAATTATAAAAATTTACTGGGAAGCTTTGGTTTTATATCATATATTAATAAAAATACTATGGTTGATGGAAACACCCGTAGTAATATTGACCAAATAATTATAAATAAACAAAGTAATAATAGTTTAAAACTATCTCCTTTTATTTTAGATGTTTCAATTACAGATCATTTTGCAACAAGCTTAAATATATGTTTTGAGAAAATTGATACACCAGCAACTACTGAACAAACTATTAGAAAGATCGATGAAGAGAGACTGTTAGAATCTCTCTCTAAAGAAACATAGACTGAGATAATAAATTGTCATAATCCTGAAATTGCTAGAAATAAATTTGTATCTACGTTGTTAAAATATATAGATAAAAGCTCAAAAAAAATTGTTATTGAAAATAAATACAAAAAAATAAAACCTTGGATTACTTCAGGCATCATAGAATCTATTAAAACTAGAGATAAGTTAAAAAAAGGATTGAGTAAAGATTTAAACAACAGAGTAGCTTCTGATAAATATAAGAGGTATAGAAATAAATTAAATACAATAATAAGAAATACAAAAAATAATTATTATAGGATAGATTACAAAACTCTGTCACTGACTCTAGAAAAATGTGGAATGTAATAAAAGAAGCCACTAATACATCTAAAAATCATTTGAATAACATAAACGTTAAGTATAAAAATGGGGATATAGTTACTGACGACATTAAAAAGGCTAACTTATTTAACGAGTATTTTATTAACGTAGGTGTACAAATGGCCAGTTCAATAGACAATATGAACAATAATATTAATATAAAAGAAGAAATTACACCACAATCTCTGTATCTTTCACCGATAAATGAAAAGGAATTAATTATGCAAATAAACTCTTTAAAAAATAAACACAGTTCAGAGTTGGACGGAATATCGGCAATACTTATTAAGAAAATACACTTATATATATTAATCCCTTTAAAACACATAATCAATTTAATTTTTATCACAGGAATTGTTCCTACACACTTTAAGCAATCAGTCATAGTTCCAATTCATAAAGCTGGAGTTAAATATGATATGAATAATTATAGACCAATTACATTAATAAATAATCTAACAAAAATATTTGAAAAATGTCTAAAAAAAAGAATAGTAGATTTTTTGGAGCAGTTTGAACTGCTGTCACACAACCAATTTGGATTTAGAGAACAGAAAAATACTGAATTAACAATATCTGAACTTATAAATTTCATTAATGACAATTTAGATGAAAAAAATAAATGTGTAGCCATATTTCTAGATCTTGCTAAGGCGTTCGATACAGTATCATTATTTGAAAGAATGCAAAATATTGGAATACGGGAAATGCCTTTACAAATAATCAAGAATTATTTGAATAATAGGGAACAATATGTAAAAATTAACAGTAAATTAAGTTCAGCATTGAGAATAAAAATTGGTGTCCTGCAGGGCACTGTACTGGGGCCAATTTTATTTTTGATATATATAAACAATCTGTTCGCACAAAACTTTAATGCAAAAATACTATCATATGCAGATGATACAGTCTTAATATTTAGCGAAAAGAAGTGGGAAACGGTGATAAATAATGCATCAATTGGACTCAGTAAAGTGTGTATGTGGTTAGACAAGAGTTTACTAACATTAAATTATGAAAAAACCAAATTTATCTCCTTCTCCTCTACAAATATGGGCCATAATCCAATAGCTGATATAAAGTTACATACAAATACATGTTTTCTTAATAATAATCTAAATTGTTCCTGTACAGAGACCATCCATTCTGTATATAAAATAAAATATTTAGGGGTAATAGTCGACCAACACCCAAGATGGAAAGAACATAGAATATATAATCGTAAAAATAAGGTCATTGTTACCAATATTTTATCACTTGAGAAATATACTAAATTATAAGCAATTGTTGATGGTTTACAATGCTTTAGCGGAATCTATATTCAAATATACTATTATAAACTGGGGTGGGTTGTGTGACAGTACTTTAAAAATGCTACAAACAACACAAAATTATTTAATTAAAGTCATATATAAAAAAGAAAAAAGATATTCTACGGAACAACTATAAAATGACACAAATCTACTCAATATCAAACTAATATACATATTACAATCAATAATTTTTATACATACAAAATTTCAAAAACAACATGTGAGGCATAATTATACTACAAGAACGATAGCAAACGATAAAATAAAGCAAAATTTTTACAGGAAAACGTCTTGTCAGAGATTTATTTCATATCTTGGTCCTAAATATTATAATGTTTTGCCAATAAATATTAGATATATTAATAATGTGAAACTATTCATCTAACATGTTAAACGCTACTTATACACAAATAAAGGTACTTTTCTAAATATTTAAATTCATTTGCAAAATAACAATAAATATTGATCCATGCTGCATTCTCAGAGTTTTCATATCAGTCATACATACATACTTCTTTTTTGATTTTTTTTTTACTACAAATTAATATATGTTGCACTAGGAACACTTTTTGTCTCCGCCTTTTAAGGCCTATTACAATAACTAAGCAAGGAGCACAGCACAAATTGTTATTTAATTTAGAGTGCTCCTTTAATAATAATATTCATATATAGGTATTACATATTTTTCGTTTATTGTAAATTGTATTGTAAATATCTGAACCACTTACAATTTCTTAAATAAATAAAAAAAAAATAAAATTTGGACCCGCTGAAACCGAATCTGAAGTTATAATTGTCAGATTGGTTCGTTTTTACCCCCAACCCTCCCAAAATACCTCCCCCCCAAATAGTCCGCCCGGCGGACCACACCAGTATATCCTTATATATTTAGTAAGGATATACTGGTATGAACAGACCATTTTTTGGGGGAGGGGGAGTTTTTCTGAGGTTGGGGATGAAAAACTTGGGGATGAAAAACGAGCCAACTTGACAATTCTGACTTCGGATTCGATTTCAATGGGTCCAAATACATATGGATACACTGGTATGATCCGCCGGACAGACAATTTTTTGGGAGGGTGTTTTTTGGTGGGTTAGGGGTGAAAAACGGGCCAATCTAAAAATTCTGACTTCAGATTCAGTTTCAGATACATACGAATATACTGGTCTGGTCCGCCGGACACACCACTTTTTTTTTGTGGGGCAATGCTGACATAATTAGTGTTTGTATATTCTCAGTGCATAAATATAAAAATCTAATTAAAACTCACTAATTTTCAACTAGCTTGCCATTACTATCAAATATTCATATTTCATTTCAGCTCTTCCAGATGTGTATAACTGTTAATACAAGTGCACATACATATAACTTTCCTCGGCTACGGCATTACTGGTTGATTGACCAACCTGTAAAGACTATTAAAACAATAAACAATTGCCATTAGAAGTAATATCTAATAAAGTTTAGGTCTTATAATTAATTAGGTGCTTTTTATTTGTTTACTTTATTACATTAAATACCACAAAGATAGAGAAATTATTATATGAGAGGTAATTTAACTGTTAAAACTTTATTATGATATAAAGCTTTCTAATGTGCCCGATTTTTCCATTTAATCATCAGATGGTCAATGAGACAAATCGTTTCTTATTCATTATATTATTATAATGCATTATTATTATAATGCCTCAGAATGCTTTAACATATGATGCAACTCAATAGTGTTCTAATGTGTTTTTTCTTCTTATTCACTATCAGCAGTCGTTTTGGAACTCTTATATTTTCTAGTCGGACTTATTTTACTAGACGGTACGTCTAACAGCGTATAGTCTCAACAAAGCTCTCTCCCTGGCCAAAACCTAAAACGTCATAGTGTTTTATAAAAAATAATGGACAGCGGGTAATAATGAAAGGTTGGTGTGGTAGAATAATAAAACTAGGAATTATGTAAATAAAATTTATTTATTTATTACTGAGATATTTTTACGTTTTACATTTACAACTAACTGCCCTCAAGTACCAAATATTCTTTGGTATAGAATGTTAACTTAAACACAAAATATAAATATAATTTCATTATTCAGAATTTTTATCACAATAATTCTTTGCAATTAATTATTTTTATTTATTTGCTTTTATCATGATTAGAGAATATTATTTAGGTATTATGCAAATCACAACTTACACACTTTTTTATTTATTATGAAAATACCTACTTTCTGTATATTGTTGCCCTAAACTGGGGCTCGCTAATATACCAGTTATGTAAATACTTCAAAACACTCATTATTGGAGAACCAATCAAAACAACTACTCTTCTAGCTAATACTGATGAAGTATTGAATTACATGATAGGATTCTTAGCATTGAATGACTAAATGTAAATGAATGACTTAAGTATTTTCAATATATTTTTTTTTCTTTAAAATGCTAAGAATCCTATCATGTAATTCAATACTTCGTCAGTATTAGCTAGAAGAGTAGTTGTTTTGATTGGTTCTCCAATAATGAGTGTTTTGAAGTATTTACCTAACTAGTATATTGGCGTGCCCAGATTAGGGCAACAATATACAGAAAGTAGGTATTTTCATAATAAATAAAAAAGTGTGTAAGTTGTGATTTGCATAATACCTAAATAATATTCTCTAATAATTCTTTGCTTTGAAATGTAACAAATGTTTATTTATTTATGATGAAGTATTCTCTAAGTAGGGCTAGAGATACTTGATAAGATGTCTCGTAAGTGAGATTTATTCATCTGTATATACAGTGTGTCGACGGATGGAGTCCGAAAGAGGAAAATCTTTTTAATTTTTAATTTTACGAAAGAAAGTAGTTCTTGATGAAAAAGTCTGCCTCACCATATCAGATCCTTGCCAGCTCTACAGGGTTAACAAAAAAAAACTTGATTTGATTATGGATAAATTTCATATATTTTCGAAATAATTTTAAATTGACATGTTATACATTTCATAACGAAATAATTTTAATCTGATATATCTATATTAAAAATCGAGATTTTTCAGTTTTTAATAAGAAGAATAATTTGTATGAAAAATAACATTGTTACAGTTTATTATCACATATAATAATTTCCGGACTTTTAGGTACTAATTTCGTCATTTTCCCAAATTGTATCATATATTTGAGCATAGAGGAGCCATCTCTCGCCAAATAGATATTTCCTTCTGCTGCAAAGCGAGTATAACTGGTTGTCTAATTGTTCTACCTGATGTTTTATTTCGGGCTATTCCATCGGTACTGGTAGCCGAATGAGTGCGTTCGAGTATTGTTTAAGAGAGCGTGTTGCAAAAACGCCTTGGTAAGGCTTCCACAATGCCCGGTATTGTTAATTAAACTTTCTTTGGTGTGTAGGCTTATGAAAGGACTGCCTACGGAGTATATTACGATATTATTTGTGGATGTAAACGAAGTTAAGAAAATCTATTCAGAGTTGTGGGGTACGCCGTGAATTGGAAATTCCGAACGCAGCAACGGAAGTTACGAGAACCTGACATTTGATAGGGGACATCTGTTTGATCATTTTCCTTTTGGCTGGCTGAAAAATTGAGTCGTGTGAATACGGGTTTTAGCGATATTGTAAGTTTGCTCCATTTATGGGATTTAGTACTCAGCACGACAAGATTAGTCGTATTTCCATTTTGGTATTTGAATATCGTTTTCGGGGAGATACAACTAGGGATTTCCGGGTCAATTTTCTGAAGCACGTGGTGTCTTTTGAATGCAAGATTTCGGAGTGCCATTCGACAGCAAAGGACCTCTTTCAGCCCACATCACATCTCAGGTATGTCTGTGAAATCCACTTAAGGTTGAAATAGATTGATAATTTAGGTTATTTATTTTATTGCAGGGCTGTTAATTTACGAGTTATTTGGATCTGTTACTTTACGAATTATTGGGATCTGTTAATTTACGAGTTATTTGGATCTCCTACTTTACGTATTATTTGGATTTGTTACTTTATGATTTGTGTGGATCTGTTACTTTACGTTTTACGTGGAACTGTCATTTTACATTCTACTTGAACTTTTATGTCACGTTCTACATTTTACGAGGAATTTCCAGTTTGGTTCTGGTTTCGACTTCTAATCCAGATTTTGGTGTCTAGCTTTTGGATTGTTGCCTGTAATCTGCTTGTATGGTACTGGGGATCTCGTCACGTTATATTAGACCACCACGTATATTGTCTACAAACTGTGGCTGCTATCACCTAGAATTACGCTACCCTGGTAAGACGAGAAAAGGTATTCAGATGCCGCCAAAGGTAAGCGGAATCATATTATCTTAACGAGGGATCTGGTACATCAACACAACAACGTCAACAACGTCCACCGTACAATAAAATAATAAGGGGTTGTTTACCCGAGACAAGAGAACGAACAGGACCATTCGTCCTATTTTGTATACAGCTAGTTCATAGTAATAGATATGCTACCGTTCACCACTTCTGGCATTTAGTTTAATTATAAAGTATAAGTTGCTCTATTACCGTTCGTCATAACTTGCGTATGACTCAGTAATATTTTTAGTCATATTTTGCACATAGTTACCTCAATAATTTTCAGTAATATTTGTAATGTTTTACTCAACGATTTCAGTAAATTTCAGTAAATATTTATCATATTTTGTGTAACGTTATTTCACTAATTAAATAGTATTGGCCACCTTTCACATATAGTTCCAATTTTCAGTAAATTTCAGTTATATTTGGTATATTTTGTGTACCGTTACTCCAATAACTAAATAGTTTTGCTGTATTTTACAAATGGGTTTCAATAGTTTTAAGCCATTCGGCTGCTCCAAGGAAGAACACAGTAACCAACATTTGTTCCAAACTTGAAATTTTCACTCATATGCTGATACTGTGCTGTTCTGCGTCTTTTTATCCAACAGCATTTTATATCCTTTGCAGATAGAACTACCGCTGTTGGCTCGGCTGTTGGATAAAAAGACGCAGCACAGCACAGTATCAGCACATGAGTGAAAATCTCAAGTTTGGAAAAAATGTTGGTTACTGTGTTCTTCCTTGGAGCAGCCGCATTTATGTTTTACCGTGCCTATACATATAGTTATTTTTTCACTCTTCTTGCACATGACCTGTACTTATATTTAACAAGAGTTTATTAGTTTGTAACATATTTTGTGTATATTAGTTTAAGGTTCAGGGCAATCGGATATCCGGTGTGGGCCACACTAATTAAGTTATATTGTGCTACGTACCGAGCTATCGTATTAAAGGTTTAATTAGAACGACGTTGTCTTTATATCATTCATTCATTCATGTATTTGACCATCCTGCGCCACCCCAAATTATCGAAATCACCCCCAAGGACCTGACTAGTCGGCCGTGTGAGACCTCTTCCTCACCAGTGTATTGCAGAGGTGGTACGTTAAACATTAAAATTTTGTTTGGGGCACAGGGTGACCACCCTATCCTGCGTTCGCTGTTTAGCAGCCTTTGGAGCTCCTCTTTACAAGTAGGCCCAGGCAGTGTAACAACACATTTTGTTAAATAAAAATACCAACTCTTCTGTAGCTCAGTCGGTTGTTTTACATATAAATTCACATGTCCTCCTCATGTCACCACTGCCATTTCCACGGCACATTCAAAAATTTTTTTAAATATGTTGTGCTTAATATTGTTCTTCCAAATTAATTATAATGACATTAATGCCTCCTTTTCTTGAAAATTCATCAACAACCGAATTGCATATACATTACCGAACGCCACTGTTCAGTATCATATTACTGTGACGTCGTTCTCGATTCTGTTCAGAGCGGTGATTATTGAAGTGCTGAACTAGCGGTTCGATTCATACATGATGAGGAGTTGCAACCGAATGCTTTTCTTTGGAGGCAAATGCAGATGCAATTTTAAAAACTGATGTGTGCAAATTAAGGAAAATACTTACCATTATTTTTAATGAGAGCCGGAGATATTTTGCTTGGCGTCAGAATGAGTGTTTGCTTGTATAGAATTAAAATAATCTATGAGGACGGCGAAAGGAAATATGATATAATTTATAGTATATACAAATTATTCTCTTAAAGAGTATTTATAATGTAAACGCGTAGAAGTTACAGTCGGGTGTGGCCGACTGCGAATACATCTTGCATAAGCGCAGCACAATTCACTTTTAAAAAGGTGTCACTGAGATTAAGTACACAGTCAATATATTTCTTATTTTTATTGTTGAAATGGGCATTCGTAGTCGGCAACGCTTGACTACAATCTCATTCGCTTCGTAATAAATAGTCTTGTCAAAAGCAGATAATTTATACATTTTAAAGTAAAATTGATATATCACCTAATCTACGTAAATTTTGGTCAAACCTGAAATACACAAAGTATGTTAGAGTTTCGATATTTTATACATTTCAACATTTTTTGTGCTCAATTAAAAATCTTAGGTAACATTTTGCTATAAAACTCTTATGAGACAGTTTATACGGGGTGGGGCAATAGTGCGTCGGACTTCGATATCTCGAGTTCTACGATAGCTAGAAATTTAAGAAAATATACAGGTAAACTAGATAAAAAAGTCTATAATCGGAAGTTATTTTCGAATATACAGGCGAGCCAAGACGAAATTGAATCAAGTGCATTTTTTTAAATGGAATGCTATGCATATTAGTACATTTTTTGAAACCTCTGTCTAGACTCGATTCGTTCCTATATTATAATTGACTCTCTCCCAACCACTTGGGTGTAATGAATTTTTTTGTTGAAATAATTCCATCTGCATATGCATATTGAAAAAATCACCAAAGTCACAATTAATAATAATAATAAAGCATTTATTATTTACCCAAATTCACAAAATTAACAAAAATAAATTATTACATTTACACGAGAGGTAAATAAAAGGCGAGTGGTTCAGTTTACTGTCGAAGCCAGTAAACTGTTCTTCCACTACCGCCTATAAATAACGTCAGAAGTAGAAAAATATAAATACATGTAATGTGGCTTTATATTCATACCTAGACAAAACACAATACATAAGAAAATTAAAAAAAAAATACATCAAAGCAGAGCGAAAAAGAGGCAGACTAGAGCAGAAGGAGAGAGGAGACTAGGAAATGAGAGGAGAAAAAAAATATAAAGGAAGGAACAAAAAAATAAAAAAAGATAGAGAAGTTACAGGAAAAGGTAAGATTTCACTTTACTGATTTCGCATTAAATGTTTTTTAAATGTGTTTTTAAAACTTACACATGAAAGGGTGAGTCCATTAGAGGGTAGCTTATTTATACAGGCAGCAATGTTATAAGACAATGGCCTTTTGAATATTTCCTTACGGTGTTGTGGTATGGTAAGAATATCTCTTCGTTTAATATTAATGTTATGAATATCATTTCTAAAAGAGAGCTTGTTGAGAAGGTAAGGTGGTGATCTAAACTTTAAAATTTTATGAAAAAAAGCAAACCATGTGAAGTTTGCGGCGATTGTACATATTCAGCTATCCTGCAGTTTTCAATTTGTGAGATATTCTTTGACGGCGTTGAATTCCAAAAATTAAACGAAGACAAGAATTTTGTACTTTTTGTATACGCCGGGTCTCGATGCTGTCAATACAAGGGCAATAAACTACATCACAATGATTAAAATGAGACAAAACTAGAGAATCACATAACATTTTTTTTTAATTCCATGCTTAAAAAACGTCTCTTAGTATATATCATTTTTAGAGCGCATATGCTGTTCTTAATTTACTCGTATTATGCTGTTTAAACCTTAATTTATGATCAATAATAAGACCAAGACTTTTCGAGCTATTATTAAAGACGATTGTATCATTTCCGATCTGTATATTCATTTCTCTCGACACAAATTCACGTGCATTGTCATTGCAAAATATTATAGCAGATGATTTCCTAGGGTTAATTTTAAGTAGATGGTCAGTAGTGACTGACACCAAATTTTTTATATCGTTGTTAATTAAATTCCTATATTCCTGTAGATCTTCAACATGAAATGAACAATAAATCTGTGTATCATCAGCATATAAATGATAATTGCAGTATTGCAAGGAATTGTGAAAATTTGATGTAAAAAATTGTAAACTGTAAATTGCATTATTAAGTACTGTTTGTTGAATTATATCCGACAAGAATGACAAAATTAGATTGGAGGAATTTCGTTCAAAGCCACAGAAGTGTAAAATTGAAAAAAGTAATTGGTGATTTATCATATCAAAAGCTTTCGTATAAACTAATAATACTAATACACTGATTTTATTACTATCGGTAGCTCCAATGATGTCATCAGTTACGCCAGCAAGGGCCGTACCACAACTGAAACCAGATCTAAATCCCGACTGTTTTAATAGTAGAATATTATTGAGATTCACAAATTCTCTAATTTGCAATTCTAAGATTTTTTCAAAAATTTTTGATAAGACAGGTAAAACACTAATGGATCCCAGGTCGCTCAATTGGCTAGGTTGTTTGATTTTAGGTAGAGGAAATATTAAAGCTATTTTCGAAGCTTTAGGAAAGTAGTGTGAATTTATACACTCATTATATATGTGTGTTAAGAATGGAACTATATAAGGACAGCATAAATATATTAATATTATATTTAATTTATCATATCCATAAGCTTTGGATTTTATGTTTTGAATGATTTTAATTACGTCTAAATCAGAAATTAGTTCAAAAGAAAATAAACCATCTATGCCTTCTTTAACATTGGTATTATAAAAATTTATTAACTTAGGTACATCATTATTATTAGAGGAATTGATAAAAAAATCGTTAATAGCATCCACATTACTTAACTGTTCAGGTATATTAATCTTTCGGTTTCTAGCAATATTTAATTTTTTTAACTCACCCCATTTCTCTTTAACATTACAATTACTAAATTTATGTCTTAAATAAGCCTTCTTTTCAGCCTTAATAGCTGCATTAGTTAAATTCCTGAGTTGTTTGTAGTAGACCCAGTGGCCATTTTGTCCTATTTGGTTGAATTTTGACAAAGCTTTATTACGTAGTTTCTGCAAAAATTTAATGTTATCCGTTATCCACGGAGCATAGCTTCTTTTGGAACATTTCATAGATTTGTTAGGCGCATGTGTATTGAATAACTGCAAAATATTATCGGTAACAAATTCAATCTTATCGTCAATATTATTCATATAGAAAATATTATTCCAAGGTATGTTTTCTAAATCCATTTGAAATTGTTCAAAATTTATATGCTTTAAAGCTCTATAATTAAATGTTCTCTCCGGTTCTTCCATAATATTAAACGTTATAGTACAGTGAACTAAGAAGCGATCGGATATTCGTGCATCGACTACCCCAACGTCATAAACATTTTCAAAATTTATTATGGGTTTTAAGAAAAACTTATGAGAATACTAGTTACGAGACATCTAATTAATGTTCTTGAATCATTTTTACTTCCTAAAAATGTCCAGGATAGCAAAAAGTTATTTTTAAATTAAGACATTTTTAAATTGAATTATCTCATTATTTTCAAATGGAACAGAGAGCCGTCTTCATGCAATTTTGAAATGAGGCCATTTAGTGGGACCATTTCTTCCAATCCACTGAAGTGGGTATTTCACTGGTCCCTTACGGTAATAGTTTTTTTGTAAATTTTTTTTGCTGTTTTCGTTATTCGACAAGCAATAAAACCTCAGTTTGACATAAACTGTCTTGTACAAATGAAGATTTATCGCACTTATCGATCGTCAGTTTTCATTTATGTTAAAGGGTCTAGCCGTACTTCCATGGCGAAACTGCCCCCGCTAGGAACCTATATCGTAACCTATGTTATATTGTAGAGGGCGCTAATAGTAGTTGATAGAGTAGATATTAGCTCTATATCTTAGTTAATTGAGGAGCTATTTGAAAAAAAGTGTCTGAAGACGACTTTTTTTCAAAGCGATATATCTTAGTTAATTTTAAAGCTAGAAAAATAAAACTAAATGGCAGTGTTATGGTATACTTTACAGTTTATTTTATAGCATTTACTATGGGCCAAGCCTAAATAAAAGTATTTAAAAAATGCAAAGAAAAATTTTGTCAATCGATTTCTATCAGATCTAATTGAATTACCACTTTGAAAAAAATATATAATAATTGTCTATGTCTTGCCTAACAGCATGCCAAGTTTCATTAAAATCCAAGAGGTGCAACATGTCGAAAAAAATTTTTAAGTAAGTGGACCACCTTACACGACCACTATGTTGTCGCTTCTAATTTGCATTACATTTCATTAATCTTTGGAAAAGTTGCGTTTTGACAGCTCATAAAAAGTATATCAATGGTTGGTGGTGTCAACTAGAATATTACAATGTTTTTTTGATCTACTTTTATAGTGACTATAGTCGGTCTCAGTTAAGAATGCAGCTGTTTACGTTATGAGCGGAGCACGAATAATTAATTTACACAGGATATGGGAATTCCCAAGTAAGTGGAATTCCCCCATGGCCGACTCAAGCCAATTGGTACATAAAATAAAAATTAACGGTTTAAATCGGCTTTTATTTGGCATTTTTCTTTTATAAATACATTGAAATTATTTAATTCATATTGAAACATATTTTATTTAGAGTAATGAAAGCTCATTATAGACGTAAATCCTCTCAAAATGTCAAAGCGTTATAAGAAATGGGTAAACCTAATACTTGCTTGTGCTCGATATCAGGCGAGCTGTTCTTGTCTCTGCCGTTATGAATTGTATCTTTGATCTCTCTCATATACCTGCCTAAAAAGTGTACACAAATATCATAACCTCCGTGTAAGTGCATGACCACGTCGTCACGTCGCGTCGGTGCACAGCACAGCGCACATCGCACACTGAAATGAAATAAACCATTATTTTAAATGAGAGTGGCCATATCGACGCCCCTCGCACATCGCACAATAAAATTAAATAGAACCATGCTCTTAAATGAGAGTGATGAAATCAACAGCTTGAGCTTCGCACAGCGTTTAGCACAGGCGATACCGTGTTTGTGAATCCCTATTTGTAACAAAAGAGATAAATATAACTATAGCAGTCTGATTTTAATAAAAATGGAAGGAAATAGCCGAACAATATATGAACAATTAGTACAATTTCTTTTGTATTAATATTCATAAATATCATAAAACAATAAAATAAACTTCGATGTGCGATGTGCGATGTGCGATGTCCGCTGCGCGAGAGAGAACGGCAGAGACAAGAACAGCTCGCCTGATATCGAGCACAAGAAAGTAGTAGGTTTACCCATTTCTTATAACACTTGACATTTTTAGAGGATTTACGTCTATAATGAGCTTTCATTAATCTAAATAAAATATGCTGAAATATGAATTAAATAATTTCAATGTATTTATAAAAGAGCCAAATGCCAAATAAAAGCCAATTTAATTAAACCGTTAATTTTTATTTTATGTACCAACTGGCTTGAGTCGGCCATGGGGGGATTCCACTTACTTGGGAATTCCCATATCCTGCGTAAACTGTGCTCCGCTCATAACGAAAACAACTGCATTCTTAACTGAGACCGACTACAGTCACTATAAAAGTAGATTAAAAAAACATTGTAATAGGCTAGTTGACACCACCAACCGTTGATATACTTTCTATGAGCTGTCAAAACGCAACTATTGAAATGTAATGCAAATTAAAAGCGTCAATATAGTGGTCGTAAGGTAGTCAGTCCACTTAATTTAAATTTTTTTTCGGCATGTTGCACCTCTTGGATTTTAATGAAACTTGGCATGCTGTTAGGCAAGACATAGACTATTATTATGTATTTTTTTCAAAGTGGTAATTCAATTAGATCTGATAGAAATCGATTGACAAAATTTTTCTTTGAATTTTTTAAATACTTTTATTTAGGCTTGGCCCATAGGAAATGCTATAAAATAAACTGTAAAATGTACCATAACACTGCCATTTGGTTTTATTTTTATAGCTTTAAAATTAACTAAGATATATCGCTTTGAAAAAAAGTCGTCTCCGGACACTTTTTTTCAAATAGCTCCTCAATTAACTAAGATATAGAGCTAATATCTACTCGATCAACTATTATTAGCGCCCTCTACAATATAACACAGGTTATGATATAGGTTCCTATCGGAGGCGGTTTTGCCATGGAAGTACGGCTAGACCCTTTAATATAGTTCGAGTTTTACAAAATAAATTTTAATATAGCGGAACTTGTAGACATGACTTTTGTTTTGGTCGGGTCGGACAGAAATTGTTTGCTTGCCACTAGAATTTATAAGCAAAGATATCCTGAAAGAAGGATTCTTGATGTTAGTAGCTTCTAAAACATTCTCGATAGATTTATGAAAACTGGAAATGTCGAATATAAAAAATTGAAAGAATAAAACGTGTTGTGAATGAAGAAAATGAGTTTTCTGTGGTACTGGCAACGGTTGAAAATCCCCATATTAGTCAGAGAGAAGCGAGCTCGTTTAAAACAAATAAGTTTCATGAATATCATATTCAAATACACCAGGAATTATCTGAGGCGTCGTTAGTTTTGTAATTGGGCCCGAGATAAAATGCAAGATATCACCTTCTTTCATAATGTTTTATTCACTGATGAGGCAACTTTTCATAAAAATGGATTTGTTAATAGACATAATTTCCTTTATTATGCTTCCGAAAATCCTTTTTTAGGCAAGTTGATAACCTATGGTCTATAAACGTTTGGGGAGGAATTATTGGAGAACATGTAATAGGGCCACATTTTTTGATGGTACATTGACTGGAGCTATTTATCTTCATTTTCTGGAAAACTATCTGCCACAATTATTGATGAATCTTCCTGAAAGGTTCGAAATAGGATGTGGTTTCATCAAGATGGTGCTCCACGACATTATTTAAATGCAGTTAGAGACCACTTAAATAATACCTACCCACTTCATTGGATTGGAAGAAATGAACCCACTAAATGGTCTGCTAGATCCCCAGATCTTACAAAAATGGATTTCTTTTTATAGGGACACGTGAAGGAAATTGTTTATAAAGACACACCAACAACAGTACAAAATATGAAGGAAAGGATAATAACTGCTTTTAGATCTATCACACCGGCAATTTTAGGAACAGTAGAAACCTCATTTCAAGAGCGCATAGAGATATGTATCGATCAAAATGGACAACATGTGGAGCACTTATTGTAATATTTTCTAGCGAATTATTTGAACAAACATCTATTTTTTTAAGTTTATTCTCGATTTTAGTACTTATTGCTCAATAAAACGAAAATGGTTAGAATTAGCCATAGGGAAGTATTTACAAAAAATGTTTGTTTTTCATATCTTCATCACATTGTCGAAAAATATATAGGGTGTTCCATTTGAAAAAATTGGGAAAATTCAATTTAAAAAGTACTTAATTGAAAAATAATTTTTGACCACCCTGTACATTTTTAGGAATTAAAAATGATTCAAAAATATTAATTAGATGTCTCGTAACTAGCATTCACAAAAGTTTTTCTTAATACCCGTAATTGTGACTTTGGTGATTTTCAACAAAATTTATTACGTCCAAGTGGTTGGGAGATAGTCAATAATAATATAGGAATGAGTGGAGTCTAGAAAGAGGCTTTAAAAAATATACTGATATACATAGCATTCCATTTAAAAAAAAGGCACTCACTTAATCCTGTAATTTCGTCTTGGATCGCCCTGTATATTCGAAAATAATTTCCGGTTATAGACTTTTGCATCTAGTTTATTTGTATTTTTTTTTTATTTCTGGCTATCGTAAAACTTGAGATATCGAAGTCCAACACACTATTGCCCCACCCTGTATATGTATAGCAAAACAGTTTAGCTTGCACGCCTCTAGCGACCATCCTATATTAGGGATATGGCTCTATTTCAATAAGGGCATTCCACCATGCTATTTTACATATAAAATCTTTGTCAGAAATCATCGCGTTTATTATGTATTCGGCTCGGTATTCGGCAACGCCCGACTGAAAATTCTATTCGTATTGTAATAGTCTTATTAAAGATACCTCAATAAGAGTTTAAAGTAAAGTTGATATATCCTACGTTAAGTTCGCTCGAACGTGAAAGACTCACTGTATATTCCAGTTGAAATATCTTGTTCTTGTATTTTTGTATTCTTAATCGACACCTTTGAAACATTTTACTCTGAAATCATAATAACACATAGTTTACATAAAATATGATAGTTTCCGCGCCGCCTTTGCTAACAGTCTGATTAAACATACAGGCCTATAGCTAGAACGGGCGTAGCCCGTCCTGGCACGATTTTTGCCCGTCCTACGGCCGGCGACCTCAGAAAACAATGAGGTAGTGACCGACTACGAATAATATTTAATGCAAACTAGTTTTGTCATTTATTGTTTGGTTTATTACCAACTAGTAACAAACTTTTACAATTTAATTGTTACAATGAGCCTCTAAATGTTGCTTAAACCTTTACTTAACCCATTACCTCCCACGAATATTTTTTCTTTATTCTTATGAGTTTTTTGGTTTAGTTGGCCACTCCTACGCACAGTTATACTAGAAAAATTAATACAAAAAATTTTTTTTTGCAAGTTTTTGAAAAAAAAAATGGTGTACTCAAATAGATACAACGGGAGAATGTATAAGAAAACAAGCTAAAAACGTACTCTTCGCCGGTTTGCTAAACTTTTTATATAATTGTTACACATTCTGTACGATACTCGCAGTTCTTTGTAAATAATGTTAGTTTTAGACATTTTTAATTTTACAGTACGAACTTAGTGAAAGACTCAGTGTAAAATAAAGTAAAAATAAAACAAAACTATACCATGTGGGGTTTCGAACCTGGGACCCTTGGATTCCGAGTCAAAAGCGTAAGAACTACCTAACACGTAAAAAAATGTAAAAAATGTAAATTTTCACAAAAACAAAAATAATAAAAAAAAAATTCTCAAATTTAAATCATTAATAACATTTTTATTTACCGCTCTATTTTATTCAAAAACAATAGGGTTCTTCCCCGAGATAACACTAACTTACTGTCCAAATTTCAGTATAATCGGATTTTTCTTTCTCGAGTTATCGTACTTACAAGAAAGTGACGGATGGACAGACGCATGGACGGACAGACGGACGGACGGACGGACAGACGGACGGACGGACAGACGGACGAACGGACAGACGGACAGACGGACGGACATTTTGAAAGTTGTTCAGAATTCGTTCACTAACACAATGATATGAAATTTTTTGTCTGCGAGCGATATTTACGGTTTTAGAAATGTGCCGATCAAATACAATATATACTCTTCGTTTTCGTATTTGCGAAGAGTATAATAATGCAAAATTTTAAGTCATGAAAAGTTTTCATTTGTTTTAAAAATGCATTACAGATGAATATTATTTATTTCTTTGAATGAAATGCTATGAAACAATCAAGCTCAACACATAAAGTGACGTCACACTTTCGACAACTCCATCTTGCTCGTAAGTGATATTAACGATACCTTGGTTGTTTTTCGATTTTTTTCGGAAAATGACCCTCGCTGTCTTCCGCGATACTTCTTGGAAGAGAAGCAGATCGCCTTATCAAAAGCTTTTAGGTAACGGCGAGCAACATCTCTCATAAAACCAGGTAAATCAATTTTGTCGTTTACGATTCCAACGTTTATCAAATGAGTACAGAGAGGCCACTACCATTTCTTTCTGCGAATAGATGTTCTATAGTTATTTACTGCTTGGTCGAGCAGGTCGACCCCACCCATAACTTGAAAACAAATGTGGCTTTTTGTTTTTCTGCCAAAGACCACTGTTTCACTTTTCCCAGGGGCTTTATAGTGTTATGATTTGTTACCATGGTGATAGTCATCGCTACTTCTGGCAGCTACTTCAGATAAGAGAATTTCGTCGTCTGAGGAATAGTGAATTTGTACTTCTCCAGGAATATCGCTGGGAAAGTTGAAAATACCCATATCGTTATCGTCGAATTTTTCCTCATCTGTTTATATATTTACCTCAGGCGGGATAATAACTATTTCTGGCTCGTGCTTTGCAGAAGAAACTTCATCCATTGCTTTTTCTAATGTTTTGGAACGTTTGCCGTAAAAATTTTTTGAAGCGATTGGCTGGAATTCAGAATCCATATCGAAGTAACTTCTGAAAAGATATTCCGAATTTACTTATACATATCTTCCCATTGTACTCAAATGGGTACACTGCCGTTTTTCTCATTTTTTTTTAGAAACAATGCAAAATGGTGTGTCCCGATATTATAAACAACTGAAATACATACCTCAAAACCTAATTTACCACCTCAAATGGAATATTTTAACTTTCACCAGGGCCGGTTTTGTGACTAGGCCTCATAGGCTCGGGCATAGGGGCACAAAAAATGTTTCGGATTAAAAAAAATTTTCTTGGATTTCTCCCCCCTGCTCTTAAAAAATTTTTCCGGACTAAAAAAGTTTTTGTCCCTTGCCCATAAACTAATAGCAAGTGGGAGGGGGGCGCAAAATTGACCTGGGCCTAGGAGCAATTTATAACTAAGACCGGCACTGACTTTCACGTTATAAAAACTAATTCTTAAAAGCACAGGATCTAGCACAACTTATTTACTCAATCTCTTAAGTTGTCATTTACTACAAATGCCCCATCCATAAAAAAACCTTGAAACTACGCGTTCCCTGCACATTGCAGAGTCCTACGAAGACATTAGTTTGTTGAAATATTTTAATTGATGTCGCCGGGAGGCAAAAATTCACGGTGTACTCAAATGAGTACAGTGGGAGGTAATGGGTTAATATACGTAGGAACTCCCTGCACATTAAATAATAATATTAAAGTTGTTTTTGGAATTGAAAACATATTTTTATTCAATAAACGGCACATATTTTATGGTATTAAATAGAGTTGATACACCCATGATATAATCCGACTTCAGAGTTTGGCGTCACGACGTCTTCAAAAAGTAAAACAATTGCAGGAACGTTGAAAAGCAAAAATTTTAAAAGTACTCCTGACAGGAAACATTTTCTATTTAAAGTGTTCTTTCGATATTTCCTATTAGAGTGAGATCCCAGAGCCGCCAGACCTACGTCATTTTAGCAAAGCTAATATTTCTCGGAAACTATAAGAACTAACACTTTAGACAAACAATGTTTGCTATTAAGGGTACTTTCAAAATCTTTTGGTTTCAGCGTTCTTGCAATTGTTTTATATTTTGAAGGCGTAGTATATATTTTACGAGGTTCTCTATAAATGGAAAAAACTATAACATTTTTTTTTGGCCCACGGGCCCCCTCTGGAAAATTGTTTGCCACCCCTTAAAGCACTTAGTAGCTACAGGCCTGAAGCGTCTTTATTAAGTATACGGAAACGCCTGACTGGAAATTTTCTTCGTATTTTAGGGTAAAATTGATATATCATCTGATTTAAAACATTTATAATAAATAACCAGAAGTGAACAGTTATAAATATTAAAGAAAGACAAGAGAAGTGTACGACTCAATTATATAACGAATGAGGTAATTGTCCTAAAATTGCTTATTCAAAGTAATATATATTTTTTTAAATTTAGTAACACCGAAGGATTCAGTTTTTTATTTTCATTTGAATTTTCAAAATGATCATTAAATGAATGATTCATGCCTATTAGTGTTTGCAGTATACTGGATCTTGTCCTATAATAGTTATAATATTTTCATGTTCTTATAGACTTTTTCTGAGTATGCACCTTGTTTGTACAGCATATGCTTTAGTAAATATATCAAATATAATTATAATCAGCATATAATTTTTACGTTTCTTTCCGTTAGATTTTTTAAACCTTTCTAATACATATGTAATTTAATAATTTTTATAATTCATCCAATCACTCATTATTATAGTCCATTCTAGTAGGTAAGTTTTGCACCATCACGCATCTATTTGTTCCGTATTATTTAACTCAAGATATTATTCAAATTTTTCCCGAAGAAAATAATGTTAACATATATGTACTATTAGCAATTTGATTATCTTTTTCAAGGTGTATTGAACTGCTGTGTATTGTAATATCGGTATAAGTGTTTATGATAATTAGCATAATCATGTAAATTAGTAATTTTAGGAATAATTAAACGTTAGAAATAATGGAAATGACTGTACCATATTTCGTGGAGAAAAATAATTAAGACAATGTTATAACTAACAGTTACATATTATTTCATACCATATCTAATTTTAAATTTTAGTTTTTAGTTTTACTTAAAACCTCATTAACCTCAATTAACATTAATTAAAAGAATATGTAGATAATTGTATTTGTTGAATTATAATAAATTAAGACACATCGACATAAAGGCAAAGGCAACTGTTTTAAAATTTACAAGCGAACAATAATTCTAGGTTCTATGATTTATAGATTATAAAAATTCTAAAAAGAATTTTGTTAATGACAAAAAAATACCAAGTAGCTGAATGCAGTGCTATAATAATAAATTAAATTGTAAACAAACCTTCTGCTTGACAGACCAAGATATTGATCTATGAGAATAGTTCTCCTTTACCAAATAGACTTATAGATAATTTTAATGTTCACTTTGCAAATAAGTCACATAGATGCTTAAGCAGGAACCCATACAGCAGGTTACAAGCTTCTGATGCAGATTTCATATGTAAAAATATGAAAGTTCATATAAACGCAAATGCTTCCTAAGGGAGCTAGGGTCTTTCTAAGGTGAAACCCTGGAGTAGATTTTATATAATATTTCAGAAACATTTTGTGCTACAGCTATGTACGTCATTAAGTATCAATAAAGGCTTTATTAATGGCATTGACCAAATAGAAATTCATCCAGGAAGCGCAACCGGTATTTTTGAACACCCTGTATATTTAAATTTATTAAATAGAATCATACTACTTTTCTCAGGATCATTTTTGTTCAATCGACCACTGAAATAGATACACTATGATTCGTTGGTCGATTAAACTCCTGTCATATTAGTGCATGCACTGTAAAAAGGGATACTACAAAATTTCGGTAGGAATATAGGTTGTAAAGTTACAAGTGAAGTGAAGAAGTACTGTAAAATAGCATGATTATTTAACATAAAATTAGCTGTAAACTTAAGGAATTATGTGAATTTTATAAGTATAATCACATTTATTTCTGTAATACGTATGTAAAAATACACATTCCAGTGTTTTTACACTGTTTTCCAAAATTATTATATTTACAGATTTTATGTAAAAATGTTCGTCAAATTTACATCAATATTGAATGTAAATGCATTGTGAATTTACCCTGACTTTTTACAGTGTATGTCTAACAATCTAGTAAAAAAATGTAAATACAACTTTAGTTAACGTAGTTTCATAGTTAACTTACATCATCAACATGTGTTTTAGAAATTGCGTTTTCCCTGACAATCTAAAAGTTAGTTATTTTACCATTTAAAAAAGGAGACAAAACAATCATATCAATTATCGTGCGATTAGCATAATTTCGAAGTGCATCGAAGTAGTTTACACAAACACCAAAACCCTTGAATACTACACTCGGATATTGTCATCGTGTGCGTTTCGCCAAATATGCTACCATCATCTGAAGATGAATAAGAAGTTTTAATCATATCTATCATATCATATCTAGAATAATTACTTCCACATACAGTGGAAGTATAGTAACGACAAAAAAATTTTTATTGTTCAAATAGGCTTAGAATGTCATAAAACGTCGAGATTTTAAGTTTGAGCGAAAAAAATTTCTGTCTGTCTGTCTGTCTGTCTGTCTATCTGTAACTTTTTTTTTTGTGCGCACGTTTACTCTGGAACCGTTTGAGATATTGACTTGAAATTTGGTACACATATGTACTTTAACGAGATCTAGAACTAGATTATATTTTCATCTTGATCCGTCGAAGGGTTGGGGGAATTTGGGGTAAATAGGTAAATCAAGCAGGTAAGAGTCCATAACATTGGTATTTAGTATATACAAGAGAAGCTAAGGTCTCAAAAAAAAATGGCATTAGCCACCCCCATTACCACCCCCACCCCATTATTAAAGGGGATGAAAAAAAAATGTGATTTAGTGTATGTACATGTACAAGAACCAGAAACCTCAAAATATTTTTTTACTTCATCCACCCCCTACCACCCCCACCTCACTATCGTTGTGGGGTATCGTTTTATAGGTTTTTGAGGTAGAGGATTTCAAATATTATATTGTTGAAGTTCCATAAACAATTATTTCCACATACAAAATTTTTTCGTTGTCTTGGGTAGAAAATCTGGATGTGGAAGTAGTGATTCCTTGGGCAGCGGTTTGTTCTCTAGCTTTCGCTTGTAGCGACTCCATTCATGTTTTCACTAGTGATTTATTCTAGTTTTGATATTTGCTGTTACATCATCCAACGTTATATACTTATAATCAATTTTGATATACCAGAGTGAATTGCATTACGGCCAGCCAGAAATCTGGAAAAAAAATTTGATGGGCAACAAATCCAAAAAACTTTTCTAGGAATAAATCAATACGGAACTTTTACGAAACAGAAATGTCCCGTCTAATTCGGGACGAATGGTTACTGTAGGTCAAACGGGCCCTTCCTGCGGGCCCCTCACAAGCCCGGGCTCCTAAATTTTGTACCCAATAAACTGTTGAAGAAAGAGATCATTTGATTCAAAACTTGTAAATAGTCTGTTATATACTTTTCAAGTATTTTTGAAAAAAACTGGAAGTATTGATATTGGCCCTCTAAGAGACATTCGTTTATCAATTTTGTTAGAAAATATACCGGGTGACACAGGAGATATGTACCACCCCGTAACATGTTTATTTAAAAAGATATTCTTTTGAAATTTGGTATTCTTATATAATGCGTGATTATCCTTTTTTTGGTACAAACAAGAAATTATTTTCACTTCCGGTTTCACCGGAAATGACTCTACTTCGTTATTTTAAACGGCACCCTGTATATATTTTTCTCCTATCTGATTCTACCTAAATTCCTCTTTTCAACTATTTATAGCAAGATGGCATTCGTTTTTAAAATGGCTGCTGGAAACCATTTTATTGCACTAAGTCAAGTTGGCTATGGTATGAAATATGAAGGCAATTAATGTTTAATGTGCTGTGATATCAAAAGAACCCAGGTATACAATTTTGCGTTTCATATTTGTTTTGTTCTAATCAGTAACCGAAGAGACTTTGTAGAATTTTTATATTAAAGAAAAATCTCTAGACTAAATCCCCGAAATCATAAAAATTAAGATAGAAACACTAATTTTAATTTGTAAAATATTTCACTTTTACCCAATACAATTCATTGTTATGTCTGATTTTGCTTGCTTTTAAATAAAATTGTTTTCGAAGAATCTCAAAATGTTGGCCATTAGTTTTCCTGCAGCGTCGAATTAGAGGTACTCCTCTAAGCATATTTTCTAACCGCAATTCAGTAATCTCATTTATTGCTAACCCAACTCTCATTTCCAAGTCTTCCCTATTTTGCAGTGGAGTTTTATAAACTATTTTCTCGAGATGGCCCCATATGAAAAAATCAAGTGGCGTAAGATCCGGAGACCTCGGGGGCCATCTAATTGGTAAAAGTGAAATATGAATAAACATTTTACAAATGGATAAAATTTAAAATTAGTGTTTCTATCTTAGTTTTTATGATTTTGGGGGATTTAGTCTAGAGGTTCTTCTTTAATATAAAAATTGTATAAAGTCTTCGGCTAGTGATTAGAACAAAATAAATATGAAACACAAAATTGTGTACTACGGTTCTTTTGATATTGCAGCACACTAAGCGCTACATTTTATACCATAGCCAACTTGACTTAATGCAAAAAAATGGTTTTCAGTAGTCATTTTAAAAACGAATGCCATCTTGCTAGTTTAAACAGAGAAATACATAGTTTAAAAGAGAAATTTAAGGAGAATCAAATAGGAAAAAAATATATACAGGGTGCCATTTAAAATAACAAAGTAGATTGTCATTTCCGGTGAAACCGGAAGTGGAAAAAATTTCTTGTTTATACTAAAAAAGGACAATCACACATTATATAAGTCCACCAAATTTCAAAATAATATCTTTTTAAATAAACATGCTACGGGGTGTTACATATCTCCTGTGTCACCCGGTATATATATTATAGGCTATATTATAGTTTTTATGTTTTTCGCATTCAAATCATATGCATCTTTACTGGATTTGCTTTTAAGTAATATTTTTCTGACAAAATCTATGTCATCAACTTTAACCGTCTTGCCTAGAAATGCGCTGTATACTGCGACAAATGTATATTATATACAAACGCCGGTCTGAATCTACAAGAAAACAAACAGAACAGCTCTCTTGACTTGATATTTATTTTTCAGTGGCACAATGTAATTTTCAAGTGAAATCATGTGTTATAGTTTTAAATGTGGAAGTTGTTCCGGTTGAATACCATCTTGTGATGAAAGTTTCGTTTACTTCGACAAAACAAACAGAACCGAAGAAAAGTGCTAGCCCCAGGCGTACGCTTTATTTTACTGCTTTTTTATGCTCCCTTTTCTAATAAAAAATTCACACAGCTGAGATGGAGAGATTAACATGTGATGTGCATGATGACAATTTAATGACAATCCCGCGATGTCTTTTTCATCGTAAATTTAACATTACTAGTCGGTTTACATATTTTATATCTTGCAGATTGTGAACTGATAAAGTTTCTTTTCTTTTCTATTAGCAGGAATTTCACTTTTATTGGGTTAATTAAGACCATTTGCAAAAATGCAGATAATTTATGTTTATAGCGCATCTGTTGACATTTTTAATTAATATAGTTGTATATGGCTCACTATCGCTTTCTTTGCAAAAATAGTAACAAGCGACACACCTTAAAAAAGTTTAAATGTTTTCTTGGAATTACAAAGCATTCATATTATTGATATTTAGTGTGTGGCTCCTAGGGCAGATTTGCTAATAGACTGAGTAGGTTGAAAGATATGGCGAAAAATTTAGGGTGCTGCCAGATTTCTGCGAAAAAATAAAGTATTCATTTATCCAACTCGCTGGTAGCTCGGTGGTCAACAATTTGTAAACAAACATAAAAATGAGATACCTGTAAAATATGAAACTTGATATGTAAGAAAATAAACACTCCAATAAATCCTCTAAATGCTAAAATGCTAAATGCGTTTAGCTGGCAAAGTGGTATACGTTAGGGTGGGTCGAAAAAAAAAAATATATTTTTTTTCGGAACGCTTTAGAGCGGAAAAGTTGCCCATTGTAATAAAAGGAAAAGCGGCATAAGAAAAATTAAAATCGGTTAACATCTTCCGTTCGCGCATCGTACTTAAAGTTTATGAAAAATTTAAAAAATCACAATATTTTTGTAATTTATTGCTGTTAGTTAAAACTTTTAAAATAAACACGCTTTAGTTTTTTATGCTTGTTTTATGGTTTAAATAATCTAAATAAATTAAATTCTGATCAATAATCTAATTTTTTCCGTTCGCGCAACGTCTTAGAAGAAACAGAAATTTACCAATTTTTCCGAATTTTCACTCTGCAACTCTTCGCTCGTGTTGTTAGAACAAAACGACCCAAAACTCACCACGTGGAGGTGGTTGCACGTCGAGTTCCACCCACACCCTACCTAACTAACCATCCAATTGTTGGGTGTAGTATTTACATTATATTTACAACTATTTACAAACATTTTCCATAGGAACACGGTAAGCCAAAGATATTGTAACATTATTTCTTCGCTGTTCAATAAAATTTAATTTTCATCAAGTGTTTGAGAGTCTTACTGCACTTTATGTTATTTGAAGAAAAAATATTACTACCCCAGTAGCTCAGAGACTCGGCAGATGAGTCATGGGTAAGAAAATGCTTTACGAATGGTTTTACGTGTTAGGTAGATAAAGATTAATAAATGATAGATGTTTTTATAAAATTTTTTTTTAAAAGATGTTAATTTCACTTAGATAATGATAAATTTTCCAGAATAACGGGGCGCCAATCTTTCTATAATTATAATTTACACTGAAACTGAAGTTTGATTATAAGAAAGATAAACTAATCAAAATTTAGAGAAAGTACTAGTTGTATAAAAAAAAAATGTAAATTAATAATTCAAATTTAGCACAAGTCAAGATTAGATTAATACCTCTGAATATTACTAAAGGATGTTCAATTTATTATCAAAGATTAAATAATTAATACAGTAAGTACTATCGAAATATTTAGTTTGTGAAGTTTGGTTTGTAAAGTTTGGTTTGTATCAAAATACCTGAAATAAGTGGACAATGTGATTATAAAATTGATTTTATTATAAATCAATCAAACTTGGTGTGTTTTTATTATAAAACAACTAAACTGAGGCCTTAATATTAAGTGAAATTATATACAAAAAAAGTATATCGAGTGGACGATAAAATGTTATGCAGATATTATTTATAATATTGACTAAAACATGAACCGACAATATGGTGTTTAAAAGTCAAATTTTATTATATAACTATACCTAAATGTTTCGTAGAAATTGTGATCACAAAGTCTTTACAGAACCTTTTATATAATTTGTTTTTAATTAGACGTAACGTCGATAATTTATACCTTGATAAAAATAGTATATATCAACTGTTCATTGAAACATGTTAATAATAAAATTGAAAATAGAAATAGTTTTTAAAAAAAATAGAACATGATACTTTAAAAACTCTAAAAATGTTAAAAGGTAAAAATATGAAGTATTTATATAAAAAACGTTAGATAAAAAAACTTATTTGTGACACTTATCTGGAATTTTTCTGTGAATGAAAATGGTGACTTTAGTAGGGGATGATGTTGGTGAAATCCAACCCACAGTGATATAATTGTTGGTTTCTAGAAGAGCTCGGGATCAGGTTTAGAAGTTTCCAATGCCATATTCGACGCTTCCAGAAATTCCATAAGGACAAATCCCAACTATCCTACCATACTATCGTCGCGATCTCCATACAAAATTTGTTTCCAACCCAAAATTTAATATGACGTTAATAAGCAATGCATAACTACGATGTGCATCCCAAGATTGATAAAACTTGCTTCCAATTTTAGAAGATTTGCATTTTTATAATAAAACTTGCATCTAATACAAAAATTCTTTGTCCAATACTAACATTTTTCGTCCAAAACTAAATTATTTGGATTCAATATGAAAATTGTTTATCCATTAATAAAATTATTTATCCAATAGTGAAACCCTGGAAAGAAATGAAGTGTAAGCGTGAGTTGTAAAATGGCCGCTGCCAAAAAAATTATTTCTTTATAAATTACTTACGGATTAAACCGGTGAAGATAATTAGGCCTGCTTCATAATCAAGAAGAGGGACTATCAACCCTTTCAATGTTGAAGTCTTCAAGGAAAAATTTAATGAAAATACATCACTATTTAAAAGTTCATCGAGCAATCGAAGTTCTAACCTTCTAGTAACGGAAAACTATATCGTTCTGCTTTCTTTTTCGATGCGTATAAATCGCATCGCTTCGTTACCCTCTCCACTCATATCAAATATTTTCATTAAATTATTTCTTTATAAATTACTTACGGATTAAACCGGTGAAGATAATTAGGCCTGCTTCATAATCAAGAAGAGGGACTATCAACCCTTTCAATGTTGAAGTCTTCAAGGAAAAATTTAATGAAAATACATCACTATTTAAAAGTTCATCGAGCAATCGAAGTTCTAACCTTCTAGTAACGGAAAACTATATCGTTCTGCTTTCTTTTTCGATGCGTATAAATCGCATCGCTTCGTTACCCTCTCCACTCATATCAAATATTTTCATTAAATTATTTCTTTATAAATTACTTACGGATTAAACCGGTGAAGATAATTAGGCCTGCTTCATAATCAAGAAGAGGGACTATCAACCCTTTCAATGTTGAAGTCTTCAAGGAAAAATTTAATGAAAATACATCACTATTTAAAAGTTCATCGAGCAATCGAAGTTCTAACCTTCTAGTAACGGAAAACTATATCGTTCTGCTTTCTTTTTCGATGCGTATAAATCGCATCGCTTCGTTACCCTCTCCACTCATAAAGATAAGCTGATTTTAGGCGTAACTCTGGTTGCATACAGTTGTGTTTAATTAAAAAGCAATTTTAAGAAATATATTTAAATCTACCGCGGACATTCACGCTTAAGTTAAAATATTTTATAATTTATGGGGCGGCAATATGCCTGCTACACTATGAGCACTATGAGCAGGATTATTTGGCTTACTGTGTTTTTACTTTTTCTTTTTTATGTCTACTACACATTTAAAGTCTGATTTTCTGAAGAAATGAGGCATAATCGATCTAGACTTCAGTGTTGCTCGGATATAGCCATCTCTAGCTTCATGTCCACGTACTTTATTCGAGGCCTCTGTCACAAGTTTGGCGCACCTCTCCACAGCCTGGGTGTGACAGCGAAACTTTTGTATTTCTCTGATGAGCTTAGTGTTAGAATTTATGAGTGATTTAATATCATCTTCACTTAGGTCACGCAGCATTGGGGGAGGATACAACACACAAGAATTCCAATTAATGTAATGTAAAGTTTATCTTCGGTGGTACGAAATTTCTAACAGTCTTCTTCTTTGGGACGGTTTGTCTTGCTTTTAAGATCCTTTTGTAACTAAGTTCCCGAATATGTTCTCTTTCATCGACAAGCATTGCCAACAGAACGCATTTCGTTTTATTACTGGATCGACAACTTTAAGTAATTCGTCGGATAAATACCATGATGTTTGGATTGCTTGAACGACATGTTTTGTTCGTCAGTAAAATATTTTCATATGCCTCCTGCATTTTAATGAGCTTCCTTTTCGCCACATTTTCCAACATATTGACGGTCAAACTGCAGGGCCTAAATATTTTAGTAGGCCAATCGGATAGCAGCTCACTTGCCGTGAAAAACACCCTGTGGTCAGTTATGAACCCATAGATTGTTCAATTACTGATATAGTATTTGTTGAACATTTCAAATGCAATCACCTTGGGACATTGTCCAGAAGACTTGGCAAATCGGGACCCTGGTCCTTTGCCCCATTCCAGATGGCTAACTGCGGCCAACCGAGTCCTTAGGTTGTATATAAGTGCATCAGATACATCCGGAAACTTAAAAGAAATAGTTGGCTTCATCTTAAAATCATATATGCCTGTGCGGTTTGCCATAAAATAGAACAAATATTGTACTGACGGACCAAAACATGTCTTTCAAGCAATCCAAACATCATGGTATTTATCCGACGAATTACTTAAAGTTATCGATCCAGTAATAGAACGAAATGCGTTTTTTGCGCACCCAGAGAATGTTCTGTTGGCAACGCTTGTTGATGAAAGAGAACATATTCAGGAACTTGGTTACAGAAGGATCTTAAGAGCAAGACAAACCGTCCCAAAGAATAAGACTGTTAGAAATTTCGTACCACCGAAGATAAACTTTCAAGCCTTTGATTACAAAATTATTAGTTGGAATTCTTGTGTGTTGCATCCTCCCTCAATGCTGCGGGACCTAAGTGAAGACGATATTAAATCACTCATAAATTCTGATACAGAGAAATACAAAAGTGTCACACTCAGGCTGAGGAGAGGTGCGTCAAACCTGTGACAGAGGCCTCGAATAAGGTATGTGGATAGGAAGCTAGAGATGGCTATATCCGAGCAACACTGAAGTCTAGATCGGTTATACCTCATTTCCAAAAAAATCAAACTTTAAATGTGGAGTAGATATAAAAAAGAAAAAGTAAAAAACACAGTAAGCCAAATGTACTCATAGTACTCATATCTTTGGCTTACTGTGTTACCTATGGAAAATGTTCGTAAATAGTTGTAAATATAATGTAAACACCATACCCAACAGTTGGATGGTTGGTTAGGTACGGTGTGAATGGAATTCGACGTGCAACCACCTCCGCATGGTGAGTTTTGGGTCGCTTTGTTCCAGCAATACGAGCGAACAGTTGCACTGTGAAAATTGCGAAAAATTGGTAAATATCTGTTTTTTCTAAGACGTTGCGCGAACGGAAAATTTAGATTATTGATCATAATTTAATTTATTTAGGTTATTTAGACCATAAAACAAGCATAAAAATTAAAGCGTGTTTATTTCAAAAGTTTTAACTAGCACAAAAAAAATTACAAAAATATCGTTACTTTTGCAATTTTTCATAAACTTTAAAATCGGTTAAAATCGGAAGACAATACGACGCCCCACCGTCTCGTCTTTCTACCTTCCATTTATTGAATGCGATATCATCGATATCTCCATAGTATACACACTCTTTGCTGTCAATCTTGCCAATATCATATAAATATTCCATGAAGCACCCATGTCCGCTCAGGGCTTGTGTGAGGTGTAATAGCCTACCTCACCATGCCTCCGTTCCATCCACGCGCTGTGGTTCGGGATGCGGTGTCTCGTCCACCTTCCCTTGTTTGCAGTGTCCCACCGCCCCTACCATCTTTCAAACGGCCTGTCCCTGGATTCTGCCCTTCCGGTTCCTTTAAAAATTTCCGGCCGTTCTTTGGCCATTAAATCCGAAGAGGGGATCCCCGCCACTATCAACGCCGCCTCGTATCTCGTATGAAATCGTTTTATATGCACTGCACACCTTTAGTGCGGCAGATCGCTGGATCCTAGCCATCCTCCCCCTAATCCTATCCACTTCATCGCACTTTCCCAGACCGGAGCTGCAAGAGGATAGAGTGCACGACGCTGCACAGCAGTCTCCTCTTGCTCGCTCTCGATCCGTGCGTATTGGCCATAAGCCTCCCAATGGCTGTGGCTGCCTTTTCCGCCTTCTCGACCATCTTTATGGTATGGACATCGAAGTTCAGCTTGGAGCCCAGCCAAACCCCTAGGTATTTCAGGTGGTTCCCTGGGGATACCTCCACCTGGCCCACCTTAACTTTCATGGGTGGAAGATTTCTTCTCCTGGTGATAGCCAGGAGCTCCGTTTTCCCCGACAGCTAGCTCAAGCTGCATTCTATTTAGTCATCTCTCGATCTTTTTGATGGCCTCGTTGGTTGCTTCAATTATTTAGACAGTTCACCTTCCAGTCACCGTTATGGCCTAGTCGTCAGTATACCCGATGACCTTCACACCCTCCTTGTGGAACCCCACACGTGATGCTAGGCTATAGCCTAATTATGGATAATCCGATCTTGATTGCCCCTACGAATGTTTAAATTGTACAAAGGATTGTGACAATTTGTCTTTAAATAAACGTATTAAAAAGTTTCCTTTTTTTCAATATTTTACTTTTTCAGGAATAAGTGAGATTAAATAGAAATACAACTCTTTAAACAAAACAACTCGAATACAAATAAAATCTGTAATCACAGTGAAATTGTTACTAATTAAAGTGCAGATAAATAAAAGGGTACCTAAAATAGAGAAAAATAATTATTAAGTGAGCGTTTTTCAAAATTAAAGTAAATTTTAATCAGCAAACAGAAAAAAGTAACATTAAACACTATATAAAAATCGGTTCAATAAAATTACTATCACGACGTAAATTTAAGTCCCACTGTTAAAAAATTAGACGTAAACTGCTAACTTTGCATAATTTTCTGTCTCAATAAGAAGACAGTGTTAATTCTGTGGATTTCATTTGACAATTATATATTAGTGTTAAGGGAGTTCAAAACTATTTTAAATTTTGTTTGTATTTTTAGGGTACGCCCCTGTGTCTTTGTTATACCTCCCGGTAGCCAGATAGCGCTTTTCGTGATGATCATCTTTCATGATTTCAAAAAAAAATAGTTGTCTATTTCAAAATGGCGTAACGTAAGAAAAACGTTCTCTGGCTCGTAGACTGTATTATTTCATTGCATTCAAAGTATGTTTTTTGCACAGCTGTATAGTTTTCCAATACTTACCACATAGTAGGTTTTTTAATCTTCTTATTAATATGTCCTATGCACTTTGAATTAATCCACCAAATATAAAAGGAATAAATGATAGGCAATAATTCATCACAATTTATGTCCCTGGGTACATTAACATAAACATAACGTTTATTCAAGTTTAAGGCCCCGCATCTGACGCAAGCAATAAAAACATTTTTTGTACGGAGATTAAACTGGCTACAAGCAATAATTGCAGGCAATAAAACCGGCCATATAGTTTGAGCACTGTCACATTTTGTTAGAAATGGCTTATGATTATTCTATTGTTATTGACTTTATGCATTGGCCTATCCAAAGTAAATTGTTGTTGCTTCTTGGCATTATCAGGACAAAAACTCCAAATTACTCACCAATAAAGTGCTCATCGTTGAATTTTACAATATACTAGGTCATCAGTTTTCTTTTTGGGTGTGTCGCATGGAGGGAGGTGTATAGAGCACCATTAACAACTCTCTTCTTTAATATGTTATTGAACAAGAATGGAATTTGTTCAAAAGTTACCATATAATAATATGGGTGATAATAAACTGTTCAATGAACAATTCGATTTTGTTTAGTAAAAAATTATAAGTCAGCAGTATTTAACAAAATTTTCCAAAATGATCAAATAAAAATAACCAGTATAATATAGGTAGTCCAGAGTCTGGAGAAGTTTATGTTTCAGTCCTAAGTACTTATCAAACATATACCAGGAAAGTGTCGTATTCGATGTAAAATTTTCTGAAATCGGGAATTGCCTTCAACAATTTTCCCATATAATAGGTATTTGGGAAATTGGCAAAAACTAGATCATACGAAATTACAAGAAAAGACCAAAATTATTTTTAGTGATTCATATCTTGCGTGTAGCGGTAGATACAATTTATATTTATTATTATTAACATGCTTTTATTAAATCGACTAACTATCTATCTATGTATGTATATGTATGTATGTATGTAATAGAGCGGGAGCTAGGTGGCTTTTTCGGCAGCTCATCGTTTTATGAACTTTGAGATATTTTTATGGTTTAATGGATGATAACGATTCATAAAATCGACTTCTGGCGGGGCGCCTCCTGTGAGGAGCGTCACGAACACTGTTTAAAAATCAGTGAAATCATGTCATCGTTACAAGGCTCATTTTTTTGTGTGTACACATTTTATGTTTAGAATGAATAAAATATGATCGCCAGAAAGTTTGGGTCGTCAGGAGGCGCAGCCAGAAAGGTAATAATGATACAATACATCTGAGGCACGGTACGGAGTTAAGTTAGCCGAAAGTGTTAAATTCCTGTATATTTAAGAGCCTATGGTACTTTTGTTGACACTAAGAACTTTACAAGAAGGCTATTTTATTGTTGAAGGAGCTTATACTTACGTTTTAAAAAGGAGCCAGAACTTGTAACGATGAGTTAAAGTTCTGAGATGAAATATGCGAAAAATAAATCCAATTTTCTTCAAAAATCCTAAACGTTTTCTTTCTGGCTAGCCTTACTGACGGGAGTTTCTTTCTGGGAATTTTTTTCTGTGTTCAAAACATTTAAATAAACATGCTCAACCTTAAAAAAGTTTGTAACGATCATGTTATATAACTCCGTTTTTTTACCTCTTTGACCTTTCTTGTTGCACCCCTGATGGCCCACACTTTCTGGCGATCTTATTTTATTAATTCTAAACATAAAATGTGTACACACACAAAAAATTGACTTTGTAACGATGATATAATTTCACTGATTTTTATATCTTAAACTCGACGGGCTGACATATGCCAGAAGTCTATTTTGTCGTTATTTAAGTTCGATAGAATTAATCAGCGCATAGAAAATGCTTGTAAATTTAGCAATTGTATGTATCTCTGATGACAATGCAATATAGTATACTCAATATTATAATATTTTCAAAATGGCCGGCATCCCAAGATGGCGGATTATCATTTTCTTTACAACCTCCTTGATATGGGTATCAAAAGAAGGGGCTTGACAAGTAGAAAGCAAATATGTGATCAAAATTTAAAAATTCAAGATGGCGGCGTCAACATGGCGAATAGGTTTTATCAGTTATCGTCGGATTAGTGTTACCACGTGACTCGTCTCGTCGAGAAATTGGTTTTTCTCGCCTCGTCTCGACATTGTCGGGACGAGATCTTTCAGCCATATCGTCTCGACATATTCTCGTCTATCCAAAATCTCGTCTCGAGGTCGAGATCTCGTCTTGTCTCGTCAAATGTGAAATTTTCCATTTTTTCCTTTTTTTCACAAGTGAAATCTCTATTTATTTAATTTATAAAGTTACACTTCAATTTATATGAATATTTGATTTTTGTTTAATTTTTAAAAGTACCTCTAACTAAAAGAACTGTTTGAAATATTGTGAATTTTAATTTTCTCCATATTTTAAGATTTCTTTTTGCTTCTAGACCGTATACTCTAAGAAGATATAAGATTTAAATTAATCAAGTTCGTATTACACTTAAAACATATACGTTGTTGCTAGTTTCTATAGTATAAATATACAGTGTGTTTCACTTCAAATGGTAACACCCCAATAACTTTTTTATTTTTTCCGATTTGAATCAAATTACCTCCACGTCCAGTGGAGATTAATTACTAAAAAAATTTTTTTAAATTTTTATTGTCCAAATAGCCTTAAAATGTCATGAAACGTCGAGATTCTAAGTTTGAGCGAAAAAAAAAAATTTGTCTGTAGGTCTGTCTGTCTGTAACTTTTTTTTGTGCGCACGTTTACTCTGAAACCGTTTAAGATATTGACTTGAAATTTGGTACACATATGTACTTTAACGAGATCTAGAACTAGATTATATTTTCTTGTTCCGTCGAAGGGTTGGGGGGTAAATTGGGGTAAATTTGGGGTAAATGGGTAAATCAAGCAGGTAAGAGTCCATGAAATTGGTATTTAGTATATACAAGAGAAGCTGAGGTCTCAAAAAAATGTTTGGCATTAGCCACCCCCACCTCCTTATTAAAGGTGATGAAAAAAAAATGTGATTTAGTGCATGTACAGGAACCAGAAACCTCAAAATATTTTTTACTTCATCCAATATGCGGAGAAAATCAAAAAATCATATTTTTTTTAATAATTATTTTTAAAATTTTTTAAATTTTACTTTTTTACTTTTTTAATTTTGATAAAATTTTGGACATAAGGTTTTTGGACAATTCTGAACAAGTGGCTTTGCATTTGTAGGAAGAGAATGTTTTTCTGATTATAAGTAGATCCCAATTTGTTCTATACTTAAGCAAAATTTGATTCAAATTGAAAAAAACAAAAATAAAAAAGTTATTGAGGTGTTACGATTTCAAGTGTATAAGATTAATTACCAAAAAATTTTTTACTATCGTCTCGGCGAGATCTCGATCTTTAAAAATCTCGTCTCGTCTGATTTTTCGAGACGAGAAAAAAATTTGGCCTCGTCTCAACAAGTCGAGACGAGACGAAACGAGACCGAGAATTGTCTCGTCTCGGCGGCATCACTACGTCGGATTCGACTGAAAATTTGTATCTGTGGGTTATCAAGGTTGCAGATTACAATTATATGGTCCAAATTTAACAATTCAAAATGGTGGCGTCAAAATGGCGGATAATTTTTCTAATTTATGGTCTGATTCGTATGCAAATCGATATCTGGGGATTTTCGAGGTCGCAGATTATAAATATTTAGTCGAGTTCTTTACACAAATGTCGAAAGTGCCAAAATTATCTCCTTAAATATAAGACTAAAAACTAAAAAAATTAATTAATAGTTTAAAAAACTAAAAAAAAACACGGTTTTATAAATACTGCACTAAAAAGCAAAAAATAATTATCGGATCTGTTCTCTCTGTCTACCCCGTAAGGGCCTTGGTGTAAGCCGTGTTTGTAATTAAGTACAATATTTAAGTATAAAAGCGTGGGGCACTTTTCATTTAATCTAGTCATGTCTTCAGTGTTTTAATTATCGAACCTGTTCGAAATAGCGTTCGAAAAACGCCCCACGCTCTTATACTCAAATATTATACTTAATTATAAACACGGCTTACACTAAGGCCCTTACGGGGTAGTCAGAGAGAACAGGTTCGATGATTATTTTTTGCTTTTTAGTGCAGTATTTATAAAAGCGTGTTTTTTTAGTTTTTGTATTAATTTGGCTGACCTACGACGGAGCGCGTCATGAAGTGAGAGTGCTGGAGTAATGAATCGAAATAGTAGATACAATATTCTTGTAAGGTACTACTGGCTTTATTTTGTTTAAAAAATGTAGTTATTAACATAGTTGTTTAAAATTCCTTATATTTAATTTCACTACATCATAACTTTAGAAACTTCAATAGATACCTGCAAAAATGAAATTTTCTTTAAATATAATAAAAATCGTTGAAGATTCTGCTGAAAATTGTAGAATGTGACTTTCGATAACGCATATTTTTTAGAGTCGTGCAAATTTCGGTAGATATTTTCCCAAAGTCGAATGCGACTTTTACTAATAGAGATTCGAGAATTGAGCTCCAGCACTCCACATTCCTCACTTCGTGGCGCGCTCCGTTGCAGGTCAGCCAAATTAAAAAAAAATCATATCTACAACGTGGAGATTCGCACGATATTTCTCTGTAAAATTTCCATAAATATTAGATAGATTTTAACTAAATTGTTATATTGAATACACTATGAACTATAATTAAAAAAAAAGATTTTTAGCTTATGTTTTTAAGAGAAAAGGCAAGTTATATTTTAAAAATTCAGTTTTTCACAATTTATTAAATAAGGGTAAATTCGCGGATTAAGGGTTGAAGGCACTCCCCGATTTTTATGCGCCTTCCGGATTCGGATTGACCAGACAATTTTACATCGAGTACGACATCTTCCAGCCGTATATCTGACAGGTACTTGGGTTTAAAAAATTTAAGCCTTAAATTGAAGCTCAGATTCCCGAATATAGTGCTTAGTAGTTTTGTTTTTGTTATATATTAACGATATAGACTCTTTGGCGTCAAATGCACATTTTACAATGTATGCAGATGATATATCTATTATAATATAGATAATTCTAAGAATTTATTGACTAATTTGAACAATTAGTTTTCTCATAATTCTCTATATTTCAATGCAGAAAAAAAAAACACTTAATTAGATTTCACACCAGGCAAAAGAAATGTAATAGTTTAAATATCGATATAAATGGTACCAAAATCGATAATGAGGAAAGTATAAAGTTTTTAGGCATATACCTGGATGAAACCCTAAACTGGAAACATCACTGTGAAGTCCTGATATCTAAAATATCATCAATAACTTATTTGTTCAGAAATATCAGATCGTTTCTAAATAAAGAACTGTTAATTAATTTATATTATGCCCAAGTTGATACACGCTTGAGGTATGGTGCCTGTTTCTGGGGACAATCCACCCTAGCAGCAAATGTTTTTATTGCGCAAAAAAGTATTTTGCGATGTATCGCCGGCGTACCGGCCACTCACACTTGTAAAGGTATTTTTAAAGAATTTGGAATTTTTAGCTTGCAATGTTTGTGTATTTTCGAAATTGTATGTATGTTTCTAGAAATAGGAACAAGTTTGTTTTAAACAGTGAATACCACAATATCAATACCAGACAGAAAACCGCTGCCCAAGGAATCCCTACTTCCACATCAAGATTTTCTATCCAAGTCACTCACAACGAAAAAATTTTGTATGTGGAAATAATTGTTTATGGAACTTTAATAATACAATATTTGAAATCCCATAAAACGATACCCCACATCGGTAGTGGGGTGGGGGGGGGGGGTGATAGGGGGTGCTAGTGAGGGTGGATAAAGTAAAAAATATTTTGGTGTATCTGGTTCTTGTACACACACTAAATCACTTTTTTTTTTCATCCCCTTTAATAATGGCGTGGGGGTGGTAATGGGGGTGGCTAATGCCAATTTTTTTTTTGAGACCTTAGCTTCTTTTGTATATACTAAATACCAATTTTATGGGCTCTTACCTGCTTGATTTACCTATTTACCCCAAATTTACCCCCCACCCTTCGACGGAACTAGATGAAAATATAATCTAGTTCTAGATCTCGTTAAAGCAGATATGTGTACCAAATTTCAAGTCAATATCTCAAATGGTTCCAGAGTAAACGTGCGCACAAAAAAAAGTTACAGACAGACAGACCGACAGACAGACAGACATTTTTTTTTCGCTCAAACTTAAAATCTCGACATTTCATGACATTCTAAGGCTATTTGAAAAATAAAAATTTAAAAAAATTTTTTTTGTCGTTACTATACTTCCACTGGATGTGGAAGTAAAAATGAGTTCCATGTGCCTTATGCCAGACTTAAAATTACTTGTGAATCCCCCAGTTCAATGGGACCTAAAATATTCAACCGCCTACCGAATGAAATAAAGTTTAGCGAGACAATGTATGCATTTAGAGGAAAATTAAAAATGTTTTTATTAGATAAGTGTTGCTATTCAGTAGCAGAATTCTTTCAATCTTAATGTATATTATATATCATATGTGTACATAAGATCTATGTGACTATTCCTATACGATATTCTGTATTGTCAAAAAGAAAAATAAATCATTATTATTATTATGAATATTATTATAATTATTATTATTATTAGTATACGCGGAAGGGAGAAACCAATATTCAACGAACTACAACATTTGTGCTACAAGTTAACTGTAGCCTACCCTAATGTTATAATGCCGCTAATAAAACCAGAATTAGAACAATTAATGTCTTTATTACATTGGTATAATAATTCATGATCTCTCCCCAGCGAACTTTTAGTTAAATAAATCGAGTTTTTTTCTAAACCACAAATTGTCTCCCTTATTTTTAATGAACGGCAGATAAAACGAATGGTCGGCCGTTAATCAACCCAAACAGAGGGGTGGAATAAGAATTTATTTTCCACTTTGGGGTTGACAACAGCAGAATTAACGACTTTTTATATTTTAGGAATTAAGTAAAACATTAACGAAAGGAACATTTGGCTGGATTTATTTCTGTTAAATGTTTACACTAAAATAAATTCTTTGACAAATGTGAGCCGAAGGAAAGCAGGAAATTTATGATGTCATCAGTTTAAGCTCCAAAATATGCCTGAAATGGAAAAGCATAAAGAAATAACCATGAATAGGATTATATGGGGTTCGTTTTATACGTACGTTTCAGTCGCAGAAGTTAATAGCACCAGAAATAGCTACTTACATAACAACTCAGGGAAGTGATAATTTATAGAATAAGTATACCTACACAGAAAAAACACTACTGTATTCTGAATCATATATCCGTTCAGCCAATGGTACACTCTGTTCGATATTCCTCGGATATAGTTATAATTACTGTAAATACAGACTTATTATTGGTCATCAAGATGCTTATCTTATTACCTTAAATATAAATTTCTTTTGGAAACCAAACAATGATTTAATGACAAGGGCTCTTTCATTGCAATAATACTCTGTTACTATTTCTGCACTATATTATTTTTCGTGGTACAAGATAACTTTTTGGAAGGATAATACAATAATTTAAGGCAATAAATTATTTCATTGTCCTATTATTACTTACGTTAATTTCAAGTATAGGTATCATTGAATGCATATAGTTTTATGGTAATTTTATTCTGGTATGTTTTCCTACCTAATGTAGATATAGTTATTTCAATAAGAAGGATATATTACCTCAAAAGTATATTGATATAGATTCAATTTTGAGATGTAATTATTGGTAGATTATTACTCTAATTGATTGCTAGTATATAATTATTCATTAAATATAGTGATAGTGTTGACTGAAAATATAAATTAAAATTTATTGTATTTTTGGTTATAGTTGGGTATAATCCGAAATGGGTTTGGTATAAGTGATAATTTGCCTAAGACACCATATGTGTTGCACACAAAGTTACTATAATAAAAAAAACGTATACGATATAAGTGACTTTTTTCTGTATTATTGCAATCATTTTATGAGCGGCACGTATGAAATAATACGCGAATTATTAAGATTCACGTGTTATTTAAAAACGTTTAACTTAACGATTTCATCACATTTCTCATGTTTTGATAATATACGTATTATTTCATATATGTCGCTCATAAAATTATTGCAATGATACCGGAAAAATGCTGCTTATCTCGTATACGTTTTTATTATTATAGTAACTTTGTGTGCAACACATCTTAGGTGAATTATCAACTCATACCAAACCCAATTTATATTATACCCAACTATAACCAAAAATACAATAAATATTAATTGATATTGTCAGTCAATACTATCCTATATAAAAATGAATAATTATATAAGATTATCAATTATAAAAATTGTTTTCCACTGAACTTTAAATGGCAAAATATAATGATGATCTTGACTTGTTATTTGTGTATTTTTTGTACATATTTATGCGTGCGTCTAAGAAATGGTATACAGGATATCAAAAAATAAAATAAATTTTATATAACAAAAATATATTTTATTTATAGTGAAACATTCTTGAAGAAACTGTTTAACAAATCAATAATAATGTTACTGAATTCTATCAGAACAGACCTAAAAAGATTTTCTTTAGTAAAATACTGTTTAACAAATCAGTAAAAAATATTAGTAGGTATATCAGTCCAAACATAAAAAAAAAACTAACCAGTACACTTGTTTTCAGCTGGATACTATTGTTTCCCTAGAGTTATTTACCATTTAAACAATTTAAAACTTGTAGCACTGTAGTACATCGGGATTCACAAGTTTTGATAACTGTTCTGTAAAGGAGGAAGTTTGATTATTGTATTTTTTTATTATACCAGTATGCATTTTCCAACGAATTACTTATTTATTTAAAATTATATACAAAAATTCTAATACCTATAGGTTGCAACAGATATTCTTGTAACAAATAATGTTTAATAAACAGGGCCCCCGTATGGGGGGATCTATTGGGTACTGAGTTCTGGGCCCGGGCTGCCGACGGGCCCGTAGTGGGGGCCCGCCAGAGATTTTGGCAAATTTATTTTTATCAAATTTCTCCCTCCCGTTCATCAATTATTAAGCACGGGGACCCGTTGGCCTTGGAAGGGCCCGCCAGAGATTTTGCAAACATTTTTTTTTCAAATTTCTCCCCCCCGCTCATCAATTATGAAGCGCGGGGGGCCGTTAGCTTCCGAGAGGCCCGTAGCGAGGGCCCGCCAGAGATTTTGACTAACATTTTTTTCCCGCTCATCAATTATTAGGCGCGGGGGCCCGCCAGTGAATTTAGTACCGGGGCCCATGATTTGATGCGGGGGGCCTGTCAGAAAAGATCAAGGTAAGTCATGAAAACAAAAGTTACTGCAATTTATTGTTAAATGTAACTAAGCGAATTTTTGTTTGTCCTTTCTTGCATTATTCAATAAATAAGTATTTTGTTGTAAAACCAAATCAAACTAATAAAATACATTGTACAGGGTTATTCTTAAGTCTGTGAAATATTTTATGAATTCACCACAATTAAACTACGCAGCGAATAATGGTAATACACCGATAGATCTACAAACTGTCAAAGATTTTTTTACAGAGTGCGCGCCGGTTTCACAGTTGCAAAGGTTTGCTGGCTAGGAGGTAGTAGCAGCAAATATATTATGAAGAAACAGTGTGAGTAGTTCTGGGATAAGAGCTGCGTATTCCAACATAAGAAAATTCTCACGTTTACTTAACACCATATTTCCTACCATCGTCTCCTATAGCTGCAAACGACAGCAACTATGCTCAGGTGCAGTTAATTAAAGAAAAAAAAAAACTGAACAGTTTGTCCTTCTATCGGCATAAGAATTACCACTATCCGTTGCGTAGTTTACTTGTGCTGGATTTATAAATTGTTTCACAAACTTATGAACAGCCCTGTACATTATTCTGCACAAAAAAATGAAGAATACATGTTTTCATTTAAGAAAAAATTTTGCAGATAAAATTATTTTTATAGTTGAAAGTATTTTTTTGACGGCTTCTATCTCCAACACCTTTGAACTCACTATATATGTAATCTTACACGCACTAGATTTTTTTTTAAAATTGCTAATATAAATTTTCGGAAAATCTTACGTTTACCCATTAAATGCACGCCTATGGTGGTTCTTCAGATTTTACTATTTAAATTAATTCGAATGGGGGTGGGGGCAGTAAATTTAATAAAAATCACATATTTTTGAGTCGCTTTATGGAATTTGCATGGGACACGTGTTATACAATATCAAAATAATGCTATTAAATTTTCAAATGGGCACATGAAATCAGTTAAAAATGATCTTAAACATCCATACTTCAATGGAGACTCTACACAGAAAATCGACAAAACAATTTTAACAAAAGTATACAAATAAGTGCCATACTTGCGTTGGTTTACGAACAGATCACAATAACAATGATAGATCCCACCCATGCACTCCATATTTTCGCGTTATTTTTAGATATAGTGTATTATATAAATAAATAGGTACTTACCTTCAAATACAGAGATTAACTCCTGTAACTCCCAGGATTCCAACAATTTTTCTATGCCTACACCAGCTGTAATTGTGCAGAACCAAATTAAAAACGGTACTATTGCGCTGCGAATTCTGCGATAGATCTGTTCGGTGTTAGTTGGATGCCAAAAGGACTCTCTCCCACCTATGACCTTTTTCCTTGGCGACAATGCGACTTCAAATTTTTTCAAATATAAAGAGGTTCGCTTCAACGATAAAGATTAATGAAGCTAATACTGGATATAGTTCTTTTAAAGGGAGCAACATTTACATTTATTAATATTATGAATAGCTAAGAAAATATAAAACATTGTACCCATTATTTATTATAATTTAAGCAAATGATAATATTTTAGATCGATGACGTTCTTTATTAAATAAAGAGAAACAAACTATTGCTGAATATCCATTATTTTTATTGGATAAATTTGAGAGGTTTACTTCAATAAAGCTAATTATTTTTCAAATAACTATATACTTTAGATCGTTATTAACAGTGGTTTTAGCATTCATGTGATTATTTTTTTTTTTTAACGTAAATTTAAATATGATTAATTTTCAATTAAGAATTTGTGCTTAAAAGAAATTTTGATATTTCATTGTTTAGATAACCCTGTTAAAATCAATGCTAATTAATATTAATTTCAAAGAAAGGTGGGATATAACCTGTTGGCATTGCTGTTATGTTTTAGCAAATATTTTTCTCAGTATTTTATCTTATGTGAGTCAAACCTTCCCCCCTGACCGTTTTGGCGCTAGCCGGCAGCGAAAATATTCAATTGTGGAACAAAGTATAATACTTTGGAGCTCGGTGTTAGTTGAAGACAAACAACATTTAACATAACAAATACTTTGTATATGGTATAATATAATAGGTATTATTATTTTGGCATAACAATCTGTATGTTTGAGGGTTTTGGGGTTACATTGAGAAAAAAATGTTGGCACTCACAGAGACTATTCTTTGGTACAAAAACTATAAGTCTGAGAAGGTGCCAATACATTTTTTTTGAAAAGCCCCTATTTTAGCTCGTTTTAGGCCAAAAGTCCAATTTTTTGCCAAAAAAATCTGGAAAGTGGCCAAGCAGAAAAAGTTGGCATATGGTTTTCCAGCAATGAGCATTGACAACAAAAATATTTCGCCTGGTCAGAAAGGGTTATACTACGTTCCAATTTTGGCCATAATTGATGTCGCGAGTGCTGCCAATTGCACGGAGAAAAAATGTTGGCATATATCGAATGTTGATCGCCAAAATACCCTCTTCAACTAACACCTAAGTGTTATCCTCTGTTCCACAATTGAATATTTTCGGAGGCGACTAGCGCTAAAACGGTCAGGGGGAAGGACTGACTCACATAAGATAAAATACTCAGAAAAATATTTGCTAAAACATAACAGCAATGCCAACAGATTATATTCCAGGCCCCATATATGTAGCTATCTCCTAGACTATAAGGCTTTTGACAAACTGTACGATATATTATTAGGCATAAGCTCTGATTTAACACAATTCCGATCGTACTAGCATACGCCGATGATTTTCTAATCGTCACGCAACAAGAACAGGATATTTCTAACTTTCGAGGTAATGTATAACCGTATTTGGACACAACTAAACTGGAAACAAACTTCAAGAAAAGTCTAATAATGGAACGAAAAAATTGAAATGCCTAGTAACATATATGACGAACCAACTAACATGAAGAGAAAGTGTAAAGGACATAATTAAAAGGGCATACAGAGTTGCAGGAGGAATTATACCTTTTATCGAGAGAAATGAACTACCATGGAGCCTGGTCAAGAGGATATACATAGCTATCATACTGCCAACGATAACATATCGGGCGAAATGCGACAACCACAAAAGTCAGCAAAAGGAGTCTCCGAAGAGCTGAAAGAGATGTCGTCCAACTATTTGCAAAACCATTAAAAGCAATGATATAAAGCACCTAATAGGAGAAAAGACAAATACGAAATGAAAAGAGGACATGTCCAAAGAAGGGACCTACCACATTTACTGAGAGAATACTAAACAATCACAAACTAAAAATAGGAAGACCATGAGAGGATCATGAAGAAACAAGGAAAGGACTATAAGCATGCTGGTAAAGGAGAGCAAGAAAAATAAAGGAATACCATAAAGAAATTGCAAGAATATATGCTCTGTCGGAATCAGAAACGGAAGAAACAGAAGACTCAGAAGAAGAAGTACAAGCAAAAACACGAGGAGCTTAAACACTTCTCCACGGCACGATGTGGCAAGGCATCTCACAAATACCTACATTTCCCATCCCACATTCCTGTACCATGCGTCATGTGACTCTCGCTGCTGGCAATAAGCATGACCTTGCCCCAACCCAGCCTAGACGTGACCGGTCCGGCGGTATGTTCCCGGGAGAGGCATCAATGCCTACTGTACGCTGGTGCTGGTAAATCAATTAATCAATTCAATAAATCAATTGCGGACGTTGAATCACCCGTACTGTGTAGAATATCTTTGTTGCCGAATTACCAGTATTATAATATAGAATATCTTTATGTTAGAGTCAGCATTTATTCATTATATTAAGATATTGCAAAGTAAAAGGTTGTTCCGACAATAAATGTGTGCTTATAATTAGCATTTATAATTAACCCTTAGAAGACATACAAAGCCTACATCAGAAGTGGGATAACTGTAGTAAGTGGTGCACAGTGGTCAAAATAAAATCCCTAAGCAACGGAAAAATGCAAGAAGACGTCACTTGACGCCGTTATTATCTAGTAGTGCATCCTCCTCGACAGAAAGCAGCGACAGTAATAGCCAAAATAACCGCCACAAAAGGCAAAAAAATCAAGACAAGGAAATGAATCTGTAAGTGTAGTCGAGTGCAGTTAGCCGTGAAAAATATAAAATATCAGAACCCGTCTATAGTGAATGGATTTTCAGTTATAATGTTCCAAGGACTTTGATAATACGAAATACTTTTATCACAGTTTCCGAAAGCAAGTTGTTTGGTAATACGCCGTAGGCGGAGGGATATTACCTAAAAGCAACGTGCTTGAGGAAGTTGTGATAAAATTATGGGGACACTCGTATTGCGCACACATTAATGAGGGTCACACTCGAATTGCGCACACATTAAAATCAGGTACTTTATTCCCATACTGAACTGCGCTCACTGCTCCCAGGTACTAAAAGTAGGAATAACTAAATACATATTGTCTAAATGTTGGTTGTGGCATTTTCTGTGTTTCTTATTGGAATACAGAAAAATTAAGGAATAACTAACAAACTAACTAACTAACTAACAAAGATTTTATGAGCGAAAAACCACAAGACAGTCGAGTGGATCAGTTTATACATTTTTTAGTGGAAAATTATGTCGAAAGTGACTCTCTATTTCCACTGACAATATGGGCTACAAAAACAGCAAGGATTTTAAGGACTACAAATGCATGTGAATCATTTCATTCAAAGTTTAAAAGTTAACTGGACCTAACCTAATCAATATGGCGTATCCAATATGGCGGATCCAACATGGTGCATCTAATATGGCGGACCCAACATGGTGGATGCAATTTGAACCCTGCCTGTCACCCATGTCTAACTCTGAGATAAACAATCATTATAAAAAGCGTTGTTTTACATATGAGAATAGATACCACATGTCATAATAGACATTACTATATGTTTTACTCAGTCTCCCTTTGCTTCATGGTACGTCTAACAGCATCACGTCTTTTATCGTGGTTGCTTATTAAGCGTACGATCTCAACATTTTTATGTTGTTATGACTGTCTAATGTTTACTTTCTATTTAAATATATCCAACCAATAAACAATAATTATACCAAGCGTTGTTTTACATATGAGATAAATATAGAAACATTTTGTATGTCTTGAAAAATGTGAAATCTATAACACTGAACCAAAGTGTGCGCAGTTCGAGTGTCAAATTAGGAGTTCATTAAGAATGTGAGCGCAATTCAGTGGCACCGAAAATTATGAGCTATTTATCAACGTTTTAGACCAGGGTCGATAATTTTGAAAATGGTAAAAAGTGAAAAAAAATTATAGTAGGATGAAACCCATTGGAAAAGGTAGAGAACATAACAAAAATGAAAGGAAAAGTAATTTACGGGCGATCTGAGGTCGGGAAGGGGAAGGGGGTGAGTTTTTAAGGGTAGAAAACGGTTTATCTCGATTTCCGGCAAAACTACAAGTCCTATGAAAAAAAGTTAAATGGCAAAGTTGTAGGTAATAAAAAGATCTACAACTTTTGTTTTTACACTTTTTTCACATAACCTCAAAATTTATGTGAAAAATTCAAATAACCAAGTTTTTGGTTTTTTATTTTTATCTTTTGCAAAAAAATTTATTTTTTCACGAAATTTGGTGAAAACTTACCTTTTTATGTCCCAAACACACAGTAATTTTTTTGATTTAAAATATTCATTTTTTCACCTTATTTTGACTTAATGTCGAAAAAGCACCCTAAATTTCAATCGAAAATTCTCACGTCAAAATATCTGCTTTTTTAAAAAAGTCGGTGGGCTTTTTGTTCGTTGAAATCTCTACTTTCTGATGGTATAAAAAAATATATGCATTACTATGGTAAATGTTCTCAGAAAATGCAAATAAACGAAAAAAACTCGAATCAGAAAATTTTTTTTTGAATCATTATGTACAATTTTGAGCTATTTATTAAAATTTACACTTTAATTACTCGAAAAACGTAAGATTTCATGTTACATTGATAAACAAAAAAATTGCTAATAGAAATATACTACTATAATTAACAACCAAATAAGTTAATAAAGTTAATATTTAATAGTTTCAAATATAAATTCTTCAAAAATACCGTTGCATTTCTGCATTGTTTTTCTGGTTGCGATACAACATCTGGATTTGCCGGAAAAGGAAAGACAAGTATCGTCAACTCATTATTGGACGATAAAAATTTGTCAAATTTGGCCAATATTTTTTATAAAAAAGATGCAAACAAACAAGATATCAAAAAAAAATGGATTACAATTAATCAAATCTATTTATAAATGTAAAAATGATAATATAACACTGATTACGTTATTCATTATAATTTTTTTAAATACAATAATCTTGTTATTTATAAATACCTTATCTTGCATTCTAATCACTTCTCCATTAGTTTTTGTCTCTTTGATGGCATTTCTTCATCGTTAGATTCGACAAACCTTCCCGATTCTAGTGGATCTTCGAAATCTTCAAGACCATCACCGTCTTCGTCTCCAATATTATTTCCGGTCTGCATTGGTTCTTCATCCACAATTTCATCTGAATCATCAACTTCCTCGTAGGTTTTTTCTTCCACATTGGAGCATGTTTCAGAACCATGACAATTTGAACATAAATTTGTGCATTTTAAACCATGTTTTCGGCAGCCACATTTTAAACTGTTACATCCAGTTTCACAGCTGCAGCAAATAGTTTTGAGCAATATTTCCGGAATTAATTCCTTTTCTGTAAATTTGGGCATAATGCCCCGTTGATGTTGCTTCCAGCCTCAACCTGTTGCTGTGAGTTCATTACCCAGCCAAGTCTGAAGCTGATAATATGCCCTGTAACAATGTTGTTCTGCTGCACCTTCTGTGGGTGGGAGATTTGCCAATATGAAAGAAGATTTAATTCTTGTCAATTGATATTTTTGAAATCTTAATTGATTCAGTGTTATATTATCATTTTTACATTTATAAATAGATTTGATTAATTGTAATCCATTTTTTTTTGATATCTTGTTTGTTTGCATCTTTTTTATAAAAAATATTGGCCAAATTTGACAAATTTTTATCGTCCAATAATGAGTTGACGATACTTGTCTTTCCTTTTCCGGCAAATCCAGATGTTGTATCGCAACCAGAAAAACAATGCAGAAATGCAACGGTATTTTTGAAGAATTTATATTTGAAACTATTAAATATTAACTTTATTAACTTATTTGGTTGTTAATTATAGTAGTATATTTCTATTAGCAATTTTTTTGTTTATCAATGTAACATGAAATCTTACGTTTTTCGAGTAATTAAAGTGTAAATTTTAATAAATAGCTCAAAATTGTACATAATGATTCAAAAAGAAATTTTCGGATTCGAGTTTTTTTCGTTTATTTGCATTTTCTGAGAACATTTACCATAGTAATGTATATTTTTTTTATACCATCAGAAAGTAGAGGTTTCAACGAACAAAAAGCCCACCGACTTTTTTAAAAAAGCAGATATTTTGATGTGAGAATTTTCGATTGAAAATTAGGGTGCTTTTTCGATATTAAGTCAAAATAAGGTGAAAAAATGAATATTTTAAATCAAAAAAATTATTGTGTGTTTGGGACATAAAAAGTTAAGTTTTCACCAAATTTCGTGAAAAAATAAATTTTATTGCAAAAGATAAAAATAAAAAACCAAAAACTTGGTTATTTGAATTTTTCACATACATTTTGAGGTTATGTGAAAAAAGTGTAAAAACAAAAGTTGTAGATCTTTTTATTATCTACAACTTTGCTATTTAACTTTTTTTCATAGGACTTGTAGTTTTGCCGGAAATCGAGATAAACCGTTTTTTACCCTTAAAAACTCACCCCCTTCCCCTTCCCGACCTCAGATCGCCCGTAAATTATTTTTCCTTTCATTTTTGTTATATTCTCTACCTTTTCCAATGGGTTTCATCCTACTATAATTTTTTTTGGTCTCAAAAATTATCGACCCTGGTCTATTTGAGGGGCATTCGCATAGAAAATTTTTTGCAATTTATTTTATTTACTTTTATCTAATTCATAATTTCTGGTGTCACAAAAGTCTAAAAATGTATTCCACATGTGCTTTTTACTTCTGTTTGTATTATATGGCGTGTTTCCCCTATTGTAATATTCATCAAGCCATTATTTGCAGTGCCAAATAGTAATTGTGACATTGTCAAAAAATAAATTATTGGACTGTCAAATTGGATGACATGAGTGAAAAATTGCTCTAGGGACATTATCAGCTATAATATCTCAAGGACGTTGATAATACGAAATAATTTTATCACAGTTTCCGAAAGCACTTGTTTGGATATTACCTAAAAGCAACGTGCTTGAGGAAGTTGTGATAAAATTATGAGCTATTTATCAACGTTCGAGGGGTATTCGCACAGAAAATTTTTTGCAATTTATTTTATTTATTTGTTCAAAACTATTTATTAAAAACAGTTACTAAAAGAGTAATTTGTAAAATTAAATGTAGATTGTGTATTATGCATTATTTGGTGTGTTTTCCTCTATTATTATATTCATGAAATCGTTATTTGCAGTTCCAAATCGACATTGTCAAAAAATTAATTTTAAATTATTGAACTGTCAAACTGGATGACAGAAGTGAAAAGATCCCTAAGGGATCTTATCAGTGTAATTTTGTTCTGATTGGTTGCACACGTGATTAGAAATGGGCGAATTTAATAGAATTGTTATTTGAGCTAAAAATTTTCAGCTATGGTATCCCTAGGACATTGATAATGTACGAGATAATTTTACAACAATCGAAAGCACGTTGCTTGATAATAGTCCGACGCCGAAGGCGGAGGGATATTACCAAGCAACGTGCTTGAGATTGTCATAAAATTATGAGGTATTTGTCAATGTCAGAGGGATATTCGGTCAGAAAATTTTTTGAAAAAATAAAATCAAAAAGTCGCAACACAACAAAACAATTATTTATTTATAGATTGAAAATTGGCATTGCCAAAACGTGACATTTTGAAATTTCTTTGGCAGTTATTATGAAGTTGTCAAAGTTAAATAATTTTATTCATAGTTATTGAAAATTTCCTTGGATGGTGTTATCAGTGTAATGTTAAAATGATTGGGTGATTTGTGTCACATGACAAGAAATAACGAAATTTAATTGGTTGTTAGAACTGTAAAAAGACTGTAATGTTGTTCTAATTGGTTGTTTTCAGGGCTGGCTCAATGAAATTTCTCGCCCCAGGCCAGTTCTGAGTTTTGCGCCCCCTTTTCCCAATTTTCGATACATTCTTAGGTAAATTATACAACATAGTAACATGTCTTTAAAATTAATATTATCATCAGGGTGTATACTTTCTGGAAAACAGAGAAAACCTGGAAGTCAGGGAAATTATAGATTTATAAAAAAAAGTCAGGAAACATTTATTAAAACTACTTATATCCAAAGTTGTTCCCATCTTGCGCTTCCCCCCTCCCCCACTCAACATCAATTTTCATTTTCGAGCAGAAAATTTTCAAGTCCTGAAAAAACTGGAAAAGTCAAGAAATTTCAAAATTGTGAATTGATGATCTATCATAGAAATGAAAATAAATAACTAAGAAGAATGTACCTGTTCATAAGAACTGCTCTCGTCTAGCTTTCTGTAATGCAAACTGGTTTATGAGTTACCTAAAATCCATCGAATGTAAAAGTTTATTTTCTATGGAAATCATAACTAGTGAGGTTAACCGATCTTGAGTCATTGAAGATCAAAAAGACCAGCAGTTGGCGGCGTCGGCGCCCTATGTAAAAACTATAAAATGCAAATATCATAGACAAGAAGACACGTCACAATCTTGGCGACTGCTGGCCGTGCGATACTCTGTGGTATTATAGTTGAAGTAATCTTAATAGTGAGCCGTTATGAGGGGCGAGAGGAATGAAATAGGCGGCAACTAGATTTCCCGTCTTTACTCCACCTTTACATTAAGTGAGAGAGAGGATATCGGCTATTCGATGTCGACTATCTGACGTGGCCTGTTGGCGTAAACTTATGAGTGTGTTGTTTAACCCAAGACCGCAATTAGAGACACCACAGTCGAGCTTATACTGTCGGGGTGAAGATATAATTCGATAATTACTTTATATTTCTTTATTTGGTAATGTGTTTTTGAAAATAATTTTAATAAGTTTTGTTACCAATTCATAGCAGTGCTTTGGGGGGATATTGTTAGTGTAATATTATAAAAAGTAAACGAGCGAACATATAGTTAAATCCGGCTCTGCGTTCTGCACTCCTTGCCTCTCAACGTCGCTCACAAATGCGATTGCTTCAACTACACTTTGATTTTTCGTATTCACAATTATGCAGCGCGCTTACCTGTAGGCGGGCAGAGGCGGACTTATTTGGAGTGCGTGCTTTTGTTTAAAATTTTACGTTTAATTGTTCGGAAACCACAAGCGACTTGCAGAAAGTTACTTGCCTTTTGCGTTTTGGCGCCCCCAGGATTCAGCGCCCCAGGCGACCGCCTCGCTTGCCTGCCAATCTGGCCAGCCCTGGTTGTTTCCACACACGTGGTTAGAAATGAACGAATTTAATAGGATTTCTATTTGAGCAAAAAATTTTCATGAAACTTTTTTCATTGAATTTCTAATCGTAAGTACTTTAATCTTTTACATTAAAAAAATATTGCTATCAATTATTTAATTATTTAACAAATAATTCTTAATTACCGAAAGAATTTTCATGTTATTCGCAATAAAATTGACTATTTTTAATTTTTTTTTCTTAATTAGTCACAGAAACATAAAAGAAACATACCTTTTACAAAAAAAGTTTAAATATTCAAATTTAATTTTTTTACATAAACATGGAATGTACGCGTAAAAGGCTTTGGACAGGTCTTGCAAGTTATGACCTTGATATTGAAACTATTCATTTTTTTTCCTATTGTTACAGTTCTCCTTTTATAGGTTCCTGAAAGGTTCGTTACCCAAACAGGCCACTATTTCCTGGAAGATGTAAGCCACTTGAATAATTCATGAATGAAAAAATATCTGGTAAGGCCTTGTGAAGAAGAAGATAATTATAACTACAGTTAATTGTGTGATATTGACAACAGTTGAAAAAATGAAATCTTACACCCGACACGTGGCAGTGAATACTTGCACATAATATTTACATTCTGGAATCTTGTTAAAGTGAGATTGATAGTAAACACTTTTTAAAACATAAAATGTAATAAAAATTTGTTAAAACAAATATGTGCTCTGTTCTCTATTTTGATAAGAGAAATTTTCTTCAACAGTTTATGACTTACAAACAAGAAACATGCGTCTTTTTGTTACAAGCTATATATAGAATTTAAATTTACTGTATTTTCATTTTATTCATTACATGACATGTTTCATGCTTACGGCATATACCTAAAAAAGTTGATTTTGTTTTATTCAAAACATGCGAAAACACCGTCTTTCCACATTGGCTGAGTACTATTTAGATATGGCTATCTTTAATTGTTGACGTATCGAGCGGTATTTTACAGTATTACTTGGTCAAAATTGTGGTTTTTGTAAACTCCATAATATTTTATATCTTATAATTAAAAATTAGGTTTAGAAGAATGTCAGTATAATAAAAATTGTCTATTTTATTTGGATTTGGGGGAACGATGGAATGAAGTCGTGTTTAATAAATTGAAATAATGTTGATTTATAAATAATTAAAATCATAATAGTATATTATGCAACGATCATTTAATGATAGCTATTAAGATACGGGCATGAGAATTATGACATGAGTCGTAGGCGAATGTCATAATGAATGCGAGTATCTTAATTGCCGTTAAATGTGAGTTGCATACACTATTTTTTCTACGACCAGCCATAATGAAATAGAAAATTAACACTTTATTTCTGAAATTGCTAGGCAAACACGACATGACAAATGACTTGTCAAAATTGATAAATTTTAGATCTGTGAGATGTTCAAGGCAATAGTTGATATTGCCAAAATATTGCTGTTTGTCGCATCTCTATTGGTTATAAACTTGTATCTTAATGGAAAATCTGTATCTTAATGAATCTCATTAAAGTATAGGTAAAGCATGGGAACAGAAAAACAATATTTTGCAATAAATATTGGGCATTACATGTCTACTGGAACACTCTTATACCTAAAATGGGAGCTTCGGAAAAAAATGTTTCGAACACTGGTCACAAAAATTGTTCTTGCGTAATACCTTTCGAATACCATTTTTTGTTTCAAGGCCCCTTGCATAGTATTTTTAGAATCTTTACTTAATACAAAACACAGTGTGTAAAGGATTACTTCTTACACAAACGGTTGAATGTCGTTAAAGTTTGAATAAATCCGTTAGGCGCGCAAACAACGCGTGATGTCATGTAACAGGAGACGCCACAGCGCTAGCGAAGAACCAGACCAGACCTCTATAGTTTTTATAAAGTGAACAGTTCTACATAAGAAATGGCAATTTGCGATATTTTTCTGTGATATAGATATTTTTTATTTCGAAAAAACTTGAGAATTTGATTGATTTAAAAATCGTGTTTCTTAACATTTACACCGCCATATCTTGAAATCCATCCTCCCCGTATGGGGGGGGGGCGGCTTCCGAGGGGCCCATAGCGGGAGCCCGCCAGAGATTTTGATAATTTTTTTTAAATGGTTTTTTGTTTTGGGATGTACTGAACTTTGTCATTTTATAATCGGTCAATAGGTTTCGTATACCGTTATTGATAGTGTTGAGATTGCGCCTTGCATCGTGTAATTTTCTAAGTAGAGCAAACTTGCCCTGACTCGAATTTTTGAAACAGTAGGAGACTTGGTGCGATGATTGAGCTGTTGAGATAGATATAGGAATAACTTGCGACAGGTTTTCAGGAATGTATATAGGGTCACATAGAAATCTGGTTTTAAGGAAGAGTGTACAATACGATAGTCAGAGTTTGAATTTACTTCCATAGAGACAAATGAAATATTCCAAGAGATTTCCGCAGTTGTCAGTATGAACATTACTAGATTCTCTAGTTGAGCTGCTTTGAGATCGTTGAAGCATCGACATTGTGGTTCTTGCTTTGGAATCGTTTTCAAAAGAAAAAGCATGATGGACCGTCTACGGATCCTTCATCTCCCATCCTTAGCACACAGCGATTGGCATACAAAAAATGGCCCCACTTCACTCAAAAATCCAAGTATACAGCAATCAAACTGCAAATATCTGGTCACCCTGTACTACGAAAGCACTGCACCTTCCTGGGTTTATTGTGCTCTCGCTGTGTTAATTTACTCTGACCATTTTAGAACTCATGTGCTACTGACAAGGTGATACAGGTCTGAGAATTTCCGGGTCTATTTATATTTTCCAATAGATATTATATCTTCTGTGGTCTAGCGCCTCGCAGTCGTATACAACATGCTCCATAGTTTCTGGTACCTTGTACACAGTCTGCAGTTAAGGTCGCCTGCAAATTTTTCAATTGTGTACAGGTCCTTCTTAACAGGAAAGTGTCCTGTCAGAAGACCTTTTATAATTCTCAGCTGCATTCTGTTCTTTGTCAGCAGTTCTTCAGTTTGTTTTGAACATGGTCCATTAATTAAAGTATTTTCCCATGCCGGTTTCCTGGAATGTCTCTCTCCAGAGATGGTTATGTTTATTCTTAACCTAGTCCTTGATCACCCTTCTGGTTGAGCCTTTAGTGATGCTCATTGCGGGTTCTGGGCTGTAGAATATATTAACTACTTCTTGTCTAGCAAGTTCATCAGCTTTTTCGTTGCCGTGATCCAGAGTAGTCCGAATATTTTCTGCTCATCCAGAATTTTGAGCTCTTCGTGGCAATCTCATACCCATACACATTCAAGTATATCCGGAATTTCTGTCTGAAACACAGTGAAGTGCTGTCCAAAAAAGAGACTCGCCATTGTCCTTTCACTACTGCTCCAGCTCCTGTTTTCATCTTAGACCAGGCCACGCCTTTACGTAATATGTCAAAAGCTCCTGTCGACCAGTCCTTCCTATCTAGTGAAGGACTTGTTGAATGTAATTGTCATTACATAAGTAATCTGATCTCATACTTGATAGACGATCTACTACAATGTTAATTATCATCATACGTCTTGAATTTCCTCCGAGAGGAGTTGAGTTTTAAGAGCTCGTATTCTGGCCTCCCCCTGAATCACCAAATTGACGGAGATAGATCTAATAAGGTCTCCATGGTTGGTATTGGGGTGCTTTTTTCGTCACTTGTCATTACCGGGCAAGCCAGTCTCTGCACCCGGTTTAGCCTGTTAGCTGCTGTTGTTTGAGTAATCTTGGGCCACCAAACTATCGTATGTAATGATGAGTTTTATCACACTGCTATAGAGCCAATGCACCACACCAGGTTTAAGCCTCATGTTTCGTCATACAATCTTCAATATGTTGCTAGTATGGCCACAGACTTATGTATTACTCTATCCAGATGTTGGTTTCAGATAAGTTTGTAGTCTATAATGGCTCCAAGGTACTTTGTCTCTCCCTACATCTCTAGTTGGGTGTCTTGCAGAACTAGAGGACCCAGACCCTCCTAGGCTTTTCCTTCTGGTGAATGAGACGTTGTTGGTCTTTAAAGGACTTACATTTGGCCCTTCCTCATCGGTCCATTTTTTCACCATTTTCAGGGCCTTTTGTAGACTTTAAACTTTCCAGCATATCCTTCGGCTTCAAATTTCTAGTTTGTGAGTTTCTTTAGTAAAGTCAGCTACAACGTTCCATGGCAAAGGGGACAAACCACCCCCTGCGGACATCCCCCAGCAACTAACACGGAAATACTATACTACTACTATATACTATTATTATTTTATGCGCCATATTGAAACCGTCTTATTTTTCTTGACACCTGATATGGTATTCAAAAGGTATTATGTAAGAGCAGAGTTTTGTGAGCAGTTTCAAATGTTTATGAATAAATCCGTATTGTAATTGATGTTTATTTAATTTCCGTTTGATTGTCCTGATTCTAAACCATACTGAATTTTCGCCATATTGCCTTTGAAACCACTATTCTTAATTACAATTTTGACCCACGAAACATTTTTTTTGGACGCTCTTATTTTCGGGTGAAAGCATGTTCCGGTTGACATGCAATGCGTGATATGTTTTTTATATACATCGTTTTCCCCTATTTATACCTGGTATAGTTGACTAAACACTTATTATGGGTGTAAAAATGTCGGCGTCTTTGGCGGTGCGGTAAAGATCAAGGGCGCCAACATTTTTTGAGTGCAGAGTAGATCTGAAGACAACGGTATATATTTTTCTCGATGTATCGTAAAACGTTTTAAAATTAATATTCTTATTTATTATATTTACCTTGATATGAAACTGCCATTTGTGAGCTCAAATTATATGACTAAAGAAATACCCAGTCAGATTTGCATTTTCAGATACTACACGTCGCGTTGTTGTTTTTTTTTTTTTGGAAGCTTATAATAATCAATAATCCTCATAATGAAATAAAATATGACAATATATTCATGTCTCCAAAAAAATTCATAAATTAAATTAACTTTTTCGTGGTTTAGCTATAATCTAGAAAAGTCGTATTGTTTTTGTTATTTTTTAGTTTTGCTCTGTACATGGTGTTATCAGGTGCAGCGTGCCGGTTTACTTTCTTCTCTGTTTATTTTTGATCTTATTTGCATTCAAGATATTAATCAGATGTATACAGTCGTTTTCATACAACTAGAAAGTTCATCTGTGCTGCTACGCACTGCAGCTTCAGATTATTTATGTCAATCATTTGCTACTTTAAATGTCGTTACTCATTCAACTTAGTTTATGTTAATAACTCTTAAAGCCACTTCGCGTCATCATTACGATCTAGATGGTTTTGAAAACATGTGATACTGGGTGAATAATACAACTGTTGGATGTTCGAAATATATTCACATATTTAATTCTCTCTAACTGTAATTCTTCTGATTAATAAATCGAAATAAGCTATTAGCTGTGTAATTTTTTAAATAGATGTAATTATAGGCCTCAGAGGATTTAAATAGAAAGTGTTTTCAAACTTTTTTTTTTTTCATTTTCTGGCGTCTTTGGACGTCAAGAAAGTACCCCAATTTTGCAGCAACAAACTCATTGACGAATATATGTAGGTACAATGTTTTTATTTTTAACTGGCCTCATAAAATTTAAAAAAGGAGGAGCTTCTCAACTCGGCCCGTACCACAGTGTGTCGTCCACTGGAAAAAAGTTTAAACATTTTGTCTATTCTTCCAAAAAACGATTTGATAAATTATATAACGATAAATTTAAGAGAAACAAATATAAAAAATAATTAAAACAAAATTGCACATCTCCACTTTTTCTTCAGGTTTGGCATCCTGATATTTGAAGATGCAAAGAATATCATTGGGCCTTGTTCCTTTCTGAAAAAGCGAAGAAAATTTTTCCTTGGCTAAAGAGTGACGATGTTATGGGGTAGCCACTAAACGCATGGAAAAACAGCATGTTCTCAGCAGCTTCTTTATTCTTTAAACAATTCGAGAAATCTTTCAGCAGTTTTGCCACTCTCAAGTTTATGAAGATAGATGTTGCTTTGGGATGGTGCTAATGCTGTTAGCAGAACATGGAGGTCGATGTCTTCGTCAAGGATGACAACAGAATCAAATGTTGAGCACAAGGAAACCGCTTTATTGACAATCAACACATCAGCATCCTCTTCAGGGTGATTAACCCTAAAAGCAGCCAGAATTTAGTTTTCAGCAACGAAATAAGACGGACTTTATTGTTTTCATTGGCTAAAAATCGTTCATTGGAAACATGAACCGGCATTGTTTCATCGAGAAAAAGAAACATCTACTACAACAAACATAGAATGAAACTTAAAATTTATTCGCACCGTGTCCGTAAGAAAATATACATAACAAGAAAAATTACTGAAATTTTAAATAGTTTCCCTATATAATCTCACTGTGATGTAGAAAAACGTTAAAATAAATGTGCTTTGTTTAGATAAGTTACAAACAAAAATGAAGTTTGACGATTTTTTGAAGAAAACTTCACTAAACTGCATTTTCCACCTTTGTATCTCGTTATATATTATTAGACTTACAATAAAAATATATATACAAAAAGTGTTGGAAATTTTATCCTCTTCAACTTTGTCTGGAACATTTTTCTCGTAAAATCGAGCGTTGCCGAATTATTTCGGAAAAACAATTTTTTGCACCGTTCAATCAAGAGGGCAACTCGCGCCTGCTCACCCTAAAGGTCGAAAACTTGTATATTTCATCAGGGCCTCGACTTAACAATTTCTGCTCCATCTTTTGCATTTTTTGTCCCTACAGACTGGATTATATGTGCTAACAAATCCAACTAGCTCTTCCAGTAAATAAAGAGTGTAAAGAGAGTATATTGTTGTGTAAAGAGGGTATATTGTTGATCAAAGTGGTAAGACTGGTGTGGTGTATCGATCTTTAATGTGCTCACATCGTAGATACAAATATCTCATATTCTTCTAAAGATGAAGTCGTCAGCAGGCTCTTCGAATGCGTCAAATAAAAAATAAAGGACCCCGCACCAAATACATGGGAAAAAGGGTGTTCTCGTAGTCCCGATCAAACTTTTAAATGTAACCTGGGCCTGAAAACCCGCCGTTTCGGAGTTACTGGTAGTCGAAAAATGTATAAAGTCAATCGAATCAAGCGAAAATAAGGATTTTCGCTTCTCACGAATTGATCGACAGTGGATAATAATAATTATAAGAACAAGATCTACTTTATATAGTATTCTCGTCAGGGATGCTTCTCACTTGGCCCTCATTTGCCCCCTTATTGCGTTATATTTGTACAGTGTGTCCACGGATGGACTTAACTATAATACTCGTAAACATTTTTATTTTCTGCTTTTCGAAAAAAAGTCATTCTTCATCAATTTTTTTTTACTTGTTTTATAAATACGATTCACGTTGATATACTTCGATTTTGTTGTACAAGGTGCGCAAAAAATATAAAAATATAGATTTTTAAAATTAATAATTTCTAAATCAAACTAAAGCGCTTAAAAGCCAAATATTTTTTTTCATTTTATGTGACTTAGTTATTGTTACTAAGATATCTGATATTTAAAATTAAATCGATTTTTTTCCATATCTTATTACCTATTATTATTTTGGTAAATGCGCTGCAAGGTCAGCATCTTTCTGATATATTAGTTAACAAATGTTAACAGATAATAATAAGCATTACTTCACAGCAACAATCTTGATTTATATTTACGAAACGAGATGGCGGTTCACTTCCAAAAATAATACGTGGTTAATTCAATTAAGATAGGACCTCAATCGAAAAACTTTAAAACATCCTTTATACCTAAACTTACTAAAAGGTATTTTTTTTTAGAGGAATAGAACTTTAAAATTAAATAAAACACATAAAAATCTTGCTAACGCCCATGGTATTGAATTTATTGGAAATATAATTTTATGCCATTAGTGCTTAAATATGATTTTGGGCATGTGGGTGTCGCGGCTGGCTCGAATGTAGCGCAATCTGGAAGTCCAATTTTCGAGCACTTTTTCGAGCAGCTGGGGCCGTACGTCGGCAATAACTCGTCTAATGTTGGCTTCCAAATGGTCCAATGACTCTGGTTTATCGACGTAGACTTGTGACTTCACATATCCCCACAGAAAATAATCCAAGGTGTGATATCACATGACCGTGGAGGCCAATTCATGATGCAAAATTTTTGGGTGAAAATGAAGATCAAGAACAATCTTGTTTTTGGCTCATTCACCGAATGTCCGACGCAAATGATGGTCACGCGGCTTTACTTCGTGCACGAACTGAATCTTGTAGGTAAGCTTGTAAACCAAGATCTTTCCTCAAAATCTTCCATAAGGTGGATGGACCCAGCTCCAATTGCTGTGCACGACGGCGAATCGACTCATTTGCACAATTCGCAAGCGTTGTTCTGCCGTAAGTCTATTCATGGTGAAATGGCGAAACATACTGAGCACGAATCAGCTGTCAGTTGTTAAATCAACTGTCTCTAGAAACAGTGTCGCCCATTCAAAAAACAAACTTCTAAAAAAACACACTTTAATAGTAGTTGCAAACAACGTTTCATTACAAGTAATACATAGTATTAAAAAAATAATAATCGATAATAAGATGTGGATAAAAAATCGACATAATTTTTAATATCGAATATCTTAGTTAAACAATAACTCCCATGAAGACAAATTATTTGACTTTCTATTACACCTTTTAAGCTCTTTAGTTTTAATGCTGCAAAAATTTTGATTCAAAAATTATTAATTTTGAAAATTTATATTTTTATTATTTTTGCGCACCCTGTACAACAAAATCGAAGTTTCTCAATGTGAATCGTATTTATAAAACAAGCAAAAGAAATTATGAAGAATTACTTTCTTTCTTCGAAAAACAGAAAATAAGAATGTTTACGAGTATAGTTAAGTCCATCCGTGGACACACTGTATAAATATATCGCAATAAGGGGGCAAATGAGGGGCAATTGAAAAGCATCCCTTTAGAGAATACTATATAAAGTAGACCTTGTTCTTATAATTATTATTATCCACTGTCGATCAATCCGCGAGAAGCGAAAATCCCTACTTTATACATTTTTCGACCGTCTGTATCTCGAAAACAGCGGGTTTTCAGACCCAGGTTACATTTGAAAATTCGATCGGGACAATGAGAACTCCTTTTTACCAAAGTTACAAAACTTTTCTTCGAGTCCCACCATTTTCCCATTAGTCCAGGAAATATCTTCGCACCCGATGGGGAAAATATTCTCAGTCGGTTTTTTTGCATAATCTTATGGAAAATTGTCACCTGAAAACAAATCTGCATGTTGCCAGGTTTAAAAATGGGTCAATAATTATTTAAACAATTTTTTTAAACAAATTGCAAAAATTGTTTATTTTGCTCCAGACAATTTTTTTTTTAGATTTTTTGGGAGATTATGAACAAAAAAGTTCTCTTGCAACTTTTCTCTAAAGTTAATAATTTTCGAGATATTAATTATTACGGGGACGGTAGCTCAGTGGTTTAGCGCGTCTAGCTTGCATACTGGCGTACCTAGCGAAGCAGGTTCAATCCCTGCTCATCGCGAAATAATTTTAAGTATAAAATTATCCCCAAGAAGTGGTTCGGACTCCACTATAAGCTGTAGGGCCTCGTTTCTCTTTACCTAACACAAAACCATTCTGGATTTTCAAGGAGTTACTTCGGTGACTTGAGAAGCGGTTAAGAAAACATTTAAGGTTCGAAAAAAACGCAAAAATGGCCAATTTCAACCCTGAAAAACAATATGAAAAACAAAAAATTTTAATGTAGCTAAAGGCCTTAAATATTCTTTAAACACCCCTTAACAAAGTCCTAAAGCGTTTTGGGCTATTATGTTGAGTCGTAATATTTTTTATAATATTTATATATTTATTTGCTGTTAAAAAAAAAATGACGTGCTGGGGAAAAACTAAGGCCAGATTCGAGTTAAGCGGCTTAAAATACAGTGGATAGTACTCCGGCGCAGACCACTTTTCTTTTTTGTGGGCCTGTGTTATCAATTAAAAAACAAAGGGTTGCAATAACGCTCTGGGACTTTGTTAAGGGGTGTTTAAAGAATATTTAAGGCCTTTAGCAACATTAAAATTTTTTGTTTTACATATTGTTTTTCAGAGTTGAAAATGGCCATTTTTGTGTTTTTTCGAACTTTAAATAATTATATCTCGAAAACTATCAACTTTAGAGAAAAGTTGCAAGAGACCTTTTTTGTTGATAATCGCCCAAAAATCTAAAGAAATTTTGTCTGGAGCAAAATAAACAATTTTTGCAATTTGTTTAAAAAAATGTTTAAATAATTATTGACCCATTTTTAGACCTGGCAACATGCAGATTTGTTTTCAGGTGACAATTTTCCATAAGATTATGCAAAAAAAACCGACTGAGAATATTTTCCCCAACGGGTGCGAAGATATTTCCTGGACTACATGTATTTGGTGCGGGGTCCTTTGGGTGAGTAAAGTTGTTCCCCTCCCCCCTAACGAGAGTAATGTTTCTGAGAAAATAAAAGTTTTAAAAAAATGTACCAGCTTTATTCACCATATTCAAATCTGATTATTTCTACTCTCATTTTTCATTGTTATGTCAGATTGAAATATTCTGTGGTGTCAAACCTTCAATTAGATTGTTTACAGGTTTTTTGAATTTTTTCGAGTAGAAAATGTTTTCCGTGGAATAAAAACCATTTTCACCGGAGTTATAGTTAAAACTGGGTTTAAAAATGACTTTATCCACTAAAAATAACGAACATATTTACAGTGAATAGAAATTATCGCCCTTGTTAACTAGTAAAAAATATAGATAGCTAGCTGTTAGAATTAAGTACAGCATAGCATGATTAGCTCTGCTGAATAGCATAATAAAAATGTACAAAGGAGGAAGTTAAGCTGAATGCAAGCTCGCTTATTAATAATACAATGAATTAAACGAGGTCTATCTCACTAACATAATACCTACTCGTGATTTAAAGCACTGTCAACAGAAATTCTGCCTACTCAAGGTCTAGCGCGGAAGGTACACATTATTACACCTACATAGCCGAGAGCATAGTTCGGGAGATAATCTCGAAATAAGGCAATACACGATTACAATACTTAACAAAAAATAGATTTTTCTTTTCTTTCTTTTTTTTTAATATACTGCTTCTTAAATGAAAAATTTATTTGCTGTTTAAAAAATATATATGTATACAGTATGTTCACGAATCGAGTTGCAAAGAGGTAAAACCTTTTTATTTTCCATTTTACAAGAAAAATGTATTCTTGGTAAAAGTTTTTGCATGTCCCAAAACGGCCAATTCAGATTTAACCTTTCCAATTTTTTTTTTTTTTAGTTTCAGAGAAAAATCGAAAATAGGTAGATTTAGTTGAAAATTTACAAAAAGTCCCAAAAAATAAGTTAGCATTATCATATTAATAATTGTTAACATGACTTTTGTTTACTAAATTTTAATTTCGTAAATTTAACAACAGGGATAATATAACCAATAATTATTCTACTCAATCCATTCACCGCCTTTTTCAATGCACAATTATAGTCTTCGACGCAATTCCATATAACTTCTTCAAATTTCTTCGAGAATTAAAGACGTCACAGCGTCTCTAATCCTCTCCTTTAAATTCTCTACGTTTGGAGGAAGATTATTTGCATAAACTATTTGTTTCAAACGGCCCCAAAGATAAAAATCAGCCATAGTCAAATCGGGGCTCCTTGATGGCTATAACACGGGACCATTTCGGCCGATCCAATTCTGTCCAAATTGCCGATTTAACCATTCTACAACATTCCAAGCATAACGGGCCGGACAACCATCTTGTTGAAAATAACACCTTGCTAGGTAATTAATAGGTAAATCGTCCAACCTTTCAACAGGAAAACTTTGCAGCATTTCAAAGTACGTATGCTGATTGACAGTCGTATAAAAAAAATATGGTCCAATGATACCATGGTAAGAAACTGCACACCACACATTAGCTTTTACCGAATATTGTCGATTACGAGGGATTCGGAAATTCGGATTGTAATCGCTCCAACATCTCACATGTTGAGATGCAACAGTACCATTAGTAGAAAACGTGGCCTCATCAGAGAAAATAATGTTTCTGTAAAAGTATTGATCATCCATGATTTGAGCGCCAATCCACAGACAAAAATCCAAACGTTTCGCAAGATCCGGGTTCTAATGGGTGATTAAAAATGGGCTTGTAGGGATGGAACTTCCATTGTTTCAAAATCTTTTGAATGAGCGATTTACTAATTCCCAAGTGGAGCGGTCTTCGCCACAAAGAAAGTTTTGGATAGTTCACTACTAAGTCCATTAGAAGTAGAGTGGCGGCGTCATCTTCATCGCGTACTATCTTGGTTTTTTTACATCCAGTATGGAGCCAGTTGATAGGAATTTTTTAACCAATTTTCATGAACCTTAATTTGAGAAGTAAATTGAGATGTAAATATCCGGAAACTTTTGATTAAATTCTTCGACAACTCGACGGATCGCTTTATTACCTTTGCCATAGCAATGAATTGGGTAAATTCGTTGGTTTTTTGATATTTCCAACGATTAGAGCAGATTTTTCTAACTGACAGTCGATGAATATTAATAAATAACGGTAATTGCTATGACAACGAGAACTTATTTTTTGGGATTTTCAACTAAATCTACCTATTTTCGATTTTTCTCTGATACTAAAAAAAATTTAAAACTGAATTGGCCGTTTTGGGACATGCAAAAACTTTTATCAAGAATACATTTTTCTTGTAAAATGAAAAATATAAAAGTTTTGCCTCTTTGCAACTCGATCCGTGGACATACTGTATATATAAAAAACCGTAAGTAAATAAGTAGTGGGAAACGTATACCCCAGGTTAGGTACGGTGTGGAAAGTTTCAGTGGAATAAATTCTGCAACTTGAATGTACAGGAGTTCTGTAAAAAATCCTAAAACACGTCCACTTTATTTTTTCACTGACTACATTTCAATGATAATATTCTCAAATTATCTTCACTCGGAGGGGAAATTGTAGACGAACACACCACCGTTGGCCTGAAGGACGTGGCAATATTTGTTTTACAAAGGGCGCCAGTCTTCTACTTATGAAGGTTTATTCCTTATTCTCGGTGGGATTCTGATAACTCTAACAGATGACGAAGGACCGGAGTTCCGTAATAGACAAAAAATAGATAAGTTTTTACTTACCTGAGTTACTTACCGTTTTCTCGAATATATCTGCTCTCGTTATGATGCGCTTTATCAGTTATCACTCGTATATCTGATCACTTCCTAATTTTATAATCAGTTTGATACAATCCTCTCGATAGTTTCTGTGGTTTGATCGATGTCCTGACAAACAGGTGTGAGGTACCTTATAAAGGTGCTATAATTCACTTGTTGACCCAACACACTAAATCGTACAAGGTTAAACATGAACTAATCATTCAATCAAAAAAATTCAAGAATCGAATAATAATATTATTGCACTAAAGTTCAAAAGTATACATATAATAAATACTGGTAAATCACCTATCTAATTATATATAAGAATCTGCCTGTCAAACATGGCAAGGATGTGCTCCTCCCTTAGAGGATATTTAATCACAGCTACATGCAATACAGAATAATAGTATCAATCGAATGGCACAAAAAGATAATTTTGGTTCACTTGTAGCTTGATAAGTCCATAAAGATGATTTGTGATAAGTTATATGAGATTTTTTCAAGACGTACCGATGGCATGTAACTCAATAAGGGTAACGTCATTCGACATTCGACTCGCTTTCGAGCTACTCTTGTATAGATATTCGTGTATTCATAATTTTATTAAAAATCAGTAATTGGCCATCTTAATAATAATCGCCATCCTGTTTTCTGCCCCATGCCCAAGTCGCCGCTTGGAAATTTTAATTATGTTAAAGTCGCCTTTGGTAAAATTAACCCTTTTTGTCTAAAAAATCAATTTTGAGGGTACTCCTAATCATTTTTTTAGGTACCTAATTTTTTGCACACACTTTTGAAATTTCGGTGTATTTTTCGAAATTTATTGCTATCGCGTCACACGTCATCGAGCGACGTGAAAAACATTTCTAACTCGAAAATTTTTTAGTAAATAAAGTTTGCTATACCCTAGACGAATTTTTTGTTTAATGCTGATATTTCGCCATTTTACATTTACATGCTTTATTAAACTCCGACCCCAAAAGAGTTTGACGCGTTTATCTGTCTGTCTGTGACTTCATATTTCTTCAACGGGTGATCTGATTTTGATGTAGTTTTTTTTATTTGAAAGAGCATTTTGTCGAGAAGGTTATAGGCCATATTAGATTTTGATGTTTAGTCGCCATCTTGAATTCGCCATGTTGAACTTCTCTAGAAATTGTCCGATTGAAGTAAAATTGAAAATGTGAAAACAATTATGGTAGCCGAACATGATTTAGGCCTTATTTTGATTCGGTCATATGAAACTGGTACGATTAGATACATTGATCGGGGGTTTTCAAAAATGTTCAATTTTACTTGTGTTATTTATTTATTTATTTGTTTCTAATCTTGTTCGTTGACAATGATTGTAGTGTTTTTTTATTGTTGTTACTACTCTTATATTTATACTAGCTGATGCCCGCGACTTTGTCCGCGCGGAACTTCGTCCGCGTGGAATTAAGAACATTGGGATACTAACCCAATGCACATCCATTGCATTTAAGCAAAGCCACTTCCAGTCCATTGCACAAGAGAAAACCCACTGCGCATCCTTAGTACTCGGGGAAACTCTCTGCGCATCGCTATTTGTCTATTTTTGTGTTAGAGCGAATTAAATGAAAAAAGTAATTATTTTAATCGACAATAGAACACATGGGTGGGTATGTGTCAAATTTCATGCGTAAAAACATCCCTCTCCCTGTCCACCCGTTCGGGGAAGGGGGGGATCTCTTTTTGAAAACCGTCGAATACGTGTCTCCTTATTTCCTCAGAAGAGCCCGTCACTGGAATATCACGTTTCTGACTTACGCGATTTCAGAGATACGGATACCCTTTAGACCATCTACCACCCCCGGTCTTACCCCTTCAAAAAGTGAAAATCGAAATTTCGTCTCACTCGTGTCTAATAGATTCCAATAAAGAGTATTTCTGCCAAATTTCACGCTTCTTGGTCTAACCGTTTCTGAAAAGTTTAAAAACCACCCCCTCCCCGTTTACCCTTTCGGGGTCTCTTTTTGAAAATCATCGAATACGTGTCTTCTTATTTCCACAGAAGAGTTCATCGCTCGAATAATCACGTTTCTGACTCACACGAATTCAAAAATACGGGTGTGCTTTAAACCATCTACTAAATATTATTATTGTTATTATTATTATTATGTAATATATGAATATCACCGGATCCTCCGATATATTCTAGAAAATCGCGTATGCAAATATATTACACCTACAAAAAAAGTAAAAAGTGGTCTGTTTCTGGGACTCCATTGGATAATGGAATGCATTTGGACATGCTGAATCAGGTATCCGTTTAGCTCGCAATTTTTCGCAAAAATAACCTATATTATGCGTTTTTTTTTAGGTTATTTTCGCGATTTCGAAATACATATGGGTTACCCAATGGAGTACCAGAAAAAGCCCACTTTTTATTTTGTGTGCCTGTGTTATCATCGTTCTGGCTGGCACACTTACTATATTTCATTCGTAGAATCTTTAGATACTATTTTCTATTTTACAACATATAATTTTTAAAAATCGATAAAATGGGTAGATCATCCTAAAAAAATAAATATCTTTCTCAATTTTTTAACAAGTGTGCCCACATTGTATCTACAACATATATTTTTTTTATTTAAAACAAACACATACAATGACCGCAGAGCTTTGAAATGGAACCGGAAAGAACCCTAAAAGAAAACATAAGTTTTATAACTTTTATATGAAAATTTATGTTACATAGAAAATGAGACAGCTAATTGCATGCCACCTGCTTTTGTGTGCTCCAGTTACAAACAGCAGCAAATAACACATTTGCAGATATACGATAGCCTGACTATGGCCTCTCCAAGTTTGGCGGTATTGTTCCTTCTTCCGCTGTTCCGATCTACAGGATGTCCGCTTTGTAACAATAGTAATTTGCACTGTGCGCTCCGATAAATTCAATTCAGAATGGGGCATTTCATTTTTTGAGTGTTGAATCATTTACTGTCACGTCACGATTGACCCATAATTCTCTGTTCATGTGGTTCAGTCAAGTATACCTATATTTGAGGAGCGCCGATATTTTTCATGCACGATATATTTTGAACTGATTGTATAGTGTTCCCATAGGGATTTCTGTAATTAACAAAATAATCGACTGGATTAGAAACAAAATATAATTTTAGTTTTATGTTTTTTTTTTTTATTTGAAAATAAGATACTGGTTTGCAATTTTAATTTACTTTCAAAGCACTTAAGTTGATAAAGAACAATTTTAAAATCATGCATTGAGCAAAAAAAATGTTTTTTGCATGCTATTTTTATTACCCAGTAAAAAATTCAAATATATCTTTGACAAATTAAAATTGTTTGTTCAAATAGATTTAGAATGTCATGAAAAGTTTGGGCAAAGAAACTCTGTCCGTCAGCCTGTCGTTCCATCTGTCGTTTTGTTTGTCGTTCTGTCGGTCTGTCACTCTGTAATTTTTTGCACACGATTACTCTGGAACCGTTTATATTGTCTTGAGGAATACCTATGTATCACAACGAGATCTGGAACTAGATTATATTTTGATCTTATTTCGTTGAAGGTTTGAGGGATAAATGGGGGTGAATGGGGGTAACTAAATAAAGCAAGCAAGCAGAAATCCAGAAAATTGGGATGTATTATATGGACGAGAAGCCAAGGTCTCAAATTTTTGTTGGCATTAGTCACCCCCACAATAACCCCCAGTTGCCACCACCACACCATTATTAAAGAACGTATAAAATAAAATTGTGATTTAGTGTGTATATAAGACTTTTTTTTAACGTTAACCCTCTACCACCCACATTACCACTCTACACTAAAATTGTGATTTAGCGGGTATACATAATACAAGAACTAAATTCTCTAATATTTTTTGGCATTAGCCACCCCCTCCCTATTATTAAAGGACGTAATCTCGGACATAATAAAATAAAATGTGATAAAACGTGTATATAAACACTAAAGGCCTGAAATTTTATTTGGCAACTACCAAATATATCATTATACCTATAGCATATCATTATTAAAATTATTAAAGTGGATGAAAAATTAAAACTGTGATTTAGTATGCGAAACCCTGAATTTATGTTTAGTACCGCTTCAAATTCGGTTTGAATCTTCTCAGTTACTCCTCCAGAATCCAGATAACTAAAAAAGTCATTTAGGGGAGCGGATCTGGTTTTGAAATGAAACAAACTTTTTTAAAATTTTTTTTTGACAATTCGGTTACACGCGTTCTCTTTTATCATGTTATCAACTTAGTTCAGCGGGGTGGCGGAGGAATTCGCCTTTAAAATTCGCAAAAACACGTTTTTCCACGATAACTTTGTTATTATTGACCTGACGAAAAAAAAGTAAAGTTAAAAATTGAAGATCTCCCGGAAGCACATAATTTATTTTTCAAATCGAACGGTAACTTTTCGTGAAATTTTTTTTAAAAATACTCGTTTTTTTGCCCTAACACTAATACACAAAAAAGTAATTCCTTAATTTTTTTATGAAATTTTTTTGAGGTAGGTGAAATAGATAAGAATTGATAGATCCGCAGGATTGGGGTGGTGGGCCAATTAGGGGAGGAGAGGGAGGTGGGGAAAGGAAAATTATTCAACCCCCTCGAACTTTTTCCTTGTTGTGCGATTTTCAAAAACCAAAATGGAATTTGTTCATTATTACGTCTAATAGGCCAGGCTAGATAAGGGTTGAACAACAAAATAATTTGTTACAGCAAACTGATAGCAGAATATTTTAGAACATATCATAACTAATGAAGAAAAAATAATCCGAACCACCTGCGGTTATCTGGGGTGAAATGGGGTGGGTTTTTAGGGGTGAAAAACGGTTTTTTGCGATTTCTGGGTTAATTACACATCCTATCGAAAAAAGTTGATTACAAAAGTTGTAGGCAATAAAGAAATCTACAACTTGTGTGGAAAGCATTTTTATCCCAACCTCAACATTTTTCGAGATACACGCAAAAAAAGTTTGTTTCATTTCAAAATCAGATCCGCCCCCTTTATCGGTTTTTTATTTTTTTCTTCCACAAAAATAATTCTATTTAGCTCAAACTTGGTGAAAGTATACCTTTTGGTGTCCCACATAAGCGTTATTTTTTTTTGAAGCAAAATATTTGTTGTTTAATTCAATTAAAAAAAAAAAGTGAAATTTTCAACTGCGATTCCTCATAAAAGTACTTGTCCGATAGAGTTCGGACAGGGCTCATTTTTTTTTGTTTTTATGTCTACTTTAAATAAATAAAAAATATATATATATATAGTGCAATGGAAAAAATTGCCGGAAAATCGAAAATTCCGAGAAAATGCCTTTTTTCGTTGTATGGTTTTTAATTATTGTCAAAAATTTGTTATTATTTATTACAATTAATATAATTTTGTAATATCAATGTATGTTACAAACAATAAGTAAAATAATTAATAATTAATTTCATTCCTCAACCACGTTTCAATTATTAAACAAACAAAAAAGTATGATCCTGATTTCTATGCCTTCTATTGTAACCGTATTGGTACGGCGTATAAATGACCGCATTTTTATTTATTTGATAATCTAAATATATTTACTTTTAATTTTGATTGTTAATAACTTTTAAATTGTAAAAATTGACAAAAACTGCTTTGTTAATTTTAATTATTAAACATAATATAAATATTTTTTTGTAAAAATAATAAATGTACTTTTTAATTCATGATTCTAATATATTTACATTTTGTAGTAAACATACAATTAATAATAATAATAATAATAATAATAATAAAATGGCTTTATTTATCATTCAATTTACATCATATTTCTAAACTAAGGCGAAGTCTAGCTTAATAGCTACTCAACTTAACCTTTTACATTATAATAATTTATGTGAGTAGAGTTTATGTCAATTAATAAATGTGTATCTTAAAAAAAAAATTAAAATTAACAAATTCATAACAATATCAATTATGGTAAAGTCCAATGTTATGCCGATGATACTCAATTGTTTTATAAATTTCCTTCTGAAAATTACACACAATAACTATTCGTGATTTAACTAATTCGGACTTGGATTCTATTCATAATATGCTAATCAAAACAGTATTAAACTAAATGCCACCAAAAGTGCAGTATTGTGGTTTACTTCTAATAAAACACGGGAATACACGAAGGCAAATCTAAAGATCGCTATCAATGGGCAATACTTGCCCATTCTAAATGAAGCAACAAATTTAGGTCTTATTTTTGACTATGAGTTTTACAGAGCACGTTTTATTAAAAAAAGCATATTACTCATTGAAACTGTTATATTTTAATATAAATATTTTAAATTTTAAAGTAAGAAAAAAATGTGTGAAAATCTTGTGCCCATTTTAAATTATTGCAATATAGTATACTTCCATGTCTTGATAAGATTACGCAATATCGTTTGCAAAATATGCAAAGTAGCTGTTGCAGATTTGTATTTAAACTCAAAAAGTACAGTCATTTGTATATAACGCAATCTCGATCTACAATAATATAGATGACCAACTGAAAACAACTTCTGTAAATAAATTTTGCAAAACGATAAAATCTCATTTCCACTCTCTCCGAATTTATAAGATAGCAATTGGTTTTATATGTGCGGATGTATGTGTACATGGGTATATATACACATATTTGCCTTTTCTTAGTCTTTAGTTTTAAAAAGTACATTTATTATTTTTACAAAAAATTATTGATATTATGTTTAATAATAAAAATTAACAAAGCAATTTTTATCAATTTTTACAATTTAAAAGTTATCAACAATCAAATTTAAAGGTAAATATATGTAAATTATCAAATAAATAAAAATGCGGTCATTTATACGCTGTACCAATACGGTTACAATAGAAGGCATAGAAATCAAGATCATACTTTTTTGTTTGTTTAACAATTCAAACGTGATTGAGGAATGTAATTAATTATTAATTATTTTACTTATTGTTTGTAGCATACATTGATATTACAAAATTATATTAATTGTAATAAGTAAAAGAAATTTTTGACAATAATTAAAAAGCATACAACGAAAAAGGGGATTTTTTCGGAATTTTCGATTTTCCGGCAATTTTTTCCATTGCACTATATGTATTTTTTTTATTTATTGAAAGTGGACATAAAAACAAAAAAAATGAGCCCTGTCCGAACTCTATCGGACAAGTACTTTTATGAGGAACCGTAGGTGAAAATTTCACTTTTTTTTTTCTTTAAATTGAATTAACCAACAACCGTTAAATATTTTGCTCCAAAAAAGGAGTGCTTATGTGGGACACCAAAAGGTATACTTTTACAAAGTTTGAGCGGATCGAATTATTTTTGTGGAAGAAAAAAATAAAAAAAACCCTTTTTTATTTGAAACTTTTTTCTTCTAGAATTAGCAGTAATCGAGATAATTGCAAATGAGTGGGAATACATGCAAAACCTATTTAATGATAAAGAGATCATAAAGAACGTGGAATCTAATAGCAATTAATTGCAGTACCTGGCCAACAATCACTCATTTGCAGTTTTCTCCGGCTCCATCAATTCTTATCTATTTCACCTACCTCAAAAAAATCTCATCCTCCTAACTTCTTTTTTCGTAAAAAAATTAAGGAATTACTTTTTTGTGTATTGTTGGGCAAAAACGAGTATTTAAAAAAAAGAAACTCAGGAAAAATTACCGTCCGATTTGAAACAAATTTTACCAGATTATGCGCTTCTGCGAGATCTTCAATTTTTTATTTTACTTTTTTTTCGTCAGGTCAATAATAACAAAGTTATCGTGGAAAAACGTGTTTTTGCGAATTTTAAATGCGAATTCCTCCGCCACCCTGTATGATTAAGCTGAACTAAGTTGATAACATGATAAAAAAGAACGCGTGTAACCGAATTGTCAAAAAAAAAATTTTAAAAAGTTGGTTTCAAAACCCCTCTTTTTCTCGCCAGATCTGTTCCATTAATTGGATAAGGTCAAATATAACATTCATTGACGCAATTGCAGGCAACTCCATAATATATGGTGTCAGACAATATTGGATGCCAAGATTGAGTTTTCTGGAAGTGTGATATATCTTAATTTGTTGGTTAGTTGGTTGGTTAATTTTATTTTTTGTTGACTCTATAGTTCTGTGAATGGAACAAAAGTTAATACAAAATAGCACACTGAACACTTAAAATAGTAAACATAATTAAAATTTTGCGAACAAGTTTTTAGAAACCGACCATATTTTTACAAGCTTTTATTTAACTTGCAATTTTTGTGTTTGTTTGTTTAGGTCAAATCTTGCAACTGAATTTTAAAACAGATTGAGCTGAAATTTTGCATACACGTTTAGTTTGGATGACAATGCATGGTTAGCCAAGTGATGTCATTCCAAATCCAATATGGCGGACTCCCAAAGATGGCGGACCAGTTATTTTTTATGCACCCCCATGATATGGGTATCAAATGAAAGAGTTTGCTGAGAAGAATACGAAAATAATATGGCGTCACACTAAATTCAATATGGCGGACGCCCCAAGATGGCGGACAAATATTTTTAATTTTAGCACTATAATTTGATCGTATAGTGCATTCGCTCATACGTTGCATTCTAAGAAATGGTGAAGGATTCGGTTTAAACTATAAGTTTTACATCGGATAGGAACGACGCAATTAATATATAAAACTAATTAAGGCATAGCTAAAAATTTAAAAATTAAATTAAATGAAAAAAATTTTTTAAAAAACAAGCTTTTATTATTTAGGTGTACTAAAAGGAAAAAAAATTAATTGTCTTATAAGCCTGTCGTGTGAATAGAAATAAAAAAACTTACTTAGGTACTTACAATCTCTGTCAAAAAAAATGAATGCCTGTATGAACTTCTCGCGCGCAACAGCTTTTAAGACAATTATTTTTTTTCGTTTTAGTACACCTAAATAATAAAAGCTTGTTTTTAAAAAAAGTTTTTTTTTCATTTAATTTTATTCCGTTAATAGGAGGTTTTGCATTGTGCAACGAAAGCTAGAAAATTAAATATATTAAAATCAATTAAAATTTACAAACATTGGAATAACCCAAATATTACCCTTGTAGAAAATCCCATTTTCTTTACCGCTTTGATATCACTGTGAGCATACTTGCACTGTTATTTAATGCTAGCTACTCAACACAATCCGTTCCAATGTATTAACACCTAACAATTTAATTTGAACATTCACTGTGCTTGGGAATGTAGACCAGCAGCTACGGAACTACAGTCGCAAAAAGGAAAAAATATGGTGATATTATATATACATAAATGATATATGGTGTGATGTGATACATAAATTATTGTTTGTTAGCTTAAAAAATGTTTCCTTACCAAATTGAGAGAAGACCGGTCAAGAGGTAGATGAGAAAAAAAAATACAATTTTGTCACCCTGTATCTTTTTCCACAGCAACAATTTACTAAAGCGTGTTTGGTTCAAAGAATCTGCCCTCGAACTATGGCCTATTATTAATGGTCCACCCTGTATACAAATTTTTGTGATCGTTATTTGAAAATTGAAGAAATCAATAGCAATCCCATTATTGTATTGTTCAGAATTTTTAGATTTCGTTAAAAGGAGCACTGGGAAGTTTAAACCAAGGTGTGGATATTTCAGCACCTTTTGTAAACATTTTGTTGTATTTTTATTAATACTGAATAACCATTTCAATAAAATCTTATTAACACGCGTGATGACGTAAGAAAAAAATGACATCCTAATATGATGCGTTGTTTGATAATAAAAACTAATCTTAAGCTCTAAGCTCTACGTATTCGTTTCCATGGCCAACATGACGTCGCGCGTCGTCGTTTTTGTTTTCGTTTTGAAGCAAGTTTCGTTATATAACACGCTGAGCTTTGGTGATACAAAATATTTTCTGTAGCATTAATTTTCCGCAACGAAATGAAAATACTACAGGATTCATTAAACCAGAAGTTCTTCCTTCAAAATTCTTGGAATTGTAAATAAAATTAAAATACTTCAGCTGATTAAATACTAAAAGACTCGAAACTGATGAAATTCCAAAATAATAAAATGTAATTAAGAAAGAAATAAGACTTCAATCCAATTAAGAACAGGAGTTTGATGGTATAATTATGTTTGTTAATTTTATTTTACGCGCAAATGCAACAGGGTCGACTACGACTAAGAAATTAGTATACTAACATTATAATTATTCTGTTATAATGACAAAATGGAACTGAACTTCCCACACATTAAATCATTATTAAAAAACAAATTGTGATAAATAATATTTTCTCCCTTTGGATACTCTTCGTACGAGATTACTTGATTGATTGATTTACCAGCGTGCGGTAGGCATTTCTGCCACTCCCAAGGATTATACAGCTGGGCCTGCTACGTCCACGCTGGGTTGGACTAAGGTCATGCTTGTTGCCAGCAGCGAGTGCCACATGGCGCATGGTAAAGGAATGTGGGATGGGAGGTGTAGGTATTTGTGACATGCGTTATCGCATTGTGTCGTGAGGGAGCGTTTAAGCTCCCTTTTTTTTTGTATTTTTGGTTATGGACTTCTGCCTCTTCTGGGTCTTCTTGTGATATATGTTGCCGCATTGTGTCGCTGCTGTTTGTGCTCCTATTTTTGTTTTTCTGCTTCTATAAATCTTCTTCTTCTGAATCTTCTGATTCCTCCGTTTCTGATTCTGGTACTTCAATTTGTTCATTGTCCTTAGGGAGTGTTCATCTATTTTGTGTTCCACTCCGCTGGTCCAACTCTCTTTTGTTGACGGCTCTCACTCCATTATTAGGCTTTTCTTGAAGTTTGTTTTCAATCCAGATGTGTCCTGCGCAGGCGCGTACGCAGAAATGTGTTCTGGGGGAGGGGGGGACCAGGGGGGGACCAAATAAACACACACCACAGCACAGTGGAACTTAAAACCTCACTTTTCTTTTTGGCGTATGCGTAAAAACGAATTTAAACTAATATTTGATATGTAAAAACACATATGAAATGATTGTAACTATCCCAAAAATTCTCAACCGCGCCGCGCCTGGGGGGAGGGCAACCAGGGGGAACCAAATAAACACATAACACAGCACAGTGGAACTTAAGGGCCTCAATTTTTTGGCATATGTTTAAGAGCTAAGTTAAACTAATATTTGGTATGCAAAAACAGATATGAAATAGTTGTCACTATCTCAAACTTCTTAAACCACGCGCCGCGCCTGGGGGGTAGTTGCCCCCTTGCCCCCCTGCGTACGCACCTGCTGCAATTAGAAGATCATCGGCGTATGTGTATGTTTTCTTAGAAAATACCATTTTTCTGAAAGAAGCCGCACCACGCATACCTTCGTTGTGCTTTGAGAATCTGAGAATTCAATTTTGACTCCGTATTTTATGTTCCACTCCGCTGGTCCAACTCTCTTTTGTTGACGGCTCTCACTCTATTGTTAGGCTTTTCTTGAAGTTTGTTTTCAGTCCAGATGTGTCCTGCGCAGGCGCGTAAGCAAGAATGTGTTCTGAGGGGGGACCAAATAAACACATAACACAGCACAGCGGAAACTTCCACTGTGACGGCTCTCACTCCATTTTAACTAAAAATCTCACTTTTTTTGGCATATGTTTAAAAACAAAGTTAAACTAATATTTGGTATGCAAAAACAGATATGAAATAATTGTCACTATCCCAAACTTCTTAAACCACGCCGGGCCTGGGGGGTAGTTGCCCCTCTTGACCCCCTGCTTACGCACCTGGTTCTGCGGTGATTAGGAGATCATCGGCATATGTGTATGTTTTCTTAGAGAATACCATTTTTCTGAAAGAAGCCTGCACCACGCATACCTCCGTTGAAGTGCTGTGAGAATCTGAGAATTCAATTTTGACGCCGTATATCAACGTCTCATCGATTATTTCGGGTTTAATCCAAATTAAATTCGTTTGAGTACTTTTAATAATTATAAAAACCTCACTTGAAAATTTACGTAAGAAATTGTTCTGTCCCTACTTTAATATAAATTAAACCCGCAATAATCAAATGCGTTACTTTTAAATTCGTTTGAGTATTTTTTATAACTATGAAAAAAAGAATTATTTGAGAGAAAGAAATATATGACCATATTTTACGATACGTTATTGATTATTTCGAATAAAATTCAAATTATATCATTTGAATATTTTAATAATGATTGAAAACAATTTATTTGGCGATATTTCTACTGCTCTCATAAATTTTTCAACAGATGTCGATTCTTCAAGGGTCTGGACCTAAACATTTCAATGGTTTTATGGGCAGACACTTGTAGTCATTACGACACAAATAAACTAAGATTATAAATTCCCGCTTTTATTACTATCTATATAAATAATACATCTGTAAATTTGGCCTGTCTGTACATTGAAAATATTTGCAAAAAACTGATCTGGGAGGATGTAAGCTGAGTAATAAAATATATTAAGATAGTTTTTGGATTTTTTGTCTGTTTGTCTGTTTGTTTGAACGCGCATCATGTAGAAACTACTGAATCAATTTCAATAGGGTTTTCACAAGTACATTTATCTAAGCTTGGAGTAATAGACCACAAGCCCATGCTAAATTTTTAGGGGGTCATAAGATACCGCTTGAAAAGGTATAATTTTTGTAGTCCTACAGAAATAAATCACTTTGAGCCCTATGCCGTACATTTTAGGTGGGACATGGGAAAGCCGCGGAAAAGTGAAAATCGTAACCCAGGAGGGTTGCATTTTTTCAAACGATCCTGTACGGCTTACGTTTATTTGGGTCGTATTTATATCTGTGACTCTTAAAAAGAGATTGCCGTACAGAAATAATGGGACAGAAGTACAGGAATAATTTTCGTTCTCCGAAAAGTGACCTCAATTTTTATATTAACAAGGAAGAACTTTTTTGGTATGCCGTACAAATCAGTTGGACCATGGGGTGGCAAACGCGAGATCAACCCCCTTCCTAGACCTCTATTAAGGGTGGTGATTTGATCCTGTACGGCATCAGTTCCAAAATATTATACATTTTAAATCTTTTAAAAAATGACCCGTCTAAAAAGAATGGGTATTATCAATGTAAATAAAAAAATCACCTCCGAGAAACGGAAAAACTCACGTTTTCTAGGATAAGTTTATTTGATACTGTACGGGTATTTATTTTTTGGATTAATATAGGTTAGAATTTTTATTTTATTTAGTAGCCGTACAAAAAATAATGGACAATAATAAAATTAGAAAATTGCAAAACAAGTGAAGTTTTTTAAAAATTATGCAAATTAAAAAATTCTCTATTTTTTCATACAATGGATAGACTTTCAACATCGTTTTTCCTTTCCTTAACTATAAAATAATACAAATGTCTCCGTGCCGCACATTTTCATTGTTGGGATTTTAGACACTAGATTACGTGGACGAAGTAAAAAAATATTTTGAGGTTTCTGGTTCTTGTACACACACTGAATCACAATTTTTTTTCATCCCCTTTAATAATGGGGTGGGGGTGGTAATGCGGGTGGCTAATGCCAAAATTTTTTTTGAGACCTTGGCCTCTCTTGTATATACTAAATACCAATTTTATGGACTCTTACGCGCTTGATTTACCTATTTACCCCAACTTACACCCCAACTCTTCGACGAAACAAAATGAAAATATAATTTGATTGACTTTACGTTTAAAAATAAAAAAAAAAATTGGAGGCGCCGGGCATCGATCCCGGTACCTCTCGCATGCTAAGCGAGCGCTCTACCATCTGAGCTACGCCCCCTGTTATTTATATTGTTGTCCTGGCATGTCATAAGTAAAGTTGCTTACCTGCTGTTCACTATTTTTGTAACATAAATGTTGAAATCCATAACATGAAATTTTGCTTAATTTTTGTAATTTTTTTTATAAACTCAAATGATAAGAGACCTTTTTAATATGTAATACAAATATTAAATAAATAAAACTTTATTAGTCCTTTAAAAAAATCTCAATATAAAATGTTACGATAAATCTTGAAAAAATTTACATAAATTACCTATACATACTTAGCACAAAATAACAGAATATACAAAGATTTTAGTACTCGTATTGCACAGGATTCATACAGTTTGCGAGACGTCTACCTCGTTAAGCCAATAAATATTTTTTATTCTACTTAATTGGTTTTCAGCCTAGATGTAATTAGAATATTTATTGATATTAATGAAGGCAATTAATTATTTTAAAAAATCATTAATTCATTGATTGCACAGGAACAGTCCTGATAGTTTCAAATTTTGATTATATGCTCCAAACGGCTCTATTTTTAATTTCTGAGAGTTGTTTGTGGTCGGGGACATTTGGGTTGGGATTATCAAAAATTTTTAAACATTGGTGTAGTTACTCTTTTTTGCTACTCATTGTATAATCGTGTATACTGATCGCCGCAGTGAAAAAAATCAACTGATTGCTATATCTTTATGGTTGACTACATCAGCATGTCGATGCCTTCTAGAACTTATCAGCACTTATTGGGAAAACCGTACTCCACACATGGCTTAATGAAAATGGAAACTTTATGAAAATCTAACATATATATTTGACTTGACAGTAAAGAACACGTGGAGCAAAAGCCAACCTGTTTTATACTTGGAGCAACGATAGCTCAATTTCACAAATAAATCGTATCCTGGCGGGCCGGAAGGTAAGAAAGGAGGATTAAAAACATTAAAGCAAAAAGGACAACAGAAGTCAACCATAAAATATTATAAGGAAAACTGGAAATATTAAACAAGGAAAGACAACAAAATACCAAACAATATCTGGAACATTTCCCTACTACAGCATGAAGAATATCAGAAGAAATACCTGGAGGAAATAAAAAATCAACTAATAGGAGAAGAAACAGACTGGACATTTTAGTCCTTAGCCTTTCGCAGAGTTGGTGACGACTTGTAGGCTGGTTTTCAAGTTTTCTTCTGCGTTGAATGCTTGACGTTTCAACCATCTTAATTATATTACTGATCTTAAAAATAAAAATTGCGTCAAGGAAAACATTGAAAAGAGAGAAGTCAGGCAATGTTTTCAGAACATCGCTGAATATAGGAGGACCATAATCGGTTAGAAGTTGAAGTAGTAAGATATTTGACCTAAAATAGTGATGTCACGTTGTAGATCAAACAACATTATACTAGTCGCGAAAAAAAATTATTCACTCATACTACACATTCTTCAGCATACAAGGGCGGATCCAGAAAGGTTACTTTTAATCCTCATGTCGCATGTGCGACAAGGGCGGATCTGGGCCTTGAGCTTTGGGGGGGTAACATAGCCGCATGCTGAAAATAACAAATATGTTTTTCCGCGAAAATTAAGATTGATGAGCGGGGTGGGGGAGAAAATCTCAAAAAAAAATTATAAACACAACTAAATGTATATTCAAAAATATAAAATAAAATAATAAAAATTATGCAATTTTAAAACGAAAGTTGATAGTTTACGGAATTTAGGGGGGGGGGGGGGGTAATTACCCCGTTACCCCCCCATAAATCCGTCAGGCATCTAGGCAAGCGGCTTCGTCACCCGATACGATAGGAGTGATTAATGTCACATTGCTATGACACAAAGCGCAACGCGTTGATATCACAGTAGGCTAGAACCACCTTTAAATGAAATATGCATGCACTCTCTCAATTCTTACGGGAAATGGTAGCTTTATCTGTCCCGAAACAATTCCCGTAAAATCTGAAATCATTCCCTTGGCCGTTTTCTAGAAAATTCACTTTAATTTTTTTTTAAACTGATTTTTTGCATGGATAAAAACAAGAATCTACTACATTTTTGAAGTCTCTGAATACCTGGACATATTTTAAACAACCTATCAGTTAAATATCTTATATTTTCATCGTGCGTTTTTGCATGATTGCTTTGATTTTAATCATGGTCACAGAAAATTTTCACTCTTGGGTTCTTGGATTGTTTGCCTAGTGAATTCTAAAGAGTAACTGACCGAGCGATGCCAATATTCTTTGGCAAAGATGGTCTCAGATATCACTCACAAATGTGAGCGGTGTGGATGATTTCGGCCCACCTCCCCGGGTCCTGGCTTGATGGACCTTGCTGGTTAAGTTTATCTTCTGGCGCTCTTCTGTCTTGATGATCTTTCTTCGCCAGCTTGTCACTCCCGGGGTAGTCATCTGTCTGTTCGGGAAATTTTGGGGTGTTTTTGGCTGAGATTGACTGCCGGTACGCAGAATGTCAATTGACATCTTGCCATCCGGATCATCAGGTGAGGAAGTGCAGACCTAAGTGCTTTGGTAGCACTTTCGGTCTGCACGGAGCTAGGTGACTACGGGTACTGGACGGCGTTTCGTCCGGTACCTGCAGGGTAGTGGGTGGGTGGTAGGGTTATCGTCATGTCTCTTCTGTGGGTTATCTTCATTGGTGGTGGTATAGTTCTCATACTCACCCGTTATCTGACTGAGCGAATGGAAAGTCTACTCAGTCAGCCAGTAGAGGCGCTCGGATTTCCCTAGCAAATCTAGTTACGCAAATAGTAATGTTATTCATTAGTTACGGATATATCCGTAAACAAAAATTGCTGTCATTCAAAATAACATAATAGATCTAATGATTTTGTCTAAATTGACTACTTGGAAGGTTTATATAACCCGATTATTATCAAAACGTCTGGAGTTGTCCAGCATGAAAGTTTCTTGTATGTTATTTCCCAAACTTGCCTTAAGTTTAAATTTGTATTGGAATGTTTAAATTTACTTTCTTGATTGACGTTTTAACTACCTTATCAATGCAAAAAATCTATTTCCAAAAAAAAAAAAAAAATTAAAATTGAATTTTCTAGAAAACGGCCAAGGGAATGATTTCAGATTTTACGGGAATTGTTTCAGGACAGATATAGCTACCATTTCCCGTAGGAATTGAGAGAGTGCATGCATATTTCATTTAAAGGTGGTTCTAGCCTACTGTGATATTCTTGATTAATTTTAAAACCGATACAGACCCTAGAAAATTCTCTTTTTTGCATTTCGCTCTAGAATGAAAAGATCTTTCAGAAAATATAATAGAAAAAAAAATGTTAAATTGAGCCGTACTCGACTAAAATGTTAATCTAATAACGTCCCAAGGGAAACGTCCTGCTGCCAAACAATCTCAGACGGCGACGGCGTTAACCAAACCTATTTTCATAAATTAGAACATATTCACATAAATTCGTGGTTGTAACATTTTCCAGTTAATGTCTAAACTTTTCAAATTCCAGACTTGAGAACAGTATTCTCCTAAACAAATTATACTCCTGAGACACGGCTGTGCAGAGTAGAATTGGAGTGCTAATAAAGGTTGTATTGCCACTGTTTACTAGTCTGTACGGGATTAAGGTGTACAGGTAAAAGTAACAAAGAACGAATAGCTTCACTTGGACCAAGGGAGAAATGGAAAGAAATTGGTTAGCTAAATCGTCTCAAAACTCTCAAATGATTTAAATTGAACCCGTGTAGGTAATTGAACAAAGCTATTTATTCAAATTAATAAATAAAGAAAACAATAATAAACAAAGAAAATATATCTCAGCTTCAATTAATGTAGAGAAGCGTTTCCTTTTTGAATTGTACGTTATTTGATACACCTTTAATGGTTGATAAATGCTGGATGCATTTTTTACCGAAAACATTTTCGTAAATGATATAATAAATGAAATGCTAACCATTGTAAACACATTAAAAAATCTCGCTTTTTAGAGAAAATAATAAATATCTTTATTTGTAAATTACATCCATAATATCTATATTTTTACCAAATTTCATTAAGAAAGATTTATTATTTTTTAAACAAATCCAGTTTATGTAGAAATTTTAGGGTTTTAATTTTTTTTGTAAAAGAATGGCACATTGGATTTGGACCTATGTAGTTTTATTCATAATTTATGTACAAAAATTTTGATTTTCATTTGCTTCATCTGATGAACAGAATTTGAGATATTAAAAAAAAGAACAAACGAAAACACGTTTTCCAAAATTAAAATTAATTTCCTAAAAAACGCTCACTTCCCTTGGGAAAAATGTTGCCGTAACTTCCTGGCAACGTAGAGATTACACCACCACAAAAAATAGCCCTCAAAACAATCGTTAAAATCGTATTTTTGGTGCTTAGTTTTATTCGACCGTAAAAGTAAATATATTTTTTTAATTTTTAAGTTTTAATATCAGCCTTGTTTTCAGAGAATACTGAAATCTCCACGATGATATTGTAAACCTGCAAAAACTTTGCAATTATGGCAGCCATATTGATTCGACCACATTGAATTTTTAACTATTGACTTCAGATTCGGTACCACCTACAAAAATAACTAACTAACAATTTTAATTCCTACAAAATTTGAATTGCCTAGCTTTTGAGAGCCCGACCCACTGCGCATTGGCCGTTGCTTAACAAAAAAACTACAATCGGACCACCGCCAAGCAATAATACCCTATAATTTGTAAAGAAAGATTACATACAAATCGTTTTTCATTATCACCAGCGCAAACTTCGACGTTGGCGGTACACTAATTTATATAATGCAAGAAATGGTAGAACCATTTCTTTCTCAAATATTTAAAGTTCCAGGAAGTCAAAGGGCAGTATAAAAATTTCACCCGAGTGGGAGTTCAATTCAATTAACGTTAACAGCTTTCCTCAGTCCAATATATACATAAACACTTCAAACAACGTCCCAACAGTGTTGTCAAATATTTTTGAAGAATTTCCCCACCACACTGTCACTGAATATTTCCCCATTTCCCTACTAGTACAGTCATTTGGTAGTTTTACCTAGGAAGCTTTCCGGGAGTTTTGAAAATTGGTGATTTTATAGATTTCGATGTGCTATTTCCGAATTTCTACTTTGCCACCTCGTATCTTTGCCGCTCCCGCCGCCATATTGGAAAAATTGCTACTAAAAACGGTTTTTCGACAATATCTCCTTTCCCATTCATTTTACGATAAAAACAGTTATATAATAAATTAAACTAGAGAAAATTTCCTATGATTTTTTTAATTACCTTTTTTTTGTAAAATGAATAGTTTTAGCGTACGCGCGCCGCAAAATCTACTCCAACATGAGTTTTGGCCAAAAAACTCATTTCCACACCACCATGAGGTAGAGTAAGTGGCGCGTTTTTTTATCGTGGTATCCCCAGTAGGCCTAATCCACATGCAATGTACTATTCCAAAATTTAGCGCATTCTCCTTCGCTTCGCTATTCTTGATGGACCAGGTGTTGCGAGTTCATCGTCTTCAGTACCCATCAAAACGTCACAGATAGAAATTTCATCCACATAATCCGCGATGGGATTATCAGTTTGGTGATGGAATTTGCGAAATATAACAGATACCACTACAATTCGTGCATATAATGGAGCACTTTAATCCAGCCTTTCTGCAACCACAGGCTTTCTCGCATCATTTGAAAGAAATAAGTTTTAACAAGGTTTCCGGAGCTGGGGGCTCAAGTGTGGTGACAGGAATTATCCCATTATTGTTTCTTTTCCATCCCCATTGCTCTGCATTTTGTTCATTCCCATACCACTGCTGAACCTGGTGATAGGTTTGGAACGAATATTGTCGTGCTGCTGCTTCTGTTAGTGGTAGCGATGCAATATTAAATTTATTTTTGTATGCTTATTTTTTGAAGCATGCATTCTATAGTTGTTTAACGACACACTTTTCATACTTTACACACCACTGTAACCGTACAATGCCACAAGGAAGCGTTCTCCAGCTTTAGCAATGATCTCGAAGGAACAGCATTTGGGTTTTTGAATACCTGTATAACCTCGTTTAAATCTGGATTTTTTCGGAGTACATTAATACATTTTATTTTTCGTGTTGGTGTAGATGTATACTGTGGCGCTCGTACGCTAAAACTATTCATTTTACAAAAAAAAGGTTATGAAAAACACTATAGGAAATTTTCTCTAGTTTAATTTATTATATAACTGTTTTTATCGTAAAATGAATCGGAAAGGAGATATAGTCAAAAAACGGTTTTTAGCGCGATTTTTCCAATATGGCGGCGGGAGCGGCAAAGATACGAGGTGGCAAAGTAGAAATTCGGAAAGAGCACATCGAAATCTATAAAGTCACCAATTTTCAAAACTCCCGGAAAACTCCCAGGTAACCTCTGTTTTGAGCACCAAATGACTGTAATATACGCTGCTTCTCAAAATTGAATGGGTACAAACCATTATTTCTTTTTTTTTATTTGCAATGAGTATTGTACTTTGTAGTTTAGATACACGATTCAACCTTTATTAAACAATAAGAAGAGAAGCAACAATTTTACAATCGTGTTTTTAAACTTAAAAACAAAAGAAAGTGCCAACAATACATTTAACAGAGCCATCTACCTCGTGGCGGGAGATTACATAAAGAAAGTGGTGTTTTAGTCAGCTGACATTTCGTTAATGAAAGTTTGTTGCTTGACATGATTAAAAGTGAAAGTTTTGATAACGGAAAAAGAAACGTTAACTGCCTTCGATTTAATTTTTGCAATTTTCATTTAACATTTCTGTTTCAGTTTATTTATTTTTAGGTGTGAGACATTTTATAATAGAAGTATTAAAAACCAGCCTGTCTGATCCTTTTGGCGCAGAGGTTTATTTCAACAAATTTTTTAAATATCTCTTACAGTGGCAAAATACCCAACAATCATAAGAAATCATGAATGTGCCACAAATAATCAATTATAAACAATATATGAATCAAATACGTCGATCCGGGGAAAAAGGCGTTATTTACAGGTAAAATACTCCGAAAATGTGAATCATTCCAAGAGTTGCACAAGTGTCATGGTATGTGGTTCTGCAGATGGCACTCTTCTACCACCTTATGTCATATATACAAGCATTCATTCATATAACAACAAGAGAATGGTCCACTTGGTTATCCTTGCTGTGAAAAGATATGTTGTAACCAAGGCACAAGATTCAATTGGACAGCAAGTGGATGGATAGACGGGGTAACTTTCTAGGACTGGTTCATGTCCTGTTTTTTGCCGCATGCTAAGAGGCTGTAGGGGCGAAAAGCCATAATAGCAGGGACCGAAACCGAAATCGAAGTCCGCAGCGTTCTTATGACTTTAAAGTTCAAAAAATATGGTTGAAATCAAATATTCAAATCTTTACACCATGATGTAGAAATACCAAATTGTATGGTGAAAACCATATCTAAATCGATTCGTCCATTATAAAGATTACACAGCCACACAAAAAAAAAGTTCTGTGCAGCGGACCAAATTATATGGATATGGTGTGTTTTTCGACGCTGAATCCAAATCCGTGGTCAAAAAAAATCTATCGTGTCAGTTTTGTTTTTTTAGTCAAAAATATCCCTCAAGGCTCCCAGTGGCTATTGCCTCTCAAATTAAGGGCTTAGGGACCTGGATCAAAAAGAAAAAAAGACCAAATAAGGACCAAAGATGTATAATTTGTATAATTTTTCACGTTTTATCTAAAAAAAAATTCAATACCTACATACGGTAATGCTTTACGTAATAAACAAAAAATTAACATAAAAGAAAATTTGCCTTACGTGTAATACGACTTTAACTAGTCTCTTGATTGGAAATGAAATATTTAAAAAAATGTACATCAAACATTTACTGACATGTCTTGGACTTCTTGTTTAGAAGCCCAGAAATCATTTCTGACTTTCTTTTTTCCACTGACGACTGCAGCTTGCCTAATTGCGTCATCTTCTTATTGGCTTATCTTCTAACTGATTAGGCTCCTTCAACCATAGCTTGAACCAGTGCTGCCTCCTTGTATCTTCGATGTTGCCTTTTTCAAACGTTCGGTAGCCTCCATAGTATGTCGTCTACTGTCTGCTGTCTCCCTCTTCTTTTCTTAACGCCTGCAATCTCACCTCACCTTTGGAAAGGAATTTTCTATCACTTCCAATTTTTTGTCGTGCTATTTCCTCAGCTTGGTGCTTTTCCTTTTCCTCTTTTTTCTTGTGAGCATCATTTTCCTTCCTTTTTTTCTCGGCCTCAACGTACATTCCATAAGAGCTGCAGGCGCCACAGGTCAAAGTCAAGAGTTGTTATTGGAACAAGAGATGGTTTATTGTTGAACAATTTAAGGTCCGATTTAACTGCGTGAGCGTCTGTCCAGAGCTAGAGAACACACGCTCAATAAAACCGTTGCCATGAGAAAGGGCGAGAGTAGCGATTACAATCTGGTGTAACCTAAGATACTTTAAATCACATGAAGGAGTTCTCTTGTCCTAAAACTGGGCCCAATACTAGTCAACTCTATCCTTTGTTTCAGTATTAATTTCAGTCTGCAGAAGACCCCACTCATCCGCTAGCGTATCTAGGGGCACACTTATGGGAAGGACTCGAGCAACATCATGGGTGCGCATTTTAAAATTCTCATTACGGTTCTTTAACAAACGATCTGTGTTCAAACGTAATTATTGATGCAGTTCTTTGAAAATAGGGGCTTAAAGACCATACTTTGAAATTATGGACTTTTTAGGTACCGAAAATAAGGACCAAGTCCATAAAAAGGGACCAACTGGGAGCCCTGAACATCCCTTAAAATGGTGTAAAATCATAGGAATAATGTAACAACTCTTAATGAAATGTGAAAAATGGTAGATGTTTTGTAGCCGAGAGTAGAGAATATAAATTCGAACCACAGTAAGCTATTTCTATAAATTAAATCGAAATCCGCCCTTATGGGGCGTGAAAACAACTGCTAAAATTCAAAATACGCAGGTGAATTTGATAAAATGTGCAAAGGCCAAATTTTTGTATATCTTAGTGCAAAATATTTGACTCTGGTGCGACAACCAGCCATTACTCTCAAAGGGTAGAGAATCAACCCTATGGAGGGTTAAAAATACCCCCACACCTCATAGGCTTCAAAACGGGAAAAAAATTTGAGGCTTTTGTAGTTTTAAGCAGGGTGAACAAATATGGAGTGAATTCGTTCCAATCACCTACACATGACTAGAGTCTACCCTTAGTAAGAGCTACCACTTTGCTCAAATGATGCATATAGGTGCTATTGAAATTCGTACCATATATACAAATCTGGTACGACAACCACCTAATCTTAATAAGGTTGAAAATTACCCCTGTTGTGGGGAGGGGTAAAAACTACCTCCACAGACGGACGGATTTCATTACTTTTAATATTCTGGAACAAAAATTCAGTAGTTTTAGGCAGGGCTGATTAAAATGGAGTAAATTCATACATTAAGCATTAACCAGTTGTATTTTATTTATTATACCATTCAACCGTTTATCTTAACATTTATCAACTTATCTATCTTTTAATCTGTGTAAAGCTCTTCTTTTTCCTATTTATATCATACTTTCGACCATCAATCCAAATACTTTCTTTTCTTATGATTTTTCTCTCTTATCTTTAAAATATCTTTTCCGTGGTTTTCATTTCTTATTTTTTTAGTCATAGATATAGGATGTTATCTCTTCAGTGACCATATTTTCCTATCTATGTAAGCTATATACCTACATTAACTAAATTTTCGTCTATCTATTTCCGTCCGTACGTGGGAGTAGTTTTTACCCCCCACCCCAATAGGGGTGATTTTCAACTGTGTTAAAAAGATTGGGTGATTGTCGTACCAGACTGATATATTTGACTCAATGAGCTACAAATATTTGACCTTTCCGAATTTTAATAGCACCCTGTAACATTTGAGCTCTTACCACCCTTTAAGGGTAGTCTCTAGTCAAGTATTGGTAGTTGGAATGAATTTACTCCATATTTGTTCACCCTGCCTGAATTTATATTCCCGTTTTGAAATCTATGAGGGGTGGGGGTAGTTTTAACCCTCCATAGGATTGAACCTCTACTCTTTGAGATTGATGGCTGGTTGTCGCAGAGTCAAATATTTTGCACTAGAGATACAAAGATTTGGCCTTTGTACATGTTATTTGCACTCACCTGCGTCTTTTGAGTTTTAGCGGTAGTTTTCACTCCCCCATAAGGGAGGATTTCGGTTTAATTTATAGAAATAGCTCACTGTGGCTCGAATTTACATTCTCTACTCTCAACTACAAAACATCTACCATTTTTCACACTTCATTATGAGTTATTACATTATTTCTATGATTTTACACCATTTTAAGAGATGTTTTTGACTAAAAAACAAAAATGACACGATAGATTTTTTTTTGACCACGGATTCGGATTCATCGTCGAAAAATACACCATATCCAGATAATTTGGTCCGCTGCACAGAACTTTTTTTTTTGTGTGGCTGTGTTATATAAGGTAAAAGGCAATTAAAAAGCCAAACCCGAAATCGAAACCGAAAACCGCACCGTAATTACTAATTGTTTCTAACAGAAGCCGAATTGCCGCGGATCTGTAAACCAAAACCATAACCGAGAACTGAATTGTCGCTACCTTGATAACCTAATAGGCCGGGAGCCCGTGTATAAAATGGCTGACTATCCGGCGAACTTTGAAAATATGAAAATTGGATTGTTCTTATATCAGTTAGCAATGAATGGACCGTCAGCTGGTTGGGTAGCGGTGGGGGTGGCTGTCAAAGGGTTGAAAACACGTAAAAAAAATTGAGAAAAAAAACTATCCGGCGAACGCTGAAACTTATATGAGGGGAAGATTATGTTATATAATAAAAGTAGAACATAGTCAGCTGGACGGGGGGCGGTGAATTTACCGTCAGCTGATCGATCAAACAGGTCCAAAAACATGAGAAATTTAAATTATTCGGCGAACTTTAAAACTTGGGTGTAAGACAATATTTACACTGAGATTCACGAAAAACATAGTCAGCTGTAAGTATGTGGGTGAAAAAGTCGTCAGCTGGTACAGAACAGTGCCGAGTGTTGATCACGTGCGAGGCAGCGCGCATCACCTTTCTTGCATCAGCTGACTTTTCCACCCACATATTTGCAGCTGACTGCGTTTATCGTTAATCTTAGTATGAATATTATCATATACCCGAATTTCAAAGTTCGCCATAAAGATTTAATTAGTAATATCGATATTGATAACTTAATGTTAGAAAACGTGCATGCGGCACTCCCGAGTTTCTTTTTTAAATTTGATTAAATATTCAATTTATTATTAATATATATTATTTTATGAGAATACAAATTAATACATTCTACATTTCAAAATTATACAGGATGATCTGCTCAGAAAATTTATTTAGTTTACTGAAAATAAAAATAAATTTATACGGCTTCCGATAACAGATCTTCCTCATTCTCATTTTCATGCTCAGTGGGTGAAAGATCATTTTTTTCTTTATCACTCGCATCTAAAAAAAAATATTATTTATAAAAAATTGATTAAGATTATAATAGGATGAAAAGTGAAAAGCACAAAAGTTTGAATAATTTACCAGAGGAGAACCTAAATAATGTCGTTAACATAATAGGGAAGTTTGTTTGCACGATGTATGGGTTTAAAGCTATAAAATACGTTAATGATGCTCGTGTAGCTACCTTCACTAAGGTGTATAAATTTAGCGAAAATGATAACGAATCTCGGTTACCACACAAAAATCTTGATGCATCTTTCTCGCCTCCGTCGAAATCGGAACTTGTACAGCACGTTTTAAGAACTGTATATGTATGTATACGATTTGGAACAACGCACACAAACAAGTGCCATCTACATTAGATCCCTTGGATATGGGTGACAGCTTGAGGAAAACAAATTTAACTTGCAAGTGGTTTGATGGAGATCAATTACTTCCGTAAGTGGAAATAATTATCCGAGATGCCACAAATACTGAAGGTATTATATCATTTGTGCTTTTCACTTTTCATCCTATTATAATATTAATCAATTTTTTATAAATAATATTTTTTTTAGATGCGAGTGACAAAGAGAAAAATGATCTTTCACCCACTGAGCATCAAGAGACTGATGAGTTGGATGAAAATGAGAATGAGGAGGATCTGTTATCGGAAGCCGAATAAATTTATTTTTATTTTCAGTAAACTAAATTTTCTGAGCAGATCATCCTGTATAATTTTGAAATGTTGAATGTATTAATTTGTATTCTCATAAAATAATGTATATTAATAATAAATTGAATATTTAATTAAATTAAGAAAAGAAACTCGGGAGTGCCGCACACACGTTTTCTAACATTAAGTTATCAATATCGATATTACTAATTAAATCTTTATGGCGAACTTTGAAATTCGGGTATATGATAATATTCATACTAAGATTAACGATAAACATAGTCAGCTGCAAGTATGTGAGTGGAAAAGTCGTCAGCTGATGCAAGAAAGGTGATGCGCGCTGCCTCGCAGGTGATCAACACTCGGCACTGTTCTGTACCAGCTGACGACTTTTCCACCCACATACTTGCAGCTGACTATGTTTTTCGTGAATCTCAGTGTAAATATTATCTTATACCCAAATTTTAAAGTTCGCCGAATAATTTAAATTTTTCATGTTTTTGGACCTGTTTGATCGATCAGCTGACGGTAAATCCACCGCCCCCCGTCCAGCTGACTATGTTCTATTTTCATTATATAACATAATCTTCCCCTCATATAAGTTTCAGCGTTCGCCGAATATTTTTTTTCTCAATTTTTTTTACGTGTTTTCAAATTTTCGCTGCTATGAAACTGAAAATGGTATACGTTATTTAACCCTAACCGAAATTAACCGAAATTAATTGCGGTTTCGGTCCCTGCTTAATAGGTGATAATTTATCGTCGTATATGGATGCCGTTGTGCTATCTTCATGTGTTGAAGACAATATAGACTTTGTGTCTAGTTCCTAATTCGACACATTTGTGACAAGCCCCAGATGTTGGCTTTTTTAGGCCCATGAAGGAAGTTTGTCGCGCAACTTTGACAAAATGGAAATTACAAAATTTACGCATGAGTTCAATTCCTAAAGACATTTTTCCAACTCTTCTGCACAAAACTCTGAAACGAATGGATGAAGTGTCAGTGAAGAAAACATCTATATCTACATACAGAATCGGAAAGCGTTTGTTTTGGTATTGCACTAGTTTCAACAATTTAGCCGACCGCCCACAATAAAGACGTATACCAGTACTCTAGCAGAGGTAAACAGTGACACGTCCATCAAGAGAAGCATGAACACGATTGCATGCTTCGCTCTCGCTTGCTCTTATTGCCATCCCAAAACCAGCACTTTCCGATACTGTATATTACTTCAGCAATCAAGCGAAATTTTATCAAATATTTCCAATCAACAGGAATTTATCCTTTGGATCGTCAACATGTATTAAAAAGACCGCCACCAGATGATGTTGAATATGTAGACCCTACGAATGAAGCACAAAATTCACTAACCACATTGTTAAAAGAACAAAAATATGGTGGATTAATCCGGCCTCAAAAAAGGAAAAAAAAATACTTCAAGTTGCCTTAGGCGCAAGCATTTCTACTATATATGGGGACAATAGGGTTTTCCCAGAAAAAAAATTATTGCTGAAATACTTAATTCACGTAAAAAAATGATTTATGGCATATTTATTATCTTTTTAATTTTACTAATAGTAACGAAAAAAAAACTGAAAGTTTGAAAAATATTGAGTTCAGTTTAAACAGCCATAAATTAGCGCGTTGTGACGTCAACGCCCTGAAATCCAATAAAAAGTCGGGATAAGATAGCCGTGAAAAATCAAGGAGGTTGAATATATTATATTCTACCTCCATGTGAAAAATATAAAACATAACCTATATTTATTCACAGCATTTTTTAATTATTATGAGTTGTAATGGATTATCAGAATGCCTAAAAAAGCTTGTTTTGTACCTTTGTGTAATAATACTAGTGAAAATGCTCCCTCAATATTATTTTTGACAGTACCACCACAGAAGACCTGTACCAGAAGCGTCACTGTCAGAGGCACAATCGATGTTTGGGTGCGTTTGCACGCATCCAGTAATTTAGTCGAGTAGAGAGACGGTCCAATAATTTAGTAATTGCTTTCCACTAAATTACTTGACTAAAACACGCTGTCCGCATTGGTCGATTACTAAATTACTAAGCGACTCGACTAAATTACTGAGTGCGTGCAAACGCACCCTTTCATTGGTAAATTGGGGTGACCTTCGGCCATCTTGTCGGTGGTATTGTCAACCTATAAATCCGCACCTTTCTAAATTCACCGCTGGACGCATTGGTAGATAAAATTCGAAGCTGATTTTGGCTTTGGTTTTCAAAATAGCCAATCATATAATGTTATTGCTTACCGGTGTGCTCCACCGGTGAATTTAGAAACCTGCGGATTTATAGGTTGACAATAAATACCCCGACATATGACATATGCGCATAAAATTCAATATTGGCGAGAAGGCCAGAAAGTCATTTCTGGTATCACTCAATATTGAAAGACGAAAAAAGTGGTTTTTTGCTGTAAAATCTAAACAAATATTTCATCTGGGAAAAGATTTGTTCTGTTGTGAGAATCAGCAGCACCTTTAACATATCCCTCTTCCACTTTACTCACTTTGATCGTAGAATTAATAAAACATAAACCAGAAACTGATAAAATATTTTCACTCCAAACAATCCAAACATTAAAATATAAATAAAGTTTTAGGTTAATCATCTGATGTGAACTGTCAATGCAGAAGCGGGTGAAGGTTAAGCCTCGGTGGTATTGTCAACCTATAAATCCGCACCTTTCTAAATTCACCGCTGGACGCATTGGTAGATAAAATTCGAAGCTGATTTTGGCTTTGGTTTTCAAAATAGCCAATCATATAATGTTATTGCTTACCGGTGTGCTCCACCGGTGAATTTAGAAACCTGCGGATTTATAGGTTGACAATAAATACCCCGACATATGACATATGCGCATAAAATTCAATATTGGCGAGAAGGCCAGAAAGTCGTTTCTGGTATCACTCAATATTGAAAGACGAAAAAAGTGGTTTTCTGCTGTAAAATCTAAACAAATATTTCATCTGGGAAAAGATTTGTTCTGTTGTGAGAATCAGCAGCACCTTTAACATATCCCTCTTCCACTTTACTCACTTTGATCGTAGAATTAATAAAACATAAACCAGAAACTGATAAAATATTTTCACTCCAAACAATCCAAACATTAAAATATAAATAAAGTTTTAGGTTAATCATCTGATGTGAACTGTCAATGCAGAAGCGGGTGAAGGTTAAGCCTAAACTACAAAATATCAACGTCCGACGCTTTTACGAATAACTTGTGTGGCATTTTTTATCTGGATTCTGATTGGCCAAGTCCACTGCTTTAGACTAATCACAGTACAAACAATAAAAGAGGAAATTCTGAGGAGTTTTAGAGGAAAGCTTCCTTTAACACACAGTTAGAACCTATTATCAACTAATTATATCCATAATCTCATTGGTTTTCCGGGCAGATATGTCATTCTGGCGCGTAAAAATGCCCGTTTTAAAAAGCCCTGAAATTATCAGCAAGTTGTTTAACTATATTTTCTTAGAAGTAATTCTTATTAGAAAAGTAAATTGTTGTAAATTAATAGAATGTTTTATTATATTATTTTCACGACATAAAATGTTAAAATAAAATTAGTGAGAAAACCCTATTGTGACGATTCAAATTCCGAAGATGAAAATGCTCGCTCTAAACCAATAAGTCGCCCGCAAAGAAAAACAAGAAGACTGTTGGTATATACTCCAGATCAGAGCTCTCCTGAACTGTTTGATGAATCAGGGCCAGAATGTGAAAATGAAGCTGAAATTTCAGACCTCAGTATTGACCAATACATTTTGGTAAAATTTCCATATCGAATTGAGAAGAAAATATACAGATATGTTTGCAGACTCCAAGAAAGTTCTCCCGAAATAACCGTAGTAGGATTAAAATCACTTAATAATAAACGGCAGTTCAAACTGATGCCCAAAGATATGTCTGAAATCAATAAAGATGATATTATTAAAATTTTGAATAATCCTTCAATAATAAATACTGATCCCGATTACATATATGAATTCGTAGTGCTGTTGATATCTTAGAGTTTTAACGTGTCCTATCTCTTATCAGTTTGTTGTTGCCTATATTGCTATTTTATACTTAAAAATAACTATTTTGTTACAATTCTAATAAAGCTTAGTTTTTTATTTGGTCAAATTAACCAATTAAACCCATATCTGTCTGTAGAACCAAAACTAATAAAGGAGAAAAATACTGAGAAAACGTTCTTAAGAATGGGGTTAGTTTCACATTCTGTACAAAACAATGCTGGTATAACATTGACTAAGTCCTTTTTATGTTTTTTCTCATACTCCTATACTACATAAAAATCTCATATTCACAGCATGTGCAAAGAAGAATAAACCGATGTGTCAGTTTTTTTCCCAATTATTTAAATTAAAATTAGAAGATATTCAACTTTTAATATCATTTTTGATCAAAGTATCTCCATTTTACGGTATGCGTTCTTTATTATAATCTTTACAATATAAATATATTAAAGTAGCGTTAATACTAGAGAGAATGCTTGTTTTTTCCTATGAATATATATAATTTTTGTTATCTTCCCCATTTTCCAAATTGTAAATTGTTATTCCCTATAATATGGGAAATTCCCCAAGGTTTGGCATCACTGCGCCCTAACTACAACTTTGTGTCCGGACTAAAAACCGAGAGAAAGCGGGTTGATCCGCACACGACACATGACACGAATAGACAGAAAATGTGCAGACGTGCAGACGTGCAGACGTGCACGTCTCAACTATAAATAGTTGTTTTCAAATCTACTCTGCACTCAAAAAATGTTGGCGTCTTTGATCTTTACATTTTTCACCCGCATAATAAATGTGTAGTCAACTATACACAAATATTGCATTACGTGTTGCATTACATGTACGGCTCGAGCAATGTGTACGTACCTTAATAATGTAAAATAAAAATACTAATAGTACGATAAAACTATTTTTCATTACTGATCAAAGAACTCAGTTCTGATATAAAAACAATGTTCGGTTAAAAATATTTTCATTATTTTCATTATGTTTCTAAATCGCTTAAGATACAAAGGTCTGTTACAAAGTCATATATGATTATTAGTACAGTACCTAGAGGTAAAAATATGCAAAACTTTGGAATAATGTCATATTGGACGGATTTCGTTCATTTTTGGCAGTATAGGCGTCTGAATTTAAGATGCCAGCGCCAAAGTGGAGAACTCGTGAACTAATTATAGGCCGTTTGTTTATTTATTTGGCGAATACTTATATCGATTTTTTTCTGTTTATTGTTATTTTTGGCGTTGAAAATAGTAACATTAATAATATTTGACCTAAAGGTTTGCAAGATTTTGCTGTAAGTGATTTGCAAGATGTTAATGGCATTATTCAGCATAATTCATATTTTTTAGGTTATCTGGTTTTCCCCTTGAAAAGTACAGTTTTTTCGACATAAACGGTGTCTGGCTAGTTAAATATTAACAAACTTAAATATTTCTTTAAATTTATGTACAGTTGTAGTTTAAATCACTTTTTTTTCAGGAAACATGAGTGACATTTAGGTTAAGCATATTGCAATGTATGGAACATTTGGGAAGCACTAAAAATGTAAAAATTCTAATTGTGTGTATGAAGGGGAATATGTTTTAAATGCAGGACATATTATTTTATGTGGTACAACTCATATTCAACTCAAAACTTAATAAATGTGTATGCTCTATGTTTACAAAAAAGTGTCAGATCATGAAATTAGTGGTACCTACACTGAATATAGGTAACTGAAAAGATATTTATTAATTCTTTAACTAAAATAACTGAAACAGTATTTTATAAAATATGAAATAGAAATATTCAGGGGTAAAACATAATAGTGCATGATGCAATAGTATATATACATTACTTTTATAAATATACTGAAATTATTATATATTTACTTATTTCAAAAATTTCACTTAAATGTGTAATAGGGTCATTTCGACCTATTCCAAAAACATTATTTTCTTGAAGAACTACTTTTAAAAAGATGATCTACCAAAAATTATCAAATTCTGTCAATCCGATCATGTTAAAAATAATTATTAAAGTCGCGTGGCGCATCTAAATCCGACCGAGCCGAATGACGTCATTAGGCTTAAAGCTGTGAGGAGACTCCCGTACAATACACAGGGCGCACGCTATATAGCTCTCATTAGGTTAGTTCAACGTTGTTAATCATCGGATAAAAACATTGTTAAACTTCGAAACTGTTTTATTTTGTGATTTGAATAAAAATGTGTATTATTCCTGAATGCAAAAGCACGACGCGCGACGGCGTCAACACCAAACAAATATTTTATTCGTTTGCCGACAGACAAAAAGAAAACAGTTCTTTGGCAACAAACAATGCATCGGGCTATCCTCTGAAATGAAAAAACAGGAGCCTATTGCTCATTTTAATGTAAGTTAATTAGATTAATAAAAAATAAAGGTAAATACCAATAAACATAAAATTTGGAAGAGATATATTTTTTAAATAAATAAGTAAGTATAAATTACATCAGAAGTTTAGTTAGGAATTAAAAAAAGCCAAAAAAATCTCACAGTCGAAGTCATTTACATGCTAGCTAGAGTTAGTCACCGCTGTCCAGAGCCGTACTTCAAATTTTTTTGTATTATAATGAAAATAATAATATGAGAGATTTAACCCGCTAAAATGTAATGTAAAAACCGTGGAAAACACAACATTGATACACTAACGAAAATTCCTAATTTAAATCTAGAATAATAATACCACTAACTGTCCTTCGCGTTCGAAACACTGACCGATAAATTCGAAGTTCGTTTCTGTGTCCACGACTAGAAGCTAGAAGGGAACATAAAAGTCGCAAAGGTTTCTTACCTATTTCGTCTAGGGGCGACAAGCGTCTCGCGTAACTTTACCACAAGAGTTAGAAATCTTAATTAATTATGCCAGAACATGGAGTTTAAATGAGAGTAAGGATGTTTTATCTATTAAGTAATACATTTTATTTTATTAGTATTTAATATATTGTAGAAAAATAAAGCATGCTAGATTTTTCCAACAGCAAACTGTATCGGTTGGCAAGGGTTCTTCACTTCGGCGATATAACCACAAAACCACATTACAAAAGCTATTGCATGGTTACAACCACCATCAGAAGCTGCACAATCTTCGCACTTTACCTCTACGATATTATGTTCTTTTTCATTTATCCCACATGAAACTATAATTTTTTCCATTTATTTTATACTCCGGGATCATTTTGGAAAATAGAAAATAGAAAAACAAAAAGCAAACAAAAGTTTAAAACATTTAGTTAGAAAGCGTGTAAAACAATTATAATTTATAAGAATTCGCGTAAAAATATATTTAATTAATACAATAATTATTCTCACTAATATTCAGTAGGGATTAAGCAGGTAATAATGTTTTCCACAAAAATAATTTAGAAAAATATTTGCCCCACTCGCCCTTAAAATGGTTGTTTACTGCCCAGGTGCTTGTTGTCGGCAAACTGTTAAATAAGAACTTTTTTGTAAAATTTTCTATTTCTCAGTATTAAATTTCATGCTAGACACATATTTAGTTTTATTTTGAAAATCCTGTACAATGAAGTAATTTTTGTATGTAGTATTAAAATAAAATCTTATTTACCTTTGCACTTACATCCTCTGATTTCTGCACTTAAATATTCGTGATTGGAATTAAAATAATACTCCATAACCATTAGCAAGTCTACCTCCGGAAGATTGGAAGAATCTGCTTTTACAAAGCCCCTTTCGCACATTTTTTCTTTTTAAAAAGCAGACAGTATATTAAAAAAAAAACACCTACACGTCTCTTTATGCACATACAAATTTTACATATATAATTACACATTACATTACATATAATAAGACGGCGCGGCGCGGACCGTCAAGCTGCTGCTGCTGTTGGTTTAAGCCTAATGACGTCACGCGGGCACGAGTTTCTTTTCCCGTTCGCGGTAACTTTGGGGCTTAATATTTTGAAAACTATCATAGATAAAGACGTGAAATTTTGTATGACTAGTTTTTGTATTAAACAAATTATGATCATGTTGAAAATGTCGCAATATAGAATTATCGGAAATGACCTCATTGTTCAGGCTATTATTATTGCTACTCGGGCCCCTCGGGCCGCGGTTATTTTCACCAGCTTTTTCCCTCTCAATGCCTGGTTAAAGGTGTCTACATCAAAGAGGATATTCTTTGAACATTGTCGTGCCAATTCAACTTTCAAGAGTTGTCCCTGCAATCTACAAAGGATACCGACTAGGTTGGCTCCATCAAGTTGTATCTTGTGTAGCCCCTTTAAACGCTATCATATTTTTTATAACTTTAGCATCTCAGTTTATCATTATTTACTTATTGTTGATATCGTACACTAAAGAGACAATGACAGAAAGGCCTATAATTAGTTTGACTATAGATCACCAGGTGGCGTACTCCTTATTTTCAGACGCCTATTATAGTAAATGCTTCACAGAAAAGTTTCTATACAACGTGATCTACCAAGAAATGCGGAAAATAAAATGGCGTGCTAGTCTTCAATGTGGGAAAGCCCCTGCAAAATTTTAGAGGATTCTGAGGTAATTTAGTATATTAAATTATTAGTCAATTTGTGAAGATACACTACTGATCTCGCTACTGATGTTGAGTAAGTCCTGACCTAATTCTGAAGAGGTCGACGAACTTATGGTGAAAGAACGTATTCGAGTTGTTTACATTTCCTTAATTGGCATAAAAAGTGAAGCCAGCCGGCGAGATAAAAAAGAGGTCTACACGCGATCCAGCGGCAGGTAGTCAACATTGTTGGTACGCTTTGAAGATAATTGGAATTCCAGCGGACCAATTCACTTTTATGAATGAGTTCAAAGCATGCCAACAAGGCTGGCTCCGTGCCGCTGGATCGCGTCTAGACCCCTAGAGAGCCGCGTTTTTTGCTTCCGGTCGAACAATAGTTCCACGGCCGTGTCATTGACCGGTTTAACTAAATATCTCGCATATCTGCTTGTCAATGAGATCAATGTCTTATTTCGATTTATTTTGGTATTTTTGTAGTGTGATTTGATTAAAATCAAAAAGTAACTTCTATCTTATCCAGCTTTGCTGTCAGTAGTGTCAATCCCAAGTCTGATAAAGTGATATGGTTGTACCGCGTTAAGCCTAGTCCTCATAACTGCGAATTGCGAAAAGCGAAATTTTACACGTGACTATAATTCGCACAAAATAATTTGCCCTTACTTACTTCAGCGGATTTCGCGTTTTTAAGTGTCCTTTATTTAGTAACTTTTTAAAATATCCCCAAAGGAATTTTGACATTTAAGTGTTCACTGACGTCAGGTGTCAAAAACTCAGTTTAAATAAACAGGTGTATAAAGTTTTAAAATGGACCAAAATACAAAAACAGTATGCTTATTTGCATTGCATACGAATAACATGCAAATAATATTTTCATACTTGACATTCTTCATGCAACATTTTACAAAACATTCTACAAAACTAATAAGACAAAGACAGAAACACAAAATCCGCTGAAAAGTTAAAACAAGTTGTATTTTTCAGCGGCATCGCAGAAAGTTAAAATATTCGCCGGAATTTCGCGGCATCTGACTTTTTGAATAATTTCCACCAATCACATTAATTCCGCAGAAAGAAATCCGCAATTCGCCGTTATGAGGACTAGGCTTTACGTTAGAGTAGTTGAAGTCATTGGCGGCGCATTCCTACAAAAAAATAAGGTAATTTTTTTGGTCATTTTTTAAAAATTTTTCATTTTTTTTACTCCTTTCGGTGGGGACAACCTACTGTTAAATTTTCCGCATGTCCTGGTAGATCACGTTGTATTGTGCGGGGGCTTGCTAATTTATAGGGGGTGGATGCCACCCCCTCTCAGGGAGTGGCACTTAAAAATTATATAATTTATTGGAGCTGAAGTAGAATCAAATTTTAAGAAGAAAAGATTCTATGCAATTTTTTACATAAATTGATAGTTTTTAAGTTAAAACGACTCCAAAATTGCGATTTTAGCTTAACAAGAAGGTATTTCCAAACGGCTTTCGTTAAGTATCTCAAAAAGTATTACTTTATCGGAAAATGTTACAGACCAGTTACAGAAAGTACAAACTGGGAATTAATTATATTTTTTGTTTATTGATGTAGGATTAATAATTTCGGAAATATTTAAGTTTACATTTGGCATCCAAATGTTCATAAGATAATTATTTAGGGTTAGAGTTAAATATCTCAGAAACTGTGACACCTACGTCAAGAACGCTAATAGGTAGAATAATAGGTTATTAATTAAGCTTTCATCTGTTTTTTTATTTGTTTCTGTAGCATGAAAAACAAAGAAGTTATGACCGAAGCAATGTGCGTCTACACATTTTTTTTAATAACAACGTCGCCATTTTGTTTAATTATCCAGTAATTAAAAAAAGGGAATTTCAAATACTGTTTCTCATTAATATATAGCATGACGTAGATGCTCAAATTTTTTGGTTTATACACAGCACTTGCTTTAGAAAAAAATACAGTTTAAACTATAAAGGTATTTTCGATTCGAAAACGTAATTTTTTTGTTCCTTTTCCAAATATCTCAATAAATGTTAATTTTATTGAAAAATGGACAGATACCAAAAATAAAGCTCATAAACTGATAATGAATTTCGCTTGTTTATTTATTTACATAGATTTAATAGTTTCGGAGATATGAAAGTTTACAAATGGCGTCCGAACCTTTATAAGACGAAAAATGCAGTTTAAATGTTAAATTGTGACACCTACGTCACGTATGCTAAGAAATGAAATTAAAGACAATTAATTGCGCTTTCAAATTATTTTTTACTCGTTCCTGTAGCATAAGAAATAAAGAAGTTATGACGGAAAAATGTGCGTATTTATATTTTTTTATATAAAAAGGTCGACATTTTGTTACCCTAATTAGCCAGTAATTTAAAAAAATTATCTCAAATACAGTTTTTTATTAAGATGTAGCATTACCTAGATGCTCAATTTTTTTGCTCATTTCAAGCACTCGCTTTAGAAAAAAATGCATTTTAAACTTTAAAAGTAATTTCGAAATACTTGGATACCAAATATAAACTTAAATATCTCCGAAATTATTAATCCTACATCAATAAACAAAAAATATAATTAATTCCAGTTTGTACTTTCTGTAATTGGTTCGTAACATTTTTTCGATAACGTAATACCTTTCGAGATACTTGACGAAAGCCGTTTGGAAATACCTTTTTTTTTAAGCTAAAATCGCAATTTTGAAGTCGTTATAACTTAAAAATTATCAATTTATGTGAAAAGTTGCATATAACCTTTTCTTCTTAAAATTTGATTCTGTTTTAGCTTCAATAAATATATATATTTTTTGAGTGTCACCCCCTGAGAGGGGATGGCATCCACCCTATAAATTAGCAAACCCCTGCACAATATAGAAACTTTTTTGTGAAGCATTTTCTGTTATACTGCCAAAAATGAACGAAATCCGTTCAATATGACATTATTAAGTTAAAACCTCTAGTTACTGTACTATATTATAAACCATGTATTTTTTAAATATAGATGTGCTGGATGGTCGCTACGCTCAGATGTAACTGTTTCGCCGTTTTCTCTTTAATTAGTTACTGGACAACAGATGCAGATATTAATGATTGTAATAGTGGTCAATTAGACGAGGTTACTAGTACATTGTATTGAGACCAGTTTAAAAACTAACCAGCTTGGACAGTTCTGTCTACTATCTACTATCTGTTTTCTATTTCAATGAGTTAATATTATTGAAAATATACACATTTATTTACATTGTTTTTCAATTTTTATTTTTGCATAATTCACAAGCAACAAGATGGGATAAGAAAAATGTTTTACCACCCATTATGAATTCCTCAGGCATCAGTATTATGCATGGATTTTATCAAAATACAATTTAACTGACTAGAAATGATGATTTACCATAGGTTTAGTCAGCGGGAGGCAAAGGGAATCTGACTTCTGGCTGACTAACTGAATTCAATGGCTTTAATTTTCGTAATCTACATACTCTGAAACGTGAAAATCCGGAGAAATCTCAGAGGGTGATTTTTTCACGATTATAATACTTCCCTTCGGTAAGCGAGGGAAGTAAAATATATTTTAGCAATTAGATTCAGCTTTGGATTTACAGTAACATCAATGGTAATCACATACTTTATGGGTTTAAATTGGATAACTAGTAAATAAAGCTAATAGCAGTTATAGGCCAGTCGGCAGAGGTTTTGACTAGAAAAAAAAAATAAGAAAAAGCAGGAAACTTCTTTAATGGCTTCATTTGGACATTAAATATAAAGTCTCAAGTTTCCTACAATGAGAGTGGACCGGAATATTTTGAAATTTTCCAAAACAAGTACAAAATATCAGTCTCTCCGAATTCTCTCGTTTCGCACTAAAAAACTTTTATATAAGAAAGAAGACAAAATTCTCTACAAAATAAGTTTATTGACATTTTAATGTAGGAGCTATAGTTTCGAGAAGTCGAGAACCTCATTGCAAGTATTGATAATTATGACATTATTGGTGTGTGCCATTTGATTTACTGTGTCCATTAAATTATATTGTTAATTTATTATTAAATAAACATACCTAAAGTGTTGTATAATAACACAGCCCCACAAGAAAAGAAAACTATGTTGTACCAGAAAGGAGAAAATCAAACCCCCACGTATTTTGGCGCAGTGAATCCGAATCTAAGGTCCAAATTAACTTCTACCTTGTATTTTTTTTGTAAATCGCTTTTTTTTCACATTTTTCTGTGGTGGTACTGAATTGATAAGATATCGAAAATAAATTTTTATTAAGAAAAAGTGCTTAGAATCCAACAAGGACCCCATATTTCAATTTTGAACCAAATCTGAGATTAAATAAAAATACATATTTTTACCCCGACCAGTACGTATCTTTTTATTTATTTTTTTAAATTTTTTCTCAGACTTGTTAATTAACATATGGGGTCCTCGTTCTAAACACTTTTTCTTAATAAAAATTTTCGATGTCAATTTGAGCTATTTTTCGGTACCACCACAAATAAAATAAGAAAAAAAACACGAGCTTTACAAAAAAATGAAAAGATGGAAGTTAATTTTGGCGTCAGATACTTTTTTATATTGGGGGTTGTATAATTATTACTTAACACGTTGACTGCGGCACCAAATTCGGTAATTGGATCGTCCACGCCATGAGTATTTTTTGCTCTATATGTATAAACATCTAATACATGCACGTGGCACCTTGGACCCACCTAATGGGTATTCAGTTGAATACTCAGTAGTCCAGTCAATGAATGGTTTCTAGAGGGAAATGCTGAGATCACAATTTTTGACTAGAGGGCTGTGTTTGGACTATTTAGGAGGTAAACATACCAAAAGTCCCCGAACGTAGGAGGTGGGGGGGAATACAGGGGGGCACGAAGAAGGTCCTGGTTTTTGGTTTTTCGCTCACATCTCGAAAACGGTTAGCAAAAATCAAAAAGTGGCTATATGCAAAATTAAAGCTGACTAAATTTTCTACAATAATGTCTCTATTAATTTTTTTCGTATCTGCTATGGTTCAGTAATGAATTGTATATCTTTTGACTGTATTCTAACTTTATTGTAAATTTATTATAAATTGAAAATAAATTTTAATAATCATAGTAGAAAAAAATGGCTGGAACGAGGCATTTGTTCACTTTTGGTACATGACGAGATTTATAACACCACGACATGTAGCAAAAATGGCAGGCTCCATCAGACCTACCTTGCACTGACGAGAGCCAATAGCTCGAAACTGCAGTCTGCAAGTGGTGTGGGGTGGCTGGCACGAGAGCTCCTTTAAGTAGGAATAAGTCCTTCGGCTGGTGTCTATTAAAATCGAAACTTTAGCGTTTTGTGGCAATACGCAGTTATTGCACTTAACACGGCCAGGCTTGCAATTCGTAATTCAGCGCTCGGCGGGGCATTAGTCCGGAGAATAGCTGTTGGTTGCAGTCTGGTTTTTATTCCTTATATATTTAAGGAAATGTATAGAGGAGTTCGACAAAAATATTTCACTAGTAAATATTCTGCCGTCTAAAAGCATACCTACTAGAAGTTGTCGTGTTTACAAGAATCGGTTTACACGCACACATAGATATACACGCACACACACACTTATAGACGCAAAGACATTTTTATTCGATATTTCAGTTCAGTCTGCTGTAAAACGAATATCTGTACAAGAAATTTTTTTCTACGATGATTATTAAAATTTATTTTCAATTTATAATAAAGTTAGAATACAGTCAAAAGATATACATTTCATTACTGAACCATAACAGATACGAAAAAAATTAATAGAAACATTATTGTAGAAAATTTAGTCAGCTTTAATTTTGCATATAGCCACATTTTGATTAGGGCTAACCGTTTTCGAGATATGAGCGAAAAACCCAAAAACCGGGACCTTTTCGTGCCCCCCTGCACCCCCCCCCCCACTTCCTACGTTCGGGGACTTTTGGTATGTTTACCTTCCAAATAGTCCAAACCCAGCCCTGAAGTCAAAAATTGATCTCGGCATTTCCCTCGAGACCCCCTTATTGAACGTTCATTGACTGGGCTGCATGGCAGTCAACGTGTTAAATATAAATTAATAAAATACGCCAATTTATTTTTTGCCGTTCGTGGGCTGAATGTATAACACTTCTTTCCAAGTTTGGCTTCTCTATGTCGCTTTCATATTTCGAATCTCTCTAATTGTTGTTGAAACACTTCGAATTTTGCACTCTCAACATCGTTATCCTCCAGCTTTATGATTTAGCAGGCCTCGATATCAGTATAGGCGTGTCTCCGGCAATCTAAACATATAGTGGAACATCGGAGATCTGCTTTTCAACAGCTACATGCGTCTTTGCAGCCTCTCGAACATTTGTAATCGTTTTTAACAGGAAATCTTGAGCCGGATCATTTTTAGTCGTGACTGAAAGCAAACCATTCTGAGAGTTGGTCCAGTCCCAGATCTGCGGAATTTTAGCGTTCCCATAGCAAGTTTGTACTTGAAGATAAATGCGAAGAGAGTGTTCGCGAGCTGTTGCTTCTGTTGGCATCAAAGACGCCAAGTCGGATTTCGCGAAATATTGGAAACGGAACTCGTCGAGCCATTCCTGAGCACCGTACAGAGCCATAATGCATTTCTGCCCTGCAATATTGACAAAGTCCAGGTGAGCGTCCGAGACTCTGAAGACTTTGCTGATTGTCTGCAGATCAGATATTGTTTGCGATGATTTTGGCAAATTTGATATTACCCTGCGTGAAGAAGGCCGAGGTTGTGTCACAGCCATTGAACGCGTGAACGAACAAAATGTTTTCCACAATTTGACGGTATTTGAACTACTTGCTGAACTTTTCCCCTGCTATGTTTCAAAAAATAAATGTTCGTAACGTCATCAGCCGTCATCATCAGCTGTCTTCACCTATGATGAACGTCACAATAAGAACGTCAGCATCTTCGACGCCTTGCTTCATAACGAATCCAGCGATCGCATGTTAAAAAGTTCAAAGTCTAATAATAAGTCAATAAAAGTATTGAAGATAGTTATACGGAGCAGTAATATCAGTTTCTTCGATACTTCCAACGAGATTTATGAATTCTCACGCTTGTAGCCTCGAAACTATTGCTCATACAATATAACAGCTTATAACCTTTTTGTAGAGAATTTTGTTTTCTTAATTTTTGTATACAACCTTTTTTACCCTAAAACCCACGAAAAACGAGAAAATTGGCAAAAACTGATTTTTTGCACCTATTTTGGAAAATTTCGAAATGTTCCGGTCCCTCGCATTGTAGAAAACTTGATATATTTTATTTCCAAACAAAGCGATTAAAACAGTTTCCAGATTTTTTTTTTAATTGAGGTCTTGTTCGCCTCTGTCGCCTGACCTATTAATGAAATCATCTAGTAAAGTATAATTCGTGCATTTCAAATTACATATACGAAGATTTGAAGGAATGCAAGTAGAAGCTGGAAAAAGGCCGAGGGCGCTTCTGCATGGGTGTTCTTTCCAGATTCTACACGAGTTAAAATTTACCTAAAATGATCCATACTTTTCAATATACTCTTATTACTATTGATAATTTCATCAAATTAGTAATACTTCTCTATTTGAGATATGTAGTGTAAAAAGGTAGTTAGTTCTGTTCGATATGAAATCTGTAATTACTATCGTACCTAATTTTGTTTACAGTTTGATGAGAATAATTTTTTTACGTACTTAGTTATATTTCAAATATTTGTTTTTAATAAATGGGATTAAATGATATGAAAGAAATATAATATAGTTTCTCCTTCATTATACAAATGCAATTTTACTTTTTTAGAAACCGAAAGCAAAAAATTCTATTTTACAAACACTCATTAAATGTTAACTGGAGGCAGTTCAGCCCACCCTTTTTTAACCCGTTCGTTTTATTCAACCTGTTCCACAATGAACGATTATATCATAAAAGTGGATCTGTGGGTTGTCCTTAATTAGTATTATCATACTTAATGAGTCTTAATCATAATTCTTGCATCGGTTTGCCAGTCCAAATGTAGCAACTGAACCTTAAATGTGGGCATTTAATGACGCAAGTCACTGCCCTCAAGTTATTTAAGAATTGAAGCGGTGTCATAAAACCTTATCTCGAAATGCTGAGTGGTTTGTAAAAATGTACAGGATGGAATCGGGTAATTTCACGTATCTAAATAGTGATATTCTAATATATATTCTAATAAATGTAGTGAATAGTTTAGGGCCGTTTTTTTAATGTAGGGTCAAATTTGCGTGTTAAATAACCCCAGGGTTAGGGTTTAGGCAAATACAGCGACAAAATCTTTATCGTTTATTAACCTCCCCACCGATAAAAATGTGGAGGATATTGCAATGGGTCCAAAATCAAAAACTGATAAGACCAAAAACACATATCACAACAAAACAACTTGTCTAGTTTCTCTTGATTTTGGCAAACTCTTTAATATGTTGAATCCACAGCCTTGGTCTTTAAATTGTATTATTACGGTTTTTCTAATGGTTGCATTGATTTCTTTATTTTTTACCTGCTCACAATGACCACGGGCATAACGAGCGAGCGTTATGGACATAACGCGACATAACGCCCTGTTATATGAGAAACAAAGAAACAAATGAGAAAAAAAAGCAAATGTTATAGAACGAAATCATCAAACTTTTAAAGATGTAAATGTTAACAATCTTTAAGAAAATTAAAAGTAAAATTTTTAAACTTTCCTGAAAAATAATGCGATCCGAAAATTCTAGTACTTTGACATGCTTCTAAAGACGATTCACATGGAAATTTATCTGATGCCGTAACTGAATCTACCATCATAGTAGACACTCTGTTCTTAGAAACAATGCTCTGGTCTATGTATTATTCGGCCACAGATCGACTTTTCCATTTCCCATGCATTTCTTGGGTTTCGAGTGATGCACCAACCTCAACCAAAAGCGTTGCCGAAGTTCTTCTCAAACAATGCTCAATGCTCATGCTCATTTGCATTTTCCAATTTTAAGTATTTTGCAATTATTGATGTATTTTTGCCAATAGACTGAACAGTTGTTTCGATATGTAAGAAAAAATCTTTGTTCCCTTATTCCTTTTGGTCTTAATGCAAAATATTTCCTGACCAGTTTTAAAGCACCTATTTTACCTTCCTCCACAACAGTAAATCCTTTGACGCATTAATTTTAGTTACTGGTATTTTAACGAGTAAACAGGTACCCTTCTATATCACCCACAGTAATTTTTACAAGCTCATCCCTTCTTAAACCTCCAAAAATACACATCACCCGAACTACTTTATGCAAAAGATAATTCTCATCCCTAGCTTTATTGATAAAATTTAGAACCTGATTTACTTCCAAAACCTTGGATTTCTTAGGGACGCATCCTTTAGATTTCACTTTTAAAAACGATGTTAGACGAGAAAAATGGGAAATATCATTTCCGTTAACTATTAATGTGGATTTCAGAAGGGAATATTTAGTCCACAAAGAATTTGGAGAATATTTTTCGGACTAAAATAAAAAATTCTATCAAATTCTTGAACTAAAATAAAAAATGTTACTAAGGTTTTTGATTAAGCACACAAAAATATGAAGATGTATAAGATAGCTAAAACTCAATTCTCAGGTTCGAACCAACTTTGTGTAGATTAGATGATATAGTTGTATGACTGTAATTAATAATGAAATTCTTGAAGATATATACGTATATTGTTATTATTTATAATTATAATGGTATATTATAAAATTGATTAATTATAATTCGAATTATTTCATTTTGATAAAATATTTAATAATATGTTATTCTTTCTCCCGACTTCCTTACAGGTTAGTGAGTGAGGCTGAGGCCGCTGAGGCCATATACACCCCCTCGTTAAAACAGAGAACAGTCAATCAACCAACGAGTTGATCGCAAAACGCAGTTTTTTAATCGAGGTAGGTAAAGTGTCACATCTGTCAACTAACACAAAAGCTGGTTTAACCCTATCAATATTGACAGTTATGACTTTGTTTCCTTTATTAAAGGCAGGGTGTATTAAATAGGTGATGCGACGACGGCCCTCACAGTGGCTTCATAAGTGCTTACTTTGTACATAATGTAATAGATGGCAGGACCAATAAGTTCTCTCATTACTTACGCATAGATAGATAATTTTACAGGTTCTGTGCATACGTGCATACAGTGTTGCATACATTTCCAGGCTTTTGTTTTTTGTTTAGTGAAACAAGAGTCCAGTGACATCTGACATTAGGTAGCTAAATTAAAACATTGAAAGAATATATGCAACAATACATGCAGCATTGCACGTGTCGCCACAGCTAACCTCAAAAACATATATTTTTTAAGATTTACAAGTATTACGTAGCTATTATTAAAATTTCTGCCTGGTTCCTGCACTTTCAACCAAAATCAATTTGAACATAATGTGTATGAAGTTTTAAATAGGTTGTCACAATAAAATAAGACACTTTTTGCAGGTTAGGAATCTAAGCTATAATTAGCAGTCTATTTTTATTAATCAACAATATTGAAAAATTATTTGCGTGAATTTTTAAATATTTGTTTGGAGCCAGTATGCCTCCAAGCTAAAAATCCCTATACAAACATTAAGAATGAGAATAAACGAAAAAATCTTAAAATTTGAGGTTATGTTAGTTATACGATGCACATGCCCAGGTAATTGTAGGACCTTATTGCTCGCGCCATCTACTAAAGTAAATAGAAACCATGCACTTATGAAGCCATTATTATAATAGGAAAGCGCCGTGCGTCGGACCACCTATTTAATACACCGTGATTAAAGGTGAACAACTTACTTAAACGGTCCTTCATAAAAAGGAGAAAAAGAACGTTTAAACCATTCTTTGCGAACAAAAATAAAATCACAAGAGGGAAGGTCTGAACCACGGTGTGTTAAATAAGTGGTCCGACGTACGGCACTTTCCTATTATAATAATGGCTTCATAAGTGCATGGTTTCTATTTACTTTAGTAGATGGCGCGAGCAATAAGGTCCTACAATTACCTGGGCATGTATATCGTATAACTAACATAACCTCAAGGTTTCTTCGTTTATTCTCATTTTTAATGTTTGTATAGGCATTTTTAGCTTGGAGCCATACTGGCACCAAGCAAATATTTAAAAATTCACGCAAATAATTTTTCAATATTGTTGATTAATAAAAATAGACTGCTAATTATAGGTTAGATTCCTAACCTGTAAAAAGTGTCTTATTTTATTGTGACAAACTAATTAAAACTTCATACACATTATGTTGAACTTGATTTTGGTTGAAAGTACAGGAACCGGGCAGAAATTTTATTAATATAGCTACGTAATACTTGTAAATCTTAAGAAATGTATATTTTTGGTTAGCTGTGGTGACACGTGCAATGCTGCATGTAGTGTTGCATATATTCTTTCAATGTTTTAATTTAGCTACTTAATGTCAGATGTCACTGGACTCTTGTTTCGCTAAATAAAAAACTAAAGGCCAGGAATGTATGCAACACTGTATGCACGTATGCACAGAACCTGTAAAATTATCTATCTATGCGTAAGTAATGAGAGAACTTATTGGTCCTGCCATCTATTACATTAAGTACAAAGTAAGCACTTATGAAGCCACTGTGAGGGTTGTCGTCGCACCACCTATTTAATACACCCTGGTTCTGAACCAGGGTGTACAAGGTCGTGTGCGCGTGACGTCACAGATCTGAGACCTTAGGAAAACAAACCGCTGTCATTGTTGTCAAATGGAGACTGATTGAACCTAAGAATTACATTTTTCATAATATTGGAGTTTTTATGGACATAATATCATACAAAATGGCAAGTTTTTGTTGTATTATTAGTTGTGGAAGTGTGGCAATCCGAGACAACATCAGTTTTTATAAAATAACGCCGATTTATAGCCAGAAGAGGTTAGGATTAAAAGATTTCAAGCAACTAAAAGGAATTATTTTACTAGGGTATTCCAAGCATTTTATTAATCGTGAATTGTTGCTTGTTGATTTAAGAATTTGATTTTTAGTGTGGATTTATGTTATAGAAAAGACAGCCGTAATTCAAGACCACTATGATCCGTCCAGTTAGGTATTCTTTGTTAATATCGGATACAACTTAAAACCCAAATGTGAAAGTAAAAGTGCTTGTGATAATAACTACTGCTAAAGCAAACAATAAACAATTCATGGTAAAAAAATAACACTATTTATATTGATTTGTCAGCATTTTTAATAAACATTTCTTGTGTTTAAATTTTAGTTGAGCGAGGGAAGAATTGATGCCGAGGGATAAAGAAATGTAATAGAAAACATTGTATTAAATCACATCAAGAGGAAAGTACACAGATATCTGATGAAGTGCATAAATTAAGGAAATTCAAAGTAGTGCCGTTAGCGATTCATCTGGCAACTAAACGTCCTTTTAAAGTACTTATGTTGTGTGGTATTTAAAAACCCAGTGTTGGATTGTTTAACATTCAAAAACTATGAAACTAAGACTGAAAGTGATCTAAAGTCAGTGAGCACATAAATAATGCCCGAATGGGCTTTGAAACTGTCAAATTGTAGCTGGAAATTTCCTGGAATTATATAATTACAAATGTTACTACTTAGATAGTATAGGTACTTAAATGTATAACATAATCATTTATTTTTTCATTGTAATATAGATCTTTCTTTGTTTCTCCTGAAGTTTCTTGTTGATTTATCTTATGAGTACTAATGGAACCTTGGATAATAAATAATTTGTTATTTAGTAAGTATATTTTGTTTTACTTTCAGTTAGATGCAAAGATGCATGTATATATAGGTTCAACATAATCGACTATTTTAATTCACTGCTAACAACAATAATACGAGTGACAAATAAAATAAAAAGTGAATATACGTATTTAATAAAATACACGACATATTTATAACATTAATAACACGATAAGAAAAAGATCTTGCACAAATTACAATGGTTTGTATAGTTCAATCTATAGATGTATCGTAGGTAATGGGTCAACCACTGGAAGAAATTGTGTACACCTTTTTACATATTTCAAGTAGTTCACAGTACTTCAGTTTATATGGTATTTTTCACAAAATTCATAACAGTTAGGTCTTCAGCCATAGCCATTGTTTACTGTTAAAAAAATGAAGGGAAAGACTGGGTAGTGAAAGAATCTTGTCTAGACTAGTAACACAATCACAATGAGTACTGAAGGATCATCTAGATCAGCAATAGTCCAAGAAGTCGATGGCTTTTGTTGAAGATGCGAAGATAAGAGTTCATAACCTGAAAAATGAATTTGTATGTTAGCAATTATATTCATTAAGCAACATTTAATTAGGTAAACATATATTGAGAAAAGGGGTTGATCAACGACAACTTATTCCTACCTTTGCAAAAAGCTTTTATCCTGTAAATTTCTTGGATGGTAGGTACTTCTTTCACCCAACCACAAATAGCTTCAAGATTTTTGAATGTCTTGAACTCATCCTTTTATCTATGCACTTCTCACAAAAACCAAGAAATTTACAATATCTCTATATGAAATATTATGAAATACACCAATATTTGTTGTGAACTCATCATTTCTTAAAATATAAACGATTTAATTCGATGACACCAACTTTTTTCATATACCTAACCTCTACATTATGAGACGATTTCGTAAAATATAAACTTATCTCCATATTAACGAACAAAGAATAGTTGTGGATGTTAAGTTATCCAAAATTAAGTTGTAAAATATTACAAAAACGGCAAAATATACTTTAAAACAACACGTTCAATCGGTACGTCACTCGATGACAGCTGTTTGTTTTCCTAAGGTCTCAGAATCTGTGACGTCAGCGCACACGACCTATAAAAGTACATGAAATAACGTACAATCGAAAAGAAAAAAAAGTGACGTACAAGGCCTCCTTGATAATTGACGAAGAATTAAAAATTTTATTTCGTTCGCCATCTTTGACCGTTCTATTTGATATACGGTGTCCGGGATTAGTGCATTATATTTGACCATGAATGAGTTTTATTTTTGCCAACTATGGTGACATTACTCCTTTTTATAGAAAAGATATTCAATTTAGATTTTTTAGGCTATTCTGGGTGTTTTCTATTTTTTATTCAAGATGGCGAATTGATCGATATATATCGGACAGGTCTATACTTTTTGAGAATTTTATTTCAAATAAGCCAGTATTTTTAAAATTCCTATCCAATTACTAGTACAAGATATATTGTAACGCCTCCTAGCTTAGAAGTTCCAATACATAATAAATCCGGTAGTATGGACGGAACTATTTAGTCGTTTTCTGTAAATGTCGGCTAGACGAAAAATTTCTCGGGTAGTTAGTTGCGAGGTCAACGCAGCGCTGGAATCGCCCTGCGGTGATGCGACCAAGACGACATGGTGAGCGTTCTCTTTGGTTCACGCGATGACAGAGCAAGCAGCAAATGGCTCGCCGTTAAATTAAAAATTAAGAGTTCAATATCTTTATTGGAGATGGGATGTAAGTTAATTATTTTCTACCCCATTTTTCCAAAGCTAATAACGTTTTCATTTATTTTAGGTTTCTCAAATTGAACTTATACTTATACTTATACTTATACTAATGCCTATACTTAAACTTATACGTATACTTATAATTATACTTATCCGATCCTTGGACAATAATTACATACTACCTGTATAATACTAGCATATTACTTGCGAAAAATCAAGTAATACTTTATGATGTTCTGAAACAGAAGTACCGTCGACTATTTCAATATGGTTACTAAACATTACTGACTGATTTCATCGCTAACTTGCTGACAACCATGTCGCTTCCACATCAACTGTAGTCCATACGGCCAAACTCGCAAGAGATTGTATAATCACTAATACCGGGAGGCAGTTGCGACGTTCGATCAATAATTATTGGGAACTACGTTATAAATGGTTTTAATTTGCTGTTTAATTTCACCTGGGTGGATTACGAAGAATTTTTCTTTAAACGTAGGAGCCAAGATCTTATTGCAGCCATTTTCTCGTTACGGGCGTGGAAGCCACGAGGTGTATTGATATCAGTCAACCGATTCCAGCTAGAAGGATTTCTCGGAATGTATGGTCAAATCAGCTATTTCACGAAGTTAAATACATATTAGTAATTTATGTGTTTCTGAATATCACCTCTCTAACAACTTATAAAATTTAATTGGCCTATGCCAGATTTTATTATTCATTTAATTAAAATCGTGCGAGCTACCCAATCGTCGCATTAACCTAAGAGCAAAAAAAAACTTTAGAGTGCCCTATGCATCTGCTAATTTTATTGATGTTAAAATTGTATGTATTTTAAGATACAGGGTGTTTATAATCATGTGGTAATGGATGTTTCCAGTTAATTTACCGATGATTGAAGGTTTGTGTTAGACGTCGACACAAAGCCTACAAGGGGTGGAACTTGTCGCCTTTTGCGCCCACTTCCCTTTTTTTTGAACTTTTGTTATTACCAATTTCACCGTGTGTACATATTTTTGTTATGTTTCATAATTCTGCCGTGTGGTACTTTTAATGTAGAGTCATTTAATGTTTATCCATGTAATGTTTATCCTTCATTGGTTATTACCAAATTTTATCTTGTGTAAAGAAATTGTTGTTACATTTTTGTAACTTTGCCGTGTGGCGTATTTTAGAAATTTTTTTGGTCGTTACCAAATTTTACCTTGTGTAAATATTTTTATTCCATTTCATATTTCTGCCGTGTGGTATATTTTTGTAGTAAAGTAAATTAATGTTATTACTTGTAGATGTTATTAGTTATTACGGTTAAGTCAGTGATAAGTTTTTTTCGATCGATTTATAAAGGTTGCGTAATTAATCACAAATTTGTGACCATTTTATTATCTATTATAGATTTCTGATTATTACGTAGTGTTTATGAGTTCACTAGTTATTGCTAATATTGTTGGGTATCAAGCAACAGACTGTGGAATTAAATTGACTAGTGGAAGACCAGACCCTCTGAATTCGACACCCTCTATACAACTCGCGAACACCCACCTAAAAAATAGGTAATCTGATGTAAAATAACCTGCTAAACTTGATTTTTGAATTCGCCCATTGTTTTGAGATTGCCAAAATGACCAAATTGGCAATTTTCTAAAAAAAATAAAAATTATGTGTTATTTTTTGTTTTTCATATAACACGTCATATATTTTTTATTTTACTTCAGAATTTTTTAATTTTTTTACATAATATTCTCTAACTATTCTTTGATATGTTGAAAGTAAAAAACTTTACCTAAAAAATAATTAGTTGGCAAAAACTTTTCTTTGACGCAAAATCTTTAAAATTTGCAGAGTAAAATGTCCGATCGAGGTATCTTTTTTATTTTTAAAGTTAAGTGCCTACTATAAACGAAGAAAATGTTCCGAATGAACTAAATAAAATCTTTTATAAGAAGTTTTTTTTGAAATTTTGCTCCCTTATCGAAATATTCATTGATTGTTTCAGCGTCCGAACGAATGTGCGCTACTATGAATCGGCCGCAATCGCATCTAGAGCTAAACGCAGACACGTGCCGGGTGATTATTATTTTCCAGTATCCATTTATGTTGAGTTGAAAGTGCTTTTTGTCTCAGTCCTTATATTTAGTGCGTTATAAACACATAGTTTGGCATAATAAATTATAATTACTCGGATAGGAAATCAAAGGAAACAAGCTAAAAACGTACTCTTCGCTTGTTTGTTATATAATTGTTATACATTCAATAGGATACTTTTCGCAGTTTTTTGTAAATAATGTTACTTTTAGACATTTTTAATTTTATAGTACGATCTTAGTTGGTAAAAGATTTGGTACAAAAACTATACCAAACCCCATTTGGGTTTCGATTCCGAGTCAAAAGAACTACACCACCACCTTACACGTAAAATAATGTAAATTTTTGCATTATAAGACACGAGCTAAAATCATATTTCCACGGTTGTATATTACATTATGAAATGTATATTTGTAAAATATATAAATATTTAGATATTAAAATGAAATATCATTTCACCAGATTTCTATTCAATTACAAAAACATAAAAATTAAAAAAATTTTTTTTCAAATTTAAATCATTAAGTAATGACATTTTTATTTATCGATCGATTTTGTTCAAATAGGGTTCTTCCTCTAACTAACACTAATTTACTGTCCAAATTTCAGTACAATCGGAATTTTCTTTCTTCAGTTATCGTGCTTACAAGAAACGTAACGGACGGACAGACAGACGGACATTTTGAAAGTTGTTCAGAATTCGTTCACTAACACAATGGTATGAAAATTTTTTGTCTGCGAGCGATATTTACGGTTTTAGAAATGTACCGATAAAATGCAAAATCCGATGACATTTCTGTGGCTCTAAAACAATATTTAGAACAGAAAAATTTATTTTTATCACTAAATCCAGTTTACCATGCACAATGTAGAAGATTGTATACCCGAACTGCTTATAAAAGAAAATCAGAAATTGTAAATCCTAGTACAGAGAATACAAGTAAAAAGGGCATTTCTGCAATGTGCTATTTACAAGACAGCCTACCAAATTAAGTCCAGAATTCCAAATGTTTTAGATTTTGGATGGTACCTAAAGGAGGAAATCTTATTTCCAAAGATGATTTCAAAAAGCCCAAAACCCAATTTTATTGAGTTAACTCCATTTTGTAAATGTAAATTATATAACTGTACTACAAGCTGCAAGTGTAGCAAAGCAAACGTGCAATGTAACATAAGTTGTTTATGCGAAGGAAAATGTAATCTTTAGTACCCACTTGCTGTTATAATTAATGAAAATATATTTTTTAATGTGTATGTTTCGAGATTATCTACATAATCTTATAACATTTAATTGCAAATAGAAACTAAATAATCCGTAGACTCACTTGCTCGCTTAAACGACACCACAGATGGGCGACGTTAATGGAAGTTATGCTTTAAATTAATGCGGACGAGTTGCGCGGCCACATTCAACAGCGTCATCTCGTTACATGAGCCGAATTTCAAAAAAATCTCTTTATAAAAAAGTTTGTTTAAAGTATATGGAACATTTTTCTCGTTTATACTATAACTCTCTCTTTAAAAATAAAAAAGTTACCTCGATCGGGTATTTTTCAATGCAAATTTTAAAAAACCGCGACAATAGAGGGTAACTATATTTTTATTAGGCACTATATTATTAGTTACACTATATTCTTTACCGTCAGCCTGTCCAAGAATATTGGAGGGATAATGCGTAAAATATTGGTCTAAATCGGAATTAAAATAAAAAAGATATGATGTGTTATGTGCAAAACAAAAATTAACACATAATTTTAAAATTTTTCAAAAAATTTGCGAATTGACCGATTTGGCAATCTCAAATTAACGGGCGAACTCAAAAATCAAATCCAGAAGGTCATTTTACATAATATCATCTGTTTTTTAGGTGGGTGTTCGCGAGTTGTACTTTTAAAATGCTTCCTACAGATTGGCTGCTCTCCGACTACTACTAAATTGTTATTTTTATAGTAGGGTTTGTTCGCCCGGTATTTAGCTGCAGTATCTAAGTGCAGATTGTAGATTCTTTCGTCAGTAACTATATGGTAATAGTTTTCTTTATAAAATATCATTTCATAACATCGGTTAAGCATTCTGCCTAGTTTAAGATAATTTTATGGATAAAATTCTGACTATATCTCAACCATATTTTATGGCTACAAATTCTAGAATAGATCGAATCACATTTTAGCATTATCGCGCTCTCATTATCATTTTTGATCCCATTTTTTTGCTTGAACCCCTTACTAACCCACACTGCATATCATAGGATGTTAAATTTGAATCTCTAACCAATTTTGTTTCGATTTTACATCGAGTCTATACTATTGTCCCAAATCGATATTAAATCGATACTATCATTACTTCTTGTTTTATTTGTGTTGTGTCGTATTTTCTTTATTTCACGGCTTACTAATAAGCCTGGCGCCCATAAAGTTTTGAGTTTTTTGCGTACCAAAATTTGTTTTTTTCTAAAATAATTAGTCAGTTCCTAACTCACGCCCTTGCCTCCAACGACACTGACTAGCCTGGGCCTAATCTTACTTGAGGTTGGCTTTAGTTTACTTGGTAACAAACGGCCACCCCAATTAGATTAGCTTTTGTCTTTTTTTATAGGTCCAAGTAGCTTGATTAAACTTTATTATTAGAGTCACGTGAGTGCTATAATTTTTCTTATGTTATAATTGACTTGCATTATATACTAGAGTGTAATCTTTTGAACATTTTGATTTTGTCGAGTGTCAAGCTACGAGGACATTTTACTTAATACTAGGAGCCATTTTTGCAAAATGGCGCCTTAATGCTAGGGTAGAGGGTAGCAATATTAAGCAGATAAACTGAGAATTCGTGAAAGCGCGTCAAAAAATGCATATAACTTTTGACGCACACGGAATTTTTGGGCGCAAATAATTTTCTCGAATTAGGAGATCGTAATACATAAGAATCAACAATAAAATTTCAGGTGGATTGTTGTCGCCGAAATAAATTAAATTAAATCAATTCGACTGTACTTATGTAAGCCTATTTGAACAAAAAAAAATTCCAATTTTTTTTTGCGTTCGTGTACTTCCATTGGATATGAAGTAATAAAGTAAAGACAGATAACTTTGGATGGATTTTTACAGTATTTGGACAAAAACTACAAATCTTTGATATATTAAATATTTGCTTATTTATTTTATTAAATATCCGTAAAAAGTACAAATTACGTCACATGCAGTTGCTTGCTGATGTAAATGATGTGTAAATAATGTTAAGACATTGTAAATTTAAAACTATTTCAATTACTTAAGTGATTACGACTGGTTTTCTACGACACAACGCGCAACGGTCTGTAGAAGATAATGAGATTCTGCTGAATAAAAAATGGCGCCATTTAGAATAAACCTTACAGAAAATCCTCCTTGCAATAGCTTTGAATCGGCTTTGTAGCCAAATAATGAAAACAAAGCTAGAATATTAAAGAATAGAACACAGTCTAGTGTCTCTTTACGATCGCATGTGCATTTATTATTTCGGACGCTATAGTAAGCAATTTCTTCCCATCATCATGTTTACTTTCGGGAGATTCAATCATCATCATCCCTCCGTCACCAGCTTCATCCACATTTTCATGTATATTGATGCCATATATTTTGGGATCGTCTGTATATTTACAGAAATCTGTAAAGAATTCCAAGTACTCTGATTCGGCTTGGGTCAAATTCCGTGGAGGCAATTCTACGATCTTGGGGGGCTTTAGTGGAGGTGACCGCTTTTTCAAATCTGAAAGATTGAAATATTTCGTTAAAATCAGAGTATTCCAACAAATAACTTTTTATGTAATAAGTTCACAAGTTCATAATGTAAGGCTTTATTGAACGAGTCCAGTTTAAGACCAAACGACCGTATAGTAGGGAAGCCAAAATAAAACAAGCTAAAAACGTACTGCTTGAATACACATGTGAAAGCGATGTCCTTAATAATAATAATAATAATAATAATAATAATAATAATAATAATAATAATAATCGTCGAGCGGGTAAATCGCGACTCTGTCACCGAGTTGGAACCTGCTCGGCGAAAAGCCCAAATTAAAGCTGCAGAACACAACAACTTTCTGCAGCTTCACACGGATAAGCCAATGCATGGAGTTTTCTATAAAAATATAGAAAACCTTGGCTTATCCGAAAGGCTGACCTTTGCCTTCTTAAGGTCAGCCGGGCTGAAGTCTGAGACCGAGGGATTCATAATGGCTTGCCAGGATGGTGTATTTAACACCCTCGTCTATCGTAGTCGTGTCATGGGTATAGAGGTCCCTGATGTCAGCTGCAGGGCCTGCCGCAGGGCGCCAGAGACTCTTATGCACTTGCTGTCGGCTTGCCCGACATATGCAGTCTCGGCCTATATCCAAAGGCACGACGGAGCATTACGAGTGCTTTACTACCATTTAAGGCACTCGTATGGGATAGACGAAACACCAGTGCTGCCTTACGCTACGGGGGATATTGAGTCCGTTGTGGGAAATGAGAAGTGTCTAATTTATTGGAACTACTCTTTTCCCACCGTCAGGCAAATACAAGCCAACAAGCCTGACGTAGTACTCCTCGACCATCAACTCAACACAATGTTCGTCGTGGAGTTCTCGGCTCCCGCGGAGAACAACATTGTCTTGAAGGAGGAGGAAAAACGGACAAAATATCGAGATCTGCTCTTCGAACTCCGCAGACTGTATCCAGACCATACTGTTAAGATAGTGGTACTGATTATAGGAGCCCTCGGTGGAACGAGACACACACTGCTTTCGGAACTTAAGATCATACCGGCATGCCGAAACTCGGCAGAGGTCTTAGCCGGCAGAATGCAGAAGGCCGTCATTCTCGGCTCATTACGTCTGCTCAGGGCACACGATTCACGGACCCAGTAGTCACTCACCCCACGGGCGTGGGGAGTGGCTACCGGTACTACCAGCTCCCCTCTGTGAGGGTCGGAGCCACAGAGAAGGGTGACTGGTTTTTAGCTAGCTAAAAAAAAAAAAAAAAAAAAAAAAAAAAAATAATAATAATAATAATAATAATAATAATAATAATAATTTATTCATCACTCAACATAATACAAAAAATGCATCAGTTATTGGACTAGTCAAACTTAAAACTAATGTAAACCATCGTGTAACATACAACATTTTAAAACACATACAATCATTTAAAATTTAAAAACTCTTCATAACTATAAAAGGAGTTGTTTAAAAGGAAATCGTATAACCTTGATTTAAAATTATTAAAATTGTCGCTATTGCCATAACGATTTACAAATTTATTATAACAGTTTATACCTCTATAAATGTGACAATGCTGACCAACAGAGAGCCTAGAAAATGGTTGATGTAAATTATGTGTATCATAGGAATGTATGGAGCTATTTTTTACCAAAGATTTTTTCTTTATATTTACTATCAGAAGAAAGATATATAATGATGGGAGGCTCTTAAAAAGATCCCTACATGAAGTGAGGGGATGAAAACCTGCTATTACCCTCAATATGCGTTTTTGTGCAACAAACGCCTTATTTATGTGTGCCGAGCTTCCCCAAAATATTAAACCGTAGGATATAATGGATTCTGCTAAGCCAAAATATACTGATCTAAGAACATCCAAGCTTACAGTACCCCTTAGCTGTCGAATTAAGAAACATATGCTACTTAATTTACTAGATATTTTTTCTACATGAAATTCCCATGTCATCTTAGTATCAAACGTTAGACCTAAAAAATTTGCAGTATGTACCTGTTCAATTGAGGTATTATTTAGTCTGACTAAGAAACTGCAATCTCGGATAGAATTTTTCGGAAGAAATGTCATAAACTTAGTTTTATTGATATTTACGGATAGTCCATTGTTTGAGCAGTACTCTAGAAATTCATGAGTAGATTTATTAGCTTTTGATACTACTTCTTTCATATTATTTTCATGTATGCCAAAATTTGTGTCATCGGCATATATTATTTGCGTATGAGCTGTAGGATAGTTTAAGGATATATCGTTTAAAAATACCAAAAATAATACGGGCCCCAATATGGTACCCTGTGGCACTCCAACTGATACATTACATGGCTCCGATTTATAACTGTTTATAGTAACTATTTGGCTTCTGTTGTTTAAGTAGGATGCTATCCAGTTGTTTGAAATACCACGAACACCAGCAGTCGAGAGCTTTTCAAGCAGCAGGCAGTGATCAACTGAGTCGAATGCACGGCTCAAATCGAAGTATAAAGCTATATTTAAATTCCCTTTATTCAGCGACTCGTAAATAAAATCTGAGAATTCAGCTATGGCAGTTGAAGTAGACTTCTGTTTACGAAAACCATGTTGGGATATGTTTAAAATATTATTAGTCTCCAGGAACGGAGTTAATCTATTATAGAATGCAAGTTCGAATATTTTTGCCAATTGGCTCTGTACACATATATTTCTGTAATTAGGTATTAAGGTATGTCTATTAATTGAACCAGCGTAAGCGTAGATTTTATTGTATAAATCTGTCATATCTTCTATTGGCTCTTGATATACTTTACTTTTCAAATATCCCCACAAGAAAAAGTCCAGAGGAGTCAAGTCCGGAGAACGCGCGGGTCATCTAACCGGTCCTGAGATGCCTTGGAAACATGTCATTCAAATAATTTACAACAATATTAGAGTTGTAGGGCGCCATCTTGCTGAAACTAAATGTCAGCTCTGTTGTGGTAAAAGTCTTGGTAACTCATTTTCTAAAAATCTTAAATAACGCACACCGGTTAAATTTTCATGGTATAGAAACAGACCTATAATATAATCATTTAAAAAACCACACCATACATTTACGCTGAACACAGTTTGGTTTCTTGTTCTCCGATCAATATCTACAGTTATGTTTTGTAATTGTGCCCAGGCCCTCCGTATGGGGGGCGTGGGTACTGAGTTTAGGGGCCGTAGTGGGGGCCCGCCACAGATTTTGGAAAAATTTTTTTTCCAATTTCTTCCCTCCGCTCATCAATTATAATATTAAGCGCGGGGGCCCGTTGGCTCTCGAGGGGCCCGTAACGAGGGCCCGCCAGAGATTTTGACAAAGAAATATTTTCCCGCTTATCAATTTTTAGGCGCGGGGGCCCGCCAGTGAATTTTGTGCCGGGGCCCATGATTCGCGGGGAGCCTGATTGTGCTGTTACTGTGAAACTTAGTTTCGTCACTCCACAGTACATTTTTAAGGAAATTACAATTTCCTTCATAAAGAACAGAAAACTCAGCAAGGGAGGTTAAGCGACGATCATAATCCGTAGGCAGCAAATGATGTATTAAATGTGGTTTATATGGAAAGTACTTATTTTCTTTTAAGATTCTTTGGCATGACGATAGTGATACATAGTGTGACGTAGTTTCTTCCTATGGCCTAGTGCATAAATGAGTGGAAGCCTCACTTTGATGCCGAGATCTACTTCGGTATCACCCGGGCGCCACCTTTACAATTTTTACGTGGGCAAAGGTCCCACAATAGCCTCCTCACGCAGCCTGTTGCAGTAGGGCTGGGATAAACTCAGTGAAGAAACGGGAATATCCGGAGATCAAAACTGTGAATTAGATTTTTACTCACATTCAGCAGTAAAACAACAAATTCGGCAAAATAATAATGTTTATTGTACAAGTAAAATTGACATCAGCAGTAGCAAAAAAATAATAGATGATCAAATCACGGAGCAACTCATAAGGAGTTCATCATAAATAACGTCAACTTAAAATATGTCATTTAATATGTCATTTAATATATCATTTAATAATTTACAAAATTATGAAAATGACTAGAATTTGGCCAAAATTCGATTTAAAATCTGACTACAACCAAAGGGAAAGAAAGTTTTTACTACTAGTTACAAATTAGCGGAAATTCAGAGGTTTTGTAACTTCGGACGCCATTTTGTGACGTGGACACCCAAGCGCGGAGTAGGTTTATACTACTAGTTACAAATTAGCAGAAAGTAACTTTGGCAACAGCGCACAGTGTGGAATTTTCGTAATCTAGGCGGACAAAACACTATTTTGGCAAGTGTATAATACAAGGGCGGATCTGGACCTTGAACACTGAACCCAAAATTTTTTGGTGAGCGGGGGGAGAAATCTGAAAAAAAATTTTCACTCTAAAATTTTTTTGAAGAGCTGGGAAGGGAGAAATCCAAAAAAAATTTTTTTCGAAAAGCCAGGGGGGAACAAATCCGAAAAAAATTTCTTTAAAAGCAGAGGGCAGAAATCCGAAAAAAAATTTTTTCATCTTAAAAAATTTAAAATGAACATTTCTTGTGGGGGATAATTACCCTATTAAAATTTTTTTTCTTCCCAAAATTAACAAAAATCATATCATTTTAAAACAAAAATTGATGATTTACAGAATCTTGGGGGTATTTACCCCATTACCCCCCCATAAATCCGCGCCTGATATAATATTTTAATAAACATCTTATTTTCTGAAAGTAGAATGATCAAATTTCATAAGCATGTATATATTTTTCTGTCAGCAACATTCAAAACATCCAAATAAGTATCGTAAACTGTCATGTTTCCTTGTTCATGCTATACCAAGTAGGGATAAACTGAATGGACACGCTTCTACTTTTTAGTTAAGTACAAGTGTTCCTGCGGTTTACATGTGTTTTAGTGACAATATTATTTTAATGGTATTTGAAGGTAAGTGGTTATATAATTTTTTTTTGAAAAATTATTCTATAAGACTAAAAAAGAAGATAAAAGTTTAAGCTTGAGATAACATGGAAAAATTATATTTTATAAATAAATAACTAAACTTTTAACTCATACCTCTGCAGACTACCCTCAACTTCTTATATTAAAAAAAAAAAAAGTTAGTTTGTGTACTTCTAATATCAGAAAGAAAAAGTTGCGCAAGCTTGCGCTCTCACTAGTTTTTTCTTAATTTCAGAATGAGTGTTGAAATTTTTCGAAGGCCAGTTTTTGAAATGTGGGTCTCCAGTCCCAGGCAAAGCAAGTCAGATGCCATAATGTCTTATATTTTACAAAAGTTAGGTAACCACTCATTCCCAAATAGTATTCTGAGCAGCATTCGTAAGTCAGTAGACCTTGTTTGCAGCAAGATAAGGCAAAGACGGGCTAAGTCGGATAGACATCAGGAATTTTTAAAATGTAATGGTTCTTGGCTTGATGGTAGTTTGTTGCTGCCTGGCATTGCTTTCTTGGCCTTTTTTTCTTAATGTGCCCTGCTTTACTGGGGCAACAGAGAATTCGTTAACTATCGATGCTGAATCCCTTTTACCTACTACTCTATGCAACTTTATTGCACCTAGAAGCGATAGTTCTTCGTGAGAAGTAAAATTAACGAGATGAAGAATTTTACGATTCTTACTTTTGTATGTGGACTCTTCAAATCTTTTTTTGGGGCCTGCCGCATATAACAGTGGAATATTTTCCTCTGAAGTAAAGAGTATATCTTGGTAAACAATATCAGGCAGCAACAAGTTATCATCAAGCCAAGAACCATTATGTTTTAAAGATCGCTCCTAATTTCTGACTTAGCCATCTTTGCCCTATCCTGCTGTAAATAAGGTCCACTGACTTGCGAATGCTGCTCAGAATACTATTTGGGAATGAGTGGTTACCTAACTTTTGTAAAATATAAGACATTATGGCATCTGACTTGCTTTTCCTGGGATTGGAAATCCATATTTCAAAAATTGACCTCAGAGAAATTTCGACACTCATTCTGAAATTAGGAAAAAACTAATGAGAGCGCAAGCTCGCGCAACTTTTTCTTACTGATATTAGACGTACACAAACTAAACTTTTCTTTGAATATAAGAAGTTGAGGGTAGTCTGCGGAGGTATGAATTAAAAGTTTAGTTGTTTATTTATAAGATATAATTTTTCCATATGACCTAGAGCTTAAATTTCTAACTTCTTTAGTCTTACAGAATAATTTTTCAAAAAAAAATTATATGGCCACTTACCTTCAAATACCATTAAAATAATATTGTCACTAAAACACATGTAAACCGCAGGAACGCTTGTACTTAATTAAAAAGTTGAAGCGTGTTCATTCAGTTTATCCCTACTTGGTATAGCGTGAACAAGGAAACACGACAGTTTACGACACTTGTTTGGATGTTTTGAATGTTGCTGATAAAAAAATATATATTTGCTTATGAAGTTTGATCATTTTACTTTCAGGAATTAAGATGTTTATTAAAATATCATACACTTGCCAAAATGGTATTTTGTCCGCCTAGATTACGAAAATTCCACACTGTGCAGCGGTGGCAAGCAAGCGGTTCTCAAGATGGCGGATGCGCCAGCATTAAAGCAGTAATAAAAAATAGCAAAGAAAATAATCAAGCAGCTTTCGGATTAAGTCCCCGGACTATAACAAATTTTTACTGAACACTTTTATTTTACTTCGTAAAATATACTAATAACCAAAATAAAATGGACTTATCAACCCGGTAACATGACAGTTTTTCAGTTTTATTTTTATTTTAACTCATTAAAATTTTATACATGTTTTTAAAATAATCTGAACGGTACACGGTTTTTAGGTAAGTGCTGTTAGAAAAATTTCCCATCAGTAAATAATTCTCTTATAGCAGGCAAAAAAATTAGTAAGAACCTACCTCTGAAAATCAAGATTAAAAAAGTTACATTAATTAAAAAAAATAAATAACACTCAAAAACTACTGCAGATCTGACTTCTTGGAATAAGAACAATTTTTTTTTTAAATTTAATTCTTAATTGAAAGGCATATGTTTCAAACCTTTGTCGATCGAAAAATATTTTTAAACTGCAGCGCCATCTCTGGTGATAATGTTATAATAGTAAATTGTACTTCCTAAAGAAGGTATAGAAATCTATTACCGTTTACAGAATAAAAATATATTTCTTAGTTTCCGAAATATCGGCTGTGGGAATGTTAACTGAAACACAGTGTATATCTTTCGAGAATCATTAGATATATTATTATGAAATATATATTAGTAAAATGCATAAACAAAAAAAATATATTATAGAGATAACATTTCACAAGATTTCTATTTAAGTACTGATTTTCTTCAAAAACAATAGGGTTCTTCCTCTAGCTAACACTAACTTACTTTCCAAATTTCAGTACAGTCGGAGTTTTCTTTCTTAAGTTATCGCATGCTTACAAGCAACGTGACGGACGGACGGACGGAGGGAAATTTTGAAAGTCGTTCCGAATTCGTTCACTAACACAATGATTTTTTCTCTACGAGCGATAGTTACGGTTTTAGAAATGTGCCATGCCGACCAAATGCAATATACTCTTCGTTTTTGCGAAGAGTATAATAATTCGTCAAATAACGATTTTCGTCGGACTGGTTTATGGTGACAACAAGCAAAAACATTTTCAGTAAGGTTTGCTGAATAGGAAAATGCCTGCTGTCGTGCTCTTATTGTGCAGGACCTAACTAAGGTTATTAGTTATGTTTTCAAATGATTTTTTATTTGTTTTTATAGCACAGAAACAAAGAAGTTATGATCGAAACAACGTCCGTCTTCGCATTTTCAAATAAAATGTCGCCATTGTTACTATAATTTGTCAGTAATTAAAAACAATAATTCTGAAAAATTGATTTTCGTTAATATATAGCATTATCTGGATGCCCAATTTTTTGCCCGGTAATTAAAGCACTTGCTTTAGAAAAATATTATACTTTAAACTATAAAATTAATTATTAAATATATCAATAAATATTAATCTTGGAGAAAAAATCTTCAAGAGCAAATAGAAAGTTTCAAAGGCATGATATTTTTCTAACTTTGTTGGAAATCACTCACTATGTAGTTTCTCACGAAACATGTCGATAAGTTGACTCTTGTGCTTATCATTAATCATTAGACAAGGATCAAATTAGATAGTATTATTATTATACTGAGACAGGCCAATAAAACAGATCGGATAGTCGATCACAACAAGCCTTATTATCCACATAAAGAAGAAAGAGAAAGAGGTAGTTATTATAGATACTGCGATACCTCTTTCAAATAACATCAGAAAGATGAAAGAATTATGCATATCAAACAGAAATTGCTAAATAATGCTAAACGCGCTGTTTTTAATAATCGCGCAAAAGTATCGGCCTTCGCGTGACTATATCTCCGAAACGGTTAACTTTAGATAAAAAGTACATTTCGTTCTCGTAGAGGATTAATATTTATATATTAGCAGATATTCATGAAAAACTGCATTTCGGCGCCATTTTGACAATATGACGGCTGACGCCAACATCGTATGAGGGGGAAAACTAGGAGATATAACTGAAGTGATTAAAACAAATTCCAGAATTCCTGGAATTATTTCCTTATTAATTCATCACCTTATTAATTCATCATTTTAATAACAAAATTTTAAATTGTGCTGATTGATCTCCCTCCCCTGCACCAGTGGCGTCACATCGTAGCACACTTTTATTGTACGCCTATTATTGTACTTAGTTTGTAGATTAACTTCCTTTTTGCTGGGGCTATTGGAAGAGCGCTATCTAGGTGAAATTGTACCTATTTACCATGTATGTTCTATTTTTATGGCAAATAAAAATATTATTATTAAATTACCTGTCGCCTGGCCTATGAATTCTCTGGGAATAAAAAATATATCAATGGATCTACTACCCATAATATACTGGATTTAATATATTCTTTAAAATCTTATGCATATTTAGTCATCAGAAGACACAAGAATTTCAGCTAGTCTGGAACATTTAACATATTCGATCTTACCTTTTCCTATTGGTTTCTCATAAGGTGGAGCAAAAGCTTTATTTAAACTGTTCGTGAGTCTCTCCAATTCTGCATACTGCTTCGCAGCCTTCTCCGCAAGTCTCATCACAGTTAGCTGTTCTGAATAGAAGCTGCCCTCCAATTGAGCCACTTGCTCGCTAGGTATCTAGAATTTCAAAATTTTATTTCATATTTATTTCAAGGAAATATTGTTCACACCTCCAATATGTTGTGCAATGACCTGCATTATATCTTGATCTAGGAAAATATGATGTCAGTATTATGTGTGTCATGTCCTGCGCAAGGCGTCATATTCGTAAACATACATTTTGTATGGTCCTAGCTAGAAGGCCATGTTACCTTTTTTCATAAATATATATTCCCAGAGATTTCCGAGATTGTCGGTATGAAAATTAAAAGGTTTTTCGGGTTGAATCATTTCATCAATCAATCATGTATCATATTATAATGTATTTTGTTGCGCTTAATCCAAATCTGATGATAAAAAAACTCTTAAGTCATCAAGATTTTTAGCTACTATCAATTTAATCCTCAAATAATGAGATGTTTGAGGAATAAATTGATGACATAAAGCTTATTTATCATTAGATTTGGATTCAGTGCATCAAAATACATATAAAATAATATTTTTTGTCATCAGTTCAGAAATTTGCCGATACACCGTCACACATACACAAAAAAAAATCTAAACTGATCACCCGACGTATCATTTTATATGTAAAAAAAGCTCCAAGTCATCAAGATTTTTTTCAACTGCCAATTTATTCCTCAAATAATGAGATATTAGGAATAAATTGACAGTAGGAAAATATTTTAATGACTTAGAGCTTTCTTATCATCAGATTTGGATTTAACGCACCAAAATACATATAAAATGATATGGCTGGTCATCAGTTCAAACATTTTTTTTGTATGCCGGTGTTATTGAAGTCAGACGTCTCGAGTCCTGCGTTGGAACCATTTTCAAGAAGAAAACAGGATGAAAAAAGAAACTGTAGAAAAAAAAACTGCCAGGTTATGTTTATGAATCCCCAGATCTGGCCCAATTCCGTGGCCTCAATCTGCCTATTCCTTAGAATTCTGCCCCCGCTTCCACCTAAATGACCACATAATGTCGTTTCTATTGGATATACGACAACTACATCCTCATAAGTTGTTATAAAATTTGTTTTAATTTAGAAAATAATACATTGCCTTTTAGACCATGTGCCAGACCTATCAGTCATTATAATTTGGGGGGACTGAATGAAACCTTTACCACGGATTTCTGGGGTCATATGGAGCAAAAAATTCGGGGGGGGGGGGTCCATCATGGGGAGGTAGCTTTCAAATATGGCGGCCGTTCAAAATGGCGGCCCGACTATGAATTTTTAAATTCAATTATCTCGAGATTGGATAGAGCAATCTTGAATTTCTTTTTTTCTAGATGTAGGTGAATGAACGAACTACAGTTTTGTTTGCAATGTTTATGGCCGACAAAACAGTATTTATCGGTCAAAACTCGAAAAATAAGTTTTTTTTTAAATTTGCGGTTTGCTGTTTATTGGACTGGCGGTTGGGTATATTGAGAACATGTTCTGAATAAAGGTTTTAGAGAAACATCTCGCCTTTAAAATGCAAAAAAGAAATTGAAGATCGGATGAACAGAACCCGAGATATCGAGATTCAAAGCAGACGGGGCGGGCGGGTTTGAGCGCATTGACAAAGCGCTCGGTGCTTTGAGCACCGGGAGGCGAGACGAGACGGCCAGCCATATTTGAAAGCAACAGAGGGATATGTGAACAACTAAGAGAAATAAAAATGCCTTATTAATATTATTAGTAAACTTGAATGTATTCTTCTTCATTAGAGTCAGTATTGCAGCTATTGCTAAGCATGAGCAAGTTTCTGGTACACAGTTGCTCTTGCAGTGGCACCGCAAAAAGGAAAATACGCACTCCGGTGCTGGCAAGCCTTCCATCCACTTGACGCATAAGTTACCAGAAATGTAATTTTTCCACCCATGAGCAAAGGAATTATGGACCTGGTTTCCAGGCTTCTGAACCATATTCCGGCCTGGTAGTTGGCACGTTTATTGTGCTGTCTCAAGGTGTCTTTACAAGGAGGCATTTGGAAACTCTCAATTTGTCCCTCCTTTCCTCTGAACATCTGGTAACGCAGCTCATTAACAGGTTTCACCTTGCATTTAGGCGCATATAACTGGCAGACGAATTCCTCTATGGTGTCATCAACATCATTAGCACCCAATCTCTGCCTAACTTGCTGAACGCTTTAATAAATCTTTGCTCCTTTTTGCACAAAAGCTTAAATCCTTTAAGTTTTCCCTGGCCAGTAAAAACGCTGACTATGTCACAGCCAGAGCAGCAATAATACCCGATGAGAGCTGTAACAAACTGTTCGCCTAAGGCAGATACTATCTTGGAAACTTGAATAACTGTTAACACTTTTGTTTCTCTTCACAATACATAAGTTTTTGCTTTTTATGGTTTTGCATAAACCTACGGCCAAAACTAATACATCCGTATCGTTTGAAAAGCAAAGAACTGATTCATATGATGTAGCCGCGTTCCTTGCATGCAACATCATTCTGGAATCAGCTTCTTCTTGAGTGCAGAACAGCTCAGGAACAGTTTCGCTCCTAGTAGACGTGATCCTGAAGCAGATTTCACCAACTGTTACGAAAATTTCTTGGTTTCCCATCATGTTCTTAAATTTCTCCTCTTTCCAACTGTCAGCAAAGAATTTTATCATTTTATTTTTGCTGTCACTGCTCCTTAACAGCTTCCTCCAACAAACCACTTTGTGGCCACCCTTGATTTCACTGAATTTCATACCTTTTTGAGAAAAGTCGTTGTCAATTCATCAAACGTTTTTTGTTTTCCTTTAATGGACTGAAATACAGCCATTGCATCAATTATGCAGACCGAATCTTTTTTCGGCAGACTGGCAGGGGTGATGGGCAAACACTGATTTGCAAGTTTTCTTCAAAGACCCATCAACATTTGCCAGAGTCCATGGAAATGGTGCCAGAGGATATTTGAACACTTCCTTCATGTCAAGGTTTTTATTTTCTGCGATATAAATCATTTTGCTCAATAGATTTCGGTTGCGTCGGAGGATTACTTCTTTGTTTTGAACCTTGGTCGTTTTGCTCGTCTTTGGTCTACTTATCTTGAGATCCACTTTCTTAAGAGGATTATGAAACCCTTCTCCTTTGGCTAGGCGAACCGTGAACTCTTGATATGCTATTTTTCCCTTGTTTTCCGAATTAATGAGATCAGCAGCTGCTGATTCATCAACACATATTTCAATAGATAAATGTACAATATCTGAAGGATTAGGATCAAAGGGGTTCGTCCACTCGTGGACTAGAAATTCTGTGAAACCTGTCACATCTTTATCATCTCTTATTATCCGTGGGCTTCGGAGGTCAGGGTGGCAGTGATTTGTGTTGCTGGATGATAGAACGCTGCAGAGGATTCCTACTGCAGAAGCTCAGCATTAACATAGTACCGTGCTACAGCCTGCTTTTTTAGACTGAAACCCTTAGTACCTCCAGCAGTTTGGGTGTCTTTGTTCATAGTCTCTTCGATGGCTTGCTCTATTGGAATTCTAGAAAAAGGGTTTTTGCTTCTTAGTTGTACTGAAAAATCTCCATCTATAAAGTATTGGTGAACAAATTAACAATTTAGTTAAATCAATGAAGTGGTATGATAGATAGCGTGAGTAATTCACCCTATCCAGTGCAAAACACCAAGGCACCATTTTTTCAACGGCAGCTAAGAACAGAAACCAATTTCCTTCCCGATTAGTTCGAAGAAAAACGAGAAGTAGCTCCACTAGGTCTAGATATTTCATCCAAAAGGACGACATTGCTCCATTACTTGTACGAAGATGTGTCAAGTAGTTGTCAAAAGACTTTAGAGTGGCTTGAACGCGTTCATCTTGAAGAACAGAGTTATGGGATGCATGGTTCGTCTCACGGCTCAGAGAAGTGAAGCATTGAGAGACGTAGGAAAGGTCTAACTTATTTGTATCTACCCATTCCAAAAACCCAGAGTACAGATGTCGATTTAAAATATCACTGAATCAGCGAAACGGTGATTTTTGAATTTGTATTTGTGATTGGCCGGATGCAGTGAATTATGAATCGATAATTCACTACAGTGAATTATAAGTACGATTTTTCACCAAAAAAATGCTAATAATTGTCATATAATTAAATAGGTGTAGAAAAACCTTATTATTTTAAAATACAGTATTAATACTCAACCCCGCCCCGTCCACTTTGAATCTCAAAATGTAGGGTTCTATTGATCCGATCTTCAATTTCTTTTTTGCGTTTTAAAGGTGAGATGTTGCTGTAAAACTCTTATTCAGAACACGTTCTCGATATATCCAACCGTTAGTCCAATAAGCAGCAAAATGTAAATTTCAAAAAACCCAATTTTTCGTTTCTTCGAATTTTGACCGATAAATACTGGTTTTTTGGCCATAAACAGTACGAACAAAAATGTAGTCAATTCATTAACCTACATTAAAAAAAAAAAAAGAAATTCAAGATTGCTCCACCCGATTTCGAGATAATTGAATTTAAAGATTCGCAGTTGGGCCGCCATTTTGAAAGGCCGCCATATTTGAAAGCTACCTCCCCATGATATACCCCCCCCAACTTTTTTGCTCCACATGAGCTCAGAAACAGCTGGTAAAAGTTTCATTCAGTCCCCCCAAATTATAATGACTTTAGGAGGTCTGGCACATGGTCTATTTATTTTAAAGCTGATCGGAAGTAACAACTTCCAGCATTTTGCTAACAGGTTATGGTTAAGTTTTCGAGAATTGAAACTCATGCTAATTGTATTCGTCAATGGCATCAACGTCTTGAACACAGAGATCCTATGATAGTGAGAAGACCTGCCCAAGAAAATTTGGTAGATGGAATAAAAATCGATTGACGCAATCAGTTGATAAAATATACCAGTTGTATAAAGGCAAAGATGACAAGACTCTTCTCTAGAAAAAAGTGCAATATAGTCAACAAATACACACAGATATGTGTGGGCTTATGAACAGTCTTACTCCACAAAAGAATAGTACATTGTGTATCTAGTAGTAAAAGCAATACATTCCCGGCCGACGATGTAAATTGTTCGGCTAACGCTTCGGCCAACAAGCGTTGAAGTCCGGGCATGTGCTTTTACCACGAAGTACACATACTATTTTTTCTGAAATCGCAATCAATGTTATTATAAATATATAAAAGTAAAAAAATATATACATATAAAAAATATTCCGGGAAAGTCACTTTCCCGGCCTAGGAAGGGAAAGTAACTCTCTGAATACTGATTGTACTACATTTCTTCATTACAATCTAACCGCTTACTAATAACAGTATTGTGTATTTAGATGTGAAAGTAATACATTCCCGGACGACGATGCAAATTGTTGGCCGAGGTGTTAGCCGAGGCCAACAAGCAGTGAAGTCCGGGAATGTGCTTTTACTACGAGGTATTTTTTCTGAAATCGCAATCAATAGTATTATAAACGTATCAAAATAAAAATATATATGTATTAAAATATATATAAAATACAGTCCGGGAATAGTATATTGTGTATTTAGGTGTGAAAGCAATATATTCCCGGACGACGATGCCTCGGCTAGCGCATCGGCCAACAAGCATCGAAGTCTGGGAATGTACATATACTATTTTTTTTTCTGAAATCACAGTCAATATTATTATAAATTAAGGAATTTGTATCAAAGTATAACATTTCTTCATTACAATCTAACTGCTTACTAATGAATGCAATTTTAATGTGAGTTGGTTTGTCTGCGTGTATTTATTTACTGTCTAAAATATACATAAAAAAACCGTACGGAAATGTTACTTTTTCTTCAAGCGTATTAAAGTGTTTAAATTATGTCACCAAAAACAGACGTAGAAGTAGGACATTGTTTTACTAGTAACAAAATGTTAGTACCGAACGCCACCGTAGTGGACATTGTTTTACTAGTAACATAATGTTAGTTCCGAAAGCGCCGCCGTAGTGGGTATTGTTTTACTAGTAACATAATGTTAATACCGAAAGCCACCGGTGGCGCGCTATCCACTAGCCACTTGTCATATTGTGTCAACATGTAAGACTGTAGTTTGAATATTTGTACATTTATGATAAATAATAGTATATTATATTACTAGGAGTAGAACGCACTCTTTTTTTGTGTTGAGCCCAGGATTTGCGGCTGAGGCGAAGCCGAAGCCGCAAACTGGGCGAAACACAAAAAAAGGCGTTCTACTCCGTGTAATATATACTAATTTTTCTTCAAGCGTATTAAAATGCAAAAATTCATTTATTTATCATAAATGTACAAATATTCAAACTACAAGTCTTACATGTTGACACAATATGACAAGTGGCACTGGCTAGTGGATAGCGCGCCACCGGTGGCTTTCGGTATTAACATTATGTTACTAGTAAAACAATACCCACTGCGGTGGCGCTTTCGGAACTAACATTATGTTACTAGTAAAACAATGTCCACTACGGTGGCGTTCGGTACTAACATTTTGTTACTAGTAAAACAATGTCCTACTTCTACTTCTGTTTTTGGTGACATAATTTAAACATTTTAATACGCTTGAAGAAAAATGAATTTTTGCATTTTAATACGCTTGAAGAAAAAATAGTATATATTAATTACATGGAGTAGAACGCCTTTTTTTGTGTTTCGCCCAGTTTGCGGCTTCGGCTTCGCCTCAGCCGCAAATCCTGGGCTCAACACAAAAAAAGAGTGCGTTCTACTCCTAGTAATATAATATACTATTCCGGGCCTAGGCCGGGAAAGTAACATTCCCGTTCGGTTTTGTTGATCGTTGCTTGGCAACGGATCTTTTCCAGCCTGTTTCTGATAGTTTCTTAACGACGGACTAAAATACTGGAATTGTGCATTTTTCGATCTTAAATCGCGCCGAAAATGTAGACATTGCCGATCGATTTCAGAAAAAATAACTTTCCCGAACTGTTTTTTGATAGTTGCTTAGCAACGGACTAGAATTGCGTTTTTTGGGATCTGGAATTGCTCCGAAAATGTAGACATTTTTGATCGATTTCAGAAAAAACATATTTTGTTATATTTATCGATGATTACTTAAGATGCACAATAATTTATCTCATCCATAACAAGAGTGAAGTATTACAGTGCTAGAGGAATATATTACATATGTATGTAAGTAATTTGACAGGAAGGCAAAGACTCTTAGAAATGCCAAAGGAACAGAATACATTTGTGAAAATAGGAAGGAGATTCCAAAGAAAAATGAAATCGAATTTCAAACTACAGTGTTTTGCAACATGGAACAAAACGAAAGTGCTGAGTGGAAAAATCGCATGCTATGCGAGAATGTTTAAGTATGCTTTTTGAGCCGAGTCTGCCAAAAATGACTTATTAGGGAGGGCGGACGCATCTCAACCCTGTGTTACATCCAACGCCCTAAAGCTATCAAAAAAGTCCGTACGAGCTTTGGACTAGAAATACGCCCAGTGTTTAGCATATAAAAATGTTTAGAAATAAAGCTTACGGTCACATCCCAAAAGCATATTTGACGTGTCAAGTTTCATTTCAATCCTGGCCGAACCCGAAATGAGCGGAAAATTTCATCCTGGGCCGGAAAACAAAAAAAAGTCAATAATTCTCGTTCCAGAAAGATGAAATTTATGCTATTCGAAAGGACTCGATTTCTACCATATATTAAATCTTCTTACCTTTGCAACTTCTAAACGTATGATCTAATTCATCATCAGATTCACATCTAATTTCAATTGTAACTAGAGCTTGCTACTAATGAATTTTAACAAAGTGTATTAGTTAGTTCTGCTATACAACAAAGCTACTGCTAGGTTTATTTCGATGTTTAATTATTCTTTATATTACCAAATAGAACATTTGTAATATTGTAAATAATCGTATTCGAAATTTTTGATTTGTTGAAAATGATAGAGCATTGACGCATTTCGTGGTAGACTCATCTTTGAAGTCAGATAACTCCCCATTTCGCCCACACAGAAAACACTTTTTTAACTGGTTTTTCATTTCGAAAAACGAGAAGACTAAAATATTTACTCCGATATTTACTATACAAGAAAACCGGACCCATATGTATATAATAGGAACTTTGACGGTTTATATATTCGTCCCTTTTACACGTTATCGAAAGATAAATACATCTTTTTCTCCTTTCTCAACTTCTAGAAAGAACCAAAGTACGTACGGAAATATATCATTTTTTACGGGGTACTTTTGGTTAAAAACACACGGAAAATCGAAAAATGAATTAAAAAATACGCGTATGAGTTACATAAGCGATTATTTTTTCCCAAGTGGAAATCGAAAAATACCTCCACACGAGGGAGTGTGAGGTAGTGGCGGGAAGGAAGGGCATAACTTAACATGTTTCGGTTGCGGAAATTGAGCCAATTCGAGTAGCATAAATTTAGTGTTTTTGCAATTAGACGATAATGACCGGAAGTAACCTCTTTTTTTTTTCGGCCCTGGTTGAAATTTTCCACCCACCGTGATCATTTCGGATTCAGCCAAGGTCGAATTGAAACTGGAGACGTCAAATGTTCTTCTGGATTATGACGGAGACTTTGAGTGTTATGGGTTCTTCGAGGGGGCAACCGCTGGCGAAATTTTGTACACCTAATACCTATTCTAGAAAAATACCTTTTATTTGCCCTTTAATTCCTTGTAATTCCCCCAATTCCTCAAATACCTTTATTTCCTCCTAATACCTTAATATTTTCTAGATTATCTCGGGAACGGTGCACTTTTTGATAAAAATACCTATATACAAAATTGTTCCTTATATAAAATTCTCTATCTTCCTAAAATTAATAGTACCGAAGGAAATAAGGCGCATAAGGATTGGTTCCGGTCAACACAATAAATTATAATCTTTACTATAATCTACTTCAAAGTTCAATACTTAACGCTAAAGCAGTAGCTACTAAAGTCCGGCTAAAATGGTAATAAGTTCCTCTCACCCCTATAAAATAACGCGATTTTTGATGAAGCGAGAATATTGTATACCGGGTCGCTCAGCCGAGAGGGACACTGTTGTAACGTTTGAATGGGCGAATGGATTTTTTCAAATTTGGTGTAGTGATATGGGATATAATTTCCAATTATATAATCTAAAGAACCAAAATGGCCACTTCCGGTTTCGATTTTACCCGAAAGTGGGTTTAAAATACCCGGTTTTTGCGTAAAATCCCGCACATTGGCAGCCCTCAACAGTAACAGCGTTTACAGCAAGCTCTACAATAATGCAGTGACCTTGGGTCGTTTGAGATGTAGCGAGAGAAATTGAAATAATTTTTTACATTGTGGTGGTGTATAGATATTTATACTTTTTTCGCGTAAAGACAGGTTTGGAAATAGCCATACGGATATTCAGCGAATTATATGACCTGCGCTGATTACATTTGCGTTTCATTTACCAAAGTACTATTAATTTTAGGAAAAAAGTTTAGCTTAGTTTAGTTAAATATATTACAATTTTAACTATTATATTACTGAAGTATTACAAGACATCGTGCAAAGTTTTAATAATGAAAAAGTTAGTCATGGAGAAATTGTAGACGTAAGAGAGTGATTTGTTCCAGCTTTATACAACTCTACCTCCGCAGAAAAAAGTGTAGATGTATACAGATTCATGACTTTTAACAAACTTGTTGGTAAAGCGAACAATACTGTAATATTATCAAAACTACCAACAACTTCTGCTACTGCTCGGCAACACTCATATCGCGTTTTTTACCAAATTCAAACATGGAAAAACGTTGCGCTAGAAGCTACTGATTGGGGATGGAAAAAATTTGGCGGTATACTAACCCGAACTATGACAACAAAAGAACCGGCTCCCGAATCTGTTATAACACTAATTTCTTGTTCATACAAATTAGGGTGCGAAAACAGGTGCAGTTGCAAAAGAGCAGGCTTACGTTGCTCCACAATGTGTTACCATTACCACGGACAAGCATGCATGAATGTCGAAGCTATGGAAGACGATGAAGATTAATTAACATAGGTAACCTTTTGATAATATAATTAATGGATTCGGTCTACAGGGGACACCACACGCCAAGTACTTTACCTCTAGGGTGGCGTGGAAATAAGTACAATATACAATATTCTCGCTTCTTTAAAAATCGCGTTATTTTATAGAGGTGAGAGGGTGGAAGTGGTACATTTATTATAATTTTAGGTAGAGTTTAGTAGCTACTGCTTTAGCGTTAAGCATTGAACTTTAAAGTAGATTATAGTAAAGATTACAATTTATTGTGTTGACCGGAACCAACCCTTATGTGTGCGCCTTATTTCCCACAGTACTATTAATTTTAGGAAAAAAAGACGTTTTTTATAGAGAATTTTATAAAGAATAATTGATCAAAAAGTGCACCGTTCCCGAGATAATCTAGAAAACCTCAAAATGGGGGTGGAAACGACGTCCTAGGGGATCAAGCACAATATTTAGGGATGGGAATTTTTCGGTTTAGTAATTCTTATGCTATCCTTAACATTTCTACCAATTTTCAAAACTTTATGAATTTTGCCCGATATAAATCGTTATATTACTGAACTAGTATCATCGGTAGTTCAATTAAATTAACTATTTTTTCTTTACTAGATATTTTTAGCGCTAATCTCGGCGCTAATGTTTTTACAACACTGACGTCCTCTAATTCCCTCCTAATACCTTTTATTTCCTCTTAATTGCCTTCTAATACCTCGTAATAATATTTATTTCCTCCAAATTCCCCTGTAATTCCCTTAATACCTAATAATTCCTTCCGAAATACCTTCAATTCCTTCCTAATTCCTCCGATTTGTACACTATTTCCCCTCAGCGGTTGCCCCCTCGGGGTTCTTAGACTAAAGGAGATACACAAATTGGGTGCAAGTGACAAAATAATAATACATATTGTCAATTGCCTTTAATTTAATTTTTCTAACAATTTCCAAAGTTTGGCCGAATATAGAAAGTGTAATCAGCTATTTATCCATATTATTAACCGGAAAATTTTGCCCTTTCCACAGAATATTTTTGGGAAAAATTAAATTGAAGCTATTTTGGTCGTTAGCTTTCTATTTTGTCACCTGCAGTCCCACAAGGTGACAACTTGAAGCATGGCGAGCATTCTACTAATGTTTGACTATTTTAAAGGTGACACCTGTACAAAAAATGATATGAGTTACCTTATCTAGGAATAGAAGTTCAGATCTGTACTTTTCTTCGATTCCTTTCATCATATCCACAATACTGAGATTCGCATCATTTGGCCCTATTCTCGTCTCGTAAACATCTTCAATAGAGACATGTAAATTAAGGATATCATCATCTTTTATTAATTTTTTAAATTCTTCGTCTATTAGCTTCAACGCAAGTTCTTCAAGATATGTGACTCGATGCTCTTCCCACCTAAATAGAGTAGAGGTTCAGTAAATAATGGAAACTGAAACTAGTAAACAGATTATCGTGAAATGGTGGGAGAGGTGGCCGATGAGAAGGCGAAATGGACAGGAAGAAAGCATAGTGAGAGTACATACTATGTCGCACAAGTACTGACTGGACATTGGTGTTTCCAGGCGTACCTTCACCGTTTCAAGTTCGTGGATGACCCGGATATAGATCATCCAAACACACGATTTTTTGCTGTCTAAAATGAGAGGGGCATCGGCGAAGGTTAGAGAGCGCAGCAGGGGGTAAGGATTATAACGATAAACTTAGAAAACAAAGAGACTTGGAAGAAGCTTGCTGTAGTAATAATTGAAATTATGAAGACCAAAGAGAATAAAAAGAGAGATAGGCAAAGAATTCGGATAGAATCAGAACCACCAAATCCCCTTGCAGGATTTAGATGAGGTAGACAGGGTGAAGTACTGCTAACGCTGTTCCGCCCTGTCCACCATAAGAAGAACAGGAGTGAAATGGGGATGGTTTTTAGTCAGTAAAAAAATCGGACACTGCAAAGCTAATGCATGGAATATTCTTCCGCGATCTCGATCGATCAATAGTAGATCGATCAGCAGGCGTCTATGCAGTGGTTGAATGACAACAACGAGACCTTGTAGGAAGAAACGGAAAGTTTAATAATAGCAGCACAGGACCAAGCACTAAACACCAGATACCACTAGAGGATGGTTTTGAAACAGCCTGTTGACAGCAAGTGTAGGACGCGCGGTCTAGCAAAAGAACTTGTCAGTCACGTGGTGGCTAGATATCTGCACTGGGTCTTGTGCAAGCACTTCGATATTCCAGTACCGCCAAAATATTACGAATATACCCCTGGGAAATACCAAGAACGTTAAAATTACGTCGATTATAACAGACCGAGAAATTTGCACGAATCGATCAGACATCGTCGTACATAATAAAAAAGAGAAATCTTATTTGCTGATTGATGTATCTATTCTGAATGATAGCAACGTGATGCTGAAGGAAACGGAGAAGTTGAGCAAGTACCAAGACCTCCAAATAGAAGTTATCAGAATTAGTCGAGTCAATGAAGCCTAAAAATTGTCAAAACTTCTTAATTCTCAGCTCCGATTTTGATCATTTTTTTTAAATGGGTGTTTTTTAATACTATTCATAATCAGAAACATCCCAAGTGGCGCAAATAATTATTTATAATATTTAAACAAGGAAAAATATTTTTAAATTTTTTTTCGCGATATTTATAAAATACTAAGTTGTTTTTATTGAAAATTTAAGTTAAAAAATGTTTCTCACAATCGGGGTTTATAATTAGTTATTTATATTGTTTAAATAATAATAACAACTGTTACAGAAAAAATCAGTTTTTTTATGTTTTTTTTCCCGATATTCATGAAAAAGTTAATTTAGTCTAGTGTTTGAAGGTTTTTCGATCAAACTGATTGACGTGAAATTTGGATAGTAATTAGGGAATGGCTCAAGGAACAAAAGTTATATAGTGCTAATGTGTGCTTTTACCTTTGCCACCCCTTCTCAAGGTGGAAATTATTATGTTCAAAGTAACTGCAGAAATCGATAGAGGAATGAATTCAAAGCAATAAATGTTCTATGAAATTTTTTCGATGAGTCAATACTTTTTGAGTTATTCTTGATAGAAAATGTTGATTTTTCATCTAAAAAATTCATGCTTTAGAACGATTTTTCACTAATAACTCGAAAACTTTACGTTTTACCAAAAAAATTATTATAAGCAAAAATGAAGCCTAAAATAACAAATCGATTGGTTTTGGTTGGTTGGTTGGTTGGTTGGTTGGTTGGTTGGTTGGTTGGTTGGTTGGTTGGTTGGTTGGTTGGTTGGTTGGTTGGTTGGTTGGTTTTTTATTTCTGTAGATGCAATACGAACCGAGTTGTGGCTCGTTGAAGGTGACTTTTTGTTCGTCGAAAACTGAAATCGAATCTTTCAACGCCAATTTTTGGAGAAAAACATAGAAGACATTTTTAAAAGTACCTACTCTTTTTTTCATTCAAAATTTCATTCAAAGTCAGCAACGAACCCAATGGCTTCACCGCAAGAATTGAGATTGAACGTAATCCATTTAAAATTTACTTTATTTAAGTACTAGCAATATGTTCTAAAAGTTTGGCTGGTTTAGGATGCCTATATTTGAAAAAAAGTTTGATTCAAAAAATGATTTTTAAAATTTCTTTAAAAATCTTAATTTTTTCCCAATAATTCAGACTAAAGAAGATACGTAAAAAATGCTAGAGTACAAATTTTAGAAGCCGGTAGGTACTGCACAATATTACTGTACGGAGCTGCTAATGAGATACAGTTAAAAAAATTGAGCCATGTCGAAGACTTATCAGCGTTTCTCGAGTAGATGCGCTATGATTGCTTTTTCAATGATAACTTCCTTAATTTTTAAGCTGTTCAATCGTCCCTTTTACAGGGAACTTTAAGGGCTACAAGGCATGTAAAGTTGAACTTCCTTGAACCTTTCGTTTTTGAGATTTTTGAGTTTAAAGGGTTCGGGGAATGTGGTCATTGCACTCTAATGCAAACTTATAACGATGATATCTCAATTAATTTTTATCCTAGAGAATTAAAAAAAACGAAATTTTCAGTAAACAAAAACCTACATTTTTGTACTCTAGCATTTTTTACGTATCTTCTTTAGTCTTTGAATTATTGTGAAAAAATGAAAATTTTTTAAGAAATTTCAAAAATCATATCAAATTTGAATCAAACTTTTTTTCAGATATAGCCATCCTAAACTGGTCAAACTTCTAGAACGTATTTTTAGTACTTAAAGTAAATTGTAAATGGATTACATTCTATTTCAATTCTTGCGGTGAAGCCATTGGTTTCATTGCTGATTTTTTCTCCGAAAGAAAGAGGCAGCCATTTTATTTTCATCATAACTCCATTAGTTTATGTGCTAAGGACTTTTACCGAAGTTCATTTTAAAGGTCTTTTCAAGTACTTTTAAAAATGTCTTATATGTTGTCCTCCAAAAATGTTCCGTTTTTCCGTTCCTTAACGTTGAAAGGTTCGAATTCAGTTTTCGGGGAACGAAAAGTCACCTTCAACGAGCCATAACTCGGTTTATATTGCATCTACAGAAATAAAAAAACCAATCGATTTTTTATTTTATAAGCTTCATTTTTGCTTATATCGACAATTCGTTTGATACTGCTGAATTTGAAAACTGCACGATATTTCTTTAAAGTTTTATATGGTAGACCGTTTTTTATTGGTAATTTGGACAATTTGCGAGCCCGTTTATTTCACACTTGTAAATCGAATATTCGAAATTTGCCACCAACTGAAGACTCATTTCACCAGCACATTCTTAGAGCTGCCTACCAAATAATTATTTGGAAGACAGCAAGTTGCGTCAATCCAGTGCTTCCCAACCCTAAAGATTTTGGTTGAGTTTCGAAGGACAATATATTAGTATCAAGACTTATGACAAAAAGTGTCCGTCCAAATGTAACGCCTGGAAACATATTTTGTAAATGCAAACAATTCCAAAATTTCATTGGAAACTACAATTGTGCTAAGGCCGGTTTGACGAGCATAATAGGTTGTTTTTGTGAAGGCTGATGTCAAAGGTGTTAGTTTAACCTTAACTTATACTATAGTATTATTACATCAATACACTTAATTATAGCATTATAACATCAATCATGTGTATAATGACTTACCTATAATACTCCAATTTGTAGTTGTTCTTAAATTAAATACAGATAATTTGTTCTGTTTGTAAGCATTATTTATGATCTGTACGAACTCTCATATGAAAGACGTTACAAAAAAATTAATAAAATAATGTACAGTGCCCGTCACAATAATCTTACCAACCTACATTTTTCGAAACTTTCTTCATATCCTCCTGGTGTATATTATTGGATTTTTTTTTTTTTGTTTATTTTGTTAATTGTCCTCTGCTGTATAAAAATAAAATGTCAATTGTGTTGTGGTAAAAGATGGCGGATTTATATAACTGATAAATCAAATAAAACTTGCCATAGGTGGCAAAATTATTGTGACGAGCACTGCACGTAATAATAAATACTTTTATTATAACAGCAGTGCCTCGAAATCATGTGTAAATAACCTACAGAGACAAGACCGCGCGCGCGGTAGACCAAAGCAATGCGCTTCATTTAAAAAAAATCATATCACTTAAATAATTTAACGAATTAAAAAATAGTTTTAATAAAAAATGTTCGTTGGTCTATTCTACGTATTTCGTCTCGAATTACTACACATCTGTCTGCAATAATAACAAGAGTACCTTGATGTCGAAAATTACACTACATTTTCCGAGCACATATTGTTTGAACAATTTATAGTGTTGTTTATAATCAAAATAATGTCTCTCTGTTACACTTGTATGAAACTACAAACATTAAGCTTTCGATTGATATAAGAATTATTAAAAAATCTTTATAAATAAACTCGTAAATGCAATGTAAACGAAAGAAATATTATAAGTTCCAAATTTTTTTCGAAATTATTATTTTTTTTTGCAATTTCGCAATCTCGGCCGATATCGTGCTCTCTGGAATCGGATTCGGCATAAAATTCGGGATAATATCCACATTTTCTTAATTTAATACCCGCGAGTTCAGGGTTCGGCATTTTAGACGCGTCTTTTTGGATGCTAGATTCCTTACTATGAAGCAATGGACATATTTAAGTCATAACTTCTCATTGCACACGTAATCCAGTAACCTCGTCATCAAAATAACGTTAAATCAGGTATCTATGCTTTTTTAATATGGTGTATAGGATTAAAAATTAATGTTAAATCCAAGTTTACGACCTCGGAAGACTTCCGGGAATTGGTCAAAAATCCAAAAAACTGAAAGATTTTTGTTTTGTTTTTTTTCAGTTTTTATTGATTATGGCACCTAAGGTCTACTTTTTTTGTTTGTTTTTTTTTACTAACGGTCAACTGATGATCTCAAGCGTGCTCTAAAAGTAGCTGTAGTTTTCGTCAGCTACCCAACAGATGCAGACAAAAGAGTACAGAGAGCTCGGAGCATGTTTGCCGAGTTGAGGAAAATATATCGCCCGACGTCATATTCGACCAAACAACTGTAACACAAATTTCACAAGAAAAGTTTTTATCTAATGAAAACAATAAATTTCGTTTTATCGACTTATTAAAAACCACATTTGAAAAAGAGGAAATTGTTGTAATCCAGGCAGAAGAAGATGCGGACAGGCTGATTGTCACCACAGCCATTTCTAAGGCTTCTACAAACCATACTGTGGTGATCGGTGGTGAAGATATAGATCTTCTAGTCATTCTCATTGGCGTTACAAAGAAATATACAATCTTTTTCCGAAAGAGTGGGAGAGGAAAATAACAGGACGCGACTTATTCAAACGCCTCCTCGACATTCAAGTCTCCTGAACTCTTTCTATTTCTGCATGCCTTCAGTGGATGTGACTCTACATCGGCACTGTTCGGGCAAGGAAAAATGAAATTATTTGCTTTAGTCAAAAAACATCCAGACCTTGATAGCCCACAGAAATTAGTCAAAAAACGAGGAAATCTAGACACAATTAGTAAAAATCTGAATTTCTGCACAGACGTTCTTTGAGGTGTCCCTGTATCTTGGGTAGCCATGTTGGGATTTTTGGGTTTGGGACACCTCAAAGAACGTCTGTGCAAAAATTCAGAATTTTACTAATTTTTTCTAGGGGAAATGCTAATTTCTGTGGGCTATTGAGGATAAGATTGCTGTATTTTATAAACGAAATGGCACATCTGAGCAAATTTCCGAAGCAGGCGAGGTGACCATGGTTGCACTATATGGAGGCAAACATTCAAGTCAGAATCTAAATGATTTACGCTTCCAGTTACTTGCGAGGGCTGCAGCAAAAATTAATTTCAATCTTGCTAGATTGTCTCCAATCCAAGATGCTGCACGATTTCACTCCCTGCGGGCATACCACCAGGTAAAAGTAACACTTATAAATATTACTTTTAATATTTCAATTTTTACTATACCTTTCAGGTGCAGAAATGGTTGGGTGTGGAAAAGAATCATGTTGATTGGGGCTGGGTGCGCACCTCCCAAGGCCTCACTCACAAAATAATGTCCAGGGATGCAACACCGTAACAACTTTTGCAGTTGATATCATCCAGCTACAAGAGGGGCTGTAGCATTGCGTGTAGTTGCAAAAAATCTGGATTGAAATGTTCGACGGTTTGCACGCATTGCAGTGGACAGTCATGCGACAATGCTTCTGATTTAAGTATAAATACATACTCCCCAGACCTCGAAGAAGAATCAGACGACGAGGCGTTGGATAATCTCTTCTGGGCTCAAGAAGAAAAAAAAAAGGAGATAAGCGAAAACAGCTACACAGACGAAACGGACGAGACGGACGACACAGATGACACTCTCGCACCGTCCAAGAGAGCTAAAGTTGTTTAAAAGTATAAGATCTGTTTATAGATTTTGTTTATATATATTTTTTGAATATTCCTTCCACTTTTCCGATCCATTCACTCTAATAGTACTATATATTGAGGGGGGAGGGGGCGCATTTTTTGGCCCCGTCTGACCACATTTGGGGCTTTGGTTCGGAGTAAAATGAATTTTCTGAATCTAGTTATAGTAGTAGTACGTATTTCACAGATGTTTAAGTTAAAAATTGTTAAAAATGTCGAAAAACGAAAATTTTGCAAAACTTTAAACAGCTGTATCTCGGATACTATTTGATCTACAGAGTCCGCTCTGGTACCAATTTGTAGCAGTCTACTTTTAAAAAATTCTAAATTACTTTTACCAAAGAAGTAAGCCTTGTAACGGTCATTTTTATCTCTAGTTATAAAAACTCTTAAATTACGTTATTTTATATTTTTCGTGCATAAATTACCTATTTTGTTACCCTTTAAAAAATAATTTACCGCCGCTATTGTCGGATATTTGTTAATCTTATTTTAACCGCTATGTGAGGATGATGTCATGCAATAGCGCGATGTCTGCTTCCATATAAGGTACCATTTTGAAAACTAGACAAATGATTAGTCCTTTCAAATGTTATGCTATGTCATAATGTTGCTCCCCACCCACCCTTATAAATATCGCGAAAAGCGTCGACCATGACACTTCCACGGCCGCTTTAAGCGTGCCCACAGTCATCACATTTTAACTTGAATTGGAGGAACTAAAGTAATAGTTCCAGTGTTAAAATGTTTTTCTACACTTTTATTATACTATGTTTATTATCTTTTGTCTCGAGAATTTAACCATATCTTGTTAACAAGAATTAGTCAAGTGGTTGGTTATGTTTGTTTTTTTTTCGAGAAATAGAATATAAAAATATTATGTAAAAACTACGTAAAAATGATTTAATAGTGTTGTAACCCTACGTACACTTTGGTGCCCAACTACAGAGATGTGCTGCAATCCAGTGAAAGTGTTTTCTGTTCATCGGGAGTTTCGTAACTAGAATTAACAATTTATTTCCCGTCCAACGATTCAACAATTAACTTTAGTGCAGTGTTTTCGGTTGCACTTACTTACCATTTTACGCGACATTGTGAAAACTACCTTTTTCTGAAATCGATCGGGAATGTCTACATTTTCGGCGCGATTTTAGAGCGAAAACTGCACAATTCCAGTATTTTACTCCGTTGCTAGGAAACTATCAGAAAACAGACCGGAAAAGATCCGTTGCCAAGCAACGATCAACAAAGCCGTACGGGAATGTTACTTCCCGGCCTAGGCCGGGAAGTAACATTCCCGTACGGTTTTTTATATATATTTTAATATGTTAATAATTTTGATTTTTATACGTTTAAAATAGTATTGATTGTGATTTCAGGAATTTTTTTTTTTAAATGTTTATATTTTTTATTTTTATACGTTTAAAATAGTATTTATTGTGATTTCAGAAAAAATAGTATGTGTACTTCGGTGTGAAAGCACATTCCCAGACTTCGATGCTTGTTGGCCTCGGCTAGCGCCTCGGCCAACAATTGCATCGTCGTCCGGAAATGTATCGCTTTCACACCTAGATACACAATATACTATTTACGTCTGTTTCGTTTTCGCATAAATAGACACACTATTCTCGTGTGATGCGATTTTAACTGCTTGTTATAAATATTTGTTATTCATAAAGAAAATACGTAACTAATCACTGGTGTATATACACCATAATTGTTTTTTAATTAAGTTTTATTGTACCATCTTTGGGTTTATCATTTGATAAATATTTTATTATTCATTCGAAAACGGTTTGTTTTAAATTTTCTTTTAGTAAGCGAGTGAACAATTTTATAATTGTTTTTCCTTTGAATAATTACTGAATTGGCCAATTATTTGTGTACAGTTATGTCCGTCTCTCCGTACACCTGTGCATTTGTTTGTACTTCTTTATTCGTTAGCACAAATTTATTCGTCCATACCCTGTAGTATTGTTCTCATTGCTCTACCATTTTGTGAATAAATTAGTTATTGTATCGTATTTTTATTTATTTAGAATTCATTTTAAATAACCCCAAGAGAGACAGGGCGTTATAATTTCGCTTCAAAGCGGGGCTTTCTTAAATAGTTTGTGTTTTTTTTGTCTATATTAAATGTAGCAAAAAAGGCGAAGTTATAGCCTTAGGTGTCGAAATCAACAAAAACAGAAAAACCAACAAAAATCTCGCAGTTTTTTGGATTTTCGTTCAAGACCCGGTGGTCTGCCGAGGTCGTAAACTTGGATTTAATATTAATTTTTAACCCTATATAACATATTAGAAAAGCATAGATACCTGATTTGACGTCAGGTAGGATGTATAAAGTTACTGTATTATTGTTGCCACCGCTAAAACGAATTAAAATCATAAAATGTCTGTAGCAAAACAATTCCATTCGAAATTTGTTTTGACTACACTATTAGGGCGTTCTTCCACTTTGCTTAAAATTTTATTGTAAACAATCTGGCAATTTTATTTTTGCGATGCGATTATTAGCACCGGTAAATATCAGAAAATTCCATTGTTGAAAAAAAATTGTTCAAATTTTACAAGAAATAAATTTAATTTAATCCAAAACTTCTCACAGCACTTGTAGACTAGTTCGCAAGTCCAAAGCCGTGCTAATTCTTGATAAAGCTCGTAAAAAAACTGCTGCCCAAGGATGAAGTAAAAAAATATTTTGAGGTTTCTGGTTCTTGTACACACACTAAATCAAATTTTTTTTTCATCCCCTTTAATAATGAGGGGGTGGGGATGGTAATGGAGGTGGCTAATGCCAACATTTTTTTTGAGACCTTAGCTTCTCTTGTATATACTAAATACCAATTTTATGGACTCTTACCTGCTTGATTTACCTATTTACCCAAAATTTACCCCAATTGGGTTGTTGCACTAAGTTAAAATTTGAGGAGAATCTATGTTAAACAATAACAATAATTTATAAAAAATCATTAGAAACATGTAGAAGTTGAAAAGAAAGTCTTATAATATTATAATATTAATTACAAAAATACATCCATTTAAAACGGAGATGACATAATAACGGCAGTCTGTAGAGAAGTTAGTTATAAAACGACGAGAAACGCGTACTAATTTAGAAACTCGCTGATAGCGACGGAGAAAAAAGACAATCACGACAATTTAATCTGACATTATATTTGACGTCAAATTCAACTGACGTTCATAGGTTACAATTCGGTATAGTTTAACAGCATCTAGTTATGGATAAATATAAGTACAGAAAGTGTTTTCTGCCGTACTGTGTAAATAATACCACCAATTCACCAGAAAAACTGTTGTGTTCCAATAATAAACGCTGAATGTAACAATGAATGATTCAAAGCCACCAGAGAAGGACCAAGTCTTCTTATTGTGGAGACCATTTCAGTGTCAAGTAAAGTAACAAATTACAATGTATTCTAAGCGTTTTATTTGCGGTAAGTTGTATCTTAATGTAGGAATTTGATTTTTAATATGGGTTTATGTTGTAGGAAAAACGGCCGCATTACAAGACTTGTGTGGCGTTCTAGCTGTTACAAATTTAAATTACCCGCCAAACTAGTGGATAAAACAGGGTGTATTACTGAATTCTTAACGGCTCTAGATTAGAATGTTATTCAACAAGTGTCTAGGGAGACCAGGATACTTTGGCTTCGAGACTTCCGCATGCGCACTGAAATGCGACATTTGAACAGTGTAATGCTTATGCGGAAGTCCTGAAGCCTATACAAAACAAAAAAAAAACATACCTAAGAAAAAGAAACCATTTGCCAAACCAGATGCTAAAGAGGTGAATAATATAGCTTTAAATCTCTTGTATCCTCCCAAACCATCTTCATCTTCTGTATAATGACTTTGTGTATTAAAAATATATATATCTAACTTTTAGAAAGTTGTATTATTTTTTACGATTTACCAAGAAAAATATCAAATCAGGTGTTAGCATTTATGTGTAAAAATTAATTTCAAATCCAAATTATTTCGCAAAACAGTAATATTATTTATAAAGATGCATCTTTATACCTAAACTTGCCAACTCCTTATGCAAATCTACCCATGGCAGTTTCTGGAAACATAAGTTCAACAAATTTGATTTATTTGTTTATTTGCAAACTAAAAATTTCTATTTTTTTTTAGATTAGGGTAAGTGATGTAATAGGTAATAGGCTAATTTGCAATTCGGCATTAATAAAGTGTGTATTTTAAATTTTTGTGCTCAAAACTACTGTCTAGGTTTTACTTATTATTCTTTTTATATTACATACATTGAAGTAGGAAATATAACTTAATAAACAATTTGGCTGTTATATGAAATAGACATAAATTTCTTTTCAAGTTAACTAATATATTGTGTATTACCGGCTACGGCTGTGTTAATATGATACTAATATAAACTAAATCACAAAACATCTGTTCAATTTCGAGCAATGTAAGAGTTACTTTCATGTTACAGCTTAACTTTTCTGGAGAATAATTTTGTACATTCAAAGCGAAACACACCCATTTTTATTATTAAAATACAAGAGAGAGTTAAACAAATAAACTACAAACTAATAAAACAACAAGTTGCAGTCAAAGATGTTTGAGGTTAGAAACAGAAGCACGTCACGGCACGAGATCACACGAGATGCTCAATTTACCGCCTTCTACTTTTTAACAGTGTGTAATGCGCATGCGGAAGTCTCGAAGCCAAAGTATCCTGGTCTCCCTAGACGCTTGTTGTTATTCATGCTTTGACTTCCTAAAAGGAGGGAAATTGCTTTTATGTATTTTATCTAGTTTATGTTGGAATACCTAAAGTGCAGTTGTTTTTGTTAGCTATTGATTATTTATGAAGCTCCCTAGACGCCCCATGATACTAGGATGATCAATAAATTAAGAAAGAAAATTTAAAAACTCGCCGTTGAAAAACTATATGAAACAAACTGTGAAAGTCGTCTAAAGTCGGTGAACACAATCAGTCGGAAATGGCTACGAATGCGTTGGATTGTAGTTAAAATGCCCTTTGAATTATGTGTGTTATAAATACATATCATTGTTTATTGCTTAGATAGATACTAGCATAAAGTACTTACCTATTTCTTATTTTTTGTTATAATACAGACCTTTCTTGATATCTTCGTAAGTATCATTCTGGCTCTTCTTAGAAGTGAGTATCAATGGATAATAAATAATTTCTTTAGTAGATAAACTTATTTTGTTGTTTTCAGTTAGATACGCATGTATATAGTTAATAGGAAATAAAACAATGAAAAGGAAATATTTAATAAAATACAAGGCATAGTTAACAAATTCATCTAAATTAAATAATAAAATACATATTAGACATATTATGTAATATTAATAAGCTAAGATAAAGGAAGTTCTTGCAGAAATTACAATAGTTTGTACTGTTTATAGCAGCTGTAACGTAAGTACCTTGCAGCTTTTGCACTTCCAACCATTGCAATGTCAAAACGATCGTCTTTTTTTAAAAATTCGCTGACCATAAATATATCTACCGCAAGTAGAATGTCAGAATTAGCTTTTACAGATATACTGCCTTAGTCGTTTTGTAAAAAAATATTAACAATAACTGCAAACATCAATCACTGCTAGCTAAACGTCAAATTTACTTTTGACATATGAGGTTATTTTCTTGTCAGCAATGTCAACTTATTCGTCTTCATCTGTTCTGCTTATAAGTTCACATCTAACTGCCGTTATGATGTCACTACCGTTTTCGCGGCACATTCAAATAGTCGAAGTTTAACAATTTTTTAAAATATCTTGCGCTAAGAATTTTTCTTCCAAATTAAATATATAACTAAATTAAGTCCTCCACTACCATATTTCACCATTTTTGAAAATTCGTCAACAACCCAATTAACCTCCCAACCCTTCGACGGAACAAGATAAAAATATAATCTAGTTCTAGATCTCGTTAAAGTACATATGTATACCAAATTTCAAGTCAATATCTCAAACGGTTCCAGAGTAAACGTGCGCACAAAAAAAGTTACAAACAGACCGACAGACAGAAAAATTTTTTTTCGCTCAAACTTAAAATCTCGATGTTTCATGACATTTTAAGCCTATTTGAACAATAAAAATTTTTAAAACTTTTTTGTCGTTACTATACTTCCACTGGATGTGGAAGTAATATGAATGAGGGCTCATTGGATTCGGAGTGACGTCTAGAAAAATGTGCAAAAGTTTCAAATCCGCACATAAACAATTACAAAAGTTATATACAAATGAAGATTGAAAAAATAACGAGTTTCGTTTTTTGCAAATAACTCGAAAACTATTAATATATTAAGAAATTTTAAAGAAGGACTCTTAAAGAACAAGAAATTCCAATAAAAAAAGTCCGATTTCCTTAACTCTATCTCTATTATTAATAATTTTAATTTAATGTTGAAAATAGAGCTCCGCGCGGCGAACACCAAGCCGTTACGATGCTCTGAAACCGGCCGTAATAAGTAAAAGTAATTTTTTATGTTGTTAAATATTAATTTAAAAATAAAAAAAAATATGGTATTATTTAGACGCTCAAAGGAACAATATATCCCGTTGGGAAAAAAAAAATTTTCACCGATTTTTCAAAAAATGAGCCTATTCTTAATACATTTTTTTTAGAGCTTGCGTTTATATTTCAAGCCGGATAATTGTTAAACAAAAGCCACTAAATTAGAGAATATTATTTAGGTATTATGCAAATCACAACTTACGCACTTTTTATTTATTATAAAAATACCTACTTTCTGTATATTGTTGCCCTAATCTGGGCACGCTAATATACTAGTCAGGTAAATACTTTAAAACACTCATTATTGGAGAATCAATCAAAACAACTACTCTTCTAGCAGAGCTGGGTAGTACTCGGATACTTCGGTATCCGGATACAGTATCCAGATACTTTTTGTGTATCCGAAGGCTGTATCTGAATCCTTTGGGAAAAATGTATCCGTTATCCGTATCCGCCAGGTAATTATCAAAGTATCCGTATCCGGATACTTTCATCTTTCCACGGATACAATTCATAATTCCCGCACTTAACGTGAGATAGTACTCTGCGGCCAAGAACGGTAAACTAGTTCTTGTATCTTGCTCTGCGGCGTTCCCCGTGTAACACAGTAGAAGAGCGAAAATGCGCTGATGGTTGATGCGAACAAAAATGAACACAATCAAGGATGAAATACGGTGGAAAACATCTGATCAAAATGTGTATCAGAGCTTGAAGATGCGTTTTTCAGATACCTTAAATCTTAGTCGAGAAGAGTCCCTAATTGCTGCAGTTCTTCTTCCGCAATTTAAGTTGCGATGTTACAATGTCATAAAGAACCCTCAGAAAACAGTTGGCGACATAAAACGTGCGGAAGAACTCACGGCGTGAAAATCATCATCAGATGGTTCAGCAGATGAAGATGACCAACAACAAGGGAAGAAGTTCGACGAGTTCTTTGATTTCCGCTTAGATACCAATGACACCATCACAGTCGGAGAGAACGCTAACGCGCAGAACGATGTTGATGTTGATGTGAACAAGAAACTCTCCATGAAGTACAACACATGCCTGTCGTCATCTGGACCAGTTGAAAGATTATTCTCCTTCGCCACGATGATAAATTCGCCCCGGCGCAACGCCTTGTCTGATGCCAATTTTGAAACTCTTGTGCTGACGAAAGCAAATTCAAATAAAAATAAATACATTTTGATATGTAGTTTCATTTTGCAATTATTATCATTTGACAAATACAGTTTTCTTGAACCAACTTTCTCTTTGAATTTCGTGAAGCAGGTTTTCAATAGAAAAAGTATCCGTATCCGTTATCCGGAAAAAGTATCCAGATACTTGTATTTAGAATACATTTTGCAACTAAAAGTATCTGTATCTTGTATCCGGTATCCAAACGCCATTGCCGGTATCTGTATCCGATATCCGGATACATTTCACCAGTATCCGAACCAGCTCTGTCTTCTAGCTAATACTGACGAAGTATTGAATTACATGATAGGATTCTTAGCATTTTAAAGAACAAAAATATATTGAAAATACTTAAATCATTTATTCAAATTTAATCATTCACACTTTTTTATTTAATATGAAATTATCTACTTTCTGTATATTGGTGTCTTAGTCGGGTCACGCTAATATACTACTTAGGAAAACACTTTAAAACACTCATCATTGGAAGACCAATCAAAACAACTACTCTTCTTGCTAATACTGACGAAGTATTGAATTACATGATAGGATTCCTGGCATTTTAAGGCAAAAAAATATATTGAAAATAGTTAAATTATTTATTGAAATTCAGTCATTCACAACAATTCTTGAACCATACATTCTATTTCAACTCTAGAAAAGTTGTACAAGTTTTTTCGAACTCGTTAGTTCTCATCAGTAGAGTATAGAAACATTCATTCATTATTTACAAGCCTATTCTTGATTTATTTTTACAATTAATTATTTTTTATTTATTTGCTAAAAAATAATTAATTGTAAAAATAAATCAAGAATAGGCTTGTAAATAATGAATGAATGTTTCTATACTCTACTGATGAGAACTAATGAGTTCGAAAAAACTTGTACAACTTTTCTAGAGTTGAAATAGAATGTATGGTTCAAGAATTGTTGTGAATGACTGAATTTCAATAAATAATTTAACTATTTTCAATATATTTTTTTGCCTTAAAATGCCAGGAATCCTATCATGTAATTCAATACTTCGTCAGTATTAGCTAGAAGAGTAGTTGTTTTGATTGGTCTTCCAATAATGAGTGTTTTAAAGTGTTTTCCTAAGTAGTATATTAGCGTGACCCGACTAAGACACCAATATACAGAAAGTAGATAATTTCATATTAAATAAAAAAGTGTGAATGATTAAATTTGAATAAATGATTTAAGTATTTTCAATATATTTTTGTTCTTTAAAATGCTAAGAATCCTATCATGTAATTCAATACTTCGTCAGTATTAGCTAGAAGAGTAGTTGTTTTGATTGATTCTCCAATAATGAGTGTTTTAAAGTATTTACCTGACTAGTATATTAGCGTGCCCAGGTTAGGGCAACAATATACAGAAAGTAGGTATTTTTATAATAAATAAAAAGTGTGTAAGTTGTGATTTGCATAATACCTAAATAATATTCTCTAATCATGATAAAAGCAAATAAATAAAAAATAATTAATTGTAAAAAGCCACTAAAATTATTTCGCTTCGTAGAGACCTTATGTCAACTATACTTTATGGGATTATGACATTGCGATGTTTTTAATTGTTATAGTCTATTAGTCATTAATTACACAGCCACACAAAAAAAAAGTTCTGTGCAGCGGACCAAATTATATGGATATGGTGTATTTTTCGACGCTGAATCCGAATCCGTGATCAAAAAAAATCTATCATGTCGGTTTTGTTTTTTAGTCAAAAACATCTCTTAAAATGGTGTAAAACAGCTGGGTCGGATACAGTTAAAATGTTTTCGAATACCGGATACGGATACATCAAATGTATTCGAATACCAAGATACGGATACTTTTTACTTTAAAAAGTATCCAAATACCTTGTATTCGAATACTTTTTTCGGATACGGATACCGGATACTTTTCTTTCGTTTGTAAAAAAAAATATTTTATGAAATTCAGTTTTTTTCAAAGCTGTCCAAGATGCAATCTGTTTCTTTTAAATAAATATATGTAATGCCTTTGGGTATTTTATTTGTTTTTTTTTTGAGCAAAACAATGTCCACCAACAACAAAAAACTAATTTTTTCCGAAATCGGTCAAGAATGTACTTTAATGTATACTTTCTCGGCGCAATTTTAGATCCTAAAATACGCCATTCTGGTATTTTAGTCCGTTGCTAAGCAACTATCAGAAAACAGTCCGGGAAAGTTATTTTTTCCCGGCCTAAGCTGGGAAAGTTACTTTTTCTGAAATCGATCGGCAATGTCTGCATTTTCGGAGCGATTTCAGATCGAAAAATGCACAATTCCAGTATTTTAGTCCGTTTCTAAGAAGCTATCAGAAACAGACCGGAAAAGATCCATTGCCAAGCAATGATCAACAAAATCGTACGGAAATGTTACTTTCCCGGCCTAGGCCGTATATTTTAGAGAGTAAATAAATACACGCAGACAAACCAATTCACATTAAAATTGTATTTATTAGTAAGCAGTTAGACTGTAATGAAGAAATGTTATGCATTAATACAAATTCTTCAAGTTATAATAATACTGATTGTGATTTCAGAAAAAATAGTATGTGTACTTCCTTAATTTATAATAATATTGATTGCGATATCAGAAAAAATAGTATGTGTACTTCGTAGTAAAAGCACATTCCCGGACTTCAATGCTTGTTGGCCTCGGCTTAAAGCCTCGGCCAAAAATTTATATCGTCGTCCGGGAATATATTGGTTTTACTACTAAATACACAATGTACTATTAAGTGCAAAAATCGTCTAGAAAAAAAATTATTCAACATTTTAACAAAAACTAAAACATATGATATAAGGAGTCATTCTTTATAGAAAGTTTTGCTTATACTGAAAAATACTTAACTACTTTAACTATAGTTGGAACGTCGATATAACGCACAAGGTGGTTAAAAAATAAGAAAACTTGAAATTTTTGCGAGAATGAAATACCAGTTGTTGAAATTGAAGCAAAAGTTTAAAATCTTATAGGAAAAATTGTTCCTAATATCGATAGAAGGTCAGACATGACATTTGATTTAAATTATCCAGTTTTTTTGGCACCAAGATTAAATTAATTTTGCAAAAGTAACTAAAGAAAGTGCATGATTTATTAATTTGTTTAATAAAATAATCACAAAACAGTCACTTTTAAGCTGTTCATGTTATCAAATAAATTAGCCACTTTGCTACTTTGGTTAACTTTGCAAAATTACTTTAATCTTAGAGATGCCAAAAAAAAATGAGATAAGCTTTCAAATTTCATATCTGAACTTCTCTCTCAACATTAGGAACAATTTTTCCTATAATATTTTCAACTTTTACTTGAAGAACTGGTACTTTACTCTTGTAACAATTTCAACTTTTCGTATTTTTTACCATTCTGTACGTTATATCGACATTCCAACCATAGCTAAGAGGACTTTTCAGAATATATGTAAACCTTTTTATAAAGAATGACTAGAAAATAATATTTAATATGTATATATTTTTTTTTGTGGTATTCGGATATTTTCAGTATCCGAATACTTTTATTGTATTCGGATACTTTTGTTGTATTCGGATACTTTTAGTATATTCGGATACTTTCGGTGTATTCGGATACTTTTATTTGTATTCGAATACTTTTATCAGTATTCGAATACTCGCCTAATGTATTCGAATAACGGATACTTTATTAATTTGTGTCGGATACGGATAACGGATACAATTTTAAGAAAGTATTCGAATACAGCTTTCGGATACAGAAAAAGTATCCGAATACTGTATTCGAATACTACCCAGCTCTGGTGTAAAATCATAGAAATTATGTAATAACTCTTAATGAAGTATGAAAAATGATAGATGTTTTGTAGTCGAGAGTAGAGAATATAAATTCGAGCCCCAGTAAGCTATTTCTATAAATTAAATCGAAATCCCTTATGGGGAGAGTGAAAACTACCGCTAAAACTCAAAACACGCAGGTGAGTGTAAATAACATGTACAAAGGCCAAATTTTTGTATCTCTTAGTGCAAAATATTTGACTGGTGCAACAACCAGCCACTACTCTCAAAGGGTAGAAACTTAATCCTACGGAGGGTTAAAACTACCCCCTTCAAAACGGGAAAAAAATTCAGGCAGGGTGAACAAATATGGAGTAAATTCATTCCAACCACCAATACATGACTAGAGACTACGCTTGAAGGGTGGTAAGAGCTACCCCTTTGCTCAAATGTTACATGTTATATTAAAATTCGGAAAGGGTTAAATACTTGTAGCCCATTGTGCCAAATATATAAATCGGGTACGACAACCACCCAATCTTTTTAATAAGGTTGAAAATCACCCCTGTTGGGGTGGGAGGTAAAAACTACCCCCACATACGGACAGAAATTGATAGACGGAAATTTAGTTAATTTAGATATATAGCTTACATAGATAGAAAAAAATGGTCACTGAAGAGATAACATCCTATATCTATGACTAAAAAATAGGAAAAGAAAACCACGGAAAAGATATTTTGAAGATAAGAGGGAAAAATCATAAGAAAATAAAGTATTTGGATTGATGGTCGAAAGTATGATATAAATAGGAAAAAGAATAGCTTTACGCAGATTAAAAGATAGATGAGTTGATAAATGTTAAGATGTTGAATAAGCAGGTATGGTATAATAAATAAAACACAACTGGTTAATACTTAATGTATCTACTACATTTTTATCTACCCTGCCTAAAACTACAAATGCCTGAATTTTTGTTCCAGGATATTAGAAATAATGAAATCCGTCCGTTTTTGGGGTAGTTTTTACCCCTCCCTCCAATAGGGGTGATTTTCAACTTTATTAAGATTGGGTGGTTATCGTACTAGATTTGTATACTTGGCACGATGAGCTACAAGTATTTGACCCTTTCCGAATTTAAAGAACATAAATGCATCATTTGAGCATAAGGGTAGCTTTTACTAAGTGTAGACTCTAGTCAAGTGTCGGTGGTTGGAACGAATTCACTCCATATTTGTTCACCCTGCTTAAAACTACAAAAGTCTCAATTTTTTTCCCGTTTTGAAACCTATGAGCGGTGGGGGTAGTTTTAACCCTCCATAGGGTTGATTCTCTACCCTTTGAGAGCAATGGCTGGTTGTCGCAATAGAGTCAAATATTTTGCACTAAGATATACAAAAATTTGGGCCTTGCACATGTTTTTCACACTCACTTGCGTCTTTTGAGTTTTAGCGGCAATTTTCACGCCCCATAAGGGCGGATTTCGGTTTAATTTAGAGAAATAGCTTAGATTACTTTGAAGGAGCGGGCGATTGGCCTTCTCCCACTGCGACCTATAAGGTCTATTGTAGTACACCTTTTTTTGTGCCTTGGGGCTCCCTATCCAAACATGGTCCTTCCTAGACTTCGAGTCTGTTGATAAGGAGCCCCAGGTACGGTTATCAGCCCCTGTCTTTCTCTCGCCGGGCCACCTCAGTGCAGTCAGGATTTTACAGCATATGGACTGAGATCTCCAACGAGAACTTGGGTCACCAATCCAAGCGCCGGACTCGACCGACGTTGCTTAACTTCGCTGATTGAGTGCCGGCGCCTAGACTGGAGGCCGTACAGATAGCTTACTGTGGCTCGAATTTATATTCTCTACTATCGACTACAAAACATCTACCATTTTTCACACTTCATTAAGAGTTATTACAATATTTCTATGATTTTACACCATTTTAAGGGATGTTTTTGACTAAAAAACAAAACTGACACGATAGATGTTTTTTGACCACGGATTCGGATTCAGCGTCGAAAAATACACCATATCCATATAATTTGGTCCTCTTCACAAAACTTTTCTTTTGTGTGGCTGTGTTATTTAACCCAACAAAAAACTAAAAAATGAAAAAGAGAGGTTGAACATTTTTTTTTTTATTGATTTTAATTATTATTACTGTTTTTATATTCAAAAATGTTATAAGATTACATAAACTTTCAATTTTTATTGTTATTTGTTTAAACAAATTTGATGAACAAATAGATAAATTACGTATTTTTGAAAAAAAAAAAAATTGCCATTTTATTTGTTATAAAATATGATTGATGAAATATTTTTAATACTTTTTTCATTATTTAAACAAATTATTAAAAAAAAAATTATTCTTAAAATTTATTATTTGCAATTCTCTACAAGGTGGAAAATAGAAAATTTTTTGTTAATAATTTGTTTGTTTATATAAATTAAATAACTTTAAACACTTCAATGTTAATTGTCGTATCTCTAATAGTTTAAAAGATATAGCTGTTTATAACTTAAGCAATAAAATGGCCGCCTTTACTTAAAATTAAAATTCTATAAAAAATATTTAAAAAATTTTTTTGACATGTTTTTTGTATGCGGTTGTTTTTGCTATTTTTCTATCCAAAAAAATATAAACACATTCGGCGATTGTTAATAATAAATTGTTTATTAAATGAACAAATAAATAGTTTATTAATAAACAAAAAAATTAACAACAAAAAAAATTATTTTTCCACCTTGTAGAGAATTGCAAATAATAAATTTTAAGAATAAAATTTTTTCTTAATAATCTGTTTAAATAATAGTTAAATAAATATTTTATAACAAATAAAATAGCAAAAAATGTTTTCAAAAATACGCAATTTGTCTATTTGTTTATAGAATTTGTTTAAACAAATAGCAATAAAAATTTAAAGTTTATGCAATCTTATAATATTTTTGAATATAAACACAGTAATAATAATAAAAATTAATAAAAATAATGTTCCAACCTCTCTTTTTCATTTTTTAGTTTTTTATTAGGTTAAATAATTAATAACTAATAGACTATAACAATTAAAAACATCGCAATGTGACAATCCTATAAAGTTTAGTTGACATAAGGTCTCCACGAAGCGAAATAATTTTAGTGGCTTTTGTTTAATAATTATCCGACTTGAAATGTAAACGCAAACTCTAAAAAATGTGTTAATTAATGTTAATTAATTTGAGTGTCATTGGCTCATTTTATCAAAAATCGGTGAAAAAAAATGTTTCCAACGAGATATTTTTCTTTCAAGTGTCTAAATAATACCATAATTTACTTAAATTTTTAAATTAATATTTAATAAAATAAAAAAATATTTTTACTTATTACGGCCAGTTTCAGAGCTTAGTGTTCACCGCGCGGAGGTTAATAATAGAGATAGAGTTTCGGGAGTCGGGACTTTTTTATCGGAAATTTCTTGCTCTTTAAGAATCGTTTTTCGAGTTATTTGCAAAAAACGAAACTCGTTGTTTTTTCAATCTTCATTTGTTTATAACTTTTGCAATTGTTTATGTGCGGATTTGGAACTTTTGCACATTTTTCTAGACGTCATTCCGAATCCAATAAGCGCTCACTCATATTTTTACAGGCTTTATCAAGAATTAACACGGCTTTGAACTTGTGAATTAGTCTATTGTAATAACTACAACAAATTAAAAGCATAAAATTCCTGCAGTCAGATAATTCGTTATTCACCTATTTTGATGCTTACTCCACTATAATAAACCACTTGTAATTAAGTATGATGTAATATATAACTTACTTTATTCCACCTTCTAATTTATCGATCATTTCCTGCAGGTTTTTTATTTCCTTATCAAACAGTTCCTCGGCATTCTCCATTCCACTCTTCACATGATCGAGAGGCATGGTCAATTCTTCAGAATGTAGCAAAGAGTTTAAATTCTGCACTTCCATAAAACGAAATACATCCATGAGTTCCTCTGTTCTAGTGAAATAAAGTTCCGGAGGTGTATCATCATTAAGTTCTTGTCGAAACTGCTCTAAAATATCTGTCAATGATATGCCTTTCTCCACAATAGACGCTCTATATCTCCCAAAAATATTTTCTTCATTATCATCGTCATCTTCCGACCTAAAAATACTGCCTTTATTGACAGCTTTGTGGGACGTTTTCCACCATAGTGGACTTACGGTGTACAAGAATTTCTGGTACGTCTTGCAGTTTCTCCACTTTTCTTCTAAATTAAACAAAGACGAACGCATAGCTCCATATTTCTTCGCTGTTGATTTATATTCCTCATACATATCTTCGCTTTTCCTTCTCGCTTCGTCTGCTTTCTGCAATTGGTTCATTGCTGTGGTGTGATCCATGTATAAGAATTGCTCGAAAGTATTTACATACGTTTCGTAATTCTCTTTTATAGAATCTATCATTTGTTGTTCTAAGAGCAAATTTTCATCTATTAACATTATATCGTCTTCTCTATAACCTGTTATGATCCTAGTCCTTAGAGATTCTCGAACTAACTGTATATAATCCCCTATTTTTATCTTGTCAGGTATCGGTCTGCCTAAAATAGTTTAAAATATATAGACAAGCCAAATTAAATAATAAAACTAATTTATTACTTTTAAATCTCCACCAAGTGTGTATGACGTTTAATAAGAGACAAAAATTTCTCATCGGTATCACTTTGAACTTAAAATACACAATATATTTCTGAAATATTTGATAAGGTCAACAGACAGATGTCATTATTATTATTTGTTATTATTATTATCATTATTATTTTTGTGGCTCCGACCCTCACAAAGGGGAGCTGGTAGTACCGGCAACCACTCCCCACACCCGTGGGGTAGGTGACTACTGGGTTCGAGAATCGTGTGCCCTGAGCAAACGTAATGAACCGATGACGGCTTTCTGCATTCTGCCGGCTAAGACCTCTGCCGAATTTCGGCATGCCGGTATGATCTTAAGTTCCAAAAGCAGTGTGTGTCTCGTTCCACCGAGGGCTCCTATAATCAGTACCACTATCTTAACAGTATGGTCTGGATACAGTCTGGGGAGTTCGAAGAGCAGATCTTGATATTTTGTCTGTTTTTCCTCCTTCAAGACAATGTTGATATTTTGTCTGTTTTTCCTCCTTCAAGACAATGTTGTTCTCCACGACAAACATTGACTTGAGTTGATGAGACCTTTCGGAATATCTAATCGGTCCAGATATTTGCTCAGTTGCTTCGTAACTACCCCGTAACCCCCGTAACTGATATCATGATATGTATTATCCGAACGTGGTTTAACTCCCACATATCTTGGATCTCTATTGCCAAGTTCTGGTATTTATCAGTCTTTTCTCTTTCTGTCTTTTTATTATTATTATTATTATTATCGTTATATTTATAGCCTGACTTAGATGTTTGATATTCCACATGTAAAAAACTTTTAAACCATGCCTACAATAAGCGAACACGTACGATAATAATTAGTGGATTATGTGAGTGAGGTTTAATGAGATTAGTTCTCCCCCCTGTTTTCGAAGATGCTGAACACCGTACCGTGGTGATGGCAGAATTTCTCGCAAACTGCCAAAAACCACCACCAAACGGGGTCAAACGCATATTACAATGGTTTGAGGGACTCCCACTTGGTGATCCCGTTTTCGAGAATGCTGAACACCGTGGTTGTGGCAGAAATTCTCGTTGGGGTGACTCACCCCCGCAAACGGCCAAAAACCAACCCCAAACGCGTCTTCATGTTTCGTGGAATCTAACTTATTGATCCCCGTTTTCGAGCATGCAAATGATGGGCAGGATCCTGGGACGCCTGTCTGACAACCGCCCACCCCCTCAACGACCAATAACCAATCTCCAAAAGGGTGAGAGAGCGATGTCATCATCCCACTGACCAAAAAGCTTTCGAGCACGAAGAGGGCCACGAGTCGAATGCTTGACACGCCCTCATCCCTCAATGGTAAAAAATACCCCATCGCATTTTCAAAATAAGTGTAACTGGACGGGTTCAAAGAAAGTAAAAAATAAATTTTAGTTAAAAAAATAAATAAATAAATTTATTGTTTTAATTTTTTTTTTGAGTCATAGTATTTTATAATGTAATATTTAGAGCAATGGCACGTAGTGGGATCATCGATTGTAGTTATGTCTGAAATTTGGTATTTGGTCTACTGAGTTGATTTCGAAACTCCTTTTCCTCTACAAAAAGTCTAGTAAATGGATCCGAGCGAAGATACGGAAAGGGGGTATAAGTCGAAAAAAAAAAATTTTGCAATTACGAACGAAACCACGGTATTATGAAAGTGCATTAACTCCACATCCCCCCACCAAAATTTCAGACGAAAACTACGGGACGTTTTTTGGCGGGAATTTTTTAAAATTTTGTAATTACGGACGAATCTTTGGGTACTTGTTCTATTCAACGTCAATAATGTCGAAAAAATAATTTCAGACGTTTTCCATGGACCGATTTTAAGATATAAGCGTTGAAAGTTGCAAAATTAAAAAAAAAATTGTTTTTCAAATGTTGGTAAAATGGGGTTGAAATTGATCAAAACGTCTGAATAGCTCATTATGAGTTCTTAAGAGGTTCAAAAATGATATATTTCGTTTTCAGACGTTTCCATTGATTTTCACCCCGTTTTTGCAACCTTTAAAGTGGTCATCAGTTTTTGACTCTATTACGTGTTTAAAAATGTTTCGAAGCTGATAAAAATGCTTTATCCATGAAAACGTCTGAAAGCAAAATATATCATTTTTGAATCCCTCAAGAACTTATAATGAGCTATTCAGACGTATTCATTAATTTAATTTTATCAACATTTGAAAAACAAATTTTTTTTCCAAATTTTGCAACTTTCAAACTTTATATCTCAAAATCGGCCCATGGAAAACGTCTGAAATTGTTTTTCCGATATTATCGACGTTGAATAGAACAAGTACCCAAAGTTTCGTCCGTAACTACAAACATTTTTTTTGAAAATTTTAAAAAATTCCCGCCAAAAAACGTCCCGTAGTTTTCGTCTGAAATTTTGGTGGGGGGATGTGGAGTTGATGTACTTTCATAATACTGCGGTTTCGTTCCTAAGTGCAAAAGAATTTTTTTGACTTTTACCCCCCCTCCGTATCTCCGCTCGGATCCATTTACTAGACTTTTCGCAAAGGAAAAAGAGTTTCTAAATCAACTCAGTAAACCAAATCCAAATTTCAGATATAACTACAATCGATGATCCCACTATGTGCCATTGCTCTACCTATAAGAAAAGCCAGCGTAACAATGTGTACAGTAATTGTTTGCATCAATAAAAAATATTTATATTATAATATATTATAATTAAATAAATCAGATGTTTCAATTATTATATAAACCTATTTTTCCCAAAAAACATGTACAAAAAATATACATTTATCTTTTTTCAGCTCCATAGTAAATAAAGATGACTACTTTGTTGACGAGATCGAGGTGACATATTAATGTTTTTTCCTGTATCCTCAAAAGGCGGGAGGGGCGGAGAATGCACTCTCACCCTTTTGGAGGGTTGTTATGGACATTTATAGGGGTGAGTCACCCTGGGGAGCAATTTCATCATCACCACGGTGTTCAGCATCCTCGAAATCGGGGGATCACCGAATAAGAATCCCTCAAACAACTATAATACGCGTTTGGCCCGTTTGGGGGTGGTTTTTGGCCGTTTGCGGGGATAGGCACCTCAACAAGAAAATCTATCACCACCACGGTACGGTGTTCAGCATCCTCGAAAAGGGGCATCACCAAGTAAGAGTCCCTCAAACAATTATAATATACGTTTAACCTCGTTTGGGGAGGGTTTTTGGCTGTTTGCGGAGGTGGGTCACCCCAACGAGAAATTCTGTCACGGTGTTTAGCATCCTCGAAAACGGGGGGTCATCAAGTAAGAGTCCCTTAAACAATTATAATACGCGTTTGACCCCGTTTGGAATGGTTTTTGGCCGTTTGCGGGAGTGGGTCACGAGAAATTCTGCCACCCACGGTGTTCAGCATCCTCGAAAACGGGGGGGGGGGGGGAGAACTAACCTCATTAAATCAGACAATAGCCGGGTTCTCGTCCGACTCACACAATACACTAAATAGCCAGCTCATAGCCGCGAAGGCAACGTACAGTGGGCAAATAATACTAGTCGGAGGTCAAAATTCTGAAACTCTCCATACCTTCTTGAAATATTTAGAGACTACTGGGAAAAATCTTGGAGAAATTTAATTTGTACTCGGGGGTGAGATATAAGGGTTGAAAAAAAAACAATGTAGAAAAATTTCGAAATTTATAATATAAACTAAATAGATTTCGAAAACTTTGGTAAAAATAGTGGAAAAATTTAATCTGTACTCGGGGGTGAGATATAAGGGCTGAAAAAAAACAATGTGGAAAAATTTCGAAACTTATAACATGAACTAAATAGAACCCTTTGGAAAAAACAGTGAAAAAATTTAATCTGTACTCGGGGGTGAGATGTAGAGATACAGCTGTATGTTGTCCCGTAGTCCTAAGTTTCATTTTCGTTGCATGCTTAAGTTCGGGTGTTGTTACTTTTTTCAACATTTCTGCCGTCTTTCGTCGTTTAGTTCTCCACTACTTGATTCATAGTCTTTCGCTGGACGGCCTACTCCGGATGATGATGGTATTGGTACTTCTGGAATGGCAGCTGAAGTTTCCACTGGAACTGGTGCCAGTAGCGTGGGCATGATGAAAATAATTACAATTCAGCAACGATGAGTATTTATTCAAGAACTTAGTTTTACTTCTACCGCTGTTAGTCCATCTGCGACTAATTTCATTGCACAACAGATAAAGCTTTTCCTCTGCATAATTTTCATCTCCAACAACACGACAAACTTGGATGTAAACGTATTTGAACTTATCACCAGCAACCCCAGTTGTGTCATTTCAAAAATCAAAAATTTTCTGCCGATTTAATTTTATTTCCTCCATAATTAATGAAGTCACTAAGGTTTCCTGTAACGAAATACAAGATTATGCAAATTATTTCGTTTATTATTATTATTATCATTATTATTATACGCGGAGCAGCATTGATGCTAACACGGTTTGACCCGGTAAATATAACTAAATTGGTATTTTTCTTATTATTATGGTTTTACTCTTCAAAAGTGAATATTTAAAGGCTCTGATATTACATAATATATTATATATTTACTAAAAAATACTGTAAAAAAATTAAAATATATTAGTAATCGTGCAAAGATGTTTCAATTGTTAAATCGCTGGGCGAGCGAGTTTATCGCACCTGGCGATCCATGCAACTGCATGAATAAATTGCAATTTTATATAGAGGCGCAAGTAGGAGCAGCTTACCTTTATGCAGGCAGATAGTAGACACTTCAAATAACGTCACTGCGAAAAATCACGACACCCTGACGAACATGGAATTTTATAAGTCTACACAAAGTGGAACTTTGTCTATAACACTTATCTTTTTACACTATTATAAACAATGTTCTTAAACTAAATAATTTCAAATTCAACAGCCTATGTAGTATTCCTCACTATATACATGTGTCTTATATAGAAAACAATATTCTACATTATTTTTTTTCACCCCTTATATCTCACCCCCCGAGTACAGATTAAATTTTTCCAAGATTTTTCCCAGTAGTCTCTAGATATTCCAAGTAGGTATTGAGAGTTTCAGAATTTTGACCTCCGACTTGTATTTTTTGCACACTGTGCAACCTGTGCTGTCAGCATTGCAGTCAATCGTTGTGAAATGCTCTTTTGCAATAGGCATGTTCACAAAATTTTAATTCTAATTTAAAATGATAGATTTATACTAATGTAACAATAAAATAATATATGTTTTTATTTTGCCACTTATTCGTAACAGAAATGACCCCAATGCAACGAGGCTAAGAAACGTTCCCAGGCAGAGGCTAGAGGAATCTGACGTCACTTACTTATAGGCACGGCGGCCTGTGTGTGTAATGTGAGCCCGTTGTTTTTTATTGAAAGACTAATATAATATTGTTGATCAGCGTGTTTTAGAACCCCTATATCCAAATTTTGAAGACATTTTGATTTATGATTTTCGAATTACGGCCTCCTAAAATTATATTTTTCAAATATTAAATAATTAATAACTTTTAAGCGAATTGTTTTTCGAAAAAAAGTCATTCTTTATTTTCTTTTTAAATTCACTTTTTCTACAACATGGCGTTATCCATACTTTCAAATTTCATAAGCTAAGAATTTTCATGGAAAAATTGTCAACATTTTGAACCAACGACCCTGTAAACTATACGAGCATTAAGGATTGCCGAATTTGAAAGCATGGACGACAGTGGGTGATAGAAAAAGCGATTTTAAACAGAAAAAGAGGAATGACTTTTTTTCGAAAAGAAATTCGTTTCCAAGTTATAAATTGTTTGATATTATTTTTGGTAATTTTTCAACGAAAATTCTTAGTTTATGAAAATTTGAAAGTACAGATGACGCTAGTTATATGACGTCACTTACCTTATTGACGTCATATAACTAGCCTCTGCCTGGGAACGTTTCTTAGCCTCGCTGCATTTGGATGATTTCTATTACGAATAATTGACAAAATTAAAATATATTAGTCGGGGAGCCCTCCCTAGCTGTACGTGCACCCCCCCGCCCGATCCTTGGGGACAATGTTTTTCATAAAGACTGAAGCCTAAGGAACAATTTAAGACATATTCTAAAAAAAAAAAAACTGGCTGTACTTTCAAAATGGCGGCCATATATTAAAAAAAACTGTTGCCAATGTTGTTTTTGTCATTTAACACAAAAACTAAAGAAGATGGACAAAAACTTTCTTCACAAAACACAACGTGCATAAAATTTTCTACAATTTTGTACCTATACAATATTTTGATAGGAGTTACCATTTTCCAGATAAATGAGTCCAAAATTAAGAAAACATGGAAATTCGTATATCGGTAAATCACTTAGAGGAAATAACTGTGACAATTATTGTAAGGCGTATAATATAACTTTATATTATTAACATAAAAATTAAATAAAATAAACTGAAAAAAATTAATAATAATAATAATAATATAATTTGCAGACATTTATCTCGAAAACGGTAACAGTGGTATCTGGAAAACGGTAACTCCTATCCAAATATTGTATAGGAACAAAATTGTAGAAAATTTTATGCACTTTGTTTTTTGTACAGAAAGTTTTTCTCCATCTTTTTTAGTTTTTGTGTTAAATGACCAAGAACAATATTTGCATTTTTTTTTAACGGACGCCATTTTGAAAGTACAGCCAGCTTTTTTTTTTTTTAGGACATGTCTTAAATTGTTTCTTAGGCTTTAATCTTTATGAAAACCATTGTCCCCAAGGATCGGTGGGGTGCTCGAACAGTTAGGGTGGGCTTCCGTAGTGTTACGTTTTGTATTGAATTTTATATTTTATTTTAAGAGATTAATCATTTATCTGGAAAATGGTAACTCCAATGCAAATATTGTATAGGAACAAAATTGTAGAAAATTTTATGTACTTTATTTTTTGTAGAGAAAGTTTTTCTCCATCTTTTTTAGTTTTTGTGTTAAAAGACAAAAACCATATCTGCAAATTTTGTATGTATGGTTTTAACTAATATTAATGAATATTATTTTTTTTTTGTGAACATCCCTATTGATTGTTAATAAAAGCGGTAATAAATAGAAAATGTATAAGATTAATTTAAATTATATGAACGACCTTCTCATGAGTACATAAACAAATGTAGTCTCCGTCTTTTGAGTAATAGGCAACTTGTACATCTTTTCGAATTTCGTTACAGTGTTTATCTATATGGCAAAATAGGCAATGCCAAATAATAGCCCTTAAATAATGAAATCTGTCTGAAATTGTCAAAAAACGTATTTTGACGATAAAAACCGGGATTTACTCGAAATCTACGCGGTAGAAAATTTTTTAAATTGAAAATTCGGATTCAGCACACAAAAATACTTAAGGCATGATAGGTTTAGTCCTTGGAGCAGAAATTTTTATTTTTTTGTAGACCTGTGTAATGGAACATTTTTAGAAAAATGCATATTACAAATACTGTATAGTACCAATGTGGCCCTGTCAATGAACGTTCAAGAAGGAGGTCTAGAGGGAAAAGCCGAATTAGGACTAGTTAGGAGGTAAATATACCAAAAGTCTCCGAACATAGGCGCGAGGTGCAGGGGCATAAAGAAGTTCCCGGTTTTTGGTTTTTCGCTCATAACTTGAAAACTCATATCTCGAAAACTAGACAAAATTAGTAAAAATCTGAATTTTTGCACAGACATTCTTTGAGGTATCCCAAACTCAAATCCACAAAAATCACAACATGGCTACCCAAGATATTGAAGGTCAAAGTCTTTTGCAAATACCTATGCATCGGATGCACATGAGGTCACGTGAAAGTTGTAGAGAATTAAATTATCTACAAGTCGTCTTTTTATTTGTTCCCAACTTTCCCGCTTTTTTCGAGATATTCAAGGTCAAAGTTTCAAAAACGTGGTTTTTCGCGAATATGTCGCGTCAAAAAAAATCAGACAGCAATAAAGTTAATATGAAAGTTGTAGAGATTGGTTATTTTGCATTTTCCCCAAAACCTCGCCATTTTCGAGATATTCAAGGACGAAATGTAAAAAACTGTCTACATACAAAAAACCATTTTTTTAAACTTCGACCTTGAATATCTCGAAAAGGGCGAGGTTTTGGGAAAAAATGCAAAATACCAATCTTGTAGATAATTGAATTCTCTACAACTTTCATGTTAACTTTATTGCTGTCCGATTTTTTTGATGCGAAATATTCGCGAAAAACCACGTTTTTGAAACTTTAACGTTGAATACCTCGAAAAGGGAGGGGGGGGGGGAGGTGAGAAAAAATAAAAAAACGACTTGTAGATAATTTAATTTTCTACAACTTTCACGTTGACCTCATGAGCATCTGATGAGCGAGATACTTGCAAAAAACTTTCAACTTCAATATCTTGGGTAGCCATGTTGGGATTTCTGTGATTTTTATGGATTTGGGTTTGAGACACCTCAAAGAACGTCTGTGCAAAAATTCAGGGTTTTACTAATTTTGTCTAGGTGAAATGCTAATTTCTGTGAGCTATTTATAGCCCTAACCAAAAGGTGGTTGTATATAAAATTGAAGCTGACAAAATTTCCCAGAATAATAACTTTGTTTTGTATCTGTTATAATAATGGCTTTTAATTTTTCTCTTTATTCTGACTTTATTAAAACTGAAAAATAAAATTATAATAATCATCGTAGAAAAACATTTTTTGTACAGAAATCCCTTTCATAACAGAATGAACTCAAATATCGAATAAAGAATGTCTGTGTGTCTGTATGTGTATGTGTGTGTATACTGTTTCTTGAAAGTACGATAACTTCTGTTAGACTTAAAATATATAATTACAAAACAGCATAGTAGAATAATTCCTATTGAAATTTGGCAGTGCGACTGACGACTGCGAATATCTATTAAATACTGTTACGATCGATTTTCACATTTAATAATGGCCAGAAATTTATGTACTAATTTTCGTTATTTTCCCAAATTTTATTGTGCATTTGAGCCTATTGATACCGTCTCTCGCCAATAGATATTAATAGAGTATAACTGGTTGCATAATAGCACTACCTGGTTCATGTTGGCCATTGAAAGCGTTTTGTTACAGGAAGTACGGGTGAGTGCGTTCAGATATTCATTAAGAGAGTGCATTGCAAAAACGCCCTTTTAAAGCTTCTACAATGGCTTGATTAAACCTTCTTTCGGTGGGTAGATTTATGAGGGGACGGCTTTCAGAGTATATTATGATAATATTTGTGGATATAAGCGAAGTTAGGAAAATCTATTCTAGTTGTGGGGTACGCCGTGGAGTGGAAATTCTGAACGTACCAAGACGGAAGACAAGAACTTGACATTTTGATAGAGGACATTTTCTTGGTTATTTTTCCTTTTGCTGCTAGAAGATTGAGTCGTCTGAATGCGAGTTTTATCAATATTGTAAGTTTTGCTCCATTTATGGGATTTAGTATTCATCACGACAAGATTAGTTGTATTTTCATTTAGTTTTGAGTATCCTTTTGGGGAAATGCAGCTACGGATTTCCGGATAAAGTCAATTTTCAAAGCACGTGGCGTCGTCTGAATGCAAGATTTTGAGAGTGCCATTTTGACGGCAAAGGACCTCTTTCAGCCCACATCACATCTCAGGTACGTCTCCGAAAACCCACTTAAAGTTGAAATAGATTTGTAATTTAGGTTATCTTATTGCAGGGCTGTTTGTTTGTTTGTTTGTTTGTTTGTTCCTTAGTTGTTTCCTTTTTGAGTATGTTACAAGTATTGGGATCTATTTGTTAGTTTATGGCTATTTGAATTGATACCTTATGATTTTACTTGGATCTGTTACTCGTATTCTACTTGAGCTTTTATGTCACATTCTACACTTTACGAGGGACTTCCAGCCTGACTCTGGTTTAAGCTTCTAGTCCAGATTTTGGTGTCTAGATGGTGGATTATTGACTGACATCTTGTGTATGTATGGTACTGGGGATCTCGGCACGTTACCTTAGACTCCACGTAGACGGTCTACCACCTGCGGCTGTTATCACCTGAATTACGCTACCCTGGTAGGACGGGTAGGACTACCAAAGGTAAGCGGAATCATATTCTCTTAACGAGGGATCCGGTACATCAACTCAACGTCCACGGGATAGTAAAATAAATTTTCAAGGAATATTGGTAATATTTTGCTCGTAACGCAAATCTCAGTAACATTTTAGAACTGAATAATTTTGCCTTATTTTACAAATAGATGTCAATAATTTTAAGTAATTTTATGTTTTACCGTACCTTGGGTCACTTGTAGTTTTTTTGTCACGCTTCTGGCATATGACCTTTTGTACATTTATCAAAGATTTATTATTTTGTAAGATCTTTTGTGTATATTAGGTTAAGCGTGTGGGCCCCACTTACTAGTGCACTTTTTAGGGTATATTGAGATATATTGTACTGCGTACCGAGTTGTCGGTGACAATTGTAAAATATTTTGTACTACATACCCTGATATTTTATTAAATGCTTAATTAGAACGACGTTGTCTTTTACATCTGACCACCTACACCACCCCAATTATCGAAGCCACCCCCAAGGACCTGACTAGTCGGTCGTGTGAGACTCCCTCCTCAGGTACTGCACGTAAAATATAAAATTTTGCTCAGGGCACAGGGTGACTACCCTACCCTGCGTTCGAGGTTTAGCAGCCTTTGGGGCCCCCTTTAATAAGTGGGCCTAGGCCCAGTAACAATACGATATACTTTGTTTGACTAAATATTTGTATTTAGAATTTGGAATGAATATAATACAGCCTATTAGTATACTTCCTATTGAAGCTGAATCATATCAGTCATTCAGAGCGGTCGTTAGAGGCGTGTAAACTCTCATCTTTAATATAAATCATGTTTTATGACAATTTTAGAGTAAGATGTTACTGATATTTTTTAAAGCACACAAAAATATGAAGACGCATAAGATATCTAAAGCGCAATATACAGGATGTCTCTCAAGTTCGAGCCAACTTTATGTAGGTTGATACAGTGCGTGTAATTGCCGATTAGGCATGTACATTCACGTAGCGCGAGAAATATGACAACACAGCAAAGCAAACTCCGTCGGCGAAGCATCCCTGCTCTCAGTTATTTCATTTCAGCCAGCTGGCACACGCGATGTTGTAATTCTTACTCCCTATGCCTAGCCCGCCACTACACACACTATATAATAATAACTTTCAGTACAATTTTACCTTAAAATAACATTGAGGTATTTTTAATAAGACTATTACCAATACAACTATAATGAACTATGACTTCTGGCATAAAAATTTGATATGCAGAATAGGATGGGAGACTATTACTAAACGAATAAAAGTTGCACTCAAGCGAGACCAATTTCGAATATCTATTTATCTATTTTATCTATTTTTATTTAGTGGCACCCTTTAAAGGTGAATCGTGCCATGTAGCAGAGCAGGAATTATGGAAAATTCATAAGAATCGTGCACTTTGTGCCATGTCTTTGAATTTTGGTATAGTCTTAAGTATGGTCTTCAGGTTTTAGGAAACCATCGCAAGCAACTTGTGCGCGACCTCTGGTGGCCTGTTTGCTATAAATCCAATATGGCCGCCATCTGTATTGGTATTTTTAATAGATGGGCTTCTATTAAATACAAAATCTTGAGTAATACCACTTTTTATAGGTTCTAGGATGCGAAGAATCCATTTATCAGGTCTAATTTGTGTTTCAAAATAAAGGAGGGTATCGATAAGCTAAGAAAATTGACCCCAGTATATGACAAAAAATTTAACTATATTTTTTTTATATTTCTCATTATTTTAGCAAAATACAGGGCACTAACTTAACCCTACAATAAATTAAAAGTAAAAATGACTACGTTTTTTTCACGAGAAAAATCGACAAACCGAGGTCAAAATGGCTTTTTTTGGAAAATTGTACCCTTTTTTTACTATATCGAGTTTTTTTAGACATGAGCGCATTTTTTTAGCATGGTGATTTTTTTACATGTTGTTCTTTAGACGTCAACAAATATAAAAATACAAAAATTAAACTGCTAAAAAAATGCGCTCATATCTAAAAAAAACTCGATATAGTAAAAAAAGGGTACAATTTTCCAAAAGAAGTCATTTTGACCTCAGTTTGTCCATTTTTCTCGTGAAGAAAATGTAGCCATTTTTACTTTTAATTTATTGTAGCGTTAAGTTAATGTCCTGTATTTTACTAAAATAATGAGAAATATAAAAAAATATATAGTTAAATTTTTTGTCATATTGGGGTGAATTATCTTAGCATTTTCAAGGTCATTAAGTATTTTGGTATGATAGATTAGACAATATAACGCAAGGTAAAGAAATATTTTTTTTATTAATTCAATGTAATTTATTAATTACAAATTATAAAGAAACATGAATGGTTGACACAAATACTATAGAATGTGATGTAAATTACAGCTTTGCAACATGATATGGTACTTGTTACTTCATGTAATATGTGAGTTGTTTGTGCAATTTTCTTGACACTTGCATAATGGGTTGCAGCGAATCCCGGCTCCATAACATTTACATCTGCATGTGCATGAGACCAAACAACCACAATTAAGTAGCAATGAACATCGATGGCTTGCATCTGGAAGATCAGTCCAGTAGGGTACCCATTCTTTGGTTCTGTTATTCCATTCCCAACCCCATTTACTGTAATCAGGAATATCAGGCGATTTGGACTGCGACATCTTCCAAATGAATGCGTTAGTGAGCAGCGCTCGCTTTGTATGCTGAAATAAAGCATGTTGTGATGATGGTATAGATTCAAGAGACTTCAGGTCTTGGGTAAACATCAACTTCCTTGCATCATTGATTGAATCTGCACCACAGTTTTTGCTGTACATCAGAACTGTAAAGCGTTCAAGATGAGACATGTGCTGTGATTCCAACGTGAAACTATTTGGTGCATTTGTGATGTCAACGAACGTGTCAGTGACCTCATGATAAGCAGCCCATGCATTCCATGCCATCTTTTTACCTATTCCAAACATCGATGATATTACATCACACCCCGTAAATGCATGAAAGAAGGGAAAGGAGCGTTCAGGTCCAAGCTGTTGACAGATGCGATGGATTGGAATCTCTTTAAAGGTCTTTCCCGATCCAAAACCTATCCATTTCTGACATATTCAACCGTTTGAAGTGATAAATGGCCAGAACAACCACGTATATGTCCACTGTGATGAGGTACGCTTTGTCATATTCTTGCTCAGCTACGTATTGCAAGTGCAACATCATTCTGGTGTCTGCCTCTTCTTGCTGGCTTGGAGACATGGTTGATATGTCACTCGTTCTGTTGCTTAGCACCTGATTATCCTTTGTGGTGAACAGTTGATACGAGGCACCAGTGGTAAGTTCAGCCAATTTCTAATAGAAGCCCATCTATTAAAAATACCAATACATTTGGCGGCCATATTCGATTTATAGCAAACAGGCCACCAGAGGTCGCACACAAGTTGCTTGCGATGGTTTCCTAAAACCTTAAGACTTATGAATTCCCCCTGAGCTAGTGTCAATGTAAAATATGAAGTCCAACGAATTTCGTTACACCATAGAGAATAGGGCCAGAACTTTCCTAATCTGCCCCCTTGTAGCGTAACAATAAGATAACTGGAAGTCTGGCAACTGTCCGGGGGTGGCTTTTGCGCCCCTAGATTTTTAAAGAGTGAATCGAAATTAATAAAATTACATTATTATAATCAGGCTGGCACTTTGGGATATCAAAGTTGAAACTATTTCAAGTGAATAAAAAAACCGGCGCACAGTGGGAAAAATATGCCCTTTTTGGAGATTTCAATCAAATTAAATTAAACTAAACACTTTTATTTTGCATATTTCGAGGACCTCGGTCTCCGGCTATGGGGAGGTTAAAAAGTTTACCTTCTTATCCACTCTAACTGTGGACATACTGTATACGATTCATATAGTTTCTTAGTTAAAATTGCTCCTTTCAATTGTTTGTAGGTATAAGTTTATCCACTTTGGATGTCAAAAAATAATTTTTTACTAATAATTTGAATACTCATTGTAAATAGAATTGTTAGAATAACGGAATTATATTCAGCCTGGACACAAATTGATCAATGAAATATCAAAGGTGGTGCGGAGAGTGTCGCTTCTAATAGTTCCCCCTTGCCTATGAAACACTTGTTAATAGAATTACTACATTTAAATTCGGGGAACGAAAGTGACTTTTTTTTAATATCCTTTACAGCATAGTTATTAAATATTCCATAAAATATAAATTACTACCATTTACCTTCGATAATGGAAAAATAGTGGGGATCGACATCAAGAACAGATTTTATAGAATCTGTAACGGGCTCCTTCACATACAATCTATTTAGCAAGTCTCTCTTCTGCCTATCCTTGTAGCTGGGCTTTTGAAAGCATTTTAATTTCAGTTCGTTAACTCGAACGTCATCTCGCCACGCTTTATTCATAACTTTCTGCGCAAACTCTTCCATGTCGCTTGGATATGAGAAAGGCGATGGCTCCGTTTTCAAGTCCCGTTTATTTCCATCGTTTATTCTCTTTCCTGCAGTAAAGTATGGTTTTGATAATGGTATATTGGGCTTCAGAATTCTTTTCAGCAGCTTAGATCTCCTTTCTTCCACTACTACACGTGGTCTCTCTAACTTCACTGAGTCTCTTGCTGATAGCTCTGAACCGGTCTCTGAAACCTGTATTACAGGCAACTGGTCAGATCCTTGGGATCCCATATTTATTTTGGGTGTTGACATCGGTAACTGACAGAATAAAAGTAACAAACAACAAAATAATGAGTGAAATATTACAAAGTTTTGTCAATGTTGCCATAGAAATATGTAGCTAGATTTATTTACTAGCCCAGGCATATTATAGCCAGGGAGACAGCGACAGAAATTTTTGTCTGATTTTATTAACTTTCCTTTCAACATTATTCTACTATTTCTATGCCATAAATAGTGAAAATGGTTGCCTGCCAGGGTATGCGTGGGGCAAAGCTCGTTAGGAGTATTTCAACTATGTAAAAAAAAATAGTGTCGTTGACTGAAACCATTAATGATCAAATCTTTATAAATTATGGAGATCATAAAATGCTTGAAAAAATCCTGCCCGCCCCCGTATTTGTGGGACAAAATGCGTCTGTCAGTTGAACAAGTATATCAAAGATACGAGGTAGCTAGACTTAAATCATTAATGTTGAAACTTCTTGTAGTAATAATTTATGGTATAGAACGCAAGAAAAACGCAATCTGCCAGTTTTCCAGTGACACTATTTTTTTTTTACATAGTTAGGACGCGTCGAGCATTGTCCCGCTTGTCGCATGGCAGACTCGCCACTCATAAAATGAGTCAACCAAAACTGTGACTAGCTCCTGGGCCATTAGTATAGTCAACGCATATAGTGGTGACAAAATAAATTTGGGATGGAATTGGGTTGTTAACGAATCTTCAAAAATGATGAAATATGATAGTAGAGGCGTTAATTCAGTTACGTATTTAATTTGGAAGAAAAATTCTAAGCGCAACATATTTAGGTGGTGGTGAGGGGAGGGGGTTGGCATTGGACATAGTCCTTTAGCCACAGAATTTGTATGTAATTTAAGTTTATATTTTTAAGTTTGTTGCTCTGATAAACAACTAGGATATCGAAAATATCTTTACACCTCAGGCTTAATAAATGGGTAGTGTTTGCCGGTAATTGAACATTGTTAAGTATCAATTTTTTTAAAAGGATTGTTCTAGGCTGTCTGAAATATTCGCAATAAAAAAAGATGTGATTTAGGTCTCCAATAGAAACGCCATCACAAGTGCAAAGGGGAGAATTTTCTACACCAATTTTGTGTAAGTGAGAGGGAAAACAGCCATGGTTTAGCTTTAATCTAGTAATCGTGGATGAATAGAACTTTGAGACTGAGTAGTTGAATATGTGAGGGATTGTCTTTGGTAGTTTCGTGTGAATTAGCGTATAGTGATTATGAGACGTTTTTGTAAAATCGGACCAGTATATTTCCCACTTTGCGCGAATATCATGCTTGTATATGTTGATTAAATCCTCATTAGTAACTACGTTATTGATTTCCCGAAGAGATGTAGCTTCTTGCGAGTTTGTCCGCAATTTCGTTTCCTGCAATCCCGGAATGTCCCTTCGTCCATATGAAAAGTACACTGGTACCTCTTTTTTGGAGGTCCACTACCTTCTTTTTAATATCAAAGATTACATGATTGTTGCATGACTTATAACAGGTATTACTAATCGCTTGTAGAACAGATTGTGAGTCCGATAAAATTACATAATTACATTTACTTAAATTATTTTCTGTTATCCAACTCAAACTACGCAGTATTGCGTAAGCTTCGGCTGTATAAATGGAGCTTATATCCGGCAGTGCAAACTTAAAAGATTGTTTGTTATTAGATACAAAGAAAGCACACCCTGTACCCTCCCTGCATTTGGAACCGTCGGTATAAATGATTATGTCTTTATTGTGGCTGCTCAATAAGGACCTCAGAAGGTTATTATTGACTCTGGGAATAGTTGTGAAGCTAGGAAATATGACTGTTGGCTTGAATAATAAAACATCATACTCCAACATGAAAATCGGATGTTTATCGCTACATGTTATAAACTTTTCATGTTTGCTTGTGTTTGTAAATGCATCTGCTAGTGGAGGGCTATTTTTTATGTTCCAAAATTTGTTAGTAAAATTTTCTATTGAAAGACTGTATATAGTGTTGAGAATTATATTATTATTATACGATCTTAATTTAATAATAAATTTACAGGCTAAGAATTGTCGTCTTAGGTTCAAGGGAGCTTCTTGGGCCTCAGCCAGAATAGCAGGGCATGGAGAGCTCTTCATAGCACCAATGCATATGCGGATGGCTTTATACTGAATACGATCTAATATTTCTAAATTTGTATTAGATGACGACCCATATAGCACACAACCATAATCTAAAATGGATCGAATGTAAGACCTGTAGAAGGTTAGACTAATTTTCGGATCTGCACCATGTTTGCTTTTAGAGACACACTTTAGCATATTTATGCCTTTTTCACACTTATTCTTGATATGTTCGATGTGTTTAGACCATCTCAGTTTATTGTCCAATACTATACCTAAGTATTTATAATGGTCTACTATTGGAATATCAAGATTGCAGAGTGTAATAATATTTGGTGTCCTGAGTCTATGCCTGGTAAAAATCATAACCGCCGACTTTTCCGGGGCTATGGTAAATCCTGTTTTAGGCAGTACATTATGTACTTTAGGTCTTTTATACATTCGTTATATGTTTTTTGGTCGGTGTATATACATATGTCATCTGCATACTGAATTGTTTTTATTGGGGGGCTAAACATGCAACATATTTAAAAAAATTATTAAACTTCGACTATTTGAATGTACTGTTGTGAACAAAAAAAAATAGGACAACTATTTTTTTTCTAATGTAAATCTCTCTCTATTTGAATATGTAATGAGTAGCCGAAATAAAACAGTTAGAACTTTTATTTTATTATTTATTGTAATGCTGTATAGGCGTGCAGATCACCCCCGTTTTAACCAAGTAACCGGTTAGGTTGAGGTAACCACTTCTAACCTGGTTTTTCTTCAAGTTGACATCGAAGAGTACTTACAGTAAAAAATTAGCCAAAGTTAGTTGATCGGAACATATAAATAATTGCATAAAACTATAATTTTTTTTTATATCACGAATTTTGTCGAATTTCATCTTCAACTCGCGATATCTCGCCAAATAATGAATATTTTTAGATTAAATTTCAGCACGACATTGTTCAAGTTATTCTTTAAGATATTGAATTGGTCCGAACCCTTGTTTATTTCACAGATAAAAATAGTGATTTTTCAAAAAATTTCTTTTGTCAAGCCTAATTTTTTTTTTCAAACACAAAAGTTGTGTGACGAACTTTTAATACGATAATTTTTGACAAACTGATATTAAAGTACAATATTTAAAGAAGTTTTCTGTAAAGTTTCACATATTCATATTGTATATATAAAAAGTTATCGCACTTTGAAGTAGCGTCTCCGCGCGCAGCAGACATGTTGTTTACGCGCGGCATGTTTCATTGTGGTGGTTGCCGTAATGATGTAATTTTAATGTTAAATTACATAACTAAAAATATGACTGACCCTTTTCAATTATCGAGCGCTAATTTGTCTTTAATAAATATTTCAAGTGGTATGATGGCAGAAAAAAGTATTGAAGAGTCATTGTTACAATCCGTTACGATAGGCGAAACCATGTTGCAAGATTTTATTTGCAAACGATTAGAAAAACTAATAAACCCGCAAGTTCTTATGATACATTAAAACGCTCTAAATTGAAAACTTTTACAGATATGATAAAAAAAGTACTGTAAAAAGAGCAGAAAATAGCACAAGTAAAGAATACGTTTCTCCAGAAAAAGTGTACCAAAGAGCTCTGATTCTATATAAGCAAAGAGCTGATGTAAACCATGAAAAAGTTCTTACTGTCCCACGGAACGAAATACTTTCTGCTCTATTTAAGGAGGATGGTAATAGGCGAACATCGTCAAAATCTGATTTGTTACATGAGATCGAAAAAAATATTGTAACATCTGTAATTACAGAACCTTGCTGGACAGAACCACGTGCGATAATAATAGATATGATGGCAGATTTGCAGTGGCTAAATACGAAATATATGAAATGTTTCGAAGATGTTGGACAATATTTTTTGAGTATTTTCGGAAACTACTTGAAACTTTTTCTGAGATTCACGTTATTTTCGATCGCTATGACGTTAGTATGAATCCTAAATCGCAAGAGAGGTCAAAAAGGTATAAACTAAATTCTAATACTTACGGTATTAATGCTAGTCGACCTATACCAGATTGGGATAAAGTTATGTCTACAGATGCAAATAAAAATGCTTTGAACCTATTTTTATGCGACTACATCTAAAAAATATTGAAATCCCTCAGATTTCTGATAAAATTATTAATAAAAAATTATATTTGGCTGGTGGATACAGAAATCATCTTGTAACTAAAGAAATCACTAATTCACTTAAACGTGTGGTTACAGATTTATTTTCGAATCTTGCTGAAGCTGACTCGCGAATAATTTGTCATCTGGTCTACATCTCTAAACAATACTTAGACACTCAGGACATGATAGTGATCGTTAAGTCCCCAGATACACATGTCTATTCTTTTAATCGCACATTATTTTCAAATAAATACAAAGATTCAAGTATGGTTTCAAACTGGAAAAAATAGCATCAAAACGGATTTGCGAAGCTTTATATCAATACACATTATATGCCAAGAACTAGGAGCACAGAACATTTAGTCCAGATGTCTCAAATTGTTAATGTTTGGACATTTGTGATTGGAATTTATGACTTCAAAAGTGAACAAGACAATATTAATGACGTGAGAGTAATCTTAGCTTGAAAAAAAAAACTCCTCCGTTGAAAAATTACCTCCATTGTACCCAGCTCTTCTTCAAAACATGAAACGCATTTTTGAAGCACTCAATCCGACTGATTTTGGCTGGAAATTTGAAAATGACGAACTTTTTGCCAATAATGAATTTTGTTCGTACTACGCTGCTGGTATAAAATGCTGTCTCATTTGTAGTTGTACATTAAATTGCTCGTTGCCATAGATGTTAATTCAGATTGAAAATATTAAAAGCAACCACAATGTATTATGTATTTTTTAATTCATCAACAATTAATTTAGTACTACTTATTTCCACTTTACAGTAACCTGTAACAAGGGAATATGTAACAAAACATTGCATTGATATGGTAGTAAACGCCTGAACTACGGCAACCACCACAATAAAACATGCCGTGAGTAAACAACATGTCTACTGCGCGCGGAGACGCTACTTCAAAGTGCGATAACTTTTTATATATATAATATGAATACGTGAAACTTTACAGAAAACTTCTTTAAATATTGTACTTTAATATAAGTTTATCAAAAATTATCGTATTAATAGTTCGTCACACAACTTTTGTGCTTGAAAAAAAAAATTAGGCTTGACAAAAGAAATTTTTTGAAAAATCACTATTTTCATCTGTGAAATAAATAAGGGTTCGGACCAATTCAGTATTTTAAAGAATAACTTGAACAATGTCGTGCTGAAATTTCATCTAAAAATATTCATTATTTGCCGAGATATCGCGAGTTGAAGATGAAATTCGACAAAATTCGTGATATAAAAAAATTATGTTTTTGGCAATTATTTATATGTTCTGATCAACTAACTTTGGCTAATTTTTTACTGTAAGTACTCTTCGATGTTAACTTTAAGAAAAACCAAGTTAGAAGTGGTTACCTCGATCAAATCGGTTACTCAGTTTCTAGAGCACTTATTGGGGGTGATCTGCACGCCTAGTAGTTATTGCTATAGCAAATGATTGATGGTCAATGAGACAAGTTGCACTGCGTTATACCATTAACAAAAATTTGGTGTTCAACATTTTAAAAAAGTGGAAAATAAACGGCACAATAAGGGGCGAGCGTAGAGGCGACTTCAATGTGAATATCAGTCGATATTCCGTCGAAGCAACGTCGAGCGCGGTTAGTACTTGGATGGATGACCCATCTTGGGAAATACAGCGTTCTCGTCCCACCTTCTAGCGGCTTGTATATTAGTGTATATGCGGAAGTTACGTAATTTCAAGCGAGGATTACGTAGTGGATATACCATCCTTCGGAGGGGATGTAAAGCAGGCGGTCCCTTGTCTATTAAATGTTAGGCAAGTAAAAGATACCTACTCTTCTTAAGGGAAGAGGTTCGGCTAAATTTTCAGGTTGGGAGTAGCTCGTCTCCCGGCATAAATAGATAAAAAAAAACGGCACAATAAGTATAAATCCTGGATCGGGGGTCACAGGATATCCAACTTAACAAGAAACTAACTGTTAATATTTCGTTATTGCACCATTTCTATTTATAACTTCTATAAGTCCGTTTGGCACAGAATTAATTAACCTTATAATCATCAGTAATAATATTTTCCCATGCATTATTTATTATTTCCAGTAATTCTTTGGCATTCCGTGGTCTCACATTTAGTACACACATATACACGTACACACACAGACATTTTTCAAAAACCACTTCTTTGGGTTCCTGGGACCACAAAACGTAAAGATTTGATGTTATCTCAATTTTCAATTTTCGATTTTGGACTAATTGTAGCAATTTTATTGTGGGGACGTTAAAAAGTTAGCTCCATACCTTATAGTCTAAGAGCTGGGCACGAGATTTCCATATTACTCGGGTCATGAAAAGTTTTGGTAAAAATACGAGGTACACTAAGAGAGGACCCTGATTTAGGAATTTGCTGACAGCTCGAGCGGGTAGGGGCACCGCCATATTGTAAAAATGGCGCACAAAAATAGTTTTTTTTCAAATATCTCGCTTCGGGTGCCTCATACGGCAAAAAATGTTCTTATGAAAATGAAAGAGCATTAAATTTTCTACAAAATATGTCCTATACATTTTTTTCGAGAAACAGAATAGTTTCCGTGCAGCAGCCGATCGAAGTCAAGCATTCTTGACAAAATTATGATTTTTTGTAATTTCTCAATTTAGTGCGACTTTCATGAGGGAGTATTTTTGTGTTGAGACAAAATTTGTTTTCATACCTGAAAATCTTAATTTTAATTTACTTTATGTCATAAACCATAAATATGTTTAACTTTACCCTTTACACTTAGCGTTCTGTTCCACTTGTCTAAGAGCTGGGCACGAAATTTCGATATTACTCGGGTCATGAAAAATTTCGAGCTGAATATTATTTCACATAAGTAAATTTTTACAAATTAATTTTTCAAAGTAATTGTTATAAATATAATAATCATATAAAAGTAATAAAACTGAGTAATATCGAAATTTTGTGCCCAGCTCTTGGACAAGTGGAACAGAACGCTAAGGGTAAATGGTAAAGTTAAACATATTTATGGTTTATGGTTTATTAAAATTAAGATTTTCAGGTATGAAAACAAATTTTGTCTCAACACAAAAATACTCCATCATAAAAGTCGCACTAAATTGAGAACGAGATTGAGAAATTTCCAAAAATCATAATTTTGTCAAGAATGCTTGATTTCGATCGGTTGCTGCACCGAAACTATTCTGTTTCTCGAAAAAATGTATAGGACATATTTAGAGACATATTATAGAAAATTTAATGCTCTTTCATTTTTATAAGAACATTTTTTGCCGTATGAGGCACCCGAAGCGAGATATTTAAAAAAAACTGTTTTTGTGCGCCATTTTTACAATATGGCGGTGCCCCTCCCCGCTCGAGCTGTCAGCAAATTCCCAAATCAGGGTCCTCTCTTAATGTACCACGTATTTTTACCGAAACTTTTCATGACCCGAGTAATATCGAAACTCGTGCCCAGCTCTCCGTCTATTATCATCATTTGTCCTCCATACACATTTCGAAAAATGAAAATGTTTCTCGCTTGTTATATTCGCACATGTAAATCTTCACGGTTTACCGACATAGCCTAAGAAAAGGGATAATATTTTCTACACTTATTTGACCTTCATATCAACACATTTAGTTAACAAATATGGAGTCATAACTCCAAAATTTGAGATTAATTCGTTGCCCCGTTTTTAAGTTAGAGTTAAACGAAACAATAATTGTATCTATTATTTTGCAATTTTCTCACATTTTTGGCTCTGTGCTTTGTCTCGACCAATCACTTCGGTTAACAAAGTTTTAGTTTATATCTAAAATAAAAATTGATCAGTTGACTGAACTAGTTGATTCTCGTGCAGTCCTGCTGTTACGTTATGTGACGTAATAACAGAGACTGCGGTAAGGGGAGGTATGCGTGAGAGCGTATCTCTCTTTCATAGTATCATGCTTCATTGGTAATATTATAATAATATAATAATATAATAATATAGTAATATAATAATATAATAATATAATAATATAATAATATAATAATATAATAATATAATAATATAATAATATAATAATATAATAATATAATAATATAATAATATAATAATATAATAATATAATAATATAATAATATAATAATAATGTTCATCCACGACTATCGTATAATCCTTACATTATACGTTCAACAATAACACTGGCCCACAAAAAAGAAGTCGTGATCTGGATGACTGACCATGGTATTTCTATGTATTTTTCGACGCTGAATCCGAATCAGAGGTAAAAAAAAAAATTATGTACAGACTACAAAATACAGAATACTTTTGGTATTCCTTAAATAGAGATAAAGTTATGAATATCAGTATCATTGCCAGAGGCGTAACAACTCCCCTCCCCCGAAGGGGTTGGTACGCCTTCTACACCCCTTCTATACTCTTCCGGACATAGATCTGCCTCATGAAAGCTTCTAGCTTATAACCTCTTGAGAATGCAAGGGAGACATGGTGTAGGGTGAGCACAGCCAAAGAACCAACCCCCTAGGAGGAAGCTGCGGAAGACCAAATTTTTTTTGTTTTTGTTGCGCAATGATCGCAGTGCACTTTGCAGAACAGCCCTCAACTACTTTTCCTGTACCCGTCTAAAGGGTGGAAATCATCCCCAAATTCACAAGAAGTATTCAAAAAACTTTTAGGACTGGAAAGGTGCACTCTGGAGTTCTTCAATCTGAGAGAAGAGAAATCTGCCAACGGTATTTAGTTTGCACAGCAAGACCAACTCTTAAAGTAAGTAAAGAACATCCCTCGATGAGTGGGAAACAGGAAGGCGCAGAAGGATGTGGGAAGATTAATTTCTTTCAGTGCGGAATTTATCGAGCTCTCATAGACCTCCTCCAACCCTCGAACATTTGCACCGCCTTGTCTGGCTTAACCTTTTACCCGACCTTTGCGTTCTATACTTTAATTGAACACACACTTTTTCTAACACACTGCCTCAAAATTTTCCTCACTCATTTATATTCTTGCATTCGCCGTCTCTCAGTCTCCATTGTCCGGCCTCATACTCCCTATATCCTTTGTTATATTTCATGAATTCTCTCATGATATCACCAGTATATCATGTCTTTTTCGTCCATACACTCCATTTTATTTTCAATCATACTTGCTTCTCTAAAATTCTTGTCTCTTTTCAGGGCTTCCTCTGTAGAAGGCGTACCATTTTTATAATAAATGGTAAAATATAAATCAAGAATAGGCTTGTAAATAATGAATGAATGTTTCTATACTCTACTGATGAGAACTAACGAGTTCAAAAAAACTTGTACAACTTTTCTAGAGTTGAAATAGAATGTAAGGTTCAATAATTCTTGTGAATAACTGAATTTCAATAAATAATTTCAGTATCTTCAATATATTTTTTTTGCCTTAAAATGCCAGGAATCCTATCATGTAATCCAATACTTCGTCAGTATTAGCTAGAAGAGTAGTTGTTTTGATTGGTTTTCCAATAATGAGTGTTTTAAAGTATTTTCCTAAGTAGTATACTAGCGTGACCCGATTAAGGTACCAATATACAGAAAGTAGATAATTTCATATTAAATAAAAAAAAAAAAAAGGTGTGAATGACTAAATGTAAATGAATGATTTAAGTAATTTCAATATATATTTTTTTTCTTTAAAATGATTCCTATCATGTAATTCAATACTTCGTCACTATTAGCTAGAAGAGTAGTTGTTTTGATGGGTTCTCCAATAATGAGTGTTTTAGAGTATTTACCTAACTAGTATATTAGCGTGCCCAGATTAGGGCAACAATATACAGAAAGTAGGTATTTTCATAATAAATAAAAAAGTGTGTAAGTTGTGATTTGCATAATACCTAAATAATATTCTCTAATCATCATAAAACCAAATAAATAAAAATAATAAATGGTAGAGAATTCTTAATCTAAATGAAATTATAATCAGACTTATTAATAATAAACCTAACATATAATATAGTGATAATGAGACACAAATAGTGAAAATGAGAGTTCTTAATCTTAGTGCAATTACAACGTACTTTTAACCAATTAGGAACTAGCAATTTTCATAATCAATTCAAACGAGTCCATATCTTCCAAGTCCATGTTTTCGTTTGACGTATAAAACGTCAAAGTTTTACTGTAAAGCCGTAAACTAACTAACTAACTTTATTTTCGTCATACATCTCTCTCTAATTTCATTGTTTTGTCGATCGTAAGTGATGCTTTATTGTACCAAATACTTGTTGCCATTGGCAACGGGTCGTTATTTTTCTTAACGTACCTAGGGAAATAAAGTAAATTTGAGGGAATTTTCTCTTTTGTGTATATAAGTATTGTAACGTGTTTTCACCCCTAGGAAACTACCCTCGCAAATTCCGTGGGTTCCAAAAATTATAACAAGAGATTGTTTGTTTTCACTTTGGACTCTTAACCTCACTTCTCACTTGTCAAATCCAAGACTTCAAAACTTTCTGTACTTTCTATACTTTCTGAACTACCCGCCGAGAATGCGGTCGCTTTTATACCTAAAAATGACAGATCTCGATTGTTCTGTGATGACGCCACCATTCTCTAGATAATTCCAGATGTCATCACTCTAGAACTACTACTGGTAGGTTCTTTCTCGAGTAGGTGCAAATACATCTGAATTAATTGAAGGGGTTGCAGCACATCACAGTATTAAATTAAACGTTTTTACTTTTTTGGAAATAAATCCAGTCAAGCCTTACTTGCTATATCTTCTATATCTATTTTCAAAAATGTTCAGAGCTATTATAATAATATGATTTGATTTATCCTGACAGTAGCTGTCATTTGAATAAAAGCCGCGTCCTAATAGTATATTGTTTTATTAGGAGTAAAAATGATACTTTTGAGTCACAATAAGTAGCTTTTACTCCGAATAAAACAAGCTGTTTTTTCTTCAAACGTCGATTAGCTAAAGAAAAAACAAAGATAAAAAATCTCGAATTTCACCACCAAAAACGCATTGTGTTAATAGTACTTTTACCTCCGTTGTTAATGGCAACGCATAGCCATCTAAAATGTTAAACTATAATGCCGTGAAATGAGTTAAGAAATGTCACGTTTTACTGACGTTTGAAGAAAAATTTATTTTATAGACCGTTACCATGGACATTATAAGCATCGCTACCTTCACTATTTGCTTAATAAATATAAAATTTTACTCAAATAATTATAGTTTTCCACTAGTTTTTTTCAAGTTTCTTTTCTAGTCTAATGATTCATGGGCATGACGAAAAATATGCACCACGGATCGTACATTGCCGAGTGCTTCGAATTGCGTATTCTCGACCATAAAAGTACACTTATGACCTTTGGTACAAAATATAGTCATTTATGTACCAAGGCCCGTAGGACCGAGGATTGCAAGTATTCGAGACCAAAACATCGCACTGTATGACCCGTGGTGCATATTATATTTTTCGTCATACCCATGAATCATTAAACTATAGAAAAACTAGTAGAAAACTATAATTATTTGAGTAAGATTTCATATTTGCTAAGCAAATAGTAAAGGTAGCGATGCTTGGAATATCCAAAGCAACCGTCAATAAAATAAATTTAGGACGCGGCTTCTATTCAAATAACAACTGCTCTCAAGATAAATTAAAACATATTATTATAAGAGCTCTGAATATTTTTGAAATAATGTCGGATATAGAAGATATGGCAAGTAAGGCTTGTCTGGATTTATTTACAAAGAAGTTAAAACATTTTTCGTCATACCTCCCTCGAAAGTATACTCTAATTCCATTGTTTTGTCGACAATAAGTGGCGCTTTGTGTACCAAATACTTGTTGCCATTACCAACGGGTTGTTATTTTTCATAACGCCCCTATGGAAATAAAGTAAATTTGGGAGAATTTTCTCCTTTATACAACAAGTATTAAATTAAATGTTTTAACTTTATTGGAAGTAAATCCAGACAAACCTTACTTGCCATATCTTCTATATTCGACATTATTTTCAAAAAATGTTCAGAGCTATTATAATAATATGATTTAATTTATCTTGACAGTAGTTGTCATTTGAATAGAAGCCGAGTCCTAAATTTATTTTATTGACGGTTGCCATGGATATTCCAAGCATCGCTACCTTTACTATTAGCAAATGTGAAATCTTGCTCAAATAATTATAGTTTTCCACTAGTTTTTTTCAAGTTTTTTTCTAGTTTACTGATTCATGGGTATGACGAAAAATATAATATGCACCGCGGGTCGTACCGTGCGATTTTTTGGTCTCGAATACTTGCAAACCTCGGCCTTACGAGCGTCGGCTTACAAACTGTATTCTCGATCAAAAAAAGTGCACTTACGACCCTTGGTACATAAATAACTATAATTTCATACTTGTTATTAAAAATTTTCCCAAATTAACTTTATTTCCCTAGGGACGTTATGAAAAATAACGACCCGTTGGTACATAAACCGTCACTTACGATTGACAAAACAATGGAATTAGAGTATACTTACGAGGGAGGTATGACGAAAATATCTATTTTTCACTTTTAAACGATTAAAACGGCAAGAGAGGTGTGAATAAAGAATAGTTCTCTGCTTGTGTAAAAAAAATCATCGCACCCTCCCGACAAAATACATCTCGTGCTCTTTCGAACCGGCAAGTTTTTCTCCTCAAATCAGGTAGAGGAAAAACCTTGGGAAAAATAAAATCAAAGATATACGCTTCTTCTAGCATAGATAAGTTTCTTAATTGTAAAAAACATTTACTGTTTCTGCATGCCTTCATACTGGGCGCGACACAACATCTAAACTATTTAACAAAGGAAAAATAAAAGTTCTTAAAATGTTCGTCAAACGCCCAGACTTGCAGCAATCAGCAGAAGTTTTTAACAGGAAAATTGTCCACTAGAGACCATTTTGCAAAATGAAGTACGCATCCTTCTGACAATTATGGAGCTCTTAAATCAGAAGTATTTATTGACAACTATATATGACATTCGCGAAGTCAACAAGACTTAATACGCTCTTAAATTGCCGTCACTTCCACCTACTGCTGCAGCCGCTCACCAACATCTGTGTTGAGTGTATTATCAGGTTTAGAATTGGCTTGGTAATGAATTAAATCCTGAATAGTGGGATGGACGATCAATAATTACATTTTGAAGTTCATTAAGACAACATCGTCACTTGCGCCAGATGTACTTCTAAACACCATCTCTTGCAATTGCACCAAAGGATGTAACACAAATTGTGGGTGCAGAAAAGTTGGGCTGTCCTGTTCAATACTTTGTGACCATTGTCACGGTCAGTCATATCTCAACGCAAATGTCGATAGTGCCATCGAAGACTCAATAGAAAATATTGCAGAAGCAAAAGAAAATGATGAGGAAGTAGTTAACGAAGATGAACATGTGGAGGGGGAGAAGAACGAGGACGAGTTTTAGAAGATACTTAAAACAAGGAAAAACATGAATTGGACCTACGGGGAAATGTAAAAAAATATATAAAAAATGTGCCTTGCACCCTACCACTGAGGTGGTGTGGAAACGGATGCATCGCTGCTTATTATTCTCTTGGCAAATACGAAAACGAAGAGTATGTTGCATTTGATCGACAAATTTCTAAAACCGTGAATATCGCTCTAAGACAAAAAATGTTCATATCATTGTGTTAGTGAACGAATTTTGAACAACTTTCAAAACGTCCGTCTGTCCGTCCGTCCGTCCATCCGTCCGTCTGTTCGTCCGTTCGTCTGTCCGTCTGTCCGTCCGTCCATCCGTCCGACGCGTTTCTTGTAAGCACGATAACTGAAGAAAGAAAAATCCGATAGTACTGAAATTTGGACAGAGAGTTAGCATTAGCTAGAAGAACGAAAACACCACAACGTTTTTGAACAAAATCGATCGGTAAATAAAAATGTTATTAATCATTTAATTTTGAAAAAAAAATTTTGACTTTTATGTTTTTGTAATTGAATAGAAATCTGGTGGAATGATATTTCATTTTAATATCTAAATATTTATGTATTTTACAAATATACATTTCATAATGTAATATACAACCGTGAAAATATGATTTTAGCTCGTTCTCTTATAATGTAAAAATTTACATTTTTTACTTGTAAGGTGGTGACGTATGTTCTTACGCTTTTGACTCGGAATCCAAAGGTCCCGGGTTCGAAACCCAAATTGGTATGGCATAGTTTTTTTTTATTTTTACTTTATTTTATGCTGAGTCTTTTACCAACTTAGATCGTACTATCAAATTAAAAATGTCTAAAACTAACATTATTTACAAAAAACTGCGAAGTGTATCCTATAGAATGTGTAACAATTATATAAAAAGTTCAGTGAATAGGCGAAGAGTACGTTTTTAACTTGTTATTATACTCTTCGCAAAAACGAAGAGTATATTTTATTTGATCGGCGCATTTCTAAATCAGTAAATATCGCTCGTAGAGAAAAAAATTTCACATCATTATGTTAGTGAACGAATTCTGAACAACTTTCAAAATGTCCGTCTGTTCGTCTGTCCGTCCGTCTGTACGACCATCCGTCACGTTTCTTGTAAGCACGATAACTTGAGAAAGAAAAGTCCGATTGTATTGAAATTGGGAAAGTAAGTTAACGTTGGCTAGAGGAAGAATCCAATTTTTTTGAAAAAAATCAATCAATAAATAAAAAAGTTATTAATCGTTTAAATAAAAAAATATATATTTTCTTAATTTTTGTTATTTGTACTTAAATAGAAATCTTGCGAAATTTTATTCTCTATAATTTTTTTTGTTTATACATTTTACTAATATATATACTTCATAATAATATATCTAATTCGTTGAAATATAATACTCGAATGATATATAGTACAGACATTCAATTATTACAATGATCTGTGATGGTCCAATGGCTAAAGGTTTGTCTTGGTGCGGGGCAGCGGACTAAACAGGACTAATAAAAAATTATTGTCTACGATGGTGATCAGACCGGCCATCACATACGCGGCGCCGGTGTGGTGCAGCATCCCGGCCACGACAATGCGGAAACTTAGAGTTTTAGAACATAAATATATGCGCCTCGTTTCAGACTCCGGTAGGTACACCTCCCTCAGAGATCTCTATGCACGTTGCCACGACATAACCCCACTAGCGGACTTCGTCCGGGAAACTTCCCAAATATTCTACCATTTCAAACTGGGCGAAAGTCCGCTAACCCGAGACATCACACGAATCAGACAGCATAATGCCATACATTTCAACTTGAAACACCCATTACCATACCAGGCGTTGCCTATCTTTAGGCAACCTCCCTAGCCACATCTTTCCTATACCACAATTTACTTTCACCATCTTTTATTTTCACCACCTTCTACTTGTATCCCCTCTATTCCCCCATTAGTTGCATTTTTATTATTTTTGTCAATTTTTGTTCTTTTCTCCCTTTTTGTTCTTCTTCCAAATTCCCTTTAGACCAATAACTGCTAGTAAATCCCAACTTTCAAAATCATAATCTCCCCTCACCCCATCCTTCCAGAGGCAGGTAAACCACTGGATAAATCCGTGACTCTCGAACGGGTTTTTTCACTAAGTTTTCCCGTATGGACAACAAGATTTTCTTCATAAATTTAGTGCGCGCGTGCGACAGTGCGCGTATGTTAAAAATGCAATTGTTTCTTCGTAGTTCTAGCTATTTCTAAGTATTTTAATATCTTCCCGGATTATTGTTCAACGAAATTGTTATAGGTTTAAGTTTTTTATATATGTTAAACAGGAGCCCTAACGCTCCAATTTCATCTGTTGTTACAGCCGAAGCTAAACCCCTTCACCCGATCACCTACCTACCGCGACGTTGCACGCCGCGGTGGGGTGATCGGCTCTAGACTGGACCCAGCTGAGGCGCATTCATGTCTTTAAACTTTAATAAATATCTTTCATTTGATTTGATTTTTGGTTTGTCTTGGCAATCCAAAGATCTTGTGTTCGAATCCCTGACAGGATATTTTTTTTCATATTTTTTTTTCACAACAAAGTTGGGATCACAAAATTCAAAATGTCTAAAAACTAACATTGTTTACAAGAAAACTGCGAAGAGTGTGTAATAATTATATAAAAAGCTCAGTAAATCGGCGAAGAGTATAATGCTTCCACTAGTTTCTTTAATGTATATTGTGAAAACGGCTGATTATGCGTAAAAGATGTATAATATAACGTTTTTTGTAGAAGACTCCATAAGGAAGCAAGATATTTGCGGAAAACTGATTTGTGTGACTAGAATAATAGTGTTTTAATGGAAAAGTTACTGCAGCCGACAGCAGAAAAATATGTTGGTGGAGTTAGTAAAGGAGACTCAGATATTTTAACTGTTAAATTCTGTGTTAAGTTTACCTGTTTATTTTCTATTTCTCTAAGTTATTCATTAATATCCATCTTATTTAGGAAATAATAGTATATTTTTCAACAAGCATGTAATGATGGATGACGTCTACGGCACGACCCGAAGACGAAAGTAGTCCTAGAAAAAAATATTCAAAAACAATTTGCGTGTAATTTCCCATTAGGCATGTACATTCACGTAGCGCGAGAGATCTGGCAACACCGGCAGCCGTAAATTCGTCCGTCGATGGAGCATCCCAGCTCGGTTATTTCCATAGCCCGTATTTCGGATGACATTCCAGAGACGGACTCTGAATTACACGATACTATCTAATACTTTTGTTAAGTTACAATCAAAAACATCGGTCGCTAACAATAAGTACTATTGCCACACAAACCAAAAAATCTTTAAATACAAAATTTTTATTTTATAAACCTTAGTGAAAGTCCAGGCGAACGCTTATTGAGATGTTTACGTTTCTCTACAGATAAAAAGAGTCTCTGACCCTCCAGACAGGTAAAAAATTATTAGTCGTATTATATGGTGTCATTACACAGTAAAGTAATTATTCTTAAATATTGCAAGTTCTAAATATTATTTTTTGGTCGACCTAGACAATATCTAGATTTTAAAGATATAAACTGGATTTTAATATTATTATATAAAACATTAGTAGTTATAGTTGTATTGAATATTGTTCAATGATATGAGCCCGAAGTATAATAATTATGTTAATAGACTCGAAAGTATTTAAAATAAATTTGTCAAATTCATTTTACATGTATAAACATTAACTCATCGGTTATAAAGCACTAACAGTAAAGGTATGGGTAAAAGTGTTGGGGCTATCAACACTGCGTGGCTTACCCGCCCGAAACCCAACGCACACTGCCAAAGTCAAACTAGAGATGAGTTGCTATTTAACAGACTGTTATTTCTGTTCAAAAATAACAGGTGAGAAACAACAGATAAGAAACACGACGTATTAAAAATGTTTTTGCTAACTGCTGTTAAACTGTTATTGAGAAAACAGCAGTAGTAGGTAATGAAATCGCAACGCAACTGCTAATGTAGTTGAATATATTATTGAAGTTGAATATTATTGTGGGTATCTTGAGTCATACACTTTTTAGTTGTTATTTTAATCATAATATATCCAAATCTTTTTGATTTCTTCTCCGTGTGTATATTTTCGATTAACGCACACAAAGATCTTTAACTACTAGATGGTTTAACCCATAAGGAATTCGTATATGACGAAGCTGCAAATATCTCAACGAAGAAAGCAATATTAACACGCCTCAAAAAGCGAGACAGCAATGCTGAAATTGCCGAACTTTACCGTTGCTAGTGTCGGGAAAGATCGAGTTTGTCAACAAGATTTTAAGCTCTTAAAGCGCAAACGCAATCAAATCACAACCGGCACTAACAATTGACCGGAGCAACCAGTGGTGTTGCCAGACTGTCACCATTTTCTCTACATTTTCTGATCGCTCAACGTTATTGCGTTTGACCACTTCAAAATTCCCTGCTTTAAGCGGCTTTTGTCTCTGATCTTTGACAACGTCGCGAAGGTTTCCGACGGGATACCAACTAGAAGCGAGGCATGCGCATAGACAACACGCGTATTTGGAGTTGGGCCCGGAGTGGAAGCAAAGTGGGAGAGATAATGGGCGGTTATTTGCTTGAAATGTTTTACACAGAATTGAGATTGAGCGATCTAGGAGTTAAAACATCTTTGAACGCACACCGAGTTTAAAAATGAAGGGCTGCCAGTGTTGAATATTTTTGTATGTACTAACTTTTAGCTGTTTTTTAAATCATAATATGTTCAGAGCTTTTATATTTTCTTCTCCAACTGTATATTTTCGTTTACTTGCTAATATTGTCATTGCATACGCTGTGTTTGGCGTGTTTCTATGCTGGTATTAATTTAACATGAAACAATAATAATTAAATTCAGTGCTTCACTATGCGTCGATTACCCGCTGATATATTATTTCCAGACATGGGTAAGGGAAATCTTCCAATGACTATTTCGGCAGTTTAGTGTAATAATGGCGCGTCCATTACCGTAATACAAACGGTACAATCGTGGATTTGTGAAGACGCCGGGTTAACATTAAATGATGCAAAGCTCAAGTACCTATAAAAGGTGCAATATTACCCTGTTATGATCGCGCAAGTTTTTAATTACATGGCATGTGTCGTCTAACTCCTATCAACAGGAAAATAGGGATTTACACGTGATATTCTTAGAAAAACGGCGCGCGGCGTTCTTTTCGTGCCGAATATTTAGACTCATATTTAATTATCTATTGTTAATTACGTGGTATTAATCTGCAATGTAACAGTTTGATTTAATGTTTCCAATTGGATGAGCAGTTAACTACAAAAAGATATAAGAATTATTATAATTTTGTACTACCCTCCCATGCCGACTCTGTATTTTACGTCAATGTCATCCAAAATACGGGCTCTGGTTATTTCATTTCAGCCAGCTGGCTCACGCGATGTTGTAATTCTACTCCCCATGCCTAGCCCGCGACTACACACACGGTATACAAAGTATTGTTTGAAATATTACAGTAATATTGAAAACGTTTTCTCAATGATTCAAATATATATTGAAAATATTTAATTTTGTTGGGGCAGTACTTCGACAAAAACTACGAATTTTGGATATATTTACTTATTTATTTCATTTAATATCCCTAAAACTACATTTTATGTTACATGCAGTAGTCGTTTAATGGTTTTAAGACCAGAGTGCATTTATAATGTATTTTATCGACTGAATTTGAAATGGTTTTGAGTGAACGATCACAACCAGATTTCTACGACGTTCTGTAGAAGAAACTGAAATTCTGTTAGGAAAATGAAAGTTGGCAATCGCATATAAAAAATTCTCTTAGCAGCCGCCTCGATCGTTTCTACTGTAAAATTTTAAAAACAAAGCACGAAGATAATTTTTTACATCAGTGTCAGGGAATTTAAAAAACACAGATTAATGTTTCTTTGCGTTCCCTTGTGCACTGTCTGCAGTGTAAGACAATCGTAGCAATTTAAGTCCTCCCGCATTTTTGTCAGATTCAACCTTATCCAATCCGTCATCTTCATATGGTCCTATACCGACGCCATAATCTTTGGGATCATCAGTATTTTTACAAAAATCCGTGAAATATTCCAGGTACTCTGCTTCTTCCTGGGTTAAACTCCGAGAAGGCCCTGCCACTTTTTTGGGTGGGGCTTGTGGGGGAGACCGCTTTTTCAATCCTATAAAATAGAATAATGTTTAAATCAAAAGATCAAACCTAAAGAAAGGTTAAAAATATATACAGAGTGTCAATGAATCAATGTTACAAACCTCGGGTACTGATTCCAAAAAAAAAAAAAATTAACTCCAAGCAATCGTTGAAATCATATTTTTAATGCTTAGTTTTATTAGAATATAACGGTAAAAAAAATAAATTTTTGCTTATATTCACTCTGTAACTTTAACTGTTTTACTTCCACTTCCATGTAGTGGTGTGAAAGTATAGTAACTGTAAGAAAACAAGCTTAAGCTAAAAGAAAAAACATGTTTTATCACCTCTGCCAAATCAACGAAAATTAGCTTAAATGTGTTGCCAACCACGCACATTCTTAAGTTACTTAACCAATTTTTTAAAATAGGATTTAATATCCTGAAAAACATGCGGCGTTAACCTATTTTAAAATATAGGTTAAAATTTAAAGTCGTTTAGTTAACTCAAATTTTAACCCCACACTGAAAATCCGACTGTGGGGAAAACTTTTTATCTCTCGACCCAGTGGCTCAGTTAGGCTTGAGACCATAGAGTTCTGGGTTCAAATCTTGGCTAAAATATGGATATTTAGTAACATTTATAATGCATTACCGAGACTGCAGCAATGGGCTTGTCCGCGGTTAAGTAAAACAACACTGCTGCTAGCGCTGCAATACTTAAATTATCAAAGGTCATCCCCATAATCAAGAAGATATCCTCAGATGATGTCGCTAACTACAGACCCATCTCTTTAGTTTCGATTCTGGCAAAAATTTATGCCTTAAAACTCCAAATGACGTATTTTTTGAGGAAAGTAATGTATTTCATTGCAGTCAATTTGGCTTTAGAAATAAGCTCTCAACGACTTTGACAATAAATAACTTGACACAGATTATCACGGAAAATTGCGAATTACGTAACATAATCACTGGAACCTTTTATGATCTAACCGTCTAACCAAAGCCATCCTCCGTGTATCTTATAACATTCTCTTGGACAAACTATATCATTATAAATTTAATAACAGCAGTATATCTCTAATGCAATCTTATGTATCAGATAGATGCCAATATGTCTCTTACAAAGATAATGATTTGCAGCTAACCAAGATAAAATATGGTGTTCCGCAGGGATCAGTTTTTGGTCCAGTACTGTTTATCATCTTCGTAAGTGATTTAACAAACTGTGATGATAATGCCCCATTTATATTATTTGCTGGTGATACTATGGAAGAACACACTACCGGGCGTCAAATTGACGCGACACCAATTTATTTATTAAGGGGCGCCAGTGGCGTTCTACCTCGTTCTTTCACTCCCAATCGGGTTCGAGATAAGATGCACTCCGATAGACGAGTAATGGATCAAGGCTGCACTACCCTAGATCATTAATGACGCTCTCTTAATGCGTGGCTTCAGTTTTCCACTGACAATTAGGGCTTTGACGCATTCTGGTTTCTGCTATTTTTGCATTAAAAAAATCCCGATCGAAGATTTCTCTCCGACGAGATTGATTTTTTGACGTGGCGTTCATGTTATGATCTGCTTATAACGGATTCTACACCTAAGGATTTCTTAGAAAAATGCATAAAAAATCCCTATAAAACCCTCGTAAGGCAACCGGAAGGTCGAGTATTGGCATGAATTAACTCGACGCATCCGGTCTTCCAAACGAAAGTTCTCAAGGGATGAGGACCAGCGACAAGTCTCAAGATCAATTAAGATGCAATTAGTTCAAAGAATACCGTTTATTTAACAGATATGTTACATATAAAATGGATCCTGTAAAATTATTATATAATGTTCAGAATCGCGCCTCCCCAACCTTAGTTGGGGAGGCGTACGCTCTCATTTGTGTTAAAAAGTCATTTGCTTTAGCAAATTTACTCTTCGCCATACAATTGTAAACCAGACCACTAATGATAATATTATGAAATTTCTTGGAGTATATGTTGATTTAACACTCTGCTGGGATAAACATATTCCAAATCTATTTAAAGCATTATCAAAGAAAATGTTTTTATTACGAAATTTTATAAATACTGTTTCTACGCAAGTTCTTATTATTGCATACCATGGCACTTTTCACACTGCTATTTTAAACTGGGGACAGTTAACTCATAGTGAAGGGATCTTTAACCTACAACGTAAATGCCCGAGAAGGGTTTAAACTACAAACATGCCTTGAAAGTTTCAGAAATTTTAATATCCTCACTATGCCTATATACTCGATTGCCTCCCAGTGGCGGAACTATGGCATAGCACGGTTGTGCGATGCACAAGGACACAAACCTGAAAGATATATATTTAGGGAGGGCCCTCTCATAATTAATTACAGCCACACAAAAAAAAATGGTTTGTCCGACGGACCAGACCAGTGTATTTGGACCCGTTGAAACCGAATCCGAAGTCATCAGTGTCAGATTGGTTCGTTTTCCCCCCTAATCCCAAAAAACATCCCCCAGAAAAGATGGTCTGTCTGGCGGACCAGACCAGTGTATCCTTATGTATTTGGACCTGCTGAAACTGAATCCGAAGTCAGAATTGTCAGATTGGCTCGTTTTTCACCTCCTAACCCCAAAACACACCCCCAAAACAAAAAGAAAGTGGTCTGTCCGGCGGACTATACCAGTGTATCCTTATGTAGTTTGACCTGCTGAATCCGGATTCGAAGTTAGAATTGACAGATTGGCTCGTTTTTCCACCCTAACCTCTAAAAACACACCGGCGGTGGTCTGTCCGGCGGATCATACCAGTGAATCCTTATGTATTTAAATCCACTGAAACCGAATCTGAAGGACCATACCAATATATCGTTACCAAATACATAAAGATACACTAGTATGGTCCGCCGGGCAGATCATTTTGTAGAGAGGGGGTGTTTTTTTTGAAGTCAGAGGTGAAAACGAGCCAATCTGGCAATTCTAACTTCGGACTCGATTTCAGCGGGTCCAAATATATAAGGATACACTGATATGGCCCGCCGAACAGACATCTTTTTTTGTTTTGGGGGTATTTTTTGGGGGTTGGGTGTGAAATACGAGCAAATCTGACAATTCTGACTTCGGATTCGGTTTCAATGGGTCCAAATACATATGTTTTACACTGGTCTAGTCCGCCGGACAGACCACTTTTTTTGTGGGGCTGTGAATTATTGCTCATATTTTCTTTATTTTCGTGTATTCATTTTTTCACTAAACAAATATTTCCATTGCGACCTGTAGTCCAATATTATGCATAAGGGCCCTACAATTCCTTGCTCCGCCACTGTTGCCTCCTATATATTAATTTTCACTGATAGCCAGGGTGATTTACACACATATCCTACTCGACTCGGAAAGAACATAAAGCACAGCTTTTTTAGACTTGCAAAAACTAGAAACGGCGCTAGCTATTACCGCATAAAAGGGCATAGCAGGATAAGAATGTGTTAGGTGCCCCCGCACCAATCCGGTCGAAATTTTTAGCACAAGTTGATAGTAGTGTTAGATGAAATTTCCCAAAATATTATTTTTGGAAAACCATTTTTACGGGAGCTATGGGGGTAAAAAGAAAAATGGAAAAAAATTTTTTTCTCGAGAACGGTTAAACCGATTTTCATGAAAAAAAAATGTTATGGCTTTTGATGGTGCAAATGTGGGAAAAAATTATTGAGTCGAAATTTGTCGAACCATTTGTCGAAAAAAAGTGGTGAAAAAATTTTTTCAAAATAAAAAAAAAATTTTTTTTAGGGGAAAGAGGCACACCCACCATTTTCTTCCAAATAAATGCTTATATGCCCCTTTAAAACATATCCAATTTTCATAGCGATCGGAAGGGTACAACGTACTCAAAATTGATAATCATTGGCAGACTGCGGGCGACGCGTAGTCTATGTAATGAAGCATTATAAGACGACTTTTTTGTAAATATTTCGTGCAAAGACGAGATTACCTTCTCCCCCTCGTTTTCGAGGGTGCTGAACACGATGCAAGTGGTGGGAGAAGTTTTTGACCGCCGCAATCCCCTGCAACTTTTTTGAAAAATTTTTTCAAAATAATTTTTTTTTATGGGATGTTCTCGAAGAATGAAGACTAAGAGAAGTCTCATCAATATAGAGTAACCTGATTCGTGAGAGGCAAGAGGACTCACGCAAAAAATCAGCCCGAATTGTGAGAGTCAAGGGGACTCATAATAACCAAGCACCTCGACTAATGAGAGGCAAGAGAACTTAAAATAAACAAGCGCCCCGATTAGTTAGAGGCAAGGAGACTCACGATAAATACACACCCCGACTCGTGAGAGGCAAGGGCACAATAAACAGGTACCTTCACTAGTGAAAGGCACTGTAACCTCCTCGTAGTGGACTTTGAAAACTAGTTCTTTCGTAGGCTGACTGCAGATGTCATCATTGCAAAATCTTCAGATTTTCAAACTAGATTTTGTTTGACCCCACAGTTGACGTCACAGAATTTTTGCGCCACACTTCTTGAAGTTTGATACTGATTTAAATGCTAGGGTTGTAATGGCCGCCAGTGACCGTGGTAGTAAGATGTAGTAATGAACCGCTAGTCTATGTAATAAAGGCAGAAATAGTGTAAATATTTCTTGCAAAGACGAGAATACCTTCCTCCGTCCGTTTTTGAGGGTGTTGAACACGATGCAAGTGTAGGGAGAAGTTTTTGACCGCCGCAACCTCCTAAAACGGCTACCCCTCTTATGGATCCCTTTGTGTTTTTTACGAGTCTGGGAAGTGATTTATCAACGGGTTATTATACTTGAAATAACATGGAAAATGGTTATAGAGTAAGTTGAGTCCAGACAGCAGGCCAGGGGGTTAATTAAACTAATTAAACCCTTCCGAGGAATGGAAAATCATTTTTTATCAAATAATTCGGATTCAAACGCATTTCCCCCGTTTTTGGGGTCGCTGATCATGGGAAAAATATTCATTTTTAGTTCCAACCCCTCTTTATCTCTCAAACGGTAAGTGAGGGGTAATTTCTGCCCGTTTGAGGGGGTTGGAGTTAAAAATGAATATTTTTCCAGTGACCAGCGACCCCGCATTTGAACCGAATCATTTGAAAAAAAAAACTACACCCCTCGCGAGGTTTTAATCAACCCCCTAGGCCTGCTGTCTGGATTCCACTTACTCTATAACCCCCTTCCATATTATTTCAAGTATAATCCGTCGATAAATCACTCCCCAAACCCGTTTATATATGAAAACATAAAGGGATCCATAAGAGGGATGGCCATTTCAGGAGGTTGCGGCGGTCAAAAACTTCTCCCACCACCTGCATCGTGTACAGCACCCTCGAAAACGAGGGGGGGAAGGTAATCTCGTCTTTGCACGAAATATTTACAATGAAGTCGTCTTATAATGCTTCATTACATAGACTACGCGCCGCCCGCAGTCTGCCAATGATTATCAATTTTGAGTATGTTATACCCTTCCGATCGCTTTGAAAATTGAATATGTTTTAAAGGGGCATATAAGCATTCATTTCCAAGAAAAGGTGGGTGTGCCTCTAGAACATCCCCTAAAAAAAATTTTTTTAATTTTGAAAACATTTTTTCACCATTTTTTTTCGACAAATGAACTCAATAATTTTTTCCCACATTTGTACCATCAGAAGCCATTATATATATTTTTTTCATGAAAATCGGTTTATCCGTTCTCGACAAAAAAAAAATCTTTTCCATTTTTCTTTTTACCCCCATAACTCCCGTAAAAATGGTTTTCCAAAAATAATATTTTGGGAAATTTCATCTAACACTACTATTAACTTGTGCTAAAAATTTCGACCGGATTGGTGCGGTGGCACCTAACACATGCTTATCCTGCTATGCTCTTTTATAATAAATTACCCTACGTTTTTTAGAGCTCCTATCATGCTATTTTCGCTACAAGATGATTTCATTAATGTATCTTATGAGGCACAGTTTTATGCAGCCGCCGCCTAGTCTAAAAGGTACTTTAAAAGGACCCAATCTTTTTCTATTTAATTCCACGATTATTTCACTACTTAAATCCAAAAGTTTAGTTCGTTTGCAATTTTTGCCGGGTTCGAGTTCAAATTTGTCGACGGCCACTGGGCTAAGTATAATAAATTCGATAATTTACTCTTACCCTTTCCTTTCGGTTTCACATATGGTGGAGCAAAAGCTTTATTTAAACTGTTGGTAAGAGTCTCCAACTCCGCATATTGCTTCGCAGCCCTTTCGGCAAGTCTCATTACAGTCATCTGCTCCGCATTCCAACTACCCTCCAACTGAGACACTTGCTCACTAGGTACCTAGAATTCCAAAAGGAAATTTTAAGAAAACGTTTCTCGTCTTTCTAAAACATTCTATGAACAACAAAACTTGATCTGCCAGTAACTTTCTCAAATGCGTTGTGTGTATATCATCGCCAAGACTGAATTATAAAATATAAAATAGAAGATTGGTTATCATATCAAAAATTATATGATAACCTTGTCATCAAGATTCTAGGCACTATCAAACGGATTCTAATAAAATGTATTATAAAATCTATGTAAATTTAATGATCATGAAGTAATAAAATACACATTTAAAATGGGAAGAAAAGTGCAACAAACGAAAAATAATTAACACACGTTTGCAATATTTGTCAAAATTTATACCAATGTCAAAGGGCAATATTAAAACATTCATCCAAAGATAAATCGATCTTTGTAATGTGCCTCACTATACGCATTTGGGCGGCTTTGAAATATGATTTTAGTAAAAATACTCGTCCACCATTGTGGATTGTAGATTTGAAAAGGAGCTGGCTAATTGGTCTTCACCACTGCGAGCCCTTGTGGCACTCCTAATCTAATTTTCTTAGAGCTCCTTATCCAGATTTATGTTTTGTATCAGACTCCATAGCCTAGTTAAGGGTCCTTGGTATAGCTGTCTGCCCTTGGCTTCTCCTCACCAAGTAGTCTGGCTAGGCCTTCGCAATGGCACAGCACGGTTTCCTCTTCCTCTTGACAGAATCTGCATGTTGCATCCTCTGCCAGGCCCAGGCCCATTAGACTCATATATTTATTAAGCCTACGGTATCCAGTTAAAAAACCCACCACAATCCTAACGGCCTTTCTATTCTTAGAAATGGAGGGCTAAAATGACCATATGTCGGAAGTAATTAGAGACAAGCTGAATTTTTGCCAGTTGTTAAAACTGGCACATTTTCCCAAAAGTCCCCGCCCCTCCCTCTTGCGCTTCCAAATTAAACACAACTTTTTAAACTTTTGTACGAAAAATACTATTTTCACATTTTTCATGTTCCCACTCCTCTATATTTGTCATTTGTTGTCGTAAAAACTTGATATTTTAGTATTACAATATTCAATCATTTCGCTTTTCAACGGTGTATGCAAAAATAATATTTGTTGTGATATAACTGAACAATAAATAAAAATGAATGGAGAAGTTGCGATTTTTGGTGTAATTTACAGCGAAAAAGTGTGGATCGAGGTAACTTTTTTATTTTTCAAAACAACTGCATACTGTAAGCGAATAAGCTAAAGCTAATGAAATGAGGAAATTTTTTTATTTTGAGCATTTTTTTATAAAATGCATAGGAAGTGAGAAAAAGGCCTTATAACTTGAACATTGCTCTGACGCTCAATCCTTACCGTATCGTTCAACACAGTTTTCATTTTATTACATTTCTATGTGAATACGGAGTGTATTATATTTCACTACTCTTTGTTTTTTTAGAATATACCTATTCTTGTAAATATTGTTATACTTAATTCAAAAAATTAATGATTTTATTTTCAACTGGTTTGTGATTAATAGTACATATATAATATGAAGAGATTTTTACTGTAAACATATGCAGGAAAATGTAAAGTATTGAATCTATTAATTTCTAAAAAATAATTTTTTTGGCATCCCATCATTTGGTGAAATTAATCAAAATGGCGCATGTGTTATTAAAGATTGCTTAATAAAGTATGTAGTGTTTTTCAAATCTTGATCGTAAATTGCACGGCGAAATTCGAAAATTCTGCTCGGCACCAACGAATCAAAAGTGGCGATATCTCTTTTTGCAACATGTTGTTTAATTACTTCCACATCCAGTGGAAGCATAACGACGAGGGGACAACCGCTGGCGAAATTTTGTACACCTAATACCTATTCTAAAAAAATACCCTTTAATTCCTTGTAATTCCCATAATTCCTCTAATTCCTCAAATACCTATTTCCTTCTAATACCGTTCCAGAAGAATCTAGAAAATCTCAAAATAGAGGTGAAAACGACGTCTTAGGGGATGAAGCACACAATTTTTGAAACTTTATGAATTTTGTCCGATATATAACAATTTTAACTGTTATATTACTGAAGTATTACAAGACATCGTGCAAAGTTTTAATAATAAAAAACTAGTCATGGAAAAATTGTAGACGTAGGAGAGCGATTTGTTCTAGCTTTATATAACTCTACCTCCGCAGAAAAAAGTCTAGATGTATACAGATTCATGACTTTTAACAAACTTGTTGGTAAAGCGAACAATACTGTAATATTATCAAAACTACCAACAACTTCTGCTGCTGCTCGGCAACATTCATATCGCGTTTTTTACCAAATTCAAACTTGGAAAAACGTTGCGCTAGAAGCTACTGATTGGGGATGGAAAAAAGTTGGCGGTATGTTAACCCGAACTATGGCAACAAAAGAACCGGCTCCCGAATCTGTTTTAACACTAATTTCTTGTTCAAATTAGTGTGCAGTTGCAGAAGAGCAGGCTTACGTTGCTCCACAATGTGTTACCATTACCACGGACAAGCATGCATGAATGTCGAATCTATGGAAGACGACAAAGATTAATTAACGTAGGTAACCTTTTTATAATTAGTGGATTCGGCCTACAAGGGACACCACACGCCAAGTACTTTACCTATGGGGTGGCGTCGAAAGAAGTACAATATACAATATTCTCGCTTCTTTAAAAATCGCGAGGGGTAAGAGGGTGAGAAGGTGGAAGTGGTACATTTATTATAATTTTAGGCGGAGTTTAGTAGCTATTGCTTTAGCGTTAAGCATTGAACTTTGAAGTAGATTATAGTAAAGATTACAATTTATTGTGTTGACCGGAACCAACCCTTATGTGTGCACCTTATTTCCCATGGCACTATTAATTTTAGGAAAAAAGGTGTAGGGACGTTTTTTATAGAGAATTTTATAAGGACTAATTTTGTGTATAAGTATTTTGATCAGAAAGTGCACCGTTCCCGAGATAATCTAGGAAACCTCATATTGGGGATGGAAACGGCGTCCTAGGGGATGAAGCACATTTCAGGGTGAGAACTTTTCGGTTTAATAATTCTTATGCTATCCTTAACATTTTTACCAATTTTCAAAACTTTATGAATTTTGTCCGATATAAATCGTTATATTACTGAACTAGAAGTCCATAGTCTCATCGGTAGTTTAATTAAATTAAATATTTTTTCTTTACTTGCTATTTTTAGCTCTAAGCTCGGCGCTAATGTTTTTACAACACTGACGTCCTTTCTATAAGAATTGGCATGTAATTCTTCAAAATAAACATTCCATTTCAGTATTTTTACGCGCCCAAGTATGTACCTATACATCAAATTAAACAAATTTTACAGTATACACGACAAAATACCGTAAAATACAATCACAATGTTCAATTAATTTTGTCTATTTCAAACACAATTTAACATAGATAAAATAATAATACCAACATAGGAGGGTCTCATATGGTAATAAACTATCTTCCTTAGTCTTATTATTCTTGGTAAGTAACTACATATTTTGATAGTTGTCGGCAGTCGAATAACAATTATAATCTAAATGATTTATTTTCATTACTTACCTAAGCACAAGACAACACAACGCACCTGTTTTTAACTAACGTAATATAACGTTTTCAACACAACATAACCTCATTTAAATTCTGATGTAGATGAGAGCATGCGCAAATCTCATATAATACCTTTGATTCCCTCCTAAAACCTTTTATTTCCTCTTAATTCCCTTCTAATACCTCGTAATAATATTTATTTCCTCCAAATTCCTCGGTAATTCCCTTATTACCCAATAATTCCTTCCGAAATACCTTCAATTCCTTCCTAATTCCTGCGATGTGTACACTATTTCCCCTCAGCGGTGGCCCCCTCGTATAACGACAAAAAATTTTTATTTTCATCTTGTTTCGTCGAAGGGTTGGGGGGTAAATTGGGGTAAATTTGGGGTAAATAGGTAAATCAAGCAGGTAAGAGTCTATAAAATTGGTATTTAGTATATACAAGAGAAGCTAAGGTCTCAAAAAAAATTTTGGCATTAGCCACCCTCATTACCACCCCCACCCTAATATTAAAAAGGATGAAAAAAAATTGTTATTTAGTGTGTGCACAATAGGGTGGCCCATCTCTATAGGGGGTGAATTTTTTTTGCGTATTTTTTAAGTCTCAACCCACGAAAATATACTATTATACTAGGAATAATTTATGTCAAAGTTTCAGATAATTCGGTGAACGGTAACCCGTGCCGCATTCAGGTAGAAATTTGCAGATAAGATTTTATTACGGTAATACACTTAAATTTTACTTAAAATACAAATATCTACCTCTTTTCTCATAATGTTTTATTGGTGTAATTATTTCCTAGAAATTATTTGTTTTGGAAGTTTGGAAATATAATGCACCTACGGTAGGTTTTTATGTCAGTTTGCAATTTTGTTTTACTGTGGTGACATTATAAGTTCTAGCATACGTTCCTTTTTGAAAAAACATTTAACGATGGCTGATGTTAGATCCTTACGAAAGGATACTTTCATTTACTTAGTTGGACACTATTCGTCACAAATCATTGGCAATAAATTGCCGTCTAATAGACAAGTATTACAAGTGCTCTTTTATAACATTCGTGAAGTGAAGCTAAGTGTACATGAAATTGCTAAATTAACAATAAAAGAGGTGTCAGTTTTTTGGGATAAAGCTCGCATTCCGACACGTCAGGATTTTCGTTGTGTTAAACAACTAGATAAACTTTATGAAGAGTGGAGGAACTTACAAAAATCGGCTAAAAGGGCCAGTGCGGGAGTAAAGAAAAAAATTTCGTTGAAAAATTGGACGATCTTTTTGACATTTCTCATGCATATGCATTGGAGTTGATGAAAATAGATGAAGATAAGCAGTTTTTAATTAACCAAAGAAAAAAGGGACGTCCTGGATTTATGCATGGTATTGATTACCAACTTGCTTCTCAAGAAAAATCAACTGAGGAGAAATTACAGAAATTATCTGAACGAATGCAACGAAGTCAACAAGAAAAAGCTAGATTAGAGGAAACAGTCACCTGTCCATCATCAAGTAGTAATTCAGCCGACTCCAACGAAAATGAAGATGAAATAATCGAAGCCCAAGAAGAGTTGTTACAAGACCAGCCTGGCCCGTCACAGCCAAAAAAGAGGAGATTGTATGGAACATGTAACATCATCACACCAAAAATAGCCGCTGCATTTGATGCTTGCAAAATAAGCGACAGGTATGGAGTCCATATTTTGACGGCAGTAGCAGAAGCACTAGGACATGACACCACATCTTTGTCCATCAGCAAAACCACACTTCAGCGCTCTAGACAACGCATCCGCGAAGAAAGAGCTGAAATATTAAAAACTGCCTTCGGTAATTCTGAATTGCCGGCCCCAGTCATCCATTGGGATGGAAAACTTTTACCTTCTCTCACTGGAATGGGAAATATCGATAGACTTGCTATCTTAGTTACTAGTGGATATATTGAACAACTACTTGGAGTACCAGCTTTGCCCAATTCAACTGGAAGAGAACAGACTGAAGCAGTTTATGATGTGCTTTGTGAATGGAATTTGGACGAAAAGGTAATAGCTTTGTGTTGTGATACAACAGCATCAAATATGGGTTATATAAATGGGGCAGCCACACTACTGCAACAAAAATTAGAAAGAGATATTCTATATTTTCCTTGTAGACATCATATTTTTGAAGTGGTTTTGAGAAGTGTGTTTGACACAAAAATGCCTTCCTCATCTGGCCCAAATGTGCCACTATTTAAACGTTTTAGGGAATTTTGGCCTAAAATAGATCAAAATAAACTAAAAACTGGATTTCAGGTATCAAAAATTAAACACATTTTACAACCAGTTAAAGCCGAAATTGTAAAGTTTCTAAATGCAGCTTTAACTTTGCAACAGCCTCGTGATGATTATAAAGAATTTTTAATGCTTTCTAAACTTTTTGTTGAAGAAGAGCCCACTCACACGACATTCTATCAACCAGGGGCATTTCATCATGCACGTTGGATGGCCAAAGCCATTTACTGTCTAAAAATATTTTTTTTCCAAGATCAGTTCCAACTAACTAAAAAAGAAAAATAGGTATTGAAGATATATGTCTCTTTATTGTAAAGGTTTATGTAAAGGCCTGGTTTACAGCGTCATTTGCTAGTAAAGAAATATCTCAAGCCGCAAGTAGGAAAATAGTGAACCATTTGTGGTACCTTAATTCAGTAAATGTTGGCTTATCTTTCTTTGATGACGATATTTCAGTTACCACTAAAAGAGAAATGGTTAAAGCTTTGAATAGGAAAGCACCAAATCAAGAGGGTATTAAACGACTTATGATTAGTAACATTACTGACGTTGAAAACAAGGAAATTCAGGACTTCATATGCGAAAACACTAAACAGTTTTTTCAAAAATTAGGTTTGTGTATGGAATTTTTGGAAAATGATCCAACAACATGGAGGGAAAATGAAAGTTATACCCGATATTTCAATATTGTAAACAAAATTAAAGTTGTAAATGATGCCGCTGAGAGAGGAATCAAACTTATTACTGACTATAATGACATTTTAACAAAAAATTAAGACCAAAAACAGTTTTTACTCCAAGTTGTAAATGATTATAAATCACAGTTTCCAAATGTAAAAAAAGAAACCCTGTCGCATGCTTTGGCCTAGTGCAAAAAATATTGTTTTTATTACTATATGTCTTGTAGATTTAGGATAATATTTGGTACTATGTATGAAAAAAACGTTTCATAATAAAATACACAAAGATAAAACGAAAGTTTTATTTCAAAAACTTCTAGTCTAGTTTTCTTAGACTACGAATTTACAGTAGTATGACACATGTCATAGTCACAACAGATAATGTCTTTGATATTTGTATGACTTAATTAGTCATTCTAAAGATAAATGTTGCTGATTAAAAAAAAAAAAACAATGCATCAACCAAAGAATGTAAATAATTCCATTTACTTTTATTATTGCATAATAATGCATTCTGCGGCACCCCTTGCCTTCAATTTGCCTCAATAATATTTTGAGGGGACTGTTTTTTCTTCAAATGGAACCATTTGCAGGGGTGAGAAATAAAAAATTTCGATTTCGAAAAAGATGGGCCACCCTAGTGCACAAGAACCAGAAACCTTTGCTAAATAACTCGCTATTTGTTTTTTATTAAAAAAAAAAAACGTGTTGACTAAAACCATACAGATTTATTGTAATGTTAAGTGCTGTAAATATTTTTCATATTCACATAGAGGTAGTTTTTCGTAATAAGGATGCTCACGTCAAGACAAAGTGGATGTCTTTCCCTTTTACTAGTAGAAAATAATTTGGTGCATTATTAAGTGCCGTGGCATTTTTTTTTGTATTAGAAATTGTGAATAGAATTGTGAATAGGGTAGTTTGGTGGTTTTCAGGTCGCTAACTAAAGCGCCTTTTTGCAATAATACTTGCTGCGAATATTATTTCATGGGGGTTGTTTTTGAAAACAGAGATGCTGAGATCAGGATCAGTTGAAGGTCTGGCTCAACTAGTATTAAAGAATTATTTTGTACATTTTTAATCACCTTGGTACCTATTTTTTCAATATTAGGTGCTGTGTATGGCGTTCCACCCCCTAATAGGGGTAGTTTTTTTGCTATCTCTATTGAATCGATGCCTAATAGTTATTATAAAATAAATATAATTTTCACATTCAGTATAAGCTATTATTCAAAGCAATTTTAGGGGGTGTTTTTATGTTTTTATGGATGAAATAGAATTTTCCCCAGCCTTTTGATACCACGAAGACGTATTTTTATTAACTTTGAGCCTTTTCCAACCATTCTCTCTGAGTCTTATGCGTTCCGCGATGGAGGCCAAAAATCAGCTATTTTTAACATTGTCCGTTACATTGAAATTTACTCCATGCATGGACTCCCAACTATTTTAAGCTAATGATTTGAATGGCGCAGTAGGTCTAGTACAAGTTTCCAAAGAAACTGCCTATGTAATAGCACGTACTGATTTTGCAAAAAAGGTAGTCAAAAATATTTTTAAAGCAAATAATTACTTGTAAAACATTTAATGTGCACATTAAAAAACAACAGTTTTTATACATTTCAATAATATAAATATTTATATATTTGGATAATTGTAGAACCATTCACATTAAACAAGAACAGGGACTAGATATCCTCGAAGGTCCTGATAAAATGGACAGCCTGTATATAGGAATGTTTCAGACTGTTGTTGGCCTAATAAGTATTTTTTTCTGTTACTTGGGGACCAGAACAACTTTTTGGTAGCTACAATAATCAATTAACTTTTGTCAAAGGGGTGAAGATCCGGTTATTTTTAATATTGTTCTTTCACCGGTCGTCACTGTTTACAATTGTGTTATAGAGACCCCGATCCTTTCACTAGCCTCTTCATTCTCGTAACACATACTATTTATATTTTCTACTGATCTAGAAAAAATGTAAAAAACATACGAAGTATTCAAAAATATGTACATTATAAAATCATGAGCTAAATGAACAGTCAAATAAAAAAACATATATTTCATAAAACTGAAAAAAAAAAACTACTTTTGATAATCATTAATGTCACTAATCACTAGTGTTTTCATTGAAATATCTATTATTTTCTTTATAATCTACTATATCTAACACTTTTCTACAATTTGTGAAACTACAAACGATTCCCCTATTTATTAGTCCATTAATAATATTATCGGTGTAGGTATCGCAATGGGACACTGTCTCTTTTACCGAGTTGTTTATTTCATGTGTTGACATAAAATCGACTTATCTGCCTGGGGGTTTATTCCACATCATATTTTCTGATGTACAGGAAATGAAATCCTGTGTTTTCCTGGACCAATTATATAAAAAATACTCCAGAGAGAGAAGGTATTGAGAAAATACATTAACATTTTGAAAATACTGTAATATAGAAATATTCTAAGGAATATCATAAAGCCTCAATATGTTTACAGGCCGAATAATCAGTGACCGTATTGGACACGAAGAGGATGACTGAATTGTTTAAAAAAAAAGAAGCATTCTTCTTAAATATTAATTTCCAAGTTACAATCAACTGACTTTTTGCACAGCACAACACTTGCTTGTATAATATAGTAAATATTATGGTTTTTAAAAGCCACTGTATATTTGATGGACAACTTCATAGCCAATATTCTTCCTTTCTTTTTCCATTTTTTTGCCTTATTTTTATTGAAGAAATATTCTATGCAATCATAATTTATAATATTTTCACCGTTCAATTTATCTAAAGACTGAAATTAAATTGCACCTGGAAAAGATATGGGATTTTTTTTCTACAAAATTAAGCTGCAAAAATAAAAAGTATAAGGTTAGAGAATATTATTTAGGTATTATGCAAATCACAACTTACACACTTTTTATTCATTATGAAAATACCTACTTTCTGTATATTGTTGCCCTAATCTGGGCACGCTAATATACTAGTTAGGTAAATACTTTAAAACACTCATTATTGGAGAATCAATCAAAACAACTACTCTTCTAGCTAATACTGACGAAGTATTGAATTACATGATAGAATTCTTAGCATTTTAAAGAGAAAAAAAATATATATTGAAAATACTTAAATCATTTATTCAAATTTAGTCATTCACACTTTTTTATTTAATATGAAATTATCTACTTTATGTATATTGGTGCCTTAATCGGGTCACGCTAATATACTACTTAGGAAAACACTTTAAAACACTCATTATTGGAAAACCAATCAAAACAACTACTCTTCTAGCTAATACTGACGAAGTATTGAATTACATGATAGGATTCCTGGTATCTTAAGGCAAAAAAATATATTGAAAATACTTAAATTATTTATTGAAATTCAGTCATTCACAACAATTATTGAACCGTACATTCTATTTCAACTCTAGAAAAGTTGTACAAGTTTTTTCGAACTTGTTAGTTCTCATCAGTAGAGTATAGAAACATTCATTCATTATTTACAAGCCTATTCTTGATTTATTTTTACAATTAATTATCTTTTATTTATTTGCTTTTATCATGATTAGAGAATATTATTTAGGTATTATGCAAATCACAACTTACACACTTTTTATTCATTATGAAAATACCTACTTTCTGTATATTGTTGCCCTAATCTGGGCACGCTAATATACTAGTTAGGTAAATACTTTAAAACACTCATTATTGGAGAATCAATCAAAACAACTACTCTTAATACTCCCAGACAGCACAACAATATTGTCTCGCCACCTTTCAAGTTGTTTCTTTTTACCTGTAGTCTTAGCACCAAGCAAAGTTAATTCCTTTTTCAATTGTAAAATAACCATATTTGCTAATTTTAGCTTTTAGAAAGAGAAAATTAAATGGATTCACGGTCACTAAACTGTAAACAGCTGATTGAAAAGTAGGGTGAGAGTAATCCAAACTTCGATTGAAGCGCTAACAGGAAAATTGTAAACTATAATTATAGTTATTTGCGATTCAAGAGGTCCGCGGTTCGATTCCACCGCATTTAGTGTTTTTTTTTTATTAAATTTGTTTAATACATATAGGTATATAAATATAATTTCGTGTTTTAACATTTTTGTAAAAATATGTTTCTTGAGAAATATGGCAAAAATGCTCCCGTGTTTGGATATCCATGGGCAAACTGGGCAGGATAAAGATTCTATTACATCCGTAGGATATAGATATTTTGTACACCTATAGGATACCGACATCCCGTCGGGATATCCGTAGGCAATCAGTTGCGGATATCCGTAGGATATCTATAATTTGGATCTTTACAGGATATTTATATCCAGTCAGATCATCCTTGGGATGACCTAGGGATATATCTATGGAATTATTCCAAATCTGGGACAGCGGGACTATACTAGGATATCCTGATGATATCGTGTGCTGTCTGGGAGTATTAAGAGTAGTTGTTAGATGTTAAATAATCCAAATCCTTAAGTTTTCAAACACCACAAGCACAACAAAATTCACTTTAGAGAAACATGTTCAAATGGCACGTCACTCGATGACAGCTGTTTGTTTTCCTACAGTCTCAGAGACTGTGACGTCAGCGCATACGACCTATTCACTATTTTAAATATAAATATTTCATAGGCTGTATAAAACAAATGAAAAAATTTAATTTGAATTACCTCTTCTAAGAATTTAAGTTCATCTCTGTACTTTTCTTCAATTCCATTCATCATTTCCATCATGCTGAGATTCGCATCATTTGGCGCCACTCTCGTCTCGTAAACGTCTTCAACAAAGACATGCAAATTAAGTACATCGTCGGCACTTAATAATTTTTTAAATTCTGTTTCTATTAGTGTCAACGCGACTTCTTCGAGATACGTGAGCCGTCCCTCTTCCCACCTAAGCAGAGTTACGGTTTAGTAAATAACTTATATTTTCCACGTACATTTAAATGGTATTAACACATATTTTTGCTATTTAGGGTTATTTTTTTGGTATTTCTTTAAACTCTCTTTTACGGTACTTGTATATTAGTACAGTAACTAGAGGTTTTAACTTGCAATAATGTCATATTGAACGGATTTCATTCATTTTTGGCAGTATTATAGTAAATGCTTCACAGAAAAGTTTCTATATTGTACTCGCTAATTTATGGGGGATGGATGCCACCCTTTCTCAGGGGGTGGCACTTAAAAAAAAAAAAGAATCAAATTTTAAGAAGAAAAGGTTCTACGCAATTTTTCACGTAAATTGATAGTTTTTAAGTTATACCGATTTCAAAATTGCAATTTTAGTTTAAAAAAAAGGTACTTCCAAACGGCTTTCGTCAAGTATCTCGAAAAGTATTACTTTATCGAAAAAATGTTACGGACCAATTATAGAAAGTATAAACTGGGAGTTAATTATATTTTTTGTTTATTGATGTAGGATTAATAATTTCGGAGATATTTAAGTTTATATTTTGCATCCTTATGCATCCATATTTTGTTCCGGGACAAAAAAGTAAAGTAATAAGAAAGTTAAATAATAATGAAATTCTGGCACCAACGAAGGATACCCATTTTTGTCTGCCTCTTGAATGTCATCATAATCCATGTTTTTATTTCAAATAACTTAAACGGCAGAAATTATTATGAAGTTATGAGTTTAACAACTTATTGACAGTAACCATAGCAACTAGAAAGCGTTCATAGCAAACACACTCCAATTAGAGTCTAAGCCAACTAATAAATGAGTTCGACAAATCTTGATCGGTGCGAGGTTAAGCACTTTATCCTACACTGGAAGTTTGGAATGTCAAGTTGAAATATTGAAATATTTAATAGAAGCACATTCTAAACTTCTAGTTAATTTAGCTGTGGGATAAAGTGCTTAACCGCGCACTGATAAACCGGTCCTCAGTCATCTACGGTAGCTGTCGATCTTCAAATCTCAGGCCACTAAGGGAATGTATTGCTTTCACACCTACATACACAATATCTACGTATCTCAGTATTACGTCATCTGACCTCGACACTTTCGGTCGGCGGCCTTGCAGAAAACTCATGAATCTGGCTTCATATACGAGAACATTAACATTTCCAATGTTAAAATAGAATGTTTTATTCGGAGTAAAAGGCACTTGTTGTGACTCGTCTGTAATTGCCGGACGAACGAAGTGATTACAGACTCGTCACAAGAGTATCACTTCTACTCCTAATAAAACAATATACTATTTTGCACGACCCTGCTTTCTTGTCTGTTTACAATATCTGTTGCCAAGTCGGTAGCTTATGTTTACTGATTGCTAGACCAAACTCATCGGTAAGTAATTTACTTACCGACGTCTGAACAGTAAGTAAAATTAATATAATATATACCTATATCATTTCACAAAAACAAGGACAAAAAATAATGAAAATTCTATGTACTTAAGAGAGGACAATGCCAATCACCAAGTTTCATCGGTAAAGCTAAAGCTGAAGTGGGATGAAGGGTAGGCAGTGTGGCTCTTATAGGTAATCTGCACGTGGCGTCACAGCTAACCTCAAAAATGTGTGTTTCTTAAGATTTAAGTGTATTACGCATTTCAACTAAAATCTAGTTCAGCGTAATGTTTATGAAGTTCTAAATACTTTGTCCTAATAAAATAGGACTCTTTTTGTAGGTTGGAAATCTGTAATTAGCAAACTATTTTTATTAATCAACAATATTGAAAAATTATTTGTGAATTTTTAAATATTTGATTGGACCCAGTATGGCTCCAAGCTAAAAATACGTATACAAACATTAAAAATGAGAATGAACTTGAAAAACTTAAAATTTAAGGTTATGTTGGTTACATGATGCAGATGCCCTATTGCAGTGCTGTAGGTGGCACCATCTATTAAAAAGCATTGTACTAAAAATCTTGACTGGGAAAAAGCAGTTTTTAGCCAAACGACTGGCGTTATTAAAATGAAAAAAAAGATATTCTTGTAAGTAAATGAATACTATACTTCTACTGAAGAACATTTTTAGCTAAAGCTTGCTTATTAGGAAGATCTCTCTTCAGATTGGCTAATAAAGAAGTTATAGCTAAAAATTTTCTTCAATAGAAGTCAGGGTGTATTAAATAGGTGATGCGACGACAACCCTCACACTGGCTTCATAAGTGCTTACTTTGTACATAATGTAATAGATGGCAGGACCAATAAGTTCTCTCATTACTTACGCATAGATACATAATTTTACTGGTTCTGTGCACACGTGCATACAGTGTTGCATACATTCCCGGCCTTTTGTTTTTTGTTTAGTGAAACAAGAGTCCAGTGACATCTGACATTAAGTAGCTAAATTAAAACATTGAAAGAATATATATGCAACACTACATGCAGCATTGCACTTGTCGCCACAGCTAACCTCAAAAATATATATTTCTTAAGATTTACAAGTATTACGTAGCTATTATTAAAATTTCTGCCTGGTTCCTGTACTTTCAACCAAAATCAAGTTCAACGTAATATGTATGAAGTTTTAAATAGTTTGTCATAATAAAATAAGACACTTTTTGCAGGTTAGGAATCTAACCTATAATTAGCAGTCTATTTTTATTAATCAACAATATTGAAAAATTATTTGCGTGAATTTTTAAACATTTGCTTTGAGCCAGTATGGCTCCAAGCTAAAAATGCCTATACAAACATTAAATATGAGAATAAACGAAAAATCCTTAAAATTTGAGGTTATGTTAATTATGCGATATACATGCTCAGGTAATTGTAGGACCTTATTGGTCGCGCCATCTACTAAAGTAACTAGCACTTATGCAGCCATTATTATAATAGGAAAGTGCCGTACGTCGGACCACCTATTTAATACACCGTGATAGAAGTGTGGTATTCATTTATTTATAAGAATATCTTTTGATCAGTTTAATAACATGAGCCAACTAAAATGCTTTTTCCTGGAAATTTTTTTTTAGTACAATGCTGTTTTAGTAGATGGAGTCACTTCGATATAATTAAAAATGATTGCAAAAATAATTACATTTATAACCGATGCGCACTCATTTCGTGTATTTGAATCTTGGTCTCGATGTCTTCTTAACTTTTCAGGCGTGATTGTAAAGTAGGTAGAGCAATAGTAAAGAATGTACGAACGCCAAAACTAGACAACCAACACAACAGCTCTCTGTATTTTATTGGCTAATTTCTACCCACTCCCCTCTGATTTGATCGCGTTGCTCCCTCTTAAAGAAAAATAACATTAGTTTCTGCACGATCGTATTAAATTACACTTCAATTAAAATAATTTAATTTCTACTAAATAAACTAAAAGTCAAAATACAGATATCATATTTGACAAGTTGGATTTGCTGCGAAATATAAACGTCACTTTTGATTTTTCGTTTATTTAGTAGAAATTAGATTTTACTTGCTGTAAACTATTTTCGTCACCTAAATGATCAGTTTTGTTGTCCATTTAAAGAACACTTGTTTTAGAAAAAAATTATTTCTGCCATACTGGTACCACCATATTGAATTTTTTAATTTTAATTTTAGATTTGTAGTCACCGATGCCAAAACTTAGATATTCTACTTTTCGAAAATAAATGACTGTCCCATCAGTCGTGTTTCTGATTTTGAATAATCGAATATAACAAACATTTAAAAAAAAATCATCAAAATCGGATCTGTTTTTGAGGATTTAGAAGATTTTATGATTTTTCCACTTCATTGATTCGGCTATAATTTCATATAGCGTGTCGTAACATGCATGGGTTGTATGGCATCACATTTAAATGGATCACCCTGAATATTTCAAAATATTTTTAAACTATACAATTTTGCGTCCACTATCAATCCGTTTTTTAAAATATTCGATATCTTTTATAGGAGAGCCAGGATATTCGGACGACGCGCGACTGAGACACCCAGTATAAAACAAATAAATCGTCCATTTCCAAAACCCCCAAAGTGCATTTTTTAAATCAAATCGGTTTATGGTTGGACCTGCGTAGAAGTTGTTAACGGAATCAAAATGTTTTTATTACTTCCACATCCAGTGGAAGTATAGTAACGACAAAAAAATTTTTAAAAATTTTTATTGTTCAAATAGGTCTCGAAATAGGCTTAGAATGTCATGAAACGTCGAGATTTTAAGTTTGAGTGAAAAAAAGTTTCCGTCTGTCGGTCTGTCGGTCTGTGTGTAACTTTTATTGTGCGCACGTTTACTCTGGAACCGTTTAAGATATTGACTCGAAATTTGGTAAACATATGTACTTTCTGGAACTATATTATATTTTCAACTTGTTCTGTCAAAGGGTTGGGGTAAATTTGGGCTAAATAGCTAAATCGAGAGTCCGGAATATTGGTATTTAGTATTAGACTAGTAGATGGTGACAGAAAATCAGAACTGATAGCCTACCGTCTGCAATTTAGTCAGTATTATGTATACAATAAAGCTCAATTTTGGTACTTTCAAGGTTTTCCCGCATGCACGGGATATAGGAAACGATTTCCGGTTTGCATAGAAAAAACAATGTTTTCAACTGATACACTACCGTCTGCAAAGTTCATAATTCGAAATTAAAGGAATAAAAATATGTCGGAAGCGCTTTTGTAGAGAGTTCTGTCATACACCAAACCTTATACAGGGTACTCCAAAATGTATCAGATTTTAGTAAAAAAAAAATGATAATTTACCGTCTGCAAACAGTACAAAATGATGATTCTGCTTCATGAAGACGAGTAGGGGAAAGGTTCAGACGTTTACGATATGCACGTCACCATATCGTGAGCATGTCAACTTGTTTTTTTTTTTTTACAACTTTGAACAATTGTTTGCCGTCTGCAGCTAAAAAGAAAACATGATTTAAAAATAGAGCTTCGATAAAGAATTATTTGCAGATAGATTAAATGTGTACAAAGCACTTGCCGCTTAACGTATTTGTGTAAAAAATAGGGGTAACTTTTACCAATTATTTACTGTCTGCGATTTGGTAAAAAGAAAGATTATTGATTCATATATGCAATTATTTAGTTTGCAGACAATGCGCACATGCACGAGAGTCACAATAAAGTGTCAAAAATATTGAGCAACGCATCTTTACCTAAGCATCAAGCTTAAAAGTTGAGGAGTATGGCTGGTGCAAATCGGAGAACTGTTTGATAGAGATGAAATGCCACAAACCGTCAAAGAAATTTTTGTAGCTGATAACGATAATGGTACGAAAATACCGTAGTTTTCTTGTTAATTCCAATGAATTTCAAATGCTGATTAATTTTTAAAATTACAGTCGCAATTACCAGTAACAGTGTGGTCGAGGAGGATAACGAACAAATAATGCTCACCGACAACAATGCTGATAATGATTCAGATGAAGAAAACTTGTTTTTAGAACATATCAGTGACAGCGAGGAAGATATGTATCATTTCACTGAAGATTATCGGAAAACGTTCCAGGAGTCAGTGGTTGAGAATGACGATGTTGAAGAAGAAACAGACGGCGAACAAAATTTTTTATAAATAATTATTATTATTATGATAATATGTATAAGAGTTTTGTTACAACTTTAATAAAATAATATTTTTTCAATTGAATTTAACTACGACGCGAATTATCGATCAACTTTATCGAATACCAGCACTAATTCTGGTCCGTGTGCATCTGCATGTTGTCTGCCCATCCGAAAAAAAATATACTTGCATAAGTTAGCTTACACAATTTTGTGTTGCAGAAGGTAAAGAGTTGTTTTTGGTGCATATCGCACACGAAGAGGTATCAAACGGAATTCGCCGAGTTTTGACTCTATTGTGGCTCTAGTGCATATGGGCATTATCTGCAAATTGAATAATTGCGTATTTAACCCAGTAGCCTTTCTTTGTCCCAAGTTGCAGACGGTATAGATAGTTGTTTTTGGTACATATTTGTGGTTTTAGTGCATGTGTGCATTGTCTGCAAATTAAATAATTGCGTAATCGAATCAATAACCTTTCTTTGTACCAAGTTGCAGACAGTTAATAATCGGTAAAAGTTACCCCATTTTCTTACAAGTTTATAGAATTCAATGGACAACCGTGCATATTGGATTCGTCTGAAAACATTGTTTACAATAGTTTTGCAACCTAAATTTTCTAATAAAACTATAATTAAACGGTAAACAATTGTTCAAAGTTATAAAAAAAATAACAAGTTGACATGCGCACAATATGGTGATGTGCATCTCGTAAACGTCTGCACCTTTCCCCTACTCGTTTTCATGAACCAGAATCATCATTTTCTAGTGGTTGCAGACGGTAAATTATCATTTTTTTTTTACTAAAATTTGATACATTTTGGAGTACCCTGTATATGGTTTGGTGCATGACAGAACTGTCTGCAAAAGCGCTTCCGACATATTTTTATTCCTTTAATTTCGAATTATGAACTTTGCAGACGGTAATGTATCAGTTGAAAACATTGTTTTTTTATGCAAACCGGAAATCGTTTCCTACATCCCGTGCATGCGGGCAAACCTTGAAAGTGCCAAAAATTGAGCTTTATTGTATACATAATACTGGCTAAATTACTTGCAGACGGTAGGCTATCAGTTTTGATTTTCTGTCACCATCTACTAGTCTATATATACAAGAGAAGCTAAGGTCTCAAAAAAAATTTTGGCATTAGCCACCCCCATTACCATCCCCACCCCATTATTAAAGGGGATGAAAAAAAATTGTGATTTAGTGTGTGTACAAGAACCAGAAAAGTCAAAATATTTTTTTGCTCCACTACCACCCCCTTATCACCACCCCCACCCCACTACCGATGTGGGGTACCGTTTTATAGGTTTTTGGGGTACAGGATTTCAAACATTATATTATTAAAGTTCCATAAGCAATTATTTCCACATACAAAATTTTTTCGTTGTGAGTGAGTTGGTTCTAGATGTGGAAGTAGTGATTCCTTGGGCAGCGGATTTTTTTTTTCAGCATATTTTGATACCGTAGGTGGCTTTGCCTTTGTAGCAGGTGAATGTTTTTCTGGTCATAAAATTCTAATTTGTTCTATACTTGAGTAAAATTTGATTCAAATTGGAAATAAAATGAAAAAGTTATAAGGGTATCTTCATTTTAAGTGAGTCATACCTGTATATTTAAGAAAATGTATAAATTTTGACAAAATATTACGTTAATAAATACGTCGAGTGTTGTAAAATAAAGATTGTTTTATGACTCTATGATTTATTAGGAGACCACGGTAAATCGCTTTGATAGACCTAATTGATTTATTTATTAATTATCTATTTTTGGCTGGCGAATATCTCGGAAACTGTAACACGTGAGAAGAAAGTAAATATAAATGTTTAACTTTGCATAGATTACATTTTTCCGTACGACGCATCGTTACCGAGTTATAAGCGAAGAATCCAAAAAAGGAACCTTTCCACCCCCACCCCCCCCCCCTGAAGCGGCGGGGCTAGGGACGGGGACTTTTAGTATGTTTACCTCATAACTATCCCCAATACATTCCTGAAGAGGAAAATTCTCCCCTCCTCCATGTTCTCTATAACTCTTTCGTTGACTAGACTAGACTAGACTAGAAGTAATTTAATTTTGAGTCATATCTTTTTTGTTTAAAACATTTAATTGTCGCTTATTGTTATTTCAAAACACTTTTTTTATTTAATAATTAAACAAATTGAAATACCCAACTCCACTATTTACCGAGTTACAAGTTTTCTTCAACTTTGTCAAAATCGTTTATGGCACAAATAGGGCATTTAGGAAATGGATAACTCAAACACCTACAACTTACTGTATTTCACATTCCAATCTGTCAATTGTTTCCTGCAATTTTTTTATTTCTTGATCAAACACATGCTCCGCCACCTTCATGTTATTCTTCACTTGGTCAAGAGGTTTAACCAATTGTTCAGAATACAACAGAGAATTTAAATTCTGTATTTCCATAAAACGAAAGATATCCATGAGTTGCTGTGGCTCAGTAAAATACAGTTGCGGAGGAGTGTTGTCGCTGAGTTCATTGCGGAATTGACTTGCAATATCTGTTGCTGATATCCCTTGGTCTACCATAGACCTTCGGTATCTACCAAAAATATGTGCCTCTTCATCATCTCCGTCTTTCATGAAAACGTCGTCTTTTCTGAAAGCGTTTTGACTCATTCTCCACGATACCGGACTTACGATGTACAGGAATTTCTGGTATGATTTGCAGTGTCTCCATTTTTCTTCCAAATTAAACATTGAAGCGCGCAGAGCTCCATACTTTTTCGACGCTGCTAAATATTCCTTATACATCGCGTGCACTTTACTTTTCGCTTCTTCGGCTTTGCACAATTGCTCCATGGATAGGGCGTGATCCTCGGCTAAGAATTCCTCAAAAATATCTACGTACATTTGGTAATTCCTCTTTATTTCATTTATCATGTTTTGTTCTAATCCCAAACTTTCATCTATTAACAGGATATCATCTTCTCTATAACCGGTTACGATCTTGGTCCGTAGACATTCTCGAACTGTATCTATGTAATCCCCTATTTTTACCTCCCTTGGTACAGATCCTGAAATATATTAAGATATAAAAATTAATTTAGTTAGATTTTCACTCAGTAATAATAAATTAATTACTAGTAGGGCAGCTTATCATGAAAATGTGGACACATCGCACAAAACCACAAAATTTTTTCCAGGTACTAGTTAGGTACGTAGGTTGATAGGAATTGATAGGAATCAACTTCTCCGTCGGCCGTCTTGGATTTTATGACGCTCATTTTGAAATATAGGCATATTATCAATATCTCGGCTTCTAAATCACAGGACCACAAACTTGGTGTCTAAGTATACATATTTGGGGTCAGGGAGTACAACTTCACAATTTTTAAATGTATCACACTATATATTTATTCACTAATATATATACCAATTACAGACTATTCACCGATTAACTGTTTTGTCCGGGGTGTCCACATTTTCTAATATGTTTTTTTATTTTGTTTCATATTGAATTGTAATGCAAGATGGTTTGGAACAAGTGCCAGAAAACAACTTCAGAGAATCTAAAATGTCCACTCGATGCACATGGAATCTAAGACAAGACAAAACCATACCGGTCTTTCTTGAATAATATTCAATGAGTTTAGAAGCTTGTAGTCATTGCCAGTGAAACTAAATTTTGGAGGCGACATGAATGCGGATGAACTGGTCCAAAACCATGGTACATTACACAAATCTTGTTACGTCAAGTTCAACAATTTGAAATTGGGTAAAGCTGAAAAGCAGGGAAATACTTCAGAAGGCAGCACAACTGTGGAGAAACGATCCCATCGTGAAGCGAGTGACAAAATGGCGTGTTTGTTATGTCGTGGAAGCGATTGCCTCCTTCATGAATTTCGAACATTGACAGCTGATACGAGCATACGAAAAATGGCAACAGAACTGCAAGAAACCCAGTCGTTTGCAGCATTGGAAGGTGGTAATCTCATTACCTTTGACGCCAAATAACATCTGCAATATTATACAGCACTGAGAAATCGCTACCAGTCTCACCTAAGGAAACTAGAGCAGGATTGAGTGGGAGTATCTGCAGAGGAAAGTCAGATAAAGGTTACAGCACTTGTGGAGCTTTATGTTCAGTTCATGCAACTTTGAAAATTGAAAGTAGAAGGTCCCATCTTCCACACAGTTTTCTATATAAGTATAAAGCTCCACAAGTGCTGTAGCCTTTATCTGACTTTCCTCTGCAGATACTCCCACCAAATCCTGCTCTAGCTTCCTTAGGTGAGACCGATAGCGATTTATCAGTGCTGTAGAATATTAATATTTGGCAATGGCAATAGAATCACCACCTTCTAATGCTGCCAACAACTGGGTTTCTTGCAGTTCTATTGCCATTTTTCGTATGCTCGTATCAGTTGTTAATGTTGGAAATTCACGAAGGGCTCCATTGCTTCCACGACATAACAAACACGCCATTTTGTCACTCGCTTCACGCCGGGATCGTTTCTCCACAGTTGTGCTGCCTCCTGAAGTATTTCCCCGCTTTTTAGCTCTATCCAACTTCAAATTGCTGAACTTGACGTAACAAGATTTGTGCCATGTACAATGATTTTGGACCAGTTCATCCGCACCCTTGTTGCTTCCAAATTTTAGTTTCACTGGCAACGACTCCAAGCTTCTAAACTCATTGATATCGTTCAAGAAAGACCGGTATGGTGTTGTCTTGTCTTCGATTCCATGTGCATTGAGTGGATATTTTAGATTTTCTGAAGTTGTTTTCTGCCAGATCATGCACCTGTTCCAATCCATCTTGTATTACAATTCAATCTGAAACAACAAGTGTGGAAAAAACAAACATTTTTTACTTATATCTACAAAGCTGAAATTTTGTTCTGGAATAGTTTATATAATAAGACATCCAAAAAATACAGTCTACCGATCGTCTCATGCTGCTAAAGACTCGGTAGATGTAATGGAATGCAAGCGCGTGACCGCGGCCGCTGCGCTCCGGGCTTTTGCAGTTCGCGGAGAAGTTTTGCATTTTCCACCGCGGAATATTAATCTACAAAGCTGCTTTTTCTCTACAAGCAGTTTATGCACTATTTCAATTAAAAATCACATTCTACCTCCGCTGAAAGGTGGCTAAATCTTTGGTAGACGTTGCCCTAAATGGCAATACATAGTCAAATCATGACAATTATATTCTTCATTAATATTAAAGAACAGACAGTTTTCTTATAGATGTGTTAATAATCACTTTTATTTGCTTTTCAATATTGCTAGTGGTCGAGCTGCAGACGATTGTGTAGCAGTACCAATGACTAATGCAGACATATCAAAAAAAATGTTGCATATGTTTTTGAGAAATGATGCACAGTTTGTGATAATCGTTTTTGATATTCCTCTCCTTCGATCAAAGATCACGAGCACGATTTGAGAGGAAACCATCGAGGTCGAGAAATTAAAATTAGAGGTCCATCGACACGCCCCCTTCCGACTTCATGTCTGCAATTTCGAAGAGCTTCAGCCACCATTGAACGTTCTCGTGCGATGCTCAGACACGATATATTGATAATAATGTTAAACAATATGTTTGTGCATCCTGAAGTGAAGGTGTGGATGGAAGTTGGCGTTGGCACTTCATTAAGGTGTATAAACGTTAGTAAATTGTACGAGAGGTTGAGATCAAATATATGTATATTCGGTCACAAGTCTTTTGTTTTTTATGTTAGAGAAAAAATAAAAAAAAAGTGTCGGAAAGCTCAATAAATTCTCTTTTCATAAGCTATCTACAAAATTTTCGAGAAAAGCGATAATTATCGAGACATTAGAGGAAATGTAGGAAACTACACGTTTTCCTATTAGTGGAGTAAACGTAGTAAAAAAAAGGCATTGTTTCGGAATAATTTGTAACTGCATAAAAATTCATAAAAACTTTTTAAATGTGTTCTAAATAAGTTTAAGTTCAAGGTCTACCGGTTGGTATTGTACGCTAAATCTTTATTTGTTTATTAATAACAAAATACTGCAAAATTAGATTATCTCGAAAATTAATCGAGGAGAAATCATGAAAATCAGGTACTAGGGGTTTTTTGGGCATGCTGATTACGAATTTGATGTCAGATTTGCAAAATTCAAAATGACGGATACAAAATACCCGACCGAAACGTATTAAGAGTGCGAAATTCGCCATAAAAATGAATATTAATGGGTTTTTACGGGTTTTTGGGGAAGGCTGATGAATAAAATTCATCAAAATTGTGTATATAAATGTAAAATATTTAATATAAATAAATGTACTATAAAAATACTTTTTCTTCAAGCGTATTAAAATGTTTAAATTATGTCACCAAAAACAGAAGTAGAAGTAGGACATTGTTTTACTAGTAACAAAATGTTAGTACCGAACGCCACCGTAGTGGACATTGTTTTACTAGTAACATAATGTTAGTTCCGAAAGCGCCACCGCAGTGGGTATTGTTTTACTAGTAACATAATGTTAATACCGAAAGCCACCGGTGGCGCGCTATCCACTAGCCACTTGTCATATTGTCTCAACATGTAAGACTAGTTTGAATATTTGTACATTTATGATAAATAAATGAATTTTTGCATTTTAATACGCTTGAAGAAAAAATAGTATATATTACATGGAGTAGAACGCCTTTTTTTGTGTTTCGCCCAGTTTGCGGCTTCGGCTTCGCCCCAGCTGCAAATCCTGGGCTCAACACAAAAAAAGAGTGCGTTCTACTCCTAGTAATATAATATACTATTTATTATAGACTACAATGAAAGGAAGTATTTTAACTATAATATATGATACATACGATTTTTCAATCAAGAATGTAATAAAAAGACTTTATTTATGAACATACAGTGATTGTCCGATAATTGATTTTTAAATACAAACACGTTGAACGAAAAGGGCAAATAAAACTTTTTAGCATTCTGAATCTTCTGATTGTACTTGCTCCAGTTCGTCGCTTTCTTCGTGTAAGTCGTCGATGTCTTGACAGGGAGAACAATTTGTACAACTGTTGCCACTACATGCCATAGTGCAAAAAAGACCATATTTTGTACACCCACATGGTGATCCGCAACCTTTCTTGCAGCTACAGAATATCATGTTAAGTATGTCGTCTGATTTTCGGTCGTTGACTCGCTGGTATAGATACTAAATTACCATTGACTTTCTTCCAACCTCTGCTCTCTACATGTAAATGCTTACCCATCCACGTTTGCATCTGTAAATACACTCTTTTACAGAGCTGCTCCAAGGCATCTTCTGTGTTTAGTAATGAAGACAGCTTCACACTGTTTATTTTTCCGGAAGTACTTTTAACGAAGCAGTGATACCGAAATGAGTTTAAGTCAGCTACATTTTTTCTTGCACCATACAAAGCTAATACGCACGTAATGCCAGACTGCAAAAGAATTTCTGGACTTTGATGATCCTCAGCGAAACTTTCGGCAGCTTTTATGAAATCTACTCGATTTTCAAAATGCGCGGCAAAGTACAGTCAAGCAAACAAAGCGAAGGAGCCACTTTCACGAATCTAGTTAGGAGCTAGATGGTGAACTTGCTAGTAGTAGTCAGGAATATGTTATCGCGCTCTATGTACACAGAGATAAATTTTAAAAAAATAAAATTTCGGTTCGAATGAATTAAAAAAAAAAAATAAAATTTCGGTTCGAATTTGGTAGTTGTTATTATATCTTGCTGTATTCTTCTCGAATTCTTCAATAATTTTCGAAATTTTTTTTAAAATAAAATAAATATTTAAAAAAATCAAATACATTAATTTCACACTATTGTTTATCAACTTAAACACGTCATTGTAGTCACCATTTATGCATGTGTAATATTTAGTAGAATTATTAGTTGTGGTAAACTTAATTTTTTAGTTAAAACCTTCGCAGTTGTCCAAAAATCGTCTTTCGCCTTTTACTGTTTAATTGTTATTACGTTCAAAAATGAAACCAAGAAATATTTTTCAAGATTAGTACCTTAGCTAACACCTCTATGCATTCAAATAAAAATATATATATTTTTTAAGTTATTACACTTTTAATATTGTTAAATTTTCGAATTTTTTTCTTCTAAAACGTATAGTTCGACTTATTCGTAAAAAATTAATATAAAAACGCGTATGTATCAGAAAATAAATTATTGGGGCTTTTAGTACACATCTTTACCTTCAAATTGGTTACTTATAAAGTGCCGATAGCACGATATTAAGCTTTGATATTGACGATTGAAAGGTGTCAACAGGGGAAAACGTCGTTTTTCGGAAAGTACTAAGTTTAAAGGTCAGAATTTCCTAAAATAGGTTTTTTTTATTTTTTTGGCTGAATACATATTTTAGATAATCCCTTTAAATGTACTATCCTCCGATTAAAGAACTTATATCTAGATACATAACAGGCTATCTTTTCACTATATACCTTGTTTGCTCCTAACATAGTCACATTATATGTCCATTAAAATGGATAGATGAACATCACATCCCATAGGCAACAGTGGCGTTGTATGTGTAGAAAATGTGTAGAATGGTAAATATTTGCATTAAAATGAATTATTGCAATTCCTGCATTACCGGCTCTTTATATAACGTGATGTAGGCATACGATATTACAGTGAGATAAAACAGTAAGATAAATATGTATTGAAAGGATATTAAAATTTAATTGCTATTTACTTTATAACTGTAAACTGAACTTCATCATGTTACGACTATGGAACGATCGATTTTCTTCTTTTCTAAACTGCTTTCTGCAAACGGCACAGCACTTCACTATTTATTTGCACAAAATATATTGTCACTAAACTGTGTAAATACGAATAGAGAATATTATTTAGGTATTAAGCAAATCACAACTTAAAATAAAATTACTTTTTCACCAGTTTTTGGTCGGAGAACACGAAAAACATTTATTGACATTAATGGCCGAACTGTCAACTGAGATTATGATAATCGAACTGAAGCCGATCGTGTACGAGCGGCCGCGAATACGCCGATGGGCCAATCAGCAACTTATGGGAAGAAGTGCCTTAGAATGGGAGTCTTTCGGGATCATAATATTCATGCCATTATGTATCTAGATATAAGTTCTTTAATCGGAGGTACTATCCAAGTATTTTTTTAAAATAAATTATTCATTTTACAATGATTTTTACTAAATAATCGTTAATTCATGCAATGGTCCGCTTTCAAGCTACATATGTGATAATTAAAGTACTTAAAAAAATATTTAAAAACATGTAATACTTCGAGGAAATAATACTTTGTCATCTCCAATTGGTTTCATATCATTGTTGCTTTTTGCAATCAAAAGTTATAGCCACTTACGTACAGAGCGTGCTACCGCAAGCCTATTCCAGCGTCAGCGGGCGGGCGGTCGGCGCAGCGTCACTTGAGACCTTAGTTAACTTTCTACTCGCTTCAATTTAATGCACAAATATCAGTTTTTTTCGTACAAATAAAATTTAGAAAGTTATTCGCAAAAAACCGTGTTTCTGCACTTAAATTGTTAAATAAAAATAGGACGCGTACAATTTTTTGCGGTAGACTTTTCACTACGTTATTCTAGCATACTTGAAGAATATTGTTCACCAAAGTCTACCTGGTTACAAATGTGAAAATCTTCGTTTACTCCACTAAATGTTTAAACATAACTTCGTTTACTTTTATGCATTTTTTCGAAAATATGATCAATCAGATCATGATAAGAAATTGCGATTTTCACGATCTTATCCTTATAACTATGAAAATATCTTTGATTGTTTTGAATATAAATTCTGGAACTTTCCCAATACATTAACAAACGTACAAACGTATAAGGAATCCATTGGATATAGCTGTATAGGTGTACCTATAATACATACATTACAGTAAAGGCACGTAAAAATTCATGCGAGCGATTCAGCGGCTATGTATGTTGTCTGTCTATGCATTCATAATTATATATTTTCCTCCATATTTATCCTCCTATTCACTAAGAAAAATGTTAAAAATGTGTAATCAGAAAGAGAAAATAGCTTTATTTTACTCGTTAGAATTGCTAAGAATTTTTAGAGGTTCCAGAGTAAGCATTTAACCGTGCGTGCGCTTGGCCGTGTAGAGTGACAAAGTTACTCCACTATTTTTTTTTTTTTTTCAGGAATACCGTGGCTTTAGCGATAAATTTTATTAGGACATTTTTTGTTCAGAAACACGTGGTCTATCCACCTGTATTTTAATTTTTTCCTACTAGCAAGGGGGTTCTAGAGGAAAATTAAGAGACCACAATTTTTGACTTGGGGGGATGTGTTTGGACTATTTAGGAGTTAAACATACCAAAAGTCCAAGAACGTAGGGGGTGGGCTGCAGGGGGGCACGAAGAAGGTCTCGGCTTTTTATTTTTCGCTCATATTTTAAAAACGGTTAGCCCTAATCAAAAAGTGGCTATATGCAAAATTAAAGCTGACTACATTTTCTACAATAATGTTTCTATTAATTTTTTTGGTATCTGTTACGGTTCAGTAATGAATTGTATATATTTTGACTGTATTCTAATTTTATTATAAATTTATTATAAATTGAAAAGAAAATTTAATAATCATCGTAGAAAAAAATGTCTTTTACAGATATTCGTTTCACAGCAGAGTGAACTGAAATATCGAATAAAAAAATGTCTTTACGTCTGTAAGTGTGTATGTGCTTGGGTATGTATGTGTGCGTGTATATCGTTTCTTGTAAACACGATAACTTCTGTTAGACTCAAACTCAAAATATTTCATTACAATTTGGGAGATATGTGAAACAGCATATTGCAATAATCCCTATTGAAATTGGGTCATATCTGTAATACATGGTGATAACCAGAGGCCTACAAACTCTACGTAAAATAGGTTTTATATTAATTTCAGAGCAAAATATTACTAAGGTTTTTGATTAAGTATACAAAAATAAGATGTGTAAGATTTATAAACCGCAATATACGGGGTGTATGTTAGGCAAACTTTATTTAAATTAGATGATATAGATATATCAATGTTATCCTAAAATATGGAACATGATATTTTTAATAAGATTATTATGAAGTGAAAGTTTGTAGGCCTCTGGTTATCACCATGTATTGCAGATATGGCCCAATTTTAATAGGGATTATTGTAATATGCTGTTTTACATATGCTCCAAATTGTAATTAAATATTTTAAGTCTAACAGAAGATATCGTGTTTACAAGAAACGGTATACACGCACACATACATATACACGCGCGCACACACGTGCGCGCACACACACACACTTACAGACGCAAAGACATTTTTTATTCGATATTTGAGTTCAGTCTGCTGTGAAACGGATATCTGTATAAGACATTTTTTTCTACGATGATTATTAATTTTTTTTTTCAATATATAATAAATTTATAATAAAATTAGAATACAGTCAAGAGATATGCAATTCATTACTGAACCATAAAAGATACGAAAAAACTAATAGAAACATTATTGTAGAAAATTTAGTCAGCTTTAATTTTGCATATAGCCACTTTTTGATTAGGGCTAACCGTTTTCGAGATATGAGCGAAAAAAAAAAAACCTGGACCTTCTTCGTGCCCCCCTGCAGCCCCTCCACCTCCTACGTTCGGGGAATTTTGGTATGTTTACCTCCTAAATAGACCAAACACATCTCTCAGGTCAAAAATTGTGATCTCGGCATTTCCCTCTAGAAACCATTCATTGACAGGACTATACCCTGATTTAATTTCAATATTTTGAAAATATGGATGAAAAAAAATTTTTTTTCATCCATTTTTTCTTTTTTTGTTCTGCATCCGAGCGGAATGTAAACTTTTTAGGATATTATTCTATACACTGTCAAGAATTCATTTTAAAAAAATTATTCATTTTGCAAGTTTTTGTAGGGTTTCACTATAAAACGTTCTCTGTCGTCTGGACTATTTTGGCAATTTGCATGGTTTTTAAGTTATTCGCGTGTATGTATCTTGAAAGAGTAAACTTACTTTTAACTAAATTCCACGCTGATACACCTGTTGGTCAATTTTTTGGAAGCCTATCTATTGATCATATAAATAATAGTCATAGGAAGTATTTACTACTTACCTCCAATAATAGAAAAATATTGAGGATCAACTTGTAGAATAGATTTGGCTGTATCTGTAGTGGCCTCCTTCGTATATAATCTATCTATTAAGTTTTCCTTCTGCTTGCCGATATAGCTGGACTTCTGAGAACACTTTAATTTCATTTCATTAACGTGAACGTCATGTCGCCACGCTTTAGTCAAAATGCTATGTGCGAACTGCTCCATGTCGTTTGGATATGAAAAAGGCGACGTCTTCTCTTCCAAGGGCCTTTCAGTTTCATCGTTTATTTTCCTGCCCGTAGTAAAATATGGTTTTGAAATTGGTTTCCTTGATGGCAAAATTTCTCTTAAAGGTTTAGGTTTCTTCTTTTCTACAACCTGCCGTTTTGGTAAATTTACTCGTTTTGATACCTTTATTGATCCTGCTGCTGATAACTCTGTACGCGATGATGAATCAGTTATGTGCAATTGATCTGGCTGTGATAATTCGGAGTACACTGTATGTTGGTCTCCTTCATCTATATCCATTTTGGCTGCTGACGTCCGCAACTAAAAATAAAAAATAATACAAAATTTTGTCACTGTTGTCATAGAAATATGCGTATGAAGCTTTCGTACCGTAAAGTTGAGCGCTAACTATGGGTATGAAGCAGAACTAAAGTTACGTGTTTTTATATGTAGTCGAATAAAACTATATTTTTTCCAAACATTGTTCTGCGGGGGAGGGGGGGGTCAATTTTTTTGGGGAAAGGCAATCTGTATGTTATCAGGATACTACAGTTAAGTTTTGTTAAATCTGGGAGTATAGCATTTTTTTGCAAATAAGTTCTTATTTTGAAAATGGGTTTCTGTCTCGTTTTTCTTTAATATGTCGGGTTCTGGTCATTGGATCAGGCCAAACAACAATCAAAATAGTTGTAAATAAATTATAAATAAAACTGTATGTGTCTAAATACGATATGCCGTTTTGTTTTTTTTGCAAAAAAAATAAAAACCACGAAAATTTCTCATTTTGCATAAACCGAAAGTATTGAATAAATAATTAATCTTTTTTAATGAAACTTTGTGAAATTATAGGTTCTGTAGGTGAATACCGAGGTGTAAACTGTTATGGAAAATTACAAATAAAAATATGTATTATTTTCTTTAAGAAATTAGATTTCTGAAAGAAAAAAAATATCTTCATAAAAGCTGACGTTTGGTCACACTTTACTTTTCTTGAATGGGGAATTTCGGCAATTTTTTTTTATTAAAAAATGAGTTCTTTAGATTAAAAGAAGAGACCCGTATTTTTTTTAAAGCAATATAAACGTCAAAAAAAATGTTAAAATTTGGTTACATATTTTCCCCTAAAAAGGAGAAGGGTAGATAAGCTACATAATTTTCGCCCACTGATTTCATAAAGAAGAAAAGTTCTCTTTAAAGTCATTAAACGTTATTTAGTTATAGTTGAACATATGATCTTTATGTTTCTACCTATACGTTTTACATTTGAAAAACAACAGTAGGTCGTAGTAATAGCATTTCAGTGTAGGCATGTTTGCAGTTTTTTAGTAATTTTTGACCTTTTTCCGAACTTTTAATGTATATTTCAGTTAGATGCGCTCGATGAATCAAGATAAACGATACCTCATTTGATTGTTGAGCATTTAAGCTTTTAAATAATAGTCAATTTATATTGTTCCATCAAGCGCTTCAATGTATAAGAAACAAAATCGTTTTCGCGGGAGTCGTAGTAGTGTCGACGTTGCGTGCGAATTTAAACATGTCAGCGCTCAAAACAACATATTGTGGTGTGTATTGAATAAGAATATGTTTATTCACGACCATCGTATAATCATTGCATTCTACATTTGACAATTGTGCAATAATGATAGTCATTATTCCAACCTAACGTATAATGAACATAATCTGATTCTAACACATATTTAACCAACCAGGAACTAGTTGTTTTCATTCTAACGCACCTTTGACTAATCAGGACCTAGCAATTTTCATAAGGAAACGGCGAATCCATTTTTCTATGTTTTCGTGCATATTTTCGTGTTTGACGTTTAACACGTCAACGTTTTACTGTAAACGAACTTTATTTTTTCACTTTTAAACGATTAAAACAGTTAAAATATGGATAAATCATAGTATTCAGCTCGCGAATAACGGCTATTACACACTCGTATGATTTGCGACACGCCTTCGTCTCGTGCCGTAAACATCACCCTCGCGAGTAATAGCCATCATTATACGCTCACTGAATAATCTACTATTCCAAAGAACAGTTTTTTATTACTCGTCAAGACATATACTACTCGGACAATATAATGACATACAACATGGCCGAAGGGCGGAAAAAGGTCCTTATCTACCCTTGTCCTTTATGACGTATGTAAACGTAGAAAATTTTAGGCTTACTATAAAAAGGATACCTACCCTGGCCAAGGAGTTGAGAAGAAGAATATAACCTAAAATTCTTAATTGTCATCTCTATTTTAATTGCTGTCAGTCTCGTCTCGGTCAGTGTCGTTTCTATTATCTTATGCTTGTTGTGTTTATTTGTTGTTCTGCGTGGTGTTGACTTATTTTATTGCTCGTTGTTGTATTGTTACTTGGTGTTTATATTACTGTTTGAACATTTCACGTATTCATATTATTGCTTATTAAAAAATCAGTAAGAAATTTCTAGCAAATATTTATTATTGTTGTATACCTATTATATTATTGTAAATTTTCGGAACATGCTTCCACAAAACCACTTTCCGTTCCTTTTTGCATAATTAAGAAGTTCAAAAATAACAAGAATTTACAATTAATTCACTAACAGGTTATTTATAAGCTTTTTGACAGCGACAAGTGTCAGTTGTCAGTCTATGGCAGAAAATAACATGAAAGTAGATACAATTACACAGTATTTGCAACCGTCATTGGTAAATCAATCAATGCTAAGGCATGTGATGTCCCACTCGGCCTCTTAATTGAGATCACCGGGGTGGGTCGGAACGTACCAGGAACGGTAGATGCGTTTTCAGCGCTTTCCACGTGGTGCGGTCTGCGCAGGGTGTGTGCTTGTGCATACTGAGTGCAAACTGCTTGTGCTGAGTATGTGCGGCTGTGTTACGCGGATTTGCCCTTAGCCTTTCACCGCTCAAGATCGTCAGCCCGTGATGATGAATCACAACCTGCATGAGGTGGCACTGCTTTAAGAAAAGGCGGCGGATCTAGACCGGAAGATCAATAAACATTCCCCAAGCCAAGGTGTAAGCCATCGTGCCGAGGACTGTATGGTACCAGGGAGATGGTTACACCTTTAACGATGCCTGTGGAAAACCGGGCGACCTTCCACAGTATGTAGCCTTACCCCCACAAGCGGGCTCTGTGGTGGCGAACTTCTTTTTCCGCCTATCCGTGGGACACATATGGACCAAGGTAATATTAATCACGGGAGGCTCCACACGGGGCCCCCCTCAATCCCTGAAAATGGGAGAGGGCTCCTCCTTGAGGGGCAATTTACCTGCTTCAGTCTTACATTTCATACAGATCAACTTGCATCGCAGTGCGGCGGCAACCAGTCTAATTGGTCGTCAGCTGTCTGCGATGCAAACGGATGTCATCCTCATCCAGTAGCCATGGGCTCACCAAGGACTCATCAAGGGACTGGACCGAAGAATTGGGAATGTCTTCTATTGCACTACAGAAGACAGACCCAGAACCTGCGTGTACGTAAGTGAAAATTTTCATACATGTCTAATGCCAAATTTCTGTTCTAGGGATCTGGTTGCAGTGAGTTTGACAAAGGAAGGTAGGTCGGAAGATTTAATCGTCTGTTCGGCAAACCTACCATATGACTCACCTACCCCACCCTCATCAGAGGAGTTCAAGAAATTAACAAAATTTGCAAAGGAAAATCAGTTGCTGTTGGTTCTCGGGTGTGATGCCAATGCCCACCACACAGTGTGGGGCAGTCCGGACGTCAAGCCGAGAATCACGACGCTACTTGAATTTCTATACGCTTCTAACCTGGAGATTGCAAACAGAGGCAGTGCTCCTACGTTTGTAATCCAAGGAAGTGATTGACTTAACCCTGGCGTCCACATCGCTGGAGAATAGAGTTACGGACTGGAGGGTTCTGTCGGACCATCGATATATAAGATTTGTCCTGGAAGGGAACCGACCGGAACCTATCACGTACAGGAATCCCAGGTCTACTGACTGGATCTCTTATACAAGGGACCTACAGGAGAACCTGAAGGACATTTCCTATAGACCAAGAAACCAGCGAGAAGTGAAAGTAGTAGCTCCACAGCTGCAGACTACCATCAACTCCGCATTTGAAAATAACTGTTCCTTGCAAACAAGCAAAGGAGAAAATAGCGTCCTATGGTGAAATAAAGAACTAAGTGGGTTGCGTAAAGAAACGCGTAAGCTGCACTAAAGTACCGACTGATTGGGAGACCTACAGATCTGCCCAACGAAGGTATAAAAGCTTGATAAACAAGCAGAAAAGAGAGAGCTGGAGGGCCTTCTGTGGAACCATCGAAGACCTACCAGCAGTAGCTAGACTACACAAAACGCTCTCAAGAAGCCCATCATCACGGCTTGACTATATCAAGCTCCCAGATGGGTCTTACACAGATATTGACCGTGAGACAATTGAGTGTCTTCTCGATGCTCATTTCCCAGCGTCAGAGATTTGTGAAACAAAGCCCCCGGCGACGGAATTCAGATCGGAGGCAGACTGGAAGAAGGCGTCGGAGGTGATAACACATGAAAAATTGAGATGAGCCATATCGACATTTGACTCATTTAAATCGCCGAGACCTGATGGTATTTATCCGGGTCTTATACAAAAGGGTGAGGAAGTACTATTGGGACACCTGTATCATCTACTTAGATCCTGCCTAGCTTTGGGATACATACCAGTGCCCTGGAGAGAAGTAAAAGTGGTCTTTATACCAAAGACAGGTCGTACCATATATGGCCAGACTAAGGCATTTAGACCGATAAGCCTGACTTCCTTTCTTTTAAAGATATTGGAAATATATATAAAAAATATATAAAGGATGGGGTACTGGTGTCATCACCAATTCATCCCAATCAACATGCATACCAAGCCGGTAAATCTGCAGAGACGGCTCGTCATCAGATCGTTGTTAGAGCTGAGAAGGCGCTAGAGCAGAAAGAATTGGCATTGGTAGCATTCTTGGACATCGAAGGAGCATTCAGCAACCCAACTTTCGATTCTCTCTGTCAAGCAGTTGCGGACCGCGGCGTGGACGGCACCATAATTAAATGGATATCGTCCATGCTGAGCACCCGCAACATTGAAATCACGCTTCGCAATGACTCGGTTAGGGCCAAGGCGGGCCAAGGTTGTCAGCAGGGTGGGGTACTGCCCCCGCTATTGTGGAACCTCATGCTCGAAAGGCTACTGGTCGAATTGAGCGAAGCAGGTTACCATGCGCAAGCATATGCAGACGATCTGGCTATCATGATAAGAGGCCGATTTGAAGTGACTATCGCAGGGCTCATGCAAAGGGCTCTTAACATAGTTCAGTTATGGTGTAACAGACACGGGTTCTCGGTCAACCCTGGCAAATCAGAGCTAATGCTGTTCACTAAAAGGAGAAAAATAAGCGATTTTCAACTTCCTTCTCTCATGGGGTACACGTCTGCGTCTTTCCCGTAAAGTGAGGTACCTGGGAATAACCTTAGACTCCAAACTGTCATGAAAGGACCACGTGGAAACTCAAGCGAGGAAAGCCTGCGCATCCCTATAGATGTGCAAGCGTATCTTCGGTCTTAAGTGGGGAATAAATCCAAGGACCACCCTCTGGATGTACACCGTATAACCTCATAACATATGCGGCTCTTGTGTGTTGGCGCTTCCAGGAGAACTCCACAATTAGGGCTCGCCTGTGTCAAGTTCAAAGGCTATCTTGCCTAGGAATAACAGGAGCAATCAGGACCACCACAACGGCTGCAATGGAGACCATCCTTGGACTCATTCCATTGCATGTCGAAGTGGAACTGGAAGCTAAGAAAGCAGCAAATAGACTGGTTAAAGGTGGAATGTGGAACGCGACGGGACAGGGGCAGGGGCACACAAAGGCTTTAGCTCTACCAAGAGACCAGGTCGTTGCTCAGTCAGAGGACGACCGGTGTCTCCCCGTCTTTGAGTTCACTATTCCATATACAGTCGTGTTCCCTAGTCGAGATGACTGGAAACGCGAAAATGAATCTCCTGAGTCCAGGAGGTCTGGAATGGTACACAGACGGATCGAAGACTCAGGAGGGAACCGGTGCTGGTGTACATGGATGCAAGTCAAGGGCTCGTATATTGGCGCCACTTGGTAAGTATCCTAATGTATTTCAGGCTGAGATATATACCATTTTACTGTGTGCAAGCGAAAACCTCAAAAGAGGCTTCGTTAATAAGTATATTTATATATGTAGTAACAGTCAGGCAGCCTTGAGGTCTCTTGCATCAAACAAGGTGACCTCAAAGCTGGTGCTGAACTGTCGAAATATTCTGACTGAGCTGTGTGAATGCAACTCAGTTAAACTTATATGGGTGCCCGGACACAGTGGAGACGAAGGCAATGAAGAAGCAGATCGTTTGGCGGGTGAAGGAGCAAAAACTTCTTTCCCTGGCCCCGAGTCAGCCTTCGGTCTGCCAAGAAGTCTGATACAATCAGAGCTGCAAGAGTGGGCTACGACACAGTTTAACAACTATTGGGCTCAGGACCTCGGAATGAGACAGTCGAGGCTCCATATAAAGGGACCCTCGACTGACTCCACCGTAGAGTGGCTGATTGGACTCAATGGAGAACGATTGAGATGGATGGTAGGCCTGATCGAAAAATCCATCCCTTTTTCCGATTTTTCGGCGCTAGGCTTGCAAGGGCTTGTCAGATCGGGGTTTTCTTGGTCAATTTGAATAAAACAAGTAAATATTGACCACAGGTGATCTAACTTATTCCCAGGGGTTGAAACTACCCCCACCCCCAATACCAAAAATCGGAAAAAAAGGGTGATTTTTTTCGATTTAGGGGTTGGACGGTAGGTAGGAAAATATTGTCACCATCATGTTCCTCGCTCTCGAAAAAGGGGGAGTTAATGTCTTGTGGTCCGGTCGCAGAACTTTTGGGGTAAAAACTTTATCTCAAGGGACTAATGCACTTATATGCAAGTTCAACGTAATTGATTATTTCAAATTACTGCTAACGACAGCAGTAGGAGGAATAAATAAAACTAAAACCTAATAAAAAGGGAAAATTTAATAAAATCCGTGTTAGATATATTATATAACAATATGATGACAAAACAAAGTTCTTACCAATATATAGATATATTATAAACGAAGATTAACCGCTGAAAGAAATTGTGTATGTCTTATTACATACTTCAAACAGTTTACATACGCCAGTTCTTCATTAATTTATATGGTGTCTTCATAAAATGTACAGTGGTTAACCCCTCAACCATATCCATGTTCATTGCTAAAAGACTAAAAGAAAATATTTCCTGCCATTGAGTGCTGAACATGTTTGGTCTAAACAAGCAACACAATCACATCGAGTACCTACTAGGGAACCATCAGAATCTGCAATAGTCCAAGAAGTCATATCGATGGATTTTGTTTATGGTGCTAAGATTGAATTTGTGCGTTAGGAATGATTTATAAAGCAACAGTTTTTTCGAAGGTATAAGTCGAGCGAGCGGATGTTGAAACTCTCCTATGTAAAACGCGGAGTACTTGGTAAAACTCCGTTAAATAAATTGTAGCTCTAAAAATTCCGCGCAAATCGTTGTGTCATAACAACAGAATAAAGTTGAAATAGATTTAATATTTTAAAATAAACAATACAGAGTTATTTAATAGCAACGCTCAGCTATTAGCAAGTGAACAACCATAAAATAGAATCTACCAGCGCAATTCAACCCTTGATACTCACGTGGGTCCAACACGTGGCAGATAACAAATTTCATATACAAAAATATTGGGTAGTAGTGAGTGATGTCCTATACCTGCAGAAACCCGATAAGTTCTCATATTCTTAACTTGTATTAATAAACACACATTTTCTTAAAGGTCAATTATTTTCTAATAATTTTTAATTTACTTTATTTACTGGCTGGCTGGTAATATTGAATCTGAATTGAGTTCAAACTGGCCAGTGGCGTACTATTAGTTTACTAGTATACCGCGCCAAAACTGAATTTCTTGCAGGGCATCAACGGAAATATACGTGATACAATTTTCACTCAAACGAAAAAAAAAATGCATATTATATTAGGGGACTTCAACGCACATATAGGAAAAGACAAACAGACGGAGGAAGATAAAAGTATCATTGGAAAAACTTTACTCCACATATGGTCTAACGAAAATGGAAACTCGCTGAAAAACCTAGCACACGTTTGACTTGACAATAAGAAACACGTGGAGCAAAAGTCAAACCTGTCTTGATACTTGGAGTAGTGAAAAGTAAGTCTCAGAAATAGATCATATTCTAGTCGGCAGAGAGATAAGAAAAATGATCAAGAACATTCAAGCAAAAAGGACATCAGAAGTCAATACAGATCACAAAATCCAATATGGAAAATTGGACATAATGTAACGTGAATAATCACGACCAAATTTTAACGGTCCAAAGTGATCATTAAAAATTCGGCTACTCGGCAGCTCATATGTCGACAGCGGGTCGTGGGCAAGGTCTCTTATGTCAATCATAAAATTTCAAAAGGTAGCTTGTGTATATTAAATGAACAGGTGGAAATTTATTGTAAACTTCGGGCGCCAGCCAAGGTTAATTGGCAGAGGTAGGGAAAGAGCAGACAAAACACAAATTGCAAAGAAAAAGTATAATAGAAATATATGGTAGTATAAACAAAAGTATCACGATGCAAGAGGAGGTATTCAAGTTATCATAGATAATAATAGCAGAAAATATACTTATGTATATGGGTAAGTAATTATGTAAATTATATAGAGCATGATATAAATAGTATAAAAATTATTTGCAGAATATATCATCTAACCTTAAACATAGCTTTCAGGACAGCAAACAGCTGTTTTTGGCTTACATATGCAATGACAAAATAAAAAATAGGAAGTTATACCAGGATTAAGTATAAACAAAATAAAATGGCATAAGTATACACTAAATAAAATAACGAATAATAAACGATGACCAATATACAGGCAAATGTACAAATTCGTCCCCCTTATCACGTATGGGCGTAACTAACAAAAAATGCAAAATTGAGTTATGCTGGTTCTAGGCTTTTCCTGGGTGCACTTTTCATCTCACGAAGTGGCGGAACTATACATCTTACAGTTTCGTCACAAACAATATATGCATTGAGGGCCAAAGTCTCTACATGATTTCTCACGTAAAGGCGTAAAACGCATATACGCCTGTTTATGTGACAAAATATTGGCTGACACGGATAAACTGGTCGGGCGTAACTTACAGCACGAGCAATATGCAAAATTTATGGAAAAACTGCTAAACTGCTTTGAAATCAACGATGAACAACGGCATAAACATTGGTGACTTAACATCTAGAAGGTATTTTTGAGGTGGCATTTGGAGGTAAATGTAACAAAAAGAACTACTATCAGTAAAGATAAATCTCACAGGCAGCATACTATAATATACAAGCTGACAGTGGATAATGAGGCTGTTGTGTGTAAGATCTTATTTTTGAATACTTTAGGAATCACAGAAAAGATGTATCTAAAATAAATGATTTTAGAAAAAGACCAAAGAGGTGGCAGACAAATGAGTGAGAAATCAAGGGAAAGGAGATAAATCTGAATAATGCAATAGAGCAACACATAAATAGGTTGAATCGCACTATTGCCGTGCAGACATCGAGGATGTATCTTCATCCCGATCTTACTTTGAGAAAGATGTACTCCATGTACCTCACAGATTTAGAAAGTCAAGCAAGAACTAATGAAAAGTTATTCTTTGTATAGGAGATTTTTTAAGCGAAAAAATTGTTTAGAAGACAAGTACGTATTGCAGAAAAAACCGTTGCCAGGAAAATTAAATCTGAATGTAAAGAGGAAGCCCAAAAAGATAAAAGCAAGTTATGTGGCGTAGTTGATTTGCAGCAAGTTATATATCTGCCATTTCAAGGTAAAGCGCAATTTTTTGTAAAAGTCTATGGTAAAATTTCAACTTGACAATTTTGGCCAAAATAAGAACACTGTTACCCCTGCAATGTTGCTGTCTTTGAGTAAATTCTCATCGTTGGAAGAAATATCTTTACAGTATTTCGAAACAACACATAGGCAGAATGAGGGTGACTCTGCTCAGAGTGCCATTTCCAATGCAATTTCTTCTGCAGGAAACATCTATATTCCTGCCTAGCTTCACCCTATAATTTGATTAGCATAGCGGAAATAGCCCTATAGAGTTATACCAATGAATTACGAAGCCTTATTCAAAGCAACTTGGAAATCTGACAATTAGAGAAACTGATCGAGGCAATAATGTGATGTGGCCGAATATCATGGAAGTAATAGTGACCAAGAAATCTCCAAATAAATTGTTTTTCTAAAAAAGCCATCTTGATAAAGAATGCGACTCCATTACTCTAAAACATTTAGAGAGTAGCGTATACAATATGCAACTTCATGCTTTAAATAATGATCCCCCAAAAATACCTAAACGAAAATATGAAGATTTGATTTCACTCTGTGCAGGAGAGACACCAGTTTTCTAATATTTGTACCTTTCAGTTGCGTTGTATCATCAATGTGATATTGTACAGGTAGGATACCTGTACTTCTTTCTAGTGACTTAAGAGATCCTTTCAAATGACGATTTCGATTCGATTTTTTTTAAATCACCATTACCCCTTTATTATTCTCGTACTCTCTACAAGCCCACCTCTATCGGGCCATGGGATGGTTTTTATCCTTCGAGACCAAACAAACGTTTTGCATCCTTTATTAAACCACCCGTAGTTTAACTGCCAGAGTGGAAAGAATTTTTTAGATCTTTACCTCATGTAGACAATGAATTCATCGTTATTCTTTTCTTTGCAAACATTACAGTCAACATGGTATTTCTTTACTTATAGCATTGTAAAACTTTGTTTCTTTTTTGTTAGAACAATAAAATACTTTAGTTATGCATTGCTTTTAATGGAATAACTGAAAAGTAAAGTATCACCTTATACACTAGTTGCGTAAATTGCTATTAAATAAAAGAATTACACGTACTTTCACCATTTTTTAGTGGTTATTTATCGTCTCTATCATAGACGTATCTTACATGATGAAATAAATATATCTTCACGTAAAGGCATATCTGCAAATTTCGTCCTTAAAAAAAAGTATGATAAAGCTACATTAACTATTATTAAATGAGCGTAAAGTACATATTCTTTGGGTTTGAACCCCAAGATATCATTTGAAAATACTTCGAAACAGAAATGATAGAGGCATTTCAATGTCACACATTTTTGTTTTTGCTCTCTCTTGTAAAATATGCAAAATTCAGATACGCCCATACGTGATAAGGGGGACGAAATATACGCTGGTTCGTGCCTTTGTGTCACTGAAAACTAAGTTGCTTCTTTCGAACGTAATGGCACTACGATCTGGCAGTTTCAAAAAGAAGGTGAAATAATAGCCAGCGTTCCGCTTATCACATGCAGACCCTCTACGAGTGATTGCAATTCCAAAAAAATAAGTTCTGCACCCAAGGCAAAAATTTTCATTAGACCACCTGGCACCAATTAATCATTAATCTGCTACGCATATATATTTAGATGGAGGTTTAAATGGCTCATATAGACAGCTTTATGCCCAGTTGGCAAAACATAAGAGCAGATAGAGGCTGAAGGGTGGTATCATAGGGCATACCAAAAAAAACCTAAAAAGTATTACCCCTATCACAACTACCAAGGTATGTATATTTATTTAAAATTTAAAATATTATTTAAAAAAAATAATTACTGACCTTAGCTCTTATTAGGTTGATTTATTTTAATATGGAATTTAAATTAACATCTGGAGAACACCTCCCTGTTCAGCAACTAGCCAAATCAAATATGTCTCCTTTTTTGTCTTTTTGAAAGCAAAAAATGGTGATTTTGCGCCAATTTGCAAATCAGGCTGTCCATTGATATCAATATTAAAATCCCTAACTTATATTTTGACATTTGCCAATCAAAATCAAAACAAATCTGAATGACATTTACGAATTTAATTTATTAAATATTTATTATACCTGATAATATCCAGGTAATCTATTAGTCCTTTATTTAATTAACTACAACATAACCTTGTATTTGTTATAGGTAGTAATGTAAACAATTGGGACCCAGAGATTTTATAAGGTGCCATTGGAGATAAAATTTAATTTAATGCAATGCATGGAGTTGCAAGTGGTAACCAAACATAGTGGGCCTGATAAATGGTGAGGCAAGTGTGTTCAGAAGACTACTGCTACTGTGCCGAGAACTGTTCGCTGCATGTCAGTTAAATAAGCAACGATAACATTGTTCACCTGCTGTATCCTTATTAAAATATATTTGATTTCCTACTATATTTTAACCTCCCCAGAATAAAATTGTGGGAGGTTACTACAATTAGTCCAAAATCGAAAATTGAGATAACATCAAATCTTTACGTTTTGAGGTCCCAGGAACCCAACAAAGTTGTTTTTGAAAAATGTCTGTGTGTGTGTATGTGTGTGTGTGTGTGTGTGTGTGTGTGTGTGTGTGTGTGTGTGTGTGTGTGTGTGTGTGTGTGTGTGTGTGTGTGTATGTGTGTGTGTGTGTGTGTGTGTGTGTGTGTGTGTGTGTGTGTGTGTATGTCTGTTAGCACGATAGCGGCGAAGCCACTAAACGGATTTGGATGAAACTTTGCATGAGGGTTTCTTTAGTGCTCCAGAAGATCTGAAAAGGTTTTGGTTGAGATCGGATTACGTTTGTTGCTGTTTTGGCACAACAAGTTGTTTATTTTATGATTACTTACAATTTGTAATCGAACCATTGAAAAGCAGTAAAAATTCCGATTTCAACGATATATCACACTTGCACTCTTTAGCTTTGGTTTCCGTGAAAAAAATTAAAAACCAAATAACACGCTTCTTGTGTAAAATATATTTTATAGTGGAACCACAGAATACAGTAACTGCACAGAGGCGAAGTCTTTGGCGGTTCCTTTCAGTTTTGATGGCTCGTTTTCTGTGACCTTGCGTACCAGTTGCGTCTACACCACGGTGTATTAAATAGGTGGTCCGGCACTTTCCTATTATAATAATGGCTTCGTAAGTGCATGGTTTCTATTTACTTTAATAGATGGCGCGAGCAATAAGGTCCTACAATTACCTGGGCATGTGCATCGTATAACTAACACAACCTCAAATTTTAAGGTGTTTTCGTTTATTCTCATATTTAATGTTTGTATAGGCATTTTTAGCTCGGAGCCATACTGGCTCCAAGCAAATATTTAAAACTTCGCGCAAATAATTTTTCAATATTGTTGATTAATAAAAATAGACTGCTAATTATAGGTTAGATTCCTAACCTGCAAAAGTGTCTTATTTTATTGTGACAAACTATTTAAAACTTCATACATATTACGTTGAACTTGACTTTGGTTGAAAGTACAGGAACCAGGCAGAAATTTTAATAATAGCTACGTAATACCTGTAAATCTTAAGAAATATATATTTTTGAGGTTAGCTGTGACGACACGTGCAATACTGCATGTCGTGTTACATATATTCTTTCAATGTTTTAATTTAGCTACTTAATGTCAGATATCACTGGACTCTTGTCAAAAACAAGAAGCCGGGAATGTATACAACACTGTATGTACGTATGCACAGAACCTGTAAAATTATCTATCTATGCGTAAGTAATGAGAGAACTTATTGGTCCTGCCATCTATTACAAACTAGTTAGAACTTTATAAACATTACATTGAACTAGATTTTGGTCGAAAGTATGGGAACCAGGCAGAAATTTTAATAATAGCTACGTAGTACTAAATTTCAAGAAATATATATTTTTGAGGTTAGCTATGACGTCATGTGCAGATCCCCATTTAAGGATACACTGAAAAGACAGTGTATTTCGAGTTGGATTGAAAAATATTACGATTTGAATTGCTTATAATCGGCGCCTATTTTCAATTGAGTTGTACACTAGGTTTTATTTATGAGAATTTTAATTCTCGGTTAATGTTTTCAATATCCCAAAATGAGTGGAAAAAAAAATTCACAAATCCAAATTTAACACGATAAACATCAACAGTGTCAAGATAAAAGTGAGGTTGATTGTTAAACAATTAAGAAATGGCGATGAGTATACAAATTTGGTTTTGGCGGGAAGGCTAGCCTTCGCCTCTGTATAGTTACTGTACTCAGTAACGTTCAATAGACTAGTGTGTTAAAGCGTGCAGACTGTATGCTGAGTAAATTTGAGTGTCAAGTGCATCGAGACATTACAAGTTTTTTCGACGTTCATAAAGCCCACGGAAGGTGTGAGAAGCCTTCGTGAACCGCTCACAAGCCCTACAAGTATAAGCAATCTCACCGGAACGTTTTCGGTGAGTTTTTTCCAATAAAACTTTAAAAGTGACATTATATTTTAAAAACTATTTCCGCTACTTCCGCCATCCCGCCGGAAATTCTTCTAGCAACATAACCCAAAAATAGTGCTACATAACTTAAAAATAATTTAAGACATTGGTACCAACCTAAAATATTTTTTCGAAAACTGTCAAAAACCAAATTCCCCCAGAAAAACATTGAAACCAAAAATTTGACAGCTTGATTCCCCGACCGATTTAGTGAAAAATCGGCCGAGGCCAGAAGATAAAACAAAATATATCAACTCAAACTTAAACGATCCACCATGAACACTACTCCGGCCACATCTGGCAGGGAAGCTGTCCACCAAGAGTTATATGGTTTTTCCAAAAGATGGCCATCCCTACCACCCATTACCAACGAACGGATGTTTTCGTTTAGTTGTTTCCCGTATCAATAATCAAAATTATTAAGTGCTCTTGCCTACGAAGTTAGTTTTTATAGTGTTGTGTTTATTAACCTCCCCACAATAATTGTGGGAGGTTACTACAATTAATCCAAAATCGAAAATTGAGATAACATCAAATCTTTACGATTTCGAGGTCCCGGAAACCCAAAAAAGTGGTTTGTAACTAATGCCTGTGTGTTAGCACGATAGCTACGAAGCTACTAAACGGATTTGGATGAAACTTTTACATGAGGGTTTCTTTAGTGCTCCAGAAGATCTGAAAAGGTTTTGGTTGAGATCGGATTACGTTTAGTGCCATTTTGGCACAAGTTGTTTATTTTATGATTACTTAGAATTTGTAATTGAACCATTAAAAAGCAGTATAAATTCCAATTTCAACGATATATCACACTTGCACCCTTTCTATTTGGTTTCCGTTAAAAAAATTAAAAATAATTCGTTATATGCGCACATACGACAGCATCCAAAAAATATTATTGGTATTATTGTTAGGGGAAAACGTATTTTGCCATCTGTCAAAAATATTTGGGTTGGTAACCTTTGTGAATGTTGATTTATAGCTTATGGTACGTGACGTCACAGCTAACCTCAAAAATATATATTTCTTAAGATTTAAGAATATTACGTAGCTATTATTAAAATTTCTGCCTGGTTCCCGTACTTTCAACTAAAATCTAGTACAGTGTAATGTTTATGAAGTCCTAAATACTTTGTCCTAATAAGATAGGACTCTTTTTGTGGGTTAGAAATCTAACCTGTAATTAGCAATCTATTTTTTTATTAATCAATCATTTTTAGGTCACATGGTTTTGACAATTTTGACATTTTGCTTGAGGGACAACAAAACGCAGTTTGCGTGGTTTTATATATTTTTTTCTGATTTTCTTGAGAAACTGTGTGTGTTTTCGTAATAATGTCATATAGTGAATATTATCCAACCCTTATGGGTGATGTAAAGTGTCGCTACGATGAGAAAATCAAAATAATAGACAATATTGACCCATACACCCTTGGAGTGGAGACTGGAGACCTTTCTGCAGATTTGTCTATTTTACCTTCTGTGTCCGTAATTAATATCATAAATTACTTAGTGTCGACTCACAGCTTCTTCGCAGATCAGCAGTTAATGGCATACAAATCTTTACAAGCATATAAATATTATGAGGCTGGATTTGTGCAAGAAGTTTGTGCAAGAAAGATAAACTCAAATGTATTCATTGTTATGGGCAAGGCAAGTTTACATTTAAATAACTAAGTGCTAGATTTCAGTGATATATTATCCGTATGTAGTATTCAATAGACTCTGCCAGAAAGTGATTTCTTTACCTTTCTTCTAAGCTTTTTTACATTCAAAATAAACCTTATTTCACAATCGCACCTTGTCGCAAAAAAAGATGGTGTTTTATTTTTATTTCGCATTTAAAACTGAGATTACTTCTTTGTTTACATTGGAATAAAAAGTTTGGTTATCCCTCAGGCAATATGGTCGACTTATCGTGACGTCATCCTAAGATGGTCTATATAGAAAAATTATTTGCATGAGTTTTTTAACTATCTGCTCGGAGTCACTGTGGCTCCAAGCTAAAAATGCGTAGTCAAACATTAAAAATGAGAATAAACTTGAAAAACTTAAACATGTTATGTCCCTAAATATATTTTATAACCTAAAAATCAACATTCGTAAAGGTTACCAACCCAAATATTTTTGACAATGTCAAAACTTATTTTAGTTGTTTTTTTTTAAGGTAATAATTGTTTATAGCCGTGTTCGGATATTACGTCTGATTGATGCGACACGTCACAATCGTTCATTGCAAATCGAGCTAACTGAGCTAAATCTTAAACGTTCGAATATTACAAAATAAAGGCCTCGGACGAAGCTCGACTTGCTCAACCTCTTTGATGGAGCAGGAAGATTTTAATTTGATGCATGCGTAGTCTGCTTGAACAGTCCATAATGTTATTGACTTGTTGAAGTTAGAGTGTCATTTGGGCTAAATTCTGTGTTATTATTTTTTTTCATTATCCAATATTTTACAAAATCTTCGAAACGTTATCTGTTAATACCCTTATAATATCCGGCAATTGATTAACATGCAACATAAACAAACATGAGAGGTTATATTTTAACAGATTGCTTGTAGTCCGCTTCATTTCGTTCGATATTTGTTGATGAAATAAATGGCTCCAAAGTCACGTGTAATTTATCTGTTTGCTCAGTGCTCTGATTTCCGATGTAATATCCAAATACAGCTGATAAGGATCCACCGTGTGGGGAGGTTCCAGCCGCTTCCAGTAGCTGCCGATTTTTTAATTGTTAATTCTGAACTGTTACAATAAAAGAATAGAAAAGACGTAAAGGAAACAACAAAACACCACACAGTAACTGGAATAGCTCTCTACCATAAAACGAGGGCATGCAAAAGAAATACTGCAAAGAAACAGAAAAACAACTGACAGGAGAAGAATTAAATTAGATATCAATGGGTTAAAAAATAAAAGCTGCGACAAGGAAAACGTTAAAAAGGGTATGAGTCCGACAACAAAGGAAAAAAACATGTACGAACAACTAAAAAGGATGAAGACTACAGACAAATAAAACCCGACGTGGAAATGATTGAAAAACTAAAAGAAGCATTGAAAGAAAAAAGAGAGGTGAAGAGAAACCACGGCGAGGAGAAATGTAAAGCATTCTTTGAAAACAAAGAAACACTCTCAACAGGAGAACGACTAAATCAAACCTTCAGATACATGAAAAAAATATATAGAAGAAACGATAATACCCACAAGATAAGATATATACCACTGTAACATTGGACCAAAAAGCTGGAGGAAGCAGGGAATCCAACGAAAAAACAAACAGAACTAATAAAAGAAACGGACCCTTGGACAAGCCACCATCATAGGAAAAACTGCTAGAAATAATAGCCAGAGCTAGAAAAAACACAACACCTGGACAAAATAAATAACGAGTTAATGCACTACGGACTGGAAACTCTAAAGGAGCAAACCTTAGAAATCACCTGCAGAGTATGGATAGAAACCACACCTCTGCCTACATTATTGGCGTAATTTCAGCATTTTTATTGGGTAGGCAGAGATTTTTCATAGATCCGCCCCTGCCTAATTGTATTGAAAACCTTTGGACTTGATTGACGCAATTCGTCATATTTATTATTTTTTCCGGAAGAATTTCGGAATTCGCCAGATTTGCCTTAAATAATTAAATTGTGCTCTTTCAAAATATTAGGTGGGCAGTTGCCTGCCTTTGCCCACCCCGAATTACGCCTGTGGCCTACGTAATGGAACAGGACCATACAAATTTGTAGAAGCAGAAAGACAAAAAGAGAAGCATAAACACTCTGTGTCACGTCACAATGCGGCAACGCATTTCACAAAAACCTACACTGCTCATCCCACACTCCTGTGTCATGCGTCATGTGGCTCTCGCTGCTGACAACAAGCATGACCCAAATCCAACCCTATGTAGTACAGTGAATAAGTGCGGGAGTTTTGAAACATTGGGAATTTGTAGATTTCGATGCCCTGAATGAAATAAGAAAAAATGTAAAATGTGATCTCAGCCGCCGGCGCCGCTATATTGAAAAAATGGCGCACAAAAACAGTTTCTTTTAAATATCTCGCTTCGGGTGCCTCATGCAGCAAAAAATGTTCTTATGAAAATAAAAGAGCATTACATTTTCTATAAAATATATCGTAGGTATACATTTACTTCCACATCCAGTGGAAGTATAGTAACGACAAAAAATTTAAAAAACATTCTTATTCTTCAAATAGGCTTAGAATGTCATGAAACGACGAGATTTTAAGTATGAGCAAAAAAAAAATTCTGTCTGTCTGTCGGTCTGTCTGTAACTTTTTTGTGCGCACGTTTACTCTGAAACCGTGTAAGATATTGACTTGAAATTTGGTACACATATATACTTTAACGAGATCTGGAACTGGATTATATTGTCATCTTGTTCCGTCGAAGGGTTGGGGGGTAAATTGGGGTAAATCAAGCAGGTAAGAGTCGATAAAATTGGTATTTAGTATATACAAGAGAAGCTAAGCTCTTAAAAAAATTTTTGGCATTAGCCACCCCTATTACCACCCCTACCCTATTATTAAAGGGGATGAAAAAAAATTGTGATTTGGTGTGTGTACAAAAACCAAAAACCTCAAAATATTTTTTTACTTCATCCACCCCCCACTACGACCCCCCTGTCACCTCCACTACCACCCCCTAGTTATGGGTTTTTGGATTTAAAATATTATGTTATTAAAGTTCCATAAACAATTATTTCCACATACAACATTTTTTCGTTGTGAGTGACTTGGATAGAAAATTTGGATGTGGAAGTAGTGATTCCTTGGGCAGCAGTTCTTTTTTTAGATTTTTTCATTTTAATACGTTTTACTGGGAAGCTCATCTCAAAATGGTAAATTAATGTATTTATAAAGTTTTCAAATGCCTCATCTACTGTATGAGCAGTGTATATACTATCCCACGTTTCTTTTCTCATATAATATAAAAAGGGAGGGGGCGAGCGTAGAGGCGACTTCGATGTGAATGTCAGTCGATATTCCGTTGAAGCAACGTCGAGCGCGGTTAGTACTTGGATGGGTGGACCCATCTTGGGAAATACAGCGTTCTCGTCCCACCTTCTAGCGGCTTGTATATCAATGTATACGCGGAAGTTACGTAATTTCAGACGAGGATTACGTAGTGGATATACCATCCTTCGGAGGGGATGTAAAGCAGGCGGTCCCTTGTCTATTAAATGTTAGGCAAGTAAAAGATCCCTACTCTTCTTAAGGGAAGAGGTTCGGCAAAATTTCCAGGTTGGGGGTAGCTCGTCTCCTGGTGTCAGTGATAGGCCCTGGTAGCGGAAATAAGCCGACGTTAAATAGTTAAAAAAATTAAAATTATGTATCTAGGCATTGAACTTTTTATCGCGATGTGGAATTTAGTAATAGATCTTTTCATCATAGAAGTGCGCATGTGCTGCCTCTACGTTTGTTTGCGGGAACTATGAAATGTTCGGACACTTGGATTGTCAAAATGATTGGACTGGTATCGTTTTTTCACATTCATTTAGACGAAAGTGTGATTGACGGTGCAAAATCAGTACACAACATTGTGGAAGAACACACTTGCGCTCAATTAAGGCACTGGCTCAAGTGTCTGGCCGTAAAATGACTGGAAGCAAGAATAAAGAACTGGTTGCAAGGTTAGAATTGAACTATCAACTTATCAATTTATATACAAGTGCATTAAAAGAAAACAAATGTGTTTGGTCTACAATATGCTTAATAACATTCCTCATGCAGCAATTGATAATGCAGTAAAAATATTTTCTGTTTTTTACGAAAATGTAGAGTCAAAAATGCAATTGAAAATGAGGTTTTTGTCGATCTTTCTGTGGATAAAGCTGACTCCCTTTTTTCTAATTTTTTCAAATAGGTAAACTATACGATATGGCACTACATATGTTCAGAAAATTGGTAACAAACTCATCATTATTTGGTTAAAAAACGTAATGTTTATGTCAAATCCAATATTGACATGCGAAAACTGTCCGAACAAACATGGAACTCAACGTTATTTAAACAAATAATGATGAATCTGTTACCAATTTTTTGAAAATAGGTAGTGCCATATCGTATAGTTTACCTATTTGAAAGAATTAGAAAAAAAGAAGCCAGCTTTATCCACAGAAGGATCGACAAAAAAACCTCATTTTCAATTGTATTTTTGACCCTACATTTTCGTAAAAAAACAGAAAATATTTTTACTGCATTATCAATTACTGCACGAAGAATATTATTAAGCATATTGTAGACCAGGGTGTATTAAATAGGTGGTCCGACTAAGGCACTTTCCTATGATAATAATGGCTTCATAAGTGCATGCTTCCTATTTAATTTAGTAGATGGCGCGAGCTTTAGCGTCCAACAAAAACCTGTATATAGGTACATGAATTTGCTTTGCTGCATATAGTGTTGCATATATTCACAACTGAACAGCAATTTCAGTTATGTAAAGGAACAAATATTCACCAGTTTCAAATTTATTTGGGTATGGTAAGAAAATAAAATTTATGTAAAATATACAAATTTATTTACAACAGTACTGGGCGTAATGGGCTGCAATATTATAAGAACAAGATTTACATAATATGTTTACAAATAGTTCCTTTCTCCAAAATTACTGAGCATTCTCTATGCTCCCAACATAAGTTGACTTTAATTGCACATCAGAATGAACACTTTGATAATAATATTTGTACTTGGTCCACCTAAGCAAGCGTTGTAGATTAAATTTTCAGAAAAATATGCTGCAATTCTTCTACAGTGATCGGTTTACTGATTGATGTTAACTTAATATCCTTATGCAAAAAATAACCTCTATTGTAGGACCAAACATGAGACAAAACCCAACCTGAAAATAGAAATTATACAAATAATTACTTGAAAAACTAAATTTCATTTGGAAACAAATACTATCTAAAAAGCACTTACCGTCTTAAAACATGTTGTAATTAATTTATCAAGCTGTTCTGCCTTATGTAAACACTAAGCTTCTACTTTCAATACATTTATGAATACCTCAATTCTTATTTGGTAATTTGACGACACATTCTTCAGACAAAATTTTTTCTAGTAAGTGTAAATACAAACTCTCAGAAATGAGGATAAATTATACTATCGTGAACATCACTCATTTAATAACTTCTTAATTTTCTTAGCGACAACATTTTCTGAAGAACAAGCATCTAATTTGCTTGGAAGTGCACCTTTCTTCAACCTTTTTCTTTAAAACTGCCGCTAAAAGCATAAAATATATTTAAAAAGACGTTTTTATATCTATAGGTTATGTTACAAATATTTATGTAAATTTAAAACTTACAGTGTATATAACAACTCCATTTTCAGACTGTGAAGTAAAATTACTTTTTATACTGCTGGAGCAAAAATGTTTTTCACAAATATGTGGCTTTTTATTTCAAGTAGGTACTTTGTAAACTATCACATTTCTATCTCTTCAGTATTTTTTGGCACTAAGAAAAGTGATAATTTTTGGTCTTTATAGTCATAAGCATAAGTACACAAATAGGCACTCCATATTTTCTAACTGTCTTATGAAAATATAGCTGACTTTTTTATATTTAGCACTAGCGTATTGAATGTATTTCTTTCAGGTATTTGATGTCAAATGTCACTGATATTTTGTTTGACTACAAGATTTTTCACTAAAAACGAAAGCCCGGGAATGTATGCAACACTGTATGCACGTATGTACAGAATCTGCAAAATTATCTTTCTATGCGTAAATAATGACGGACACTATTGCTCCTGCCATCTATTACATTATGTACAAAGTAAGCACTTATGAAGCCACTCAACGGGTCCTTGTCGCACCACCTATTTAATACACCCTGTTGTAGACTAAACACATTTGTTTTCTTTTAATGCACTTGTATATAAATTGATAGTTGAATTCTAACCTTGCAACCAGTTCTATATTCTTGCTTCCACTCATTTTACGGCCGGGATACTTGAGCCAGCGCCTTAATTGAGCGCAAGTGTGTTCTTCCACAATGTTGTGTACTAATTTTGCACCGTCAATCACACCTTCGTCTAAATTAATGTGAAAAAATGATACCGGTCCAGCTATTTTGATAATACAAGTGTCCGAACATTTCATAGTTCCCGCAAACAAACGTAGAGGCAGCACATGCGCGCACTTATGATGAAAAGGCCTAACCGTATAAGTGACAAAAAGAAACTTTAGTGCCAAGGTGCATTTTTAGTTTTTTTTTAATCCAGAAATTCTGCAAATAAAAATAATCAATCAATTAACTGTATTACTTCCACATCCAGTGGAAGTATAACGACAAAAATTTTTTTATAAATCTTTATTGTTCCGATAGGCTTAACATGTCATGAAACGTCGAGATTTTAAGTTTGAGCGAAAAAGAAAATCTGTCTGCCTGTCGCACACTGGGGCATTTCGAAGTTGGTAGTCCCAAAAAGGCCTAGAGCCTATAAAAGTTAACCGATATAAATAATTTTTTTTTTAAATCTCTTCCTTAGAAAATTTCTAAACAATCCCTCACGAGCTTTTTTGATAAAAATTACTGTGCATTAATAGAAGTTGGTTTATAGTCCAGTCAACTGGGGATTTCATCTCTAATTTGAGTGCTAATGAATGGATTTTGATGAAACCTTGTGTAATGTGTTTATAATGACGTTAATAAAAGAGCTGAAAAAAAGAAATTATCGGAAGGGATAGAAACACCCCTTTTATCGCGGGTTCCGTAACTTGTAGAATTAGGTCAAAAATGGAAAAACATTTTTTGCCCAAAATAAGATGTTTTTACTCGTGTGAATTTTTTCGAAAAATGCATATTTTTCGAAAATTCATAAAAGTAGGGGACGGGAAATGTAAAAGTTGAAAAAGAATCTGAAAAAATTCAGGTGAATGTATCATTTAAATACAAGACTTTTTTTTATTTGCAACTTTTCTGTAAAATACGTTTTCACTGAATTTTTCCGGAAAACCATGAAAAACTACCCCTTTCTTTGAAATTATAGCACTTTAAAAATATGTAATGTAAAAGTTTGAAAATTCAGACGTATGCATTGAGGCCTTCTAAACATTTTTTGTCTCTTGGAATTTTTTTGGAACTCGCTAATTTTTCGAGGCAGTTTTTCACGATAACTAATGTACTACATTTTTTGCACATTAAAAAATACATGAAAATTGAAAAATTACCTATATTGAACTTTTAAAAATGGTATAAATAATAGGTTTCATATTTTTTTTTTTATAATAATATACATAAATGACGTTCATTTTTCGATATATTTTTTGTGCAAAAAATGTAGTACATTATTTATCGTGAAAAACTGCCTGTAACTCGGAAAATTGGCAAGTAAAATACACTTACAAGCCTTGTTACATAAATAACTATTCGCGACCTGCTGCGGCCTTTTTCGCGCCACCTGAAATCAGAGTTTATGTTATAAAACGCTGCAGCCGCCGCAGCCTGTACTATAGGTGGACCGAAATCGTCTGCACCGCTCACATTTGTGAGTGAGGCCGACGTAAAGTAAGTTCGCCCGCCCTGCACGAGGCTGGTCCCCGGTCTACAGCGATGTATTGGGGTAAAGGGCAATAGTCCTGCCCGGCCCCAGTCATCCGAGACCGACATCTTTAGCCAAGAATATTGGCGCGCCTGTACTATTTCGGTCCTATACACTATGCTCGTAGGGACCACTTTGATAAAAGTATCCGAAACGTGCGCCGATCTGGGCCCAACTCCCAGTTTGATTGATCATTGCTCGAAAACTACTGCGTCTATCGGAAATATGCATTGGGCCTTATTTGTAGTCAATTTTATGTAGAATTTTAGAAGCAGTTGCAACATGATTTATAAAATTTTCTGCGGGACTAAATACTTAAAAAAAAATACGAAAATTCGCGGCGGGGCGCGTTAGGGATGGTTTTTAAAGGTGAAGCTCATACTTGCGCATTTGGGAACCATTTGTTTTTTAAAAGTAGTCCTCTGGCGCGTATATTCTCCAAACGGCAAAAGATAATTTATTTCCTCTATTTTTCCTAATATTAATGGACTATATCAGTCATTTTGAAATTTACATCTTATTAAAAATATTTTTGAAAAATAATGAGTTTTTTTGAGAAAAATTCAAAAATGAGCAATTGTTTTTAATGGGTAAACTTTGAACTATTTTACATTCAAAACATATCGCAAAAGATTTCAGACGAATACATACATACAAATAATGGACTGTCTAATTGCAATCCACTATTTATAGAACTCTATGAATACAGTTTTCATAGATTGCTAAACAAATCTGGTTTGATGTCTCGAAATGCGTTGAACGTTAAAATGTAATAAATCCACGTAATTATACCTTATTTAGACTTCTCGAGTTTACTTATCATTACTGTTTAAATCTCGGAGCCTATCTTCCTACGCAAATAACGGGTGCATCCAAGTTGCGTACTGCGAATGACTGTTCAAATATCTTTACGAGTCTTAAAAATTGTAACTCATTTAAAAATTCATGGTAGTTCTGGAAATAGGCTTACTTTACGTTTTTTGAAGTGCTGAATCCGAATTTTTAACATCCCACCTAAAATTCCCCTCTCAAAAATTTGAAAATAAAACCAAACAATTTTTTTTTATCTTTTTTTCTTTGTTTTAGGAAAAAAATATCTAGAAATTCGGAAAGTAGACAAAATTTGCAACAAAAAAGGTCCTTTGGCATTTTAGCGTTGAACGAACGGGGGAGTGTACGCCTCGAAACGTGAGCCTCGGCGCGGGGCGCGGCGGGGGCTGCATACGCTTTAGTCCCGTTGAATTGTCACGAATGGTATTAAATTGTGGCGAAAATACATAACCACGATTTTATTGTTTTAAGTTGATGGGTTGGACATCCAAAACAAGCCCTTATTGCGTGCCAACTCATACCGGGTAAGGGGGATGGGAGGTTGTAAAGTTGAAAAATTGGTTTTTCGCGTTTAAATAGAAGGCTAATATTCTGAAAGGAAAGTTCAAATGGGAAAGTTATAAGTAATAAAGAAACCTATAAAATGAGCCCCGAACATTAATATAGCTTTATATAGGTCAGGAGTAAATTAAAGTTTCAGATCGATATCTGCATTATTAACCTCCCCACAATAAAACTGTGGGAGGTTACTACCATTAGTCCAAAATCGAAAACTGAGATAACATCAAATCTTTAGGTTTTGAGGTCTCAGGAACCCAAAAAAGTGGTTTTTGAAAAATGTCTGTGTGTGTATGTGGGTGTGTGTATGTACGTTAGCACGATAGCAGCGAAGATACTAAACGAATTTGGATGAAACTTTGCGTGAGGGTTTCTTTAGTGCTCCAGAAGATCTGAAAAGGTTTTGGTTGAGATCGGATTACGTTTAGTGCCATTTTGGCACAACAAGTTGTTTATTTTATGATTACTTACAATTTGTAATCGAACCATTGAAAAGCAGTAAAAATTCCAATTTCAACGATATATCACACTTGCACCCTTTCGATTTGGTTTCCGTTAAAAAAATTAAAAATAATTCGTTATATGTGCACACATGACAGCATCTAAAAAATATTATAGGTATTATTGTTAGGGGAAAATGTATTTTGCCATCTGTCAAAAATGTTTGGGTTGGTAACCTTTGTGAATGTTGATTTATAGGTTATAGTACGTGACGTCACAGCTAACCTAAAAAATATATATTTCTTAAGATAATCGAAGTGACTACTGAACCGCCGCGGCGGAAGATTTGTGAATCAATAATGAACCGCCGCGCCGGACGAATACTGGTTTTTATGTTTTTAAATACAAAATACTCTATAAGAGTATAAGAGACATGGATAGGAAATCTGGTTGTAGAAGTAGTGATTATTTATAGGCAGGGGTTTATTTTGTACTATCCCCGATACTTGCTGAACGCGCAATTTCCGAAATTTTTAAAGTAATTATAAATTCAGAATAGTGAAATGAATACAAATCTCGGAAAAAACATGTTCTTGTTTCTCAACAGAACATGAAAGAATTTGTGAAAAGATTTAAAAAAATTGGTGCATTTCGGAAAAACATTATGTTTTCTCATCATAATTCGTGATTCGTAAAATGAAATATATATATTTATTTATTTTTTATTTATTATGGAATGAATCGCCTCAAAGAAAATATTTGAATTTTTTCCAACTTTATATAGATACATATTTATGATATTAAAAAAATATTTCAAGGTTTTGGAAATTGTTACCAATCAAATCTAATTCTATCTTCTATTTGATAAATCCAGTAGAACTATTAAATAAAAGATTCTATAATGAAATTGAGAGTTTCAAATTTAGCGGGGACCTTTTATTGCCAAATCCAAAATAAAAAGTTTTTCTTCCTGTGAAAACGATTTGGCGGATAAACTTTATGTAGAAATGATCTATATGTTAATAGACATAGAGAAAAAAACAGAAGCAGGAAGCAGCAGACATTTATTGAATATTTTACCGTATTTCAGTTATAACTACTAACTCTATACAAAGATCTACAAAAATGGATTCAAACAAAACTATGAACCACTTGTTTTTAGTAATGACCACTTTAAAAATAGTCAAATGCTGTATTATAGCAGTTGAAAAAACGTGGACGTATGTGGACCAAGATTTGCATGTGGACAACATAAAGATTAGAGAATTAACCTCTAATTTTGACTTTACTGTGCGTATGGTGCGATTGACGGGGCGGTACAATAACAAACCGTTATTCGTCCGGCGCGGCGGTTCATTAACGATTCATAAATCTTCCGCCGCGGCGGTTCAGCAGTCACTTCGATTTAAGAATATTACGTAGCTATTATTAAAATTTCTGCTTGGTTCCCGTACTTTCAACTAAAATCTAGTACAGTGTAATGTTTATGAAGTCCTAAATACTTTGTCCTAATAAAATAGGACTCTTTTTGTAGGTTGGAAATCTAACCTGTAATTAGCAATCTATTTTTATTAATCAACCAATTTAAGTCACATGGTTTTGACAATTTTGACATTTTGCTTGAGGGACAACAAAACGCAGTTTGCGTGGTTTTATATATTTTTTTCTTCAAGCGTATTAAAATGTTTAAATTATGTCACCAAAAACAGAAGTAGAAGTAGGACATTGTTTTACTAGTAACAAAATGTTAGTACCGAACGCCACCGTAGTGGACATTGTTTTACTAGTAACATAATGTTAGTTCCGAAAGCGCCGCCGTAGTGGGTATTGTTTTACTAGTAACATAATGTTAATACCGAAAGCCACCGGTGGCGCGCTATCCACTAGCCATTTGTCATATTGTGTCAACATGTAAGATTGTAGTTTGAATATTTGTACATTTATGATAAATAAATGAATTTTTGCATTTTAATACGCTTGAAGAAAAAATAGTATATATTACACGGAGTAGAACGCCTTTTTTTGTGTTTCGCCCAGTTTGCGGCTTCGGCTTCGCCTCAGCCGCAAATCCTGGGCTCAACACAAAAAAAGAGTGCGTTCTACTCCTAGTAATATAATATACTATTTTCTAGTTTTCTTGAGAAACTGTGTGTGTTTTCGTAATAATGTCATGTAGCGAATATTATTCAACCCTTATGGGTGACGTAAAGTGTCGCTACGATGAGAAAATCAAAATAATAGACAATATTGACCCATACACCGTTGGAGTGGAGACTGGAGACCTTTCTGCAGATTTGTCTATTTTACCTTGTGTATCCGTAATTAATATGGTAAATTACTTAGTGTTGACTCACAGCTTCTACGCAGACCAGCAGTTAAAGGCATACAAATCTTTACAAGCATATAAATATTATGAGGCTGGATTTGTACAAAAAGTTTGTGCAAGGAAGATAAACTCAAATGTATTCATTGTTACGGGCAAGGCAAGTTTACCTTTAAATAACTAAGTGCTAGATTTCAGTGATAAGCCTGTTATATTATCCGTATGTAGTATTCAATAGACTCTGCCAGAAAGTGATTTCTTTACCTTTCTCCTAAGCTTTTTTTACATTCAAAATAAACCTTATCTCACAATCGCACCATATCGCAAAAAAGGATGGCATTTTATTTTTATTTCACATTTAAAACTGAGATTACTTCTTTGTTTACAATGGAATAAAAAGTTTGGTTACGCTCAGGCAATATGGTCGACTTATCGTGACGTCATCCTAAGATGGTCTATATAAAAAATTATTTGCATGAATTTTTAAATATTTGCTTGGAAGCCTGTGGCTAAAAGCTAAAAATGCGTATACAAACATTAAAAATGAGAATAAACTTAAAAAACTTAAACATGTTATGTCCCTAAATATATTTCATAACCTAAAAATCAACATTCGTAAAGGTTACCAACCCAAATATTTTTGACAATGTCAAAACTTATTTTAGTTGGTTTTTTAAAGGTAATAATTGTTTATAACCGTGTTCGGATATTACGTCTGATTGATGGAACACATCACAATCGTTCATTGCAAATCGAGCTAACTGAGCTAAATCTTAAACGTTCGAATATTACAAAATAAAGGCCTCGGACGAAGCTCGACTTGCTCGGACCTTTTTGATCGAGCAGGAAGATTTTAATTTGACGCATTCGTAGTCTGCTTGAACTGTCCATAATGTTATTGACTTGTTGAGCTTAGAGTGTCATTTGGGCTAAATTCTGTGTTATTTTTTTTTTTCGTTATCCAATATTCTACAAAATCTTAGAAACGTTATCTGTTAATACCCTAATAATATCCGGCAAATGATTAACATGCAACATAAACAAACATGAGAGGTTATGTTTTAACAGATTGCTTGTAGTCCACTTCTGTTCGTTCGATATTTGTTCATGAAATAAATGGCTCCAAAGTCACGTGTAATTTATCTGTTTGCTCAGTGCTCTGATTTCCGATGTAGTATCCAAATACAGCTGATAAGGATCCACCGTGTGTGGAGGTTCCAGCCGCTTCCAGTAGCTGCCGATTTTTTTTTTGATAAATTCAATTTTTTGAAAAAAAAAATAGTCTTCGAAAAATGGCTTCCACTTTCTGTCAGACTTTGCTACGAAAAGAAAAATTCTATTCTTCGAGAGTCGTTCAATATTTACCATTTTTTTGTATATGGTCATTATTCAGAAAAAGGTGGTGAAAATTTAATTTGAAAAAATAGAAAATTTTTTTGCATAAAAAAATCCATTTAAAGTTAAATATCTTTTGAATAGAATGCAGTGTCGAAAAATCATGCCTGCCATTTTGAGGTGTTATTTTTTTAGTTCACCTCAAAAAAACACGTTACTCTGGCTCCAAAATCACGCGTAATTTATCTGTTTGCTCAGTGCTCTGATTTTCGATGTAATATCCAAATACAGCTGATAAGGATCCACCGTGTGGGAAGGTTCCAGCCGCTTCCAGTAGCTGCCGATTTTTTTTTGATAAATTCAATTTTTTTAAAAAAAAATAGTCTTCGAAAAATGGCTTCCACTTTCTATCAGATTTTTCTACGAGAAGAAAAATTCTATTCTTCGAGAGTCGTTCAATATTTACAATTTTTTTTTATATGGTCATTATTCAGAAAAAGGTGGTGAAAATTTAATTTGAAAAAATAGAAAATTTTTTTGCATAAAAAAAATCCAATTAAAGTTAAATATCTTTTGAATAGAATGCAGTGTCGAAAAATCATACCTGCCATTTTGAGGTGCTATTTTTTTAGTTCACCTCAAAAAAACACGTTACTCTATGATAATTGGTTTTCTAAAAATATAAAAATAGTTAGTTGCGCGTGTGGAAGTGGATGTAAAACAATTACTTACAGCTGTAAGAAGCATGGTTTGAAATGTATAAGTATTAGTGTAGCTTGTCGTGGCGAAACTTGTTGTAACGTTGAACTTAAAAATATTGAGTTACTTGACGACGATGACGATGTAAATATTAGATATAGATGGTGAGGTAAATCCAGACGAACCAGATGAAAAAGAAGATTTAGATTTAGAAAGTGTTAAAATAATTAGGTTGGATGAAAACGATTCTCAAGTTAAGTTTGTGTATGCCATATACTGTTTATGGGCCCTGTCTCACATAGTACGTCGGATGGCTGGCTCTAGCGTTCACTAACCCAATACCGAGGTATAACCAAATAAAACCTATTTCATTTTATTCAGCAGGTATTTTTACATAGGAAATCACTTTTGACGACACTCTCCATTGGTCGAGACTGAAGTTACAAGAAAAAAACTAAAAAAAATGAAAATAACAAAATTCAAATTCAACCACCAATAACTTTCAAACGAAAAAAGATAGAATTATATATTTTTTTTAGTTTTATAGTACAAACGATTCTCTTTAATTTGATGTATAATTTATTACAAAAATAATAACTTTAACATTAGAGAATTGACGTTAATTTAGGTACACTAATTGTCAATTTTTTTGAAAGCTCTAACTCGTTGTAACTCGCTTATGTATTGAGCTATTCGAATGTTTTTTTCACCAAAAACTGCCGAATTTCATAGACTTCATTTTATCTCAATTAATGCTGGATCTAGCTCTGTAGTTTTAAACGCACCGAAGCGCACTACGACGGCGGAGTCGTGAGGCTTCCCCTCTCGTTCCCGGTACATCCCGCGTTCGCCATAAATCGCGCAATGCTTCCATCAGTGGCCGTAACAAAAGCTTTAGAATAATTTTTCTTTATTGGAAATGAAATTAACAAATCAAATTGAATAATATGATACTAGTTGTAATAATCCATCATATATGGTGTCGTACAACGCGGGTGGTGCGTTAATAAATGGAAAATAATAGGTATCAGACAGAGATTAACTGATTTTCAGATATGTCATTGTTAAACTTATGCCAGCTAGTAAAGTTTTTACTTTGTCTCGTATATTTTAATATTTTCCATAAAGTGTCAGAAGTAACCACATAATCAAAACAATTATTTGCCATGCTTTCACTAACTCGTAGAGGCTCTGAACGATTAGTTGGATTTTTGTACATAACTATATTTTTGTTTTCATGTAAACTGGAAAGGTTAAAATCGGTTAAAATTGGATAGACCATCTAAATATGCTTGTGTAAATAGGCTGTTCTCTTTTTTAAATAATACTATTCCAAGTGGGATTTTTTCCATCTAGCATGTCTTCGTTTTAATCAAAATTATCGATTCTATGAATGTAAATGTTTTCTTCAGAACTTACTGGAGGAACTCCAGGTGGTATAAAAATGTCGTCACTAGTTTTTACTAATACGTGACTAGCTAAAGACGTTAAAAATGTCCGTATTTCATCGTAGGAATAACCATAGCCAAAAGAATAAAGCATGTCATTAAGTTTTTTTCTTCTGACGACACAATACACATGTAGTAATATGTAAAGGATTAAAAAAATGGCCTAAGGTGATTTTTTTTTCATACCAATTATTAATATAAATTGCATTACTATAGGAATAACGTTTAAATCAAATTTGTCTGACCTGGCATATTTAGTATCCACGACATAAATGTTTATAACAAATCTGAAACTTCTTGTTTACATTTATGTTCATTCAGATTAGTAGTCGCGTTTTTTTTTTACCCCCGACCTCAAAAGAGGGGTGTTATAAGTTTGACGCGTATGTTTGTATGTTTGTTTGTTTCTTTGTCTGTCTGTCTGTGGTTTCATATCTCTTCAACGGGTGATCCGATTTTGATGTAGTTTTTTTTTTATTTGAAAGAGTATTTTGTCGAGATGGTTATAGGCCATATTAGATTTTGATGTTTGGTCGCCATCTTGAATTCGTCATGTTGAACTTTTCTAGAAATTGTCCGATTGAAGTAAAATTGAAAATGTGCAGACAATTATGGTAGCCGAACATGATTTATGCCTCATTTTTATTCGGTCATATGAAACTGGTACGATTAGATATATTGATCGGGGGTTTTTAAAAATTTTCAATTTTACTTGTTATAGCTTTAACCCTTTCGCGGCGGAAACCGGATATCTACGAACGACAAGAGGTGCACTTAATTACTGAAAACATACGTATCCGCCCATTACACATTGTTGGTTTAACCCTTTTCTTACTCCTCCCACCGTTAGTTCAATTTTTTTTTAATTGCTAGTGTACATATTTATATTTTATGTGTGGTAAATAAAAGTCTTATTTCTATTATGAGCATTTTTTATTGATATTTCCTCTAAATTCATAAACATGTTGAGTTTGTTAAGCCGTACGTATTTGAAAAGGCTACAGTCGCGGCTGCAGACGGACAAATCCGCAAGCGTAGTCCGCTGCCGTCCCGAAAGGGTTTTAAAACATCCAGCTGCAGCTTCACTTAAGATACCGGCAGCTTTATCAAGAATTGTCAATTCATTCTCATGAACCAAGTTTTCTTCGCCTGATTCAGTTGTGACTGACAACAAAAATCCCTTTAGCTTTATTATCACTTGAATGAACTGTTGTATTTTCTTTGTGTTCGCAAAACACTTTGTTTGCTTAGATGTTTTTCTAATATCTTTCTTATATTTCCGCTGCTATAATAATCTAATTTTTCTTCCGTCATTTCTTCAAATATATCATTAAGGCGTGTTTTTAGAAATGTAATGTTAAGAATTATTTTCTTGCAAAACAGCAAGGTAAACCTCCCTAAATAAGATGTTTAACACTACTTTAAATTCATTTTTTTCTTTCAGTTGTTTAGTTTGTATACATTTAATTTTTTTTTGCTAATATATTTTGCATAACAAATTTTATAATAATTTTCATCAACCCAAATAAATCTGAATAAATGTGTAACCTGCCTTGTACTTCTGTATCACAATGCGACACTGCAGCTTTCTAGTTTCCGCACCCGTTCCTGTACAAATTGCTACTTAAAAATGTTCTTAATTTATTCTTAATTTTTCTGGATTTTCCACAAATCAGACAATGACATTTTATTTTAAACTAATTTTTTTCTTCTTTATTATAACTACATGAAGGCTCACTTGCATTTTGTATCGCTTTACAAATATCACAGACAATACATATTGCCTCTGCTAATATTATTATTATTGCAAAAAGATGTCCTACAAGAATAATGAAATCGGTATCGATGGGTGTGCAAATAAGTGCCACCACTTTTATAAAAATTTTAATGAAACAGCATATTTTCTTTCATTTGCACAATTTATAATAGACTTGATGCCAGTAACAGTTGGTTTTTTATCATTAGATTTTTTTCGCTGTTTTCAGCAGTTTCGCAAAACAAACATGTAGTTTTTCTCCACTGATAAAAATGAATCTACCCTATACATAAACTGTAATAGCCTAAATGTAAATAAAATAGTATATACACTTATTAATACTTATCCAGACAATAATGAGGAGAGCAGCCGATACGTTTCTTGATGGGCCGAGAGAGTAGCGGGGACGAGAGAGGAAGCATCCCGTCTTCGTCGCCGTAGTGTGCTTCGTTGTGTTTAAAGGGCTGTAGCGCTTTTAATTAAAAAATTAGATCTAGCATTAATCGAGACAAAATGAAGCCTATTAAATTTGGCAGTTTTTGCTGAAAGAAAAAATTGAATAGCTCATTATATAAGCGAGTTATGACGAGTTAAGAATTAGAAAAATGCTGCTGATTTGTGTATCCTTTTGAATTTTGCCAGTTTTTTTATGTTAATTTTTTTATTATTGCAATAAATTATACTTCAAATTAAAAAGCAAGGTCTTGTCAAAACCAAACAAAAATTTTATTTTTATCTGCTTTAGTTTTAACGTTATATTTGATTGAAAATTAAATTTCTAAATTTCTTTTTTTTTAGTTTTTTTCTTATATCTTCGGTCTCGACCAATGGAGAGTGTCGTCAATTTTGATTTCCTATGTAAAATAACATGCTTTAATAAGTAGTGAAGGTCCCATCTGGTTATACTTCAGTATTGGGTAGGTCAAGAAAGAGAAGCCTTTTCGCGCTCTGCCCGACGGGCTAACAGCAATTTCTTCTCAACGCATACAGAAAATTCAGAATTATTGTTTGAGATTCCATATGGAATCGGAAAATGTGAGCCAGTCTTTTTCATATTTATCGAAAACAAATTATCACAGAGTAATGTTTTTTTTGGAAAAAATAGCACTTCAAAATGGTGGCATGATTTTTTGACACTGCATTCCATTCAAAAGATATTTAACTTTAATTGGATTTTTTTATGCAAAAAAATTTTCCATTTTTTCAAATTAAATTTTCACCACTTTTTTCTGAATAATGATCATATAAAAAAATTTGTAAGTATTGAACAACTCTCGAAGAATAGAATTTTTCTTCTCATAGCAAAATCTAACAGAAAGAGAAGTACTTATAGCCATTCTTCAAAGACCATTCTTTTTTCAAAAAATTGAATCTATCAAGAAATAATGCAGACATCGATCTGAAATTTGTATCAGATGTTGCCTCCTATATAGCACATACTTTAGTAAAATTTCAAAAAATGTTCTGATATTTTGCTGAAATTAAATTTTCTTTCGAAATTTCGGTTTTTTTAAATGTACTCCTGACCTAATAAAGCTATCTTAATGTTGGGGGCTCATTTTATAGATTTTTTAAATACTTTCCATTTAAACGCGAAATACCTATTTTTCAAGCTTTACGACCCCCCACCCCCCTTACCCGGTATGACATCAGTTGGCACGCTATATTGGATGTCCAACCCATCAACATAAAACAATAAAATCGTAATTATGTATTTGCACCACGTCAAATTACAATTCCACTGAACTACTAAGTTACACGTCGTTTACGTTCTTTCAGTCAAAGTTAAAGATTGCAATTTTGATATTTACTGTAAAAACAAACAAAATACATACGTGCAATAATGTGACAAAGCAGTTCCAACATGATTTAATAGTTCTGAGCCTAGTTTTTGCCCGTCTAACAGAAAATGAGAAAAAATGAGAACAGAGATGCATTTGTTATTTGCATTATGTATTTAATTTATAAAAACAAAGGAAAAAATATTTACAAATTATGACAAATGTCAAATCTTTCTTCTCCGAAGGCCCAAGTTCATACATATCACTTTGGTCGTCACTATCAGATCCGTCATATGTGTCTCTGTGGGTTTCACCCAAGTCTGAAACATACGAAAATATTGATCAGTCAAGCTGAAAGTTAAGTACATGCGTGACAAATATATTTGTTTAGACTTCCATTGTTAAAGCAGATTGATTAATTCATTGACAAAGCCATAGATTTTAATTATTGCGTAGTTGCCAAAATTTGTCGGAAAGGAGCAAAACATAGTTGAATAATGTTCGGAAAATTTCTAGTTGTCGGCGATTAGTTCGTTTGTTTAATAGAGAAAGGAAGAGAAAAGAGGAAGTAAAAAATGATTAACCTGACCGGCTTTCGGGTTCACATGATTCCTCCAAATTGTTCTCATCACCTTGATCCATCTTCTCGAGTTCGAGTTCCACTTCTTGAGAATCATTTTCATCTCGAGGATATCTTCAGGAATATTCTCGCATGAATTGTTGCAACTCGAGGCACATGATGGAACATTTCAATCCGCCTTTCTTGGAGCTACACGCGCAGCGGCAGCCTTTTTTAAACCTACAGGAGATAATCTTTAAAAGTTTTGGTGGAGCAGGAGGTTTCCAAGTAGTGAAAGGAGAAACTGGTTTTTTTTCCAGCCCAATTTTTCTGGATCGATAACATTTCCTTGCCAAAGTTGGACTTAATGGTACGTACTCAATGAGTATTGCGCAGCAGCAGCTTCAGTTGAGGGCAAAGAGGCAATGTTGTGTTTACTGCTGTACGTGGTCTTGATTAAACAATAAACAATATAAAGTGAGGATAAAACGCCTAAAAAACTGTGATAGCGATCAACACGTTAGTATCAATTCTCGAGCGGCATACAGGTGTCATGGATCGGGGGAAAAACGGAAGGCCCTCTTGACAACAGCATCCTAGCTCGAGGAGCGTGGAGGGGATCTTCCAAGAAAATCGAAAGACGAGAGAATGTGGAGTAGCCGTATGATACCTAAATGCACGCGCGGCGCCGAGGCGCTTGTTTCGGGACTCACTTGCTCCCCTCCCGTTCTTCGTGGGTCAAAATGTCAAAGGACTTTTTTTTGTTGTAAATTTTGTTTACTTTCTGAATGTCCTGGTATTTTTTCTCTAAGTCGAAAAAAAAAACGATAAAAAAAATCATGAACCAATTTTGGGATTTTCCTCTAAATTTGAGGGGGTTGCGGGGGGAACTTTTGGTGAGAAGTTAAAAATTTGGATTCAGCGAGCCAAAAACGTAAACGATTTCCAGAACTACCATGAATTTCTCCAGGTAAAATCCTCTAATAACTATATGGTACTACCTAGAGGTAAAAAATATGCAAAACTTCGGAATAATGTCATATTAAACGGATTTCGTTCATTTTTGGCAGTATAATAGCAAATGCTTCACAGAAAAGTTTCTATATTGTGCTGGGGCTTGCTAATTTATAGGAGGTATAGAGGCGCCACTCCCTCTCAGGAGTACTAACTCATAAGGAGTACTAACTCATAAGACATCCGTCGTTAAGCCAAACTGGATCTGTCTCGCTCAGCCCTGAAATCACCCCGGCACTGAGCACCGTGGTTGTCTGGCTGGCTCCGGGACAGGTTCCGGCGAGGCGCATAAATGTATATAAAATAATATAATAAATAAGTTTACATACACCTTACTTTGAATTTGTTGAGGTAAAGCGAGGCACAAGCAATATTGGCTGCTTCTTGTATCCCATTTTCGTCGCTACCAAACATACCTATTTGTTTATTTTAGTTTGAAACCACCAGAAATTAAAACGTTTAACATAAACCTCGATGCTAGATAGAAAATGTTTCGTTGCCATGGAAACAATATTTACAGACAGCAGACAGCCTCCTAAACTATAAAATTTATTAAAAAGGTCAAATAAGTTCATGAAATAATTAGTTTTAAATTATTAAATCCCTTAATATATTTCGGTAGTAGAAAAAATATAATACATTCAAATATCACCTCACATCTAAAATAAACTTTCGCATCTAGTAATGTAAATAACTATTTTTCTTCTTTTACTAATATAAATATTATCTGACGATTTTACGAAATATCTTGTTCGATACATGTTGCAAAATAGCTAGTTCACACGCTGTTAGCGTGCGGTAAGGATTTGTCACACGCTATGTGAAATCAGTAATTTTTTCAAGCGTAGTTAGTAGTGCATTATAAAACACTTTTCAAAGAGCAGTCGTAGGAAACAGTATATTATGCAATAAGCACAAAATGAGGCTTATTTTGTACGAGTGTGAAAGTTTGCAGCACGAGCCGAAGGCGAGGGCTGCAATTCATACGAGTGCAAAATTGCCATTTTCTGTGAGTTACATACTATACTTTTTCTACGACAACCTACTACTCACGTTTGATATTCTAATAAACATTGATACAATTTTCCAATCTTAATAGATATGTTTATAACTATATGACTATATTAAATACGTATTGACAAATCAGAGGAAAATTTGCCGTGTCCACCAAGTTATGATTTTTACGTTTTGCTTCTGCAGTATTAAATATGCAAATGTTATCGCCAATAAAGTATAAATTACTCCGCAAACTCTACCAGACACATAAACATCGATTTTTCTTGCTGATGCTACAAAGTATCAGAAAACTTATTTTTAAGGAGCTTTGTGGACGTGTGATCATTTTATACGTATTCATAAATTTAATATTTATAGCACTTGTATGTATACAGTGAAAATATATACTGGGGATATTGAATTGTAAATTTTAATTTGTGTAGATAATCACGTAATACTAAGTGTAATTTGTTTCTGTCTTCAAGGCCCGTGTCTCCGACATTCTAACGGAAGAAGCCCCAGCGGATAATCCACAGCCACTCCCCGCATCCCGCAGGGGTTAGTGACTGTAGATACCAGATTCGTGTGCCCTGAGAAGACGAACTGCCTTCGGCATTTGGCCTGCCACGGCCTGCCACGATCATCTTGACCGAATAGTCTAGGTATAGCACTCGGAACTCATGCCGGAGGTCTCGGTATTTAGCCCGTTTTTCCCCCTCCTTCAAGATGATATTTGTCTCGGCAGGTACCGAGAATTCGATGACATACATCATCGTGGTTTGGTGGTTGAGGAGGACTATGTCAGGCTTGTTTGCTTGAATATGCCTGACCGTCGGGAACGAGTAGTTCCAGTAGATTCGGCACTTCTCGTTCTCGACAACGGACTCGATCTCTCTGGGGACATAAGGCAGCATTGGTGTTTGGTCTACTTGGTACGAGTGCCGTAGGTAGTAGTACAGCACTCGTAAAGCCGCGTTATGCCTATGAATGTAGGCCGAAGTCACGTAAATCGGACATGCAGGGGCTTGACGGCAGGTCCTACAATTAACGTCAGAGACCTCCACACCCATAATGCGACTGCGGTAGACCAAGGTGTTGATAACATCATCTTGACAGGCCACAATGAATCCTTCGGTCTCCGACTTTAGCCCTGCTGACCGTAGAAAACCAAAGGTCAGCTTTGCCGATGAACCCAGCGTCTCTATGTTGTTATAGAATACACCGTGCATAGGCTTATCAACGTGCTGCCTGAACAGATTTCTCTGCTCGGCAGCATTAATTTGGGCTTTAAGACGATTTGTCGGAAGCTCAGTTACTGATTCTAGATCAGCACCTCACCGGCCTCCTCGCAAGTCGAATACGAAACCGAGATCATCTGCAGCCTTACGTGCTGTTTTAAATAAAAATTCGTCAACTCCTACAGTTTCATGATCTCTCATGAACCGCAGGAGTGGGTCCGAGCTCTTGAGGATGTTGCATGCCACACTCTGCTATGCGTGCACTCCAGACTCGAGAGTCCTGCCCCCCCCCCCCCCCCCTCCGTTGACGTGGGAGGTACACTTGTCGCGGAGAGTATTCTTAATTTATTATTTTATTTTATTATTATTATTATTTTGCCTCCACAACTTACGTTGGTGATGTGACTTCTGACAAAGACGGGGCTTTTAGAGGCCAGCGTTTCCATCAGTGGCTAACACACGACGTATTGTGCGACATGTCGATAATATGACAGATTTCTGTGATAAAGTGATTATCCTTTCCCAGTCTAGCACTCCCATCTTTTCCAAATTGACAGGCAGGTATTTATCCACTAGCCACTAGTTATAATGAGAGGAAATATGTTAACATTATTTAGGTGGTATATATGTTTTAGTTCGTGCACTAGGTCCTGATACGTTAATAGTTTTCCAGTGTTTGCTGTTCTGATGTTACTGTCGAGTGGTACTATTACATCTATAATTTGGGCCCATTTATCCTTCTTGTGCATTATCAAAATATCAGGTCTGTTATGACGTACCTCTCTATCCGTTATAATAGGCGTGTCCCAGTACACTTTGATTTCGCTATTTTCAAGAACTGGACAAGGTAAATACTGGTAGTAGGGTGTTATGCCATGAATTAACTCATGTCTTTTACAGATTTCCTGATTATTTTTATTATTATTATTATTATTATTATTATTTAGTTAAAAACCAGTCACCCTTCTCAGTGGCTCCGACTCTCACAGAGGGGAGCTGGTAGTACCAGCAGCTACTCCCCCCACCCGTGGGGTAAGTGACTACTGGGTCCGAGAATTGTGTGCCCTGGGCAGACGTAATGAACTGAGGATGACGGCCTTCTGCATTCTGCCGGCTAAGACCTCTGCCGAATTTCGGCATGCCGGTATGATCTTAACTTCTGAAAGCAGTGTGTGTCTCGTTCCACCGAGGGCTCCTATAATCAGTACCACTATCTTAACAGTATAGTCTGGATAGAGTCTGCGGAGTTCGAAGAGCAAATCTCGATATTTTGTCCGTCTTTCCTCCTCCTTCAAGAGAGTGTTGTTTTCCGCAGGAGCCGAGAAATCCACGACAAACATTGTCTTGAGTTGGTGGTTATTATTATTATCATTATCATTATCATTACTATTATTAATTAAATTCTGCCTTTTACTCTTCAAAAACTTCATGTACCTGTAACTCCGAAACAAATAAAAATGGATCTACCGTTTTTTATTCTTTTTTTTTATATCAGAATTGAACCTATAATTTACATTCCCAAAGTTTGCACATAATGATACATACCTTGTATGTATATAGAATTGTATCTAAAACGGAGGGCTTTTTCAACCCAGAAATTACAACTTTTTCCATCGCTGAAACAACATAATAAAACAAATTTGCATTAATTTGTAAACTTCACGCCTCTTCGCTGAATCCAGATGGTTGTTCCCTAAGTTGCTAATAACTAAGATGATAATTAAATTGCCTATTAATTTTCATGTTTCACTTGAGTAAAAAGTACTACTATGTGGAATGAATATTTTATGTTAGTTAACAAACATATGTTTCGTATTGTTATTCTGTTATATAAAATTTCCAGTGAAATATTCTTTAGGCTCTCTCGGATATCAGGATGCAGGACTTTGGAGTGGCAGATAAGCGGATATCCACTTCTACAAGAATGAGATGACACATAACAGTACAGGTATAATAGCGATGTACTGTACCGCAAAAGTATTTTAATAAGAAAATTGTACTACATGTATACGATTAAAATGTCTCTGTAAGATATTGGCAGTTAATTATTATTTGATTTAATGAACTAGGTATATTACAACCAGACAAAACTTTTTAAAAATTATAGTAGAAGAAAAATGGTACGGAAACCCATTCCAGAACACTCTGAACTCAATTATCGAATAAAAGATGTCTGTCTGTCGATCGTTTATTTAAATACGACAACTTCTGTTGACTTAAGATTTCAAGTTTGGGACATCTGTAAAATAACGTGGTAGTACATTCCTTATTGTAATTCGGACATCTGCGTCATACAATGTTTTGAAAAATTTGTACTTTTCATATTTTCAAGGCCTACTAAGTTCTTCTAAATGGGTCGAAATTTCGAAATCGACTATTAGGCATTTTTTATCGACAATTTAGATAGCGTATTCGATTCGTAGTTGTCTCGAATACCTCTATACAAAGTTTTAGCTCGATACCTCATATAGGGTGTTTTTATTCAATAGCCAAATTTTAAATTTCTCACTTTTCGACTGGCCCTGTATAAAAGTCGGTTAAGTTTACTAAAAAGATAAAGTAGTCATTCAACTTAAAAAACAGTACTACATACTAATGAGGGAGAAAAAGGAAAAATTATTATTTAAATAAATAGTTCTTCTTTATATTATTCGGTTACTGTACGTAGGTGCCCTTATGAAAATTTTTCAAACCAATGGATTGGACGGAATAGCTTTTCTTTTTCTTCCTCATTTAGTAATATCAACATCAAATACTAAATCGTGAGCAAAATTTAAAAAACTGCATTTATAATATTCCATGTGAGTTTAATAAATATTATGTGGGTGAGTCATCCAGACCATTTAGTGTTAGATTGGGTAAACACGGGGGTTACATTAGGAAGAATGAGATTCAGAAATCGACGATTTGCAAACACGCTTGGGAGAACGGACATAGAATAAACTGGGACTCGACAAAAATTTTAACAAGAGACAGATAACAAGAAAAGAAAAATTAAAGAATCAGCATAATATTATTAAATGAGGATAAATGCTTGTCAAATTGTTCCGTAGATATTTGCACAACCTGGCTGCCGATGTTAAAAGAAGAACTTAACAAACTGAACATTATTTAAAATAAAGCTATCAACTAGATATATCAACAGTTCTATGTAAACAGTAAGTAACTATGGATACTGAATATAACAAATATAGTCTTAAAGCTGTGTATTTATACACAGCATACAAACACTTATAATACACTTTGAGAAAGGAAACAGATTCGGTTTCTGAAACGTCAGCAAAATACGTTATTTTTATATTTTTGTTCTTATTCATTTTTTGACGTAAAAGTCACAAGCGTAGAAGTTATTTTCCAGAAAAATACTGGATAATTGTATTACTTTGTAGATTTCAAGGACATTGTATAGAAGAAAATATGTGTGGTAGAGCATCCCAAAAAGAAACAGAAAAAAAAGAAGTCGTTTCGTCCAATCAATTTGTTTGAAAAATTTTCATTAAGGCATCAATAAAAAATGGTTTAAAATTAAAAATATATATATTTTTTGTTAATATCACTGAAAAGAAGATAAAAGAAGCTACAATCTGAACAAAAATGTATCTGTACCACCTGATGCACTTAAACGATCGACTATTTAATTTTAGACTTTGCTTTTGTTTTTTTGGCGTTATTGTCATCATGCCGACTTGAAATTTGGTATGACGATTTAACTCCTCTAGAGGCATTCGTTAAAATATTTGCATTATTATTTAAGTTATGATCAAATGTTTAAAAATAGCTGCTTTTTATTATTTTCATTTATTGCAACTTAACAAATTAACCAAAAAGGTTAGCAAAAAATTGCTATTGTAAAACAACTCCCTAGAAATTTTAATTTTACTCAACTAATTTCAATATTAAAAATAACAAATTATTGACTCCGTACTTAATCTCAGTGACACCACGTAAAGTGAATTATGCTGCAATAGAGTAAAATGTTAATTAAGTAGGTATTCGCAGGCAGTCACACCCAAGTGCAGCTTCTATTTCCTATATTTATAGACGTGTTATTTTTATAGACGTCTGTATGTATGTCATTATATTATACCTATTCTATATCTGTCTTTGTTTAATTTTACACAAATTCTTATAACTCAAGAGACACTACAGACATATTGAATATTCTCAGTTATTATATAATTGTAATTTACAATAATAAGTTATAGAAGTAATTTATCTTTGTGAGTAATTTAAAAATTAAATCAGCAGAGTGGAATAAATAGTTGAATGTATAAATATATACAATAAAACATAATAGAGAGCAGTGCGGAAAATTTATTTCTATGAGGTCACGTGCAGATTACATAGCCACAGTTTAACATTGACAATGACTTCCATTAATTGCTAATAGGTTATTACCCCATATGCAAAGGAAAGATTAGAATATTTCAAAACAAACTGACAGCCTCGAAACTCATCCAGATAAATCTCACTATTTTCTGTAAAATAACCTCATGTTAATTAATAATTATAACATAGGTACAGTCTAGGGTGGCCCATCTTTTTCGAAATCGAAATTTTTTATTTCTCACCCCTGCAAATGGTTCCATTTGAAGAAAAAACAGTCCCCTCAAAATATTATTGAGGCAAATTGAAGGCAAGGGGTGCCGCAGAATGCATTATTATGCAATAATAAAAGTAAATGGAATTATTTACATTCTTTGGTTGATGCATTGTTTTTTTTTTTTAATCAGCAATATTTATCTTTAGAATGACTAATCAAGTCATACAAATATCAAAGACATTATCTGTTGTGACTATGACATGTGTCATACTACTGTAAATCTAAGAAAACTAGACTAGAAGTTTTTGAAATAAAACTCTCGTTTTATCTTTGTGTATTTTATTATGAAACGTTTTTTTCATACATAGTACCAAATATTATCCTAAATCTACAAGACATATAGTAATAAAAACAATATTTTTTGCACTAGGCTAAAGCATGCGACAGGGTTTCTTTTTTTACATTTGGAAACTGTGATTTATAATCATTTACAACTTGGAGTAAAAACTGTTTTTGGTCTTCATTTTTTGTTAAAATGTCATTATAGTCAGTAATAAGTTTGATTCCTCTCTCAGCGGCATCATTTACAACTTTAATTTTGTTTACAATATTGAAACATCGGGTATAACTTTCATTTTCCCTCCTGTTGTTGGATCATTTTCCAAAAATTCCATAGACAAACCTAATTTTTGAAAAAACTGTTTAGTGTTCTCGCATATGAAGTCCTGAATTTCCTTGTTTTCAACGTCAGTAATGTTACTAATCATAAGTCGTTTAATACCCTCTTGATTTGGTGCTTTCCTATTCAAAGCTTTAACCATTTCTCTTTTAGTGGTAACTGAAATATAGTCATCAAAGAAAGATAAGCCAACATTTACTGAATTAAGGTACCACAAATGGTTCACTATTTTCCTACTTGCGGCTTGAGATATTGCTTTGTCAATATTTTAATAATTAATGAAGCGGTGCTTTACTAGCAAATGACGCTGTAAACCAGGCCTTTACATAAACCTTTACAATAAAGAGACATATATCTTCAATACCTATTTTTTCTTTTTTAGTTAGTTGGAACTGATCTTGGAAAAAAATATTTTTAGACAGTAAATGGCTTTGGCCATCCAACGTGCATGATGAAATGCCCCTGGTTGATAGAATGTCGTGTGAGTGGGCTCTTCTTCAACAAAAAGTTTAGAAAGCATTAAAAATTCTTTATAATCATCACGAGGCTGTTGCAAAGTTAAAGCTGCATTTTGAAACTTTACAATTTCGGCTTTAACTGGTTGTAAAATGTGTTTAATTTTTGATACCTGAAATCCAGTTTTTAGTTTATTTTGATCTATTTTAGGCCAAAATTCCCTAAAACGTTTAAATAGTGGCACATTTGTACCAGATGAGGAAGGCATTTTTGTGTCAAACACACTTCTCAAAACCACTTCAAAAATATGATGTCTACAAGGAAAATATAGAATATCTCTTTCTAATTTTTGTTGCAATAGTGTGGCTGCCCCATTTATATAACCCATATTTGATGCTGTTGTATCACAACACAAAGCTATTACCTTTTCGTCCAAATTCCATTCACAAAGCACATCATAAACTGCTTCAGTCTGGTCTCTTCCAGTTGAATTGGACAAAGCTGGTACTCCAAGTAGTTGTTCAATATCTCCACTAGTAACTAAGATAGCAAGTCTATCGATATTTCCCATTCCAGTGAGAAAAGGTAAAAGTTTTCCATCCCAATGGATGACTGGGGCCGGCAATTCAGAATTACCGAAGGCAGTTTTTAATATTACAGCTCTTTCTTCGCGGATGCGTTGTCTAGAGCGCTGAAGTGTGGTTCTGCTGATGGACAAAGATGTGGTGTCATGTCCTAGTGCTTCTGCTACTGCCGTCAAAATATGGACTCCATACCTGTCGCTTATTTTGCAAGCATCAAATGCAGCGGCTATTTTTGGTGTGATGATGTTACATGTTCCATACAATCTCCTCTTTTTTGGCTGTGATGGGCCAGGCTGGTCTTGTAACAGCTCTTTTTGGGCTTCGATTATTTCATCTTCATTTTCGTTGGAGTCGGCTGAATTACTACTTGATGATGGGCAGGTGACTGTTTCCTCTAATCTAGCTTTTTCTTGTTGACTTCGTTGCATTCGTTCGGATAATTTCTGTAATTTCTCCTCAGCTGATTTTTCTTGAGAAGCAAGTTGGTAATCAATACCATGCATAAATCCAGGACGTCCCTTTTTTCTTTGGTTAATTAAAAACTGCTTATCTTCATCTATTTTCATCAACTCCAATGCATTTGCATGAGAAATGTCAAAGAGATCGTCCAATTTTTCAACGAAATTTTTTTCTTTACCTCCCGCACTGGCCCTTTTAGCCGATTTTTGTAAGTTCCTCCACTCTGCATAAAGTTTATCTAGTTGTTTAACACAATGAAAATTCTGACGTGTCGGAATGCGAGCTTTATCCCAAAAAACTGACACCTCTTTTATTGTTAATTTAGCACTTTCATGTACACTTAGCTTCACTTCACGAATGTTATAAAAGAGCACTTGTAATACTTGTCTATTAGACGGCAATTTATTGCCAATGATTTGTGACGAATAGTGTCCAACTAAATAAATGAAAGTATCCTTTCGTAAGGATCTAACATCAGCCATCGTTTTCAAAAAGGAACGTATGCTAGAACTTATAATGTCACCACTGTAAAACACAATTGTAAACTGACATAAAAACCTACCGTAGGTGCATTATATTTCCAAACTTCCAAAACAAATAATTTCTAGGAAATAATTACACCAATTATGAGAAAAGAGGTAGATATTTGTATTTTAAGTAAAATTTAAGTGTATTACCGTAATAAAATCTTATCTACAAATTTCTACCTGAATGCAGCACGGGTTACCGTAATAAAATCTTATCTACAAATTTCTACCTGAATGCGGCACGGGTTACCGTTCACCGAATTATCTGAAACTTTGACATAAATTATTCCTAGTATAATAGTATATTTTCGTGGGGTGAGACTTAAAAAATACGCAAAAAAAATTCACTCCCTATAGAGATGGGCCACCCTAAGGTACACACAACAAAAAGCTCAAACTCAAAAGTCAGCTTTTTATAACTGTATGTATCTTGATGCGCTGAAACTGAATTTCATATCAGAATTTATGTTTGACTGCGGAATTTCCATGAAATTATGATATTAGTCTCAAATAGGAAGGAGTTTTCTAAGGCTAATAGGGACATAGAATTAAAAAACTGTGTTTTTTGCGTAAAATGCATTGAATCACAACAAAATTGCAATTATTCAATTCATTTCAAGCCTTTTTATACCCTGTGTAACTAGAACCACAACTAAAGCGGTGGCGATAAGGGCTAAATAAGTTTACGAGGATTTCTCGGTAGAAGAAAACTGCAATATTGGACTAACTTCTTTATTAGAACAGCTTACAACACTTTCTGATGGCTGCGAGTTTGGTACGGATATTTATATGTCCGGTTTATCAAACTTGTGGCCATTTGATAATATTTATAACTATATTTATTAGACGTTTAATAATCAAAATAAAATAATGGGTAAACAAGTGATAGCGTAAAACTATCAATAATATTTATAACTATATTTATTATGACATTTACTAGTATCGTTATCAAAAATAAAAATAACGAGTAAACAAGTGATAACGTATAACTCCTCCCTTCTTAAAATGGATTCATATCCTTTACATGAAGGTTTGAATCTTGGAGTTCAATAGGTTCATTGGGCGGTTTGCCTTTATTTATAACTTTTATATTAAATGGCTTTGTCTTGAAATATTTAAAGAAAACGTAAATTAAAATTACAAAGATAATCAAAAAAATAGTTCAATAGGTTCATTGGGCGGTTTGCCTTTATTTATAACTTTTATATTAAATGGCTTTGTCTTGAAATATTTAAAGAAAACGTAAATTAAAATTACAAAGATAATCAAAAAAATAAGAAAGTAGAGAATCCAAGTGTGATGAGTAGGAGTCTTGAAGTCTTCAATTTCTAGCGGTTGGAGTTGCTTCAGTGATTCAGACATTTTGCTTAAGTCTGCGGGAAATTCCTCTAAGTGAAGGTCTGGTAGTTGGGACATAGTATATCTTTCGATTTTCGGTAGATAGAATGGACGTCCTTCAAGTCTAGTACTATCTATCGAGTAGGTAGTGTTTTTAATAATAATGCTACAGTTGCGTTCGAGTGTAACTTCGCTGAGAGTATTTAGTTGGATTATTTCTTGTTCTGGGCATGAGCTTTTAATAACAACTTCTTCTCGAGGGAAGCAAATAATTTTATCTTTGGAAATCCTTAATAGAAGATCGGTATTTACTTTGATCTTTTGTAGGACACAGTCGTTAGGTTGTTTTCCTTCTAACAAGTTAAGGAAGCAATTGGAAGTCCAAGGTAGAGGTTCTCCATCACAAATATGGTATTTGTTGATCGTTTGGCAGGCAGTGTCTTTCCATAAATAGGCAGAATGATCAATACTCAGTACTAGGTAGGGTTTTGGTGGTATGAGGATAGTGTTATTTAAGGGAATAGGAATTAACTGGACTAATTGAAAGTCTCTAATGTCAAAGAGTGGGACAGTTAATTGAACATAAATCAAATTCTTGTTAACTTTAGTCTGAATGTGAAATAATCTGTAATATTCATCAGTGTCTATTTTTAAGAGGTTTCTAGGGTTATAAAGAGTTACTAAAGTCTTCAAAATATGTATTAAGTCTGAGTGAGACATGAAGAAATGATGTATAATTCCTGAATAGGAGTTTACTAGTGCATTTTCTAAAGTTTCTAAGTGATTTAAAATGAGTAGAAAGTTCTGTGATATTTGGTTTGCTAAGCTTTGGCAATATACGTTTTTTCCTAAATTATTAAGTTGGTTTATTGTCGTGTTCAAGTGAAACATGATTGATTTTTCATTTGTTTCAATGACCCCCAAAGTTTTGTTTATTCTATCCATTAGTTGCGTATACAGAGAGGTTCTCAGGTTTAGTTGAGCCGTTAAAGAATGTTGATTCCTCATAAGAGTATTTAACTTTGAATTTATGTCTTCTAAGTCATCTGCGTCAGGAGTACCGTATAAGAATTTATTAATTTTTCCAATAGCATTAACTAGTCCTCGTTTTTTTCGATTCATGGGTTGAAAGTTTAGGAATTTTGAATATACTAGTTTCGAGAGTTGGGTTAAACGCGTGTTTGAATAATTAGTACATATATTCGGGAAATCTAACATATTTTCGGTAGTCTGTTGGATTTGATTTTCGACTATGTTTAAGTCGATGATGTAAGAGAATGAGTGATAGTTATTAATAAGTCGGGTTGGTTGGTAAGTCATTAGGTAGATGGGGTTATGAATGGACTTGATTTTTAGGCAATATGTCCTCAAAATCAACAGTAGTACTAATAGGAGTGGTGACATGTTTGTTGATCTTGTCCTGGATTAGTCTCTGTTTCACCTGAAACAAAGGTTCATCGTCAGAATCATTGTCTGGGGTTTGTTCGAGTGTATTGTCACGTACTTGATTTTTTGTAAATCGTCCTCTATTAGTAATGATAACGGGTCCTTCGTCTTTTATTACTGTTGCTGATATAAATTTAGGGAGATTCTTTGCGCGTGTAGCTTGGGAATTTCTAATATAAACTATATCGTTCGGATTATAAATTTTTGGTTCTTTGCGTTTTTTATTGATTTTTGCTATTATGTTTTCTTTGTCTAGAACTTGGTTTATTCTGAGCTGTTCGTATAGCTCTTGAGTAAGGTTTTTGTGTTCCTGTATATAGTCTGAGGTGATAATTTCGTCTGATATTTCAAACGGAGAGGGTTTGTCTAAATGTCCAAAAAGAACTTCGAAAGGGGTGTGTTTAGTAAGGGAGTGTATCGACTCGTTGTATCCGATAGTAGCCAATTTCATTAGGTAGTAGTTGGGGAAATTAGGATTTTCTGAGGTTAGGCATCGCATGCTATCTATTAATGAACTATGGAAGCGTTCAACAGGACTGTTGGATGTATGACTGTCGGTACTGGTAAAATGTAAAGATATTTTATGCAGGTCACAGTAGTCAATGATCATGGTGTTATTGAATTCTTTTCCTTTGTCACAAATTATTTTGTAAGGTTTTCCGTAGTGTTGAATAAAGGTTAAGAGGTTTTGTTGTACTTCCATTCCTGTTTTAGATTTTAAGGGATAGCTTTGTCCGATTTTCGAGAAAGGGTCGAAGATAGTAAGGTAACATTCATTTGAAAAGTGAAAAAGGTCTATGTGAATAACATCTAGAGGTTTCTTGGGTATTGGTGTATTTTGGAATTTAATTTTCTGTGGGTGCCTGTCGTATTTACAAGTGTTACACGTGTGACAATTTTTTATATATTGGGCAACTTGATAGTTGATATTAGGCCAATAGTATTTTCTCATTATTAAACTAGTTGTGACTTTGGTTCCGCGGTGTACAGTTTTTCCTTCGTGCATATATTTTATTATTTGATTCTGTTTATCTTCTTGAGAAATATCTTCAAGAACTTTATTTGAAATTATACAACTCATTGAGTCGTTGGAGTTTAAGAACCTTTGAAATATTCTAATTATTTTGTGTTTGATAGATTCGTCGTTGAAATTAAAACAATTTTGAGTATTTTGAGTGGAACGTAAGAACTGTTTTACAAATTTAAATACCTCCTCATCGGATGTCCGTGATTTTAGTACAATTCTGTGTCTCTTGTATCCGGGGAAAGGTGTTTCTAAGATATGGGTGTTAGTGACTGCATTGTCGCTTTCTTTCATAAAAATCTGGTTTTTATAAATATTGATGGCTGATTTTGAGTAAGGCATTGTGAATGTGGAACTTGAAAGAGCTGTATGTACAGTGTTGTTGTCGAAAGTATGTTCGTCAATGTCTTTTATTAAATTGTCTGCGATTTCTGGGTCTACTTCTGGTAATTCATCTAGAATTGATTGTAGATCTGGAGAATTTACAATCATCGAATTGGTGTCATCATTGTTGATGGCATTAAGTTCTTGTATAGGGGGTCGTGAGAGACAGTCTGCGTTTACATTGTGTTTCCCTTTTTTATATTTGATGGTGTAATCGTATTCGTCGAGGCGTAATCTCCATCTAATCAGTCGAGAGTTTGGGTTTTTCAAGTGATACAACCATTGTAGTGGTTGGTGATCTCTGATGATAGTAAAGTGGTGTCCAAAGAGGTAGGGACGAAAGAATTTGCAACTGTCGGCTACGCTCAATAATTCTTTCTCGATAACGCTGTAGTTGATTTCTGCGGGGTTTAAGGTTCTGGAATAATATGAGATAGGATGTCCGTCTTGACCGAGTATAGAGCCAATGGCATATTTGCTAGCGTCACATTCTAGGGTAAAGGGTTTCGAAAAATCAGGGTAAGCTAAAACTGGTTCATTGCAAAGAAGGTTTTTGCATTCCTTAAAGCAGGAGACGTATTCTTCGGTAAGGGTAATTTTCTGATCCTTTTTTAAACATTGAGTGAGGCGTTTTGTAACTTTGGCGAAATTTGGAATGAAACGACGATAGTAGCCAAGGAGTCCTAGAAAAGATTTAATTTCCTTAGGTGTTCTAGGGATAGGGAAAGATTTAATAGGTTCTATCTTCTTTGGGTTTGGCCTTATGCCGTCAGTGGTTATTACATGTCCTAGAAATTCGACTGACTTACATAGAAATTCGGATTTATCAAGTTGTATCTTGAGATTTGAATTCTCGAGAGCCGTGAAGACAAGGTGTAAATTTTGAATATGTTCCTGAAGGGAAGTAGAAAAGATGATTATATCATCCATGTATACAAGACAAATTTTATTTTGGAGGTCTCTTAGGACATTGTCCATGACTCTTTGGAAGGTACTGGGGGCATTCTTTAGACCAAATGGCATGCGTACATACTCATAGTGTCCTTTTTCGACATTAAAAGCAGTTTTTTCGATACTGTTTGGGTGCATCTCGATCTGATGGAAACCTGATGCAAGGTCAAGTGTGGTAAAATATTGGCATCTACCAAGTTTGTCTAAGATGTCAGTAATGTTTGGTAGGGGGTACCTGTCGGTGATGGTTTTCTTGTTAACCTTACGGTAATCAACGACTATGCGCCATTTCTTTTTTCCAGAGGCATCTAGTTTTTTAGGGACGATCCATATGGGGGAACTCCAAGGGGAGACTGAGGGTGTTATGATCCCGTCTTTTAACATTTTGTCTATTTGGGTTTGTACTTCTTGCTTGTGTATGAAAGGATATCTATATGATTTGGTATAGACAGGGGTCTCGTCGCTGGTGCGTATTTCATGCTTTACATGGTTAGTGAAAGAAAGTTTGTCATCAGGGAAGTAAAGTATGTTGGGATGTTTCTTTAGAACTGAAAAGAGCGCATTCTTTTCTTCGGAATTTAAATGCTCTGTGCGGATAGTTTTACTTAGATCAATTTTATGTTTAGAGTTTTCTAGGGGACGTATATAAGGGGTAAAAGTTTCGAAATCTTGAAACGGTAAGACATTTAAGGGCTGGTCAAAGGTAGCTTGTGTAGAAAATTCATTCATATTATGAAGTTCTACTGTAGCTAGCCCATTTTTCGCAATGGTTAGGGTTTCCGGGATACTAACTGTGCCGTTTGAGAATGCTGGGACTAGAATTTCTCCATTGTAAATATCTACAGGTATTTGCGTTATAACCACTTCATTTGAGTTTAAATCATAGGTGCGTGATGTGTCGTTAGGGGTTCTTAATAATAGTGGTATGCAAACATCATGGTTAAAGAGAGCTTTATTTTCGAAATCTAATAGAAAATTAAATTTAGATAAGTCTTCAAATCCTATTAAACCGTCGTAAAACTCGTGAAAGTTATATACTAAAACGTCAAGAGTGTCGTCTGAATTAAATTCGTCGAAGGCAGGGATTTCAGCATGAAATTGTATGTCTGTCTCTCCGTGACATGTTTTAATTTTTGTAGAGTTAGTGTACATACAATCAGAATAGAAGTTTTCAATTATGTGGGGTCTAATGATAGTTTTGGAGCAACCTGTATCTATGAGAAGTTTCATTGGGGGGTTTTGGATTTGTATATATGGTAAACTACAAGGGGCGGTTACTGAATTCAATTCGACGATTGATCGTTCCGAGGCTCTTTGAGAAAATTTACGTCCTCATTGTTTTCTTCATTTTGATTTTGGAACTCGTCTGGTTCTTCTGGAGTGAGATCGATGTTTTCGGAAATATTTAAGTCTGCAAATCGAGGGTTAGGAATATCAGGATATTCTTCTGGATAATAGTAGTAGCCTACTGTTGGATCAAGTTCAGCTGTGTGTAATTCTTGGGCTATGAAATTTTGGGGACTCGATTGTTTGAACCATGGGAATTGTCGTTTAATTTGGGAGTTCGTGTGTGGTCGAAATTGGGGCGAAAAATGCTGTTTGCTTGTTGATGGGTTGGTAAAATTTTGTCTAGGTTGGACAGAAACACCAGACATTGGAGTGGGCTTATATGACTGAGTGTTTTGTGGTCTTGGTTTAAAGACGTTTTGATTTTGATTTGTATTCTGTCTTCCGAATACTTGTTGGTTAGTAGGGAAATGTGTTTGAATAGTTTGACGTGGGGGTAAATTCATTGGTTGAGATGGAAATTGAGGTTTAAAGCTATGATTTTGGTTGATATGGAAGTTATTTTTTATGAAATTTTGCGACGATGTCTGTCTTGATGTTTTGTTGAATTGTTCTTCTCGAGCTACCAAATTTATAGCTTCCTCTAGTTTTGTGAAGGGACTTAAGCGTATCATAACCTGGTAGTTTTGTGGTAAGGAATGGGTGTATGTATCGAGCGTTAGTTTTTCGTAAATTTTGGTATAAGCTGTTTTTTCTGCAGCTCCGTCGTTTGATTGGGAAAGTTTTGCTAATAGTAAACTTTGTAAATTTTGCAATCTTAACCCAAAGTCATGTAGTGATTCATTATTGTGTCGGGTCGTTTGTCTTAGGTCGTGTTCAAGATTTGCAATTGATCTTGGGTCTGAGAACATTGCCGTCAAATGGTCTTATGGCATCAACATACATTTTTAATAATTGATAATTAACTTGAGCCATCTCTGTATTTTGAGTACTAACAGAAAGAATAGGATTTAATTTACTGGGTCTTAATCTTGCTTGGATAGGTGTATAAGTATTATTTTCTGGTTCGTTACTTGTGCCAGGAGATGCAATAGCTTCCTCTAGGCTTTCAAGTAAATCAGTGAATGACATATGAGTGGTTTACTTAATTATAGGGTCGAGGATCTGACTCTTCCCCGTCTGTAAATTACAGAATGTAATAAACAGCAACTTAATTCTTTAGTTGTCTACGATAGACTGACTTAGCAACTAATATTTTTTTCCAAATATCACACAAATTCTATTAAGAGATAGTAAGTGAATTTAGAAAAATTTAATTTCAAGACCGAAAGGATCACAAGAGTTTGAAAATTAAACAATTAAGTGACTTTCAATTTGAATTTGAGAAAGGGAAGCGTTCTAAGGAGCTGAGTATTGACTTACGTTTTTCTTCTCCTCCACGTAGGTTGTTTGGATAGGCCTCAACAATAAAGATTGACTTCTGGCGTCGTACCTCTGGGACTTCTTGCTCGATGCAGGATTTTTTTCAGGGGGTGACTCGATGCACTGAACAACTTGCCAAAAGGGCACTATCCTACCGACTGCGCCAAATAAGTTTACGAGGATTTCTCGGTAGAAGAAAACTGCAATATTAGACTAACTTCTTTATTAGAACAGCTTACAACACTTTCTGATGGCTGCGAGTTTGGTACGGATATTTATATGTCCGGTTTATCAAACTTGTGGCCATTTGATAATATTTATAACTATATTTATTAGACGTTTAATAATCAAAATAAAATAATGGGTAAACAAGTGATAGCGTAAAACTATCAATAATATTTATAACTATATTTATTATGACATTTACTAGTATCGTTATCAAAAATAAAAATAACGAGTAAACAAGTGATAACGTATAACTGGCTATTATGGGCAAAATATGTTTATGGAGTCAAGAGAAGAATTTTTTGTATAAAATTCATAAAATTAATAAATACAGCACTTCTTTTGCCTATTTCGATCCCCGTTATATTTTACGCCCCCTCATGTAGGCGTTTCAATGTTATTTTGGACAAAAGCGATGAAAAATTGTTACAATTCTTTTGTTCACTTGGTAACCATTTTTCATTGCATTTTTCAGTACAGCATTTCCTAATTTTATCAATTTGATACAAAAAAATGTTCTCTCAAATGCTTTAATACAGCAAAATTGTCTATACTGATTTTTAAAGTTTATGCACATAACCTATTAAAATTGAAATTCCATGAATTAAGTGTTTTGATAAACAATAACGTTTTTATTTTCTTTGTCAAAAATAAATAGATCTGAAGAATTGGTGAATGCTTTAGAAAAGTTTAAAAAATTTCAACGAACCGGATATTTATTATTATCGAAATGTGAAAAATAATATAGAAAATTATTCCAACAAGACTTCCGAGAGACCCCTTCTAATGAAAATTTAAGTGATTTCGATTTTGAAGAATTAGAGGAGTTTGATGACACTGGAGATGACGATGAGGAAATGAAAAAAAATCATGCGCACAAAAAAGTTACGACTGACCGGACAGACAGACAATTTTTTTTTTGCTCAAACTTAAAATCTCGACATTTCATGACATTCTAAGCATATTTGAACAATAAGAATTTTCAAAATTCTTTTTTGCCGTTACTATACTTCTAGCGGATGTGGAAGTAAAATACGACAGCTATTTTAGCCTTTTCAAAATGGCTGTCATGTTCCGCAAATCTTCAAATCTGTGTATCGAAGGCAATGTTGTCAGCTTCATTTTTATTTCACAATTAAAATTTCTTTGTAATAAAATAGATTAAATTTTGACGTATAAAATATATTTTACCGTATCTACATTATTAAATTTACGCTTTTAAATGTATTTTTTCTAAGAGAGTTTATGGGTTTTAATCTAAAACATATCTCCTTAACTTCAGTTAAATGAATTACGAAGATTTTTTTATGTAGTAAGATACTTTTAATAACAGTTAGCAATGCATATTTAAAAGAAAACGACGAAAAAAATGTGGGATATACATATTTTCCCAAATTTTCTGATTTTAGAAGGCGCGGCAGTTTTTTAGAACTTTTGCATGTATATATTTTACGATAAACTGATTTTGAGGTAATAGGAACGTCAAAATAATCAAAAATGCATGAGAATAAAAATTCCAAAGGGTATAACACATCTGTCATTTTTAATTCAACATTATTGCACTTATACCTATTTCGTGAAAATGTTGCTAGATACAATATTAAGGAAATATAAAATTACATAAAAAAATATTTTTAAGAAAAAGCTTTTATTTGAAACTGCTAAAAAGTAAAAATAATTTTTTTAAAATTCATACACCTGGAAACCAAAAGCTTTGGGGGCGGTCATATAGCGCTATTGCATAGTTAATTTGTTCAATTGACCGCCCCCAAAGCTTTTGGTTTCCAGGTGTATGAATTTTAAAAAAATTATTTTTACTTTTTAGTAGTTTTTTCAAATAAAAGCTTTTTCTTAAAAATATTTTTTTCATATAATTTTATTTTTTACTTTTTAGTCTACTTATTTTACAGACAAAACCCTTTCATTTGCCACCGCCATCCATCCCTTCCCTCTCCCGTCTTCTCACCCCTCAAACACTACTTCCCACTTCTTCCCACCCCTTCCCCTGCCTTTTCTCATCTCTTCCCACCTCTTTCCACCCCATTCTCACCCCTTCCCACCTCTTCCCATCCCTTCTACCCCTTTTCCACCTCTTACCAACCACCCACCCTTTCCCATTTCTTCCCACCTCTTCCCACCCCTTTCCCACCTCTTTCCAGCTCTCCCACGTCCGCCATATTGAATTTAGAATCACGTCACATACTTCAATTTTTTATTTTCGTATTTTACTCGTCAAACCCTTTCATTTGATACCCATATCAAGGGGGTTGTGACTAAAAAGCCGATCCGCCATCTTGAGACGTCCGCCATATTGGATTTACAATGACGTCACATTGTTTATTGTATTTTACTCGTCAAACCCCTTTCATTTGATACCCATATCAAGGGGGTTGTGACTAAAAAGCCGATCCGCCATCTTGAGACGTCCGCCATATTGAATTTACAATGACGTCACATTGTTTGTCGTATTTTACTCGTCAAACCCTTTCATTTGATACTCATATCGAGGGGGTTGTGACTAAAAAGCCGATCCGCCATCTTGGGACGTCCGCCATATTGGATTTAGACCGATAATGACTATACTGTGTTGCATTGTCACCGGACTTATACACGTGTGCCAAATTTCAAAGCTCTAGCTTAATTAGAACTAGTCGAAATTCAGCAAGATTTGACCTAAACTAACAAACAACCCAACATACAAACAAACACACATACAAACAAACATTGCAAGTTAAATAAAAGCTTTTAAAAATTACTGAAATATTGATACTGTTTATTTGGTTTGGAATATTATTATGTTGTCACAACTGATAAAAAGACGATGTAGCCGCAACGCAGCTAAACTTTTCAACTTATGTGCACCCAGTAGCGAAAATGTGGCAAAAACTTTACAGGTTACAGCGTTACTTGGGATATTGTTCAAATAAGCTTAGAATGCATGGAACGTCGAGATTTTAAGTTTGAGCAAAAGAAAAAAAAATTGCCTGTCTGTCGATCTGTCTGTAACTTTTTTTTTGTGCGAACGATTATTCTGGAACCGAAATTTGGTACACGTATGTATGTATTTTAACGAGATCTGGAAGTAGATTATATTTTGATTTTATTCCGTTGAAGGGTTGGGGTGTAAATTGGGGTAAATGGGGGTAAATAGGTAAATCAAAGAAGAGTCATAAAGTTGGTATTTAGTATATATAAGACAAGCCATGGTGTCAAAAAATTGTTGGCATTAGCCACCTTCATAACCACGTGGTGGGGTGGTCCTCACTATTAGAGAGGGTGAAAAAAATATAATTTTGATTTAGTGCGTGTAGGCTTCAACATTTTTTTACTCCATGCACCCCCACTACCAACCACCGTTCCACCACCCCCACCTCCACTACCGAGGTGGCATATTATTTGATGAGTTTTGGAGTAGGCGATTTCAAATATTATATTATTAAAATTCCATATAAGCAATTATTTCCATATACAAAATTGTTGTGAGAGACTTGAACAGAAAATCTGGATGTGGAAGTGGTGATTCCTTGGGCAGCGGTTTTTTCTTTTGTAAATAAACTCCTTAATTTTTTAAATAATAGTTAATATATGAAATCTTTTTATAAAACAAAAGAATATACTCTGTAGTAAACAGTGATCGGAATTTGGGTTTAATTTTCAGGTGGGTCGTTGTAAGGATTTATTAAAATATGCATACATTTTTAGTTGTACATATGTATACATGTATTCTATTACTCCAAAATAAATGAAAAACTCATAAGGTATGTTCGTATTACATTTAATTTCGATTTATTTTGCAAGAAAGGACAAACATACATTTAATTTCTTGATGTAAAATTTGATATACCTATGTGCGCCACTGAAATAAAACCCAAATTCCAATCATTGGTAATAAATAACATAACATTTCATTTAACATAAGAAAAATATATTAAACAGTTCACATGAATTTTGACCTCAATGCCACAAGGGCATTCAACGCGTCGTCGCCCAATTTGGATTTTATTTTTCTGGCGAGAGAGCCTGCCACCGCAAATGCCCCCTAGATTCAACACTAGCTGGAGCAATCGTTAACAAGTATTCAGAAGCGGTCACGACAACCTTCGCTTTCAAACATTAACATCCCTTCTTTAATTATTACAGTTGTCAGATTTGGTGGTGGTGGTGGTACTTTTGCTGCTGATGTAGATGGCCTTATCACATTTTGGATCGCAATATTCAATTTTTCTTTCATCGTGGGTGCGAAGAGTATCCTATAGAATATTCAACAATTATATAAAAATCTTTATAAATTAACGAAGAGGAAAGTGTTTACATTTAGTTTGTTCTGTGGTATTTAAAGTAATGAAACACTAGACTTAAAAATGTAAATATTAAACAAGGCTAATGACTGATTGGGCAACTCATATAATGTTTCTTGTTTATGTGTCTGAGTGGATAAGATTGTATAAGGTGAACATAGCTGATTTTAAAAAACGTCATTGAACTTTCAGAATGGAAAAATCTGTTTGAAGTGTGAACAGAATTCATTCATTTTAAATGTTATGGAGGGGTGTCTAAAAATGAGAGATTTTCTTTACTTTTTTACAACCGTTTAATAAATTTCCATATAACAGTATGGGGAGATCATTCCTCATTTCATAGAAAATTTCGTTGTAAGGCTCATATCACGAAAACTGTCTAAGATGATACCTAAGACCTGAAAATCGCAAGAAAACTATAACGATACAAGAAGTTAGTAGGTATGCTTTTAGAGAATATTTACTAACGTAATATTTTGTCGAGCTCCTCTATACATTTCCTTAAATAGCTATTCTCCGGGTTAATGCCCCGCCAAGTGCTGCATTACGAATTACAAGCCTAAATTGGTCCTTCGAGCCGAATCATCACCAGAACTCTCTAGGTACGCTCCAGGAGCCCCCACCCCCCATGGTAAAAAGAACAAGAACTCATAAGGAAAAACAGGAAAAGATTACAGTATCTCAGCTGTAAATTACACCAAACTCCACTTCACCACGTGACCAAAAGCTAACAATCCCAAGCTTAATTGTTCTTCATGACCCACTACTCCAACTAGTTAAATAGTCATGGAAACTCAAAGAAGTTCTGTTTGTCACAAATAAAATTTATTTGGAAATTTTACACGGGATTCAAATTGCTCTGACATTTAATTAGATTTAAATCATGGAAGAATTAATTAGCAAAAGAGGTCGAGCCAAGGCGAAGATTACTCGTATTGAAAATTATATTTTACAAAATGAAAATAACCCCAATAGTATGGGAGGCAGCGCTGATTTGAACAAGTCATTTCATACCGACTGAAAATCATAACAATAATAGTTTTCCTCTAATACATCAGCAATCTGAACGTCAGCTACTCTGATCTCGAAATCTATAAGTTCTATGGAAAACAACAAAAAGAAAGAAAATGTTCGTTATGAGCTGTACCATAAAAGTACATAAACCATAATTCATTCCAATTGTTATTATTTAAAAAAAATAAAATAAATAAATCACCAAGTATGTCTGCATGTCATATTATGTTCTTACAAACCGGGCCTCAGTCGCTAGATAGCGGAGTGGGTAGCCGACTGACACTATTTTTTCAGGGTACGGACGTCTCGGGTTCAAATCCTGCTCGTGAAATATATTTTTTTTATTGTATCAGTGATATTAAAAGTTTTACAAAGCTGTATGTATGAACATAAAGGTAGTTGTTCAAGTTAGGTTGGTTTTTCGAGTATGAAAATACTCGTAGCATAATTTTTTTTTTCAACTTTAACATGCTGTCACCTCTAGCTCCACCGCGAGTGCGGCGACTGAATTTAATTTTTCTTTACCTTTTCGGCAAGATACTGACGACGCGCTCTTAATATAATAGATTAAGATTGTAATATCAAGCAGTAATTGACAACAGTTAATAAAAACTTTACTTGTCTTGTATTGTCACAAATGTTAATATATTTACTGTTCCCGAAGTCTTCAATGTGGTTTATTTAAGATTAACTACCCACGTTAACATAAATCCCCGTACAGTCCATATCGAGGTCTCGTACATTTGTACAACCCCCAAACAACAAGCCTGGCCGCGTTAAGTGCAATAACTAGTGTTACGTGTTAAATTCCCTTAGAAAAAGAATTATCATTTTAATCGGAACAATCAACTATTTCAAATAAAATACGACCTTTTAATCGTGAAAATAATTGGTTGCCTACCTAGTCATCTCATATGGATAGATTTATATAGTTCACTATTTGAATTAAATTGCGGTAATATAAGAAATTTAGCAAAAACAGCACCTTTCCTCTACCGAAATGTAGTCCCGAAATAAATAATAAAGTATTTGCAAATTGATTGATATGAGATAAATTTTATGACTGTGTAGTATTTGTTTGTTAGGTTTACTTTAGTATTAAGGTCCTTTTTTACCACGTCTATATGAATTTGTTGGTGATAACGTTTTTTTTGTGTCCTTTCATTGAGATCCTCGCTCGCTTTCTAGAGTTCTGTTTCGTCTGAGGTGCTAAACAGTTAGGATTGTTAACTTTTGAGCTGTTTTACTATAGTGAAAATCGTGTGTGTCCATTCAGTTGGGAGTTATTTCACTCAGTAATTAAATATTGTGGGGAATATTTTCTGTTGAGAATTGTGTATTTTGTGTTCCCGCAATTATCGTTTATACGGATTATTGTTCAGCTCATGGTAAGTTTTCTTTCCACCATCTTAATTAGAAGATTCCCACCAAGTTCTTTTACTTCCTTTCAGAACTGTATCTCGAAACCAGCCCGCAGACAAGTCCATGTATTCAAAGAAGCCTTCTACGGAGTGTAGGAGTGAGTAACAGTTTTTGGCCGTTGTTCTTATGTAACGATGTCCTATTCTTTTATTTCAGGGCTTTATTTTTTTTTGTGTTGGGTTATTTATTTTCCGTTCTTCTCCCTCGTGTTGTATCATTTTTCCCTCTTGGATTGATCAATCTACGTGCCGATGTTATGTGAAATTTATTGTCCCTGGAGTTATGTAATAAGATTACGGTTCAAGACCGCCCAGGCAGGATTGTTACATCATAGCCTTCAGCCTATTGTTTTGCTGTCGCCGTCCTACGTGATATTTTTGGGACCGCCGACAAAGCGGGGAAACCTACCCTCTACGCCGTAGGATTACAGCTAAGTGCCAACCTTTTTACGACATATCTAACTGCATTCAACCTATACAGTTATAGAAAAATCTTTTATCTTTGTCGTGTTAATATTATTGTGTGGCTATATTTTATTTAATTATTTATTTATCTTAATTGCCTTATTTACAGGTATAATCATATTTTTTTGGGGTGTTGATTTACACCTGAATATTTTGTGATTTATTATATTAATATGTATATGAATCTCATGCGGTCTTTTTGACGAAAGTGATCACCTTCGGTCCACAGAGATCATTATTATATAATATATTTTATTTCGGCTGTTTGTCCAGTTTGTGATAACTACGTTATACGTATATAATGTGAAATATTGATTATCTATTTATATTTTAAAGTGTTATCTTCGAATTTTTATTATTATTTAATATAGCTCCTCTTATCGAAAATTAACATATTTTGTTTTACCATATTCCACTCAATATCCCCCCAGTGCAATCAGTTAAAAAATTACCACCCTCTTACTCACTCCCCCGCCGACTAGTTGGCCGGAGTGCGTGGCTTCCATCGCCACTCACTAAAAACCGCTGCCCAAGGAATCACTACTTCCACATCCGGATTTTCTATCCAAGTCACACAACGAAAAAATTTTGTATCTGGAAATAATTGTTTATGGAACTTTAATAATATAATATTTGAAATCCTCTATCCCAAAAACCCATAAAACGATACTCCACATCGGTAGATGATTTTTTTCATCCCCTTTAATAATGGGGTGGGGGTGGTAATGGGGGTGGCTAATACCAAAAGTTTTTGATACCTTAGCTTCTCTTGTCTATACTAAATATCAATTTTATGAACTCTTACCTGCTTGATTTACCTATTTACTCAAAATTTACCCCAATTTACCCCACAACCCTTCGACGGAACAAGATGAAAATATAATCTAGTTCTAGATCTCGTTAAAGTACATATGTGTACCAAATTTCAAGTCAATATCTCAAACGGATCCAGAGTAAACGTGCGCACAAAAAAGTTACAGACCGACAGACAGACAGACCGACAGACAGACAGAAAATTTTTTTCGTTCAAACTTGAAATCTCGACGTTTCATGACATTCTAAGCCTATTTGACAATAAAAATTTTTTAAAATTTTTTTGTCGTTACTATACTTCCTCTGGATGTGGAAGTAAAACTAAATTTATTTTATTACTGGCAGCCTGTTGCTAGATGGAAATTTGATATAAGTGTCTTTTAGAATATTTTATTTGGTATCCATAACGATAAGTATATTATTTTTCTATTTTTTTGAGTTAGGGCTTTTCTATTAATGTAGTCATAGCGCCGGTAATACTAGGTATTGCCACAAAACCTCAAAATTTCGATTTCATCAAACACCAGCCGAAAGGCTTTATCCCTATTCAAAGGACTCACAAGTAGTAGTAGCCCTGCCACGGGCATAGTTAGTAGGTATGGCTTTTAGAGGGCAGAATATTTACTAACATAATATTTTGTCGTTTCCTTAAATATATAAGGAATAAAAAATTGTAGGAATGAGTAGGAATAAGTCTTTCGGCTGGCGTTTGTTGCAATGGAAACTTTGGCGTTTTGTGGCAATACATAGTTATTGCACTTAACGCGGCCAGGCTTGTAATTCGTAATCCAGCGTTCGGCGAGGCAATAGTCCGGAGAATAGCTGTTGGTTGCAGTCTGGTTTTTATTCCTTATGTATTTAAGGAAATGTATAGAGGAGTACGACCAAATATGACGTTAGTAAATTCAAGAAGTCATTATCTTAAATTTAAATCGCAACATTATAAACAAAAGTAATATTTAAAAAAATTGTTGTCATGAAAAGTGTATTCTGGAGTCCACAGATGAGGTGTTACTTTTTCAGATTTTTAATTGCATTTTAATTATTGAGAAAAGTCATACGATTGCTATCAATATTTGACGGAACCCCACTTTTGAGACTGCGGATTTTATTTTTTAAACACTACGTTATCTAAATGTAGACCATCTTGACTACAGCTCTCTTCCAACCTGGTCCTTAAATTTTGGAAAACTCGTCGACACATTTCAACATTCGCATTTTTTTTATTCCGGCTCTTCAGAACTTTCCAATATTCCTTTTGAAATGTGTTCACGAATTTTCCAAAATTTAAGGCCCAGATTGGAGAGTGCTGTAGGCAATATGGTCGGGTCGACATTTGGATAACTTAGTGTTTAAAAAATAAAATCCGCATGTATGTAGTATCTTAATTTAGCCATAAAATTTTTTGACCAGTTTAAATAACTTTTTTATGATTTTTTAAAAACTGAATTTTACTCTGAGTCACTTTGTATTTTGCCCTATCTTGCTTAGTTCTTAAGATAATAACGAAAAGAGCATTAAAAAGATTCCTTATTTTGTGTTGTTATTGCTAACAACTTTTTTACCTGAAAAAACTCACAATAAGTATGTTACTCTAAAACAGTTCTATGTTTTTTTAACGGTGACCGGTGACCTCAAGTGTAATATCAGATTTCCTTTCTTGCATTAAAATGAATAAAATTACAATTTTTCTTAATTATTATCGAAAACATTTGGTTATCTCTACTCGACATGAAATATCTCATTTGCAATCTAATAATAATGGTATCAATTACCACTTTCATTGTCAATGTTAAAACTTGGTTAGGAACGAGTGTGCGTGACCTGAATTTAATCAATTTACTATAGTCTGCTTTATATTCTCTTTATAATACATATATCCGTAATTGCATTAAACGCAATTTAAATACAAAACAGCTTATTCCTACATAATACGGTCTATATATAAGTTGTCTTTAATTGTTGAAATAATGATGTGGGTCGTTGCAACAAAATTTAAACTATTTTAAGTATCAACTTGTTTTTGTTAAGTTTTATTTAAAATTAAATTAACTACAGCCTGAACTTCAGTAAATAAATCAAACTAGGATATACATTTTCTGCGAGATGCGCAATGAGTATTATATGATATATAGGGAAAAAATTATAAATGTTAGTAGAGGAGAGCATGTGCCATAACGAAGCTGGGTATATTCAGTATGTGGGTGCATCGTATTATGCAGGTATGTACCACCAGTAATGCAATTACTATCATTTTTAAACAATTTTCTTGCACTAGTTCGGCAGGCAGTGCAAAAAGTGACAAAGGTGAAAGACAATTAAGGCCAACAAGGAAGTAAGAATAACTGAATACCTGTGAATAATAAGATATTCAAAAAAAAGATTCAATATAAGTTTTTAGTGTATCAATTTTTATTCACTTTTAGTTCTTAATGTTTACTTTTCTTTTTCCATATTTCTTTTTTTCTCTCTTTTTTATTATTATTATCAACTGATTTGTTCCTCTTGTTTATTATTAAGTTGTATTAGATTTACGAGTAGAATATAATGGACAATTATATACGAGATTTTCATATTGAAGAAATAACAACGACTGAAGCAAGTACCATACCAGAATTAAAAGCATACAGAAACAAAAAATTGTCTCACAATATTTCATACAAATATAAGAAGTATATCAAAAAATTTCAATGATCTTGAAGTAATACTCAATGAATTTAATGAATTATATGATATAATTGTTTTAACAGAAACATGGTCTGTAGGTAATGACGATTTATTTAATTTACAAAACTATAAAAAAATTTATAATAAAGGAAACATAAACAAAAACGACGGTGTTATAGTATATGTAAAAAACAATCATACATTTGAGGCAAAAATAGTTAATATTTCAAATATAAATTGTATAAGAATAACAATAGCAACTGATAATAACAATAAAACGTCAATCACAGCTAGGTATATATAAACCACACACAATTAATACACTCTCATTCATTCAAGAACTGGAAACTTTTGTTATTAACAAAGACAAGAATAATACGGAAATTATAGTAGGAGATATGAATATAAATATATTAGAGAATACAGAGGCTAACCATGAATATTTAAATGTTCTTTACGAAAATGGTTATAAATCACTAATCAACAAGCATACTAGGATAGAAAATAACTCCCAATCCTGTATTGATCATATTTTTTTTAAAAGTAATTACATCACGGTAGATGTAATTACTTTATACTCTAAAATAACAGATCATTTCCCAACAATATTAAAAATTAACGATAATAGCTTCAAATCAAGACAAACACAGTTGACAAAAACATTCCTAGATTATAAAAAAATATGTAAAATCATAAACCAGAACACATTTGAAAATATTTACATGCAAGATACAGTGGAGGGAGCCACCCAAATATTCATAAATACAATCAAAGAGGCTATAGAAATGTCAACACGAACAATTACAATAAAACAAACGGTAAAAAAAAAACTTGGATCACAGAGGGTTTAATAAAGTCAATACATGTCAGAGATAAATTGTATAACGTGTACAGAAAAAACCCCAATGTAGATTCGCTTAAAGAATACAAAGATTATAGAAACAAACTAAATAAATTAATTACAAAATCGAAACAAAATTATTACAAAGATGTCATTATCCAAAATAAAAACAATAGCAAGAAAATTTGGCACCTAATGAGAGAATATACAAACAGTCCACAAACAAACAATAACGACATAATTGAAATAAAAAATAAATATAACATAAATGTTACGGATGGAAAAGAAATTGCGCAAATATTTAATAATCGCTATGCTACTGTTGGTGAAAAAATGGCACAGAAAATAAAAAAGGATTGGCAATCCGATCAAAATGAACAAACACAACCTAATAACCCTTACACAATATTTTTAAACCCGGTTAATGAAAATGAACTGATTGAGATAATAATGTCACTTAAGAATGACTCAGCGCCCGGTGCTGATGGTATAACAAGTAAAATTCTAAAAGAGTTATCTCAAATCATAAGTAACATACCTACTAACATACCTGATAAACCTTATTTTTGAGACAGGGGATTGTCCATCCCAATTTAAAAAAGCCCTGATAACACTAATTTATAAATCAGGTGACAGTCAAATAGTTGATAACTACAGGCCCATTAGTTTGTTATCCAATGTTGCTAAAATAATTGAAAAAGCATTAAAAACCAGGCTAGTTAGTTTCATGGAACGTTACAACTTAGTGTCTAAGAAGCAATATGGTTTCCGTAAGAACATGTCAACCAATGATGCAATAGCCAATTTAACGAAAAAATTTATAATTATTTAGACTTAGCCAAACCATGTGCAGGAGTTTTCATTGACTTGGCAAAAGCTTTCGACACGGTAAGCAATGAATTACTTCTACGCAAAATCCAAAATATAGGAATACGGGGACAGACTTTCAAGTTGCTTAGCAGCTACTTGGAAAACAGATATCAATCGGTAAAAATAAACACCAATTTCAGTGATAAACAAAAAATAACATTTGGTATACTACAAGGAACTGTTCTGGGACCTATTTTATTCATAATATATCTAAATGATCTTCTTAACCTAGACTGTTACGGAGACATAGTGTCATATGCTGATGACACTGTACTATTCGTAGAAGGGGAGACTTGGGCTGAAATAAATAAAAAAATAAAGGAAGATTTAAACAAAATACAAAATGGTTTGATAACAACTTGCTAACGATTAACTTAAATAAAACAATGTATATGCCATTTTCGAGTTACAAAAGGGGTTTACTATCCTGATGGAACCACCACAATGAAAACTTAGTCAGGAAGTTGAGATCGCTATCCTACATGTTTCAAAAATTAAAGTATATTTTGAGTATCCACGAACTTAAATCAGTTTACTATGCGTTAGTACAATCACTGCTTACTTACGGTATTATTGGCTGGGGTGGAGCATACTCAAATGTAATAAAACCTCTGGCTTTTTAAACATACCAAAATATGTGACATAAGAAACCTTTTTTATTTAACTGCGTTAACAAATATGTCAAAACACAAATTAATAACGGATTCTATCTCACATATACATTATACAAGACACAAAACGCAAAAAATCTATTATTACCCAAAAAAAGTAAGACCATTGGACAGAGAGTGTACCACTACATTAGTATAAAAGTGCACAATCTTCTACCACCCGAATTAAAGCAAATAATATATAAAAAGTCCTCAAAAATAAAACTTCGCCAGTGGTTAATTGAAAATAAACCTACGCTTTTATGAAAGCTCATTATTATATCCGTTTTTCTGTTTTTTACCTTTTTCTTCTGTGGTGTAAATATACATTTGACAGAATCGTTGTTATTTCATTATATATATTTGCATTCCTTATGTATATGTTTATATATTTTGTTTCTTCCCTTTTCATAAGATATGTGCACGTATAATGTATATTCTTGTTTACGTATTGTATAATACTTAAATATCACTTTAGTCACCTATTATTATTTGATTTTCTTATTGTTATTTTAGTATTTTATTACATTTGATATAGCAATGGTGTTGAAAAATATATTACTCCCTAGGAATTCGAGGCCTACAGTCAAGTTTTTTCGAAAACTTAAGGAAGTCTCGGACACCTACTTTTAGTAACTATCATAGTCTGCCACTATTCTCAATATTTATTTACACTGTTATCTAATTAATATATGCGTATGTGCTATGTAAATTAATGTAAATAAATATTATTATTATTATTATTTATTATTATCAATTGTTTACAAGTTACAGCAGCTCGAAAGTTTCATATTTTTTAAATTTCGAGCTGCTGTAATTTTTAAACAATTTACCGTTTAAGAAAATTGTGTAAACAAAAGTTTTGGGAAATTTTATTATCTACAATATTGATACTAATGAACTAATTACTGCATAGGAGCAAGGCGGACAGAGATAATTGCAAAAATGTGCACCGAAGCACAAATTTCCGTCATTCTGACGGTTGTAAATTATAAAATATTAATAATAAAAAAAATAGTTTACACAAATCTTGTAGGATTTTTTATTTTCTACAATATTGGTAATACCTAACTTTAGAGTAGAACTGACAGGAAAGGAGATAATTGAGAAAAACCTATTCTGACGGCCATTTTTACAACATGGCGGTCGTCGCGGACACGATATTTTTATGGAAAACTGGAATTGATAATTGGGGTAGTCCCTTCTATAGTATTCAAACATAAAATTCCTTGCAGGGATTATTCTACAGACTGTGTAAGTATGAAATGCAGCAAACGAATTTTAGTGACAATGTTTAAAAAGCGTCACCGTCAAATAATTTGGATGACGCGGTACCTGACCCGTTATACTGGTCATCTTCTGTGCATGCAATAATTACAAAGGATGTGTAACAGAATTGTGGCTAAATATAGAAATTCATTTAAACTCTACGGGTGTCCAACAATAGAAACAAAGGAGCAGACAAATTTCTTGAACTATGATAATTTTAGCGGCAGAGTCAACCGTGACGTTCTTGTAAAAGAAACAATAAATTCTGCCTTGGACAAAGTAATTTAAAGTTTTTCAGAAACTCAATTACAAACTTGATCTTAAGCCCTAGCGTAAGCTGGAGAGTGGCTTGCTAAACGTTTTAACTCCTACCACGTGCTATTGTTTTCAACTGCAGGAGATTTATCCCAACAACGGTTAAGAAACCGTTTAACAAAATTTTCATAATTGCAAAACTACATTGTTATCGTATTAATAAGGTGATGTGAATATCATTGTAGTTCTTTGCAATCGGGAAAATTGTGTTAAGTAATATTATTAACATTTGTGATGCCTGAAATGGCTTTTGGAATTCTTCAATAACCACGTTAGTTTCGTAAAAAGTGCATCATTTATGCAGCTATGAGAGCTGCTATATACAGGGTGTTCCTTAATGTCATGCTAATACGCACTACATTCCCTTTTTGCCTACAAACTTCCGTTGTCATTCCAATTTACAAAGGTGGAAATACTGAAATACTCAAATTTTCGACCAATTTCTTTAATATGTACACTTTCTAAAATAATCGAAAAATTAGTTAAAAAAAGGATATTACCTTTCTTAACTGTACATAAAATACTTAATAGTAACCAGTTTGGGTTTCAAACCAACAAAAGTACCAGCGAAGCTATTTTTGCTTTTTTGGAAGAGGTTTACCATAAAAGAAATGAGACTGAAGTTGCAGCGGCTGTATTTTGTGATTTATCGAAAGCATTCGATTGCCTAAATCATGAAATATTGCTGCGGAAGCTTCAGTGTTACGGATTCAGAGGTACCTCATTTACCTGGATTCAGTCCTACCTTAAGGATCGCTTCCAAATGACAAAATCTTCAGGAAAATATTCTGATAAGTTAAGATAAGCTGCGGAGTTCCACAAGGGTTTGTTCTCGGCCCAGTTTTCCTTTTGTTATATATAAACTAGCTGACCCAGCAAACGTTGTTTTTCCATATAAATTATAAATTTTTGTCCAAAAAATAAAAATTTCTGGATAGGGCCATCACCTAGAGGTATAAAAAATAGCCTACGACCTATTCTCAGACCTACCAAATATACACCAAAAATTTCATAAAAATCGGTCAAGCCGTTTCGGAGGAGTTCGATAACAAACACTGTGACACGAGATTTTTATATAGTAGATGACTTGGCAACTATCAATATATCTGGAAGTTTTATGCTTTTTGCCGATGACACCACCATTTTGTAGCATAATAAAAATTTCAGAATGTTGCATGAAAATATCTCCTCCGATTATCTGTAGTAAAGGAATAGTGCGATTCAAATCTTCTCACATTTAATATTGCTAAAACTAATGTAATAGGTTCAGTTGCAACTTTGAAGAGCTTTACCTGGGAAGTCACATTCTAGAAAATAAAACTCACACAAAGTTTCTTGGACGGTATATAAGGAATCTAAATAATAAATTAGCCTCGGGATGTTATGTTATTCGCGCAATGTGCACACATCTCTCCTCGACAATTTTAAGTCTCATCAAAATGGTAACTCAAAATAATCGTGGTATCTTTTCAAGTACATCAAAAATAGTCAAATGCAAATTCCGAATTTGAGAATTAAATGCATATATTCATACATTTATCAATAATATTTATGTTTAAATATGTACTTACACTTCATATACAGTGATATGAGATGAAATTTCCAATTATATGATGTAAAGTACCAAAATGGCCGACTTCCGGTTTCGATACAATTTACATGAAAACTGAATTTTTAAATGGGACAACCTGTATATTTTTGCATATTTGGATCCTGCTGGTAAAAATACATGTGATCTGACCCTCAAATGTTATTTTGATTTTCAAAAAATTTCAAAACCAATATGGTTGACTTAATGGAGAATAAATCGTGCTTAATGTACTATCTGATGAGATAATATTTTAAAAGTACTTTCAGACTGATTTTTAACAATTTTGGCAACATCGCGGGGCCTTCCATGATTAGAATTAAAAATAAAAAAGTCTATATTTTTTGGAAATCAAAATAAAATTTGAGGGTCAGATCATGTCTTTTGGCCAGCAGTATCCAAATATGCAAAATATACAGGTTGTCCCATTTAAAAATTTGATTTTCATGTCAATTGCATCAAAATCAAAAGTCGGCCGTTTTGGTTCTTTACATCATATAATTGGAAACTTCATCCCATATCACTACACGAAATTTGAAAAAAATCCTATTCGCCCGTTCAAGAGTCACAAGAGTGTCCCCATCGGCTGAGCCACCCGGTATATCCCTACAATGGATATAGATATATACCTAGACATACGTATACGAAGTGTAAGTACATATTTAAACATAAATATTATCGATAAATATATGAATATATGCATATAATTCGCAAATTCGGTGTTTTTTGATTGAAAAATAACGTTTTTGTCGATATCTTGAGAAAAGCAGCAGCTGGAATTTTCTGCAAAGTTGCATTTGACTATTTTTGATGTATTTGAAAAGATACCACGATTATTTTGAGTCACCATTTTGATGAGACTTAAAATTGTTGAGGAGAGGTGTATGCAGTCAACAACTATTAAATGGGGTGCTCATTTTTCAAAGACGAGCAATAAGATATATGTGTAAAGCGCGTTTTAGACTCTTGCAAACCTCTATTTGTTGCTTATCAGATATTAACTGTAGTATCTATTTTTATCCACGAAACGGTGTGCTTATTTCATAAAAAACGAAATACTTTTAAACGTGCCGAAAATCGCCGCATTACTCGCCAAGCAAATAACATTAGTCTACCCATACCATCTACCAGTTTCACAAGAAACTCTCTAATTTACAATAGTAGGAAAAGGACAAGGGTAGATAAGGGCCTTTTTCCGCCCATCGGCCATGTTGTATGTCATTATATTTTCCGAGTAGTATATGTCTTGACGAGTAATAAAAAACTGTTCTTTGGAATAGTAGATTATTCATTGAGCGTATAATGATGGCTATTACTCGCGGAGGTGATGTTTACGGCACTAGACGAAGGCGTGTCGTAAATCATCCCAGTATGTAATAGCCATTATACGCGAACTGAATACTATAATGTATCCACGACTATCGCACATTTTAACTGTTTTAATCGTTTAAAACTGAAAAAATAAAGTTCATTTACAGTAAAACGTTGACGTGTCAAACGTCAAACACAAAAATATGCATGAAAACATGGAAAAATGGATTCGCCGTTTCCTTATGAAAATTGCTAGTTCCTGATTGGTCAAAGGTGCGTTAGAATGAAAACAACTAGTTCCTGGTTGGTTAAATATGTGTTAGAATCAGATTATGTTCATTATACGTTTGGTTGGAATAATGACTATCATTATTTGACAATTGTTAAATGTAGAATGCAATGATTATACGATGGTCGTGGATATACATATTCTTATTCAATACATACCACAATATGTGGTTTTGAGCGTTGACACGTTTAAATTCGCACGCAACGTCGACACTACTACGACTCCCGCGGAAACGATTTTGTTTTTTTATACATTGAAGCGCTTGATGAAACAATATAAAATAACCATTATTTAAAAGCTTAAATGCTCAACAATGAAATGAGGTATAGTTTATCTTGTTTCATCGAGCGCATCTAACTGAAATATACATTAAAACTTCGGAAAAAGGTAAAAAATTACTAAAAAACTGCAAACATGCCCACTTTTAAATGATATTATTATGACCTACTGTTGTTTTTCAAATGTTAAACATATAGAAACATAAAGATCATATGTTCAACTATAAATAAATACCGCTTAATGACTTTAAGGAAAACTTTTCTTTTTTATGAAATTAGTGGACGAAAATTATATAGCTTATTTCTGATAAACTAGGCAGTAAAAAAATTCTTAATTGATAAACCCTATTATAACTTACAGGAGTACTTTGACGATACATTTTAATGTGTTTAGTTTAGTTTACTACCATATTATGGTTTATAAAATATACAACTTTTGTCGTATATTTGTGATTTTTGTATATTTGTATTTTTTCTATTTTTGTTTTGTATTGTTTGTAAACCGACTAAACAAATATTGTTTGTGTTATATTTAAACTTTATCAATGAGAATTATTTCTTTGGACAATAAAGTATCTCTCGGTTTAAATTTTTTGCTATAGGGTGTTGAATTTTTTTTAATCGTTATTCTTTAATAACTCAAAAAGAATTTTAGGCAGTATTTTCAATTTTGGTATATGTTAATAGGATATAGAATCACAAATTGTAGTTAGAAAAGTTATTTTATCACTCCACCAGTGGCGTCCCCGCAAACATGTCCTCTGTGGTACGCCACTGACATTTTTCCATGTGGATATTTTTTCTGATTAGCCTGGTCAATTCTGCATGAAAATGAAAACTAATTACACAGCCCCACAAAAAAAAAATTTCAGACCAGAGAACCAGACCCATGTATCTCTATGTACTTTCGGTCGCTGAATCCAAATCCGAGGTCAAAAAATTCGTACACCCCCAAAATCTTTAGCTAGAGCCAAAGAACACCCCTGGACTGGAGTAAAAAGAATATTAAGCTACGAGAATAGTTGTTACATCCTAATCAATCGAATTATACAAATTAAGGTTAAACAGTAGTGTACATACAATAGATATGAAACACAGTGAGGGGCGAAAACTAGCCCCCATTTATAAAAAAAATCGATCCAAAACAGTAGTGACTGCTGAAAAAGCTCGAAATGTCTGTTTTGTTAAAGTGATAAGAAACTGCATCAGATCCGACGTAATCTTCATAAACTGGACACAAAAGGACACAAAACAAGAGAAAACGTAAAATCCAACGGGATTTCTATTTTGCGTAGTACTCTAAAATAGAACTAGAAACTTACGTACCATCAACGTCCTACAGTGTCAACCCTCAGATGGTGTGAAAACTACCCCCTATGTAAGATTTATCTATAAAAAGTTACAGTGACTTCTATAAAAATTCGAAACACCTGCGTTGTGTGGAAGTGAGAAGAAACTAGACTATGTTCGACGCTGTGCTTGAAAACCACCCCCCATGGGGTTGCGAGATGCTACCCTATATCCGTATGACGCTGGAAGTGTGCATCACGATTTTTGCTAATCATAGCTCTGTTTTTCCAGCATCCTACGGATATAGAGATGGCATCTCGCAACCCCGTGGGGGTGGTTTTCAAGCACAGCGTCGAACATAGTCACATTTCCATGTGGTAAACGGACAAATCGCGATGCGGTCGCGGGTCCGCTTGCCGGACAAGCGAACCTACGACACGACCCGGACTAATCCGAGATATTTCACTTGTGTGTGGGCAAATGTATGCTTGTTTTTGACGATTGCATTATTTTTAAATGCCTCGTGGCTTATTAAAAGTGTCTTTTGAAGATATTCTTCCAAGAAATTGGTAGGATATATAAGGCAACTGCATTTTAAATTTTCACAACCTTTGCCAAATGCCAAAAATCTGAATGTTAACACTAGACGACACTGCATTTCTCATCAAGGCACTTTGCTTTTCGATGAGAAGTTTGCTAAATTTAATAATTCTTCAAATGTAATATAATCAATTCAAAGATAATTTACAAAATCGGTCAATACGTTGTTGAGCGCAGTTGTTATAACCAAATGATATTACTCGGACCGTCTGTGTAGTATGTGGCAAATGAAAAATCGGTCACGTCTGGCCACAGTCGCGAGTGGGGTCCAGGTTGGCCTAGTAGTCCAGTTAACGAATGGCCCAAAGGGTGGTGTAGAGTGCGTGAGCAGGGACCTATGCGATTCCTTTAGAAAGTTGTTCAGGGTGATTGGGGAGTGAACGTACTGAAAGTCTTGACGTCTAGGAAGTGAGCCGGGGGGCACAAAGAATGTCCCACTTTTGTTTTTTTCTCTTATATCTCTAAAACAGTGCGTTGTAGGGAAAAATTTGAAATAAAAGCTCATGAAATTCTCTATAACTTTCATTTTATATACTTCGCAACCGTTTTCAAGCTACATGCTCCGGAAAAGTGGAAATTTTTGATAAACAGATTTTTACCTCTTCAACTTTAAAAATGTTCTTAAAGTCAGAAAACATCAAGGAAACGGCAGTGATCTTTTACAACCCCTCCTCCACTCAAGGTGAGGTTGAAGAGGCTGGGAAGATTTGCTTCCTCAAATGATATGGGGCACCAGCAAGACAGACCTCCCTCAACCAGTATCGCTTCCAGTTGTTCATGAGGTCAGTGGCAAATATTAAGCCTGACATCAGCTCCCTCCCACCAACTGAGAGCGCAACTAAACAGCATTCCCGGCGCACCTACCACCAAGTGCAGCTGTGGCTCGGGAATGAGCTTCCCCCTCAAGAGTGTAATAGACACCCTGGTGCCAATTACAACCGGAGATCCACCAGCACCGGAGGTCCTACTGAAAAAGATATTTTGCCGCTGCACCAAGGATTGTGGCAGTGGCAAATGTGGATGCCGGAAAGCAATGCTGAACTGTTCTGCGGCGTGCCTCCACTGCCAAGTGAAATACCTCAACGGTGTGCCTGTTTACGACGAGAACGATGATGAAGACGACATAGAGCCCCTTCAGCAAGAACCACCCACACTGAGGATGAGGATGCCATGGACGAGGAATCCTTGCCAGGAGCCTCACGGCCAAAGGGGATAAAAACGTGAATCTAGAGAAAGTTGAGAGATTAACATTAAGAAATTATTGAGAGTGAGAACAATGATAATTATTGAAATCGAATAAAATTACTTACCTTATATGTGACTTTTTTTTATCATCTTTAAAATACCATTTTCTATTTTTCAGGTAAAAATGTTCACTTTTTCGGACCGTGTAGCTCGAAAACGGTTGCGAATTCGAAAAAAATATATAAAATGAAAGTCGTAGAGAATTTCATGAGCTTTCATTTGGTATTTGGTATTTTTCCCTGCGGCGCACCGTTTTCGAGATATAAGCGAAAAAAAGCTTGAAAACGGTTGCGAAGTATATAAAATGAAAGTTATACAGAATTTCATGAGCTTTTATTTCAAATTTTTCCCTACAACGCACTGTTTTAGAGATATAAGAGAAAAAAACAAAAGTGGGACTTTCTTTGTGCTCCCCCACCGGCTCACCTCCTAGACGTCAGGACTTTCAGTATGTTCACTCCCAAAGCACCCCGAACAACGTTCTAAGCACTCTACACCTCCTCTATTGACTGAACTATGGTGAATGGCCCGCTTTAATGCAAGTACTACTATACTTATTTCTTGCCGATCACATTTGAATTGTAAAAATTTGTACATTGCAACATTAATTTTTTTTCATAGTATTTTCATAAAATTTATGGATTCTTTCGTGAAAAGTATGTCTCTTTTGTGTGTTTCTGTGACTAATTAAGAAACGAAAATTAAAAATAATCAATTTTATTGCGAAAAATATGAATATTCATTCGATACTTAAGAATTATTTGTTTAAATGATTATTATTAGCAAGATTTTTTAATGTAAAAGATTAAAATTTTTACGATTAGAAACGTAATAAGAAGTAATGAAAAAGTTTCATGAAAATCCATTCACCATAGACAGGTTACGAGACTATAATTAAAGTTGTGTGAACGATTGTTTTCACATAGTGAAGTGCAAATAGTGCATCGACATTTTTTTCGTTATAAGGTACTTACTTAAATCTGGATGTGGAAGTAGTAATTTCTTAGACAGCGGTTTTTACTTCACCTGGGCTCACAAAAGAGATAATGTATAAATGCGGACAAATAAATAATATTCATGAGCTCTTTCAGAAATTGCGAGAAAACATTATAGAAATCTGTTTTCTTTAATACTTGACTGCAAAAATCTAAGTACATATACTCACACATGGACAAACTGCGTAAATACTGTCAAAAACTTGAGATATTTAACATACAAAACTGGCAAAATAGGTGGATTTATTTGAGTAATGAATTTCTGCAGTAATGTTGTTTTTGTTTGTGTTTTCTTTTAATACATTCTGTAAAGTAGGAAAACGGGGGTTACCCGTGAATAATTCCTACAAGCATTTTTTTGTCTGCACAATTTAGGTAGGTTGCCACAAAAATGTCGCTGCCGTTACGGCCGCCGCGATGTGTTGAAAAAATGACGGTTAAAATAGGGTTTTCTCAGTTATTCCCTTTCCTGTTAGTTCTACCCTGAAATTAAGTATTATCAATATTGTAAAAAGTGTAAAAGCTATCAGAAAGGTGGAAATTTGTGCTTCGCTGCAAATTTTTACAATTATCCCTGTCCCCGTGGCCTCTATGTAGTAATTAGTTATTATCAATATTTTAGATAGCAAAATTTCCCAAAACTTTTGTTTAAACAATTTTTTTCTTTCTCTATAATAATAGAGCGGGAGCTAGGTGGCTTTTTCGGCAGCTCATCGTTTTATGAACGTTGAGATATTTTTATGGTTTAATGGATGATAACGATTCATAAAATCGACTTCTGGCGGGGCACCTCCTGTCAGGAGCGTCACGAACATTGTTTAAAAATCAGTGGAATCATGTTAGCCCAAAGTGTTAAATTCCTGTATATTTAAGAGCCTATGGTACTTTTGTTGACACTAAGAACTTTACGGGGAGGCTATTCTATTGTTGAAGGAGCTTATATTTACGTTTTAAAAAGGAGCCAGAACTGGTAACGATGGGTTTAGTTTTTATATAACTCCGTTTTTTTACCTCTTTGACCTTTCTGGTTGCGCCCCTGATGGCCCACACTTTCTGGCGATCTTATTTTATTCTTTCTAAATATAAAATGTGTACACACAAAAAAAATTGGCTTTGTAACGATGATATAATTTCACTAATTTTTATATCTTGAACCATGGCCAACCATGGCAAGAAGTCTATTTTGTCGTTATTTAAGTTCGACAGAATTAATCAGCGCATAGAAAATGCCTATAACGATGAGTCTCCGAAAAAGCCACTTAGCTCCCGCACCATATATCAATAAAATAAATATTCGCGCAGTTTGCTAGGCCCGACTGCAAATTCTAATAATTTCATGTTGATAAATATCGTAAAAATTATTACATTTTCTCATTACATCGATAAGTACAGCAATGCCTTTTTTTTTTTCTTGCAATAGTCAATCAAAATTTCAACTCGTTTACTAGTTATGGTGCCATAGTCAATCTACCAATAATCAATCTGAAACGAAATCTAAATGATATATCTTTTGTCTCACCACTGGCGCAATTACTAGTTGTTTTCTCATGTGTCGGAGACACAAGATGACCTCGGGTTACCAAACGGAGGCATGGACTGGCCTTTGAATTGCTCCCTCTTAACCAACAGTCATCAATATTCCGGAGTAGCGAACTGACTCGTTGTGAACTTTCATGAAATTTTTTGACTTCTAGTTTGTCATTTCGTTAAAAACGTTGAACTGCTTAGCTAATTTTATTAATAATCTGCAAAATCTAGCTTTTTATTTCCTTCTTATTACAAAAGGTAATATTCTACAGGGTATACCCCAAACATGAGTTAAAATTCTATCTAAAATAGTCGAAACCTGTACGACATTTGCTGCAAAATTAGATTACCTGAAAGAGAGCGATAAATTAAATTTAATTATTTATAACGCCAACAGTAATTATTCAACAATTTAAGCTATAATAACATTATTAAAAATAAAACAAGTACAATACTCCATAATAGACAAACCCATGGCACAGCTTGGCTTTTAGGAATGCTTTCAAGGGACAGCGTCTTTTGCCTATTTTCGGTGTCCGGGCAGACATCGCCCATCCTATAATACTTTCTTGTTTAAATACCTGTGATAAATAGTGGCGTTTTGTAAGTGCAAGCAAGGTCATTATTTACTGAGGTTTTTTTACTTTACCATATGTTCGTAAATATAAAAATGTATTGAAATAGTATCGATAATGACTTCTAATGACGAAATATTGGAGATACTGGTATGAAATTTAGTTTTGAGTTGCTTCCATTTTTAGCATAATATACAAACGAAGTACTTAGATGAAGTTTTGGATTTGACAATAGGATGTCTCGATGCCTAAACTTGAGTGCCTAGAACTTTCTAGTTCTTTATTTTAACAGTTTTTAAATACATAATCAAACCAACAGATTCCTCGCCAAGAAATACATAAAATAGATCATCTTTTTAAAACATAAAATCTACCTTTTTCGAGATATTTGATTGTAATAGTTTGTAAATAAATTGTATTATGAAATTTATTTTCAGCATTAAAGAATCTTCTAGGTCTTCAGTACATGTTTTACATTTATACTAGAAATTATTTTCAAACCTCTAACTATAGAGCGAATGCATGTAACGCATGCATTCGTCCTATACGCGTATATGTGTCTGTGTGTTGTAACTCAAAAATGGACCAACTTTGTGAAACATGTTTTCTAAATATGACATCTATGACCTCTATATAACTTTTCTTCATAAAACCACACCACATGAAGAAACGCGTCTTTTATTTTTTTAGTTGCACCCTATATATATTTTCATATAATTTTTGGTATAAGTACTTAAGCGACTCCGGTGCGTCTAGACTTCAGACATTTCTCATTGGAACCACTTAGACATTTACTAAAGTTACTACTCTTATAACATAACTTTAGTAGTTTGTTGTTGTTTACGTCAGGATTGAAAGCGTTAAATGTAAACAGCTGTCTGTAGTCACGCGATAATATTACTTTCGTAGCCAAAGCTTTTATAATATGTATATCTAATATAATGCGAACCTCATGTCTGGAGAATGCAGATTAACGAATGATTATTTATTCTGACAAGGACACGCTATTAATATAAAAATAACCATTTTTAGGATTTAGTTACTATATGTTTATAAATAGTACACGTAAGTTAGATTAAAATAGGACGAACAGGAGAAATAATTTATAAAGAGTTTATATTTCGGATATGAACTCTCAATAGGGGCAGGAATAAACATTTTACATATGAAGTATAATACCACATTCAATTTATTATTCTGAGTAATGCAAATCCTAGAAAACTTATCAAATTGTCGGGATCTCTGATATTATAAAGATGGGTATTAAAATATTTTGGAAACATTGTTACCGTACTAGTGCAGTTGAATTGATATTTATCGGCGACAACATTCCATCTTATATTATATTATTGTTGATTTATGTATTATGACCTGATTACGAAAAAAATATTTGTACCCAAAAATTCCGTGTGCGTCAAAAGTTATATGCACTTTTTGACGCGCTTTCACGGATTTTCAACTTATCTGCTTAATATATCATGTAGGTACTAGTAATCGGATTAGCACGTCGGGTACACCAAAGAAAGCTGCACTTTTTGATTGGAATATGCCACTATCTGTGGTCATAGTCGATGCGAAAAGGTAACTTTTCAGATAGGGAGCCACTTGAAAATCCGTGCAGAATACCAAAATGGCGGGCATTAAAGATGGCCGACATTAGCTACTCTAATTACTTCCACATCCAGTGGAAGTATACTAACGACAAAAAAATTTTTATTGTTCAAATAGGCTTAGAATGTCATGAAACGTCGAGATTTTAAGTTTGAGCGAAAAAAAATGTCTGTCTGTCTGTCGGACTGTCTGTAACTTTTTTGTGCGCACGATTACTCTGGAACCGTTTGAGATATTGACTTTAAATTTGGTACACGTATGTACTTTAACGGGATCTGGAATTAGACTATATTTTCATCTTATTACTTCGAAGGGTTGGGGGGTAAAATGGGGTAAATAGTGGGTAAATAGGTAAATCAAGCAGGTAAGAGTCCATAAAATTGGTATTTAGCATATACAAGAGAAGCTAAGTTCTCAAAAAAAATCGTTGGCATTGGCCACCCCAATTACCACCCCTACCCCGTCATTGAAGAGGATGAAAAAAAATGTGATTTAGTGTGTGTACAAGAACCAAAAGCATCAAAATACTTTTTTACTTAATCCACCTCTACTACCAACCCCCTATCATCACCCCTACCCCACTACCGTGTGGGATATCGTTTTATGGGTTTTTGGGGTAGACGATTTCAAATATTACATTATTAAAGTTCTACAGTATTGGCAAGCGTTTGATTAGGTACGGCAATAAGAGCAAGCGAGAGCGAAGCAACAAGGCTGTTCTTTTTTATCGTATAACATATGCTAACACCTGCTTTCCCCACCACATGTGCAGGGATGGATTATCCATAAGGCTAAATAGGCTATAGCCTAGGGGCGCCGAAGCACGAGGGGGCGCTTCGGCAATTCAAAACTAACTAATTTTATCCTCCGCCGAACGGCCGACGGATGACATTTACTATTTACCATTGACCTTTGGAAAATAAAATGTAATGTAGCGTCGTATAATGCATAAGGTCTGGCGCATAAAATTACCACAAAATTGAGTTGGGATAATGAGCGTAAAAAATTGTTTGTTTAAGGAAAGACAAGCATAAAAAGCTTTTGTACCTGCCCCGCCGTCTTATTTGGGCCGAAATTGATAAATTTGTATAAGCCTATGTATGCCCATTCTATGGAACTATTTTGGTTACATTTTATAATTATATCCCTATTAAGAAATTATAAATACCAAAATACCTAACTATTCATTTACTTATATTCAGAGATGGCAATGGGTTTTTCCCTCATCGGGAATTTTCCCAAAATGGGTTTTTTCCTGGGAGGGTTAAAATGAAAAAAAGCGGTTTTTCCCATTTTTAAATTTACCTCCAATTATAACTAGACTAAAAGTTAGGTTAGAACTAAATCAAAGAAAAATGTCATTAAGGCCCTTATGTTATGAATACAATCAAATATACCTGACATATTTGTATCAAAATGATGGTCTTTTAATGACCAATTCCTTTTGATAAAAAGAATATTTTTCCCGGGAAAAGACCGGTTTTTGCCCGGGTAAAAACCCCAAAAAATAAAAACCCGGTTTTTATCCATCTCTGCTCATATTTGATTTTCAGAAATATCAGGATCTGAGCGAGACGTAAATAATATGAAATAGAAAATAGTCCTGTTTATATGTTTAAAGTAATTATCCATATCTGAAGTTTTTATTGCCGTAATTCTTCCGGGTATAATCTGGGGCTTTCCTTATATCTACGTCGGTCCTTTTTTTGATAAAAAATTATTTACTTGTTATTTTATTATTTTCTTTTGATAACATTGTCGAATTTATTACCTTTGTATTGTATAGTTCAGCAAAGAAATGTTTACCTAAACCCGTGGATAGTACAAAAAAACACCCGACCCGCGCTGCATTTTATGTAAGGGTCTACAAACGATCCAACCAACCAACCGACCTTCTCGGTACACTTTGAATATTGCCATGCTAACTCGTAAAAGTGTCTGCTGGAGCCAATCTTTGTCGTTATACGCTTTGAAGACGCTGAAATTCCAGCAGACCAGCTCACTTTTACGAGTTGCATGTCATGGCACTTTTCAAAGTGTACCGAGAAGGTTGGTTGGTTGGGTGGTTAGATCGTCTGTACACCTCTGTATACCTTCCGCGCCCATGTCGTTATTCGTCCAAAAGCGCGAAAGCAAGAAACGCTGCAATTTGACCGGCATGCGCCAGCTCAAGTTTTTGTGCCAATTAAGGAAATGTATACGTCTCTTATATGTTCCTTCCCAATATATCAACATTTTACAGGATTACTTATAGGAAAATAGGAACGGAGAGAGATATTATATCTTTCTGCTCCTATAGTAACGCCGCTGCTTTTATTGTAGCTGCTGGCCACCAGGGCCTCATTACCCATAAGGCTAATTAGGCTATAGCCTAAGGGCGACAATGCGTGAAATGAGGGTCATCGCGAGTTCTTTGCGCTCTCTGCTTATTAAAAAAAATATATTTTGTCCTCCCCCGCTAATCAATTTTCCTGGGAAAAAAATGTTTTTCATTTCCTTCTCCCTGGTCATCAATGTTGGTTAATTTTTTTTTTAGATTTCTACCCCCTCCCCCCCGCTCATCAATTTTGAAACTGGGACAAACATTTTTTTTCATATATCTCCGCCCCCCGCTCGTCAATTTTGAATCTGTACAAAAAAAATTTTTTTTTCAGATTACACCTCCCCGCTCTTTAATATTTTTCCATTATGAATAAGAGGGCGGAAATACATGATTAGCCTAGGGGCGCGCCAATCCTAAATCCGGCCCTGCACATGTGCGTGGGCAGCTGTGTCTGAGGAATTTCAATTTGTTTCCGTCTTGCACTCTTCATTTCTCGTTTAGCCTAATAAGCAAAAGTTTGATTTGTTTTTATTTAGTAGCTACTCAAAATGTCAGTTTATACGCCTGCTGAAAAGGTACAGATACTTAAATGGTCAATGATGTACATATGACTTTCTTGATGTGCGTGTCACTATTTGCCCCTCTTCTAGAGTACTGGTAGAAGCCTTTATTGTGGGCGGTTGGTTAAGTCGTTGAAACTATGCAATACCTAATCCAGGACTTTCCGATACTGTATAAACAATTATTTCCACATACAAAATTTTTTCGTTATGAGAGACTTGGCTAGAAAATCAGGATGTGGAAGTAGTAATTCCTTGGGCAGTGGTTTTTTTTTGTATCCCAGCTCCTAACGGTCCGATTTTGATTTTCTTTTTTTTTGTTTGTTTAAAAGCCCTTGTGAAGAGGACACTTTTTTGGCCCTATACATTTATTACTACACCTTAAGGATTCTGTGCAATTTTCAGAAAAACAAATAATTTTTAATTTTCACGGACTTTTGGAGAATACTGTGATACGGAATTCAAACACAGAATTTTGAATGATGCTGAGAGGTTTGAGGGTTACTGCAAACAGAGTCCACATTTCTTGGGATACTTACTCAAAAACCTGTCTAAAGAACTGTGTGATAGATAAGAAAGACGTTGGACTTCTTCGCCAAGTGGCACAAGAAAATATGCTACCAAAAAATTGCTGCAATCAAACTAGGACAGAACTCTTCAAATTACTTGGAGAACATGCATTTTTGAAGTTTGATTGGGCTCACATGAGTATTGAGATTGATGACAAAATTTATTCATCTCGGCCGGATGAAACTTCAATTGATGGAGTACAATGCAGGCAACAGGAAGAAGCAGACGGCAGAATTTTTCTCCACGCTAAAGACAGTGTTGAACATGGAACAAAAGAAATAATTATTTGCACTGTAGATAGTGATGTAGTTTTTTTGGGAGTCTCTTTCTTTCACATTCTCAAAATTGCGGGACTTCAGGAGATGTGGCTTCTCTTTGGTGCCGGGAAAGGTCAGAGATACATGAGCATTAATGCCATGTTTGAAAGTATGGCTGAACATAAAGCTGTTGGATTGAGAGGAATTCATGGATTCACTGAATCAGATGTAACGTCATCATTTGCAATAAAAGGGAAACAGACTTCCTGGAAAGTATGGAAATCATTTTCTGAAGCTGCTGAAGCCTTCGAAACTATCTCTTTACTACAACAGTCTATTGCTGACCAGACTTTCCAAGTTCTGGAGAAGTTTACTGTTTTGCTTTTCTACAAAAACGCAGAAGACTTCTCAGTCAATCATATTAGAAAGCTTCTCTTTACTTCAAAAAGTCGCAGTCTACAAAGTCTGTTCCCAACAAAAGAGGCACTAAGGCAACACTGTCTTCGATCAGCATACCAGGCATGACAAGTTTGGGGTCGTGCGTGCTCAGTGATGAACAACATTCCAGGACCAGAAGGATGGAGATGGAAAATGGTTGTTGGGGAGCGGACGTCGGTCTGGTTTTCTCTTCCTTCTATTAAGGCAGCCTGCAGAGAATTAGTTAAGTATAGTTTCTCCGGATGCGGTACACGATGCTCCTATTCAAAGACTAAGGTTCCATGCAGGCTACTTTGCACGAACTGCATTGGGGGTCGGCAATGCAGCAATAAATTCAATAAAGTTATGCGTTTAAATGATTATTTTATAATTCGTTTCACAGTTTCAAGATCATAATATTGCTTTGTGGATGTAATGACTTAATATAATAATATTATATATATAATAATAATATATAATTATTTTGTTCCAGGATGAACTGAAAGACGAAGATGATTACGTGATCTAGAGTCATAAAAGTACGTGAAGAAGCAGTCCATTTACTTGAGTATTTCTTAGTATTTAGTTGTTTTTTGAAAAATTTGTTTTTCATAATGTAATAAATGTTTTCAAAATAATTAAAATCACTGTTGTGTATGAAAACAAGTCTTTCTAGGCATATTCAGAGCCCCATAAACATAAACCCTTTTTTGCAGGGAAAGAAAGGGATATTGAGCACAATCAAAAACTTACTTATCAATGAAATTCGTGAGAAAAGTGAAATTTTCATATTTTTGAAAATTGCGCAGAACCCTTAAGGTGCTGTGATAAATGTATAGGGATAAAAAACTCTTCACAAGAGCTTTTAAATAAAAAAAAAGATAATCGAAATCGGACCATTAGGAGCTGAGATACAAAAAAATTTTAGAGTGGCTAATGGCGGCCATCTATAATGGCCGCCATTTTGGTGTTCTGCACGGATTTTAAAGTGACTTCCTATCTGAAAAGTTACCTTTTGTCATCAACTATTAGTACAGAAAGCGGCATATTCCAATTAAAAAGTGCAGCTTTTTGACTTTTCTAGCCGTGTACCCGACGCCGACGTATAGATGGAAATTTTAAAAATACCGACTTATTTGAAATAAAATTCATATCTAGGTATTGGTCAATCCGCCATCTTGGGAAAAATAGAAAACACCAAGAATAGCCGCAAAAATCAAAATTGAATATCTTTTCTATAAAAAGAGTACTTTCACCAAAGCTGGCAAAAATAAAACTCACTTTAAATATAATGCACCAATCCTGGACACCGTATGTCAAATAGAACGGTCAAAGATGGCGGACGAAATAAAATTTTTAATTCTTCGGCAATTATCAAGGAGGTATTGTACGTCACTTTTTTTTTTTCGATTGTTCTTTATGTCATGTACTGTGACGCGTCTCTAATGGCAAAATTAAGAACATCCCAAGTATGCCCGAAAGCCCAAAGTGAAGAGCGGGTGTGAATTCGTTTTCTTATTCTAAATTTTAGAATTTTGGGGTGTACCGGTTAAACAATCCTGGGCGCCAGCCAATTGTTAAAATTGACAGAGGTGTATAGGCAAAACTAAATTAAACCTCAAGATAATAGTGAAAAATTTACTAAAAAAATTTAGTGAGTATATGACAAAGTACATATAGAAATGTATAAAACAAGCTTAAAACTAATTTGTGTATATGTATGAAATGGATAAATAATTGGGACAATAAATATAACATTAAAATTAAACTGACAGACAATAGAGATCAACAACTGTCAGCCACTAATCCTTATGGCAGTTATGTATTATGTCAAATGACCTACTTATCACTTGCCCCGTGTGCCAAGTGTCCAAGGGCGGATCTGGACCTTGGGCTAGGGGGGGTGGTAACACTGAACCCAAAATTTTTTGAAGAGCGGGGGGGGGGGGGGAAATCCGAAAATTTTGAAGAGCGGAAGGGGAGAAATCCGAAAAAAAATTTTTCGTCTCAAAATTTTTTTGAACAGCAAAGAAAAAATTTTTCCATCCTAAAAAATTTAAAATGAAAATTTCTTGAGGAGAAAACAACCAATGTGATATAAGACGCAAGTTAATATAACCTCAAATATTCAAATACAGCACATATAAATATAGAATGCAGGCTTTTAAATTACATGTAAGCTTTTTACAAAGTAAATTAAGTACACTAAACCAGCAACGATTATGTACAATGTTTACAGTAAGTATTTAATTATTCACGTCTAATCATAATGTGATGTGTAAAGAAATATGAATTGATAAAAATTTTATTTCAGCGACAAGTCAAAATGAGTGCCCCTATATTAATACTCGTTGAACGGCCGTTTATCGAGTTCACATGAAATTTCTAATTATTATATCACATATGGATTTAATCAATAATTATTCAGCGGTGTACCATCAGGACGAGACACAAAATTACCATCGACTAAACTAAATATTAATATTATTGAAAGGTAACAAATCCACTATTCTCGTAAACAAGATATGAATAATAAATTGCTTAGTTAACTTGCTTTTACGCTACACCGTGAGCTTCTATAGTGATAACGTAGCACTATCGTTACTTGTAGATATGCTGTACGCTGGTTTTCTGCAACTTCTGGTGGACAATAAAATAAATGCCAAAATTACTTACAATATGCTGGTGATACTTGAGGACAATCCAAGAAAAATTACGGTACTTGCTTACTTCTCGGTTTTACCATGAGACCATGATTAACATGCGTAAGGCTGATGATCTCCAGGGTGCCACGAAACAAAACAATGTGTAGGTGATTTCTCTAATATTCTCTTGACTCCCGCCAAAGCAGTTCCAAAATTAATTTACCACAGACAAACAAAATCTAATATATATACGTTTCTACGCAGATCAGCGTACTACGTTTAACAAAGAGATTACAACATGTTTCATTGAGGTAATAAACAAAAGTACGAGCCTCTTGAAATAGGTATCTCGGAACGAGCCTAAAAATATAATTCCGTCTAAGTATCGAATTATATGAAATTTATATCAAAATTGATAGGGAAAATTAAATAAGACATACCTTAGTTTGTTATTAGGCGTTTTTCCCAAAAATTGTTAAAATTATAGAAGATGTTCTTCACAATTTTTAATTGCCAGCATGGCTGCTCTTTCTTGGACAAAAAGACCCTTTTTTGTTAGCTTTTTACTTTTCAGCAAAAAATTCTGTTTGCCAACTTAAATTAATTACTAAGAGAATCCACTATGTTTGAAATTTAAATTTAAAGGAAAGATAATAAAATAATAGTAACTATCTGTATGTGATAATTAAATTGTCTGCCTTAGCTGTAAATAATACCTTAATAACAAAATATATTTTTGCCTACAAATTGTTCCCTTTCAGGTACCAAAAGAAAATTAAATTTGGCAAGAAAATTCCTACAACCTTTCTTTGAGCCCCTGACGTGATAGGGAAATAGTTTTCATATTAAGAACAATAATAAGTAAATCGAAGCTACAGTCTTAGACAAAATAATTAATCTTAATGTAGGTATTACTGGTTGCATACCTAAGAGGATATAAGAATATTATTCCACCAAATGTGAATAATATGGGTTGTAAATTTTTATTACACAGGGGAATCAAAATGTAACTGTTACAGTACTTTTAGGGGATAGAGTTAATTTTTTTTAATTGTCAAAAAAAGTGAGTGTTTTTTATTTTCAAAAATGTATTTTCTTTGACCCTTCTTTTTTTCACTCAATTTTCATTGAAATAAAATGAAATATACTATATTAGTTTCATTACCATCATCATAACCACCATTACCATCATTACCACCATCATAATTTCACCGCATTCCTCATCGACAGCCGATTCATCAAAGGTAGAAGAAGCATTGGCACAATTACATCCTTCACAATAGACACATAGAATACAACATTATATATTCAGTTTTCTAGAGCTACACTGATTATTTTTACAGCCTTTCTTTCATTTACAAGAAATATCATTTAGTAAATTTATAGGAAGAGCATTACTTTCACTCATGACATCAGTTATTAGGCCATTCTCAATTTTATCCCACCCGAATTGTAATGGATCCTTCTACCATTTTTGGACTTGGAAATAAACTCTTAAACAGTGTTTTTCAATTACTGTTCAGTGGGTGGAATTGCAGACAATTCTTTTTTCATCATAATGTTTGTCAATTATTTTATTAATCTTATGTTTGTAAAAATAGATTTTTTTATGAATCCATGCTAGTTGAGACATTATAACCAAAAGGTCAATATCTTCACCAACTATTGTCTTCGGTTTTCAAATCATGATTGTAGTATCGGCGTCTTCTCTGCATATTTTAACGTTAAAGTCCATTATCTATTGACTCTGCGCAATAATTTTATAAAGCTATCCTTATTTTCACTATTAGCTAGAAATTTCTTTTGACTAACCGATGATTTCATAATGTCACTTGTGATTGAAATATATACGCAAACATCTTTTTCTAAACGACGAATGCGCTCGTTATTCTTAGTGCTATTCTGTTCATGGGCATACACATAAAAAATAACACAGTGTTAGTATTAGTAGTAAACTGAGGTTTTACCTATTACTGAATTGGTAAACTGAATATTCTGACCAAATAGTAAGTCGAATTGAAGTACTATAAATATTTGTTGGAATATGTACATAATACTGATATCGAACTAAAAGGTTTTCTTTTTTAATTTGTGCCTAGTCTATATTAGGCAATGAAGTATTTGCAATTGGCAACGTCCCACTGCAAATTTCACTCATCACGTCACTCAAACTATTAACCACACAGTGAATTATTTATTACGCAAATGCGATATCAGGTTCTTCATAAATATACCCACATGTATATAATTAAATTATAAAGTCTTAAGTGTATTTTTATTACCCTTAATAGTTGGAGAAATGTACATTATACGTTTTATAATCTAATTATGTGTATTTAAAGTATCTATTTAGTTCAAGGTTTATCAATGTCATTTCTTATACATGCTTCTATAATTAATGCAATTTAATCCTCTTCATATGCATTGAAGATCCATAACTAAATGCTAAATAGTAATGAAATTTTATAAGCTCGTTGAACTATTCTTGTATACATTTTTTACATATACTTTTACGGTTATTCTCGAGAGTAGACTTTTAATTTTTCCTAGAACACACTGAACTATATCTTCTTACCTACAAGAATACGACTATAAATCTAGATCACTGGTACAGTAAGAAAATATTTCTGTGTACAATAGTTGTTTTTTCACCACTAAACATTATTGTACGAAAATTATAGGCTACAATATACACAATTTCGTTGCATAGTTGCACTGATATAGAGTGTGTCCCCGGATTGAATTTGCGATAGGTGTAATATACCAAAAAAAAAATTATTACGGCTTTCATTTTCTGCAGTCCCGGTCTGCTTGACGTTAAATGGATTTTTACCAAATTTCAGTTAAAATGGGATCTAACTCGCGCAGTTAATCTAAGAAGAAAATAAAAGAAAATAAATCATTGTAGATAAACTGGTCTTTCTGTTAATTTTACAGAAAAAAATCTGTTTAGATAAAATATTTGGCATTGAAAGTTAAAGCCATATGCCAACTTTCGTTGCATTTGAACAAAAAATAATATTAATAATACCTATTGAAGAAATTAGAAGAAGTTACAAAGAATTAGAAGAAGGGTGATATTATATAGTAATACTATTTGAATAGGTTTTTAGTTGAATTCGTTCAAATTATTAATTGTGTTAAAAAATAAGCTGTTTACTTAAGTAGTATTTTTTTTTTGTTCAAATGCAGTGAAAGTTGGCATATGGCTCTAATTTTCAATACCAAATATTTTATCCAAATAGAATCTTTCCGTAAAATTAAGAGAAAGACCAGTTTACCTACAATGATTTATTTTATTTTATTTTCTTCTTAGATTAACTCGGCGAGTTAGATCCCATTTTATCTGGGTAAAAATCCATTTTACGTTAAGCAGACCTAGACTGCAGAAAATGAAAGCCGTACTAATTTTCTTGTTTTTTTTTTTTTTGGTATATTACACCTATCGCAAACTCAATCCGGGGACACACTGTAGATCAACCTGCTTCTAAGAATTGGGGCCAAAATTTTGCTGCTTATAACGGGTCCGGCAGAATGAAGTATCCATTTTCAAAGTTAATTCATGTCATAATATAATGAGATATAAATTTAAATGAAATCGCCATGCTTCCGCGATAAATGGAAATTTGAGACAGTTGCCAAAGCGTTTGCGAAAAATGTCAATTAAGCTGTGAATATGGAGCGTTGCGTTGGTCGAATATTCAACGTTCTTTTGCGGTTGAAACTTATTTAAAAAGTTGTTGAAATAACCCAGCGCTTATTTCGTCGTCACTTTCATTTAAATCCACGAGATCCAGTTCCTACTCGAATAACAATTAAAAAGTGGGTAAACAAGTTTCGCAGTACTGCTTCATGTGCCAGGGAAAACCAAATGGAAGAATTCGTTCTGTAGGAACACTTGAAAATGCTGAAAGGGTAATAGCAGCTGTGCTACGAAGTCTTAAACGGTCTGCAATACGACAAGCATTAGCACTCAAACCGTAGTTATCGCCGCATTCGGAAAGATTTACACTTCCATCTCTACAAAATTCAAGTCCTACAAAAACTTCTGCCTCGAGATTTTGGAACACGCGTTGATTTTTGCGAACGTTTTGACGGGTTATTTGCTGAAAACCCAAATATCGTGGATTGCATGTCAGATGAAGCTCATTTTCATCTTTCCGGATTTGTTAACAAACAGAACTTTCGCTACTGGGCGACAAAAAATCCTACACGAAGTACTGCTTCATAGCAAAGCTGTGTGGTAGGCAGTATCTGCCTTTGGAATTTTTGGGCCGTTCTTCTTTGAGGAAAATGACTTGACGATTACTGTTACATCACAACATTATCAACATGTACTGCGTAACTTTGAACAACTTCGTAATGTTGGTGTGGATATTCGAAAATTATGGTTTCAGCAGGACGGAGTCACCTCCCACACTGCTAGGAATTCTGTGACAGTTTTGCGAAGAATGTTTCCTGGTCATGTCATTTCGAAATATGGGGACATCAACCGGCCGGCATAGCCACAGGATCTCTCAGCTTGTGATTCTTTTTTATGGGGCTACTTAAAGTCAAAAGTGTTTTCTAATCGACCGCAACCTTTGAAACAACTAAAATATAATATTCGGACAGAGATTAACGCAATCCCAATTAATGGGTCGGGTGATGAATAACATTCGTGCTAAGCTTCAAGAGTGTCAGCAGTGAGAAGGAGGTCATTTGACTGATGTAATATTTAAAAAATAAAATTTCCGGTTTCCTCAAGAACCTTGTGTTTAATTTTTGAATAAAAATTTAGCCATTAATTAAAACAACTCAATTTAAAATGGATACTTAATTCTGCCGGACCCATTATAAATTTCCTTACAAATGTTTTTCAGAAGGTTTCTAAAAGTAAATTTGTAAAAATAACAATGGATTCTGATAAATCTATATCTTAACTGTAATTCTTGAATAAATTTCTACACTCTCCAATATCCTAATAGAGGCACATAAGGGGATTTGGCACCCCATAGACATCCCCAATGCAAAAGGAAAAAAATCAATAACCGCGTAATCTTACCCCGTGCTTTAATAATATGACAAATGATAGCAAGAATAAAGCAAGAAAACATTTAAAATCCCATAATTTTGTTACAGAGTACAAACTGCCGATATGGTATACATAGAAAGCATTATTCCCAATAGCCCAGGTAAGTAACAGGAAGTTATACCAAAACCAGTAATAAATATCATACCAAGTTTGAGTAATACGGGTCACCACTGGGACATAAGTACAGATAAAAGCATTTCGGGAACGCAATTTCTTCAAATCAGAAGAACATACAAAATTAAAAAAAATACATTTCCATTCTTCATTAAATATGCCATTTAATACAGCTCTCCAGTATTCTATTGCAGCATTCAAGCTACATTTTTCGTGATTTCTCATGAAATCTTTAACCTTGAACACTTAAAAATACATTCTATTTAATAGCATAACCAACATTTATAGGTTTTACTTATTGTATCTCACTCAATACATCATAGTGTTAACAACTAAAAGAGGTAAAATATTTTATTTGCTATAGTTATTTATAATCATTTTCATTTACAGTGCACATGTGTTAATGTATTATTTTTTTTTCCTCCCTTGTAGCGCAATTAGCTCTGTCGTCAATTTGTTTAAGGATAAGATCAATTTATTTTCTTCAATTGGAAATTAATTTATTCAATTGGATTTAATTCAATAATATTTTCATATGATTGTTTGGGGAATTTGATAATAAACTAACTACTTTACCGTAGGACCGTTTACCGATTTGTTGGACCAGTTGCAAGTCTGGTAGTACCTGTATTATCTAATAATCTATCATTCCCATTTGAGGAAAAGTTTCATTACCGAAGAAGCATCTTAAGTCATTACCGACCAAATCTCCCGAGAGCACATGGTAAAGAGAACTAAAAGTATTACTTTAGGAAATCTTCGTTGAGCAGTCCCCACTAATACCTGGAGATTCCAGGAGAGAAATCACCAAGGCTCTGAGGGACCTCTCACCACGCTGTTTATCATAAAGTATCGTTATTTAAGGAAGTCGTGAGACTGTATCACATATTTCAGTGTACCTTTGTTGGGTCAAAAACAAATAGTGAGAAAAATAACGCCTTGCACCCCAAAGAGGAAACACGAAGCAGCTACGGACACGTGTTTCGGAATTATTGTTCCTCATCAGCGTAGCGTAGCAACAAAAAGGATCTGGAGAGGACAGATAGGAAAATAATTGAAGGTTGAAAGCACAGTACACAGTACTCTTATTTGTGCATTCATATCTATGCTTCAATTATTGTTCCTGTCTGTCCTTTCCAGATCCTTTTTGTTGCTACGCTACGCTGATGAGGAACAATAATTCCGAAACACGTGGCCGTAGCTGCTTCGTGTTTCCTCTTTGAGGTGTAAGGCGTTATTTTTTTCACAATAAGTTTAGTATTTTAAAACACATTTGTAATTAATTAATTAATAATTAATGATTTACTTATCTTTCCTGTTAATTTAACTGGTTCAAATTACTATCACATATTTTATAATAATAAATATAAGTTATTATATCTTAATTAATTGTCTTTTTGTTTCTGTGTGGTTCTGTGTTTTGTTTCTAAGTGTGAAACTTACATCACCTTTCAAATCTTCCCGCAAGGGTCTCTGTTTGTTCAAAGAGGTATTTATTAGTATGCTTGTTCTCGCGGGTGGCGCCCCTATTTAATATATCATTATATTTTACCGCTCTCCAGGATCACATGACAAACCATTGAGGTTAGATTCTGCGAAAGTTGTAAGTTCATCCTCTAACTCCACTTAAATCAGGACCCACAACCCAGCTCCCCCAACAGATCAGCTAGCCGTTCGCATCCCTGCTCTTCGTTTTATTTAGGATACTTGTACTTGGAATAAGGAGAAGGTCAGGCGTAACATTATTCTTTTCCTCTCATTATTTTTGGGCTACATTAGCCGTGGAAAGTACAATGTAGAACTATTAATGGTTTAGGGAGAACCAGAAGGTCTGAATAAAGGTGAAGAAGCCTTAAAGTTTATAGTGGAATCCAAACCATACTTTTTACTGATATTTTACGACGAAAAATTACTGCAAGCTGAATGCACTAACCACTGAGCATGCCTAGCAATAACTGGTACAATAAGTACCACGCCGTCAGCTGCTCTGAAAACCTCCTGGATTTACCCCCTCTCCATATCTCTTTGGAGAGAAAGGCCAGGTGGGCAACATACAGACTTCAACAAGCGGTAATTGATATGCCGCAGGCTAGCGTCATGGAACGCAACAGGCTGTCCGATAAGATAGAGTGCCATGACATCCTGGGAATGCTTTTAGATGTGATGCCTACCGTGACCATCTAAGAACTGCCCTTTAATGTCCTGTTTCCTGGAAGAGACGAATGGGATCGGAACAAAACCGACCTACAAAGAGCAGACATGTTAGTTTACAGACGGCTCCAAAACCCCTGAGGGAGTTGGAGCTGGAGCATACAGTTGCAACTAAAAGGTAAGAATTACTTCGAGCCTGGGCAATTATGCGATTGTCTTTCAGGCAGAAGTTCATGCCATTGAACTGTGTACAAGGAGGCTTGAACAGATGAATCCTAGACACAGATCAATAAGAATCTTTTCAGACAGTCAAGCAGCTCTCAAAGCCCTTGGCTCACATTGGTGTCATTCTAAATTGGTCTGGACTTGCCAAAAGGCTCTAACCCGATTGGGCAGATATGACAAATTAACTCTGTTCGGGCTATTCTGGCATGGAGGGCAACGAAATAATCGATTCCTTAGCCAGGGAAGGTGCGGTATCAAAATTTATCAAACCAGAACCAGTGCTTGGCGTATTGGCAAGCACTGCGAAAACAACCATCTTAGCCTGCGCCGAGAGGAAAATCCTCTAGTACTCGCAAGAACTATCAAGATTAGTTCATGCAAAGGAGTCTATTACATACCCTCTGAAATCAAGAACTAAAAAACTACTAGAGTTAAATAGGTAATACCTAAGAACTCTAGCTGGCCTATACACTGGGCACTGCAGACCAAACCACCACCTACACAGACTCGGAATAGCGGCCAACGCTGAATGCCGACTGTGTTTGGAGGAGGATGAAACGGCAGCACACGTTCTATCCTGCTGCAGAAAGAACCAGGTTCTCACTTTTTGGCAAAGAGCAACTGCTGTCAGAGGATCTGGAGAATCTCTCACCCAATAAGGTAGTCGGCTTTATTAAAAAGCTGAACCTATTGGGTGAAATATAATTAGGCGTGAGCCACAATAGACCAGACGGTCGCAGTGGAGGGTCTGTTGCTAGCCCACTCACATATCAACCTAACCTAACTTAACCGCTAACGGCCGCCCGATAAGCAACTGTTACCAAAAAACTGATAGAAAGGAACTTTATTGAGGCCATACGCTTAACAGTCAACCGCGACAATACGCTCGATGCTGCCAGACGTGCCATGCATCAATGAGAGGCCGACTAGGGTAATGCGTGGATCACAAAATATCTGGTAGACGTTAGAATAAGAAGAAAAATAGAACCTTAAAATTAATGTGTCAGAGGACAAAGGTGCGATTTGAAACGTTACAATTAGGGTGGTTGAGGTGAAGGAGTGGAACATACAATTTAATCAACAGTAGTCTCAAGCTCCTCTTTCGAAAACTATATCGACTTGTTTTTTGTGAAAGTGGTGTCCACTTCAGATACTGAGTTGTTCTAGATGACTAGTTTTGAAATGAGTACTCTGTACGGACAGAGATATAGAGAAAGGGTAATTAATTAGGGTATTGCATTTGAAATTATTTAAGATGTATTTAAAAAACGTCATCCCTTTACTTCTTTCACAGAAGAGTTTTGTAGCTCATAGAGCCATTATTGGGTTATTATGGTTCTAAGATTGCAGCAAGCCTCTTAGTTCTCCAGGGACTAAAATTGCTTACCTACATATTTTTTATTTAATAGGCCAGCCTATACTGGTTTGCTTCACATTTCTCTTTCAATTTGAGAAAGTGTTTTTATTCTCTTGTCAACAAAATTCAACCTCTTGACCCTTATCGCTAACCTTTCCTCAAAAGTACATAAGATATTTAAACTACAACTTGGCCTACTACAAGAATTAGTAAAACGTTGTTAAAGAACAAAATTTACTTTATTTTAGCTTTTCTTAAATCATGTACTTCAAATACACGGTTGTTCACTGCTAATAATTACCTAAAGAACGGTAGAAGCTAAACGAGCACTTTCATTAAATACATGATAAACTGCCAATCCATTTCTACCTTTACTCATCTTTATGGTTTCATTATAAAGAACAGCTACAACTGTTACACCCATTCGCCATCAGCAGCGTACTAAAATTGGTTATGATAATGGTATGTTCTGACGTTATTGCTACCATTAAACAGTTTATTCTACTAATTGCTATTAACAGCCAGTTTGCACTATACAGGCTGTAAACTATTAGTTGATACGTATATAGTTTTGCTTTAGTTTTAGGAGTCTATACCCGCTCCTGACAAGGGGTAGCAGACGACAGAAATAACAAAAAGATATTGTACACGATGGTGATCAGGCCGGCAATCACATACGCGTCGCCACACAGTGGTGCTTTTACTGAAAAAGGCGTCTAAAATCGGTAACCTAGCCAATTTTCGATAAAAATTTACGAAACTTGGTAGAGTTAAGTACTTGAATATGCTAAATTCAGTTTTGCTGCAGAATTTTTTTTTTTTCAATATGGCGGCTTCAGAGTTTGGGTGAGAAGTAGCAAAAAAGATGAAAAACTCAATAGCCTCCTCGGGTCCACAACTAATTTGTCTTAAAATATTAATATCATGTGACATAAAGTTATTCAATGGAGTCTAAATAACACTGTAATGTGTCCACATTTTCGAAAAAGTTTTTGTTTTTTTTTTGAAAAATTGGGTCTTTAACACGACAAGAATGAAATAATTTCAGGTCTCAAATTTATTTATGGAATTTAGAAAAACAGTTTCGCTGAACACTACAGCATAAAAATACATTACAAACTTTACATTTTGAAAATGTCAGGTTTTTGCACCCCGCATATCTGCACTTTGACCTTGATTTTTGATGGGTTTTGGAATATTTTCTGGCAACAACGGGGTTTGTCCAGTTTCGGTCCAAAAGTTGTCCTCTTCCATTTTCTTTTTTTTTCCTTTTGGAAGTAATTTTATCAACGGTTCGTCATAATTGTACTCATCTTCACTTTCCATGGCGTCGTCACCACCTTCATTTTCACTTTTTAATACTATTTCCTCTTGATCTTGGCTGGCTGCGGTCCAAGCAAAACCATCCTCTTCTTCCTCCTCATCACAAAGAAGTTTATCATCCACCTCCGAATCATCCAAGTCTATATTATCGGTCAGCAGCTGCAGTTTTTCCTGTGCGAGCGAACCTAGAGGTAGTTTGCAATATTTATATTTTTGTATTGAGAGGGACCCATTGATAACTTAAATTCAAGGGTAAAAAAAATAGATTTCAGCTAATTCAGTCAAATGCAATATATTACTATCCAGAACTAACATTATTTCATTCAATTTGATAAAATCAATAAACATAGACTACCTACTTTTCAAACGATTTATTTCCTTAACGGTTGCCATAACTCAAGTGTCCACTCACATATACAAACCAATACTGAGGTTAACACGCGTCCGATTCACACACAAAATTTTGTGCGCAATCCTGGGCGCATATCATATATGATAGTCGCAGCCACAATTCATGATTCCCAACTATGAGCCGAGAAAAAAATTTAGAACCGTGTTATCATATATGATACCTGGGGTCCGAGGATGATAAAATAACCCGGCCACAAATAAAAGTCCCGAACCTGGAACTTGACCCGAGAAGTCCAATGTATTTTTCGACGCTGAATTCGAATCCAACCTCAGAGAAGCCCAAACACTCTCAAAATTTTGAGCTGGAGCGAAAAAACACCCATAGAATAGGGTCAAATCGTCTCTCATATGTGGTGACAATAAGTACCTGCAAAAAGTACAGGGTTTCTGAGGTTGCTGATTTCAAATTTCATTCTCAGGGTGAAAATCGAGTTCTTGCAAAGAATATACACCATCATACCATCATGAAAGGGTTGGATAAATGAAAATTTGACAAAATACGTAATTTTCATTTTAAACTTATATTTCTAGGGGTTTTTGAGGTTGATGATTTCGAATTTCAAGATGCCAGAAGCCAAAAATTCATTTCAATATATTACTATCCAGAACTAACATTATTTCATTCAATTTGATAACTAGAATCAATAAACATAGACTACTTACTTTTCAAACGATTTATTTCCTTAATGGTTGCCATAACTCAAGTGTCCACTCACATAAACAAACCAATACTGAGGTTAACACGCGTCCGATTCGCACACAAAATTTTGTGCGCAATCCTGGGCACATATCATATATGATACTCGCAGCCACAATTCATGGTTCCCAACTATGAGCCGAGAAAAAAATTTAAAACCGTGTTATCATATATGATACCTGGGGTCCGAGGATGATAAAATAACCCAGCCACAAATAAAAGTCCCGATCCTGGAACTAGTCCAATGTATTTTTCGACGCTGAATTCGAATCCAACCTCAGAGAAGCCCAAACACTCTCAAAATTTTGAGCTGGAGCGAAAAAACACACATAAAATAGGGTAAAATCTTCTCTCATATGTGGTGACAATAAGTACCTGCAAAAAGTACAGGGTTTTTGAGGTTGCTGATTTCAAATTTCATTCTCAGGGTGAAAATCGAGTTCTTGCAAAGAATATACACCATCATACCATCATGAAAGGGTTGTAAAAATGAAAATTTGACAAAATACGTAATTTTCATTCTAAACTTATATTTCTAGGGGTTTTTGAGGTTGATGATTTCGAATTTCAAGATGCCAAAAGCCAAAAATTCATTTCTAGAGCGAAAATCGGGTGAAATGGGGGTTGAAGGCGGTGAAAAATGAAAATTTGACAAAATATGTAATTTTCAAAAGTATATTTCTAGGGTTTTTTGAGGTTGCTGATTTCAAATTTCAGCATGCCAAAAGCCTATAATTTATTCTTAAGTTGAAGATAGAGTAAATTAGTGGTTGAAAGGGGTGTAGAAATAAAAATTTGAAAAAACACATAATTTAGATTCTGAAATTATATTTTTAGGGATTTTGAACTTGTTGAGTTCAAGTTCGAATCCGATCTCAGAAAAGCCCATGTGCCCTCAAAATTCTGAGCCATTAGCGAAAAAACAACCCCAAAATAGGACAAATTATCCCTGATTTGTGGTAACACTAAATACATGTAAAAAGTAGTTAACAGGAGCAAACGTATTGTATTTAAATATAGATTTTTGGTATATGCCAAAGGATTTTCTACTCTGGGGTGGTTAAGCAACCCCAAAATAGAAGGAAGCCACCCTAAAACGAGGCAAAACTAACCCACATTTCAGGATTATTGATTGATGTGAATGAATGGTAAATAATATCAAAACAAGGGAGAGGGTAATGTTTTATATTTAGCAGTCATCTCCCTAAATAACGGCGGAACAACTACTCTTAGATTAGGTTAAAAAATAACCCTGTTCTTGCAAAGAATATACACCATCATACCATCATAGAGTATATAAGTGCTAAAAAAATTACACAAAAAATGAAAGTTGGAAAGTTTGGAAGTTCTCCTCTTATATCCAAGTACATATGAGTGTAAAAACTACCCTTATATAAAAATAAAATACATGATCTTCGTCCAATCAGTATATTACCCGTAATGTCAAAAATTCTAGAAAAAATCATTCAACATCAGATGTACGATTATGTAATTAACTCGAAGATAATATCAAATTTTCAGTCAGGTTTTAGGAAGGGGTATAGTACTATGTCCCTACTAATGAATGTATCAGACAACATAATAACATCCCTTGATAATGGCTTAGCCACAGCACTTGTGTTATTAGACTTCTCTAAAGCCTTTGACACTTTAGATCACTCTCTGCTTTGTGCCAAACTTAATTTTTATGGATTTGATCCTGTTTCGATAAATTTTTTCACATCGTATCTTACGGGTCGACAGCAGAAAACTGCCCTGGAAGAATCATTTTCTAGAACTGGTCATGTAACGTCAGGTGTGCCACAGGGATCCGTATTGGGTCCTTTGTTGTTTTTAATATACACGTCAGACATTTTTAATAAAGTCGAATATTCTAACATGCACGCATTTGCGGACGATACTCAAATTTCTTATTCGTTTGCTCCCAATGATACTGAACGGGCCTGTGCTAATATTAACCTTGATCTTTTGTCAATAGCTGACTATTCTAAGGCACATAATTTGAAACTTAATTTTAACAAGTGTACCACTCTTCTCTTTTGTCCAAAACGATCAGCTAATAAAATCGCATATTAATATTCAAATAAATGACGAGCCAATACATATCACAAATGTTGCTAGAAACCTTGGGGTTATATATGATTGTAAATTAAGATTCCAAGAACATGTTTCTCTCTTAATAAGGAAATCTTTCTTAGCAATAAAACTTTTATATACTAACAAAAACATTATAAATTTCAATTTAAGAAAAAAACTTGCCGAATCAATTGTTCTGCCTATACTTAGCTACTGTATTATAATGTATTTCCCTTGTCTTGATAAAGTGACACAATATAGGTTGCAAAAAATCCAAAACTCTTGTTGTAGATTTGTTTTTGGCCTGAAAAAATATGACAGAGTATCGGCAAAAATAAAAGAGCTTGGTTGGCTTAATGTTGATAATATTTTTAAATATCTCTCCGTTTTCGTTCATCGTCTTCTCTACACCTCCTCACCTCGTTACCTACGGGATAAACTTTAGACATAATGTCCACCAATTAGATACTAGATATAGAAATAAATTATCGTTACCACATTTTCATTCAACTATGTTTACAAGATCGTTTACTTATAATGCCACTACGCTATATAACAACCTTAGTGATGATTTGAAAAATTTGTCTCTAAACAGTTTTCGTAAAAAAGTTCAATCATTTTACTTATTAAATCAATAAACTTTTTAAAATTATTTTAACCGTGTGTGTATGTATGTATCTATGTATGTATGTATGTATGTATTTTGTTAGGTTTGTATGGTCTCTCTCTTTGTTTTATTATATATGTATTATTTTAAGCAATATAACTTAACTATAATTTTTTAATTATTTAACTTTTCTTTCAAGTCTCTTTCTTTCCTTTTTATTACACTGTAGTCAGATGGGTCCTTTTTTAATCTAATTTGAAAAATTATATACATTTTTTTTCACACATATTTACGTCATTTGTATTATCTTTACTTAATTTGCTACATAACTTTTTTACGTTTATAATCGTTCACTCTGTTTTATTTATTTTCATACTGTAGGGTTAAGTGGAGTAGCTCTGCTAGACTTCGCCCTGTTGAAATTATTGTATTGTAATATTTATAATACTCAATAAAGGCAAATTATTATTATTATTATTATTATTATTATTTTTTTTTTTTTTTTCGTAAAAGCCAGTCACCCTTTATACTCTGTGGCTCCGACACTCACAGAGGGGAGCTGGTAGTACCGGCAGCCACTCCCCACGTCCGTGGGGTGAGTGACTACTGGGTCCGAGAATCGTGTGCCCTGAGTAGACGTAATGAGCCGAGGATAATGGCCTTCTGCATCCTGCCGGCTAAGATCTCTGCCGAATTTCGGCATGCCGGTATGATCTTTAGGTCTGAAAGCAGCGTGTGTCTCGTTCCACCGAGGGCTCCTATGATCAGGACCACTAGCTTAATAGTATGGCCAGGGTAAAGCCTGCGGAGCTCGAAGAGCAAATCTCGATATTTCGTCCGTTTTTCCTCCTCCTTCAAGACAATGTTATTCTCCGCGGGAGCCGAGAACTCCACGACAAACATTGTCTTGAGTTGGTGGTCGAGGAGGACCATGTCAGGCTTATTAGCTTGTATTTGCCTGACGGTGGGAAACGAGTAGTTCCAATAAATTAGACACTTCTCATTCCCCACAACGGACTCAATATCCCCCGGAGCGTAAGGCAGCACTGGTGTCTCGTCTATCCCATATGAGTGCCTTAAGTGATAATAAAGCACTCGTAGTGCTGCGTCGTGCCTCTGGATATAGGCCGAGACTGCATATACTGGACAAGCCGACAGCAAATGCATTAATGTCTCCGGCGCCCTGTGGCAGGTCCTGCAGCTGACATCAGGGACCTCTATACCCATGACACGACTTCGATAGACGAGTGTGTTGAATACACCATCCTGGCACGCCATTATGAATCCCTCGGTCTCAGACTTTAGCCCGGCTGACCTTAAGAAAGCAAAGGTCAGCCTTTCGGATAAGCCGCGGTCTTCTATATTTTTATAGAAGACTCCGTGCAATGGCTTATCCGAGTGTAGCTGCAGAAATAAACCAATTTCAGCAGCTTTGACTTGGGCTTTTTGCCGAGCAGGTTCCAACTCGGTGACAGAGTCGTGATTAACCCGCTCAGTGTCGAAGACCAAACCGAGTTCATCGGCGGCTCTGCGCGCTGCCTTAAACAAAAAGGCTCCTACTCCTGCACTTTCATGGTCTCGGACCATGCAGAGGAGGGGATCCGAACTCCTTATGACCTTACAGGCTCCATCCAGAACCATCCTGTTATGGAGACTCTCCAAACTCAAGAGTCCACGGCCTCCCCGATGTCGTGGGAGATATAACCGTGGAACGGACGATTTAGGATGCAAACTCCTATAGAGATGCATCTTTTTTCGGGTTCCTACATCGAGTTGTCGCAGCTCCTCTTGATTCCATTTAATTACTCCAAAGGAGTAGAGGAGGATCGGAACGGCAAGCATATTGGTAGCAGACACCTTGTTCTTCCCCGACAGTTCTGAAGACCAGATCTGTCGGAGTCGGTGCTGATACTTGCCGCGGAGAGCGTTTTTTACTACACTCACTTCTTGGGTGGAGCGTTGCTCGACACCCAAGTAAGTGTACGACTCTCCGGCATCTAGGTGATGTAAGATGCTTCCGTCCACAAGCTGCTATTATTATTATTATTATTATTATTATTATTATTATTATTATTATTATTATTATTATTATTATTATTATTATTATTATTATTATTATTATTATTATTATTATTATTATTATTATTATTATTATTATTATTATTATTATTATTATTATTATTATTATTATTATTATTATTATTATTATTATTATTATTATTATTATGATTACCATTAAAATATGAAAAATGCGGAAGTTTTTGTTTTATAAATTTTAGAAACTAAAGTGACTTTAACCCCTTTCATGAACTTTATTTTTATATTAGGGTGGTTTTTCTCAATCAAGGGTTGCTTAACCACCCCAGAGTAGAAAATGCTTTGCCATATACCAAAAATCTAGATTTAAATACCATACGTTTGCGCTTGTTAACTACTTTTTGCATGTAGTTATTGTTACCACAGATCAGGGATAATTTATCTTATTTTAGTGTTGTTGTAAAAATACATTGGACTACTCAGGTCAAGTTGCAGGATCAGGGTTTTTATTTGTGGCTGGGTTATTTTATTGAATTTTTCATCTTTTTTGCTTCTTCTGACCCAAATTCTGAAGCCACCATATTGAAAAGAAAACCTGCAGCAAAACTGAATTTAGTATATCCAAATACTTAACTCTACCAAGTTTGGTAGAGTTGGCTAGGTTACCGAATTTTGACGCCTGTTTTCAATGAAGGCACCATTGGGTGCCGCGCCGTGTGGTACAGCATACCGGCGTGAATAAGTAAACTATGAATACACTAAAAGTGGTATTAGAACATAAATGTATGCGCCTCATCTCTGATTCCGGCAGGTACACCTCCCTCAGAGATATATACGCTCGTTGTTACGACATAACCTCACTAGCGGAGTACGTCCAAATCTCACAAAAATCTTATTCGTTCAAACTGGGCGATAGTCCGCTAATCCGCAACATAACCCGAATCAGACAGCATTATGCCATACTTTTCGACATCAGACACTCCCTAACATACTAGGCGTTGCCTATTTTCCGGCAACTCCCTTAGCCACACTTTCCTCTACCATAACTTACTACTATCCGAAACTTTATCTTTCCTCAACTTTACATGTTCAATCCTTTCTATTCTCTCTTTTGTTCAATTGGTGTTCTTGTTTATCCTTTTTGTTCTTTTGTCCTCTTTGACTCTAAATTCCCTCTAAACCAAAAATTCCAAAAATTAAAACATTTTGAATATTAATTTTTCTTTCCGGGATATCACCAGTGGGGCAATTCTTCGAACGGATTTTTTCGTTTAGTTTTTCCCGAGCCAATAACGCGCACTGATTAAATTTTAATCAGTGCACGTGTGCCACGCTAATTTATAGTGTAATTTTTAATTACTTTTAAATATTCCTGTATATTATTCCCAAACCAAATTTTTAATTTTAAGCCTTTTACCTTAAACAGGAATTTTAACTTTTTTTCATCAACTGTTGTTTTAACCGAACTCCCGCCCAACCCTGCATTCACCACGGCGCTGTGCGCCTAGGTTGTTTGGTTGGCTCCGGGACAGGTTCCGGAAAGGTGCATGAAACCGTTAATTAAAAATTAAATTCTTCTTCTTCGTCTTCTTCTTCTTCTACACGTATTTCGATACTTACATTGAAGCAACGTTCATCGCGGTTAGTACTTGGATGGGTGACTGACCCACACGACTATCTCGTCCCATACCTTCTAGCGGCTTGTATATCAGTGTATACGTAGAAGTTATATAATTTAAAACGAGGATTACGTAGTGGATATACCATCTTCGGAGGAGATGTAAAACAGTCGGTCCCTTGTCTGTTAAATGTTAGGCAAGTAAAAGATCGTTACTCTTCGATAGAGAAGAAGTTCGGCAAAATTTCCAGGTTGAGGGTAGCTCATCTCCTGGCGTCGGTAATAGGCCTTGGTAGCGGAAATAAGCCGACGTTAAATAAATAAATAATAAAGATAAATCACACCTCGGTAAAAAAGCTGTCAAAAGTTGTCAGATCAAGAGATATATAGAGAGTTTGATCTGAATTACCATTACACATTAGTTTCATTCACGTAGTCGTGACGTAAGTTACACATATCGAGAGGTAGGGCTCTCTACGAACTAATCTATACTCCAACTTTATTCGTGTACTGTAAACAATTCCCTTTCCCATACAATTTTTTTATTTATTTATTTTTTATCTATTTATTAGCGTCTGCCTATTTCCGCTACCAGGGCCTATCACCGACGCCAGGAGAGGAGCTACCCCCAACCTGGAAATTTTGCCGAACCTCTTCTCGTAAGAAGAGTAGAGATCTTTTACTTGCCTAACATTTAATAGACTAGGGACCACCTGCTTTACATCCCTTCCGAAGGATGGTATATCCACTACGTAATCCTCGTCTCGAAATTACATAGCTTCCGCGTATACACTGATATACAAGCCACTAGAAGGTGGGACGAGATCGCTGTGTTTCCCAAGATGGGTCACCTATCCAAGTACTAACCGCGCTGCACGTTGCTGCACTGGAGTATCGAGGATACACACACAGTAAAGACGCATCTACGCTCGCCCCATTTCTTTATTTTAATTTTTAACTTCATTTTTAGTGCACTAAAGCCTTTAACGTTCGGTGTGTATTACTATTATTATCTCCTTAAAATCAGGGTAACGCACATCTAACACCCTGTAGAAAGATTAGTGAACGCGAAAAGCATTAATTCAAATTTGTTGCCTTATTTTCTGCCCATTATCTTTAATAGATAATAAAACATTGAATATTGACCATCGGTAAAATCATGGATAAAAAACGAGTAATTCGTCAGTTCACCTCTTTTATTTTCGGCCACTATAGGTGCTTTAATATATCGTGAAAGTTGAAGAATTTATTTGAGATGACTTTTATTATAGATACCTTATGTTGCATCGCGACAAAAACATTGTTTCTTTTTCCTTGTTTTAATTAAGTTAATATATTAGGTGGCATTCAATTAGTTTTAGACTTTCTCGATCTCTAACGTGTTTGTAAATTAGAGCTTTATTTTACTATAAGAAACTGGTCTACATAGCATTCGAGAGTTGGCAAATTAATTGACATTATTGATATTTAACAAGTGGAAAATCAGTTCAAAATGATTTAATTCACGTGAAGATGTTGTTTGCACAGACTGATGTCCAACATTTAGAATACTACAAAAGCAAGTTAATTGCTTGATTTTCATTTTATTTATCTTAAAACAACATTTTTTTAGCCACACAGTGATTTCTCACATTGAATATAATACTAAATTACAGACGGTGGTTATATTCGATCCTAAGATAGATTATAACTCCATTATTTTCTGCAAGGGAATTATTTTTATTAAAAGTCCCCAAAAAGAGACAAAAAGGTTAGCCCCGCTATGAAAAACTATATTTTAAAAGCAAAATTCGTAAATAAAAGAATGGACTTTTGAAATAAAAAATAACTATTTAACAATAACAAAATTTATTACAAAGATACATAAACCGGTAGAGCATTGAGATATGCAGGGTATGGGCAAAAAATGTGCTGACGATAATAATATTCTTACAAACAAATAAATAAAGGGTACACAAGTAGAGACAGACATAAATATAACATAATGACAGAAAGTAATTTGTAAAAACGTAAGAAATAGGAGATTGGAAATTGGCCAATTCCGGGTATTAAAAGATTTTAAACATTACAAACGAACAATTCATCAGCCTAATATAAGATAAACTGTAAACAAACTGCTTAAGAATGAATAATTATATATTATCAAGAATTATGCATTCCAAAGCAAGGTAATAAACGTAACTAAATCGTACAAAATTAGGAGCTTAAAAGCTTTTTACATGTTACATAAGTTATTTTAAAGGAATATATTTAAGAGTTTTGAATAAACAAGACGTAGCACTCGTGAAAAACATTTTGTCTGTTTATTACGACGAAAGCAGATAAGCAAAAGTTATAACCGACCTACGTATCTAGCGGGATGCAAATACAAATACGTACATCACTACCGGTGAGTTTAAGAATTGTTTTGTAATTTTCAATTTAACAAATTATAAAACTTCAATTCGTTGTATCTCAGTTAGTAATGAAAATATTTTCATAAACTCCAAAACCTGTTGTTGTATTTTTATGAAAAGTAAAAAAAATTATGACAAAAAAAAAATTTTAAACTGCTTTTTCAAAATTTTTTAGAGGTCGTTAGAGGAGTGCTTGTCTAGATGTTAGTTCCCATATTTCGTATGGGTCCCATGCGCCACAGACGAGAAAAAAATTATTGAAATTTCATCAGCCGCCACTGAAATGATCTGAAAGATAAATTCGTGTTCCCACGAGAGCATGCACAAAAGTTCGTAAATGTACCTCAAGGGAACATTTGCAGGAGTTTAAGTCTGTCGCGGCGTTAAAAAAGACACGCCCAGCAACCCCCAACATAATCGAATATCGAAAAGCAAGTCAAATAACTTATTTCATTTTGTCAAATCGAAATATGGCCGAAAAATTATATGACGACAAAATTTTTCGTTTTTCGCAGTTTATTAGAATAGGGGTGGTTTAAAACGAGGTAAAATATTAGTATTCGATTCCTCTCTCAATGCTCGATCCAACGATATATTAGAAAGTGCATCTGTCGCAGCGTTCGGTCCGGTTTGGCTGGAACGATAACAATTATTCAGAGTTAGCACTCCTATTTTAAAAAGGTAAAACTTAAAGCTAACAATTTTTAATAAATAATTCATGGAATTTTTAAAAATTCAAAAATTATTTAAACACTCACTTTGCACTGATTAATTTCTGATTGATGATATGGGGAAACGAAAAAAACCTGTTCGAGCTAATTATGTCCGTCCTTGTGGTCTTCCTGCCTCCAAGAAGATAGGATGTAGATGAGGTTGTCATTTAAAACAGGGGGAATTTTGAATTTTGAAAAAGAGACAAGAAGCGACAAAAGACAAAAAATATCAAAGGGTAACAGAAAAGACGAATAGAAAAGGATTGAGAATATGCGAAGCTACGGTAAGGATAAGATGTGGGGAATGGAAAAATTATGGTAGGAAAGTATGGCTAGGGAAGTTGCCGAAAGATAGGCAACGCCTGGTATGGTAGAGGGTGTTTCAGGACTTAAAGTATATATAGATGTTAAATAACCCACTGTGTCTCTCTGTTCAGTATCTACATCGCTTTACCAAGCTCTCTGTATACTGCTGCTACCTAAACGTCTTAAATTCCGACTTTAAACTCGGAATTTAGTTATAATCCGATTTAAATTCGGAATATAGTCAGAATTTAACTAAATTGCAAGTTTAAAGTCGAAATTATGTTATATTCCGACTTGTAGTTAAATTCCGGGTTCAAAGTCGGAATTTAACAGAAATAAAATTTATTGTAGCCCTTCTACCTTTCGTATATTTTATCTTAAGTTCCACATTTGATAACATTTTTAACTAGGTATCGGTTAAAGGGCTTGGCATCCGCTTCGTTCAATAACCACGAGTTTTACTTCCACATCCAGTGGAAGTATAGTAACGACAAAAAAAATTTTTAAAAATTTTTATTGTTCAAATAGACTTAGAATGTCACGAAACGTCGAGATTTTAAGTTTGAGCGAAAAACAATTTCTGTCTGTCGGTCTATAACTTTTTTGTGCGCACGTTTACTCTGGAACCGTTTGAGATATTGACTTGAAATTTGGTACACATATGTACTTTAACGAGATCTAGAACTAAATTATATTTTCATCTTGTTCCGTCGAAGGGTTGGGGGTAAATTGGGGTAAATTTGGGGAAAATAGGTAAAGCAAGCAGGTAAGAGTCCATAAAATTGGTATTTAGTATATACAAGAGAAGCTAAGGTCTCAAAAAAAATTTTGGCATTAGCCACCCCCATTACCACCCCCACCCCATTATTAAAGGGGATGAAAAAAATGTGATTTAGTATGTGTACAAGAACCAGAAACCTCAAAATGTTTTTTTACTTCATCCACCCCCACTACCACACCCTATCACTACCCTCACCCCGCTACCGATGTGGGGTATCGTTTTATGGGTTTTTGGGGTAGAGGATTTCAAATATTATGTTATTAAAGTTCCATAAACAATTATTTCCACATACAAAATTTTTTCGTTGTGAGTGACTTGGATACAAAATCTGGATGTTGAAGTAGTGATTCCTTAGGCAGCGGTTTTTGGTTTTGTTCTTTTTTCCATATCAGCATATCGAAATTTAAAACAGTGCGTTTTACTTCTAGTTAATACTAAATTTTATTATCCATTCTTGGAAATATGTCTGTTAGTACTTTTTTAATTTGCCCTCTGGCTAAAGGAGTTTAAGTCAAAGTTTTATTTGTTAAAATTTAGACCTCGCTTCGTCCTATCTTTCAACTATAACGGCACTACCGTGGATGTCTGACAGGATCCAGACACGGGTATCTGGAATACCTTCTATTTTACAACAATAATAATAACGATTTGTTGGACTGGATTGGCTTCATTTTCAATTAAAAATATTGATTATCTAGGTTTTAGTCACCAATTTTAAGTTAAATCCAATACCTCAATTGCAAAATTATTTTTTCATCAACCAAAACATTTATAAAGAATATTTTTCGAAAAAAAAGTTTCTCCTCTCCTATAGCTAGTCTAGAACACAGCGTAGATATAAACGTTAAGGAGAACAATCTTGTTCTGAATTATTTTCTTATGATATCCGACATTAAAAGTAATACATTAATGTTCAAACGCCGAGCTGTTGCGCTACTCGACAAGCTGTTACTCTAGTCACAGAAACGAGAAGTTCTCTTTTCTGTGCTCTAGTAAAGTATCTTGCATCCACCTGATGCCTCTCATTGCTGCTAATGCTCATTGAAGCCGTGACTTCTCCTGACGTTTCCTGTGTTGTGACCGCTCCCATAGCTCGTGCCATAACTAATTGATCCCGTTAACTCCATCTAAATTAGAGGGATTTCGACGGCCGTACTTCTAAGTGGTACTCTAATTAAAAAGGAAACGTAAATAACAACGCTTGGGTGTTTTTATATTGCCTGTAATATAAGTTAATTAGATGCGGTGACAGTATTGTATGTAGATTTATGTATATTATAGTGGATAACCACTGACATAATTTTGTCGAAGAGCCACGTGTGAAGTTAATTGTAATTATGTAATTACAAATTTAGGTAACACGTAAGGTGTTAACGAATTTACGAAGTATTTTCTTACGGCCATACGTTTCTCTGAGAAATTGTCTTTTTCAAGTTCATACAGAGTAGCTCAGCCGGAAGGGACACTCGCATAACTTTTGAATGGGCCAATGTATTTTTTTCAAATTTGGGATGAAATATCCAATTATATGATGTAAAAAACCGAAATGACTGACTTCCGGTTTCGATGCAATTTACATTATAATCAAATTTTTAAATGGGATAACCTGTATATTTTTACATATTTGGATCCCGCTGGCCAGAATAAATATGATCTGACCCTCAAATACTATTTTGATTTTCAAAAAATATGGATTTTTTTTTTCTTTTTAATCATAGAAGGCCGCAATTATCTCAAAATTGTTAAAAATTGGTCTGCAAGCACATTTAAAATATTGTCTCTACAGATACTATCATTAACGATTTATTTTTCATTAAGTACAACGAAAACTATTTTTTTTAAATGGAACTCTTATGGGACAATCTGTTATTTAATAAGATCTTTAAATTACAAAAAAAAAAAAAATGATACGCGTAATGTCTACCGCCTCTTTGTACCAAATTTATAATAAAAAAAAATTTTTTTGATAACCGATTTTGATTATACAGTGTGTCCCAGGATAGATGTAACAAGAGGTGTAGTAATGGACCCAAAATTTTGGAATCTTGGAATGGTATTTAGGGATTGAGTCCTGCTTGTTGTAAAACTAAAGTATACCAATACCAAAAATGACTTGATTTGGTGTTCTAGAGGGTGTTTTATAAGCAAAGTTGTAAAAATCACCACTCATAAAGTACCTTTATTTTTCAAAATATGAAAAAATTTCACTAATAAAAGTTATCTAGAATGCAATTTTATATCTCTATACCAAATTTCAGGAATATAAAATTATTTTTTTGAAACTTCCCATTTTTTGCGAATTAAGAGTTGAATTCATATTTAAAGTTGTGTAGGAGCAAATGTTAATCATCTCAAAAAGTAGGCTATTGGTAAATAAAAAATTGAATATACGAGATGTAAGAAGGTATAATGTTAATCGAACTAATTGTAAAACAAGAAACAATTACTAACAGAAGATTAATGAGGTTTAAAAATTATAACAAGTAATAAATGTCAAAAACATAACAGATTCACAAACAAATTAATTATTGACCAATACAAAACAATGGTTACCATTTTTTTTATTATTCGACGGAGCTATCACCCACATCCACACACATTTCGATCCTTCGCCTGAAGTCCTTAAAACTGTTTCGAATATGATCTAACGGTATGGAGTTTACGGCATTTGTAATTCTCTGCTTCAATACTGCGACATCGTTAGGAAGTGGTTCAGCGTAAACCAACTGCTTGAGGCGACCCCAGACCAATATTGATAGGTCTGGGGATCTCTCCGGCCACTTGATCGGTCCATTCCTGGCAATACAATTTTCTCCAAAATTTAAATTCAACCACCGGTTAACCATATCTGTGGAGTGGCCAGGACAACAATCATGTTGAAAATGAACTAAAGGCATATCTCTTAAAATATTTAAATGTTCTTCAGAAAATCTTTCAAGAAGCTGTAAATAAGTGTGCTGGTTTAACCTTCCCTCAATGAAATAAGGTCCAATAACGTGATAAGAAATGGCACACCACACATTCACTTTTTTATAATATTGTCTTCTACAATGAATTATAAAATTTGGATTTTCAGAAGCCCAAAGCCGACAATTCTGAGATGAAACAACAGCATTGGTTGTGAATGTGGATTCATCTGAGAAAATTATGAAATGATGAAAAAATCTCTCTTCCATTATTTTTTCTCCAATGCTCAAACAAGCATCCAACCTACGGCCGTCATCTCCCTCTTCAAGCGTATGTTTATAATTTGCTTTATATGCCCTAATTTTCTTTGCCTTGTAAATTATTTGGAGTTCAGACTTGCAATATTAATAAGAGCTGATCTCTCTCTTAGTGACATCCTAGGATTTTCTGTAACAGAGGCATGAGCTATAATAGCCCCAACATTGTCTTCATCGTATGCTTTTATTTTTCTTTTCATGTTAAGAACACTACCAGTAGCCAGAAACTTTTTAATTATTCTCATAGCCTGAGTACGTGACAAAGCAGTGTTTGGAAATTTCAAATTAAATTGGCTTACCACTTTTCTTAGCGAGTTTTCACCGCCAATTCCGTAGCATTGCACAATATAAAATTTTTCACGCACTGTGAGTACCATTTTCACTTAATTTTTTATGCTTGGTTCGTTAATTTGAAACAGAAATTAAGGATAATATCGACTACGTTTGACAGATATGTCAATAACGTAATTTACGATTTTTAAGTAAATTCCCGAAACACGCCAATTGTTAATTCTAAAATGATATTATTTGAGTAGAATTGTATACCTCAATCTTCTACTCCCTTGAAGTGACAGCTACTCCTTTAAAATTTCTAAATGGAATGAGGTGTGCGTGATACGTCAGTTGAAAGGGTTTTTAATTCTATTTATCAGTATAAGGTTTTTTGAATTTCTCTATTTTTTCGAAAAAATATTACGTTTCTAATATTACTAAATTTTTTTGTAAACAAATCTTAAAATAAAACAGTTTCAATCAAATGTTCAAACTGGCAGCCGGTTGCTTCTTGACAATATTAGAAGCATTGCTGAAATTCTTTTAATACTTGATTGAGATAGGCTCTTAAGCCGGGTACTCACGGGCGAAAATTTAGTAATTGAGGTTTTTTGAGTTGAGAAATTCTATTCATAGTTTTGCTATTGTTAAACGATGAATTATTCTTACATTTTTTCCAATCTCAGCTAGTCGATTTTTTGGATCAGTTACTACTGAATTTAAGACAAAATATGTTTTTCATGCAAGTTGGCCATTCAGCACAGCTGTACCAGTCGGAAACTGCCTGTATACTCAATATCCTGATCGCTGAATACTGGATACTTAAGTCATGGGAGTGACATGCCGCAGCCTGGGCGTAGTCCCGAACTCTTTTTTAACAATTATTCTTATTTATTTATTTTTAAAATAAAATTTGTATTTGAATAAATCATATGTTCTTAAATACATCCATTTATTTATTTAAAAGGCATTGTTTTTCGTACTTTTTTTGCTAGTTTTGGAATTTAATAAAATAAAAAAAATAATATTATACTCAACTATACTGTAAATCAAGCAGTAATATGATATTTTATTTATTTTAGATTGGTTGTATACTATAACAGCAAATATCTCGAAAATGGTTACTAAAAGTACCCTTTTTACATAAAAATGATAGAAAAATAGATATTTTTATTAAAAAGAAAAATAATACACTGAGACGTAAAAAAGTTATAATAATAATAATAATAAATCGCCTTTATTGATATTTAAATTCTGGCGGAGTTTAGTATAGCTATTCCACCTCTTAACCAAGACATTTTAAAATAATATAAAATATAACATAAACTATTAACTAAACAAGATACAATACATGTTACAATTTACAAGAAAAAAAAATTTCGCAATAAACAATAACCTACTATATACCTTCCTACTTACGCACTGACATGTGATTGTTTTTCTTTATTTACTATTATACGTCCACGCACTTTCATCCATCCAGACCACATATACATATATACACATAGAAAAAAATTGAAAATATATTAAGAATATTTAAGGTCATTGTTCATTTAATAATTTAGTTTTAAGGGCAAATTTAAACGATTGTGAAGATAATCATTTTGTAGCATCAGAGATTGCATTATAGGTAATAATGGATGAATTATAAGAGAAGGATCTCTGGAAGAGGGCGGAATTGTTAAATGTTCTAGTGATCTAAGGTTTCTGGTATGAATTTGCCATCTAGGTATTAGCTTATTAAATAAATAGTTTGGAAAATAATTTATGTATATAGATGGCAAGGTGGACTGTCATTCGATTTGGCGTGTTTAACCAACCTATTTCTTTTACATGAAGAGAGACATGATATCTTCTTCTTAGTCCTAAAATAAACCTGATGCAGAAGTTCTATACCTTTTGTACCCTAGAGTGAGTATACTGATCTACACATGGGCCATAAACAATGCCGCAATAATTATATAAAGGTAAAATGAGTGTGTCACATAGCATTGTTTTGATCTTTTTATTTAAGCTATGTCGGTTTGCATATAAACTTTTTAATATGCTATAAGATCTTTTTACTAAATTATTTATATGTACGACTTTTTAATGACCCGCAAAATACGCCTCTACAAACAACAACAAAACTATAAATTGATTTGAATTTCTCGCTTCAAAAGACTCACTAATTTTTTTTTAAATATCCGTTTCAAATTGATTCAAGTAGTTGTTTAATTGGCAATTTCCCACGAAATATCATAATATGTAAATTGAATCAATAACAATAACCCAATTTATAACATTAATCGAATGGATAGATACTTCAGTTAATGAAACCAATATAGGTCTGAAATACGATCCACTAAAAAACTAATTTAAATACAAATCTTAGATCAATCTCACTTTCACAATACAATACCTTAATAGATACATGTTCATGATATTGATTTATTAATTTAAAATCTCTAGAAGAATGACTGTATATTTTCAAACTCATTCCACCTAGTCTGAACGTACGAGCTCAGAACTTAATTTGGTTTCTATTACATTATAAGAACATCCATTTAAATGCCTGGTATAAGGAATGAAATATATAAAGGCGTTGCTATGATACAATGGAATGTAACGGGCCATACCAAATATGAAACTGGGAAAGGAAGAAATGAAAACATGTCTAACTGAAATGAAACAATCTCAGTAACCTGTCAGAAGTATGCAGAAACAAGACTTGACCGATATTTATTCACGTTTATTTACTTGACGTTGAAAATAAATATCATACTTAATGATGCAAAATAACAAACAGTAAATTCAATTTTGATTTCGACGGAGTGGGAATATTTAAAAACGTATCCCAGAAATTATTCTTTACAGGCACTTTGAACTTACCCTCAGCACTCACATTTTTAAGACATTCCCTGTCAACGTAATTGTTTCTCTCACCTTTTCTTAAAGAAGTTTATAAAAACAAAGGAGTACCATATACCTTACTCACATTTTCAAATATACATCCACTGTTGAATATTGACGGGTTTAGCCTAGTAAATTATTTTATTCCTTTAGTGACCACCCTGCATATTGGATGGATAATAATAATATTTCACAAGTAGTTCACGCTATTGCTAAGAAAGAGGTCTGATAATGTTTAATTTATTTTATGACTTTCAGCTAATTGCCATTAAAATACAACATTTAACAAAGAATAAAATATTTAAGGAATACAGTGGACACACGCTTCTTGCCCAGGGCGTTTTAAATTCACACACAGAAAGAGACCACGGTCAACATGGTTTAAAAAAAAAGATGAGGTAAGAGACGAAGAACAAAAGGTTTAAATACCCATAGCAATGGAAATTAAAAAAAAGTTTGTAAAACTTTATATGCATGGACATTCTCGTTTATTAAAATTTGGTAGCCATAATGAATGTCTAAAGTTAAGGTCAGTTAAAGTTTCAACAACAGGTAGAGACTGGTTTCTGTATATTTCATAATTAAAAAGAAGATGATGCAAACCCGCGTTGTCATATCCACATTGGTATGAGGAGTTTTCAATAATACCAATTTTATGTAGGTAGGCGGGGAATCTACCGTGGTTAAATCTCATTTTAATAATAGTAATAGTCAATTTCCCACTGATGCTTAGCTTACTAAACCAGGCTTTCACTGGTATAATTTTTCCAGTGTACATTCCATTTTTCCTTAAAATGCTTCTTGACGATGTTGGCTGCATCGTTTTTGTCCACTCCCATACCCAGTAACTTATTGTCGGTTCCTTGAAGTTTTATAATATTATCAACAACCTCATTTCCTTGTATGCAGCAGTGACTTTTAACCCAAATGAAAGTGACGCTAGGCCGGGAAAGTAACATTCCCGTACGGTTTTTTATGTATATTTTAGACAGTAAATAAATACACGCAGACAACCCAACTCACATTAAAATTGCTTTTATGAGTAAGCAGTTAGATTGTAATGAAGAAATGTTATGCATTAATACAAATTCCTTAATTTATAATAATTTTGATTGTGATTTCAGAAAAAATGGTATGTGTACTTCGGTGTGAAAACGCATTCCCAGACATCGATGCTTGTTGGCCTCGGCTAGCATCGTCGTCCGGGAATGTATTGCTTTCACAGATAAATACACAATATGTTAACCAGATATTTAATTTTGTTTTTAATTTTATTTCTAATTTTTCGTCATCCTGTATTATTTAATTTTTTTTAAATGATGGTCTGTTTCTATTTTGTGAGGTCAGTGGCAAGTAATATGTTTTTTTTATAATTAATGGTAAGTTTTTACTGTCAAAGCGATTTTTAATATTTTTTAAGTCAGTTTGTACTATTTCCTTTAAGTGGTCCCAGGAATCAGAAGAATAGAAAATTGCTGTATCATCTGCAAATGAAATTATTTTTCCTACTGTATTTAAGGTGAGAATATCGTTCATATATATATAAAACAAATGATATAGGACCCAATACTATACCTTGCGGTACTCCATGTTTCACAATTTTTTTGTTCCCTGATTACTTTATTTATCTTAACCTACTGTTTTATGTCGTTTTAATAATTCCAGCATTACGCTTCTGAATCCCATTTTTTCTAGAATATTGATAAGTTGCGAATGCGAGACAATATCAAACGCCTTAGCGAGGTATAAGAACACACATAACGATGGCATTCATTGATCAACTGTATTATACATAAGTGTGGTAAGTTTTTCAATAACATCATTAGTAGATTTGTTTTCTTGGAAGCCTTATAGCATATCTGAGACATTAAGTTATATTTCTTCAAATAGGAGTTCATTCTTTTTTTGATTAGTTTTCCAAAATTTCATTAAAATTGGTTATCAATGATATTGGTCTATAGTTTTCGATTAAAGTTTTATCGCTACCCTTATGTGTGGGGGTTATAATGGCTTCCTTGAACTTCGATGGGTAGATGCCAGTTTCAAAATTTTTTATTATATATATATATATATATATATATATATATATATAATCTAGTGGCTTTAAAAAATATTCTTAATAAATTCTGCCTTGATACAATCAATTCCTGGAGCCTTGTTGTCTTTTAGTTCACTTATGCCTTTCAGATCCATTTGTAGATATAAGAAAGAAGGAGTGTTCGAAGTTTTCTGAGTGTTCTGATGACGTATGAATCTTTCTTAAATTGGAGAAATTGAAAAGAAAATAAATTCCTTCTCAGAATCTGTTTTGTTGGTATATTTTACCGAACATACATCAAGGAATAAATATAACAATTTAATAAAAAATGTTTAATAGTCGTGGACAACATATAGTATTCTACTCGCATATTATGGCTGCTATTCACCCTGGTGATTTACGACACTCGCCTGCGCCTCGCGTCTTAAACTTCACCTTCGTGAATAATAGCCATCTTTATATGCTCATTGAATAATATACTTGTCTTTTTTTTTCGAGATTGTTTGTGAGTGGTAGAAAGACTTGCTAAATATCTTCGTCAGTCTTCGAACGTTTTATTGAAATTTGGGTGCTGAGTTAGTATAGCTGGAGGAAGAACCTTATTGTTTTGGAGGAAATCGATCGGTAAATATAAAATTTTTTATACATTTTACTGAGAAAATTGTACCTAAAGAGGGTTACGGCCTTGGTATTATTCTCTTAATATTATTAAGCCATCAAACTTCATCGGGAAATTATTAAAATTAAAAAGGTAGCAATGACACCTAAAAACTTTTTATTTTCAAAATAACATCGAAGAATATAATATTTCCATCTAGTTTTATATTCTGATTTTCATATCTTGTAAACAAATCGCTTCTATGTTTACAACTAAAATATAAATTTCGTATTTAGAATAATTGCTGTGCTTATTTTCTTAAGCAATGTGACCATTGTAAGAACGTACAGAATTACAGGAAACTGACCTGGTCATATTCTCACATCGAAATTCCTACAAGATGCCGCTATTAATGGACCAGTGCTCTGCCTTAATCCATAGCGTAAAAAACTTTAAATTATTCCCATTGCATCTAGCGGGCTTTGTGGCCGCAAGGCATGTTGCCCCACACTTAAAATTCTTCGAAGGCAGACCTTCAGCATCCGCACGAGATCTACAACTGGGTTACCGTGATAGTCACGCTCCATGAATTCGTTGTTCATCAGTCCATCCAACCGAAGTACGACAATCTGAAATTCTCCAGTCATCACCGTAATTTTCTGTAGGCATTTGTGGTTATAGTGATTAGTAAACGTAACTGTCATAAATTCGATTGGAGACGTTTCCGAACAGTTCAGTGCGGATGTTGCATATTATACTTATTATAGTCTAAGGAACGGGTGAATTGTTTTTTGAGTTATTTTAAATCGTTTTAAAACATTTTTTATATTTGTGATAGTGACTTAGAAACAAGGTGACAAACAAAATATGAAAAAAAGAAATGAAGAGAAAGTGGACAGAAAAGGGTTGGAAATGTAGAGAAATAGTTAATGATTTGGTAAAGGATAGGGTATAGACTACAAGCCCATCGTAATTTTGACCCAGCATGAATTATATCCAGTACGATGCTGGTATATCAAACCGGAACTTTAGGCATTATGCCGTCACTTTTGGGCGGTACAGGTAAATTGAATTTTCCATCTGAAAGTGCACTCTTCAGACAAAATATTTTTGTACGGCATTCCTCATGTTTGATAGTTCATAAAAAAATAATCACCTAGAACCCACTGTCGTACAAAAATAATGGGACTGGAACCCAGGAGAATTTTTTATTTTCCTAAAATTTTCCCAGGCAAATAGGTGATTTGATACTATACGGCGTTTGTACAATTAGATTTGTATGCTTTCATAAAATCTGCTCCCACGGCGGCTTTGGAGGTCCTTCTAGATTTGCCACCACTACACATTTCATCCAGGGGGAAGCTCGTTCGGTGTTGCACAGGCTAATGCAAGGCACAACGCCCATAAGGCAGCAACACGGTACAGAGCACCAAAAGTTATACTCAGAGCTGAAGGCAGACCCCATTCTGGGAATGCCCACGGACAGCATGGTCCCAAAGCATAACTTCTATAAAAACTTTCAAATCAAGATACCAGACAGAGGGGACTGGAAGAATGGCCCTCCGATATCAGCACAAATAGTCTGGTACACGGACGGCTCCAAGACAGAACATGGAGCAGGAGCTGGGATTTACGGGATAAGGTCGAAAACGGAAATCCCGGTAAGTCTAGGAATACATGCCACAGTATTTCAGGCAGAGGTGGCCGCTGTACAGTGGTGTGCAAGGGAAATAATGAGGCAAGGAACTGTCAACCAGTCAATTGCCATTTTTTCCGACAGCCAAGCGGCGCTAAAGGCAATCGATTCCATGCAGGTCGACTCAAGACTAGTATGGGATTGTATTAACGCCCTTATGGACCTAGGAAGTCAGAACAAAGTGACCGTGGCATGGGTACCAGGATATGAGGGACACAGGGGAAATGAAAAGGCTGATGAGCTGGCTCGGGAAGGCGCATCTAATGCCCTGGTAGGCCCCGAACCCTTTTGTGGCGTGGCTAAGCCATGCAAACGAGAATCCATTAATAAATAGGTACAGGACAAATCTCTAGAATGGTGGAAGAGTTTCCCGCGACAGAGACAGGCCAAAGAGTTCATTAAAGAACGGTCGGCCAAATTCACGGAAGATCTACTAGGCCAAAGTAGAAAGACCATTAGGATAATAGTGGGTCTTCTAACTGGACATTGTAGGCTCAATAGGCATATGAGTCTAATGGGCCTGGCAGATGATGCAACATGCAGATTCTGTCAAGAGGAAGAGGAAACCTCAGTACATGTGCTGCGCCATTGTGAAGGCCTAGCCAGACTGAGATTCCAAATACTTGGTGAGGAAAAACCAAGAGCGGATAGCTATACTAAGGAGCCCCTATCAAGGCTATGGAGTCTGGTACAAAAGACAAAGCTGGATGAGGAACTCTAAATGAATTAGATTAGGAACGCCACAATAGATCCAAAGGGTTGCGGTGGCCAAGGCTAAGCGGCCAGCTTCTCCCTTCAATCTAATCTAATCTAAATGCTTTCATAGATTCATTATTCAGCAACGCTGTACATATCTGGTGGTTCCAGGGTGAGAAATCTTGCACCATACGGGTCTAGGGGAAGGGATTGCGCCCAGGGTTTCTCACCCTGGAACCACCAGATATGTACGGCGTTGCTGAATAATGAATCTATGAAAGCACACAAATCTAATTGTACAAACGCCGTACACTATCAAATCACCTATTTACCTGGGAAAATTTTATGGAAATAAAAAATTCTCCTGGTTTTCGGTCCCATTATTTTTGTACGGCAGAAGGTTCTAGGTGATTATTTTTTTATAAACTATCAAACATGAGGAATGCTGTACAAAAATATTTTGTCTGAAGAGCGCACTTTTAGATAGAAAATTCAATTTACCAGTGTACTCACCTGTACCGCCCAAAAGTGACGGCATAGTGCCTAAAGTTCTGGTTTCATATACCAGCATCGTACTGGATATAATTTATGCTGGATCACTTGACCTTTTAAAAATTACGATGGGCTTGTAGTCTAGTAGCTTCAACTTCTGCTGAAAGACGGGTAGCTCTTTATATTTGATCCGAAAGAGTGCACTATGTTCTCTTATTTGCGTGATGATGCTTGTAGGTGAAATATCATAAAATTTTTGTTGATATAGTCTTTGACAGACGACTTTAATATAGTCCACTAATAGAACGATGTCACTATGTTGAGAGCGCCAGTCATGCCTCCTGCAAAGTTTGGTGGAGTCTATCTACTGTATAGCAATATAAAAGCCGTAATAAAATACATATTTCATTTCAAAAGGTTTATTCTTGGATCTTCAAATGTTAACATTTTTATTTATATACCTGCAGCCATTTTTTACCATAAGTATGAATAAGTAGATCCATTTGCTGCAGTCTAGGTTCCTTTTAAAATCTGCTAAATGATTTCTGGGAATAACTGACAAATAATCAGCTCCGGTGTCAACTAAAAAACCTAACTTGTTGGAATGATTGTAAACGAAAAGGCGACATTTGTTGTCCAGTATACTAGTGTCTGGCGATTGGATACTAGAACTTATTCGTTTTTTGACGTTGAAGGATTTCTAAATTTTGACATTTGTGAATGATTTTTATTGTAAATACACCAAGTGCCGGCGCATTTAAAAGCTCGATATATAATTGATAATAACAAATAGTATTGTTTGAAGGATCGAAAAGATTACGACTGGGGGAGATGATGAGCGGTTGTTTGAACGAGTTCGATTCCTGAAATTTCGACAATTTTGACAATAGTTACTGGTAGTAAAAGGAGGAGGAATCGTTAATGGATACGTTGGGGCAGATTGTAGTATAGATAGCTGTGGTTCGAGTGATTGTTTTTTTTTTAAAACAATTTGATTCAATGTAGATTGAAAATTTGCAGTGAAAGTATTGAATTGAGTTAATAAATTGGGTAAAAGACGCCGGTCATGCATCTATAGCTTTACCATACATTTTGAATGATGTAGGTAGTTCGAAGTTATTAAATTATATAGAGTGAATATGAATTTGTAATTTAGAATATTAATTTAGAAATTAAAATTAATAAGATATTCATGTATATATTGATACTAGTATATATTGATACTTTAATCTAATGATCAAAAGAGCAGGGAGAATAATAAGTAGGGACTTACCTACACGTATACAAGATAAATAAAATGTAGATATTCTGAATTATATATGGGGCTGTTTTCTTGTCCAAGTCATGCAATTATAGAGGGGAAATTGAATGGGTCATCTATCAATTTATAATGGTCTTGAAATATGAGATTGTCTAGGCAAAATCCTTAACATCTATTATCTTGAAATTTTGTCTTCTTGTTTTCTTTTATTATAATAAAAATCTTTTGTGATCTTTCTTCTACTTTCTTCGAACGCACTATACTGGGGTTCAATATATCATCTAAGTTATGTAGGTGAAATTGGAGTTGGACTTTTGATTGAATATTAAATTACTAATATTAATGCATCGCAACGCTATCTATACCTTAATGTGTAAAATAACCATTTTTACTCAAAACTGAAGTCATTTATATATTCTAGTAGATACCTTTTACAGAATTCGAATATCGCTTTTGGTTATCGAGAAAATGACGCCGGGAGTTTTAAGTGGGACACCCTGTATACTTACTTTTTTAAAATAAACGTTTTGTATTTCTGCTTACATTATTGTTAAAAAATATTATTTTGGCGCTTCAGCATACAAATTTCAAAGATTAGGGCAGCGCTATACAGAAAGTAGGTAGTTTCATGATAAATAAAAAAGTGTATATGTTGTGATAAGCCAGCATGGTCAGATTTTGATCAATGGTATATGAAAGAAGCGAATGGTTTCTTTGAAAGTTATCTGCTGAATACCCAAAATAATATTTTTCTTCCAACGTCAGAAAAACATGACATTTCTTAACTCATTTCATGACATTAAAGCTTGACTCTTTAGACGGCTGTGCGTTGCCAATAACAACGGAGGTAAAAGTACATTTTCTGACGCTATGAGTGGCACACAAAGTAATATCCATAGCAACGCGTATTTTATTTAATACGCCGGCCATGCGATAGTGGCCTAGTTTACACCGTGAAATAATTTGGTCTGAGCCGAGGGAACTAATGGAGTGGGGATAGATGTGTGTGTGTGTGTTATGTTAAATGGCACTGGTCATAAACCAAATAGCCAGACATTTGTTGTCTATTCAACGGATTGTTAAAAATAATCAAGAGAGAGTGGAATAAAAATTACACCTATTAAAATATGTAATAAAAAAAATTAATATACATTTTCATTTAAAAATTCCAATCAAATAATAATTATCAAGTATAAACTGAATTGTTTTCAAACATTTGTTACAGAATATTTGTTCAGATACATACATATATATACACAAATCTACATACATATACACATATAAATATTTTTTTGTTTAAACTTTTTTTTTTTTTTTTAATATTTTTATTTCTTTATTTTTTAATTACCCTTCATGGCCACAGTTATTACCTATTAGTATATTCCCTTTTTTGTTTTTTTTTTTTTTTTTTTTTGTTATTTTTGTTGTCTTCTTTATACTTCTATTATGCTAATATTTCCCTTTTTTTTATTTTATTTTATTTTATTTTTTTTTTTCAAAACACCTACGACAATTACTATCCTAAAATATAATATATACACTATATACATACATACGTATATATTCACATATATACACATACTTACTTATATACTTTTACCTAACTGGTTTACAGCTCTATTTTGTTTTTTATTATAAATTCATAAAGTATTTTATACACATATTTGTTTTCTAATGCTAATAAGTTGGGGAGATTTGTAGGTAGTGAAATATTGTTGCGGGCAAGTTTAAAAAACATTTCACTTATTTCCTGGAACTTTAAAGGACATTCCATCAAGCAATGTTGTAAATTGCCTTCTTCTCCACAGGTGCAGTACGGATCTTCTTTGAGATTCAGTTTGTATTTGTATTGAGGGTAAAGACAATGTGAACTTCTAATTCGACACATTACTCTTACGAAATTTCGATTAATTTCACCATTAAACCAAGGATGTCTGATTTTAATTTTTGTCTGAAGTTTTTTGTAGTTTTCTCCTGCTGGGTAATTTAGATAGTGCTGCTGCCAATTTTCTCTAAGTCGTTCCTTTATCAGCCTATTAATATCTGTGCTGGGAATTTTAAAGTTAGGGATGATGTTACCAGTTTCAGTTGCTTCCTTTGCTAACTTGTCAACATATTCATTTTGTGTAATACCTGCGTGTCCCTTTATCCATGTTAGTTCAAGGGTCTTGTCTCGTTGTACTAATTGGTTGTAATATTTTATAATATCAATTATTATATAGTTTGCGTCAGACCTTGGGTTACAATTCTGTATTTTCATCGCCGCACTCTTACTGTCTGTGAATATAACAAATTTATTGTTCTTCTCATATTCTGAGCAATATTTAATTGCCTCCTTGATTGCTACTAGTTCTGCTGTGTAAATAGACGAGTTGGTTGGTAAGAGGTACTTTTTAGATATATTTTCGTTTTCATGGTAAACAGCACAGCCGGTTTTGTTGTTTTTGAGTGAGCCGTCGGTGAATATATACTCGTAGTTGGTCCAGTTAGTGTTTAGTTTTGATTTAAATATTATGTTGTTTAACAGTACGTTATCTTGAAGATCTATGAATGATGTTCTGGGTAATTTTTCATAATTTGAATATTCTGGTGTGAAACAAGGAAGAATGTCCGACTGATGTATTTCTTCTTTAAATTGAGATATCCATGTATAGCTTTCCACTAATAACGGCAATTTTTTCTTTTCCCAATACTTTGCTGTGTGGCCCAGTATGGTTAATTTGTGTATATTTTCAACAACATCCTTATTCCTGCTGTAGATTTTCAGTAGTAGGTTATCGCTTAATTTTTGCCTTCTGAGGTGTAAAGGAGGTTCAGCGCATTCGGATTCTAGGATGTTCAAGGGGGTGCTTTGAAGAAATCCAACACACAGTCTGAGACTTTTGTTTTTAATTTGTTCAATTTTTTGAAGGTGAACTTTTGCTGCTGATCCGTAAAAGACACAAGCGTAATCGAAGATAGATCTTACTAGAGAACGATAGAAAGTGGGGATAGATCAACTAGAATTTATTTACTTGGTGCCTGTTTACAACACATCACTATACTTGAAAATTTGTGGATTAGTTGAGGAGCACCAGGAGCAAGCAAACCTAACCTTCTTTATGCGGGAACGACGACTCTAACCTCACAAACTTGACATTTACGTTAGGATCGATATTAAAGCGCGAATTATATATGGTCTGATACTCCTGCTCAAGAGAATCAGACCAAAGGCGGATCAGCTTAGTTCAGACTGTTTACATCGAACGCACTATACGTTTAATATGGAGTATGGTTCGCAAAAGGTACTTGGTTCGCAGACCAAGCTGTCGTTGTAAACTAGGTCATTAACACAATGCGTCTTTGGTGGTAAAATTCGAGATTTTTTTATCTTTATTTTTTTTATAGCTAATCGACGTTTGAAGAAAAAATAGCATGTTTTATTCGGAGTAAAAGCCACTTGACTCGTATATAACCTACAAACTCGTCACAAAAGTATCACTTTTACTCCTAATAAAACAATAGACTCTTTTTAACTATATAACGGGTTCAGCAGAATGAAGTATCCATTTTAAATTGAGTTGTTTTTATTAATGGCTAATAGTACGTCGGATGGCAGGCTCTAGCGTTCACTAACCCAATACCGAGGTATAACCAAACAAAACCTATTTCATTTTATTCAGCAGGTTTTTTTACATAGGAAATCACTTTTGACGACACTCTCCATTGGTCGAGATTGAAGTTACAAGAAAAAAAAAAAATGAAAATAACAAAATTCAAATTCAACCACGAATAACTTTCAAACGAAAAAAGATAGAATTATATATATTTTTTAGTTTTATAGTATAAACGATTCTCTTTAATTTGATGTATAATTTATTACAAAAATAATAACTTTAACACTAGAAAATTAACGTTAATTTAGATGTTACACAAATTGTCAATTTTTTTAAAAGCTCTAACTCATTGTAACTCGCTTATGTATTGAGCTATTCGAATGTTTTTTTCACCAAAAACTGCCAAATTTTATAGACTTCATTTTGTCTCAATTAATGCTAGCTCTGTAAATAAAAGAGGTACAGCCTTTTAAACACAACGAAGCACACTTCGGCGACGGAGTCGCAAGGCTTCCCCTCTCGTTCCCGGTACATCCCGCGTTCGCCATAAACCGCGCAAGGCTATAATCAGTGGCCGTAACAAAAGCTTTACAATAATCTTCCTTTATTGTAAGATGATAAAATTAATAAATCAAATTGAATAATATGATATTAATTGGATATTAAATGGAAAATAATAGGTATCAGACAGAGATAACTGATTTTCAGATATATCATTGTTAAACTCATGCCAGCTAGTAAAGTTTCTACTTTGCTTCGTAAATTTTAATATTTTCCATAAAGTGTCAGAGGTAACCACATAATCAAAACAGTTATTTGGCGTGCTTTCACTAACTCGTAGAGGATCTGAACGATTAGTTGGATTTTTGTACATCTATATTTCTGTTTTCATGTAAACTGAAAGGGTTAAAATCAGTTAAAATTTATTGGATAGATATTCTTGTGTAAATAGGCCGATCTTTTTTTAAATAATACCATTCCAAGCAGTAATGGGAGTGGGATTTTTACCATCTAGCCTATCTTAGTTTTGATCAAAATTGTCGATGTCGATGAATGTAATTGTTTTCTTCAGAACTTACGGGAGGAACTCCAGGTGGAATAAAAATGTCGTAGTTTTTACTAATACGTGACTGGCTAAAGATGTTAAATATCCGTATTTCATCGTAGGAATAACCATAGCCAAAAGAATAAAACATATCAATAAGTGTTTTTCTTCTGACGGCACGATACACATGTAATTATATGTAAAGGATTAAAAAAGTGGTCTATGCTGGTTGCTTTTTTTTCATAATTATTAATATAAATTGCATTACTATAGAAATAACGTTTAAATCAAATTTGTCTGTGCCGACATATTTAGTATCCACGACATAAATGTTTATAACAAATCTGAAGCTTCTTTTTTACATTGATGATTATTCTGAATAGTAGTCGTGTTTTTTACAGTTTTAAAATGTCCACCTATAGCTTCATTTAAGATACTGGCAGCACTTGTGTCTGACAACAAAAATTCGTTAGTCTTTTTAGCTTTATTATCACTTGAATGAACTATTGTATTTCCTTTGTGTTCCCAAAACACTTTGTTTGTTTAAATGCTTTCTAGTCTCTTTCTTATATTTCCGCTGCTATAATAATCTAATTCTTCTTCCGTGATTTCTTCAAATATATCATTAAGGAGTGTTTTTAGAAATGTTAAAGTTAAGGATTCTTTTTTGCAAAACAGCAAGTTCAACCTCCCTAAATAAAATATTTAACGCTACCTTAAATTAATTTTTTCTTTCAGTGGGTTAGTTTGTACACATTTAATTTTTTTTTGCTAATATATTTTGCATAACAAATTTTATGATAATTTCCGTCATCCCCAAATAAATCTGAATAAAAGTAAAACCTGCCTTTTATTTCTATATCACAATGCGTCACTACAGCTTTAATATATATTTTTTTCTAGTTTCCGCACCCGTTCCTGTACAAATTGCTTCTTAAAAATGTTTTTAATTTATTCTTAGTTTTGCTGGATTTTCCACAGATCAGACAATGCTATATTATTTTAATCTAATTTTTATCTTCGTTATAACCACATGAAGGCTCACTTACATTTTTAATCACTTTACTAATATCAGAGGCAATATGTCTTGTCTCTACTAATATCATTCTTATTACAAAAAGATGTCTAACAAGAATAATGAAATCAGTACCTAAGAGTGTGCAAATAAGTGCCACCACTTTATTTTATAAGAATTTTTTTCTTTCATTTGCACAATGTATAATAGACCTGATGCCAGTAACAGTTGGTTTTTTACCATTAGATTTTCTCTACTTTCAGCAGTTTCGCAAAAGTGAAATACAGTTTTTTTCATTGATAATGTATCTACAATATACATAAACTGTAATAGCCTAAATGTGAATAAAATAATATATACTTATTTAATACTTATCCAGACAATAATGAGGCCAGCAGCCGATACGTTTCTCGATGGGCCGAGAGCGAAGCGGGAGCGAGAAAGGAAGCCTCGTGTCTTCGTCGTCGTAGTGTGCTTCGTTGTGTTTCAAGGGCTGTAGCGCTTTTAGTTAAAAAATTAGATCTGGCATGAATCGAGACAAAATGAAGCCTATTAAATTTGTCAGTTTTTGGTGAAAGAAAAAATTGAATAGCTCGTTATATAAGCGAGTTATGGCGAGTTAAGAATTTGAAAAATGTTGCTGATTTGTGTATCCTTTTGAATTTTGCCAGTTTTTTTATGTTAATTTTTTAATTATTGCAATAAATTATACTTCAAATTAAACAGCAATGTTTACTTGTCAAAACCAGACAAAAATTTTATTTTTATCTGTTTTAGTTCTAAAGTTATATTTGATTAAATATTAAATTTCTAAATTTCTTTTTTTTTAGTTTTTTTCTTATATCTTCGGTCTCGACCAATGGAGAGTGTCGTCAATTTTGATTTCCTATGTAAAATAACATGCTTTAATAAGTAGTGAAGGTCCCATCTGGTTATACTTCAGTATTGGGAGGTCAAGAAAGAGAAGGCTTTTCGCGCTCTGCCCGACGGGCTATAAATTTTTATTCAAAAATTAAACACAAGGTTCTTGAGGAAACATGGAAATTTTATTTTTTTTAAATTACATCAGTCAAATGACCTCCTCCTCGCTTCTGACACTATTGAAACCTAACACGAATGTTATTCATCATCCGCTCCAATAATTCAATTGAGATTGCGTTATTCTCTGTCCGCTCTGCCAACCAGTTGATGTCCCCGAAATAACATGACCACGAAACATTCTCCGCAAAATAGAATTCCTAGCAGTGTGGAAAATGGATCCGTCTTGCAGAAACCATAATCTTCGAATCTCCACACCAACATTACGAAGTTATGCTTATAACATTGTGATGTAACAGTAACAAGTCATTTTCCTCAAAGAAGAATGGCCCAAAAAATCCATAATTGCACACCAAACAGTAACCTTTTTACTATGAAGCGGTACTTCGTGCAATTTCAGAGGATTTTCCGTCGCCCAGTGGCGAAAGTTCTGTTTGTTAACAAATCGGAAAGGATGAAAATGAGCTTCAGTTGACATCAGCAAATAATCAACGATATTCGAGTTTTCAGCAAATAGCCCTTCGAAGCGTTCTTAAAAATCAACGCGTGTTCCAAAATCTCAAAGCAGAAGTTTCTGTACGACTTGAATGTTATAGGGAAGGAAGTGTAACAGCGGCGGCTGGTGAAATTTCAATATTTTTTTTCTCGTCTGTGGCGCATGGGACCCATACGAAATTTGGGAAATAACATCTAGAGAAGCACTTCTCTAAAGACCCCTAAAAAATTTTGAAATAGCAGTTTGCGAAAAATTTTTTGAAAATTCGTTAGCCTCCCCTGGGTCTAGGGACTCCTGTTTATTTTTATTTTTTTTTGTCATATGCATTTGACTTTTCATAAAAATACAACAGATTTTGGAGTTTATGAAAATATTTTCATTACTAACTGAGATACAACGAATTGAAATATTGTAGTTTGTTAAATTGTAAATTACAAAATTTCAGTTCATTGTATTTCAGTTAGTAATGAAAATATTTTCACAAACTTCAAAATCTATTATTGTATATTTACAAAAAGTCAAATGCATATGACAAAAAAAAATGAAAATAAACAGGAGTCCCTAGACCCAGGGGAGGCTAACGAATTTTCAAAAATTTTTTCGCAAAGTGCTTTTTCAAAATTTTTTAGGGGTCATTAGAGAAGTGCTTCTCTAGATGTTATTTCCCAAATTTCGTATGGGTCCCATGCGCCATAGACAAGAAAAAAAATATTGAAATTTCACCAGCCGCCACTGAAGTGTAAGTCTTTCCGAATGCGGCGATAACTACGGTTCGAAATATTGAATGCTAATGCTTAAGTGGTATTGCAAATCGTTAAAGAATTCGTAGTACAACTTTCAGCATTTCCAAGTCTGTGTACAGAACGAGTTCTTCCTTTTGGTTTTTCTCTGGCACATAAGGAAGTACTGCGAATCTTGTGTACCCGCTTTTTAATTGTTATTCGACTAGGAACTGGATCTCGTGGATTTAAACGAAAATGACGAACTAAACGAAGGTTAATTACAACAGAATAGCTATTTTTTATATAATCTTTAACCGCAAAAGAACGTAGAATATTTGACCAACGCTCCATATTCACAGCTAAACTGACATATCTTGCAAACGCTTTGACAAGTGTCTTAAATTTCCATTTATCGCGGAAGCATGGCGACTTGATTTGAATTTATATCTCATTATATTATGACATCAATTAACGTTGAAAATGGATACTTCATTCTGCCGGACCCATTACTTACTGTTAATTGCTACTTGCTCACTCAAATATCTCCGCTTTCGATGATTCAATGCACTTTGTATCTTGATTCTACTAATCTCTTTTTTTAATTTCTGACCACTTTTATAGCATCGATCAAAGAATAAAGCAAACTTTAAAATAAAGAATGTATATGTATAGTTATAAAAATTCATACGTTTGTAAAAATTCTTAAAATGCCTATGTAATTCTGTATGAAACAATTCAGATCTGCATAGCAAACATACCAAGTAGGGACACATCCTATAGATGTTTAATCACTACGTACAATGGTGAGAGATAGGCAGAAAAAATTAAAATAATTCCTCAGGGAATGAGTTTATCAATTGTGATTTTGAGGTTGAAATTGGGATTGACTGTAATAATGAATTATAAAAATATGGGTATATAAGGCTCTCCAACTTTTTGCAGAACTTATTGACGCCTTATAACCCAAGTCGATTTTTAGGATGGTTTGGAAAAATTACCAACCACACAGCAATGGGCGTACTTACAGGTTCGCTTCAATAATTTCTAGTTGAGATTGTGTCTCCTCATAACTTATATTTTACATTTCAATTTCTCATTTCAGGTTCAGAAATGGAATCCACTTTGCCCTAAGGACTGGGGATAGAAAAAGTTGAAGTAATCATTTTTACCTTTTCCTACCCAACTTCCTCCCGCGCCGGACAACTTTTAGCTTTTCATTTCCTGAGCCAGATATTTCACAGTATTTTTTGTTTTAATTGTTCCCACTTGAATTAATGATTTTGTTTTTCTTAAAGTACTAGGAGAGAACCGTGACTTTCGATTTCTCCTCGTTGATCTTGGTCTTCCACAGGTCGTAGTACTTCGTTGCACGAGCCATGTGTGCACAGCATGTTTGCCGCTTGGGCGACATGGCTACGAACGTCCATGCTGTGTCATCGTTGTACATGGCCAGTTTCGTATTCGAAAAAGATGAAAAGTAGGAGACACAAATTGAATAATTTTGGTGCAAGGTATGAACCTTGCGGGTCACCCGTACGAATGTCCCGCTCTGTGGAGAGTTTGTTGTTTATCCGCACTTGCAACATGCAGTATTAAATACGATGTAACGAACTGATGATATAGCTAGGAAAATAATTGTGTTCGATAGTTCACAGTGCTGAGGTAAAATATAGTTGTTCATCATTCTTAGTTCATAACCTTTAAATGGTGCCAGGTCACGCAAATCAGATTATATATTTATAGCGTTTTCGTGACTGCACTCTATGAAACTAAGTTCGCACTTTGGCAGTTTCTTATGTTCCACTGGCAAAATTATTTTCGTGCAATGATCACTCAGTGCAGATTTTTGACACGAGCTCTGGCAGCTCGTGCAATAATGGGGTGCAATATGGCGCCTATGATTAATCTAGAAAGAATAAGAAAATTTGCTATTGTCGATGAATTTTTGAGGAGTTTCTCGAATAGTAGTGAGGGCGAAATTATAGTAACAAGTACAATGAGAGGAAAGGTAGGTGTACCAAAAATTTACAAATTTATCGGTAATGGCTCCACTTGAACAACTTAGATAGCCTCTATATATAAGTTTTTCAAGTACGTAAGAATTTATTTATTAATAAATAGCTATTTATGTAACCCGTCATACAAGATTGATTGTCTTTCGAAACGTGCTACATATATGATTTTTTCTAATTTTAAAAGTTTAAAAAACCTTTAAACATAAATGAAATACGTGTATTTAAAGGTCTTAAAAATTAAGTAATCTTTTTCATAGTTACCTTTGCTGCTAGCAAACATTATAATTTTAATGTCAAAATTGACAGACGTTATTTAGCCAAGCTACAATATCATTTGAAATCCTAACTTGATAACATAAGGTAAATCGTATTAATGAAAAAGTTTTGTTAGCATATTTTGAAGGAAAGAAGAATTTAAAATCTTCCACTTTATGGACTCAGTATTCCATTTTGTGTTGAATAAACATTTGAGACTTGTTTATCTTTCCTAATTGATGACATAACGAACTTTTTCTCACAAGTTACGTAATATTTTACTTTTCGTAACTGGTTATGAAAAGTAGGACGTTTTGACACTTACGTCAGTTCTGAAAAGTGTCACTTATATGTCAAAATTATGAAAACAATTTTACATTATAGGCCTATCCAACACGCTGTCACTTTGCTTTGTTTGTACTACAGTAGCCATCTTTTGTTGGTAAGTTGGGGTTTTCGACAGGTCTAAAGGGCACCATACACGTTCAGTAATCTCATTACCTGAATTTTCGCGTTTCTTCATTAATTCAATAATTATAGCTAGATATGCTTTTTTCTTAAATAATAGACATGTAAGGTGTGAAAAATAATGACAGGGAATGACGGGGAAATTTTTAGTAATGATGTTTCTGTAATGATCTGCTGGAATGACATTACTGCTGAACGTGTATGGTGCCCTTTAGTCCTGACAAAAACCCTAACTTACCAACAAAAGATGGCTGCTGCAGTACAAACAAAGCAAAGTTACAGCATGTTGAACAGGCCTATTGAACAGCATAACAAATGTCAAAATGACATCTGCGATAGAGGGACTTCACATTCTCTTCAACCACCAATACATCAACCAACTTTCTCCATTATGGTTTTCAACATATTCGTGGATATGTTTCAATTTCTTCCGTTATTCCAATATTTGCACTAAAAATTGATTCATGTTATTGTTGTAGTGCTTGCTGATTTGCATCTGAAAGACACAATAAGAATTTATTTGTTAATGGTGCCAATCGTAACTTCTATAACGTTTAGAGTTATGTCTACTCACAAGGCGATGGGTTACAACTCTTAAAATACGACTTACGACTATAAAAAACCAGAAATAACTGGTTACCTTAAATTACTACCTGCTACCGCAGATACATTTTTCTCCATTAATGCAATTTTTTCTGATAATTATCTTATTACTGACACTTTTAAAGACTTTTAAAGTTTACCCAATTAGGCTCTGTATTTACCTTAAGAGTAAGAATTGAATTTGTAAAATAACGCCTAATTAATAAGAATATAAAATAAACCAGATCTACATAACACCTACGGTAAGTTTGGGACACATCCCGAGGATGTTTAATCTCAACTATACAATGTGATAAAGAGATTCAATTTCCTTGAAGGATGTGTGTACAATTTGATTTGGAGTTGAAAGAATTGGAATTATCGGCAATGGTAATTAAAGTTGGTTCACTTGGGCTTAGCTTTTCAGGTCACTTCGGACGATTGTACGATAAGGTCAGGACTAATCACTTGAAAAATGCTTTTTAAAGCATCCCCTAAGTTATATAAGTTTTTGTAGTCACGCATAAAACCTAATATTTTGTGTCATCAAGGATAACATACAACTCGCTCTCGAGCGATTTCTGTGATGCATGTCTTCATTTTATGATTCTTATTTCACTTTGTCAAAATTTTTGTTAAATAAATAATTCCATTTGGACTAGATAAAACTTAGGTAAGTCATCATCTGGTTCCTTCCTCTGAAGCACTTGACGCTGCCCTCCATAATGATCAAATCATAGACATATTTTTTTTTAGCAAAAATCATATTTAAACTAAATCATTTTTTATTGCACTTTCAAATATTTTGAAAACATTTTACTTAATTTGATTTTGTTGATTCTGCTAAGGTCTATAATACTATCACGACTGTACTACATATCTTGCATTTATTACCAATATTTTCAGTGCACACATTAGATACATCAGACACACATTAGAACATACAACTCAGATAATATTCAGTCCAAAATTCCCAGGAGAAGTTATCATTTACACTTACCGCGATAAAGTTTAGTGAGAGCACAATATTATTCATGAAGCTACCACTGGAAACTTGGTATATTAAACATTTTTTGTGATGCCCGTTTTGATTGAAAGCTGTACCAAGATATCTAGTTATTCAATTAAGAAATTTACTTATATAAGGAGGTATTTATTTTTTTCTGGTTTGGGGACAAATAAACGTTATTAATTTTACGCCGTCTCTTTTTGTGTATTACAAAGATCATTTATTTCGTTTCGCTTAATGAAGTTAATAAGCTGAAAAATATACAAGCGTCTTGTTTGTAAAAACCTCATTAATTTTTTATTGAGAAATGTTGTATTGAACCGTTATGGTTTGTGAGATAAATTGGTGCTTTATGAAAAAAGATGTTTATTAAATACTGCGCTGCAAACATAACATGCAAATATTCCCTTAATCTGAATTCTGAACGAATTAATTGATTTTGTTCGTTTAAAATATACACGGTGTCCAAAAAGTCTGGAAACGGTCAAATATCTCGAGAAATACACATTGGATTCAAAAAAGAAAAAAGACGTCCTTAATAATTTTGAAAGGGCTATCCAATGATACCTAACGCGACTCCCTACCCCCACCCCTTGGAGTGGGGCGGGGGGCAACTTTAAAATCTTAAATGGGTGGTACACCTACTTTTTATTGCAAAATCGGATTCTACGGCAAAAATTACGTCAAGTTTATCTGAAACGTTTTTTTCAATTCGTGACACATGGCGCTGTAATCGCAAAAATATTTCTTTTCGTAATTTCTAAAAAATTCTACGTAAAAATGAAAAATAATAAAGTGCGAGTTCATTTTCTTGAAAAAGCTCTTCAATTTTGTTAAATTTAACCCCCCCACCCCACCACCACCACCGTGGGGAGGGAAAGTGGAGGGCAATTTTCAAATGCTAAATGGAAACCCTCATTTTTTTATTATTCGTGAAAAATGTTTAATTTTTAAGAAATTTTTTTTTTTCGCCAAAACGTAATTTTTTTTTTTTTGAATGCAAGTAAATTGTTTGTTCACCAAACTCTACATGCGCCAATAAAAAATATGGGATTCCGTTTGAGATTTTAAGGTTGCCCACCACTTCCCCCCTCATGGTGGTGGTGGAGGGGGAAGGGGGGTATTAAATTTAACACCATTGAATAGCTTTGTCAAGAAAATGAACTCGTACTTTATTATTTTTCATTCTTCTGTAGATTTTTTTAGAAATTACGAAAAGAAATATTTTTACAATTACAGCGCCATCTGTCACGAATCGAAAAACTTGACGTAGTTTTTGCCGTAGAATCCGATTCTGCAGTATTTAAGATTTCAAAGTTGCCCACCGCCCCCCCGCCCCACTCCAAGGGGTGGGGGTAGGGGGTCTCGTTTGGTATCATTAGATGGCCCTTGTGTGGCGTGTCTTTTATTTTTTGGATCCAATGTGTATTTCTCGAGATATTTGACAATTTCCAGACTTTTTGAACATCCGGTATATTATGAATATCTAATTCATAATAGCACTATATGAAGACAATATTTATTTACTATACAGGATGGTACATTGAAAACGAAACGACAGGTTTTCGGGTACCTAGTTCAAAGTTATTTTTTTAAACACTCAGAAAAGTCAATTTCCTTTTCGATGGGGACAAAAGATTAAAATTGTCAAGGGTGGTTTTTACCATAATTACAAATTATTGGCCACTTGACCATTGGACAAGAGTACTGGATGGCCATGAGATAGCTGTTACTGTGATTTTGACTTAACTGAAGACAGGTGCTTTTATCAGAAATAAATTTAGTATGATAACAGCTTGACAAACTACAATTATCTTCCATTAAACATTTTTTGTTTTGAATACACTCTTCTAACAACTCAGAGACGCCGGGAAAAAAATATGTTTTATTTGAAAAAGATAACATGAATTTAGAACATCTTTAAAAAGAATCGATAGAATTTGAAATTTATTGTGTGGTACTCAAGGTAGGAAGACTTTTCAAATGAGAAAAAATATACTCAAACAGCTTTTTGAGTTTGTCAATGAGAATTGTGATACAATACATCAATAGCTCTTAGTAGAATTGTAGATGCTAACGCAATAAGCGCTGATAAAAAAAAAGGTAACTAACTGCTGTGGTATCTTGACATTTCTAACCCTTTTGACATAATTAATCGTGAACTCGTGTTTACACAATTTAAATAATATGGTCTTGGTCATAAGAGTATTGTTCTATTTAGTTCTTATTTACATAATGGTCCCAAAAACAGTTTGTTAATTTTACTTTTCCTTTTTAAAGTATTAGGTCAATTCAGGGCCGTGTAGAGCGGGGTGCACACCTTCGTCTATTTTTGAGGCGGTTAGATTAAGGAACATTTTTTTTAGATTTCGTCTCCCCCGCTCATCAATTTTTATTTTGGTGGATTTTTTTATAGATTCTCTCCCTCAGCTCATCAATTTTTATTTCCCTGGAAAATTGAAGTAGGAGGCGGCATTTTAGATTTTCCACACTAGCGGCCAAATCTCTAGAAATAGCCCTGGGTCAATTGAAGGGGTAGTGTTAATTAACAAATTAGATAAAGGTGCTAATAGTACTTATTAACACACTTATCGACTAGAAGCGTTGAGTTATGCTGTTCCTGAGCGCCATTATCAATTTGGTATCAAAGAATATAGTCGTAGAGACGAATAGGAACGCTGTTCCTATATTGAGGTATAAAACGGAACTTACAGGACCTGACTAAAATAAGGGACTATAGACATTGTTCTGCGTAAAACAAGACATCTGATCACATTATATAGTTGAAGCAGTCTTAATAGTGAGCGGGGTATGACATTATGAACGGCGAGAGGAATGTATAGGCGGCAAACAGATCTCCTGTCTTTACTCCACTTTTACATCAAGTGAGAGAGAAAATACCCGCCATTCCATGTCAACTATCTGACGTGGCGTGTGGGCGTAAACTTGTGAGTGTACTGTTTAACCCAGGATCGCAATTAGAAACACTCCAGTCGAGCTTATACTGTCGGGATGAAGATGCAATTCGATAATTACTTCATATTTCTTTATTTGGTAATGTGTTTTTGAAAATAATTTCAGTAAGTTTTGTTACCAATTCATAGCAGTGCTTCGGGGGATATTGTAAGTGTAATATTATGAAAAGTAAACGAGCGAACAATATAGTTAAATCCGGCTCTGCGTTCTGCACCCCTTGCCTCTCAACAACAGCGCCTAAAATAAAAAATAAAATGAGAGCCAAGCTAAACGTAGTAGTATATTTTTTTGATTATTAGCATCCAAATGAGTAGGAATTGAGTGGTCTAGGTCTTGGCACTTACATTTTTTTTGTGTATCTGTGTTATTGTTCATTACCTAAGTTTATATTTTTTTAAGCTCCTTCCACCAATCTGACCTTGCAGTAATTTTTACACACGATAATTTTGTCAGTGTTAAATAATATAGATATTTTTGGTAGGTGTCACTCGTGGGGTTGATATAAAAACAGCACCCTCAATAATTAAATTATTTTTTTTAATATAATAAATGACGTAATAGGAATGTAGAAGAAAATGTAAAATATAAAACTGTTTTATATCAACTTCTATTAATTTAATTTGCTAGCACATTCGAAGAGGCGTGTATAGACGCATCGTAAGACGCTCCCGAAATAAGTGCTAAAAATCAGTTAAAACTACGGTAAACTTAACCACCGCTGAGCCAAGAAATTTTGCTTAACGTGACATTCATAATAAGAAAAAAAAGCTCATATACAATTAATAAATTGAAAATTACTATTAGTGTATTTTAAATAGTGCCAAAAAATAAACTGTAAAGCTGTGCCTTAGATGACAGTCGACCTAAATAGACCTATCTATATAGGTACCTAAAAGACCCTTTCAAGTGCTTTTATTGCGTTAAAGAAAGCAATAAATATTCAGTGTCAAAAGTGAACAACACGTGTTTATAAAGCAAAGCAAGACAGACATATTAAACGTAAATGTGTAAATAAATAAATAATAAATTTGTGTGTGCAGTGGAAAGTTTTTTAAGTGTACTAAGCCCAAAAAGAAGAGGGAATAAAAAACAGCAATCACCACGCCAGAAGCCACCGAAAGCTAAGCTATAAACTAATTTATTTTATTTTATTAAATTTAATTACTTTAATAACTTTATCAACTTAATCTCTATTAATCTAATTTATTAACTCAAAACCTAATATTCTAAATAGTATTGAGTAAACCAGAGGCATACTATTAGGTCAATAATACAAATAATAATTAATAGCCAAAACCAAATTTCTTTCAGTCAATCAAGAGAATTACGCATGATAAAAATGGTGATAATAATAACCCAAAAAATCAGTAATGCATCGCTATTAAAGTGTGATTATACAGATTCCCTGTGTGAACCTTCAAGTGTGTTTTTCATAACTACTAAAAATATTCAAACAAATTTAATCAAATTTGAACACGTAATGATCAGTGGCGCAATACCCTTAAAGTATAACTATCTTTCCGGTGAGGTTCTCATAATTGCTAAAAATATTCAAACGAGTTTAATTTGGATTAGACCAGAAATAATCAATGGGGCACTGTCGGTGTGTAGCGTCCAAACTGAATCCTTATGGCACCTCAATGTAGGTATGCGTGATACAGGTTTCTCTCAGGAAAATGGTTTCCAAGAAAATACACACAGAAAAGAGCAATCTTGATACCTAGAGCAGCGGAAACTCAACTCAATAAATAGATCATATCGTGGTAGGCAGGGAGATGACTTATAGTGTTCTGTCAACATGGATACCCATAAAAGCTTGTAAAAGTTAAATACAAAGTGACAACGTATAGAAGTTATATTTAAGTTTGTATAAGTGAAAGTGTTTGTAAAATAATTTATACCTCGGAATATTGTCAGCTTGATAAGAAATATTAATTAGTTAGTGTTTAATTAGGTACACAAACCAAAACTTTCTACAATGCTTCCCTCTAACGCAGACTTCAATGCACAAATACTCCACATATGGCCTAACGAAAATGGAAACGCGCTGAAAAACCTAGCACACATATTTGACTTAACAATAATAAATACATGGAGCAAAAGTCAAACACGCATTGACACCTAAAGTAATGGAAGCCCAATCACACAAATAGACCATATCCTCGTAAGCAAAGAGATAAGGGAAAAGATCAAGAAGGTTAAAGCAAAAAGGACAGCAGAAAACCTACTGAAGAAAACGCTAACACCGAACAGCAGCAAACTAAAAATAGGGAGACCATGTTACAGGTGGAAAACAACAAACGAGAGAATCATAAAAAAACTGGGAAAGAAAAGCGAAGGGAAAAATGAAAAAAAACCATGCGTCATATGACTCTCGCTGCTGGCAACAAGCATGACCCAAACCCAACCTATCATCTGAAATAGAGGAATCAGAAAACTCAGAAAAAGAAGATTCGAAGAAGCAGAAACACAAAAAGAGGAGCATAAACAGTAATAAACACTCCATATCAAGACACAACACATATTTCACACGAAGATTCAGAAGAGGCAGATACCCAGAACCAAAAACACAAAAAAGGGAGCTTAAACGCTCCCTCACGACACAACGCGGTAACGCATCTCACAAATACCTACACCTCCCATCCCATATTCCCTTACCATACGCCATGTGGCACTCGCTGCTGGCAACAAGCATGACCTTAGTAGAACCCAGCGTGGACGTAGCAGGCCCAGCTGTATAACTCTGGGAGTGGCAGCAATACCTACCGCACGCTGGTAAATCAATCAATCAATCAATGAACTTCTCCTGTTAATTTAATTTAATTATCTTCAATAGTTTTGAAAGAAATTAATTTTAAAGTTGAGGGTTGTTACCCCCATAACTCTGGTAATATAGGAGATACAGGTTTATTATATATTTAATGTCCTACAAGTCTGTTATTTTACAATAACCACCCTATTTTGAGATACATTAAATGAAAAATAACGCCCTAGGGCGTTATGAATATCTATAACGCCCTAGGGCATTATAAAATTATAATACAACCCAAAACAAGCAAATTATGATAGCGTTATTGACAAACAAAATGCGTTGCTATGCAACGGCGGCGTTTACAAACAATTTTGATTTTCACTCTCTTTTAAATCAAATTGTTCTGAACATAATAGATGTCAAATTAATAAATCGTAAATGTCAAAAAAAAAATTCGAATTAAATAACAGACTTGCAGGACATTAAACGCTGAAGGCACCACGGGTGTTATAGGATAATGACGCCCTCGGTCGACGTACATTCCCTCGGACCAGAGGCCCTCGGGATTGTACACTGCTGACCTCGGTACGTTATTATCCTTATAACACCCTTGGTACCTTAATAACTATTATTGAGCATTCCTAGCATAAGCAACATTCATGTGAATGAATAGCCCAATAAGCCGCTGGGCCCAATTCCATATACTTAACCGGTGAGACCCTTTGGCACACGTATGTATTTTAACGAGATCTGGAACTAGATTATATTTTCGTCTGATTACGTTGAAGAGTTGAGGGGTAAATTGGAGTAAATGGGGGTAAATAGGTAAATCAACCAAGTAAGAGTCCATAAAATTGGTATTTAGTATATATAAAAGAAGTTAAGGTCTCAAAAAAATTTTTTTCTTCATCCACCCCCACTTCCACCCCTCGAGTACTATGGATGAGCAGTGGCTCTCCTCGAGTACCATTGATGCGCAGTAGATTACCTCGAGTAGTATGGATGCGCAGTGGGTTACTTCAAGTAGTAGATTTCCTCGAGTAAACTGGATGCGCAGTGGCTTTCCTCGAGTACCGTCGATGCGTAGTAGGTTTCTCCCGAGTATTTTGGCTGCGCAGTAGGTTACCTCAAACAGTATGGATGAGCAGTTGCTTTCCTCGAATACAATGGATGCACAGTGGATTTTCTCGAATACCATTGATGCGCAGTAGGTTTTCTCTAGTACCATAGATGCGCAGTAGGCTACCTCAAGTAGTATGGACGCGCAGTGGGTTTCCTCGAGTCAAATGGATGCGCAGTGGGTTACTTCAAGTAGTATGAATGCGCAGTGGGTTTCCTTGAGAATTATGGAAGCGCATTGGCTTTCCTCAAGTAAATTGGATGCACAGTGGGTTACCTCGAGTAGTATGGATGCGTAGTAGATTTCCTCGAAGAAAATGCTTGAAGTAGAAACTTTACTTCTGTCGTGTAGTTCACGGCACACAATGATTTTTTATATCTTTGTCATGTCATTTCCTGCTTATTACTTCCATATCCAATGGAAGTATACTAACGCAAAAGAAATTTTTGAAAATTTTCATTATTCAAATAGGCTTAGAATGTCATGAAACGTCAAGATTTTAAGTTTGAGCAAAAAATATGTCTGTTGGTCTTGTAACTTTTTGGTGCTCGCGATTACTCTGGAACCGTTTAAGATATTGAATTAAAATTTGGCACACGTTTATATTTTAACGAGATCTGGAATTAAATATTTTGATCTTATTCCGTTAAAGAATTGAGAGGTAAATGGGGGTAAATAGGTAAATCAAGCAAGTAAAAGTCCATCAAATTGGTATTTGGTAAATATAAGAGGAGCTAAGGTCTCAAAAAAATGTTTGGCATTAACCACCCCTATTACCACCCCCACCCCAAAATTAAAGGGGGTGAAAAAAATATTGTGATTTAGTGTGTGTACAAGAACCAGTCACCAAGAATTTTTTTCACTTCATTCACCCCCACTCCTACTACCGATATAGCATATTATTTTATGGGTTTTTGGGGTACACGATTTAAAATATTATATTATTAAAGTTGTATAAACAATTGTTTTCACAAAATGGAGTGCAAATGTATTTTCGTTGTAAGGATTTGGATAGGAAATTTGGATATGGAAGTAGTGATTTCTTAGGCAGCGATTTTTCTTTTATTCACAAATCTAATTTATTACGAAAAACTAACTACTCATATTATGCTATGGTCGGCTAGGCGATGGCATATGCTTTTGGGTGAACTCTACCCTCTCACATGCACCCAGCACTCGCACATATAAAGATATTTTTAAAAACTTTAAAATACTAATATTATATAGTTTATGTATTTGTGAAACTTTCTTGTCTTCAACAATAAAAATTTGATTTTGACTAATAGTAATTATCATCAGGTAAACACGCGCCAAGAATCTAATTTACATATACCATTTTCTAGAGTAAATATCACCTTTATAGCTCCCAACAGTATAGGGTGCCAAAATATTGAATTGCCTTCCAAATAATATAAAATTTATAGACAAAAAAAGCGTTTAAAAAAAAACAGAAACGAAAGACATTTTTGCTTGCTAGATACAGTACAATACCACGAAGTACTTTAATCGATTTAACACCTCACCACCATCTTGTTTGGTACAATGTATTTGGGAGATATATATGTACATTTATATAGTGCCTTTATATTTTTTGCATACCTCCCTTTTTTGTTTGTTTGTTTTGTTTTAGCAGTGAAGTTTAAAATTGTGATGTTTCTTTACAAATGTTTCTTTAAGAAAGAATCTTGAATTTAAACTGAAATTCAATTTGAAATACACCGATCTGAAAAAAAGTAGGAAAAATATTCTTTATCTTGGTCACTTTCATGTGCTACTTGCTACAGGATGACAATTATTATTAATCGTAATAAAATGTATCTTGTACTCGATGCGGATCATGGGCATCGAGCACGTCAATTACAGCTTTATGTAACAGTTTTGTTGCAAAAGAAAAAATTGCAGATTAACAAAATCCATTAATGCACATTCCATTTATGGTAGGCAGAACCACGAATAAAATTTTTTGCAAAGGCTTAACATTTAGATTTATGACTAATAATTTAAGGCAATAGTAATGATACTGCTTTAATTCAGCCCACACTTCGTCGTTGTTTTCATTTTGTCTGCTATTATAATAATACTCCAGCCAAATATGGACAAAAATTAATAGAAGGCATTTCGTGTTAAAACGTGTTATTCATTTCAACTCTATATGAGTTGACAATAATTAAAATTTGATGATTGACATCTTCAATTTTAATCATTAAATATATTTTTCGAGGAATAAATTGACATAACGATATGGATGTAAATAGGTATTAAAAAGAAACAGTAAAATAATGCATAATTAAATTGCAACTAACGCTCGAAACGGAATTCAGCAGCATGGTACTCGAGCGCGCTTCGACAGGGCGAGCGTGACAAAAATTGGTATAACTTTTAACTGGTAAGAGCAAATGACAACAATTAGAAAGAAAATTAAAGTCAAGAAGAACAATAAAATCAATTTACAGTAAATACTTAAATTATTTGACTAAATAATAGTTCTGTTAATAAAAATTATGATGAATTTTTTTGGTTTTTTCAATTGTTTGACTAAAATCCATTCAGCCACATAATGAAATTAAAAAATAAGGAGCAACAAGGTTGTTAAGCATTTAAATTGCTCTTAATAAAATCAAATCTGTTTTTTAGTGCAGAAATATTTGCATTGCAATATCTGTATCAAAGAGAATGCAGTAAACCTAGCCACCAACATCAACCGCTAGTTGCTTAGAACATTCTGCAGAGTTTATCTTTATCAAGCGCAGAAATGGTTGTTCAACAATTTTGATTCTTAGTACGTCGGGTACATGGCTATATAAGCCAAAAAGCTGCACTTTTTGATTGGGATGTGCCTCTTTCTATGGTCATAGTTGATGCCAAAAGGTAACTTTCCAGATAGGGAGCCACTTTAAAATCCATGCAGAACACCAAAATGGTGGCCATTAAAGAGGGCTGCCATTAGCTACACTAAATGTTTTTGTATCTCAGCTCCTAATGGTCCGATTTCTATTTTCTTTTTTTGTTTGAAAACTCTTATAAAGAGGACACTTTTTTATTCCTATACATTTATCTCTACGCCTTAAGGCAATTTAAAAAAATAAAAATATTTTTTAATTTTTCCGAGTTCTTTTTGTAATTTGATAATTTGTGAATGATTTATTTATTTGCACAGTAGATACTGATGTAGTTTTTTGGCAATATCTTTGTTTCACGTTTTCAAAACCGCGAAATTTCAAGAGATGTGGATTCTCTTTGGTACTGGGAAGGGTCAGAGATACATGAGCATCAATGCCATGTTTGCATCTACGGGTGCACATAAGTATTCAGCACGTCGAAATACATATGGGTTACCCAATAGAGTACCAGAGAAAACCACTTTTTTATTTTGTGTGCCTGAGTTATTGTTGAATCAGTGGCGTAGCTGGAGGGGGCTAAGGGTGCACTACCCCCCGCCCCATGATGTAGCGTCCTTGCTGTAGATAAAAATTCGTATTTTATTTTTACTTGCAACTTCTTTATACCGCCTTTTACAGACTTCCCCTTCCGCCCTAAAAACCTGGCTACGCCACTGTGTTGATATAATTTTCTGAAACTGTAAGCAAAGTTGCGGGAAAGCTTGCAGTTGCAGAGAGGTAGATTATATTTTATTTCTGTTTGTGGCTATTGTCAGATCGAAGGACGTACTAATTGTCAAATTATTATGAACCAAGTAGATGAAAGAGAAGAATATTTTCGAGTAGAACATGTGTTATGTAAAATTGTTATGGTGCGGGAGCTACGTGGCTTTTTCGGAAACTAATCGTTACAAGTATTTTCTATTCGTTGAATGATTCTATCGAACTTAACGACAAAATATACTTCTGGCATATGTCAGCCCTTCGAGTTGGCCATGGTTCATGATATAAAAATCAGTGAAATTATGTCATCGTTAGAAGGCTTATTTTTCTGCGGGTACACATTTTTAAAATAATAAAATTAAATCACTTAAAAGAGTTGGCCGTCAGAAGGCGCAGCCAGAAAGGTCAAAGTTGTAAAAGGATGGAGTTACATCACGTGATCGTTACAAGATTTTTTTTTAGGCTAAGCATTTTTATTTAAATGTTTTGAACACAGAAAAAAATCCCAGACAGAAACTCCTGTCAGTAAGGCTAGCCAGAAAGGAAATGTTTTGAATTTTTGAAGAAAATTTGATTTTTTGCTTTGCTTTCTGGCTAGCCTTACTGACAGGAGTTTCTGTCTGGGATTTTTTTTCTATATTCAAAACATTTAAATACATATGCGATCACGTGATATAACTCCATAATATTTACAACTTTAATCTTTCTGGCCGCGCCACCTGACGCCCCACACTTTCTGGCGATCTTATTTTATTCATTTTAAACATAAAATGTGTATACACAAAAGAAATGAGCCTTGTAACGATGACATAATTTCACAGATTTTTAGATAGGTGCCCCACCAGAAGTCTATTTTACGAATCGTTAACATCCATTAAACCATAAAAATATCTCAAAGTTCATAAAACGATGATGACATGCCGAAAAAGCCACCTGGCTCTCTCTCTCTCTATGATGGCTACATATGTTCTGGTTTTTTAACCTTTTTCCTCCACTTATTGTAAAGAATATAATTTAAATGAACACATGATTTATTTATTTAATTCTCCACCAAATACGCATATATGAACAGTTAATGGCATGTTTGTAGCAAAATTGCTTAAAAATCTGAAAAAAATTGTTAATACCTAAAAACTGGTAATATATTTGGCAAAATGACGGATATGCTGTTCAACAACTTTCTTTATCACTCAGTTTTTTTTATCTTTTTTTACACGAAACGGTTGCATTTACGAAATTTTGGTGGAATTTTGTGCTTCTCAATTTTTACCTTAATGAAGTCAAAAACCCGATTTTTGGGAATATAACGCCATTTTGTTTTATGTTCCAACCACGGTAGCCTTGAGAACCTTTTTTATACTTTTCTACTACCAAAAACATACTTCTATCCGAAATTTCACATAAGGATTTTATCCCAGCTCTGGGCTGGGCTATATATAAATAACTATTTAGTATAAATATATCATTTTTTACTCCACAACAAATAGCAAAAATGAGCAGAAATATATTTTTTATACTAAAGATGAAATAACGATAATATTAAACCCAAAACTTGGTCAATTAACTTCTCCGTGACTACTCTAAGAACAGAGATTAGATTATTAAGATTTAGCGCCGATACTTGAAAAACCTTTTCTAAAGTAACTATCCTGAGGCAGAAGATGATTGGCAGCAGGACTAATAACGCGAACCATGATACTAAGAAATAGAGATACGTTCTCACGCATACCTCCCCTTACTGCAGTTCCCGCTGTTACGTCACGTAAAAGTCAACTAGTTCAGCGGTCAATTTTTAGTTTAGATTTAAACTAAAATTACCTTAACCGAAGTGTTTAGAAGCTTATCCTTAGATAAAATAAAAAATTACGACTCTTTTGGTTGTTCGAGACAAAAGATAGAGCCAAAAATGTGAGAAAATTGTAAAATAATAGATACAATTATTTTTTCCTTTAACTCGCTCAAAATAAAAAACGGGACAACGAATTAATCTCAAATTTTTACCGTGTGATGAATCCATATTTGTTAACAAAATGTGTTAATATGAAGGTCAGATTTTAATAAGTGTAGAAAATATGATTTTTTTTCTAAGGCTGTCGATAAACTGTGAAAATTTACAGGTGGGAATACAACAAACGAGAAACTTTTTTGTCTTTCGAAATAGATACCAAGTATATCGAGGGCATATGAAGACAAAGGATGGAGCTAACTTTTTTATTTGAAACTTTTTTTTCTAGAATTAACAGTTTCCGAGAAAATTGCAATTAAGTATACGGAACCCCCTCGCGAACGATACAGCGCAGAGATTGCGATGTGAGAACTAATATACGTTAATGAAATCGAATTCAGATTTTCTTGAGATGTTTCAGCAAATCAATGGAGGTTATTAAATATTTGTAATAATTACCATGAGAGAACACATTGATATATCCCACGCTATTGGATTAAGTCATACTGCGAAAACGCTATTTTGCAGATGCAAAATGTTTTTAATAATAAAAACATTAAAGAATCCGGCAATTTATCTCGAAATAACAGAATAAATATTTCTCATTCTTGACTGTTTGTTTATTTTCCTGAATAACGTTAGATAAATGCACTGTTTCATAATTAAACTAATTAAAGTAGTATATTATTTACTACTACTATTTATTGTGTTTAATTAAATGAATTAAAATTTAATATTAAATAAAAACAAAATAAATAGCTTACACGTTGAAAAATCATCAGTACAAAAGATCATACGTGCTTATTTTGGAGGTTTTTTCACAAACATTTAAATCCACAACGGCCTTATGCGAAATGAAAAGTGCTGACAAAAGCAGTCATAGATTTCTATGATATTAAAAAGTAAAATTGCCTCCAATTAGCTTTCTAGGACTTATATTACGGTTTTCGATGTATTTTTAGGTGTATTTTTAGGTTGTAGGTCGCTGGCGCGGGCTCGATTTGAAGTTGACGAGAGGGTGACGCTATGCGCGCAGCAGGTCGAAAGCTGGTAGTCGTACCGAGCGTATCTTATATTTCATAGTATCATGAACGCGAACCTTATATATTTAATTTTATACATCTAGTTCATTGAATAGCCGCGTTGTAAGACTAACTTTCCTTTAACTCTCTGCCCATGTAAACCAAATTTAATTGACCAAATTAGTGTTTATCTATGCACCAATAGTTCGTGATGTATTTTTTAACGTCCTGCCGGAAATTTATTTTAAACGCTCCTTTATAATAATTAAATACGCGTGGACTCACGTTATAGTTGGCATCGACCATTACTTGCCGGATATCCGATAGTGTTGGGAATTAAAATTTTATTTGATGTATGTCTCTATCCACCAACATTTTCTATGTATCTATGCAAACGTGCATGTGAATTAAATTTATATTTGCGAAAAAGTTAATTATGGTTGTTATTTATATATACAAAAGAATACCTTGACTGACCGACTCACTGACTGAATCTATCAACGCACAGCTCAAACCGCTGGGTCTAGAAGTTTCAAATTTGGCATAGAGGTTCCTCGAATGACGTAGGCAACCACTAAGAAGGGATTTTTCGAAATTCGACTCCCAAGAGGATGATGAAAAAGGGGGTTGAAATTTTAGGATTTTAGATGCATGAAATTTGGCAGAATTATTTTTTGTTAAAATCTATTAGATACATGAAAGACGAAATTTCGATTTTCACTTTTTGAAAACGGGCTGATGGTTTAAAGCGTATTTTTGTAATCGCGTAAGTCAGAACGTGATTATTCGAGCGACGGACTCTTCTGAGGAAATAAGGAGACACGTATTCGACTGTTTTCAAAAAGAGACCCCGAACGGGTGAACGGGGATGGGGAGGTTTTTAAGCTTTTCGAAAAAGGTTAGACCTAGAAGCGTGAAATTTGGCAGAAATGCTCTTTATTGGAATCTATTAGTAAGACGACACTTCGATTTTCACTTTTTGAAGGGCTGAAAACCGTGGTGGTAGATGGTCTAAAAGGTACCGTATCTTTGAAATCGCGTAAGTCAGAAACGTGATATTCCAGCGATGAGTTCTTCTGAGGAAATCAGGAGACACGTATTAGACGGTTTCCAAAAAGAGACTCCCCCCGACTGGGTGATAGGGAGGGGAATGTTTTTAGGCATGAAATTTGACATATACCCGCCCATGTGCTCTATTGTCGATTACAATAATTATTTTTTCGTTTAACTCTAACACAAAAACAAAATAATTAATTGTTATCAAATTGCGATGCGCAGTGGGTTTCCTCGAGTTCAAGGATGCGCAGAAGTTTTCCTTGAGTGCAATGAATGCGCAGTGGGTTTCCTAGGGTACCATGAATGAGCAATGGGTTCCCTCAAATGTACATCCCGTGTACTATAGACGTACTCAGTGAGTAAGTAATACTTCTTTATAGGCATAAGTTATTATGTCAATGTTCTTAATTCCTTGCTGACGAAGCCTTCCACGCGAACGAAGTCGCGGGCATCAGCTATTTTAAATATATATTTAAGCAATTTTATTCATCTGCTATACAAAGCTAGCAAACTTCCCATGTTCCGCTATGGGGCTCGTTACAAGTCATAAATTGACACAAATTTTGTTAGCCATATTGGAGCCGTCATTTTGATCATCCAATTTTTATAATTTTCTTGAAGGTTTGAATTTTTTTCTACGCACAATATTTCGAGTTTCTATATAGCATGTCTCAAAAGCACCCGAATGATTCATGCGAACACCCAGATACAACTTGTTGCATTGCCGCATAGCGTAGATTGGCAATTTTTTAATCCAGCTTTATAAATATGGATAAATTCATATATGTGGCAGATGGACATAGACATGACTGTTGCCCCATTCTACCTTTTATTGGGGATGATCTGTTTCTGACCTTTCCCCCACTACCAAAAATTTCTATAAACCGATTTAAACAAATAGCCAAACTTTCAAATGATAACATAACATAAACACACCACAGATAGTAGACAACCCCCAAATCCAAAGCCAAGGCTGTCCGGAAGGGGGTTACACATTCGGAAAAACGCAGACATGTGGATGTATGTTGTCAATACCGGGGCTGGGGGTCGAACCCAGAGCGATGTAGCGAGTCGATCAGCGTATTCGCCACTCAATACGCCTTAACCGATTGAGCTACCGTGCCGGTGATGATGGTTCTTTAATACTTTGGGTCGAACAATCAAGACACCGGCAGGTACAAAGTGCCGCCGAAGTTTGGTGTTTTTGTGTTATTGACGGGTTTAAGTAAATATCTCTTCTATCTACTTGTTGTCGTAGAGTTCACTAGCGTAGGGTCAATGTCTTTTCGACTTATTTCGCTATTTTTATAGTGTGATTTGATTAAAACCAAAAATTCACTTCTACCCTCTCCAGCTTTGCTATCAATAGTGTCAATCCCAAGTCTGATAAAGGGGGAGAGGAAGTGATATGGTTGTACCGCGTTACGTCATTGGCTGCGCATTTCTACAAAAAAGAATAAGGTAATTTTTTTGGTCATATCTTTTTAATTGTTCATTATTTTAACCCCTTTCGGTTGGGGACAGCCTACTGATAAATTTTCCCCATGTTATGGTAGATCATTCTGTATAGGGTTTAACATGGAAGCATGGAAGTTAACTGAGCGAGCGACAGCGAGCATGTTAATCGCTATAACGGTCGAATATTGTACAACGTTTTATATCATATTGAAGCTCTTTTTATTCAAAAGAGAGAGAATAAGCTCATAAATTTTGTTAATTCTTATGACGATTATTAGTATAGGCAAAAACTAGTTGAATTTTTGGAAAGCTACTGTGTTTCCATAGCAACGTGTAACAAGCCTTATTAATGTCACTGAGGTATTATTATTGTTACGTTGAAAAGCGTTTTTGCCTTGTAGTGATAACAGGTAATTCCCGTTGTACAATTAATGTATATTTACGTGATAAAAATTAGTTTCTGTTCTATCTATGTATTATAACGGTATATGCGACTAGATTATATTTTTTTCTTCTGTTGGAAGGTTGGGGGTTAAATGGGGGGGGGGGTAAATCAAGCAAATAAGAGTCCACAAAATTGGGATTTATTGTACGTACGATGTTTCAAAATTCTTTCACCCCAACTGTCATCCCTATCAGCACCCATTATAAGGGAGTAAAAAATAAAAGTGTGATTTAGTGTGTGTACAGAAACCAAAAGACCCAATTTTTTTTCTGACATCAGCTATTTTCACTACCACCACCACTACCGATTTACCCATGCGGTATATCGTTGTATGGATTTTTGGGGTAGGCAATTTCAAATATTATATTATTAAAGTTCTATTTATTTATTTATTTATTTATTTACGTATAAATACATTTACATATGGTGATACTAATTTTAAAAACTTAACAACAACTAAAATAAACATGAAGAGAAACAGCGAAATACAAAAATGAGATTAAAAACTGAATAAAAACAGTAATAAAAATGACAGGAGCATAGCACGTTTAGCCTGGTTTTTAAACCATCAAGAGATTTACTAAATAAGTCAAGTTCAGTACAGTATTTTTTGACTGTTGAATTCATTCTATTCACCGGACTGAACATAGCATAAATTGTTCGACAATAAGGTACAATAAGGTACAGACAGAATGGATATATTCCTAGTGTTAAATGAACATTAAAACGCATAGACTCCAAGCAATCAGGAGAACTGATGTAGTTATTGATAACTTTTAAGGCGAAACAAACATCGTAATATTGGTGCCTGCTATGTAAAGAAGTAATTCCCAAATATGATTTTGCTTCCTCACAGATTAAGAATATACCCCTCGTGCTCAGTTTATAGCACGTAAATCGGACAAATTTGTTTTGTACAGATTCAAGTCTGTTGATATATATGTTAGGTGACCAAACAATGTTGCGATATTCCATAATGGATCTAACTAGAGAAATATATAAAATAGTTAATGCTCGAGGATCTGAAAAGTCCTGAGCCATTCTCTTGAGAAACATTTTATTTGCCTTCCGGATCATGTGTTCGAAATGCTCAGAAAAAGAAAGTTTAGAGTCAAATGTAACACCTAAATCTTTCACAGTGGTTACGTTATGCAAGCTCACATTATTAATACTGTAATCAGGACTTATGGGTAACAACCTGCGACTGAATGTCATGGAATAACATTTAACAACATTAAGGTGGATGTTGTTGTCTTCGCACCATGAATAACTTTAATCAAGATTTTTTTTTAATCTGGGCAGAGTCATTCAGAGAATAAATATCGCTAAATATTTTCAGGTCGTCCGCAAACAGTAAAAATTCACAATAAATATTTTTAGCAATATCATTGATGAATAAATTGAACAATAAGGGACCAATGTGGGAGCCCTGGGGCACCCCGGATATTGCAGAGAATGTCTCCGAAGTATATCCGTCAACAAGAACCTGCTGGGTTAGAGATACGACTGAATCCAAAATAATAAGGGAGGACCGACTCCGATTTTATGGAGTTTCTTTATAATGAGAGAGTGGTTTACCTTATCGAAGGCTTTGCTAAAGTTCATGTATACCGCATGCATGTCAGCACCTCTTACCATAGATTGAAGGATGAAGTTGGTATAGATATTGATATAGATATTGGAGTCCACAGAACGATCTGGGAGGAATCCATTCTGCTCTGGAATGATAATAATATTACTTAAGGAAACAGATACATTTTTTTTCAACTAACGACTCAAATAATTTCGGAATTGCAGATAGGATGCACACCAGTCTATAGTTATTGATAAGAGATTTGTTACCAGCTTTGTAAATCGGAGTTACGTATGAACTTTTCCATCATGATGGAAATACACCTGTTCTTAAGGACATTGAAAATATGAGGAAGAGTGGCAAGAAGAGTGATTTGGAACAAGACTTTAAGAAGTTTGGTGGAATTTTGTCTATATTTTATCTATGACCAATTTTCCACTTAATGCAGTGCAAATTTAGTATCAATTTTTTTTTCGTTGTAAGAGACCTGGAAATTTGGATATAGAAGTAGTACTTCCTTAGGCAGCGGTTTTTTTTATTATGGTCTATTTTGTCAATGTAGTGTAGGTTTTTGCCTACTTAATTAAATTATTGAGTTTATTTGGGTCAGTTTCAAATTCCTCAAATAATGTACCATCTCCTTAGTTTATTTACAATTTGTTGTAAAATTTATCACTTTTTTTAATTTATTAGATTAGATTAGATTAGATTTATTTCCCAAGAACTAATGTTACGTAACAATAATAATACAATATGCTCATATAGTTACATACAAAACATAGTGCGCCTTAATCAAGACATAAGGGAAAGAGCATTTACTTAAATACATAATCATAATAAATATGCACTTACTTAAATAAATTCGAACATTATAAATATTTAATGCATAGGAAAAATTTTGAATACCTTTTATGGATGAAATTTTGTAGTGAAGTATTCTTCTAGGTTATAGAACACGTAATTATTTAAAACTTTCTTTAGTCTAATTTTGAATAAGTTTTCATTGTTTATGCAGGTGATAGAATTTGGTAGGTAATTATAAATTTTTACTCCGGAGTATAGAGAACCTTTCCTATTTGTGACATATCTATAATTTGGTGCAATTAGTTTTAAATTAGATCTGGTATTATAATCATGAATATCAGCGGATGTCGATATTGCGTTCCGTTTTCTGTAAATCATTATAGCTAATTTATATATATAAAGGTTGACTACAGTGGGTATACATAAGTTTTTAAACGCCGTTTTACAAGATTCTCTCGGGTGAATACCACTAATTGCTCGTACAGCACGTTTTTGTGTAATTAAGATTTTTTGAAGACAGTTGCGTTTCCCCAAAATTCTACACCATATTGCAGTATGCTTTGAAAGTATGCAAAGTACACAGATAGTGCCGCCGTAAGGCTGATATTTTCTTTGATATTCTTTATTGCATAAATTGCATGTCCAAGTCTTTTATTTAAATCAAAAATATGTGTCGACCAGTTTAACGATTTATCAATATATATTCCTAAGAATTTAGTGTCGGTTACTGATATTATTTGTCCTAGATCAGTTTGAATATTTATATCTGCGATTGGTGCGTGGGATTTTTCAAATGTTATATTCATTGTTATTTCAACATTTAAGAGCAGTTTATTAGCATGAAACCAGTTTGTAATACCATTCATTGCCTCTTCACTTTTAACTTTAGGGTCATTCAAGTTATCCTCATTCACTATGATACTGGTATCATCAGCGAACAACGAAAATTGCAACGAAGGGAAATTATCAACGAGATCATTTATATATATTAAAAATAATACTGGCTCTAATATGGACCCCTGTGGCACTCCACATTTGATGTCTTTTGCTTCCGTCCTAACAGTTTTTCCAATTCCCTGAGATTCGTCGTAAAGCCTGACATGTGCTGATCTATGTTTTAGATACGAAGTAAACCACAAAAGTGGTGTACCGCGTATTCCGTAGTAATTGAGCTTCATTAGTAAGATATTATGGTCTACACAGTCAAAGGCCTTAGACAAATCGCAGAAGATACCCAAAGGAATATGCTTATTTTTAATCCACATGTTATCTAAGTTTTTTATTGTTAGTGTTTATTTCTCTTTCACGATAACATCAATTTGAATAAAACAACACCCAAGTAACACAAGTAGCTGTAAATTGACTGTAAATTGGCTAACGTTGTCGCAGCTGAAGTTATGGCCATTTGGCTGTCGTGGCTAGCTGCGCTGACGTTTTAAAGAGGTTGCGATAACGTTGTGGCAACTAAAATGGTACAGCATTTTTTGGCATTTAAAGGGTTTTAATGGCCACAAAGTTGTGGCAAATTTACAGTAAAATAAGAAAGATTATGGCTATTTAGATGTGAATTCCATTTGGTATAAAAATACTTTAGAAAAGCTGGATTACAGGTTTCATGTACAAATCTGGTCATGATAAATTCTTAGACTGTAATAACTGTTTACAGGAATGGATGTATACTTTAATATTGTACCTAACCTATAGGTAAAAATAATATATCAGCGATTTTGGCGATGGATCTGAATAAAATTACATGCGATTGTCATTTTTTCGTGAAATATGGAAGTTGTACCTGTATGTACGAAGCGCCTCAGAAATTTCCTGATTTAAAAGAAATTGTTAATGATCTCAAAATTATGATTTTTATATCACAAAAATGATATTAAATGCCAAAAAATTAAATATTGTTCAAAATGGCTGCGTTTCTCATACACTCATCACTCCTCCTTGAACAGAAAATATGGTCGCTAAGATAAAGTGAAAAATTAAAATAACCTTTAAGCAGCATATAGACTATCGTAACTATTTACCTTCCGTTTGGTTACAAATCAGTTATAGAAGCTGTTTGGCAGCTTAATGGCTATTGAAGAAGAAAAGGAGAATTAATTGACATTAAATCAGAGTATGTCTAGGGAGAGTATGGACAATCGGTAGCCATTTAAAGTTCTAATCGGAGCGCGCGTGCGCTTCCAGAATTGCCATACGTAAAAAGTATGTTATTTTTAAATACTGGCAACATAAATAAACTAGCATTTTGAATTACGCTCCATTAAGCTGTCACCTGATTGGTCTAGTATCGGTAAGATAACTAAAAATGGCAGAGCCAATCAGCTCGTCTAACGCTTTGTCCATACTCTCCCTAGACGTACTCTGCATTAAGTTTAACAACTGTGCCACGTATACTTATTCAGACTAATAAATAATAATTAGTATCTTTATGGGCTGCATATTCAAGACCGTCGCATAAATTTTTTGTCACTTTCTGATTCTGGAATTGAAATAACTGATGGCATTGCTCTGATTTAAGACTGATATGTAACTTCTGTTAATTCTGCAGGTACACTACGCACTTTTTTGCCGTGTTAGTTTTTCTGTAATATGTTGAATTATATTTTATCCTTTTCACTTGCAATAAGTTGAAAACAAATTGACTATCAGTAATGTTTGTCAAAATAACACGCATATAGGTTAGGTACCTACTACTTTGTTTTGGTTATACATTTGTATTATAGAATATTTAAAGCTAAATTGCTTTATTTGTCAAATTATATGCATGTTTACAGCAAAATGACCTTGACTTTTTTCTTGCTATTATCTGCAGGTGTAAAAGCCAATCCACAGCTACAAATGTAGAAAATATTGCTTTAGCTCTCAAATGGATTTTTTTTTGCTAGAAAGTATATACTGCAACCAAAAATTACAACTAGTTGTTACAGCTGCTATTGAGCTGTTGCAGCTATTTGTTTGTTCAATTATGTTGCCACAACGTTATAGCAACAAAAATACTTGGAATAAAAGGCTTTGAGATTTGAAGACCAAATTACAGCCAAACGATGGTCATCCTTACGTTTTAACAGCCAATATTTAGTTGCGAAAACTCTATAATCCACACTGTGCTACTTGGGCAAAAAAATCAGTAGCCCTGTTACTAACTCTGTCTGTTACAACTTTGCCTTATTTAAAAAAAATGTATTGTCCAAATGATCAAATATTTAACAAAGTTAAGAAAGGCAACCTGAAAGGCAAGAGATATTATTTCTTATATATTTTGTGTTTTAAAAGAAATTACTTTTGAAAATAATGATTTAAAATTTTTGAATACAAAATAAAATAAACCTTATAACCTGACATGACATATTGCGATGGTTAAATGAACAATAAACTCAAATAATAAAGGAAGAACAACGCTGAACGCTCAGATCGGACGTGTATGTCTGATAATTGTAATATTTATATGAGCAGATGCATTATTTTTTCAAGTCTCATATTTAAACAGAAGCCGCTTTGAAGATATACTATATCTCTAGGCGATAATAAGCACCCTCGGATGCAGTTTATTATCATCTAGACACATATGCGGCGATTATACGTTTAATAATGACGTCTTATCACAAGAAGTGCTGAGCAAGTACGAAAGGGAGACTGAAAGCCAGACGTGTTTTATGTTGCATCTTCTACTGCAAGATATACAGGGATGGTTACAAAAAGACAACTTTTATGTTTATTTAAAAAAGGCGTCAGACAAAGCTGTGCTCTGTCACCAATCCTCTTTTACTGACAGGGCCGGATATAGAGGGGGGGTTGTGACACCCCCCCCCCCCAACTTTGAAGCCGATTCGGCAAATCGGTCACCATTCGGCACTTTCGGCATTTGGAAATTATGTACATAAAATCATAAAGAAACTCAAAACAATGAAAACTCAATACCATAAATAAAAAACCGCTGCCCAAGAAATCACTACTTCCACATCCAGATTCTCTATCCAAGTCAATCACAACGAAAAAACTTTGTATGTGGAAATAATTGTTTATGGAACTTTAATAATATAATATTTGAAATTCTCTACCACAAAAACCCATAAAACGATACGATACGATAGTGGGGGTGGATGAAGTAAAAACATATTTTGAGGTTTCTGGTTCTCGTACATACACTAAATCACAATTGTTTTTCATCCCCTTTAATAAGGGGGTGAGGATGGTAATGGGGGTGGCTAATGCCAAAATTTTTTTTGAGACCCTAGCTTCTCTTGTATATACTAAATACCAATTTTATCGACTCTCACCTGCTTGATTTACCCATTTATCCCAAATTTACCCCAATTTACCCCCCAACCCCTCGTCGGAACAACATGAAAATATAATCTAGTTCCAGATCTCATTAAAGTACATACGTGTACCAAATTTCAAGTCAATATCTTAAACGGTTCCAGAGTAAATGTGCGCACAAAAAAAAGTTACAGACAGACAAACCGACAGACAGACAGACCGACAGACAGACCGACAGACAGAAATTTTTTTTTCGCTCAAACTTAAAATCTCGACGTTTCATGACATTTTAAGCCTATTTGAACAATAAAAATTTTTAAAAATTTTTTTGTCGTTACTATACTTCCACTGGATGTGGAAGTAATTATTACTTTTCCAGCAACCCCTGTCTTGTATTTGACTTAAATCATCCTGGCTGGCAACAGCTTGGCCAAATCTGCTTGTTTTAGCCTCTAGCCTTGAGCGCTGTATGTATATGAGTATATGTATATCTCCAAGTGCCCTGTCATAATTTCTGGAAACGTAAACAGCTCCGATTCATCAAAAGTCTTCAATCATCTAGTCGCGTCAATATAGAAAAGTTAAAAATTGAGATGTTTTCTGGCAAAGAACCAATCGGAATAATTTTTTTTGCAAATTGTTTATTGGGGTCTAAGGAACATTGGTAAAAAGAAAAAACAGCCCGCCGGGACTTTTCTATTAATAAACAAGCAATTTCAAGCACTAAACAAATTAAGTAAAATTTTTAATTTACTATCTCGGAAAGTACACTCGGGGGATTTTTGAGGTCGCTGATAACGATTTGAAGTGAAAATTGGAAAATTCAAGATTAGCGGCTATAAAGTACAAAATGCGATATATTTTTTAATATATTATTTAATATTTTTTAAGGCAATTACTACTATTACTTACTACTATTTAATATGTAATTTTAAAAATTGAAAATATGTAATAGTTTTTAAAATAGTAAATATTCAGTATAGAATTTAAACTTTGTTTACATGCATTTTATGTGAAAATTACAAAAGTAAAAAGTATTTCAAAACCGCTACCCAAGGAATCACTACTTCCACATCCAGATTTTTTTATCCAAGTCACTCACAACGAAAAAATTTTGAATGTGGAAATAATTGTTTATGGAACTTTAATAATATAATATTTGAAATTCTCTACCCCAAAAACCCATAAAACGATACCCCCCACATCGGTAGCGGGGTGGGGGTGGTGATGGGGTGGATGAATTAAAAAAACATTTTGAGGTTTCTGGTTCTTATACACACACTAAATCACAATTTTTTTTCATCCCCTTTAATAATGGGGTGGGGTGGTAATGGGGGTGGATAATGCTAAAATTTTTTTAGGGACTTTAGCTTCTCTTGTATATACTAAATACCAATTTTATGGACTCTTACCTGCTTGATTTACCTATTTTCCCCAAATTTACCCCAATTTACCCGCCAACCCTTCGACGGAACAAGATGAAAATATAATCTAGTTCTAGATCTCGTTAAAGTACACATGTGTACTAAATTTCAAGTCCATATCTCAAACAGTTCCAGAGTAAACGTGCGCACAAAAAAAGTTATAGACAGACAGACAAATCGACAGACAGACAGACAGAAATTTTTTTTTTCGCTCGACGTTTCGTGACATTCTAAGCCTATTTGAACAATAAAAATTTGTTTGTCGTTACTATACTTCCACTGGATGTGGAAGTAATATTGTAAGAAAAGAATTTTTTTAAAATTAAGTACCATTTTTTTTCATCATTTATTTCTACACAATTATAAAAACTGTTTACTTAAAAAATATACAAAAATATAAATTTAATTTAACACCATTCTTTAACATAATGTTTTTCAATTTCATTTGAGTGGTATATAAATGAAAATATTGCTCATCTTGTTCTTCATCTTCATCTTCATTTCTTCTTCTTCTTGAACAAGGTCAATGTCATTGTCGTAAAATAATGTATTCAACATATTGAGATATAAATCTCATTTCTTCCTATTGAAAAATTTGGTACTAATATTAAAGAGGTACTAAGGAGGGTGTCTTTACCGTATGTAAATCCCGGAGTCAAGAAAGCGAACTGTATTTTAAATTTGTATACCCTACTAATTTACTAATTAACAGTGAAATTAGTTCAGTAACGGGTAATTAAATTACTGTTTAAAATATTTTTACTAAAAAAATTTTGAGTGATTTACCCGAATATTTCAAAAAATGGTTACTTTATTTAAATAAACTAAGTGTAACGCCCAATTGGGGCGAAGAGGAGTTACTCATTAATCTTTTATTTAGGTGCGAAATGGCATTCTAAACATTTTTTTTATTCTTGTAATTTTTCTAAAAAATGTAAACTTAAGCCAGAAAACCTCATTTTTTATACTTCATAGCCGCCATTTTGGGTCAGCCATCTAGAATTTTTCAATTTTTAAAATTGTAATCAGCGACCTCAAAATCCCCCGAGTATACATTTTCAGTCGGTTTTCTCAAATAGTTTCAGAGATAACAAATTAATAAAGAGCATAGCCGGATAAGTAGGGTGAAACGGTCCCTGACCTTCATTGAGAGAAGGAATATAGTTAGCAATAAGTGAAGGGAACAATTTTGCAAAATATTAAGGCAAAAGGGTGGCGCGTTTCACGGGGTGACGAGGGGGATGAAATCCAAAGGACCAATTTTTTGTGCCAAAACGCAGCAACCGAAAATTTTGGACAAGTATTGGAGAGGATTCTCAGAAAAAATTGTCGGTCAATTTGGGAAATAACTAAGGGGAGAAGACATCGGTATACTTTTCAAATATTTTTAAGCGTAACTTCCCTTCGTTGCATCACATTCAAATTTTTTTTGTAGCGTCTACCTTCATCGCCATATAACATATTTTTTTCGCAGCGTGGTCGGAACATTACGTCATAGTGAAAAAAAATCACGTCCGTGGTCTTTCGAGACTACTAGTCTATGTAATGAAGGGAGAAAGAGTGCAAATATTTCGTGCAAAAACGAGATTACCTTTTTCTCCCACTTTCGAAGGTGCTAAATACGATGGAAGTGGTGGGAGAAGTTTTTGACTGCCGCAACCCCCTAAAACGGCCAAAAACCACCCCTTTTATGGACCTCTTTATGTTTTCATATATAAACGGGTCTGGGGAGTGATTTATCGACCGGTTATACTTGGAATACAATGGAAGGGGGTTATAGAGTAAGTGGAATCCACACAGCAGACCTCAAACCCTCCCGAGACGAGGGGTGGAAAATTTTTTTTTTTCAAACGATTCAGTTCAAATGCGTATCCCCCCGTTTTCGGGGTAGCCGGTCATGGGAAAAATATTCATTTTTAGCTCCAACCCCTCGTCATCCTTCAAACGGGCAGAAATCACCAGAAAGCATGCTATCCAGGATTTACGGTTTTTTTCGGCACATGATCGTTATTCCTGTGCATATCCCTTCATTTTTCACGGAAGAGAAAGTGGTAGGGACCTCGGGGGTTGCTTCAACCCTTCCAAGGGGTATAAAATTCATTAATTATATTTTTGTCGTGATCAGTGTCTGCGAAAACGGGGGAGGGCGTACACTGAAAAAATTTTGCATCTTATTATTAACAAGCCGCATATTTGGACTATATTTATTTATCAGTAATATATTAAATTATTATAAATAATGCTTCTTTTCAAATAATATTTTTTTTCAGAATGATATATTTATCACTAATCAGTTATAAATTCACGGTGTTTTTATTAACATATAAAATAACATATTATTAATTAATATTGTCTTATTCTAAGACTAAGGTATTATACCAATTAATAACTATAAAAACAGTAATATTTATAATTAATAAATATTATGGTTTATAATTAAATTATCTAATTAACAAGTAATAAAACCAATAGTTTTAAATAATATATCCTCTTTTAGGCGAAATATCCTAATTCAAATATAAATAAACATTTATTAATTATTAAAATATATATATTAATAAAAACACCACCCCTAACTGCGTAAGAGATTTAGCTACCTGCCAATGCTGGTGCCAGGCCAGTTGCCATGCTTATGTCGTACATGTACGTACGCGAACAAAACGCCGTACAAAATGTGCGATTTTTGTAAAAAATACTCAGTTTCTGTGGTAATAATAGTGAAATAAGCAAGCAAAAATCTTTAAAGCAACGTCAGGACCTGGCAGAACTTATTCCACTGCTAAGACGTAAGTAATTTCATATAATTTTACAGCTAAATATTTTATTTTATATATAGGGTACTTGCATCAGTTGCAAGTACCTATATATTTAAATGTTTTAAATATATCATATATCTTTTCATATAAACTAAAAATATTGACGAACATTGTGCCGTGCTGTTTTATGTGTTATAATTCTAATAAAGGAGATCCATTTTGATTTTCAACTTCTAATTAGTGTCGTGCAGTTCTGAACAAATGCTTATTGATAATTAATGATTATACAGTAATAAATACCAAGATTTAATATATTTGAAAATAACATATTGATTATGAATAATAATACACTATACTTAAATAATGTTTATTAACTACACTCAACTTTTTTTTCAGAAAACGAGACAGACTTCCAAAGATTGACGTGTCTTTAGGCAACTATATGGATCTCTGTAGAGTAGTAAATTATATTATTATTTTTCGTTTCGTAAGTATATATAGATATGTTTATTTTTATATTAAAAAAATAAATTGTATGTTCTTTATGCATCTATTTAATTAATGATTACCCATATCTAAGCTCCTATTCCTAATGTTCAGTAATATATACTAGGTGCACCTAGTACTCATACCATTGTGCATCATTAATATATCAGATATTCACTGTTACTAAAGCAGTATTAATCACTAAGCTAAAGCCTGCTTATAAAGAATAAGATCTATCATATGGTAATAAAAGATATATTATATGTTAATAGATTAGAATTACCTATTATTCCATTTTATTAATTATTAATATACGTATGCTTTTTAATACTAAATGACTAATAACTATAAACATGAGTTTTATTACTCAGCAGCCTAACTATCTTTTGTATGATTAAGATTTATTAAAAATATTGAAATATAGGCTAGATTCACAATAAATAAAGATACACTCCGCCATATTTCAATATATATTAAATTAATAGTTAATATGCATGACTGTTCATAAACAAGTCCTTTTTTCGGTGTATTGATGATCCAAAGTGTAATTAATGAATTTTACACCCCTTGGAATGGTTGAAGCGCTACCACCTTCTCTTCTGTGAAAGATAAAGGGATATGTAGAGGAATAACGATCATGTGCCGAAAAACCTGTAAATCCTGTATAGCATGCTTTCTGGTGTGTGTGGGGTGGTTTCTGCCCGTTTGAGGGATGAGGATGAAGCTAAAAAATGAGTATTTTTTCCCGTGATCGGCGAACCCGAAAACTGGGGGATACGCGTTTGAACCGAATCATTTGAAAAAAAATGATTCCACCTTTCGGGAGGGTTTAACCCCCTCGGCCTGCTGTCTGGTTTCAACTTACTCTATAACCCCCTTCCATTTTATTTCAAATATAACCCGTCGATAAATCACTCCCCAGACCCACTTATATATGAAAACCTAAAACGATCCATAAAAGGGGTGGTTTTTGGCCGTTTCAGGGGGTTGCGGCGGTCAAAAAATTCTCCCACCACTTCCATCGTGTTCAGCACCCTCGAAAACGGGAAGAAAAGGTAATCTCATCTTTGCACGAAATATTTACACTCTTTCTGCCTTCATTACGCATAGACTACTATTCTCGAAAGACCACGAACGTGATTTTTTTCACTATGACGTAATGTTCCGACCACACTGCGAAAAAAATATGTTACATGGGGGTGAAAGTAGACGCTACAAAAAAGTTTGAATGTAGTGCAACGAGGGGAAGTTACTCTTAAGAATATTTGAAAAGTATACCGATGTCTTCTCGGCCTTAGTTCTTTCCCAAATTGACGGACAATTTTTTCTGAGAATCCTCTCCAATACTTGTCCAACATATATTTTTTCCAAAATTTTCGGTTGCTGCGTTTTGGCACAAAAATTGGTCCTTTGAATTTCATCTCTCTCGTCACACCCTGAAACGCTAATATTTTGCAAAATTGTTCCCTTCACTTATTGCTAACTATATTTCTTCTCTCAATGAAGATAGGGCCGGGGGCCGTTTCACCCTACTTATCCGGCTATGCCCTTTAATTAATTTGTTTAGTGCTTAAAATTGTTTGTTTATTAGTAACAAAATGAAAAAGTCCCAGCGGCCTGTTTTTTCGTTTTACCAATGTTCCTTAGACTTCAATAAACAATTTGCAAAAAAATTAGGCCTATTAATTCTTTGCCAGAAAACCTCTCAGAAAATATCTATCTTTACGCGACTAATCATGTATAAAGAAAATAAAGGAGCAAAGGAAAAGAAGTCATTCGGCATTATAACAATTTCGCACCCCTCCCCATAAAAACTCATTAAAACCGGCCCTGTATACTGAACACGTGATGCGCCGGGTTTACTAGCAGGGTGATGTAGCTATAGGCGGAGTCAAGATTTCTAAGATTTCTAACTAGGGATTTCCATGATACTGCAGAAAAACGTTACACACAGCCTGTGATGAAAGTGATACTAATTTATTAATTGTGAGAGCCACGCTCAAACCCCCTTGACTGTGTATGGTTGTTTCCATTCCCAGTCGGTTTATTTATGTTTAAGAGGTGTTTGATAGAGGAGAAAGGTAAAAGCTGTACTTACCGTAGATTGCTAACTGCCTTTTCTCTCAATGTGGCTTCTCTGGCGATGCATCATAGCTTATATACCTGTCACTGTAATGGACCTTGTGCTTAGAAATCTCTGATTAACTTTTATAGAAAATTTTTCTGAAGGTTTCGTGAGCCGATTGGTGTATTGAATTACAGACTTGCGGGGTCAGGAGACACCCGATACTCGATTCCAATCTAACACACAAATGTCTCCGAGGGAAGAGATAGTCATTTAATCAATAAAATGCAACAGTTTAAATAATACCATTTATTGATTATAATCAACAATAAATACAATGTTTATGCAATAGCTTATCTAAGAGAATATATATTTTAATAAATCGCCTCCCCAAGTAGGGCAAGGACAAATGCCTCTTATAGAGGATGTTAATAGAGAGCGTGCAGTAGCAATCGATTGGTAAAACGACTCACACAACTTCTTCGGAAGATTATGACGGCACTTTGGTTTTGGGACTGACTGAAAATGTTATAAAAATATTTTACTCAAAAAATTTTGGGTAGGACACTGGTAATTAGCTTTAAGGTTCCTTTTAGTGATTATCTCATTCACAAGATAGAGTTCAACTATATATGAGTTTATTTATTGTGCTTTCCTGCCTCCTTTACGGTGATGTACTGGCCCCATATAGGTTCGAATTAGGGTATGTGACATGATCTCGTGAAATTTTGGCGTACTTTTGAATTGTGCGCCTTGTTCACTTTCGGCGTACTTCGAATTGTTTGCCTGGCCCCCAAAATATTTGTGTACTTTTGGCGTACTTTTAGAATTGTGCCCTTTGTTGTGACTTATGTTTCTGCGAACGTGTATGAGTCCTTTTGTGCCAGTTTTCGGCGCTGATGCCTTAAATATGTTTAGTTATGCTCTAATTGTCTTTTTAATATCTCATTTTCTTCTGGGATGTTCTACAACAATACCACCTTAGTTGCAGCAAGCGAGGGTAAGCACACACATATGTTGGATAACCTTCTCACAATAAGCTCTGAGTACGGTTCAAGATATACTGCAACTAAATAAAAATTATGATAGACCGAGCGAATGAAAACCACCCCGACGCACCAAAGATAAAGATTGCGAGAAAGTAAACAAGATGGTCTACCTTGGTGCCATTGTGGATAAAACTTTCAAAATGTCCACCTAGTAGATTGCCCGATTGTTTGTTTGTCATGTTTCTTGTAAACACGATAACTTTAAAAAGATCTAGTCGTATTTGAAAAATAAGTTAGCATTCTACTAGATTGACTTTACTATGACTATTACCGTTGATTGAAGAGTCTATAAGATACGCAACTATACGGCCAAAACCGTTCCTCGCTCATCACGCTTCCCCCACACGTCCCTATCCACATATTGTTCGTTGACTTGTGGTGCCACCGCGCGGTGTTATTTTGCGCGAACCGCGAATAGAAATACTGGACGTTGATATCCAGCGAACGAGGGTACATAATATATTAATTAAGTTATAATTCTCCAGGCAGGTTGTAGACCGGCGCAATCAGTGCCGGCGTCAGGGCATTTGGCACCTGTAGCAAACAGTTGCTTGCCGCCCTGATAAAAAACATTTACAAGTTACTACTGTTAGGACAAATTTATTAATAAAAACTTACAAACAAAAATCTCAGATAAATAATTCTTTCACTAGTTTCACTTAAAATTCAAAAACAAGAGAAACCTTTAACTATCAATTATTGTCGCATTTCATCTTTTAAGTCGCCACGTTGTGCGCTGTAACAATCGTGTTTTGTTCGAAATTGCAATTGTTCCTTGTCCTCGAGACCCATTTGGGGTTCAAAAAATGTTTTTTTGAGATTTTTGTTCAATTTTGAATTTCTGAAATTTATAAAAATGTGATAAATTAAAAATATTTTATTTTGCTATTCGGTTCAGCTTCATGGAATAGTATTTATGAGTACGTTTAAGACCTCCCAATTTTTTAAAATAATTAGAAAAAAGAGTATGCAAATGTCGAGGATGGTGTTTTTGATCTTTCAGCGCTTGCGTAGCGAGAACGGTAATAAATACGAAAATGCACCGCACTTTTTTTTGTACAACATGGAATTTTCTACAAACAAGTCCGCGAGGGCATATTCTTATCTACTATAGTTTTCGAGCTACAGGTGCTCACGTGTAAGCATAAAAATGACTGTTTTTTACGCTACTCTGCAAGTGGCACTGGCGACTTAATTAACAAACAAAAAAATTAAGAAAACGGCGATGTTAATAGTCAAATTTAAATTACACAAAACATAATGAGTAACTTCTGTTTAAAACTGTTTTTTATTCGATGCATAATATTAATAATGGAGTTACAAGTATTAAAAAAATGTTGAAATAAAATAAAAAAATAGTTAAATATTCTTTGTGTTATTGAAATGTATGTACAATTGTACAGAAAAAAACACTAATTAATAAAAATATGCGGCAAGTTCCAGTTATATAGAAATCGATGAAAATGAAAAATTACACTTTTCGGCCGTAATATGAATTGTTTATATGTGATAAATAAAAACAAAATGATATGTCAATAATAGATACATTTTTTTAATAAAGAAAATTACTTCCTACAAGGTGGAAAAGTTCAAATGTACGATTTTTTTAATGTTTTTTGCATTAAAAAACGCATATTTAAGAAAAATGAAGGACGCCATCGTGCAGAGCGATCAGAAATTCATAAATAAAAAAATCGACCACAAATTCTCATTGGACAAATAATATTTAACTACTTTAACGGGCTGCTTGGAGAACAGCGCGAAAAACAGTTACTTTGAGGTTTGCGCGCGGGCGCCTTTGGCATGTGAGCCATAATAGATAAAAATATGCTCTCAGGGACTTTTTTGTACAAAATTCGATGCTTTATAAAAAGTGCATTGTGTACCATTTGTGCGATACTTTATCTCCTCGAAAACTATGCTCTCGAAAAAGTAATACCTACTTGTAATAAAAAAAAAATTAACCAGTCTTTCCGCAGATATTCAAATTAAGTTAATTACTTCCACATCCAGTGGAAGTATAGTAACGACAAAAAAATTTAAAAAAAATTTTATTGTTCAAATAGGCTTAGAATGTCGTGAAACGTCGAGATTTTAAGTTTGAGCGAAAAAAAATTCTGTCTGTCGGTAACTTTTTTTTGTGCGCACGTTTACTCTGGAACCGTTTGAGATATTGACTTGAAATTTGGTACACGTATGTACTTTAACGAGATCTGGAACTAGATTATATTTTGATCTAGTTCTGTCGAAGGGTTGGGGGTAAATTGGGGTAAATTTGGGGTAAATGGGTAAACCAAGCAGGTAAGAGTCCGTGAAATTGGTATTTAGTATATACAAGAGAAGCTGAGGTCTGAAAAAAATTTTTGGCATTAGCCACCCCCATTACCACCCCCACCTCCTTATTAAAGGGGATGAAAAAAAAATGTGATTTAGTGCATGTACAGGGACCAGAAACCTCAAAATATTTTTTTGCTTCATCCACCCCCCACTACCACCCCCCTATCACCACCCCCCACCCCACTACCGATGTGGGGTATCGCTTTATGGGTTTTTGGGGTAGAGAATTTCAAATATTATATTATTAAAGTTCCATAAACAATTATTTTCACATATAAAGTTTTTTCGTTGTGAGTGACTTGGATAGAGAATCTGGATGTGGAAGTAGTGATTCCTTGGGCAGCGGTTTTTTCTTTGTTATGTATTATTTAATATTATATCAAAATGGTTTATTTTACTGGGAAAAAAAATGTTTTATGTTGCCAGCAGCTCATTGGGTTTTTATATTTAATTGTTATGAAAATAAACAGACAGGCAGGCAGGCAGAATTTTTTTTTTCGCTCAAACTTAAAATCTCGATGTTTCGTGATATTCTAAGCCTATTTGAACAATAAAAATTTAAAAAAATTTTTTTGTTACTATACTTCCACTGGATGTGAAAAATTATACTATGTTTGGTTTCTCAAATATTTGCGATAAATCGAAAATAAACGCATACTCCCCTCTCATTCTCCAAAATCCCATCATTAACAATAAAAATGTCGCGTCGGCCCCTTGTCAACAATGTATCGACTAGACTGATAATAAGGTGGCAAAGAAATATAAAGATAAATCACGTCTACAGAGAATTATCGTATACCATATTACGCCTTTCTTTCTCGATGTATTACATATTAAACACATTGTCCGAATATTAAATTTATTGCATCTTACCGAAGACGAAGATACATTTTCAATTTCACTGAATTGGGAAAGATTTTTAAGATTTTACAAACTAATATAGGTTTGTTTGCAGGCTATATGAAATTTCACTTTGACTTTTCCACTTAAAATATTTTCCTCTTGTTGCAAAATCTTTTCGACACAAATGTCTCGCCTTTGTTACCGTGGCATATATAATTGTTTTTACTCCTTGCAATCTAGGATTTTGTCTCACTAATTTGTCATTATCTTTCAAAGTTTGTCCACAGAATAAACATTCCATTGTTAAGCACTAAATAATATGTAATAACTCAATAAAAATAACTAATACTCATTTGCATTCACATTATATAAAGAAAAGTTTGTTTCTAACTGGCATAATATAATATAAGATTACTTGTATTAAATAGTCCACACTTGCCGGACATCTAGGCCTCTAGGATCGAAAAACTCAGCTTTAAATAACAAAATTTCGAAAACTATAAGTCGTAGAGACCTGATTTTTGTTTTAAAAACTTCCTTGAGGTGTAGACTTTATTTCATACGCAGATGGTATGTCAAAATTCCTTAAAATAAAAAAGTAAATGTTCAAGTTTTACCTCGTTTTACAGAAAAATTAGATTTTCCATAAAAACAAAATTTAAGCAGTGACCTTCGCCCACATTTCCTCCATCAATTAAAAAAAAATACGTATAATTATCTCAATTGGTTCCGGAGATATCACGAGGGATGTGTGAAAATGTAAGAAAAATTAATTTTGACAGATTTATAACATTTTTCGTCATAAAAATAGTTTGACCTCCCAAAAAATATTGTAATTGGACATTATAGATGGCCAAGGACCTAATCTATCATGCTGTGAAGGTCCCATGTGGTTGTACCTTCAAAAATTTTTTTTCAAGAAGGGAGCTACTTTTTCCTCGTTTTACGGTGCACTAATACAACAAATGACACGAACCATGCGAATGCTATCAGCCGACTGAGGGACTGAGATTGACGAGATTGCTAGACCCTTAGTCGGTGGCGCCTAACTATACCACAGACCCTGACGTCAGCACTTTGAGCGCGTCGGTTCATGTTTAAAGTACTGTATTTCTGAAACTACTTACCGGATCGACCTCAAATTTCCAGTATAATATTTACTCGACGATTACTTCGCATAAAAGTACTAAAAAGTGAAATATGAAAGTTGGCAAAATGACTCCATTTTTTAAATAAAATGTTATAGTATTTTTATTTACAAATCGATTTGTTTCAAAACAATGGGAGTTTTTCCTCCAACTGACCCTAACTTTTACTTAATTTTCACATTTCAGAATTTGTACATTACAATGGGGTATTTTCTTCTTTTTTTTATTGAATAATATCATAGAATATGTATAAACAAGCCTTCTAATGCAGATTTGCGCGAAAATAATTATCAGTTTTTTGAGAAAACAAAACTTAAAATAAGTGGCGCGAAAAGTGTTTAAAATTAGTGACGTAGGTAATCTGCCGATGATATTGGTAGTCTGTGTTGATTTGTTGATAGAATGTTTTTACACAAAACAGTGTGGTGTTGCTAAGCTGAAATTTCTTCTCTAGTTCTAGTAAAGATAATTGAAGAAAACGGGAGTCTAAAGCTTATTTATTAAATCAATTTTAATATATTTATCCACGAAATTTAATTTTCTGATGTAAAAAATAATAATAGGCGTAAATTATTAAATATTTTAAATAAGTTTTAATGCTGATTAGATTTTTAAAAACATATTAGCAATATATGGCAACAATGTCAACGGCTAGTCAAATGACAGATGTGTTCCACAAACCACTAGGGTAGGGTGATTTGTGATGTGTTCTAACGTTTGAAGCATTTCAATTTCTTTTATCGTGGTATTTGCTGCAATTTACAAATAATAGATAATGTCATTTAAAAGGTGTTTTATAAAAAGTTCTGGAAACACAAATATAATTGCTCCTGAAAAAATTTTTGTAACTGTTCCCAAAAAATATGGATATTCGTAGAACTTGGTGGCAAGCTTCCAATTTTTCGGATCCCATCCCATTAAAAATTCAAATTTTGTTTATCCCTTTCAGGCTTAGTGGTCATCCTGTGGAACCACCTTATGTATGCAAAAATTAACTTTGACAAATAATGAATTAATTAAATTATGTGAATTTTGTGACCAAAAATATTTATCTTCTTTTTTCATTATCTGGAATAATGTTCAGAATCGTTTACCAAGAGTTGTTTGATTTTGTGTATTCGGTAGAACAACGATGACTCAGGGTCCCACGTGTAGAGGTACGCAGTACTGAAGATCCACTAGTAAGACATATTTAAATCGCGCACTATCCATTGGAAAAAAAATTGATAATGATATTAGTGGAACTGGTAGACAATACCTTCACCACGAAAATTTTTTCCAACTCAGATAAGAAATCTCAAAGTTTCTAAGAGTAGACATCCTTACGTATATTGATGATAAAAATAAGGTTCATAAAGGCTCTAATCGTATCTCTTGTCATTTTTTATCTGCCCTGAAAGGGTTATAGAAAGAATCTATTATATCATAATCAATTTTGGGTAAATTGGATGAATCTCCTTTCATAAAATTCAACCCCATTTTAATAGTTTATTCATAAAATATAAAATAACAAAATCAAACGCCACATAAATGACAAATAAATCTAACCAAAATGTCTCTTTCACTTGTGTTGTATCAAGAAGTGACAACTGACAGCACGTAAGCAAAGTTGGAAGAGCGGGAGAGCCGTTTTTATACAATGTTGCTACATAATCCTCGCCGTGAGTTTTGTTTATATTTTTAATATTTATTGATTTTCAAGATATTGAGCAATATTTAAGTGTTATAGGTAAAATAATGCAAAGTAAATACACAATTTGGCATTCATATAAGATAATTATTTCCCTCCAAATAAAATCATTTGAAATCTGTGTCTAGACGGGTGTATTCTTAGTTCTTATTTTTATTTAAGAAATTATTCTTTTGGTTTAAATTGGTTATGCAATAATTGTTAAAATAGTAACATTACTTGATATAATATCACCAAAACTGAATTAAAAAAAAATGGAAAATACTCCGTTGAAGTGTTTTAGTTCCGTCAGTCTGTCTGTTTGTGTGCGCTAAATATAAAAAAACAAGTTGATCTAAACGAATAATATTTGGCAGGTGGTAGGCATTATTGCCAAGGAGGAAACCTGATAATATATTCTTAATGAAAGATGTACAGGATCGTCACCTTTAGAAATAATAATTATAGAAAATGTGACAGAGTATAATAACAATATTGGCATGTAGTTTTACTTCATTATTTCCATTGTTTATTAACAAGGCTAAGAACAAAAAAGTAGTTAAAAAAAGTAAAAAAAGTGACTTAATCCAAATATATAATATATAACAGTCAATATGTTCAACTATTTATTTTATGTCATCTTAAACTGGTAACATAAATCTTGGACGCATTTGTTATTATAGACTGGATACATTTATTACGTAAACGCCAAAAAGTTATCTGGGAGTCTACAAATACATTTGTTTTGAAAATCTTTACGATTTCTCACTAAGAACCACTTAAATATAGCTTGGCAGATTTATGGACTTTCAGGAGTGAGCGACATTTCAATATAACATATCTGGAGACAAATATTCTGATAATAGAGAAAGAATGGCTTAAGATTTGGAAAACGCTTCTGATAAACTCGTAAAAACTATCATGAATCTCTGATTTGTCGTGCGCTATATATAAATATGTCACATTCAGATAACAGGAATATTATCTTCATATTTTATTGCTGAATGTTATTTACACTGCCCCATATGTGTGTTTGCTTAGCCTTACCTAATAAACTAAGCACCAAATGTGCTTTCATGATAATGAAATGAACATGTTAGTTTCCTTTACGGTATATGTAGCCATTAAATTATTATTTGCAGAACTGTAATTTCATTTTAAGGAGTGTAATGTCGTTGCTACATATTAAATATCACTATTAGAATCGGTGTCATTTTGGGTCAAATTTTTATAATATAATACTAACGAATAGAGATTGCAGTCGGGCCTGGTCGATCGCGAATACCTGTTTGATTAACATTTAGCTCGAACACATTACAATTCACGTATAAGAGGTGCCACTAAAATAAAGTACACAGTCAATATCTTCTTTATTTTGTTTTACTTTTTTTTTTGTTTAAATAGGCATTAACGATCTGCACCACCGGACTGCCATTTCCATTCGTTTTATAATAGTCTCATTGAATATAAACATTTAATATAAAATCGACAGATCATCTAATCTACGTGTAGTTTGTTCAAATCTGCGAGACACACCTTGTATGTGTATGTTAAAGTTTCAATATTTTATGCAGCTTCGTATTTTCTAGTGCCTAGTCCAAAATCTTAGTAATATTTTGCTCTAAAATTATAACAAAACATAGTTTATATAAAGCAACACAGTTTGCACGCCTGTGACGATTACTCTGAGTGATGTGTGATGGATATGATTAGATTTCAAAAGGGAGTATTGCACCACGATTTTTTTTTAATTTATTTATTTAACGTCGGCCTATTTCCGCTACCAGTGCCTATCACCGACGCCAGGAGACGAGCTACCTCCAACCTGGAAATTTTGCCGAGCCTCTTCCCTTAAGAAGAGTAGGGATCTTTTACTTACCTAACATTTAATAGACAAGGGACCGCCTGCTTTATATCCCCTCCGAAGGATGGTGTATATATCCACTACGTAATCCTCGTCTGAAATTACGTAGCTTCCGCGTATACACTGATATACAAGCCGCTAGAAGGTGGGACGAGAACGCTGTATTTCCCAAGATACGGGTCATCCATCCAAGTACTAACCGCGTTCGACGTTGCTTCAACGGAATATCGACTGACACTCACATTGAAGTCGCTTCTACGTTCGCCCCTATTGCACCACGATATTTTAGTTACGTTTCAAATTTGAAATAAAAATTTTAAGTCTTACAAAAGTTATCGTATTTAATAAGTATTCGCAGCCGGCAACTTCCGAGTGCAACTTTCATTCCTTTCATAATAGTCTTATTAGAAATATCTCAATAACAATATAAGATAGTTTGCACGCTTTTGACAATCACCCTGTATGACGGATATGGCCCCATTTAAATGGTATTCTACCATGCTATTTTACATAATGTACCAAATTTTAAACAAAAATGTTTAAATTTAACAGAAGTTATTTTTTTATTCGATATTTTAGCGTGTTATGAAATGGGTTTTCGTACAAAAAAATGTTCTAAGGTGATTACCAAACATTTTTGTCTGATTATAAAATACCTATTTGATTAAATCCTCCTTATTGAAGGAGAAACAAGTATATTTGAAAAAAAGCAAAATTTCCTTATATATCCGTAATCTGAAGAAGAGCACCAACAATATGTATATTTAAATGATTTCTTAACAACCGAGTATTATTTTTGTTTCTAAAAAGCATTATAGATGATTTATTATAATCTAATTTAAAACTATGTTCAAGGAATAGTAATTTGTATTATTTAACTCGCTATTAATGAGGTCAAATGCCCGGGGATAATCTTCATAATTAAAACTACTAAATTTAAGTGTCGCTTATGCCGATAAGCATGGACTTTAAAGTTTATATATATCTGGGGTGTATATGATAAATAAAGTGGACCTAAGATGGATCCTTGAGTTACTCCTGGTAAAAATGGGGAGACCAGTTTTCGGGACTCTTTATTTTTGCTCAAAAATTTCGAAATTTTTTTTCCATGATATATATTCAATATCTAATCTATTCCACCCCAAAGTAAACTTCGACCACCGCCCCCCTCCATGTAACCCCCTTAAACTATTAAAGAACCAATTTACATTAGTACACATGCTTAGATATGTTTGAACTTGAAAATCATGAACTGCACTCTAAGGTCCCCCTACTACTATATAACACCCCAAGGCACCCAATCCCCAACGACAAACACCCTCTCCCCCACTAACAAAAACCTTTATGCTCCTATCGGATATAAAATAGTTTTAAAATGATTTTTTATTTACATTATTAATAAAATGTCAATTCCTCTTATGCCCCTTCCCCCCACCCAACGCCCACTCTCCCGAACCATTTCCGCCATTATCGCACTGCTACGAGCTTGAAAATGGTATAACTAAGGCTTTTACTCCCTCTCCCTACGTCCAAAGCAATAAAAACAAGAACAAAGATAGTTAAGCTCTAAGTTCTGAAAAAATCAGACAAAAGTACATATACTAAATCAACAGACAAAAAAACAAAAAGAAATCTAACCTACACATTGGAGTGGTTCGGGAGAGAGGGTGCAGAAATGGGGGCATTTTATTAATAATGTAAATAAAAAGTCCTTTTAAATCTATTTTATATCTGGTAGCAACATAAAGGTTTATGTTGTTGGAGGAGAGGGTGGTTGTCATTGGGGGTTGGCGGTGTTGGGGTATTATATAGTAGTAGGGGGAACTTTGGGTGCAGTTTGCACAAAGGAAATATGATTGTCAAGTTCAAAAACATCTAGGCATGGGTCCTAATGTAAACTGGTTCTATAATAATTTAATGGGGTTACATGGAGGGGGGTGGGTAGGAAGAAGATCTGTTTGGAGTGGAATAGATTAGATATTGGCAATAAAAAAAATAAAAAGGACTTATAGGCCCTCCTCAGTCCTCCTTTCTAATTTAGATGGAAATATATCATTATAACATAATGTCTACCGCCAATTACTTAAATAAGAAATAACTAAGGTTAGAGTAGGATTCTGAAACGTGTCGAATTTTGGAAAAATAAATCAGTGAAACACATAAAATGCCCCCATCGCAACAAGTAAAAGGATCAATTTGATTATGAAAAATTCTTTTAAACTCTTTAAAATAAAATTGATAAAATATTTATAATTCAAAGACCAGAAAAAATGAGAAGATTCTATTTTTATGCTGAGACCACGATTACTACTTTCCATTCGTTAGGGAAATAACTCTGCTCAGTATTAGGACAAATATTTGACTTTCTAAGGGCTGGTTTTATAGGTCAAGATTAAACCAAAGTTTAACTAGAAGTTTCAACTGAAGTTTTACTGAGAGTTTAAACCACTGATTTTACAAAATACCGTTTTATAGGTGCTAGTCAAGATCGTTAGTGTTATCACTATTTTATTGGTTGGTAACAGTAAATATGGGTTGGCAGCATGGTGACAAATTGGCGATTGATGACACCTTCATAACTGTTACTTTGACTTTTTACGATGAATGATAAAAGATCTACATATTTCAACGACAGTGAAATAAAATTGTTAATTGAATTAGCAAAAAGCATCGACACAATCGAGTGCAACAATAGTACTTCTATTATACCGGCACGGTAACTCAGTCGGTCAAGGTGTATTGAGTGGCGAATATGCTGACCGACTGTCTACGCGCTCTGTGTTCGAACCCCAGTCCCGGTACTGACAATACTGTTTTCTTATTTTTATGTTTTTTAATTTGTTTTAGTTTAGTTATTCTTAACTTGATTACTATATATTTTATGTGTTTCAGTTTACTCTATTATTACAATATTGTCAAATTAGTTTATGACGTAATTTTTATTGTAAATGTTATCAACAATTAATTAATTTAAATTGTATATTAGGATTCTTCCTATTTCAATAAATAAATAAAATAAATAAATTGATTATGGTGTTATGAGGGGCGAGAGGAATGAATAGGGCGGCAAATAGATCTCCCGTCTTTACTCCAATTTTACATTAAGTGAGAGAGAAGATACCCGCCATTCCATGTCAACTACCTGACGTGGCGTGTGGGCATAAACTTGAGTGTATTGTTTAATTCAGGACCGCAATTAGAGACACCGCAGTCGAGCTTATGCGTCGAGCTTATACTATTGGGATGAAGATATAATTCGATAATTTCTTTACATTTCTTTATTTGGTAATATGTTTTTGAATATAATTTTAGTAAGTTTTGTTACCAATTCATAGCAGTGCATTGGGGGATATTGTAAGTGTAATATTATAAAAAATAAACGAGCGAACAATATAGCTAAATCTGGCTCTGCGTTCTGCACCCCTTGCCTGTCAACAACACCGCCTAGATAGGCGGTACGTCAGTCACTATTGTGATTGCGATAACTATATAGTATTTCTGCGTTTTCCCAAATGAGTAACCCCCTTCCGGACAGCCTTGGCTTTCGATTTGGGGGATTATTTACTATATGTGGTGTGTTTGTCTATTATATTGATTACACCTTCTTCATCGCTTGATAAAATGTTCTCAAAAATATCAAAAAAGTCAATTTTTACATTCACAACTTTTATATTACAAAATATAGGATAAGAAGTTGTTTGTAGGTTATACTGAACCGAGTTGAAGTTTGCTTTGCTCTGAGTTGAGTGCAGCACTCTTCGAAATATTAGCTTTGTTCAAAAACCCTGCACTATCTGCACCAGTGCAGATAATAGAAGGGGATGTAGTATAGTGAGACTATACATAATTTGCAGAGATACATTTACAGATAATGCAGGATTTTTAACAAATCTATTGCTAATTCAACGTACGCATATGTAAACCTAAGTTTGTAGTGTAAGTGGTACCCGTCCACCGTTTGATTGGCAGATTACTGATGGGTATAAAATGTAATTTTTGACAATAGTTTCAGATCTATGATGAACAAAACCTATAAAACTGGCCATAAGAGTTGATCAAGTTTAACGTAAGCAAATTGTAGAATTTATAAAATATATATCATGTCTAAGATCTACCATATAAAGATTGATCCATATTTATACAACTAATAACGAATCTTGCTTTTCTTCTATTGGTAGTAGATGTATAAGGTAGATATTTGATAACCCTAAATCGTTTCCATTACCTCTAAAGCCCCAACATAAAAAAGCTCATCTGAAGATTTGCAGTTTTTACGTTAAACTATACAAATTGGCGTCATTTATTTCGTCTGGCTAGTGAGTTTGTTGTCTGTATTACTCTGTAAGAAATGAGAATCGATTTAGTCTGGAGTGGCTAGAGCACGTAATACATACCATGTGCTACGGCAACCGATAGAAAAGATTACAAAGCAGACCAGACCTTTTTCTTAAATTTGTCTACACGTTTTAGAATTTATTTAATACAAGATAAAGCATACACCTCAGGCGTAGACGTAACGAGGTATAATATTATTTATGAGCGAGTTCTTTTATTTACCGTGACGAAAAAATAATGTCAGAAATAACTTTAGTTCTAGTAAAAAATTTTAGATTTCTCTTTTCAATGCAAAATACTAGACCGATTGTTAATCTTTATGGATGGGAGATAGTAGGGTTAATTAACAAATTCGAAAATTATTTTTGATCATATAAGAATATTTAGTAATTTAGAATAAGTAATCCAAAACAGTGGCGCAGCCAGAAAATTCATCTGGGAGGGGCCAATAGAACCGGCCTCCCCAGAGGATGAGTAGTAGATTCCTCTACTAGATAATATTGGTATTAAGTACAAAATATTTATTTCAAGGGATAATTTGGATACTGCTTTGTACTGATAGAGATTATGCTTCTTTATTTTTCGGCTCATGGAAGACGGCTTGGGGGACATGGCTCCCCCCCCCCTGGCCGCGCCCATGATCCAAAATATAATAGGCCAGTCGTCAGGTAGATTAACATCGTTTTAAATCGGACAAAAGATTTTAATGCTGGAATCAGTTCACTATAGACCTCTTTTAGTCACTAATTTTTCTCCCTCGGGTAATATCGCTTAAAAACATTTTTTTTGCCAATTAGTGCAGTGCAATTAGTCATTACATATGAAAAATTACGGAACCCAGCTATAGTGAACGGATTTGAATGATTTTTTTTTATTGGATTTCTAATGCCATAAACTAAAAAGTTTACCCATTGAAAATTACCGCAATTTCGAAAATCCGTAAATAAAAAAAAATAAATAAAATTTTTTGGAATCTCAACAAAAAAAAAATTATCGGAAATTTTAAATATTTATTTTAATCAACGATTGTTATAGTTTTCTAGGTTGTTTATAAAGAATTTGTAAAAAATGAATCTTTCTAAAATTAATTTGAAGATGGCAGAAGCTCCAAAAACCGAAATAAATGAAAGAAACGTTAAATAATACAAATACATCGATTTTCTTATAGAAAATAATTTATTAGCAACTTTTTATTATTTTTTTTTTAATTAAAATCGGTCCATAAAGGGCCAGGTTAGTAGATCTTATTGTATTTTAGTTTAACATAAAAAATGCGCTAACAGCGGAAACGCCGTCAACGACAATTTCGCGGTAAACTTCTATGTTAGATGTACCAGGGACTTAAATTTTTTTTAAAATTAAAGGTAAAGAGCCCACTTTTCGATTAAAATCGGTCCGAAAAGGGTCAGGTTAATAGATCATATTTTATTTTAGTTTAACATAAAAAAATGCGCTAGCAGCGGAAACGCTGTCAACGACAATTTCGCGGTGAACTTCTATGTTAGATGTACTAGGGACTTAATTTTTTTTAAATTAAAGGTAAAAAGCCCACCTTTCGATTAAAATCAGTCCGAAAAGGGCCAGGTTAATAGATCTTATTTTATTTTAGTTTAACATAAAAAATGCGCTAGCAGCGGAAACGCCGTCAACGACAATTTCGCGGTAAACTTCTATGTTAGATGTTAATTAAAGATAAAGAACCCACCCTTCTATTAAACTTGGTCTAAAATGGGCTAGGCTATTCAATTTTTTTTTTTTTTTTATTAACATATTACTTGAGAAATTACGTTCTTGCAGTAAAAACGCTGTCGTCTGTTTTGCGGTTAACTTTTATGTTAGATGTACTAGGGACTTAATTTTTTTTTTTAAATTAAAGCTGAAAGGCCCACCTTTCGATTAAAATCGGTCGGAAAAGGTCCAGGTTACTATTTTTTTTTAATAAGAGTTTTACCTGAAAAATACGCGTTGGTAGCCAAAATTATTTTGACAGTTTGAAGCTAATAGCCTTCTTATTAGCTTTTAGGTTATAATTTGTATGTAAAAATGTTATTATCACTATCTACGAATATATGTATTCAAAAATGCAAACATAAAATTTTTGTTTCGCTGCTAAAATGAGTCTCGTAGGATGACTATAGGTCTATAGTTCTCAATTGCATTCTTATCACCTTTTTTGAATACAGGGCAAATTTTTGGCCTACACCAAATTTGAGGAAATGTTTCTGTTTTAAGACCTAGATTAAAGATAGTAGTCAGCGGTAACGCGAAGATAATTGCACAGTCTCTTAGTAGAAAAGAAGGAATTCCATCAGGACCAGTAGTTAGTTCATTTTTAGATATTAATGAATGGAATCGAAAACGTCGGAGACAATTAGTGTACATGATTATCCTTAGATATAGAATTTACTTATCTTTAAATTTGATAGACATCTTTTTTGGTAGGACCGTTCAGAGCCGAGATATTGGCAAAATAATGATTTTTAAGCGATATTGCCCCAAAATTGGGGGTGTTTTGGGGGGCGGGCGAGGGGGAAAAATTAGTATGTCTAAAAAAGGCTTATAATGAACTGGTTCCAACAATAAAGTCTTTTGCCCGATTTAAATCGGTACTTACGCATCCTGAACTCCCTGACGACTGGCCTATAATGATAGGAAGTGACATTGGGTTGGTGAATATTAACAATTAGATTTTGTATTTGTTATGCGGTCTACAAAATAATTTTAATTATAATAGAATTATAGAATAATCATTATTACTAGGACATATGGCATGTAAATGCTTACTTAGCAATATTACAACGGTGTAGGTAGAACAACAACAATTTAAATGCATTACCTATGTGATTATTTAGTATTTATACGGCCAATTGATTCCATAGTGCATTCGGTTCTGTGATCGATATCACTTAGTAAAGGAGTATAAACTTTAATAAAAAGTGAAACGGGTAGAAGTTACAGTGGGACGTGATAGACTGCGAATACCTGTTTGATTTAACATTTTGCTCAAATACGAAAAAATTCACTATTACGTTGTGACAATGAGATTAACTACATAGCCCATAGCTTTTATTTTTATTGTTCAAATAGATAATTGTTATCGGCAACAGCCTACTGCAACTTTCACTCCTTTCCTAATAGTCTTCTCAAAAATACTTGGATAATATTTTAAATTAAAATCTATATATAATCTAACATATGTAAAATGCCAACCTAAGACCCACTGTATATTGTAGTTTCGATATTTTGTACATATTCATATTTATGTGTGCTTAAACAAAATTCTTAATAACATTTTGGTATAAAATTATAATAAAACCCTGTATATGAAACATGGTAGTTTCCCCGCCTGTGGCGATCATCCTGTATAATGGATACGATCTAATTTCAATAGAGAGTATTTTCTGCCATATTACTATTCTGTCATACTACTAACAAACATTTTAGGCTCAATAGAGACACTACCACGTTGTATACTACAGTTCCTATGTCTTATATATCTAATTTTTGTATGATTAATCAGGAGCCTTAGTACTATTTTGTTCTAAAATTACAATAAAACATAATTTCTATAAAATATGTCAATTTACATGCTGTATGACGTATATGGCCCAATAGTCTCATAGAAGTACGGCACGATAGCTCAGTCAAATAAGGCGTATTGTGTGGCGAATACTCAAATCTATTGTATACTGAGTTCGAGTCCCAGCTCCGGCACTGACACTGAAGATGGGTATGGTTATATATCTGTTTTTCCAAATGTGTAACACTCCTTGACTTTGGATTTGGGGGTTGTCTACAATATGTAGTGTGTCTGTTTTAGTCCCTTGAGGTGTTCAAAAGTTCTGTGACTGGACCGCAAGACATGTATCCCCTCCCCCCCCCCTATTTTCGAGGGCGGGGAACACGAAGGTGACAATATCCGACCTACCCTCCAACCACTACCCCTAAACCGAAAAAACCACCCCTATTTCCGATTTTTTGGTGCTAGGTATTTAAAAAAAAAAAAATTCGAAAAATTTTATTAATGAGAGTTGTTCAGAATTGTCCAAAAATGCAAAATCCAATATTTCATTAAAATAAAGAAATTGGAAATTTTAAAAAATTGATAAATTAAAAAAAAATAAAAGAGACCACTAATTACTTTGTATTTTATACAAAGAAACCCACTTAAATGATATTTTCGGACTTGGACAACATTTTAAACAAAATTTCAACATTTTTTTAATTCTGAATAAATTTTGGAATTGGGGTTTTTGGACAATCCTGAACAACTTTTGTTAATAAAGCTTTCCGATAAAAAAATGTTTAGCACCGGAAAATAGGAAAAAGGGTGGTTTTTCCGGTTTAGGGTTGGAGGGTAGGACGGAAAATATTGTCACCATCGTGTTCCCCGTCCTCGAAAACGGGGGAATGATGCCTTGCGGTTCAGTTTCAGAAATTTTGGGCTTCTTGTCTTTTTCTGGTTTACCTCAAGGGACTATTTGTAGATATCGTGTTTACGCAGTCTACGCACATACGTATACACACACGTACGTCGGTATTTGATTTCAGCGTGTGATGAAATGGCTTCCTCTAGAGCAATCATTCCCAACAGGTGGTCCGCGGACCCATTTTAAGAATTTAAGCCTTGTCAGTATAGCGATCGATGAGGGGGTCCTTGAAAAAATCTTGTTGGGAACCTCTGCTCTAGAGAATTAGTTTATCTACGAGGATTATTAAGTCTTTGTCTGATTATAATAATAACCAATGTGAAAACAGCAGCCAAAGATAGTAGCTAATTTACACGATCATGCACAAGCGATACCATCGATATATAAAATACGAACATAAACAAAATTTAAATTAATACAGACCATCAAGAAATCTATGGGTATTCCCTCATTAATATAGAGCGTCAGGGCCGTAGCCAAGGGGGAGGGTATGGGGGTTCTCCCCCCAACTTTGTCAGACTTGGCAAAAGTTGAGCAAAAGTTGGAAATTTGAGACATAAGTTGGCAAAGCAAGGAATGATTTTTTAGATTCTGGCAACGCATGTACTAGGGTATAAAACGAAACCTTATTATAAATAAAATTAATAACTTCTAAACCGCATGTAAATGGGACGTGCCAACTACTTACAAAAATATTCTTTATTAACACTAATATGCTGCTGTGAAAATAATTTCTTGCAACGCATGCACAAGGGTATAAAACGAACCCCCAATGTAAATAAAATTAATAACTTCTAAACCGCATGTAGATGGGACTTGCCAACTACTCAGAAAAATACTGTTAATTAATACTAATATATCGCTGTGAAAATAATTTCTTGCAACGCATGCATAAGGGTATAAAACGAACCCCCAATGTAAATAAAATTAATAACTTCTAAACCGCATGTAGATGGGACTTGCCAACTACTCAGAAAAATACTCTTTATTAATACTAATATACTGCTGTGAAAATAATTTCTCGCAACGCACGCACAAGGGTGTAAAACGAACCCTTAATGTAAATAAAATTAATAACTACTAAACCGCATGTAGATGGGACTTGTCAACTACTCAAAAAAATACCGCTTATTAATACTAATATGTTGCTGTGAAAATAATTTCTCGCAAAGCATGAACAAGGGTATAAAACGAACCCCTATTGTAAATAAAAAACTGCTGCCCAAAGAATCACTACTTCCACATCCAGATTTTTTTCCAAGTCACTCATATCGAAAAAATTTTTGTATGTGGAAATAATTGTTTATGGAACTTTAATAATATAATATTTGAAATCCTCTTCACCAAAAACCCATAAAACAATATCCCACATCGGTAGCGGTGTGGGGTGGTGATAGGGGTTGGTAGTGGGGGTGGATGAAGTAAAAAAACATTTTGGGGTTTCTGGTTCTTGTACACACACTAAATCACAATTTTTTTTCATCCCCTTTAATAATGGGGTGGGGGTGGTAATGGGGGTGGCTAATGCCAAAATTTTTTTTGAGACCTTAGCTTCTCTTGTATATACTAAATACCAATTTTATGGATTCTTACCTGCTTGATTTACCTATTTTCCCCAAATTTACCCCAATTTCCCCCCCAACCCTTCGACGGAACAAGATGAAAATATAATCTAGTTCTAGATCTCATTAAAGTACATATGTGTACCAAATTTCAAGTCAATATCTCAAACGGTTCCAGAGTAAACGTGCACACAAAAAAAGTTACAGACAGACCGACAGACAGAAATTTTTTTTCGCTCAAACTTAAAATCTCGACGTTTCGTGACATTCTAAGCCTATTTGAACAATAAAAATTTTTAAAAATTTTTTTGTCGTTACTATACTTCCACTGGATGTGGAAGTAATTAATAACCGCATGTAGATGGGACTTGCCAACTACTCAGAAAAATACTGTTAATTAATACTAATATATCGCTGGGAAAATGATTTCTTGCAACGCATGCACAAGGGTATAAAACGAACCCATAATGTAAATAAAATTAATAACGTCTAAACCGCATGTAGATGAGATTTGCCAACCCTTGTGCATGAGTTGCAAGAAATCATTTTCCCAGAGATATATTAGTATTAATTAACAGTATCTTTCTGAGTAGTTGGGCAAGTCCCATCTACATGCGGTTTAGAAGTTATTAATTTTATTTACATTATGGGTTCGTTTTATACCCTTGTGCATGCGTTGCAAGAAATCATTTTCCCAGAGATATATCAGTATTAATTAACAGTATTTTTCTGAGTAGTTGGCAAGTCCCATCTACATGCGATTTAGTAGTTATTAATTTTATTTACATTAAGGGTTCGTTTTACACCCTTGTGCGTGCGTTACGAGAAATTATTTTCACAGCAGTATATTAGTATTAATAAAGAGTATTTTTCTGAGTAGTTGGCAAGTCCCATCTACATGCGGTTTAGAAATTATTAATTTTATTTACATTAGGGGTTCGTTTTATACCCTTGTTCATACATTGCGAGAAATTATTTTCACAGCAGCATATTAGTGTTAATAAGGAATATTTTTGTGAGTAGTTGGCAAGTACCATCTACATGCGGTTTAGAAGTTATTAATTTTATTTATAATAAGGGTTCGTTTTATACCCTTGTACATGCGTTGCCAGAATCTTAAAAATCATTCCTTGCCAACTTATGTCTCAAATTTCCAACTTTTGCCCAACTTTTGCCAAGTCTGACAAAGTTGGGGGGAGAACCCCCATACCCTCCCCCTTGGCTACGACCCTGACGCTCTATATTAATGAGGGAATACCCATAGATTTCTGATGGTCTGTATTAATTTAAATTTTGTTTAGGTTCGTATTTTATATATCGATGGTATCGCTCGTGCATGATCGTGTAAATTAGCTGCTATCTTTGGCTGCTGTTTTCACATTGGTATAATAATATACCTACTTATTTAATGAAATCAAGTTGGTAAAATAATCTGTCAAAAGTGTTAAACATAATATAGTTACATCCTTGAAATTAATAAAAAATCGCGTTCATATTATGTAAGTAATATGTACATTAATCTAAAATTTGTCTGGTCCTTTTTGTCATTAAATAATGGAATGAGAGGCATAAATTCGCCTCATTTTATTATTTCTTTAAAATCTTATTTATTTTCTCTTCAAATGTAAATAATGTTCCAAATCGCTGTTATTTCTGGATTTTAAATAAATGTTTTTTTAAACTTTTTATTTCACCTGTTACAAAAATTTGTGCTACATCTCATGTATGTTCTTATTCATTTATGTTTATATTTAATTTATTAGGTATAGTAGGTCCCATATATAATCCAAAGATATAAAAAAGCTAGCAAAAAAGCGTGAATGACACCGACCGCTTTTGATTAGTATACCGCCGGCGTTAAATTGTGCAGTATACAGGACCGGACTTAAAAATGTGTTTTCAGTTTCAAACAATGAGTTAGAGGATTTGAATACTCGGGCAATTGTACTAATAACAAATAGAGAATAATTACATAAAATACAATTAAATCCACGTTTTTATGCTTATCTTAGCCAAAAACAAAAACTGGTGTTCTTTTAAGAAAACTTTGACATAATTTTTTTAACAGTGAAATAATACGAAATATGACATCAGAACTATAAAATAAGTACGTTTACCTACCTCCTTTTCCTCTTTCTATTACCTTGCCTCACAAGCTGGCTCACTGTCGAATATGGAATTTTCGTTAATGATGCTGCCTTCTTTATCATACTTACTGTACCATTATTTTCGAACTCCTCCATGAGACTTTTGTATAAATTCAAACAAATAACAAAATTATTTAAATATATACCACACACATAACATACAGCGCAATAAAATTAGTGGCGTTCACTTTTCACTTTACACTCATAGGTTTACAAGTTTCCCGTGTATCTCCCTATGTATTTGAAGTATTTAAACAACATCTCGATGTTCTTTTCAACAGTTATTTATTTAAATAAAGTTTAGTTTTACTCTTAAACAAGATAAACTACTTAGCCCAACAAAAAGATTTAATAAAACTTTTCATTAAACTTTTGTGACAAAGAAACAGTTAGTACACCCCTGATAAGCCACGTTGACTAGATAGCTTATTCTAACCAATCATCAATTCGCTAGGACAAATTTCAACCAATTATATTCATTTTTATCTTGTTAGGAAATATGTATGACCATTTTTTGTGATGAAAATAAAAGAAGCCGAACACATTTTTTTTAAGCTTTTTTGCGAGCTTTTTTATATCGCTGAATTATGTACGGAACCTAGTATACATATAATACATATTAGATATTAACCTATTCATTTTCTCATTGTATTTGCATTATAAAAATCAGGCATTATATTATCTTGTTTAATCTAAGTTACTGTTGTTATTAACTTAAAAGTTAAGTTGGGTAGTCTGTGGCTAGACTTATCTAAGAAGACTGTATTATTATTATTATTATTATTATTATTATTATTATTATTATCATTATTATTATTTATTTCTTAAGAATTCCTTGATAGAATAGTCGTATATTGCATAATATATACTATGATTGTCTTGTCTCATCTCACTGTGTACTGTGTAGGCATCATTTACCCACTTCAGCCAACAGACCTTTGTTACAGATCTAAATGTTTCCTGGCTGTCTGTTTACATTCATAATACTGTCGTTATGCCGTTGCCGTCGGTGGTTTTTGCTTTTGATCTATCTCGGTAGGCCATGAATGCAAACTACAATTAAATTATCTCCTATTGTTACAAAAAAGATGTTAATCCTGTCACTATATTGTCATTTAATAAACTAAATATAGTAGCTAATAAAACACGCTTTTTGCAAATTAAAAACTCGTATCATGAATCATGACCAGGATTCAAGGCGATCGGTGTTAATAGAAACATAGCAAACGGGACATATAATAGACAGGTTTAATTTTTCTCTATTTCGGTTGAAATCGACTGTATTTGTAATAAAAAAAAGTTGTGGCAAATTCGAAATGAAAATTTTAAAAAACAATGCCGTTTTTGATGAAATTAAAGAGGCAATCGATACGAGGCTAAAAAACGTACTTGAGCGCAAAATATACGTTTACTACAAACTTTTATTTATGTAAAGTTGGACGGTTCATGCATGAAGCAAAATTCAAACGAAGTGGTGTGTTTTCTACCAAAATGTACTAATACGTCTACTAAATCCCCTTTAAGACTGTTCCGGTAGCCCTGAAAAGAAGAGAAAAGTGGCTTGCAGCAGCTCGAAGGAATGTTGAAGAAGTATCGCCTACATCTGCCATATACTTCTTACTAAACCCATTGCTGGTGTTAGAATACAACGAGTGATAAAACGTATTCGAGATTTTCAACTTTTAAGTCCCCATGCGGTAAACTAACACAATGTTTAATCAATCATTATTAAGAAATAAAACATTTATGCTTATGAATCATATATAATATCCGCTGGTATAATGTTTAGGGTAGAATTGGTCATGCCACATTTTAGCATTGAAATAAATAAATAATGAGTATTCTAATAGATGGATTGGTAGCCACCAAGGTCTCCTGATTGTAACCCTTGCGATTACTTTTTATGAGGTCACTTAAAAAACGAAGTTTATAGCGTCGAAATTAATAGTAGATAACAATTAATCCAACGCATCGTTACAACCTGCGACGAAAAACGGAATAATCTGGAAATGATACGTCTAGCAATTAGTGACCTAACTAAACGCGCAAGAAAATGCACAGAAGTTGAGGGTGGCCACTTTGAAAATTTACTTTTAATTATGTTTTATTTTTAAACACATTTAGTTATTGGTTTGTTGTTTATTGTTACCTGGATGGAAATTATTTTATTTATTTCAGTTTTTGTTTGTTCTGCTTTCCAATTTTTATTAAGTGTGAAATGTTGCTGATTTTCTTGATTAAAGTAACTCGTTGTTTAGGCCTAAACAGTTTTATTATCTGTATCTTACTTTGAATAAGCCTACTATGATTGATTAAATATTTTGTTAATTTATACCCGACTACTTATTAGGGCTACATTTTTCACCTAAATTGATCTTTAAAACGTGTCGGAATTAGGATTCACCCAGACCACTGAGCCTCAATAGAATTTTTGCAAAATTTAGTTACAAAATTATTTATTTTGTGACTTCCATTTAATATCGTTCTGAAATCTATATTATTGTACATTTAACACCGTATTTAAATAACCACAAATGTGTAAAAAAAAGAGAAATAGGTTATTGCTTATTTTTTTGTGTTCTTTTCGAACATCGTATAGAAATTTAAAAAATATACACAGAGTCATGTTCTTCAGAGGTAAAGAATAAACATACTGTAATATGTTGCAACCCCTTAAGATTTAAGGTTATGTTAGTTGCACTGAAAAGTAGGCACAGAATTCAGTAGTTCGGATGTCTGAATGTGGAAAGAACTTACTAGAAGGTCTAGAGTGATGTCATATCTGTTCTGGAACTGTCTAGAGTATGGTGACGTCATCAGAGAAGCTTCTAGATCTGTCATCTTTAGGTATATAAGGCATGGAGTAAACCAAAAGAGAGAAGTTAGTACAGTACTAATTGTCAGATGAAATGGTCAGAGAGTAAACACAGTGAAGAAGTTCAGTTTAGATAGCAAGAGTAGTAAGATCAGAAGAAGAGAGTAAAGTGATCAAGTAGTACACAGTGTGTTATTAGTTAAGTAAATTATTGTTGTAATTAAGTAAGTTAATAAATTAGTGTTTAGTGTTACCCTGGTTGTTATAATTTCCGAATCCACGATACAGGGTGTTTACAAAAAGGGTGTAAGCACGTCACAATTGATGTCAGAAGCGGAATTATAACAGAAGATTTCTGGACTGTTCAAGAAGAGGTTTCTACAGTGTTCTTCTTGGGAATTAGTGGTGACACGGAGGATTAACTTACGGGACATTGTTTAAGGACTATTTTTGGACTCAAAACTGTGAAAAAGTGCGTTTTCGGGAAAGTGACAGAGACACTGAAAAAGACTCATTTGTGCTAGTGCGTGAAAATTACTAGAACTTTTCTATTTGGACATTAGTGGAGATTAGTAAATTCTCTGAACTGGATAGTGACAAAAGACTCTGGATAAGACTTTTTCGTGCTGTTTTGAGATTTTTCTGGAAAGTTCCATTGACGTGATAGTTTTATTTTGCAAAAAGCATGGCAGCTGAGAAACAAATACAGGACCTATTTGCGAAGTTAATGAGGACGATGGCCCAGCAACGTCAAGAAGAAAAAGAAGAGTATGAAAGAAAACGACAAAAAGAAAAAGAAGAGTATGAAAGAAAACGACAAGAGGAAGAAAAGCGGCATCAAGAAGAAAGAGAAGAGCAAGAAAGAAGACGACAAGAGGAAAAAAGCGTCGTCAAGAAGAGCAATAAAAAAGACGACAAGAGGAAGAGAAGCTTCGTCAAAAAGAAAAAGAAGAACAAAAGAGAAGACATCAAGAAGAAAAAGAAGAGAAAGAACGACAAGAAAGACAACGTCAAGAGGAAGAGAAGCGGCGTCGAGAAGAAAAAGAACAAGAAAGAAGACGGCAAGAAGAAGAAAAGCGTCGTCAAAAAGAAAAAGAAGAACAAGAAAGAATACGTCAAAAAGAAAAAGAAGAGCAAGAAAGAAGACGTCAAAAAGAAAAAGAACAGCAAGAAAGAAGACGTCAAGAGGAGAAAGTGGAACAAGAAAGACGCCAGGAAGAACTGAGGAAAATCCTGAACGAACAAATGAAAATCCAACGTGATGCTATGAATTCAATCATTAATAAAATCAAGGAGGATATAAAGGCTGAAGTCAGTCAAATCAAAAGAAAGATGAATGAGGTCGAAGGAGAGGTAGAGCGACTTAAGCGATAATTGGTTGAGAAAGGAGGCCAGCTAGTAACATTGTCAGGCCCTCGGTTAAAACCTCCCTCCTTTGACGGCCTAAGCTCATGGACAACCTACAAGAGACAATTTGAGGCGGCTGCAAGTGCAAATAACTGGGATAACGAGGAAAAGGCTATGGCATTAGTTCTGGCGCTAAGGGGCCAAGCCTCAGAGTTGCTTCAGACCATCCCGGTGGAGAAACAAAGAGACTTCAAAGTTTTAAAAGCTGCATTGGACTTGAAATATGGCGACCAACATCTCGCCCAAGTATACCAGGCCCAGCTGAAATCACGGACACAAAAGGCTGGGGAAAGCTTACAAGAATTCGAAGCTGCGATAGAGAGACTGGCACACCTGGCATATCCAAGTGCTCCAAGAAGATTCCAAGAACAATTAGCCGTCGGGGCCTTTTTAGATGGCATAGGGGACGAAGAAGTTAGGCGAGTTCTGAGGCTAACGCGGTACCAAAGTATTAGCGAGGCTCTGGCGCGTGACCTCGAAGTAGAAGCTGCCTTTAAAGACACCCCACGGTCAGAAGTGCGTGCTGTGACCGTTGAAAAGGCACATGCGGATCAAGAGAACATGAGCACTATACTGAAGAACATGCAGAAAATGATGAGTCAATTACTGGCCAAGTCGGATTCTCAAATGAGACAGGACAAGCAACAAGGTGGAGCAAAACCAAACGGACGTATCCAGTGCTATCAGTGCGGCAAGTTAGGGCATATTAAAAGAGATTGTCGACAACAAAGCCCGGAGAAGGTAAATGCCGCAGTTGTCGAAGAGTCATATTGGGACAAAAAGAATCTGAAGACTTTACTGAGAGACTTGCACAGAATGGTAAAGCAATTGCTGGAGAGTTTTTCAGGGAAGCCAAGCAAGCAACCAAGCAGTGGGGAGCCAAGTGGGGGTATTCGATGTTATAGCTGTGGAAAATTAGGGCATGTAAGACGAGATTGTCAACAGTGGAACCCTGAGGTTGTACATGCCACTGGAGAAGTGCTGGCTGGTGAAAGCGATGCCCCCAGGGAAATAAAGGTTTGCCAGCTTCGAAGAATCCCAAGTAGTTTACCATCACAAGGTTGTGTAAGCGAAACGAAAGAGATTCCAGAGAATTGGACAAAGAAAGCTTTAAGACAAGAGCAACTGGACGATACGGAAATTGGACCTATGTTGAAAGCAGTAGAAAGAGGAACACGCCCAGAGTGGAGGGATGTTTCAGACAAAGGAGTGGGGCTGAAGGCTTTATGGTCACAATGGGGTTCACTTACGGTTGTAGACGGGCTGTTGAGGAGAGCATGGGAAAGCCTGGATGGGAAGCAGGTTGCCATGCGTTTAGTGATTCCCAGGTGTCGTGTACCATAAGTACTCCAGAAAGCGTACAATGAAACATCCGGCGGACACCTTGGAGTAAACAAGACGTTGAGTAAAGTACGAGAACGATTCTATTGGATCAATAGTCGCCAGGATGTGGAGGCTTGGTGTCGAAAATGCAAGAATTGTGCTGCCAATAAGGAACCACTATCCGAGAGCAACTATGTGAATGAAAGTCGAAAACAGCCAAAGAATGACCGAGAACAGATTACCAAAACTGGTAACCGAATGAAGGCTCGTTATGATCGGAATGCCAGTACAGGAGGATTCAAGGTGGGAGATCGGGTCTGGCTGTACAACCCACAGCGGAAAGAATGGAAGTCCCCAAAGCTTCAACCACCTTGGGAAGGACCGTACTCTGTCATCACCCGAATCAATGACGTTGTGTATCGAATTCAACGAAGCAAAAAGTCCAAGATGAAGATCGTACACCTAGACAGACTGGCGAAGTATGTGAAGGAAACTGAATTGCCTGACCGGGACGTTCAGGCTTAAGGAGGGGGCAGTGTAATATGTTGCAACCCCTTAAGATTTAAAGTTATGTTAGTTGCACTGAAAAGTAGGCACAGAATTCAGTAGTTCGGATGTCTGAATGTGGAAAGAACTTACTAGAAGGTCTAGAGTGATGACATATCTGTTCTGGAACTGTCTAGAGTATGGTGACGTCATCAGAGAAGCTTCTAGATCTGTCATCTTTAGGTATATAAGGCATGGAGTAAACCAAAAGAGAGAAGTTAGTGCAGTATTAATTGTCAGTTGAAATGGTCAGAGAGTAAACACAGTGAAGAAGTTCAGTTTAGATAGCAAGAGTAGTAAGATCAAAAGAAGAAAGTAAAGTGATCAAGTAGTACACAGTGTGTTATTAGTTAAGTAAATTATTGTTGTAATTAAGTAAGTTAATAAATTAGTGTTTAGTGTTACCCTAGTTGTTATAATTTCCGAATCCACGATACAGGGTGTTTACAAAAAGGGTGTAAGCACGTCACAATACATTTTAGGGACTCCGGACCAGGATTTTTTTTCATGTCTTACGTGTACTTCTGAAGGATCATTACTGTATTGGCTGTACCAAATATGAATCCATTATTCCATTCTATGTCGAAGTAATGACAAAAAGTTGTTTTTGCCAAAAATTATAAAACACCCTGTAACTTCGTAGTGAAAGCCCAGTGAGACATTTCTATGGGAGGTTCTGATTACCACTGATGTTCTCTACCTCCTATTAGGCTATGTCCCTCTCATGATGCAACACCCTGCATATGGTGGTGAAGTCGATTAACATTTATTCGAATTGACATACCCAGCAAAAATACTGTTATTGATAGCTTAAATCTGCAAAATGTATTAGGTATATAAAGAGCTTAAATACTAATCTTGCAGTTCATGAATGGCGTTGTTATCCCATGTAAAAGACGATGTATAAAATACAGTTTGCGGGATGTAGAGAGTGTTGAAGCGCGTCAATGTTGTGTGCACTGGATACTTATATACCTCAGTTTGATAACTGTGTGGTTGTCTCGACTAAGCTTGACTTCTTTTTGTTCTATAATTAGAACTCTAAACACCGAAATTTTATGTTTTTTCGGCGAATTAGTATTAGTATAATACAAAGATCTTTGAGTATTGAAATAGGCGTGACATGTTCTGCAGTCTCTTTCTGAGGCTAACATAAATATATACGAATGAATTTTGCTATAAAGTATATAAATCAAAATAGCAAAATTACATTTGAAAAAACTACATAGATTTGAATATCTAACAACGATTTATTTTCTTTTTAACATTTATTTTGAATATCCTCATAAATAATACAAATTTACAATGCAGATAAAGGCAAGCACGTCCAAGAATTTGGCTCTAGTAACCTATAACTCCAAACAAAAGCCATAAAAACAGACATAAAACAGATACGATCTCTCAAACTGCTTCGTCGTTATAGAGCTATCGACTAACACATTTTTTATTCATTTATCCCAAGGGAAACCTTGTTACGTTTCCTGCTATCCTGTTCCCGATAACGCACAGCAGGAACGGTGGGACGTGAACAAGCCACAGATGATTCGATTCGACAATAAACTGCATATAAATGTAGCAGAAATTCTACCAGGGTCCAATTGCTACTAAATGATTTGCGTGAGTGAGAAAACAAAAGTTGAAATAATTATATGTACAGGGTGTCCCATGATGAATTTCAGTTTTGAATATATATTAAAAAGGCATGAAATATTCCTTAAAAAAATTATTTTGCTCTAAGTACAGACCTCAATTGGCGAAAAACTGCTAAACGTATGTCTGCTGGTATTCAGTGATTTCCTCTCCGATATTACCTTTTAATTCGTTCAGTGCTGCAGAAGTATTGTCGCAGAAGTATCGTACGCTTTTGATTTGAAGTATCCGCACAAAAAGTAGATAGGACTGAGGTCAGGGACCTAACTGGCCAACTGATATTTCCAAACTAGAATACGATTTTTTCAAGAAACGGCTTGCATAGATACCCTAACAGTATGTTCAGTTGCCCCATCCTGCCGTAACTATATTTCACAATTAAATCTCCGAAATCTCTGTAACTCTGGTGTTAAAAAAATCCTGGAGCATTGCATAATAACGTTCACTATTAACTGTGACTGTAATGCTGCGTGCATTTAAAAAAAGATACGGAGCAATAATATCCGCGGCCAGCATTACGTACTCAACTTCAATTACTTCCACATCCAGTGGAACGACAAAAAAAATTTTTGAAAATTTCTATTATTTAAATAGGCTTAGAATGTCATGAAACGTCGATATTTTAAATTTGAGCAAAAAAAATTTCCGTTTGTCTGTCATGTCGGTCTGTATTTTTTTTTTGTGCGCACGTTTACTCTGGAACCGTTTAAGATAGACTAGTATTACTATGAGAAGATGCCAGGGCGGAGCCAAAATGCGCGAATATTTTTACCAGTGGCATAACTTTATCTGAGGTATAGGAATGTGTAATTGTAATAAAAGTTTCGCGGTCAAGGAACTGTGAAAATGGAGTAGATTAAAACTTTCCAACTGTTACGAGTAATCTTTGTTCAGGAGAAGTGTAAGAATAGTAAGTTCTACTAAACTTTGCCTAATAAAGTTGTTTTATTATTATTATTACCGTCACCGCCGCTCTACTGCAGGGCACCGCCGCCACTGGTGTTGACATTGGTTTAGAATGATAGAGCGCACAAACTCGTTTCTGCGCATATTTTTTGCTGGCATCTTCTCATAGTAATACTACTTTATTGACTTCAAATTTGGTACACGTATGTACTTTAACGGTATCTGGAACTAGATTATATTTTCATCTCATTCCGTCGAAGGGTTGGGGGGTAAAATGAGGTAAATGGGGAGTAATTAGGTAAATCGACCAGGTAAGAGTCCATAAAATTGGTATTTAGTGTATACCAGAGAAGGTTTCAAAAACCCCCTAATACCACCCCTACCCATTATTAAAGGGGATGAAAGAAAAAATGTGATTTAGTGTGTGTACAAGAACCAAAAGACTCAAAATATTTTTTACCTCATCCACCCCCACTTCCACCCCCCTATCATCACCCCCACCCCACTATTGTGTGGGATATCGTTTTATGGGTTTTTGGGGTAGACGATTTCAAATATTATATTATTAAAGTTCTATAAACAATTATTTCCACATACAAAATTTTTTCATTATGAGAGACTTGGATAGAAAATCTGGATGTGGAAGTAGGTAGTGATTCTTTGGGCAGCGGTTTTTTACTTCCAAATCTAGTGGAAGTAACTAAAAAATAAAAAAACAATTTTTTGTTCAAATTGGCTTAAAATGTCATGAAACGTCAAGATTTTAAGTTTGAGCAAAAAAAATTTGTCTGTCGGTCGGTCTGTCTGTAATTTTTCTTCTGCACACGTTTAATCTGGAACCGTTTAAGATATTGACTTGAAATTTGGTACACGTATGTATGTATTTTAATGAGATCTAGAACTAGATTATGTTTTCATCTTATTCCGATGAAGGGTTGGGGGGTAAATATAGAGTAAATGGGGATAAATAGGTAAATCAAGCAGGTAAAAGTCCATAAAATTGGTGATTAGTATATACACGAGAAGCTAATGCCTGTGGCATTTGCCACCCCCATTACATTACTTGAGCTACTAGGGTCCGTCCCACAGTTCTACTCTATTGTGATAATAATAATAGAAACAATAAAAACAGCAAACACAACTTAAAAGTAAACTTTAATAATACTTAAACATACTTGAAAACACTGCAATTACACGTAGCGAATCAGTCATCGGCACATTTAGTCTATGTAAAGCATTATTTGACGAGTTTTTTTGTAAATATTTCGTGCAAAGACGACATTACCTTCCCTCCCCGTTTTAGATGGTGCTGAACACGATGGAAGTGGTGGGAGAAGTTTTTGACGGGTCTGGAGAGTGATTTATCAATGGGTTATGAAATAACATGGAAGGGGGTTATAGAGTAAGTGGAATCCAGACAGCAGGCCTAGGGAGTTGATTAAACCCTCCCGAGGGGTGGAAAATCATTTTTTTTCAAATGATTCGGTTCAAACGCGTATTCTCTCATTTTCAGGGTCGCTGATCACGGGAAAAATATTCATTTTCAGCTCCTCAAACGGGCAGAGACATACCTTACCCATCAGAAAGCATGCTATCCAGGATTTACATGTTTTTCGACACATGATCGTTATTCCTTTATTTTAAACGGAAGAGAAGCGACCTCGGGGGTTGCTTTAACCCTTCCAAGGGGTGTAAAATTCAGTAATTACACGTTGGATCGTCAATACGCCCTCCCCCGTCTTCGCTGGCACTGGCCACAATAGAAATATTCACCTCCGACTCTCTTCATCCCCTGTAATGGACGGAAACTTACCCCCATCCACCAGTTATCGCTGGGGCGATGATTGTGTAGGTTGCTAAGTAGGGTATAATGATTTTTTCATCGGGGAGTAATGAGTAATACATTTTGTCATCAATGGCAATGTTGTTTATCCAAAGAATTACATGAAAATATTTTTATGACAAAATAAATTATTTGCTTACAATTAATTAAAAAAACCTAGGTCGTTTATATACAAATATCATAACAATCCTCATATTCCTCTAAACGCACATCGCACGCGATCTCTTTTTCTTCCTCATCCGCCGTTTCAGTGAGCGAATCTGAATCGGAATCGTTTAAACCAATTTCAGGGATTAAATAAAAATAAAAATCTTCATCATTATCGTCATCGTCATCTGCTTTCCCTTCTGTACATACACCTTTATCATTATAGGGGTTAAGGGGAGTCGGAGATGAAGGTTCATATTTTTATCGTGATCAGCGCCTGCGAAAATGGGGGAGGGCGTATTGACGATCCAACGTGTAATTAATAAATTTTATACCCCTTGGAAGGGTTGAAGCAACCCCCGATGTCGCTACTACCTTCTTTTCCGTGAAAAATTAAGGAATAACGATCATGTGCCGAAAAACCAGTAAATCCTGAATAGCATGCCTTCTGGTGGGTGAGGGGTGGTTTCTGCCCGTTTGAGCGATGGGGAGGGGTTGGAACTAAAAATTAATATTTTTCCCGTGATCGTCGACCCCGAAAACGGGAGATACCCGTTTGAAACGAGTCATGTGAAAAAAAATGATTTTCCACCCCTAGGGGGGGGTTTAATCAACCCTGGACCTACTGTCTGGATTCCACTTACTGTATAACTCCCTTCAACGTTATTTTAAATATATATAACCCGTCAATAAATCACTTCCCAGATCGGTTTACATATGAAAACATAAAGGGATCCCCATAAAAGATGTGGTTTTTGGCCGTTTCAGGGGGTTGCGGCGGTCAAAACTTCTCCCACCACTTCCATCGTGTTCAGCGCCCTCGAAAACGGGGGGAGAAGGTAATCTCGTCTTTGCACGAAATATTTACACTATTTTTTCCTTCATTACATAGACTAATTGACAGTTTGAAGTTTGATATATGTGATGACATATTTTAATATTTCATCCGTCGAACCACAGATCAAATCCAAAGCAAAGAAAGTAGAAATTTCTACTCATTGTTTTGTGTGTTTTGCGTTAAGCTAGCATAGCATCTTTACTATAATAAGCAATCCATAGATTTCGCTGACTGAACTCGACTAGACCAACCAGCGACATAATAAGGAGATGCTGGAAAAGTAAGCGTGGCACATGGCCAGAACATATTCAACTTTGGCAAGCAACTAGTCCACCATGGGCGTCACTTTAACTTAACGTTATGGAATTTGCGAATATTTTAAAAATATATAGAACAGCATTTACTCCGTCTTTAAATAGAATTTAATTTATTACTACTACTACAGCAATTTGACTAATAGATTTGAGCTCAACTAATAATAGAACAGCAATAAAAAACAATATTTATTCATTAATTGTATCCCTCAAAGCAGTACTCCACTGCAACTAGGGCCAACAAATTCACCCCCACTGCGTCCCTCGAGCGTTTATTGTATGACCAAACAAACTGTACGTATACTGAATTGGGATTGCCCCTCTATACTTTAGACCTCGTTGAGCATATCCCCCTCCGGTGCGCGGTTGCCGAGTTATTAAAAAAGTTAAATCTATTATGGGACATCCGGACACCCTGTATATTTTATCTAATAAGGGGCACATGCACGACCACAAATATAAGGCCAAAGACATCTCGTTAATTCAAAATGTAACAAGTACAATTATTCAACTGGTTTGTTAGTTAATCAAGATACAATTTAACGACTTTACTTTAAAGAGAAATCAAGTTTATAAGCAAACATTTTACTTTATAGAACTAGCTGTAAATAGACTTCTCGTGTTTCTACAGTTTTAAATTAATTAAGAAACGAAACTTTATAAGGGCAGGGTGAAGTATCAAAGCAAAACTGTAGTTAGTTTTAAACCTCTTAGTTTTGTTAAGAAATGAGTAAATGAATCTGAAAATTATAATTTGTCCTTATGCAAATATCTAGTAGAATAAAATAAGGAAATATGGCGTAAATGGGTGATTCCAAAAGAAAAAAAACGATTGGTTATTCTAAACATACGAGTATAAGAAAATAATGTCTCATCTATTTCCGATGCTCTGCTCTCCTCTGAATTGTAGTTAATAAATAAACTTCATTACTCAGTTGAAAGTGTTTCTTCCAAATATTTTTAAAATTTTTCAGGTAGTAATCGTTATTAAAATCATGTGAACTTTTACACATAAATAGTTAATTATAGAATAACAACATATAGAAAATACTGTTTACACACGATCCAGCGGCAGGGAGCCAACATTGTCGGTACGCTTTGAAGATAATTGGAATTCTAGCGGACCAGTTCACTTTTACGAATGAATTCAAAGCATGCCGACAAGGCTGGCTCCCTGCCGCTGGATCGTGTGTAGACCCTATTATACTGCATTTAGTAAATACACAGAGCAATAAATCACTCAAGCACAGACCGGCCGTGGGCGTACTGCCTTTTCTCTTAACATTTATAGAAATTATAGCGAAAAATCTAAATAAATTTTATATGAAATAAACGTCTGTTTACTAGTGAAATATTTTTGTCGAACTCTTCTATACTTATATACGTTTCCTTAAATATAAGGAATAAAAAACCAGACTAACCAATAGCTATTCTCCGGATTAATGCCCCGCCGAGCGCTGAATTACGAATTACAAGCCTGGCCGCGTTAAGTGCAATAACCATGCATTGCCACAAAACGCTAAAGTTTCAATTTTTATGTCAAAAATGACGTTTGCAGGCCCTAAAAGAATTATCAATTTTTCCTATAACGAAGCCTTTATTATCTAATTTGGGTTGGATTCTTTGTTGAGAAAGACCTACTTTAATAGTGTTTTATAATATTTTAATAAGTATTAATACAAATAATACAGAGTGTTCAAAAAATAAGAATAAAAATGAAATTGAGAAAACTGTCAAAAATCAATTTTTTCAAATGGAAACCCCCAATTTTTATAATCTTAATCTTATTTACCATTCAAAATGAGGGTAAGTTTGTGTACGGATGTCTATTCCGAAAATTTTTAGTTTTCGAAATATTGCCAATTCAATATTTTTATATGGAGATTTTGCTATGGATTTTAAGTTCTAATACTCTTAGTTGGCTATGGCGGCGTTGGCTGCTACACAAATGTATGTAGGTGTCACTTACTATTTGACAAGTATTAATTATCATGCTTAAATTATACGTACGAGGATTATTTAAATTTGTTTATAATCTATGGAGAATGTAACAAAGTTTTATCAAGAACATGTGAAATATTTGGTAATATATATCCAGAGAAACGAAAACCGTCTCCTAACAGTATTAAACGAATAACGGAAAATTTTAAAAATTTTGGCACCGTTAAGGCAACAATTATTCATAAAATAATTAAATAAATGTAACTTATATACAAAAAGGTCTTACATAAAATACTAACAGTATAACTACTTATAGTTAGGAAAACATTTTATTTTAATAAGTGTTCAAAGTGTCCACCCTGAACTTTTTCGCACCTCCGAATTTATTCGTCATGAGTGGCCGCTCTAATAGAACCTGGAGATAACCTTTCGAAAGCATTCTTTACTCTTGTCTGACAATCTTCCATTGTTGTGGCTGGATTAAAATAAACCATATCTTTTATTGTTCCCCATATAAGATAGTCTAGGGCAGACAGATCAGGAGAACGAGGAGGCCACAGAAAAGGTCCATTGTTAGCGTCCACTTATCGTAAAAAGTTTCTTGCAAGAGGTTGTTAACTAGGAAGCTGTTGTATGGTGGGGCGCCATCGTGTTGGTAAAATATTTGCCTATATTCAGCTAGCGGTAAATTGTTCAAATATTCATTATCTATATAATATTATAATATATTTAAATATCGTTCTCCTAAAAAAAGTTTATACGTAACTTGAAAAAAAAAAGAAATTATTTAAGTATTAATTCATTACCATTTAAGTTGTCATCATAAAACTGTAGTTTTACGACTCCATCGTTTCTCAGAGTACAGTAAACGTTAAATTGCCAGGTTTCTTGATAATTTCGCAATCTCACGGCATGGGGATTCGAATCACACCAAAAGTGAAAATTATGTCGGTTGAAAAGGCCATTTTTCGTAAATTTTGCTTCGTTAGTCCAAATTATGTTGTCCAAAAATCGAAGGTCGTAATGTTAAAACAGGAGATTCCTGTTTGTAAGGCCAATTGTCTTAAAGATGTCATAGGATATGCCGCAAAATATCCAAAATAGCAATTTCGATATTTTCATCATTGACAATTGGTTTTATTTTATGAATTGTTGCCTTAACGGTGCCGAAATTTTTAAAATTCTCCATTATTCGTTTAATACTGTTAGGAGACGGTTTTCGTTTCTCTGGATATCTATTACCAAATATTTCACATGTTCTTGATAAAACTTTGTTATATTCTCCTTAGATTATAAACAAAAAAAACCGCTGCCCAAGGAATCACTACTTCCACATCCATATTTTCTATCCAAGTTCCTCATAATGAAAAAAAATTGTATGTGGAAATAATTGTTTATAGAACTTTAATAATATAATATTTGAAATCGTCTACCGCAAAAACGACATCCTACACGGTAGTGGGGTGGGGTGGTGATAGGGAGGTGGTAGTAGAGGTGGATGAACTAAAAAAATATTTTGAGGCTTTTGGTTTTTGTACACACACTAAATCACAATTTCTTTTTCATCCTCTTTAATAATGGGGTGGGGGTGGCTAACGCCAAAAATTTTTTTGAGACCTTCTTTTGTATATACGAAATACCAATTTTATGGACTCTTACCTGCTAGATTTACCTATTTACCCCAAATTTACCCCAATTTACCCTCCAACCCTTCGACGGAACAAGATGAAAATATAATCTAGTTCTAGATCTCGTTAAAGTACATATGTGTACCAAATTTCAAGTTAATATCTCAAACGGTTCCAGAGTAAACGTGCGTACAAAAAAAAGTTACAGACCGACAGACAGACAGAAAATTTTTTTCGCTCAAACTTAAAATATCGACGTTTCGTGACATAAGCCTATTTGAACAATAAAAATGTTTAAACATTTTTTTGTCGTTACTATACTTCCACTGGATGTGGAAGTAATAATCCTCGTGCGTATAATTTAAGCGCCCCGGCATGATAATTAATACTTCTTATCAAATGGTAAGTGACAATTACATACATTTGTTTAGCACCCAACGCCGTCATAGCCAACTAGGAGTATTTGAACTTAAAATCCATAGCAAAATTCCCATGTAAAAATATTGAATTGTCAATATTTCGAAAACGAAAAATTTTCGGAATAGACATCCATACACAAACTTACCCTTATTTTTAATGGTAAATAAGATAAGATTATAAAAATTGGGGGTTTCCATTTAAAAAAATTGATTTTGACAGTTTTCTCTATTTCAATTTTATTCTTATTTTTTGAACACTCTGTATTAATACTTATGAAAATATTATAAAAACACTATTAAAGTAGGTCTTTCTCAACAAAGAATCCAACCCAAATTAGATAATAAAAGCTTCCTTATAGGAATCCAAAAATGTAATAATATATAGGGTGTCCCATTTAAAATAAGCAAAATGACATCTACTTCCGGTATAAACGGAAGCGCCATCATCTTGAGAATATTTTAGCCGAGTTGCCCTCATCGACATTAGTTTACTACCAAATTTTCAAAATTTCACAATGTCTACTTTTCAAGATATTGATCGCCGCAGTTCGACGTGGGACACCCTGTATAAGGAATAAAAGTCTGCAGGTGGGTGGAGTGGCTGGCACGAGAGCTCTTTGAGTAGGAATAAGTCTTTCTTCTGGTGTCTGTGCAATCGAAACTTTAGCGTTGTGTGGCAATGCGGAGTTATTGCACTTAACGCGGCCAGGCTTGTAATTCGTAATTCAGCGCTCGGCGGGGCATTAGTCCGGAGAATAGCTGTTGGTTACAGTCTGATTTTTTTTTCCTTATATACTTAAGGAAACTTATAAAGGAGTTCGACAAAAATATTTCACTAGTAAATATTCTGCCCTCTAAAAGCATACCTACTAAACGTCTGCTTGAGTTATCCAATTATTTTCAATTCTTATTTTCACCCCCATCTCACTCCCTAATGGGCTCATTTAGCACTTTTTTAATTTGATTATCGTAAAGATCTTACAATTCTAAGACCCTGTGCAAAAAACTAGAATTTTGTGAGACCTGTAAGTCGTTTAAGAAAAATTATAAACATGGTCCCGCACGCCTTATCGAATCTCGGCCGCGACGTCACTTGATAGCAATCCGCTAGTCGCACAGAGAAAGACTCGACTATCTCAAGTGGAATGCACGAGCTTTGATGTGTTGCGCGACCGTTTCGTTCCCTATCCTCTGACGTCACGATGTTCGTCGCACCGCGCTCTTTAGAAGCGTATATTTCGAGAATCACATATCGGATTCATCTGAAATTTTCAACATTGCCTAATTTTAAATAATACTTTATCCACAACGACTAAATAAAATTCATTAAATGAGCCCATTAAGGAAAGTAGTCGTCCAGGCTATTTTCATCAAACACATGTTCTTCTGGAATATCGTTTAATGAGCTCATTTAGTATTATTTTTTTATTATATTTTCTGAAAGATCTATTAATTCTAGAGCCAAATGCGAAAAAAAGAATTTTCTAGAGTCTCTATAGGCTTCAAAATTAATCAAGAACATATCAACACGTGGCGCTTTCATGTTATAGCTGTGCAGAGGCGCACTGAAGGGGCTTAAGCCCCCCCCCCCCCCCCCCCCCTGGAGGCCAGCATCACTTGACCCCCTCGAGGAAAGTATTTGTTACGTTGTCAAGGCGACATTGTTTTTGTCTGGATTTTTATTTGTACTTTTTTCACGAGGCGAAAAAATTTTTTCAGATTTTTATTAGCACCCCCCCCCATGAGGCGCGGAAAATTTTTTTTTAGATTTTTAATAGCACTTCTTGTACGAGGTGGAAAAAATTTGTTTTCGGATTTCTATTTGCACCCCCCCTCCCAGTAACCTTTCTGGATCCGCCCTTGTTAATCATATTATTATTATTTGTAGTAGCCCCCCTTCAGCAATTGGGTGCGTCCCTGTAGCTGTGTGACGTCAATGTCTCTGTCGCATCTGGAGACGTAGACGTAGCTGACCCGCTTGCCTAGTAGTCTAAGATCCGGCATAAGAAATAAGAAATAGTTTACATAAAAGATAACATCTAGGTTAATAGAAAAATGCCAAAAATGTCAAATTTGATTCGTTCGTGTCGAGCCGAATTTTCGAATTTCGGCGCGCGATTTACGATGCGGATCAACTACAAGTCTTCCTCTTTCCGTATAGACATGGTACGGGCGTCGCGGTATCATATTTTTGATAATATGAGTATATTTAGATGTCGGGTTTTCGACGAAAATTTCTAGGTACTGTACTATAATACTAACACTGACATTCGATTGCGGTGGGCAAGGTTATTAGGTAAGCGAGGTAGGACTGTGGAGACATTTACGTCAGCGATTCGACCGCCTCAGCTTATGAAGAATTAGATTTTAAAACAGTGTATTTCTGGAACTACATATCGGATCGAGCTCAAATTTTCAGTGTAATAATTATTTGATGATTTCTTCGCACAATTGTAATAAAAAATGCAATATTAAATTTGACTAAATGACCCCATTCAAATTATACTTATACATTATACTTACAAATACTTAAATATCTAGCAAGTTTCTTCACAATTTTATAATATTTTTTAGAATATCTATATGGTTAGATCTGAATTCCATATTAATATGATACATACTTTATTTTCGACAATAGGCTTCTTGCTCAAAATGTGATTTTAGCATTTTTAGAATCTTTACTTAATACAAAACACAGTGTGTAAAGGATTTTTTCTTTTACAGACGGTATTCAACATTAAAGTTTGAATAAATCCGTTAGACGCGCAAACAACGTGTGACGTCATCAGTGGCGGTGCAAGAGCACCTTGGGACCCTAAGCAAACATTGAATTGATCGACCAGATACGGCACAGGACAAAACTTCCGACTCATTCCAAGTACTATCCGGGGCCCCTAAGCTTTCGGAGCCCCTAAGCTTTGCTTATACCCGCTTATACATATCACCGCCACTGGACGTCGTGTGTTAGGAGACGCACAACGCTAGCGTATTTTTTTAAATTAATTCCGTTCACGGACGTTGCCCTTGTAATAGCTTGATAGTGGAGCGAAATAGACAATAAAAATCTCTCTGTTCTCGAGAAAAACAAAAATCAGCGTAGCACCAGAGGGTGCAGTTTTTATAAACTGAAAAATTCTATATTTTTTTGTGGTACAGATATTTTTTATTTCGAAAAAACTTGAGAAATTGATTGATTATAAACATCGTTTTTTTTAACATTTACACTGCCATATTTTCAAATCTAATTGAACTATCGATCTATTTTTTTTTTAATTCAAGTATACAAATAAGTGCTTCCAATTGTCTTTTTGTTTCTATCGATTATTGTTTATTATTTTCTTTAAACAACGTATTGTAATATGTTGCAACCCCTTAAGATTTAAGGTTATGTTGGTTGCACTGAAAAGTAGGCACAGAATTGAGTAGTTCGGATGTCTGAATGTAGAAAGAACTTACTAGAAGGTCTAGAGTGATGACATATCTGTTCTGGAACTGTCTAGAGTATGGTGACGTCATCAGAGAAGCTTCTAGATCTGTCATCTTTAGGTATATAAGGCATGGAGTAAACCAAAAGGAGAGAAGTTAGTGCAGTACTAATTGTCAGTTGAAATGGTCAGAGAGTAAACACAGTGATAAAGTGACTAAATAACTGAATTGTAGTACACAGTGTATTATTAGTCAAGTAAATTATTGGTTGTAATTAGTAGTTAATAAATTAGTGTTTAGTGTTACCCTGTTGTTATAATTTCCGAACCCACGATACAGGGTGTTTACAAAAAGGGTGTAAGCACGTCACAGTATTACTTATTACTCGACTAATACTTTGTTAAAAATGTACTCGTGATTTTGGCTAAGCGACAAACTTTTTATTTTTGAAAATTTTCATATATGCAGCGAGGCGATTGAAGCTAAGATACAGGAGAATTTTTGAAAAAAAAAATTTCATCTGGGAGTTTTTTATTTATGAATATTTTTGTGATGCAGGCAGGCAGGCAGGCGTACGGCGTGAACTATCCGATTGACCTTTGAAATAATAACCTTTTTCAGTCATGTTTAAAACAATTTAAACCCTTTTAAATATGGTACAATTCTCAGCAGTGGCGGCTGGTGAAATTTCAATATTTTTTTCTCGTCTGTGGCGCACGGGGCCCATACGAAATATGGAACATAACATCTAGAGAAGCACTTCTCTAAGGACAAAAATTTTGAAATAGCAGTTTGCGAAAAAATTTTTCAAAATTCGGTTGCTCTTCCTGGCTCTAGGGACTCCTGTTTAATTTATTTTCTTTGTCATATACATTTGACTTTTCATAAAAATACGACAATAGGTTTTCGAGTTTATGAATATATTTTCATTATTAATTGAAATACAATGAACTGAAATTTTGTAATTTACAATTTAACAAATTACATTTCAATTCGTTGGATCTCAGTTAATAATGAAAATATTTTCATGAACTCGAAATTGTTGTATTGTAGTATTGTTGCCTATTGTTGTATTTTTATGAAAAGTCAAATGTATATGACAAATAAAAAATAAATTAAACAGGAGTCCCTAGGGTCAGGGAGGGCAAACGAATTTTAAACAATTTTTTCGCAAACTGCTTTTTCAAAATTTTTGAGAGAAGTGCTTCTCTAGATGTTATTTCCCATATTTCGTATGGGTCCCATGCGCCACAGACGAGAAAAAAAATACTGAAATTTCACCAGCCGCCACTGATTCACAGACCGAATACAACTAAATAATTTTAGGAAATAACCGCAAATATGTCCGAATCATTGCACGCATGCACGCGCAGATATTTTTTATGACAGATGACGTCAACTCCAATATGAGTGTGTTTTCAGACGTGCCCCTTCTCCCAGATATTAGTCAGTTACTACTTACTTACTTTCCAGTTAGAAATTATGAAAACAGATTTGATAATTGCTAATGTTTAGTAACACTATATTAATATGTATAAATTAATTTAAAATATACGGCACATGCAAGAGGCCTATTGTACTCATTGCACTCGTTGAGTTGGGGTTATAAGGTTTGTACAATATTAGTAATCGCGCGGGGGCGAGCGTAGAGCCGTGGCCTACGTAAGTGATTTACGTAGGCCACGGTAGAGCCGTCTTGACTGTGCATAGCGATTCTCTTCACGTGCCGATTTACAGAAAACAGAGTATTGACGCCAATTTCGATCGGGGGTAGAGAAATTCCAATTAAACGGTGAGAGAAGTATCTGAGGGTTAACTTGGACAAACGACTGACGTTTAATAAACACATAAACGAGATGGTACGAAAGGTCTACTCCATATCCAGGAGTCTATACCCACCTCAGGCCAGGGGTAGCGAACTTAATAGGACTAACAAAAAAAAATGTTGTACATGATGGTAATCAGGCCGGCCATCACATACGGAGCGCCGGAATGGTGCAGTATACCGGTCACGTCAATGAAAAAACTCAGAGTTTTTGAACACAAGTTTATGAGCCTCATTTCTGATTCTGGCAGGTACACCTCCCTCAGAGATGTATATGCATGTTTCCACTACATAACTTTACCAGCGGACTATGTCCAAGAAGTATCACAAAAATATTATTTCTTCAAACTGGCGATAGTCCGCTAACTCGCAACGTAACACAAATCAGACAGCATAATGCCCCATTTTTGATAAAACACCCCCATACAGGCGTTGCCTATTTTCAGGCAACTACTTTAGCCACACTTTCCTTTGCCATGAGTTATTTCTACTCTACATTTTATCTTTCTTAACTTTCACCTTTAATCCCCTCCTTTATTATTTTATCTGTTATCTTTTGTTTTTACTATTTTTGTTCTTTTTGTCATTCTAAATTCATTTTTGGCCGATAAGGGCCGACCAGGGCACGACAGTTGTCTCGAACGGTTTTTTTCGTTTAGCTTTTTCCCGTGTCAACTAGCCAAATTTTTCAGTGCTTGTGCATAGTGATAGTTTTTAAGTTATTTTTATTTATTTTTAAGCCTCTTTGGGGCAAGCGTAGAGGCGACTTCAATGTGAATGTCAGTCGATATTCCGTTGAAGCAACGTCGAGCGCGGTTAGTACTTGGATGGGTGACCCATCTTGGGAAATACAGCGTTCTCGTTCCACCTTCTAGCGTCTTGTATATCAATGTATACGCGGAAGTTACGTAATTTCAGACGAGGATCACGTAGTGGATATACCATCCTTCGGAGGGGATGTAAAGCAGGCGGTCCCTTGTCTATTAAATGTTAGGCAAGTAAAAGATCCCTACTCTTCTTAAGGGAAGAGGTTTGGCAAAATTTCCAGGTTTCGTCTCCTGGCGTCGGTGATAGGCCCTGGTAGCGGAAATAGGCCGACGCTAAATAAATAGATGAAAATTAAGCCTCTTTCTGGACTGTTTTTAATCACATTGTTAATTTTTAGTCGGATAGGAGTTTTTAACCCTTTTTATTGTTTCATTGTCGTTAAGCCGAACCGGACCTGCCCCATCCAGCTCCACAACCATCACCATCATCAAGCACATATTGTATTGTAACTATAAATAAGCCTCTTTTTCTTCTTCTTCTTATTTAGATACTCCAGTGAAGCAACGTTCAGCGCGGTTAGTACTTAGTTAGATGATGGAATTATACAAGACCCGAATAATATTCTTTTTCTCATGAATATCAAATAAATAAAAAATAATTCTATAATTAAATATCCTCTTTGATTAACAACAATGATCAACTCCGTGTTTATTCCTGTTATTGTTTTCACTTTCTGGAGCTTGTGTTGCGTCTGCTTCCACCTGTATAAATTATAAGCCCGTATGTATTTTAAGAAACGGTTTTAATCTCTCAATCATCAATCTGAGAGTACACAGATCCACATGGACATAACAATCGTTTTTATGTCTATTTGTTTTTCCATGTCTGTTCCTGCCTACCCGCATATGGCATGTGCATTTACAAAAATAATCTTTTATCGACTTACGCAGAGACGCCTTCGCCCTATATTGTAGAATGTTAATGCAAGTACAATATGATATTTATTGTTACAATTTGATTAGTTTGTACCATTTATCTTCATAAGATTGCGATATAATAAGGGAAATGAATTAAATATATATAACACCAGTACGGTTCGGCTCCGCTTTCGAGCGACCGCTATGGAGATATCCGCATGAGAATTTTTATGGACTAATTGGCAATTTTCATAATTTCGTTAAAATTCAAAATTCGCTTTCCGGAATGAAAGTATATTTTTCTAATGGTCATCCGATGCTCCTGTCCCACGCTCAAGTTGTCAGAAGGAAGTAATTAGTCAAATAAAAGGTAAAGTCAAATCTCGGCGTACTTTCCAAATTTTTGCTTTTTGTGCCACACTCTTCTGCGACGAAAAATTTGAATCGATTCTGCCCATTTTTCGATTTAGTTCAATTGTCCTGGGTTCTGTAACAGAACACAGAAAATCTGCAAATCATGTGACTATGAGAACCTTACCACCGCCGATGAAGACAACACAGAAGAGACATGACCCAACCACCCACCCACTACCCTGCGGGTACTGGACAAAGCACCATTCAGTACCCGTAGTCACCTAGCTCCGTGCAGACCGAAAGTGCTACCAAAGCACTTAGATCTGCACCTCCTCGAGTTACCGATGATCCGGATGGCAGGATGCCAGTTGACATTCTGCGTACCGGCAGTCAATCCCAACCAAACATACCCCAAAATTTCCGAACAGACAGATGGCTACCCCCGGGGGTGACAAGCTGGCGAAGAAAGAACGCCAAGACAGAAGAGCGTCAGAAGATAAAGGCCTTAGCCAGCAAGGTCTAAGAAGCCAGGACCCGGGGAGGTGGGCCGAAATCATCCACACCGTTCACATTTGTAGAGGGGTTGGTGTAAAGTAAGCTCGCCCGGCCTGCACGAGGCCGGCCCAGGTCTATAGCGATGTACTAGGGTAAAGGGCAATAGTCCTGCCCGACCTTAGACATCTGAACCGTCATCAAAGCCAATGGATAATGGCGCCCCAATCCTTCAATGGAATAAGATTAAAATATAATCTAGTCCCAGATCTCATTATAAATATATCTTTCAAGTCAATATCATAAATGGTTCCAAAGTAATCGTGCGCACAAAAAAAAGTTACAGACAGTGTTATTTTTTGGGCCTTTTTTGGGATAAAAATAATTTTATTAATACTCATTTTCTTTTTTTGACCATTAATTAGGAAAAGTAGCTTTTCCTAACCGAAATAATTATAAAAGTAACAGTTTTCAATGCCGAATTAGAAAAAAAAGGTATTGTGGGCGCCATATTACCGATGCATGTACCAGAATTGGCCTTACTGAAGTACTGCATAATTTTAAATTTCTGATAATATATTAAACGTACTTTAATGCCTCGTCTTTATTTATTATATACATATTTAATATTGTAATTAATTCAAAATTTATTATTAAAAAACTTTTCTATTTAATACTTCATTCTTGTATTTTCCATAGTATATTCTATTTTGAAAACTTTTCAGGCATACGGCTATAATTAGCAGTATTTAATTAAGGACGGTCATTAAGTCTTGAGATAAATTCACAGTAAATGTCTGGTATTGTGTTGTAAGCACCAAATGCAACTTTCTCCCAACACCATTTACGTAGAACGTCTCTGGTTATTGCAGTAACATTACGTAAATTGCAGAACAAAACAAAATATAAACTCGTGCTGTCCCTTATTTAAATACATCCATACTTTTACGCTTTTTCATATAACGTTTAGAAGGATCGATATAATATGTACTACAGTATAGAAGTAACACAAAACACCATCAACCACAATAATTACAGAATAAAAATTGTTGGTAAAATCAAAAGTGCACAAGATGCTTTACCCAATAAGCAATATCCCCGATTCTATAAAATAATTACTTAAATTTTAGTTCATTGATTGGTCAGAACAAAAAAAAGTAGATAGAAAATAAAGAAATAAATAGTATTTTGTGTAACAAGAGTGGATATGATATCCATATCGCACGATAAAGAAGTTTAGGAAGAGTGCTCGTGCTCAATCTTTCGAGTGCGATATGGATAATCCACTCGACAGTATACTTTTTCTACGACGACCAGCTTAAAAAAAAACTACAAAATTTATTAAAAATTAATATATATCACAAATACACACTGACAATTTGACAGCTTACGCACTAACTTGAATTTAAAGCGAATAGTTGCCTATGTATTTAATACACGAACTGTGATTGGTCGGTTTCATAGCATATCCATCCTAGATAGTATTCAGTTAACTGGAATTGCCTACTTATGAATTCTACAGATTGTACAGAAAACAGCAAATTTATATATGGGAGTATAGTCGGGGAGCCCCCTAGCTGTACGTGCCCTCCCGATCATTGGGGACAATATTTTTCATAAGACATGTCCTAAAAAAACTGGCTGTACTTTCAAAATGGCGGCAATATGTTAAAAAAAAACTGTTGCCAATGCTGTTTTTGTCATTTAACACAAAAACTAAAAAAGATATACAAAAACTTTTTTCGCAAAAAACAACGAGCATAAAATTTTCTACAATTTTGTTCCTATTGTTACAAATTCCCCATAATAAGAATACGGCAGTAATTTGAATAAAATATATTAAAAAATAGAGACACTGTTTAGTTCAAAAGTACATGCTCGACTAACTCGCTTTGGGGTATCCCTGCCGCTAAAATGCTGACATGTTTTGACTAATATGAGAGAGTTATCGTCTTAGATTGACGACAGAGAACCCGCAAAGTTAATATAATGAATCATTTAACTGAGTAGTATCTTTAAGATTTATTTATTTAACACTATACAATATTTTGATAGGAGTTTCCAGATAAATTAAGAAAACATGGAAATTCATATATCGGTAAATCACTTACAGCCAGTTTTTCAATGTCGAGTTAACTCTTGTAAAGGAGTTAACTCTGGGTTAAGCGAAAAATTGCGTATTTCAAATGCGAGTTAACTTGAAACCTTGCGTTAAATCGAGATTAAGATAACTCTTGGATGAAGTATGAGTTAACTAAAAATTTCGGTTCAAAACTAACCTAAAATTATTTTATGGTGTAAATAATTGATATTTTTCAGACACAAAGATGGCATGATTTTAATGCAAATGCTTATAGCAGTGATGAGGAAGCTAGAAGACCCAAAGTAATCAGATATAGGCCAAATCAGTTTGAAGAATGGGATCGACACGATTTTTTGCGCGTTTTCGTTTGTAGGTATCCTAGAACTGTTGAAAATTTATTAGAAGTGCAAGATTTTATTTCGTATCCTACGAATAGGTTTTAGTTAATTATTATCTTATTTTATAAATATTAACATGTAATATGTTTATTTTATTTCCACATCCAGTGGAAGTAGGTATAGTAACGACAAAATTTTTTTTTAAAACTTTTATTATTCAAATAGCTTAGAATGTCATGAAACGTTGAGTTTTTAAGTTTGAACAAAAGAAGATTCTGTCTGTCTGTAACTTTGTTTGTGCGCACGATTACTATAGAGCCGTTTAAGATATTGACTTGAAATTTGGTACACGTATGTATTTTAACGAGATCTGGATCTAGTTATATTTTCATCTTATTCCGTTGAAAGGTTGGGGGGGTAAATTGAGGTAAATAGGTACATCTTTTTGCACTAAAGCCACTAATAGCTGGTCTTCTTCATGGCTGAAATTGGAAGAACATAGTACCTAACGCAAAAATGATATTAATATTAAAACCACAAAATGATTGTGAACTATTTCAACTTTTTCAAATACAATACCAATAATAATATATTAAAAAGTTAGATTAATCTTCTACATTTATGGCCTTTGCCTATAAGAATAGTTGGCCAAAAAAGTTAGGTCAATTTAACATTTAATATCACAGAACTATAAAAGAGATCAAGAATACTCGGGCAAAATCCCGAAAATGTGAATAAAATTCATACTTTTCATACCAACGTAATAGAATATTAGACACAGCTTGAGTTAACTAACTTGAACAAAAAGTTAATATGAAAAACAGTTGTAACGTTAACTCGAACTTATCCTCGAGTTAACTTATGAGTTAGGGTTATCTAACTCGAACTTTAACTCGACATTGAAAAACTGGCTGTTAGAGGAAATAACTGTGACAGTTATTGTAAGGCGTATAATATAACTTTATATTATTAACATAACAAAAAATAAAATAAACTGAAAAAAATTAATAATAATATTATAATTTGCAGACATTTATCTCGAAAACGGTAACAATGGTATCTGGAAAATGGTAACTCATATTCAAATATTGTATAGGAACAAAATTGTAGAAAATTTTATGCACTTTGTTTTTTGTGCAGAAAGTTTTTCTCCATCTTTTTTAGTTTTTGTGTTTAATGACAATTTTTTTTTACGGACGCCATTTTGAAAGTACAGCCAGTTTTTTTTTGGGGGGGACATGTCTTAAATTAGGGCTGGAAAATGGTAACTCCTATCCAAATATTGCATAGGAACAAAATTGTAGAAAATTGTATGCACTTTGTTTTTTGTGCAGAAAGTTTTTCTCCATCTTTTTTTAGTTTTTGTGTTAAATGACAAAAACAATATTTGCAAATTTTTTTTAAAATCATTGTCCCCAAGGATCGGGGAGGGGGGGGGGGGTGTACGGACACTTAGGGTGGGCTCCTGAACAGTGCAATTTTATATACGCGGCAAAACGAGTCTGACGTCACGACACGCAATGACCATATATAGTGACGTCAGATAATGTATTTACTCTTAAGACCGGCATGAAAAAAGAAGATGTTGATTCACATTTCGGCACTAAGCAATATTTAGAATATTTAATTGTAGATTTATCCTCCATTAAAAGTTAGGGGACAAAGGAGGAGGGTCAATAAGGGCGGATTTCCGCCCCCTCAGAAAATGGACTAAAACACATGGAATAAGTTTCTTGAGTCCATAGAAGCAATATTCAGTTGATTCCAGCTTAAACGCTATTTAACTGTGGAACTTTTTGCAAACTGTTAATTAATCATACATCAAGTTCCTAAGTCTGAATGCATATATAAACATTGGGTGTGGCGGGGTGAAGCCCCTCAGGTATAAACTGTGTCCTGGATTTCTACTGTACCATCCCAATATGTCGAGGTTAGATTTTAAGTATTTTAAATCAAACTTTCTACTGTGCTTGCTTATATATAAAAGGGGAGGAGTGGGGGAAGGGGGATTTTATTGTGCCAGTTGGTGAGTTTGGTAGATCATATCTGTGTATGTGTATGTACACTGTAGCGACCCAGTCTGCCCGGGTATTTCTACTTGTGTACTTTGGTGGGAGTATAGGGGGTATGGCGGTGGGGTGCATCCGTTTAGACTGATTTTACCGCGTATGTAAAATTGTACTATTTCAAATTAAATTTTATGCTAAATACAATATATTCTTGTGACATTAATAATCAAAACTGTGATTATAACAAGGGGATAATCTAGGGTGACCAGATTTTTGTGCTGGACACTTCTGCTGGGAAAAAAATTGATGAGCGGGGGGAGCAGAAATCCGAAAAATCATTTCTTGATCCCAACATTTTTTGATGACCGAGAGGAAAAATTTTTTTGATCACAGATAGTACTCCAAAATGCTGGACTGTCCAGCGAAATTCCGGACGTATGGTCACCCTAGGATAATCCAATTTTATCAATATTAAACAAGTCAGACCAGGGATGGAGGGGAAGGGGGGCAAACGGGCAAATGCCCTTCGGGCCGGTGGCTCTGGGGCCGGGCAGGGCCGGTCCGAGGTAAATAGGCATTTGTACAAGCGGATAAAAAACCCGACGGCCAAAAAAAATTTAAACGGCAGCTCTTTTCTCTCCTTAATCCTTACTTAGAACGAAATATTTTCAGGCTGCTATCTCGGCCACTGACATAAATGCCCGATGTCATTTATCATTTATAAAAAGTTATTAACTTAATAACCTAATTTTGCATGTTCGTTCCAAATTCTGCAAGTTTGCTTAAGAAAGTTCTAAGTATTAAGGGGTCTTCTTTCTTTTTCTTTTGACCTCTGAAACTTTTTTGTTTTTTTTTTTAATGTTTCGAGATGTTTATGTAGACAATATTAGTCATAATTATTATTGATTTATTATTCATTGTTATACTGTTAAAATGATTAATTTTTTCATTTCGTTCTTTGTCTTTCAATGTCAATAAATTTTAATAAAGAGTATGGATGTTTAGTGGCGTTTTTAAAAATGTTATCAGGATGGTAGCAGTCTGCTTTAGACTGTGATTGTCAGATTACGTGTTAGTACTTTGAACCTTTAAATAATTTTTGCAATTGCATGAAAAAAAGGAAAACGCAACCTATTTTTCGAAGAAAATGTTTTTGCTACTCGAATTTCTAACTTTTTATTTTAGAGCATTTGACCAAGAAAAATACAAAATTTTCGCCTGCGGTGCATTTTTCTCCTTAAGCCCTGACCCACCAAAAAAATATATATATATTTTTCCCTGGCCCATTCAAATTTGAGGTTCTAGTTCCACGCTTAATTGGGCCGATTCCCTAAAATTGCCAGGGCCGGTTGGACTGACCCCATCCGCCCTTGGATAAGACCTTCTTTTAGCCCCAACAGCAACCCTTTTTTTTTAAATACGGAGCAAGATAAAAATATTACACTCAAAGAAATAGTACGGGTAAATTCAACCAAAAAAATGGTTAACTAACAATATCGTTAATTTTGTTAAACTAAATTATATTGATGGTATTTTTAAACAAGAGGTGATTGTTATTTTAATTAATAAAAAGTTGTCGTACAACAAAACAAGCATTAACTTAAAAAATAGATGAATAAGACTATTATTTTTTTCGTCTGACTATTATTTTGTTGAATTCTGTCAAATTAAACCAGATAATAGTATATTTTATTTTTAACTATTATCGAATTGTAATTCTAACCCAGTATTAGTTCGCTGTATTATTGCACTTGATAGAATTAACTGGAAGACACGATATTTATAATCATCCGAGTGTTTATTTTATCATTAAAAATACAGTTAGAATATTAGTGACAGATTACATCAATCAAAAAATTATATTTTTTGCACTAAGTAGTATTCATACATACTATCATAATACACTCAACTACCAAAATTGCGTGTGTCTTAAACCGCGAGGAATTCAGACATCGCTAACAGTACTTGGTAGACAAACCAATATTATTGTCGTTTTCTAGAAGTTCTAAAAGAATTACCATAAAATTTGCTTGCTTACCACGTATAGTGCAGGCGCTAGAAGGAAGTGAGTGTGCAAAATGTGAGGACCGCATTTTATCAATGGATATTAGCTGAGAATAGTTGAACTATTTTTTAAAAAATAAATTTCTGTATCACATCAACATCACGCTAGCCCATGGAGGACGCCTCATGAGCTATACCCGATGGGCATAGCTCATGAGGCGTCTTCCATGAGTTAGCGTGATATGATACATAAATTATTGTTTCTTAGCTTAAAAAATGTTTTCTTACCAAATTGGGAGAAGATCGGTCAAGAGGTAGTTGAGATATTGCAAGAGAAAATGAAGAAAATTACTATTTTGACACCCTGTATCTTTTTCCACGGCAACAATTTACTAAAGCATGTTTGGTTATATCCTCATATTTTGATCCCTTGAACAATGGCCTATTATTAATGGTCCATCCTGTGTAGATAAGAGGAGGGGGGATAAAAAAAAAATTGGATCAAAAAATGGAACGGCAACATCCGGATTATTAATCTTTGAACTATTCTCAGCTAATATCCATTGATAAAATGCGGTCCTCACATTTTGCATACTCACTTCCTTCTAGCGCCCGCTCTAGTAGTTTATTACAGAAATTATTCCCAGATGACGCCACATACAAATCACTGACAATAATCAATCATGCATTATCTTATACTCTTATGAATTTATAGAAAATTAATAACATGATTGCAATGTTCAAATTCTCTCAGGAATCATCGATATATTTGGATGGATCATATAAACGATCTCTAGTCTTTGGTTTGGGTGGTCTGATGTCTCAATACTGAGATTTTGGCTAACCAAAAAAAACTTCATTATACAATAAAGTGTAGATCAACCTAAAAATTAGTTGGTGAACAAAAAACAAAATCGTTGTACTATTTAATTGTAGACCAAATTGAAAATGGTTAGTGAATATAAAAAAATGTCATTGTGCTATTTAATTTGTTATAAGAAGATATGATTATTAAACTACTATTTGTTTACGAAAACAAATAAAGTTGTATGACTATTCTTTTCTAATTGATTTAACTATGAAACTAGATAGGCGCGATTTCATATGCTCTTTTTGGTTGAATTTACCTATCATTTTCTTTGAGTGTACTACTTTATTCAAATTTCAACATTTGAAGATACGCCGAACAATATACATTATACGTAGTTCGATTTTTTACCATTAATAAAGATCCAAAATACGTGAAAATCACAGTTTTTTGTGCTTTTGGTTGTTTTTTTTTACACCGAGCACAAGAGAGTACTACAAAGATTTTTAAATATGTAGTGTGAGAACGTAAATTCTTTGACACATGTAAACATCAAATAGCTTCTCGTTTGTGCTCAACTGGTCTTTGTGGGTGTTCCCTGTTGCTTTATATATATTCGCAGGAAAACTGGTTTTGCAAATTAATTTAAGTCAGCCTTAGTGGGTTTTTCGCTAGGCTTGTTGAGTTTTGTTAAAGGATTGCTTACGGCACCTAAACTACAAGGCAAATAATAAAGAAATTCAACTGCACTCTGATAATAGACAAAGAGACTGACTCTATATCGTTTTCTGCATTGTTCATCCGCAAGATTTTTTTTTTTTTTTCGAAAACTGTTAAGTAATCTTAGAAAAAAATGTTTCAAATGAGGTTCTTTAGGTTTTTCCCGATTTACTAAAAATTGGTGGGTGATGAAGCTAAACGGACACCTGATTCGTGTTCAGCACGTCGAAATACATGAGGGTTATCCAATGGAGCCCCAGAAACAGGGCACATTTTTTTTGTGCACACCCCCCCCTCCCCAGTGGTCTATTTCTGCGATTCCATTGAGTAATCCATATATACTTCGGCATGCTAAACACGAATCAGGTGCCCGTTTAGCTCCATCACCCACCAATTTTTAGTAAATCGTGAAAATAACCTAAAGAACCTCATAGAAAAATTGGTGGGTGGTAGAACTAAATGGACATGGATTCGTGTTCAGCACGTCGCACAGTGGGAAAAATATGCCCTTTTTTGGACAAAAATCTGCCGTCTGTAGAGATTTCAATCAAATTAAATTAAAAAAATGGCAAGTACCCTTAAGACATTGTACTTTAGAGTAGTGCTGAGGCAAAGTGGCTTTGGATTAACCTAACCTAAAAATTATTCCTCGTTTTCCTCCTTGGTCGAGAGTCACAAACAAACGAAGTAGTGTTCATGTATATTGGGTACCAAATTCATTTTTATGGGATCATAAGTTATTTGACAACGCAACATAGGCCATATTACATCATCAAAAATTCAACATGGCGGCTGTCGCCAAGATGGCGGACTACTTTTTTCTTTATAACCTCCATGATAAGGGTATCAGATGAAAGAGCTTGGCGAGTAAAATACAATAAGCTATGTAGCGTTGCTATATATACAGGGCGTTTCATCTAAAACGCACATACCCACTTCTTGGTAAGTTAGATGTTTGAAATTTTGCATACGCCTGTAAGTTAGGTGACAATGCAACATAGGCTATATTACGTCATCAATAATTCAGAATGGCGTCTGTCGCCAAGATGGCGGACTACTTTTTTCTTCATAACCTCCTTGATACGGTTAAAACTCTAAGTTTATTTGAGACTAAAAAGTTACAAAATAAAATTAATAGTTTAGAAAACAAGGCTTTTATTTTTCTGAGCCCAGATTCGGATCCCGCGCAAAAAATTACTTCGGAAATGACCCTCAGCTGCCCAATAACATTCATGACCATGTTAGGGTTAAAAATTTCAGATTTATGACTGTTATTTAATACATACACTTTTTCACTTATAGGTTATATTAGGTTTAAAGCTGTTAATTAGGTTAGTCTGAATGCATAGGGATAAAATCATGTGGATAAAAAAATATCCCCATTTTTACCTGTGTGGATGAAGTAAAAAAAAAAATGAAGCCTTTGGTTCTTGTACACATACTAAATCACAATTATTTCCACCCCCTTTTATAACAGGGTGGGGGTAGTAATGGGGATGGCTAATACCAAAATTTTTTTTGAGACATTAGCTTCTCTTGTATATACTAAATACTAATTTTATGGACTCCTACCTCCTTGATTTACCCCATTTACCCCAAATTACCCTCCAACCCTTCAACGGAATAACATGAAAATATAATCTGGTTCCAGATCTCGTTAAAATACATACGTGTATCAAATTTCAAGTCAATATCTTAAACGGTTCCAGAGTACAAAGAAAGTTACAGACAGACCGACAGACAGGCAGGCATCTTTCTTTGCTCAAACTTAAAATTTCGACGTTTCATGACATTCTAAGCCTATTTGAATAATAAAAATTTTTAAAAAATTTTTGTTGTTTCCATGCTTCCACTGGATGTGGAAGTAATATCAGCGATTTCTAGGTTAGGTTAACTCAAAGCCACTTTGCCGCAGCACTCCTTTAAAGTAAAATGTCTTAAAGGTACTTGCCATTTTTTTTATTTAATTTGATTGAAATCTCTACTGTCGGCAGATTTTTGTCCAAAAAGGGCATATTTTTCCCACTGTGCGTCGTAATACATAGTGGTCACACAATTGAGTCCTAGAAACCGACCAACGACGTGGTATATTATAAATATATGTTATTTTACAAAATTATTAACCTTCGACCCGTATGTATGTCTTTTACTTGCACAACCACGTAGTACAGTGAAAGTATAGTATCTAACGGTAAAAAAAAAACCGCTGCCCAAGGAATCACTACTTCCACATCCGGATTTTCTATCCAAGTCACACAACGAAAAAATTTTGTATCTGGAAATAATTGTTTATGGAACTTTAATAATATAATATTTGAAATCCTCTACCCCAAAAACTCATAAAACGATACCCCACATCGATAGTGGGGTGGGGGTGGTGACAGGGGGTGGGAGTGGGAGGTGGATAAAGTAAAAAAATATTTTGAGGTTTCTGGTTACTGAATACTCACACTAAATCACATTTTTTTCATCCCCTTTAATAATAGGGTGGGGGTGGTAATGGGGGTGGCTAATGCCAAATTTTTTTTTGAGACCTTAGCTTCTCTCGTCTATACTAAATATCAATTTTATGAACTCTTACCTGCTTGATTTACCAATTCGTTAATTATATATGTAAAAGAAAGTTTTGACGCGCACTGTATAATAGCACATAAATTAAGGTTCTCGAGCCCTTGGATCAGCTTCCTGCATTCCATATCTTTCAGCATATTGTGTGAAGGACTCTGTTCATTTTGACGAACTAATTTAAGTACTTTGGTTACCCCCAGCCTTTTTGCCAGTTTTTAGTTGCCATGATGGTGCCTTAACACTAGCATTACTGTATTTCCTGAAAATGAAAGTATTTTTGCTCTTAAATAAACCAGCCAAATTTAGTTGCTCACAAAAAAGTTGTTCGAAAATTAAAAGGGGGTGAGGATACTCTTGACGTACATAAAACATGTCAAGAAGAATCATTTAGATTTTTAATTCAAAATTTCGACACATTTGCAAACTTAATTGATTCACAATGGACCAGTTTGGTTGTTTATTTTTACGCCAGCCTCAATATCAATATAAGATCAAATACATCAGCTTCACTTCCAAGAAAACCTAACTACAAGTTTTATTCATTCTGACGAAATTTGAATTTTGTCTAGTATTTGAGAGTTCCGCCTACTGTGCACTGGTTGTAGCTTAAAAAAAAACTGTAGTGGAACCACCCTTAAATAATAATACCCTATGGTTTGTAAACAAATATTATTATAAATTGTTTCGCATTATGGCAACATCTGCCAAATTTTCGGTTAACAAAAATTTGTTTCTAATTTTTCTTACCTTACACTAGACGTAGCTTGATAAAGTAATAATTCAGCTATAAAAACATGCATACGGGTCGAATTAACAACCTCCTCGTTTTTAACATTTTCGGTAGGGTTTGCAATACCGGTTAGCCGGTTAATCGGACAAAAAACACATGATGATAATTACCGATTATTTTAATTTTTTACCGGTTATTTCGGTAAATTCTGAACTTACGATATGTCACGTATTCAATGTTTCTATTTATATCAGTGACTAGTATTCACTAAATACAGAGTGACTGTCCCAACACTGAGCAATTTTAATAATAAATAAATAATATTATAAAAAGTAAAACCCAAACACCAAGCCCTAAGAAATACAAGTAAGAGAGACATTGACAATATCTTGCGACAGGAAATTGAATATTTTACTGCCGCAAATATCCGTGGAAAACATTTAGAAGTATGGTATTACCAATTCTTATTAACTTATCGACCTACCAGTATCAATTCAGGAAGGGCATCTTCAGCTGGTGGTATTCTATGCCCAAATATCAGACGACTACCAAATGCAGTTTGGAAAAACTAACCCTTTTAAAAATTATTGTATTTTTAGATTAGGTATTCAGTAATATGCCCTATTTAAGTTTATGTTTATAACTTTTGTTATTTAAGTTGGTATTTTTGTTATTTACGAAAAATTTATTTGTTTAAATTTATTTCATTTATAGTTTTTCCTTTTGATAAAAACCTTTTGTTTGTTCATTATATTAATGATACGTATATAAAAATGTTTTTTGTTAAACTTAGATAATTTTGTATATATGGAAAAAAAATAATTGCTATTTTCACCACCCTAATCATTCATTATAAGAATTACCGGAAAATACCAGTTAACCGATTATTTACATTTTTATCTACCGATTTATCGGTTATTAAAACTTCCAGTAAATTGTAAACCCCAATTTTCGGTTAAAAAAGCAGAAATGAAGCGAATATGATAATCATATTTTCTAGTAGGATACCGAAGGAATCAACATTTTTTTACATTAATATAATTTATTAATGCCAATTAAAACGTCTAAAGTAACAACGTAAACATAATATATATAGCTTTAGGATTACCTACCTGTTATCTCCACTTCTTTCACTGGACGTTGGCCAAATTGCTTTTGTCGGATGATATTACACTTTACGATTTTTACTTTACCTGAGCCATTAGGTTCCCTCACAAGGTCCACTAAATTACACGTTTAGAAAATTTCAGCCCTGATATGGATTATGAAGGTAGAAAGAGCTTCTTAGGTATTTCTGGAATTTTAGACTTTAATAAACAAGGAAATAACACACCTACGTGACTTGAATTTCTGTTTTTAATCTGTTGTCATCGTATCATTTTCAGGTCTTTCGGAAATTTTAACAAATACATTTATTGCCTGCTGCTCCTAAATAAGCACTTTCTTTTTTTTTATTAGTACAGTGAAAATGTAAATTTTGGTAGTTGCTCGGATGGGCTTGCGTAGAGAGATATTTAGCATTCAGCTAGGGATACAGCATATTCATGATTGTGCTTGAAGCAACGAGAGGTATGGAAGAAATGACACCAAAAATGGTTTGCGAGGCTTGATAGGTAAGTATCAGTAGTTTATAAATTCGTTTTAATTGAAATCCTACTCGTTCACATAGTCGAAATATTATCAAATTAATTTTTTAAAATTCTTGACTATTTATTCGATTAAAGCTTACAACATATTTTTTTTATATCATGATTATAATTAACAATTTACACTTAGTAATGCACAAAAACCAAGGGCGGATCTATGCGGAGGGGGGGTTAATGGGGGGTAATTACCCCCAAGATTTCGTAAACCATTTCGTTAAAATTTCATAGTTTTTATTATTTTATTTTATATTTTTGAATATATATCCTGTGTTTATAAATTTTTTCTTGAGATGTTCTCCCCCGCTCATCAATTTTAAGTTTCGAGGAAAAACATTTTTGTTATTTTCAACACGCGGCTATGTCAAGCCAAGCTCAAGGCCCAGATCCGCCCTTGGCAAAAACACATATACCAATATAGTACAATAATAAAGAATTTTCAAAATCAAAATCAATCTTGTGTAAAAATTGATTACAGGTGTTTTCAGCAAAATTCTACTACTGCTTTTTTCAATCGTTCCTAATATGCCACATTCTTGATAATTGATCTTATATTATATTTTTCCCAATATGTTAAGAATTCCCCATGAACTGATTCTCCAGCTTGTTCTGACTACTGCCCCTAACCACTTTTATATTTATATTCTAAATGCAAAATATTCTGCAAAATATGAAGCTCCGGAATCACGAATTTTTGTAAAATATAAACGCAGTCATCTTCATGGAAAAGTGGTGAATTGACTGTGCTGCTTGTTGGTTTGCTAAATTTTTGTTATTTCCTAAGATTTGTGAACCACTTATTCTGCAAGGAATAATTCCTATAGTTAGTCCAGTCAATGAGCGGTTTCACCTATAATTTGAGTGCTAATGAGTATATTTTGATGAAACCTTGTGCAATGTGTTTGTAATGGCGTTAATAAAAAAGTTCAGAAAAGATTAGAGTGGGAAATGATCGGAAGGGGTAGAAAATACCCCTTTTACCACGGGTTCCGAAACATGTAGAATTAAATCAAACATGAAAAAAAAAACAGTATATTTACCTTTTTTGGCCGAAAATATGATGTTTTTACTCTTGGGAATTTTTTCGAGAAATGCATATTTCTCGGAACATAGCCACTCTAAAATTCCTAAAAGTGGGGGAGGGGAAATGTAAAAGTTGAAAAAAAAATCTGAAAAAATTCAGGTGAATGTATCATCGAAATACAAGACGTTTTTAATTTGCAACTTTTCTGTACAGTGTGTTTTCACCGAGTTTTTCCGGAAAAACATGAAAAACCACACCTTTGAAGTTGTAGCGCTAAAAATATGTAATTTAAAAATTTGAAAAAATTCAGACGTATGCATTGAGGTCTTCTAAACATTTTTTGTCTCTTGAAATTTTTTTGTAACTTGCTAATTTTTCGAGGTACAGGCAGTTTTTCACGGTACACTTTTTTCACATTTTCAGTTTAAAAACTATATTGAAACTTTAAAAATGTTATAACTATATAGGTTTCATATTCTTTCATAATAATATATATAAATCACGCTCATTTTTCGAATTTTCATGTATTTTTTAATGTGCAAAAATGTAGTACGTTATTTATCGTGAAAAACTGCCTGTAACTCGGAAAATAAGCAAGTTACAAAAAAATTCCAAGAGACAAAAAATGTTTAGGGTGCCTCAATGCCCATGTCTGAATTTTGTCAAATTTTTAAATTACATATTTTTAAAGCGCTACAGTTTCAAAGAAAGCGGTGGTTTGTCATGTTTTTCCGGAAAAACTCGCACTTTACAACAAAAGTCTTGTATTTCAATGATGCATTCACCTGAAATTTCCCCTCCCCCACTTTTAGGAATTTTAGAGAGGCCATATCTCCAAAAACAAGCATTTTTCGAAAAAATTCACAATAGTAAAAACATCTTATTTCGGGCCAAAAAGGTAAACATTTTTGACCTAAGTCGCTACGGAACCCGTGATAAAATCCTTCCGATCATTTCCTACTCTAATCTTGTTTTCAACTTATTTATTACCGTCATTACAAACACATTGCACAAGGTTTCATCAAAATCCATTAATTAGCATTCAAAATGGAGCTCCGTTGACTGGACTAAGTAGGCCGAGAGAAAGTTTTGATATGGCCAGAAAAATTGATATAAAAAAATTGTCATGGAGAAATTTTTCAGGGGAATGTTTGCAGAATTCTTTTGAAACACGCTGACAAGCTCCTTTGGCCTGAAATTTTTGGAAATGTTGATGTATTCAGATTAATTCAATTTGTAACAGCTTTCAAAGCTATGGAAATAGTAGTTTGTGCGACAAAAGTGGATATGATATCCATATCGCACGATAAAGAAGTTCTTCTTTCGAGTGCGATATAGATAATCCACTCGAGTTGTACAGTACACTTTTTCTACGACCCGCTTAACAAAAAACTACAAATTTTTGAATTTATAAAACATTAATAATGGCAAGTGCATCATATAAATAACATAACCTCAAATTTCGAGTTTTTTAAGTTTATTCTCATTTTTAATGTTTGTATAGATCATTTTCGGTCAATTGATTTTGACGCAGCTGTCTGGAGGGCACCCGAAACCCCATCCAATAACAGACAATGAAAATTAAAACAATTACGATAACCTATCATTAAAAAATAACAGCTCGTACACATCTCTAGAAAACAAAATATTAGTTGGGTGCCCTCCACGCCGGCAGCGTGACGTCAACCGAAAATGATATATTCGCCTTTCTAGCCATACTGGCTCCATGCAAATGTTTAAAACTTCACGCAAATAATTTCTCAATAATGTAATGATTAATAAAAATAGACTACTAATTATAGGTTAGATTCCTAACCTGCAAAAAGTGTCTTATTTTATTATGACTAACTATTTAAAACTTCATAAACATTACGTGGAACTAGGTTTTGGTTGAAAGTACAGGAAGCAGGCAGAAATTTTAGTAATATTTACGTAATACTTGTAAATCTTAAGAAATATATATTTTTGAGGTTAGCTGTGACGTCCGGTGCAGATCCCCTAATAGATCATTTTCGGTCACGTGACTCTGACGCAGCTTTCTGGAGGGCACCCGAAACCTCGTCCAATAACAGGCAATGAAAATGAAAACAATTAATTAGAGATGAGTTGCTATTTAACAACCTATTATTTTATTAAAAACTAACAGCTTGTACCCATCTCATAATTCGTTGGGTGTCCTCCATGCCGACAGCGTGATGTCAACCGAAAATGATCTATACACACTGTCAATTACTTTGACAACTTACACACTAACTTGAATTTTTAAAAACGAATAGTTGCCTATTTACTTAATATACGAACTGTGATTGGTCGGTTTCATATCCATCCTAGATAGTATACGAAATATATCCGTTCAGTTAACTTATCCATACTACAGACTGTACAGAAAACAGCAAATTTACATAATGGAGAAGAAAAAAATTGTATATTGCTCCCTCTCGACGAAACAAATTGGAAATGATTTAGAAAATTACTTGCAAAATTTGAAATCCTCGTTAAGAGCTACTGGAGTTTCTGAAACTTTAAAAATTCACATATTACTAAAGTACCTGAAGGATTGTTTAACCTTCTTAGAATACGAAAATGGTTTGGGGCAATGGTAAGAAGCTGGAGAATCAGTTCATAGGGAATTCTTAAAATATTGAGATAAATACAAGATTAATTATCTCAAGAATGCGGCATATTTTGAAAGATTGAAAAAAGTAGTAGCTCAAAACACCTGTAATCAATTTTTACTCAAGATTTATTTTGATTTTGAAAACAAATGAAATTGTTTATTACTATGCAATATTGGTATATGTGTTTGTGCATTACTAAGTGTAAATAAATTGTTAACATAATCATGATATAAAAAAAAATATGTTGCAAGCTTTAATCGAATAAATTGTCAAGAATTTAAAAAACTTGTTTTGATGATATTTCGATTATATGAAGTAGAATTTCAATTAAAAAGGATTTTGAAACTACTGATGCTTACCTATCAAGTCACGCAACTCGTTTTTGGTGTCATTTCTTTCATACTTATCGTTGTTTTAAGCACACCGTGTATTATAGGTACTACCGGTAGTGTTTAACTTTTTTTGTATTATTTTTACAACAATAGAATTCATCTTTGATCAAAAGTTAATTTTGTACTCATGAGACAACCACCTTAGGACTTGTTACGGTTTTTATTTGAGAGCGTATAGATAGTATCCAACAAGTTACATGATTTCCCTTAATACCCCGATGGTTTTAAATTTTGAGTAAAATGTGGATTAAATAAAAAAAAGTACTTTTGCGTCTTAATATACTTCGACAGAGTTTATTTCATGAAATTATAATAATATTACAATTAATTATAAGGAGCTTTTTTTTAAATACCTTCAATTAAGCGCCTATTCCAATAATTTTTTGTAATTTTGAGAAAAATCTGTACATAATTCGTTCTAAATACATTATACAATATTCTAACGGTTGTAACTTTTGTCGTGGCAGTAATTCGACTGTTAAATCATCTCATGATGCCAACAGGACGTTCATGAAAAGTGTGTTATTTGGTTCCTAATTTAAAACTATATTCAATACACAAGTGAAATTGTACCATAAAATGAGTGCAAATTTGCTTATTGTACAGTACATTACAAGTAGTTCTTTTGTTTCCGATTTTAAACATATCTAAATTTTAAACTCACTTTTGAGAGTTACGTTTATCAAACATATTGTAGTTACGACTTTCGTTTTTAGTTATATCTTTACTTATATAACTAACTGTATTTACGCTATTTTTACGTAACATACAGGCGTATTTTGCAAATTATTAAGATGAAAGCAACAACTTGGCCTATTGATTTTCTGCGACAAATGTCAACGCTATAATATAGCATTAACACAGCAATTAAAGAATCATTAGTTTCTATTGAAAGGGCTATGGATATAAAGGGCTATAAAGCCGGTTAGTCTATAATTGCTTTATAAGTGAGCTTTCTCAAAAAATATCTCTTATAAAGTAAATAGCACTTATATATAGCAAAGGTACTGTGTTAAGGATTTATAACTGTTTCTGTAGTGATCTTCATCCAGGAAACTATATTGTATTTTCTAAAAGTAAATCTGACGGGGCAGCCGCTGTTATCTGTTCGAGGTGCAATTTATTTTTTATCACTTGAAAAGGAAAATTTTGTTAAATATTTACGGCAACACTTATGGGGTATTCAACGTACATTATCATTCTAAGATAATTTTATGAAATAATTTTAAAACATTTTTATTAAAGTAATTTTTAATATCAAATTCCAGAAATTCTTGAGGCGCGTTTATTTATTTGAAGTAGAAAAGCATGCTTTGGGAGAAAAGTTTTGACAAAAGTTCTATATGAACGCCAGCACCTATTACTTTGTAAATAAAAATTTGCGTCACTGTGCCTGCAAAGTTATTACATTGAAGCTTCTATAGACACTATAATATTGATGCTTTAAAATTGCCAACCGTAAACCACATTTAAAGCAATTTTTTTACTGCATAAAAACTTACTTGCAGTCCTTACGTAGTAAGTTATAAAAATTTACTAAAGCGATATTTTGTCGAACTCCTCTATACATTTCCTTAAATATGTAAGGAATAAAAATTAAAAAAAGCAAACTGCAACCAACAGCTATTCTCCGGACTAATGCCCCGCCGAGTGCTGGATTACAAATTACAAGCCTGGCTGCGTTAAATGCAATAACTATGTATTGCCACAAAACGCTAAAAGCTTCGATTGCAACAAACACTAGCCGAAAGACTAATTCCTACTCATTCACAAAAGACCTTTTAGGTCGAGATGAAAAAAGGCCAACCTAGGACCAAGCGACCCTTTAAACAATCTACAATTCCTACTTAAAGAGCTCTGGTGCCAGCCACTCCACACCACTTGCAGACTGCAGTTTCGAGCTGTTGGCTCTCGGCAGCGTAAGGTAGGTAACGTTGCCAACTTTTGTGTGAGCGGTTTCCCTAGACATACGAGGATTTTTCCCTAGATTGACCAATTTTTTCCTAGACCCTAGTAAACCTAATTTACGATTTACGACACTACATGGCCATCTTGTAGAAACCAACGCCGCACGCTGGCAAGTTACAGCGACTATATATGGATGACGCTGAACTAACTGTTTACTTCATGGAAATATAATACATATATATGAACAATTAATTATTCTTGATTTTTACTTTTATTTCTTGATTTTGTTATTATTGATTAATATTATTGTATTCAAATTTAGTTAATTATAATAATTCTGTATATTTTCAAAATTTCCTAGAATCCATAGAAATTCCCTTTGTCCCTAAATGATCCGAGATTTCCCTAGGATAGGGAAATTTCCCTAGAGTTGGCAACGCTGAAGATAGGTCCGGAATGGTTGTAATGAGACCCTTGATCACCCTCGGTACATGACGAGATTTATAAAACCACGACATGCAACAAAAATGGTAGGCTCCATCTAGCGACCGATGTTCATTGCAATCGAAGTAGCAATAGCCCTGTTATGGGCGTAGTTAATGGGTATGCTATTTATTAGAGAGCAGAGTATTTACTAATGTAATATTTTGTCGAATTCCTTTAATATATAAGGAATAAAAAACCAGACTGCAACCCGGAGGCGGACTGACTGGGGGGTAGGGAGGCAAAATCCCACCGAGCCTCAGGCGCGCGGTGCTCGGGTCCTCAACAAATTTTTCTGATAATCAAAAAGTCCCCCCCCCCGCTCATCAATTTTCATTTTCCAGAAGAAAAAATAGGCCTTCATATGGGAAATTTTCTCGAGCCTTTAAAGCCTCCAGCACGCGCCTGCCGGGCCTCCGACTCCTGAAGTCCCACCAGGCCTTTCGCTTGCCAGTCTGCCCCTTCGTGCAACCAACAGCTATTCTCCGGATTAATGCCTGGTCGCCTTAAATGCAATAATTATGTATTTCCACTAAACGCTAAAAGCTTCTATTGCAACAAACACCAGTTGAAAGACTAATTCCTTCTCAAAGGAGCTCTGATGCCAGCCACTCCACACTACTTGCAGACTGCAGTTTCGAGCTGTTGGCTCCCGTCAGTGCAAGGTACTTGACGAGACTTATAAAACCATATGTAACAAAAATGTTAGGCTCCATCTATGTGGGGTTCATCCCTGCTTTATAAAAGCTGGAAAAAGTAACAGAGAAGTTGCCATAATCATGAATAATAAAGAGTAGGATTACGGACGTTTGTGGGAATTCCGATGAAAACCGGTCCGCTAAATGTGAAGACTCAAGACGTGCCACAGGTGGCGCTAGTAACACTACCCAACTAAGTTCTCGGATATTGCCAGTGGCGGATCCAGAACAAATTAACAGGGGGGGGGGGGACAACCATTAAAAATGCGCCGCCACAGCAAACAAACAAATATTTTCTATCATTCGGAAATGAAAAAATTGATGAGCGGGGGGAATCATAAAATTTTCCACCCAACAATGAAAATTAATATAATGAGCGAGTGGAAGAAAATCACCAAAAATTTTTCCGCTCACAAATCAAAAATCAACAATTTTTTTATGCTGGGCCTTTTTGCCAAAATAAACGGCAGGGAGGGCACGTACAGTACATATACATACACAGGGTGGGCAATAGTGGGTCGGACTTCGATATCTCGAGTTCTACGATAGCTAGAAATTAAAAAAAAATACAAGTGAACTAAGTAAAAAAGTCTATAACCAGAAATTATTTTCGAGTATACAGGACGAACCAAGACGAAATTACAGGATCAAGTGACTTTTTTTAAAACGGAATGCTATGTACATCAGTACATTTTTTGAAGCTTCTTTCTAGACTCTATTCATTCCTGTATTAATATTGACTATCTCCCAACGACTTGGATGTAATGAATTTTTTTGTTGAAATAATGCATCTTCATAATGCATATTGAAAAAATCACCAAGGTCACAATGATGGGTTTTAAGAAAAACTTATGTGACTACTAGTTACGAGACATCTATTTAATGTTTTTGAATCATTTTCACTTCCTAAAAATATACAGGGTGGCCAAAAAATATTTTTCAATTAAGAACTTTTTAAAACGAATTTTCTCAATTTTTTCAAATGGAACAAATGAATCATTTTCGGCGATGTAATGTAGAAATGAAAAACGAACATTTTTTGTAAGTACTTCGCTATGACTAATTGCAACCATTTTCGTTTTATCGAACAATAACCACAAAATTCAAGAATAAACTTTAAAAATAGAGGTTTCTTCAAATAATTCATTAGAAAAAATTATAATAAGTGCTCCACATGTTGCCCATTTTGATTGACACACGTCTTTATGCAATTTTGAAATGAGGCCAGAACATGTAATAGGGCCACTAGGGTGGCCCATCTTTTTCGAAATCGAAATTTTTTATTTCTCACCCCTGCAAATGGTTCCATTTGAAGAAAAAACAGTCCCCTCAAAATATTATTGAGGCAAATTGAAGGCAAGGGGTGCCGCAGAATGCATTATTATGCAATAATAAAAGTAAATGGAATTATTTACATTCTTTGGTTGATGCATTGTTTTTTTTTTAATCAGCAACGTTTATCTTTAGAATGACTAATCAAGTCATACAAATATCAAAGACATTATCTGTTGTGACTATGACATGTGTCATACTACTGTAAATTCGTAGTCTAAGAAAACTAGACTAGAAGTTTTTGAAATAAAACTCTCGTTTTATCTTTGTGTATTTTATTATGAAACGTTTTTTTCATACATAGTACCAAATATTATCCTAAATCTACAAGACATATAGTAATAAAAACAATATTTTTTGCACTAGGCCAAAGCATGCGACAGGGTTTCTTTTTTTACATTTGGAAACTGTGATTTATAATCATTTACAACTTGGAGTAAAAACTGTTTTTGGTCTTCATTTTTTGTTAAAATGTCATTATAGTCAGTAATAAGTTTGATTCCTCTCTCAGCGGCATCATTTACAACTTTAATTTTGTTTACAATATTCAAACATCGGGTATAACTTTCATTTTCCCTCCATGTTGTTGGATCATTTTCCAAAAATTCCATAGACAAACCTAATTTTTGAAAAAACTGTTTATAGGGATTGCAATTTACCGGAAGTTTTAATAACCGGTAAATCGGTAAATAAAAATGTAAATAACCGGTTAACCGGTATTTACCGGTAATTTTTAGAATGGATGATTAGGGTGGCGAAAATGGCAATTGTCTTTTTCCATATACAAAATTATCTAAATTTAACAAAAAACATTTTTATATACGTACTTATATGTGATATAATGAACAAACAAAAGGTTTTTTATCAACAGTAAAATCACAAGAGCTTTTTTTTATTGGATAAATTTCTCTTTGTAATGAAATAATTTTGCCAATCAGTGATTTTATAAGAAGAACTGACATGAAAAAATCACGAGACCGGAGGTCGAATGATTTTGTCAAATGTCAGTTTTTCGAGCAAAATTACTGAGTTAAAAAGAAATTTATCCATAAAAGAAAAGCTCGAGTGTTTTTTGGCAAGTTAAATTAACGACAGAATATGAATGTGAACGAACAACAATAATTTATTAAAAATAATTATAGTTTTCCCAAAACGACTCATATCGTACAGTATAGTTTCCACAATACTTAAAAATTATAGCTGACAGTACAGATTTCAAAGTGACGTGCGACTACTAGGTGTACTCTGCTTTTGAGGAACAGGCATTTTTATCGGTGATAAAAAACGATGCACCTTTTTATCGATGTCAAAGTGACAAAAATGTGGCTTTTTTATATAGGAGTTAATTTATCAAAAAGAAAAAATATAAATTAAATAAATTTAAATAACTAATTATTCTGTAAATAACAAAAATATCCACTTAAATAACAAAAATTATAAACATAAACTCAAATAGGGCATTTACTGAATACCTAATCTAAAAATACAATATTTTTTAAAAATAGCCTGTTAAAAGGGTTAGTTTTTCAAAGCTATATATGTTAGTCGTCTGATATTTGTGCATAGAATACCACCAGCTGAAAATGCCCTTCCTCAATCGATATTGATGGGTCGATAAGTTAATAATAATTGGTAATAACATACTTCTAAATGTATTCCACGGATATTTGCGGCAGTGAAATATTCAATTTTCCGTCGTAAGATATTGTCAATGTCTCTCTTGTATTTCTTAGGGCTTGGTGTTTGGAGTTTACTTTTTATAATATTATTTATTTAGTGTTAAAAGTGCTCGGTGTTGGGACAGTCACTCTGTATTTAGTGAATACTAGTCAGTGACATAAATAGAAACGTTGAATACGTGACATATCGTAAGTTCAGAATTTACCGAAATAACCGGTAAAAAATTAAAATTACCGGTAATTATCGTCATGTGTTTTTTGTCCTAATAACCGGTTAACCGGTTAACCGGTTAACCGGTAATGCAATCCCTAACTGTTTAGTGTTCTCGCATATGAAGTCCTGAATTTCCTTGTTTTCAACGTCAGTAATGTTACTAATCATAAGTCGTTTAATACCCTCTTGATTTGGTGCTTTCCTTTTCAAAGCTTTAACCATTTCTCTTTTAGTGGTAACTGAAATATCGTCATCAAAGAAAGATAAGCCAACATTTACCGAATTAAGGTACCACAAATGGTTCACTATTTTCCTACTTGCGGCTTGAGATATTTCTTTGTCAATATTTTGATAATTAATGAGTTCTTTACAAAAGTCTAAGTCATGAAGCGGTGCTTTACTAGCAAATGATGCTGTAAACCAGGCCTTTACATAAACCTTTACAATAAAGAGACATATATCTTCAATACCTATTTTTTCTTTTTTAGTTAGTTGGAACTGATCTTGGAAAAAAAATATTTTTAGACAGTAAATGGCTTTGGCCATCCAACGTGCATGATGAAATGCCCCTGGTTGATAGAATGTCGTGTGAGTGGGCTCTTCTTCAACAAAAAGTTTAGAAAGCATTAAAAATTCTTTATAATCATCACGAGGCTGTTGCAAAGTTAAAGCTGCATTTAGAAACTTTACAATTTCGGCTTTAACTGGTTGTAAAATGTGTTTAATTTTTGATACCTGAAATCCAGTTTTTAGTTTATTTTGATCTCTTTTAGGTCAAAATTCCCTAAAACGTTTAAATAGGGCACATTTGGACCAGATGAGGAAGGCATTTTTGTGTCAAACACACTTCTCAAAACTACTTTAAAAATATGATGTCTACAAGGAAAATATAGAATATCTCTTTCTAATTTTTGTTGCAATAGTATGGCTGCCCCATTTATATAACCCATATTTGATGCTGTTGTATCACAACACAAAGCTATTACCTTTTCGTCCAAATTCCATTCACAAAGCACATCATAAACTGCTTCAGTCTGTTCTCTTCCAGTTGAATTGGACAAAGCTGGTACTCCAAGTAGTTGTTCAATATCTCCACTAGTAACTAAGATAGCAAGTCTATCGATATTTCCCATTCCAGTGAGAGAAGGTAAAAGTTTTCCATCCCAATGGATGACTGGGGCCGGCAATTCAGAATTACCGAAGGCAGTTTTTAATATTTCAGCTCTTTCTTCGCGGATGCGTTGTCTAGAGCGCTGAAGTGTGGTTCTGCTGATGGACAAAGATGTGGTGTCATATCCTAGTGCTTCTGCTACTGCCGTCAAAATATGGACTCCATACCTGTCGCTTATTTTGCAAGCGTCAAATGCAGCGGCTATTTTTGGTGTGATGATGTTACATGTTCCATACAATCTCCTCTTTTTTGGCTGTGAAGGGCCAGGCTGATCTTGTAACAACTCTTCTTGGGCTTCGATTATTTCATCTTCATTTTCGTTGGAGTCGGTTGAATTACTACTTGATGATGGACAGGTGACTGTTTCCTCTAATCTAGCTTTTTCTTGTTGACTTCGTTGCATTCGTTCGGATAATTTCTGTAATTTCTCCTCAGCTGATTTTTCTTGAGAAGCAAGTTGGTAATCAATACCATGCATAAATCCAGGACGTCCCTTTTTTCTTTGGTTAATTAAAAACTGCTTATCTTCATCTATTTTCATCAACTCCAATGCATTTGCATGAGAAATGTCAAAAAGATCGTCCAATTTTTCAACGAAATTTTTTTCTTTACCTCCCGCACTGGCCCTTTTAGCCGATTTTTGTAAGTTCCTCCACTCTGCATAAAGTTTATCTAGTTGTTTAACACAATGAAAATCCTGACGTGTCGGAATGCGAGCTTTATCCCAAAAAACTGACAATTATTGTTAATTTAGCACTTTCATGTACACTTAGCTTCACTTCACGAATGTTATAAAAGAGCACTTGTAATACTTGTCTATTAGATGGCAATTTATTGCCAATGATTTGTGACGAATAGTGTCCAACTAAGTAAATGAAAGTATCCTTTCGTAAGGATCTAACATCAGCCATCGTTAAATGTTTTTTCAAAAAGGGACGTATGCTAGAACTTAAAATGTCACCACTGTAAAACACAATTGCAAACTGACATAAAAACCTACCGTAGGTGCATTATATTTCCAAACTTCCAAAACAAATAATTTCTAGGAAATAATTACACCAATAAAACATTGAGAAAAGAGATATTTGTATTTTAAGTAAAACTTAAGTGTATTACCGTAATAAAATCTTATCTACAAATTTCTACCTGAATGCGGCACGGGTTACCGTAATAAAATCTTATCTACAAATTTCTACCTGAATGCGGCACGGGTTACCGTTCACCGAATTATCTGAAACTTTGACATAAATTATTCCTAGTATAATAGTATATTTTCGTGGGGTGAGACTTAAAAATTACGCAAAAAAAATTCACCCCCTATAGAGATGGGCCACCCTAAGGGCCACATTTCTTTGATGGTACATTGACTGGAAAACTATCTGCCACAATTATTGGTGAATCTTCCTGAAAGGATTAGAAATAGGATGTGGTTTCAGCAAGATGGTGCTCCACTACATTATTCAAATGCAGTTAGAGACCACGGCCGTATTCACCGTATATAGAAAAGCTAGGCTTATGATTTAAGCGTGCTTAACTTATGTTTATCATATGCACCGAAGTTAAAATGTTATTTAAGCTCGCCTAAAGTTAAGCTCTCAATTTTGGCCGCTTAAAATCGTTAAAAGTAGCTTTCCCCAATTATAACCCAACTTTTTTGACGTTTCATTTGATTTTGCCGTTTTGTTGTCAAAGTTACTTCTTTTGTGCCTGTTATCGTCTTAGAACAATAATAACATGGAAATAGAGGATTAAATTCTTTTAGGGGACGACAGGTATTGACGTGTTGGACATAATAGATTTTGGTTTTCCATGGAGGTTTTACATCCCTGTCAAAAAAATCTCATCAATCCGTATTGAAAATTATCAAAAATTAATAAGTATCTATGAGAACCTATATGGTCAATAAGTTTCTATAAGAGTTAGGTAAAGTTGCTGTTGAAATTGTTATCAGTTTATATCCGCATTGACCAGCAAAATGAGTCAAGCCATATCTATTCGTTAATCCAAACATTTACTTATACCATATCAATGAGAATTTATGAGCACAGTATCTAATGTAATTCGTGCGGCTTTCCGTGATTAAAAGACAAGTGTTTCTTTAAGAAACGAGCTGCATTAGGTTAGAACAGTTTGGATTTGCAATTGAAGATTACAAATTATAATGTTTGAATAGGGATTTATGAGATCAGTTTCTATGAGTATTAATGTTTTTTTTTAGTAATATATTAAATGTGTTTTCATTTGTTTGAATGGGTAAAAAGAAAGGTCAGTTTTCAACTGCAATTACAAATACAAGTTTAATCGCTTCGAATGGGATTATATGCGATCAATTTCTAAAAGTATTTATGCTGTTTTCCGAATATAGTTATGATGAGGTTTAATCAGTAACAAATTGTTAACTACTTGTTATGATATGGTCGGAAATTCCATGTACACATTTAGTATTCCTTCAAGAGGATTGATATGAGCAGTTTCTACGAGTATCTATTTGTTGTTCCTATAGTAAATTATATAAGTCTTTATCAGTACAGATTCGGATCTAATTTAAATATGAAAATTATATCAGAATAAAGCAACCAAATATTTTAAACAGTATCTATTTGTAAATCCAAACATTTACTTATACTATCTCAATGAGAGTTTATGAGAACAGTATCTAATGTAAAACGTGCGGCTTTCCGTGGTTAAATGGCAAGAGTTTCTATAAGAAACGAGCTGCATTAGGTTAGAACAGTTTTGATTTGCAATTGAAGATTCAAAATTATAATGTTTGAATAGGGATTTATGAGATCAGTTTCTATGAGTATTAATGTTTTTTTTCAGTAATATATTAAATGTGTTTTCATTTGTTTGAATGGGTAAAAAGAAAGGTCAGTTTTCAACTGCAATTACAAATACAAGTTTAATCACTTCGAATGGGGTTATATGCGATCAATTTCTAAAAGTATTTATGCTGTTTTCCGGATATAATTGTGAAGAGGTTTAATCAGTAACAAATTGTTCACTACATGTTATGATATGGTCGGAAATTCCAAGTACACATTTGGTATTCCTTCAAGAGGATTGATGAGAGCAGTTTCTACGAGTATCTATTTGTTGTTCCTCTAGTAAATTATATAAGTCTTTATCAGTAAAGATACGGATCTAATTTAAATATGAAAATTTATATCAGAATAAAGCAACCAAATATTTTAAACAGTATCTATTTGTAAATCCAGACATTTACTTATACTATCTCAATGAGAATTTATGAGAACAGTATCTAATGTAAAACGTGCGGCTTTTCGTGGTTAAATGGCAAGTGTTTCTATAAGAAACGAGCTGCATTAGGTTAGAACAGTTTTGATTTGCAATTGAAGATTACAAATTATAATGTTTAAATAGGGATTTATGAGATCAGTTTCTATGAGTATTAATGTTTTTTTTCAGTAATATATTAAATGTGTTTTCATTTGTTTGAATGGGTAAAAAGGAAGGTCAGTTTTGAACTGCAATTACAAATATAAGTTTAATCACTTCGAATGGGGTTATTTGCGATCAATTTCTAACAGTATTTATGCTGTTTTCCGAATATAATTGTGATGAGGTTTGATCCGTAACAAATTGTTCACTACATGTTACGATATGGTCGGAAATTCCAGGTACATATTTAGTATTCCTTCAAGAGGATTAATGAGAGCAGTTTCTACGAGTATTTATTTGTTGTTCCTACAGTAAATTATATAAGTGTTTATCAGTATGCATTCGGATCTAATTTAAATACAAAAATCATATCAGAATGAAACCCCAAATATTTTAAACAGTGTCCACCTGTAAATCCAAGATAATATTATAATGAGAATCCATCACAACAGTATCTAATGTAACGTGTGCGGTTTTCTGTGGCTAAATTTAAAAATTATTTGCAATAAATAAGCTTTAACGGATTCGAACAGTTTTGCATTTCCAGATGAATAGTTTTAATTGTTAGGGATCTATGAGGTCAGTGTAATGTTTTTTTTTTTTTTCAATAAAATGTGTTTTTATTGGAACAAACATTACACAAAGTCACTGATCTCATAGATCCCTATTTAACAATTAAAACTATTCATCTGGAATTGCAAATTAAAACTGTTCAAATCCGTTAAAGCTATTTATTAAAAATACTTTTAAAATTTAGCCACGGAAAGCCGCACGCGTTACATTAGATACTGTTCTGATTGGTTCTCATTAAAATATATCTTTAAATGTTTGGATTTACAAGTGGATATTGTTTAAAATATTTGGTTGTGTCATTCTGATATAATTTTTGTATTTAAAGTAGATCCGAATGCATACTGATAAAGACAAATTTTCTATTGGAACAACAAATACATACTCATAGAAACTGCTATCATCAATCCTTTCGAAGGAATACTAAATATGTACCTGGAATTTCCGACCATATCGTAACATGTGGTGAACAATTTGTTACTGATCAAACCTCATCACAATTATATTCGGAAAACAGCATAAATACTGTTAGAAACTGATCACATATAACCCCATTCGAAGTGATTAAACTTGTATTTGTAATTGCAGTTGAAAACTGACCTTTCTTTTTACCCATTCAAACAAATGAAAACACATTTAATATATTTATTGCTGAAAAAAAAACATTAATATTCATAGAAAATGATCTCATAAATCCCTATTCAAACATTATAATTTGTAATCTTCAATTGCAAATCAAAACTGTTCTAACCTAATGCAGCTCGTTTCTTATAGAAACTCTTGCCATTTAACCACGGAAAGCCGCAAGTTTTACATTAGATACTGTTCTCATAAATTCTCATTGAGATAGTATAAGTGAATGGCTGCATTTACATATAGATACTATTTAAAATATTTAGTTGCTTTATTCTGATATAATTTTCATATTTAAATTAGATCCGAATGCATACTGATTAAGACTTATATAATTTACTATTGGCACAACAAATACATACTCGTAGAAATTGCTATCATCAATCCTTTCGAAGTAATACTAAATATGTACCTGGAATTTCCACACGTAACATGTAGTAAACAATTTGTTAGTGATCAAACCTCATCACAATTATATTCGGAAAACAGCATAAATACTGTTAGAAATTGATCGCATATAATCCCATTCGAAGTGATTAAACTTGTATTTGTAATTGCAGTTGAAAACTGACCTTTCTTTTTACCCATTCAAACAAATGAAAACCCATTTAATATATTACTGAAAAAAAAAAAACATTAATACTCATAGAAACTGATCTCATAAATCCCTATTCAAACATTATAATTTGTAATCTTCAATTGCAAATCAAAACTGTTCTAACCAAATGCAGCTCGTTTCATATAGAAACTCTTGCCATTTAACCACAGAAAGCCGCACGTTTTACATTAGATACTGTCCTCATAAATTCTCATTGAGATAGTATAAGTAAATGTCTGGATTTACAAATAGATTCTGTTTAAAATATTTGGTTGCTTTATTCTGATATAATTTTCATATTTAAATTAGATCCGAATGCATACTGATAAAGACTTCTATAATTTACTATTGGTACAACAAATACATACTCGTAGAAGCTGCTATCATCAATCCTTTCGAAGTAATACTAAATATGTACCTGGAATTTCCGACCATATCGTAACATGTAGTGAACAATTTGTTACTGATCAAACCTCATCACAATTATATACGGAAAACAGTATAAATACTGTTAGAAATTGATCGCATATAACCCCATTCGAAGTGATTAAATTTGTATTTGTAATTTCAGTTGAAAACTGACCTTTCTTTTTACCGATTCAAACATATGAAAACACATTTAATATATTACTGAAAAAAAAACATTAATACTCATAGAAACTGATCTCATAAATACCTATTCAAACATTATAATTTGTAATCTTCAATTGCAAATCAAAACTGTTCTAACCTAATGCAGCTCGTTTCTTATAGAAACACTTGCCATTTAACCACGGAAAGGCGTACGTTTTACATTAGATACTGTTCTCATAAATTCTCATTGAGATAGTATAAGTAAATGTAAAGACTTATATAATTTACAAGAGGAACAACAAATAGATACTCGTAGAAACTGCTCTCATCAATCCTTTTGAAGGAATACTAAATGTGTACTTGGAATTTCCGACCATATCATAACAAGTAGTGAACAATTTGTTACTGATTAAACCTCATCACAATTATATTCGGAAAACAGCATAAATACTTTTAGAAATTAATCGCATATAACCCCATTCAAAGTGATTAAACTTGTATTTGTAATTGCAGTTGAAAACTGACCTTTCTTTTTACCCATTCAAACAAATGAAAACACATTTAATATATTACTGAAAAAAAACATTAATACTCATAGAAACTGATTTCATAAATCCCTATTCAAACAATATAATTAGTAATCTTCAATTGCAAGTCAACCTAATGCAGCTCGTTTCTTATAGAAACACTTGCCATTTAACCACGGAAAGCCGCACGTTTTACCTTAGATACTGTTCTCATAAATTCTCATTGATGTGGTATAAGTAAATGTTTGCTGCTCCATTCTGGTAGAAACTGATAGAAATTTCAGCAGCAACTTTACTCCAGGCTCCAGTAGAGGGAGCTGTATACGTGTAGCTAGTTCATATCTAATCTAATGTGACCTAAGGAACTGAAGTGTGTTTGTTAAATTAAAAACAAAGCAGTCTCTTTCACTGCTAACTCATTCATTGCTTCTAGGCTAGAACAAGAACACCCGAGGAAATAAGGACTTTGCAGAATTTTGTGTTTACCACAATATTAGTATTTCTATTTGAAATATGCAATTTAAACTGTACATTTGTCGGCATGCATATCCAAATTAATACTAATAAAAAAGCAAAATGGAAGTTTACAATAAAAATACATCTGTAAAATATACAATTGAAACTGTACATTTGTTGACATGTATATCCACATTAATACTAATAAAAAACAATTTTGAAATTTACAATAAAAACATGTTGATAAAAGGTGTGTTACATACGATAGATACTGGAGAAAGGACGGACTGGAACTCTTATGATATTACTTATAGAAAAGTTTAGAATCTCTTTAAAGTTGTATCTGTAATTCCATATGATTACAGATATAAGGGCAAGGGTGCATTTGCAGACACTAAACTGTAGATTTGTTGATGTATATTTCATATAAGTACTCATGAAAGGGCAACATGATAATTCCAAATAGCTCATTCGGAATTACTGTTTCATAACCGATTTAAAACTTAATAAAACAGATAAAATCCTGTCTGTATAATACTAATATAACTTATAGGAACGATAAAACCGCATCACTTTTTTTTTATAAGTTTCTATGTGGAATTTTTGGCAGGGATTAGACCAAACTATATTGAAGACATGGACGTTTTAAGATTTTTTATTTAAAAACACTGCAAATTATATAAAATTGCGTGTTTATAAAACTATAAAGTAAATATTAACTAGGATAATTAACTCCGATTAAAGAACTTATATCTAGATACATAACAGGCTATCTTTTCACTATATACCTTATTTGCTCATAACATAGTCACATTATATGTCCATTAAAATGGATAGATGAACATCACATCCCATAGGCAACAGTGGCGTTGTGTGTGTAGAAAATGTGTAGAATGGTAAATATTTTCATTAAAATGAATTATTGCAATTCCTGCATTACCGGCTCTTTATATAACGTGATGTAGGCATACGATATTACAGTAAGATAAAACAGTAAGATAAATATGTATTGAAAGGATATTAAAATTTAATTGCTATTTACTTTATAACTGTAAACTGAACTTCATCATGTTACGACTATGGAACGATCGATTTTCTTCTTTTCTAAACTGCTTTCTGCAAACGGCACAGCTGTTCACTATTTATTTGCACAAAATATATTGTCACTAAACTGTAAATATGAATAGAGAATATTATTTAGGTATTAAGCAAATCACAACTTAAAATAAAATTACTTTTTCACCAGTTTTTGGTCGGAGAACACGAAAAACATTTATTGACATTAATGGCCGAACTGTCAACTGAAATTATGATAATCGAACTGAAGCCGATCGTGTACGAGCGGCCGCGAATACGCCGATGGGCCAATCAGCAACTTATGGGAAGAAGTGCCTTAGATTGTGAGCCTTTCAGCGACAAATAAATCAATGCCATTATGTATCTAAATATAAGTTCTTTAATCGGAGATAATTAAAGATATAAGAATTTCTATATAACAACGATATAACCTTTTTTTAGACACAGGCTACCAAACTTGGGCTTTTCTAGGTTAGAAATTCTTGACTGATTGACAGAAGAATAACACTTTTTCAGGCGTTGCCAAATTGTTTGTAGGCTTAGCAAAGCTTCGTTTATTTCACTGCGGTGCAAGACTTCACAATTTAAGCGCTGCTTTATATTTGAGCCTAGCTTAACTAAGCACCGCTTACACCTTAAATGGTGAATACGGCCGTTAAATAATAACTATCTACTTCAATGGATTGGAAGAAATTGACCAACTAAATGGCCTGCTAGATCCCCAGATCATACAAAAATTGATTTCTTTTTATGGGGATGTGTGAAAGAAATTCTTTATAAAGACACACCAACAACAGTACAAAATATGAAAGAAAGGATAACTGCTTTTCGATCTAACACACCGGCAATTTCAGGAACAGTAGAAACTTCATTTCAAAAGCGCATAGAGATGTGTCAATCAAAATGGGCAACATGTAGACCATCAAATGAATTATTTGCAGAAACCTCTATTTTTTAAGTTTCTTCTTGAATTTTGTACTTATTGCTCAATAAAATGAAAATGGTTGCAATTAGCCATAGGGAAGTTTGTTTTTTATTTCTACATCACATCATCGAAAAATTGAGAAAATTCAATTTAAAAATTTCTTAATTAAAAAGTAATTTTTGGCCACCCTATATATTTTTAGGAAGTAAATATGATTCAAAAACATTGATTAGATATGTCTCGTAACTAGCATTCACATAAGTTTTTCTTAAAACCTATAATTGTGACTTTGGTGATTTTTTCAATATGCATCTGCAGATGGTATTATTTCGACAAAAAAAATCATTACATTCAAGTGGTTGGGAGATAGTCAATAATAATATAGGAACCCTGTATATATAATACAATAACAATTAATATTGTTCCTCATAAATCGCTATTATTTAATAAAAACAAAACCAAAATAAACGAGGGGGGGCACGTGCCCCTGTGCCCCCCCCCCCCCCCTGGATCCGCCACTAATAAGGTTCTGTGAAACATCATTATTGCAAAAACAGAGACGCTTGTGTTTATTATTTACAACAACAATAAAATCATCTTTCATCATAAAGGTTCTTTATAATAGTCACGAGTAACGATAATCAAATAACTCGATTGCATATAAAATTCATATTTTTCCGCGTTCCAGTTTGATAATGAGAACTGCGTCACCTAACGTGCGGGAGGCGAAGAATGGGAAAAAATTGTTTTATATTATGAGCGTTAACAAAATTCCCTAATTTTCCAGAGCAGGGACACTACAAAAAGAAGGTCCAGATTAAAACACTGTTGTTTTACTTTGAATTCACCTTTTATTGGTTAATAAAAATTAAGCACTAGGAAGGTACACTTAATATTAGCAAACGCTCAGTATCAACTAAACTAAAAAGTATATAATTAGTTAAATCTTACTCAGCATTTTTCTTATATATATGCCGCTCATAAAGCTGCCTTGTGCTCTTAGTCATCTTGAAGTAACAATATCTACAATGAGATGAATGTTTATAAACACTTTGATTGATTTTTGTTGAGTTAGCATTTATACTCCATCACTACATCATGGGGAGGGGGATCAGAGTGCCCCTCTAGTTACGCAACTGAAGGCTACTTAAGTATTCATCAGTGGCGGCTGGTAAAATTTCAATATTTTTTTTCTCGTCTGTGGCGCATGGGACCCATACGAAATATGGGAAATAACATCTAGAGAAGCATTTCTATAACAACACTAACATTGAAAAAGAAGTTTGGGAAAAAAATTTTTAAAATTCGGTAGCCTCCCCTGGTCTAGGGACTCCTGTTTAATTTTCTTTTGTCAAATACATTTGACTTTTTATAAAAATACAACAATACGTTTTGGAGTTTATGAAAATATTTTCAATACTAACTGAGATACAACGAACTGAAATATTGTAATTTGTTAAATTGTAAATTACAAAATATCAGTTCATTGTATTTCATTTAAAAATAAAAATATTTTCATAAACTCCAAAACGTATTGTTGTATTTTTATGAAAAGTCAAATGTATATGACAAAAAAAAAATTGAACAGGAGTCCCTAGACCAGGGGAGGCTACCGAATTTTAAAATTTTTTTTCGCAAACTGCTTTTTCAATATTTTTAGGGAGATAAGTGCTTCTCCAGATGTTATTTCCCATATTTCGCATGCGCCACAGAAGAGAAAAAAAAATTGAAATTTCACCAGCCGCCACTGGTATTCATCTCCCCTTTACAGAACTTACCAAGGATATATAAACTGTGCCTATTTTGGGGATATAGATACCTACTTTATTAATACTGGAATGTGGAATACTGTTGTTAACTTACAATTATACAGCATTAAGTTTAATAAAAGGTAGAGTAAATGTTAGCGTTTTTAAAAAGCAATTTGTGCTACTTCTCAATATAATCGCAACACATGCTGTCAATGCGGCATTTTCGTGATATATCTCATCCATTCTATTTTATGGAAGATTAATAAATATTTATTTATTTATATTTGCTTTAAAATTTTCCTTTAACATACCATTAAGATGATTAAATAAGTATTAAATGTCCCCTTCAATTAAATCTGTTTGCTAAACTGTTTGTTCGACAAGTTTTTGTATTGTTCTACATTATTTGTGTTCAGTTCCCAAAGTAAATAAAGTGAATTTAAAGCCGCCAGCCTCTCGTTTCGTCATTTATTATTTTTTTACGGAGTTCAAACAAACCATTTGTTTCGGCTTTTTGTGGGGGTTGTAAAAAGCTCACCAGATGTAAAACTTTTCTTTGTCAGCGTTCCTTTTATAGTCGCAGGTAGTGTCAGCAACTTTGGTAAAGTAGGAGATATTTTATGCACCAGCGATCATTCCACTTTGTACGTAGGTGGTTATGCAAATGAGGTGATTCGATTGAGATTTGCAGCGACTGTATCGGGAACGTAGGAGACGCAGCTTATATTGATTCACTTGTTCGATTACTTTCTTTCGTACTACCTACTTTGATTTTTTTTGTTGCAAATATCGCTTTTAAATTTATCTTACAGTTAGAACACGAATGTCATTATATATAATTGGCATACTGCTTAAGCTGAGTCCACGCATACAAATAGATAAACAAGCTAGATACAAACAACTCTTAGCTGAATTATTTAATTTTCTATATAATTGTTAAGCATTGTGTAGTATGCTCTTGGCAGTTTTTAAAAATAAGTTTTTTTTTATAGAAACAAGTTATTCAGTACAATTCAAAACTCCCAAAACCTAAGTTTTATCAAAATCATTTTTCAAACAAAAGAACAACTATAAAATTACGGAAACGTTAATATGTTAACATTTTTCATAAAATCTAAATATAAAGAGTGACCCCAAAAACGGTTTTTTTTTATCCCGTTTGGGGGTCCGCAAATTTTTGATTGATTTGTAGTCTTAATGATACCTTATGATGAGACATTAATCGTAAAAAAAAATGGAGTTGAGCATAAGAAAGGTTTCAAAGATATAGAGGGTCAAATTGATCAACCCCGACTCATATAGCACAGTGTGTGAAGATGATAATTCAATGAAAAATATCAATCTAATATATAAAAATCTCGTGTCCCAGTATTTGTTATCGAACTCCTCCGAAACGGCTTGACCGATTTTTATGAAATTTTTGGTGTATATTCGGTAGGTCTGAGAATAGGTCGTAGGCTATTTTTTATACCCCTAGGTGATAAGGATGGCCCTATCCAGAAATGTACTTTTTATTTTTTTTGACAAAAATTTATAATTTATCTGGCAAAACAACGTTTGCTGGGTCAGCTAGTTTCTTTTTAAAATCTCTTGTTCTTTCCTATCTTTTCTCTTTTCTTTTCTTTTTCTTTAACTATCTCTCGTCGTATTTTATATTTGAACGCGATAAACTCAAAAACTACTCAAACGATTTTGATGCGGTTATAACCATTATTTAAGGGCGCTCTTGCAGACGGTTATAAGCTATTTATTAGGTTAATATTTTCAAATGCAGCGAAGTAATTTGCAAAAATCAGGGAAAGAATGTGTACATAGTAATACAATGATGAGTCCCATAATAGACCTCACTCTCTCTCTCTCTCTCTACGACTGCTGGCAAGGTGGGAGCAAATAAACAACGCAGCTTTATATTACGTCGAGCATAAACATGAAGAAATTTTTCTTGTGAAAAAATTCAATTCATCACCTAAGCATCCAACTGCAGCTTTAGATTATGCTAAATATGGTATCGCAATCAAAAAGTCCTTGTTAATTAAAGCTTATATGAAGTCTCGTTTTCGCAGGAGTAAGCATCACCTTATATTCATTCTTATAGATATATGTAGTGTATCATTGACCATAGAGAAACAATAACCCATGAAATATAATAAAAACTAATCTAAAACAAAAAAGCAGAAAATCGAAAAACAACGAAAAAAAAACAAAAAACAATAAAAAAATATTAAAAAAAATTAAAAAACCTCTTCGTAGATTAGTGCCGTGACGTGGTAAAGGGGATGAAGTGTTATTATTATTATTATATATTATTATCAATGTTATTATTATCCTTATTGTGTTTTACAATAATCATACACAAAATCTAATCTATTGACCTTCTACAGTGTGTCTCTGGATTGAGATTGCGATAGGTGTAATATACCAAAAAAAAATTAGTACGGCTTTCATTTTCTGCAGTCTCGGTTTGCTTGACGTAAAATGTTTTTTTACCAAATTTTAGTCAAAATGGGATCTAACTCGCGGAGTTAATCCAAGAAGAAAATAAAAGAAAATAAATCATTGTAGGTAAACTGGTCTTTCTGTTAATTTTACGGAAAAATTCTATTTGGATAAAGTATTTGTTATTGAAAGTTAGAGCCATATGCCAACTTTCATTGCATTTGAACAAATAATAATAATAATGATAATAATAATAATACCGCTGGAAGAAATTAGCAGGGTTGGAAAAACAAGTTTTTTTTTGTTTAAAACAGGTTTTTTTTTAAGTTTTAAATGGTATGTTTAAAACAGGTGAAAAACGTTTAAAATTATATTCAACTAAAATTAAATGGTGTCAGGCACACGGTGTCTGCTACTACTAGTTGATGTTAGATGGAGCTCTTAAACGGAATTTACAGCGCTCTGCAAATAAAATGCTCAGTTTAGCACACATGACCACTATATCGGAATTATTTATTGGAACGGACCATCATCGGCACTTTTCTCGCTTTTCCACAAACTCCAAAATAATACATTTATTTAAAACATCGCACTGTGTTTTAAACTATGTTTTAAACAACTGTTTAAAACATAGTTATATTTTGTATTAAATATATTTTAAACATTTGTTTGAAACACAGTGCGATGTTTTAAACACTTTGTTTAAAACATTTTGTTTTAAACGTGCCAACCCTGGAAATTAGAAGAAGGGTGGAATTATGTAGTAACTTAGGTGGGGTACTATTTGAATAGGTTTTTAGTTGAATTCGTTGAAATTGTTAATTGTGTTAAAAAATAAAAAGTTATTTACTTTAAGTAGTAGTATTTTTTTTGTTCAAATGCAATGAAAGTTGGCATATGGCTCTAACTCTCAATGCCAAATATATTATCCAAATAGACTTTTTCCGTAAAATTAACAGAAAGACCAGTTTACCTACGATGATTTATTTTCTTTTATTTTCATTAGATTAACTCCGCCAGTTAGATCCCATTTTAACTGAAATTTGGTAAAAATCCATTTTACGTCAAGCAGACCGAGACTGCAGAAAATGAAAGCCATACTAATTTTTTTTTGGTATATTACACCTATCGCAAACTCAGTCCGGGGACACATTGTATATCTCTGAAACCTTTCTCATGCTCAACCTCATATTTTTGTGGGATTAATCATATTATCTTATCTTATCATAAGGTATCATTTGGACCACAAATCAACGGACAATTTGCGGACCCCCAAACGGGCTATTTTTAGGGTACCTCTTTAAATTTGATTTATCCCATAGGCCCTTCAACACAAATACTCGAAATTGATAACTTAATTGAGACTCAACTAGGTTTCTAACAAATTGGCGTAGATTTTACGTTACATCTTACCTGTGACACATTTCTCAATAAGTAGTTTCATGGGGGATCGTCTGAAACAGAGGTGTACTGGAGTGGCCTGACCATAATAAAAAGTAATCCAAAGGAATTAATTTCTTCGGGGATGTTTAAAATGTTTAAAATCACATACATCTACTACTCAACCTATATCTTTTGATGATTTATAGTGTGCCATTTTCTACGGTAACATCTTCATAACTCGATTTATTATGACTCATCCAATTTCAACCAAATTTGGATCGTTATCAAAGACCTTTACTATTTCTGTTTTGAGTGAAACAAAATTTATTTAAGACATTGGCGTGTAGCTTTATTAAAAAAAATAGGGTCGATTTTTCGAGAGGTCATATTAGGCATTTTCTTACTGAATATGGCATGCTTTAGATCCCCTATATTCAAAATTTAACAAAATTTTGATTTATGGTTTTCGAATTACAGTCCCCTTAAAATAAAATTCTTCAGATATTAAATCATAACACAGGCCCACAAAAGAAGTGGTTCGTTTGTACTGGGGTACTGTCCATACCGATCCCTTGTATTTTGAGCTGCTGAACACGAATCTGTTTTGCCATATCACGTCAGGATTTTTTTTAACACCAAAAAAAGTCTGTTGGATTGTAATATCGATTCAACTTTAAAACTTCAACCTAATAACATTGTGGCACTTCAATATTCACCACATAACTTAAAGAAACCGTAAAACCGTAAAACTCGTTAACTCCATAATCCTGGGAATCCGATAAAGAGTGGAAAATCTTGACTGGGGAGTTAATGAGATTGTGACCTCGAATTCTTGTACTTGAGTATCATACATTCACACCCCATGATCCCATAATCTCAGCATCCCAGAACCTTTTAACTCTGAAAATCCAACGAAAAAAAAATGAAGATTCTAAGTAAGGGAAAACATGCTGTTGTGACATGAGAATCTTGGAATTAAGCACCCTATGGTGCCAGAGCTCTTCAACGGCAAACCATTTAACCTTATAACCCCAAAACCCTGATGATTCCTTGAGAAAAATAGGAGGCTCTCGATTGGGGATTCAGTTATATTGTGCCCTCGGAATCTTGTTGCCAAGTAAGCTTAAAGCGCTCCAGCAGCAAACTCTTCTACTACATAACCCCCGTAAACCCATAACTACATAACTCTGGGGATATAATAGCAGAATTTGAAAATTTCGAGAACACAATCTCATAAATTCTTCACATTCTTCCATTATATGTAGTTATGGGTTTACGGGACTACTGGGTTATGTAGTAGAAAGTTTTTCTGCTGGAGCGCTATAGGTTTAATTGGTAACAAGGTTCCGAAGGCACAATCTAATTGACTCCCCAATCGAGAGCCTCCTATTTTTTTTATTGAATCCTCTGGGTTAGAGGGTTTACTCTGGCGCCATAGGGTGCTTGATTCCAAGATTCTAATGTCACAATCACATGAATTCCTTTTCTTAAAATCTCATTTTTTTTTCCGTTGGATCTCTAGGGTTAAGGGATTACGAGGTTATGAGACGTGAATGTATGATACCCAAGTACAAGGATCCGAGGTCACAATCTCATTAACTCCCCAATCAAGATTTCCCACTCTTTTTATCGGATTCCCAGGGTTGTGGGGTTAAGGAGTTATGGGGCTTTACGGTTTTTTGAAGTTATGTGGTCAATACTGAAATGCCACAATGTTATTAAGTTGAAGTGTTAAAGATGAATCGCTTTTGGAGTCTGATTTAAATGAGCATTACGATCCAACAGACCTTTTTTGGTGTTAAAAAAAATCCTGACGTGATGGGGCAAAACAGATTTGTGTTGAGCAGCGGCTCAAAATTTCTTTCAATTTTTGTGTTTTGTTTCTTGTACACTGGCCAGATTTTTCCAAAAAAGTGTTTTTATCAACCCTGGTTACAATAATGAAAAGACTTGAGTCTGAGTAAAGAACAGAAAAACTGCTGTGTTTGTTTATTTATGTTGATATTGTTGATGTTGTATTTCCAGACCTCAGGTTTAGCAATTTTATGTTTAGTACTCTGATGCTCTTTTTATTTATTTTGATACAAATGGGCAGTTCTACAAAGCATGGTCGATTCATGATATTAGTGACTTACTGATCAAAAATCGGTCCAAGCTACAACTCGTGTCCAATATTCGCTTAGATGAGTCTTACCGCACCTTGTTATAATAAAAAACTTGAGCTAAATTACGACAAAAATAAAATATTGGCTGCTTTTACTCCTAAAACTCAAGACCTTCACGCGTAACTCCATACAGATTGACACTTGTTTTGGCTGAAATTTTGTTACCAGAGAAATGGTTAGTGTCCATCTCTGCTATAATTATTACAAAATATCCAAAATTTGTTGGCAAGATACAACTTTCATGTTTTAAAGTCTAGGATTTAATATATATAAACTATTAAAGTCGCGTAACTTGATTAATACTCACGACCATCACAGCGCTAATTATTAGTTAATAAGTTGAATACTAGGACTACCAGCGACTCGAAAACACATCGAAATTTAGTTTTCGTTGTGGAATCATGTGAGATACAATAATCAAGTGCCGTTTCCCAAAACATTTTGAATTTCCAGTAATTTATATTGTAAGTCTAATATATGGCCCTGTGCTCTCTTTCATGGCCGTCACGTTGTGTATTTTAGCATTTATCAACTTATTAATATCCAAATACGTTTTTATTTTGAGGTATCCAGTACACTGTCTTCTCCTAACCTTATTTTAATAATAGCTTAGGGTGAATATAATTCTTAGTCATTTTTGTCTAGCGGCCCTCACGACCGTCACACTCATGACCGTCATATGGCACAAATTTGAATGTGATGGTCTTGAGACTCTAGTGACGGTCATGAGAAATTTCATTGGCATTACTCTCCTTCACTCTTGTAACTTTTTAACGGTTGAATGGATTTTTTTCAAATTTGGTGTAGTGATATGGGATGAAATTTCCAATTATATGATGTAAAAAACCAACTTCTAACTTCCGGTTTCGAGGCAAATGACGTGAAAAGTTCATTAAATGGGACAACTTGTATATTTTTTCATATTTGGTTCCTACTAGCCAAAATACATATGATCTGACCCTCAAATATTAGTTTTATTTTCAAAAATTTGGCACAACCTCAGCCAGCAATTACACGACCGTTTTACGAGTCTCACAACCATCTCATGCCACTTACGACCGTCACGCGTAACTCACAGTACCTCATTCACAATGGTGATATAAATATTATTTATCTCGTTAGGACCATTGTCCTTTAAATATGAACAAAACAGGTTATCGGTAACAAAATTTAGACACAAAGGTAATTTGAGTCAATACAGTTAACTGAATTTCGAAAGTATTAGGCTCAAATAAGAAAGAAACAGATACTTCCAGTTATATCACTTTTTATTTTATTCATGGGTATTATTACGACCAAAATTTTCTCTAATATCTTGTAGGACATATTTTTCACTTCAAAGAATCAACTTTTTCATAATCCATTTAGCATTTAGCATATTTATATTAATACACAGCACAAATATAAATGTGACGGTCGTGTGTTTTGTTATACGTTTCACTAAGGAAAAACAGCTGTAACGTTTTACTCACGGGAAAAAAGCTGGTGCCACAAGGCATACCTAAAAAAGTAGACACTTTAACCATTTCAAAAACGTATGCCATCAATAGATTCTTGACATTTTATTTTTTAACATTGTCAATGTGAAATCGACCATGCTTTGTAGAACTGCCCAAATAATCACCATTTAGAAACCATTCATATATGTACCTACCATATATGTGGGGTAAAGTGGCAATCAATAAAAACGCAGACGTAAAAAACAAACATGGGTTTAATAGAAATAATAATTATGTTACATTTAGGTACATATTTACAAGAATTACATTGTACAAACATGGCGAGCGAATAACAGGATTAATAATAATCATAATAGAAATCTAATATAATATCTATACAGTACTAGAATTTAACACGACTATACAAAGGTGTAAATAAAAACAATGAATATATCATATAAACATTATAATTGAATAAAATACTAGTAACACAAACATTCAGTTTAAAAGGCCGTGTATCGAACAATTCGTATTTATAAATTGGTCGTCCGATTTCGTACTACGTCAATCAGAAAGATAACAATGGCACACGTAGGTATAACAATTCCAATTGATATAAAATGTACCAAGTCTGATATAAATACACTATAAGGTACCCTATATTTTTTCATGCAGTGTATCAATATATACACGACAATATTTTGGGTCGTTTTAACGATTTTAAATACAATTACTCTAATTTTTAATCACATATTTCTATGTGCTATATGAACAAGGTCATGTTTTGGTCTGTATGAACCCTTTCACATTTTATAATATGGATTTAATAGATTTCCGAAGCCTGTATAATTTTTTAAAGGACGGACTACACATTTATAATTTAGTATTCATAATTTAACAAATAACTAAAGCTTTAAAGCTGCCATCTTCTAATAATGGATTCTTTCTTTCTCCCAATTGACATAGTACTTAGTAAATTTCATATTTATAATATATAAACTAAATCTATCTACAAATAAATGAGCACCTTTGGTTTGGTAAACAAACTGCGCTTAAATTGAACTAGACCACGGTGTTCTTGTATCACTTAATTGTCAGGTAATCGTAATATTTTTACTATTAACGTCAATTCTCTCTTTATAAATTTATACAGGGTATGCTGAGAGCATGGAGCAACATTCCGAAATCGTATATTTTGAGTCAAAATAGCACTAAAATACCTGTAACTTATCACCCTTCGGAGCTATTTAACCTTACAGATTAAATTTTGGAAGTTTTTTGGTCACAATTTCCAAATTACTGCTACGATCGTAATAAAATTTGGTCATTATAAACATTAAGTAATTATACTTGGATAGTCCCGTCCTCGAGATCGCACTGCACTTATGTCTCTCAGCTTCTTGAGGCGTATTGTTTAAAGAAAGACAAATATACATTAACAACGAGCCGCCAAATACTCATTATTGCCTTTACGCTCGACCGAGCGGATGTTTACTTCTAAGCTCGAGTTTTTCTATGTAACTCTACTACACTTAGTCGTGGAGAATGAGTCGCTGTTAGCGGCATCCAGGCCGAAGATAAATGGATACGAGACCATTCCAAGGAGAGGATATCATACTGAGAAATTTCAACAACTAACTAGACATGTAGTATAACAGAATCAGCACGTCACACCTGCGCGAGAACTTAGCGGTATACATACCTGGCAGGGGGAGAGGGGGTTAGGAAGCTGCGAAGACTTCCACACGATACCATACTAATGGATCGAAAACGTCAAGAAGAACCGGAGCACGAGTTATGGGGGATCAACCAGGGAAAAATATTTGCATGAACTTGGAATAGTGTTCCAAAAATAAGTTACAACCATAAGTGGTACAGAAAGATGAGGGAATCCGCATCATCACTGACAGCTAGCATCTCTTAAAGGTCTAGATTCAGTAAAGACGTTCCAAAACAGCAAGACTGCTCTAAATCCCTGGCAAAACTGGCTGTACACAATATCGTACAAATAAAGTGAACGTGAGGACATCAGAGCAGCGTAGGGAACGGCAAAACAGACAACTGATCACAGAAGACGCAGCTATGGCCTTGATGGGATCCGAGCTAGTTTCACATATCATATAGCACACAAGATGATCGGTAAAGGAACTACTAAGTCAGGAACACAATTTGCATTGGAGCAGTAACGTACATTCATTGTTGGCGGACCTATCCAAGACAAAAACCAACGTATCACCAAAGCTAAAACTGAGCAAAAAACAGCTGATGTGCAGTAAGCATTCCGACAGGACACTGCCCACTAATCAAACACCAACCATCACTATCAAACTACTCACCACATATGTGAATGCTTAGCCTTCACGGGTAGAAGGTTTTCACACTTCGGGGACTACTGGCGACCCCGGAAGAGATAGCTAGAACTCTTATCGACCGTACATTCGCTGGGGGGAACTAATGGATTAATGAGACTACGGGGTATAGTAAGCTGTAGCTTCAGCGGGTTTTCAGCAACGGAACCTATAAGGGAAGAAATGCCCTTTGCCTCCAAATTTTGACAGATGTACATTATTTTTTTATCCATACCAAAGAGTACCTTTTATTTAGAAAATTATTCAGAGAATTTAGTATTGTCACTACATTCCAAAAATATATTTACGTTGAAGTTTAGGGGCAAAAGCTTCAGAGGTATTCCATCCTTGACTTCTTAGAAAATATATGAAAGGCGCCATATTTATTAACCATACATACTTGCTGTGTATAGTGTCCAAATTTTATTCCAATCGATACAATTAAGTTATGAGCAAAAAATCATCTTGAAGATTCAAGATATAAGAGCGCTCCAAAGCGTATCGTCCTAGAAAAAAAAATGACACGCACCTTTAGTATTATTTGGATTCAAACTATACGTTTTCGACGTATTACTCCATGTTGCTGCGATGCCCTGTATAAATAAACAATTCTGAAAGCACAAACGTGTATAAAACATGAAATACTATCCAATGCTTCTTAAGTCAACAATTATCATCAAGTATATTTTCTTCTTGAATTTCAATAAGACTTTTCATTAGTTCTTTATGGAAAAATGAGGACAAAAAACATTTGTGGCAACAATGATGCATTATATTATATTTATGTCATTCTGACAACTGTTTAATGTTTCACAGCTTTGGCTTGTTGCTTGAGTTATTTGTGCTTTTTCGTTTTTTTTTTATTGATATTTGCTATCCTAAAAGCATAAGAAAAAATTATAGCTAGCTGTAATAATAAAAAAATCAGATTTATAATGTTAAATGTCCGCATTTTATCCACAATTCAGTGCAGATTTTCACGCATGCATCAAAAACATACCATAAATTTATGAGTAGCTAACTACTAATAACAAATATAACAATGCAGAGTGATTTAGTTATTACCCGAAACATTTTAAGAAGAAAAACACCTTTAAAATGGGACCTGGAGAGGGGCTACTTAACTGGTCGACTGTAATTTAATCCGTTAGTTTTTATCAACTTCTGCTTTATGTCTTAGCATGCACTGGTCATGTCACAATTCGGCAGTTGGTTGTAATAGTTGCGTGCAGAGTAATCGACTTATGTTGGGACAGTGCCGTCACTTCAGTAATAATCCAAAACTTTCAGACGATTTTGACAAAATGACACGTGTGTGTACAGCACCGCGGAATTATTGACGGACATAATTTTAATTTACGACGAACTACTGCAAATCCATTTGTATTACTACGACAAAATTGAATCCAACGCCCAAACACGTTTAAAGGTGGGCGGGCAAAATTTCGAACAGTTGTACCAAATTTTTATTAATTCAAAATTTTAAAGTAATCAAAATTAGAACTACAATGCTATTTATTTTACTTTAAAGACTACGTTCTACTTCCCCATACATGTATTTCTACATATTTTTATCACTAACATGTTTTCATGAATGAACACCAACTTTTGTAAACCACGCATCAAAATATAAACAATGATAAGGGATTATATAAACTCTGATACGTACAACAGCAGTTCTAGCCACGCTATCGTATAGAGAAGTTGTGACTAAAGTAAAATAAAGTGTTTATAAACCTGTGAAAGCCATTTTCTTCAAGTTCTTATCAAAGAACCTCAATGATAGGTTATGATAAGTCAACTCCTTGTCGATAACCTTCACTCTATTGGTTTTGTTTATGCGAACTTTGTACATTCCGCTTAGATATATTATCAGCTGTTCTATTAGGTTTTGTTTCAGTACAGTCGACCAGACACCAGTGGCGGGCCAATAAATATTTTTAAATGATTTTGAAAATTTCGATGTCTTTTTTGCTCTCGTATTTGTATGTATTTATTGTACAATTGTGCATTTCCTAAAAGTTCTCGTATAAGACTGAAATCACCCTGTATATAATGCTGCATTAAACTTAATTTTCCTGTACTGAAGATAATACAGTGCAATTTCACTTTTCAATACTAATTGTCGACCCTGTGAAGGGAAGTGCAACACACTACTAATTAAATAACAATTAATAATAACATCCATTACCAGACAAATCAAGTATCCAACTCATTAATAATATAATGTTTTAATTAGCGTTACTAAGATAATTCAATAAAGAACATGGTCGGTAATCCATTCAAGAACAGTTAATTATTATCTAAATTGCACATTTTGATGTAATATAAAGCGTACGATGGGAATTATAAGGGTATGGGATCACACTGCTTTCATTTTTGCCTCAATACACAATGATATAACAGCCGTTTCACTTTCAAAAGCTTGGTGTGTGCAAACTAATTCAATGCATCTCGTTTAAGAGTCGCTTACGTTCCTACGTTATAATTATCATAACTTTTGTACAAATTGTAGGCCACGTGACGGGGGCCGAAATCGTTGTTTACCTGGGAAAAGTGAGGAATTCTTAAAGTTGGAGGTGTTGAGTTCAGCGACCTAATATCTATTAAATTTGTGCTGCGTTGGCTGAAAAACAGTTTTTTACAGTACCTTCTAGAGCAAAAGGAAGATAGCTATGTCTGCACAAGTTAGATTCAACGAAGAATCGTGTCATGAAATTACTGATAGTACAGTAAATTTAATTTTTGACCTAAAACAAATTTGAGACATGCTGATTTTAGAGGGATTAGTTCTAGGGTACTTGATCTAACTAAAAATTCCAAATAATCCGAATGGTCTCAATATCTCAAAAACCTTTTGTTTTTCGACAAATACGAAACTTTGCCGTACCGTCTTCCTCAAAAGAAAACCTATCGTCGACAATGAAGACATGTTCACCCTCTGGTAAGATATTAGTTGAAATTACTTCATACTTTGGAATTTTCTTATCAAATATTACCGCATGTAAACATTAGATATGTCGAATGATTTAAATATAAGGATTTACAAGTTAGATATTTTTTTAAGTTAGTTTTTTAAAGAAAATTGTAAACAACTAACATATTGTATCGAACGGATGATATATCTCTGATTTTACATTAAATTATTAATTTTTTTATTTTTCGAGGTCTGTATTAGCTCTAGCTCTAACTCTTCTTTGAATACAAACTGTGTGGATATCAGTCGTTTAGAAATTATATGCCCTTTAAAAAAGGTCTCTGGTATCTTTGCCGAGAAATCCAAGGTTTTTGAGAACATATCAAAAAACTGAAAAACTCTACCTTAGGAGATGATTTTGGGGTAGTCAGGCCATTAGGATTATATGGGATTTTTAGTCGGCTACAAAGGACCCATTTAGGATGCAATTCCTCTAAAATTAGTTTGTCCCACATTTCTTTTTAGATTTTGGACAAAATCCAATTTTATTAGCCATGATAGATTTTAAAAAACACTCGTTTTCATTCAGTTGTAGAAAAAAATATAAACTATAGAATTTATTTAGAATATTTTTAATAATAATCTACAAGATTCCATAAGAAATATTTAATTTTGTTGGCTTTATTTTCAAATTGTCTTCAAGTTAACTTATATTCTAGATCCTCCAAATTTACAAACTTCCCAAAGCGGATTACTTCACTTTTTCAGGCAAAAATTCTCATGGCCTCGGTATTTCGTCATACTTAGACTTATTTGTATAAAATATTCTAATAAGTATTCAGAAAATTCGATCAACTTGTATAATCGGACAGGGTTTCACGCAGGGGCTTTACTACGTTTGACTTGAAGCAGAGTCAAAGTTGCTCCATTAATTTATTTGACGGAATAAAGAAAGTGTAGTCTGGAAAATTAATTCTGCTTTGAGACTCCTGACTGAAAATAACTTTGAGATTACCGAGAAAGCTCACAAAGTTTCCGATACAAGTAATTTGTAACTTTCCAAAGAAAATAATTGTGTGAAACAGCGATAAATGTTTCCAGTAACAAAAGTCTTAAATACAGCCTATTATTTAACCACCCTTATTTTACACAGTGTTGTACTTTTCGCATATCTCAAAATATCACAAGCATCAAAAACTATTTTTTTAATTCGCAAAAAGTACAGCAATGTATTTACATTGTGCTTATTTTATTAATAAAAAATGTCTACCTTCTTGAAGTATGTACACATTTTGGCTCAGTCCCCAGGGGTTCTGAGCTAGGAAGAAATAGTATAAGTGGCATTTTGCATAGAAGTAGGTCTTTGTTAGTACAAATGTATTTGAAAAAGTTTTCAAGGTTACGTAGCAGCAACATAAAACAAAACGGCGTCCCAAATAATGTTTTATTAAAACATTGTTTTGATCGTAACTTCTATATCTTTTATGTTACCGAAACAAATGGTTGCACATGTATGATTTTTTTTATAAGGAATTTTTGTAGAATTTCGTAGTTTTCATTTCTGCGATTTTTTTTGTACATATATTGCGTGTTTTAAAAGTTATTTCCAAAAATACATTTTTTTTAACTATTTATTTAACGTCGGCCTATTTCCGCTACCAGGGCCTATCACCGACGCACACTGGTTCAGAGAGCGGATTTAGCTTATCAAAAGTGCTCGACTCATGTCGCGCCGGATGACGTCATTACCCACAAATGGCATTTCGAAGACGATAGACTCTCGTACACAGGTAGAAGAATTTGCTTGTGTTCGATACATAAGTAGTGGCCGAATCAGGCGCGCAGCCAGGGGGGGGGGCATGGGGCCCGCCCCCCCCCCCCCAAGCCGTCTTCCATGAACCAAAAATTAAAGAAGCATAATCACTATTACAAATAGTCCCTTCAAATTAGGAAATATTTAAGAAAATCTTCCCACAGTTATAAGAACTGTAAACAGTTAAGTATTTGGGTTGTCTAAACATGATTTTTACCCCCCGCAGTTCTGAAAAAGGTTTTAAGAAATGTATACATATATATGAATTTTAGCGTTCTTTCGTTTTTTCTCTGTTTTGAGGAAAAACTATGCATTTTGGTGAAAAATATCAAGAGAGCAAAATAGTAGAGCATAAAATTTCCTATAAATTTTGTCTCTACTTTTTTTTTCGAATTCTGCTTAGTTTCGCCGCTAGAGGGCGCGAAAGAAATAAATATACATATAGACTTTTGCGTCTTTTTTTAGATTTTGAGCCAAAATTATACATTTTTATGAAAAATTACATGAGATCAAAGTTGTAGAACATAAAATTCACTATCTTTAGGTGTTTTCTATTTTATTTTATTTTTTTTTTTTCATAAAAATATATATATTTTTTATGTTCAACAGCTTTAATCTCACGTAATTTTTCATAAAAATTAATAATTTTAGCTCAAAATTTAAAAAAGGCACAAAAGTCCATATGTATATTTATTTCTTTCGTACCCTCTAGCGGCGAAATTAAGCGGTATTCGAAAAAAAAATGGTAGAGACAAAACTTATAGGAAATTTATGCTCTACAACTTTGCTCTCTTGATATTTTTCACCAAAATGCATAGTTTTTCCTCAAAATAGAGAAAAAGATGACAAAACGCTAAAAATCATATATATGTATATATTTCTCAAAAACCATTCTTTTTTTAGAACTGCGGGGAGTGGAAATGATGACTAGACAACCCAAATACTTCACTTCTTACAGGTCTCATAACTGTGGGAAAATTTTCCATAAACCATCAATTTTTTTACTAATTGAAGGGACTAAAAGCAGTATCCAAATTATCTCTTGAAATTAATATTTTGTAATTAATGCCAATATTATCTAGTATCTATACACATCCGTTTTCAACCATTTCCTGAAAAGTTTTCCTCAACCTCTGGGAGGCCGGTTCTATTGCCCCCCCCCCAGATGAGTTTTCTGGCTGCGCCACTGGGCCGAATAAAAACATAACCAGTTAAACTCACCTATTTTCAACTCGTATCAGTCACTTACTGTTGTTACATGTGTTTAAAGAGAAAAGTGAAAACTTTTTATTATTATGGACCCTACTAGTCACGGTATGTACACTTCTGTGTAATAAAAACCCATACACCCATTTTTCGCTATATTAAATCAGTCTTTATTATTTGTCAGTCAGTGTCATATTTTCGCAATGCCAAAATTAACTGAACATGAAAAAATTTTAATTCTCTCTAAAATTAAAGAGTGCAGTTGCAGTTGCTAACCATTATCAATTGAATAAAAGTACTGTTATGACTATGAGTGTGAAAAAAAGGTGGGAAGAGGAAGGTAGCACATGTTTTTCTTCTGGATTAACATTATTCAAATACCTTACTTATGACGTTTGACAATCAATCTCAGTTTTTTATAACCTATATGATAATAAAAAGACTGATCCACACCACTTAACATTAGTAAAAACTGGATTACTCGATTTTTCAAGTGTACGGAATTTCATTGCACAGAAGTGTACTAGTAAGTATACTGTATATTATTTGTTGAAATCATTATCGTTTTTCTCGGCTGTTGGACAATAATTAATCGGAAATAAAAATAATAAGAATGAAAAGTTTGACAAAGCTTATATTTTGTGGAACTTCATTGAACCTTCTAATTTCCTATGCATATTAATCCACAGTCCTTATATTTCAAAACCTATCTAGTAAGATACTTTTTACAACTCTTCCTATGATTTTCATTTTAGTTGGTGCCATACTGGTGAAAACTAAAGGAAATGTTGGAGAAAAATTACTTGAGAAATCGGGTAATATCTGCAATCTATTTGTAAGAAGATGGAAGCAATGTCACGCCAACATTAACTATTTTAAAATACTGATGCTGCAAAATTGTACACAGAAAAGTACAACTGGTATTATATGTCAATCACTTTACATACAGTACTGATTCGTGGATTGGAAATCATTAAATCTTCTATAGTGCCTATAAGAAGGATAAGGAGACTCAAGAATCCCGCCATAAAGATGCGAAAAGATTCAGAGAATATAGTACTCGGAAGGCATCTCGAATTAACACCATGAACTTATTGGTAACAAGCGATGCGATCCACTGATCAATTTTTTCAGAACATTGCCGAAAAAACCTAAAGGATGACTTTCCCAGGAAGTTGTTCATTTGCTCGAAATTGATAAGTTTCAAAGTATGTGCTTTGATTAAGGCATAATCCTACACATGAGACCAAAAAAGACAATTTGTATATACGATCATAATTTTAGCTTATTATTCACAAAAAAAACCTTACTGTATAACAAAGTACTTCTTGTTTTCATTTATTACTAATTAATCTTATTGTATACTTTTCCCGTTTTATTGCATATTAGATATTAATTACAATTATTATGAATACATGTTTGTTTATTAACAGAAAAATTTTGTTCATTAATTTTAGTTGCTTTTAATAACAGTGGCCGTTTATTTTTTCGTTTCGATCATGGTTTGGAATCCCAGGAACACAGAACAGTTCGATAAAGTATACTAAAATAGAATTAAGGTATTTTTATTCATAACGAATATTTTTGAGCTAAATCCGCTCTCTGAACCACTGTGCGACGCCAGGAGATGAGTTACCCCCTACCTGGAAATTTTGCAGAATCTCTTCTCTTTCGCTGAGTAGGGATCTTTTACTTGCCTAACATTTAATAGACATGGGACCGCTTGCTTTACATCCCCTCCGAAGGATGGTATATCTACTACTTAATCCTCGTCTTGAAATTACATAGCTTCCGCGTATACGCTGATATACAAGCCGCTAGAAGGTGGGACGAGGTCGCTGTTTCCCAAGATAGATTTCACCCATCCAAGTATTAACCGCGCTGAACGTTGCTTCATTGGAGTATGTAGACACCTCTACGCTCGCCCCTAATACAATTTTTACGACTTTGACGTATTTTTGTTTTATATTGCAACCACAGTAAATCTTAAGAACTTTTCTATATTTTGCTACTAGCAAACACCTACTTCTATGCAAAATTTCATATATTTCATATAATTTCATATTATTTTATCTCAGCTTTTACCGCTATTTTTTCTCTGGAGACTGAGCTTTTTAGAATTTTTGGCTATATAACAAGTCGATAAAAAAGTATGTCTCACTTGAAGCGACATTGACAATTTGTTTAAAAAACATCCACTTTTATAGGCAAGTGTAGGGCATTATAAAAAATAATATAGTGTTTTTAATAAAATTATGTCATACTAAATTGCTCCGAGGGATTCTCTTGTACTGAGAAAAATACACCCGGTAAATTACTGTTATAAAGTTATGAGTATATACACTTAAAATACGATTTATCACACGCCAGGATTGAAAATATATTCAGTGCTCCGGCCTCAAGGAGAAGCGACGAGATCTACGAAAAACTCAATTTATGCGCTAAAAATGTTAAAGTAATTTTAAAAACTTATCTGTTTTGAATATTGCCCCGCAACTTTCCGGGCGTTATGGATTAGACGAAAACACCAGAGATACCGCGGAGTTACCAAAAGTTGCTTTACACGAGCGAATTACATGTATTCTACTGTATACTTATTGAAAAAATAACGATATAAATGCGTATTGCATGATTAAATTGTTTAATGTATCTTTAAAAGCAGAATAGAACATGTTTTGCGAGGTCGGTCGTATGCCTAGCAGGCAACCACGACATATAGCGTGATACTATCGTACCATACAGCAAAGAAAAGCAAGTTAGAATAATGCAAAAATCATAAAAAGTCTGCCAAAATGAACAGTTAGAGGGTGTTTTTGACAAAGATTATCAATAAGAATAAAAATAATGTGTTTTGCTGACTTTTGAAAATTGAATCTGTTCGGTTTATCAAACGTCAGTAGAGAATCTTTCACATGCTGTGTATATTAAATATACAGCTTCAAGAACTGTTTATGTTACATACAGCGTGTTCCACTTTTAATACCCCCCCCCCCCCCCCCTCGGTTTCTCTGTTATTAGTAATCCGACTTCAACCGAATTTGATCGGTATCAAAGACTTTTACTATGTTTTTTTGAATAGAACAAAACTTATTTCAGTCATTGACGTGTATTTCTATTAATAAATATGGGGACGATTTTTCGAGAAAACATTTTTAACTAATAAACTAAAGCAATATTATTGATCAGTATGCTTTAGAACCCCTTCATCCAAAATTTAACATTTTGATTTGTGGTTTTCGAATTACATCACCAAACGAATAGTATTTCGAAAAAAAGTTATTCCTCATTTTCTATATACTTACATTGCATTTTTCTACCACCCAGTGGCACAGGGCTGCTGATTCAAAATTTTTGGTAATATTTAATTGAAATGTTTAGCATACGGAAAGCATTAATGACATTCAGGCGCGTGCTAGCCCACCGGGATACCATGAGTTTCCCGGTGGGTCCTTCTCCCCACCGCTCATCAATTTTTCAATTAGGAGAAAAAAATTGTTTAGATTTTCTCCTCACCGCTCATCAATGTTCATTTTCGAGGTATAAATTTTTTTCGATTTCTGCCTGGGGCCCTTTCTAAGAAATTATTTTCCAGGGCCCAAAATCGTCCCAGCACACACCTGATGACACTCGATGAATTTAAACAGAAAATGAGGCATGACTTTTTCTTGAAAAGCAGTTTGACTGCAAGTTATTAATTATTTAGTATTTTAAAAGTATAATTTTTGGGGGCCGTAATTCAAAAACCATACGTCAAAATGCTGCTAGAATTCGGGTACAGGGGTTCTAAAACATGCTTTTTTAGTAAAAAAATGCCTAATATGACTTTTCGAAAAATCGAACCCTTTTCTCTTAATAAAAATGCATGATAATAACTGAAATAGATTTTGTTCTAGTTGCCCAAAAAAGACACAATAAAGATCGCTCCAAATTTGGTTGAAATCGGATGATTAACAACTGTGATATGGAGGGGTGGGGGCATTAAAAATTGTATGTTCAATATGAATAAATATTTACTACATTGATAGTTTTATTTAAACAATGTTAACTTTGTTTAACCGCAGTTTTTTTTAAATTTTGCTCATGGTTTAGCGATTTTGTTTTTGCCAAAATAGATCTCAAAGCGTTGCTCGTTTGAAATACTTGATCTAACATCATATTTATCACCTATACGTCATAACTTTCAGATAATCCGTATACATAAGGAATTAATGTTGTGTACATACGTTGTCCAGGTTTTTGTCGTACCTGATTGCTATTTTCAATATTTATGAAAGTTCTATGAACAAAGACTTCGGGGATATTAATTATTTATAAGAACCTCTTTGATAAAACTTAGCTTGTTTAATATTTATCAGAAAAAATTATCTTACGCTATCATATAAACATTTTATAATACCTTTTTATCATGCCAAATACGTTGTTTTTATATTTTTATTTTATTTATATTTGTCAAAAACATCCTCAAATTGTTCATTTGACGTAAAAGCCATAGGCGTAGATTATTATTCAATTAATAACAAATAATTTTAATTATCTTGTAAATACGACGGGCATTACTGTGGCAGAAAATCGCAGACAGGAAAACAGAAAAATTAATTATATTAAGTTCTGAACATATTACGTACAATAAGTGAGATAGTAATTTTTTAATAAGTAAAACTGGATTTACTATAATTTTCATGAATTTTGATCGGTCTCGTATATGAAAATGAATTCCTGCAGGTTGCAGACACTGTAACAAAGACTTTGTTAACCAAACTTGCAAATAAATATTTCATTACAAATGTTACCTGGCGCTTCTTAAATATTACACAAATTCATTTTGTAATTTATATATAGTAATAGTATATGAAAATTTGGTACCCTTATAAACACAGTGTATTTGAAATTCCTCTTAAGTATGTGTTTTATCAAAAAAAGTTGAAACCGATGATGACTGTCTTACGAGCTATGTATCAAATTGACTTACTTGATTTTGTACCATATGGAATTCGTTTCAGTTTTCAGCAAAATTATTAAAAACACTATAAAACATGCAATATCCTTATTCAAACTTAAATTATTGACTACACTGAGCACAGATTCACAGCACCCAATTCTTTTATCTCCCCTTCTTCTTCCTCTCTTTCGCGAGTTTTCTTCTTTTGAGTATCATTTCGTACAGGACCTCCAGTCCCTCGTGTAGGCCGTCTCCAGTGATAGCGCAGGCGGGTTGCACGTGCCACAAGTGCCCCCCGGGAGCCCCACTGTGCCCCAACTCGATCAACCCCAACAATTTTTCGAGCTCGCGAGGTTCCCGCGCACCCGGCAAGTCTTGCTTGTTCGCCAGCACTAAAATGGGCACACCGGAGTTTTCCGGGGATTTTACTGTTCTAATTAGTTCCATTTTCGCCTCCTCCATCCGTTCCACGTCAACACTGTCGAGAACGAACACTATGCCATCGGTGCATCTGGTGTAAGACTTCCAGAGGGGCCGGAGCTTCTCTTGGCCACCCACGTCCCACACTAAGAAGTTGATTCCTGGAAGAAAATTACGCCGTTAGTATTTTCATTATTATTATTCATTATTATATACTTAAAAAATGTATTGTAGCGTACATCGCATACTTCACGTTGTTAAGGTAGATTTTTTAATTTTTGTGTTACTATGAATATATAAAAAATACCTAATGGTTTTTGTTTTTTTACAATGAATTATTTTTTATTTATTTGCCTTCATCATGATTAGAGAATATTATTTAGGTATTAAGCAAATCACAACTTACATACTTTTTAATTTATTATGAAACTACCTACTTTCTGGATATTATTGCCCTAATCTGGGCATGCTAATATACTAACTAGGTAAATACTTTAAAAAACACTCATTAATATTATCAGTTATGTCAAGATATTAAGAGGACATTTGCTCTGTTCACACGATGTATGGACATGTATCAGAATATAGTAAACTTCTATGAAAATAAATGAGACAGAAATTTCAAACAAAAATGTATTCGAAAGAGAAAAGATCCCTTCACATCTCTTTTGTGATACATTTTTAATATTATGCAGTTATTGGTTATTTTATATGCTGAAAGTTAGGGAAAACAGGGATTATGGCCGTTTTTGTACGCTTCAAAACATATATTTAATGACAAAATAAATTAATTCTGCCACAAGACCGATCTAAATCGATGCCTTGTGTAATTAAAAAAAAATATATTTTGGCAAAAAAAAATTTATATTTTGTAAATCTATATATAATTGTATAGCCTTGTTGCTAGAAGATATGAGTTACTCTATCATTGTCCAGTGGCGCCATCTTTGAAGTATTGAGCAACTTAACGCTTACTCATATTTGTTAGTACTTAGGTATTGCGATCGAATGCAGGAGCGGCTTATACCCATTTTTCGCATTTACGATTTACTTGTTCTCATACGAACATTTCACCCAATCATGGACTATCGATGCGACAAAAAATGTAAACTACGGTTGTCCGCTAAAAGGAAAAAACGGTCAAACATTCTTAAATTCAACAGGTAGGTAATAAATAATATCTATTTTGTAACGACCGACCGACAGTGTATTTATTTAGAAATTCCCTGGCTGTTTTAAAAACAATATTTTATTCAAATATAATAAAATGTACCAAGAAGGAATTAATAAAATAAATAATGATTTCGTTAGATGTAATGTGTTAGACCAACGTTAATTACTTCCACATCCAGTGGAAGTATAGTAACGACAAAAAAAATTTAAAAAATTTTTATTGTTCAAATAGGCTTAGAATGTCACGAAACGTCGATATTTTAAGTTTGAGCGAAAAAAAATTTCTGTCTGTCTGTCGGTTTGTCTGTAACTTTTTTTGTGCACACGTTTACACTTTACATATGTACTTTAATGAGATCTAGAACCAGATTATATTTTCATCTTGCTCCCTCGAAGGGCTAAATTGGGGTAAATTTGGGGAAAATAGGTAAATCAAGCAGGTAAGAGTCCATAAAATTGGTATTTAGTATATACAAGAGAAGCTAAGGTCTCAAAAAGAAATTTTGGCATTAGCCACCCCCCATTACCACTCCCACCCCCATTATTAAAGGGGACGAAAAAAAATGTGATTTAGTATGTATACAAGAACCAGACACCTCTAAACGTTTTTTTACTTCATCCACCCCCACTATCACCCCCTATCACGACCCCCACCCCGCTACCGATATGGGATATCGTTTTATGGGTTTTTAGCGTATAGTATTTCAAATATTATATCATTAAAGTTCCATAAATTATGTCCACATACAAAATTATTTCCACATACAAAATTTTTTCGTTGAGTGACTTGGATAAAAAATGTGGATGTGGAAGTAGTGATTCCTTGGGCAGCGGTTTTTTTTGATAAAAACAAAAGCTGGGTCGTTCGTGTTGTAACGTTTGAAAATAGAAATTCATTATTTTTTTGTTTCTATATGATAAAAATTTGCTGAGATACAACTTCGTAAGTGGATTCTTATTTTGTACTACTCCCCCAAGTGGATTAGTTACATGGGCTAACCACCACAACAATTTTGTTCTTTCAGATTCAGTTCTTTCAGTATGTTAGCTCACCTATGTGAATTATTACGTACTTACTCATAATTTTATTAATATTTTCTGTACTAAGTAGTATGCCTGGATGATAAATTTCTCTCAATTTCTTAATAAGAAGATGCGCTATTGGTCGCATAAGAAGTAGTCAATAAAATATTAATTTCTCAGTCATTTCTAGACCTCAAAAATGAAACCATATTAATACATATATGGGGTGCGCCACTTAAAACTCCCCAGACTTGCAACTTTTTTATTTTTGAAGCGATGACCACGTTGGGCACATCAAATTGTAGACATTTTTAAAGCCTTTAAACATGCATACAGAGTGATTGAAAAAAAATGTTTTGAAAACATTGTTAAGAAAGAAAATTTAATTCCTTTGAATATTTTTTTACCTCACCCTGTACATGAACTGTGTTAATGTTTTCTTTGCAATTTCCTATTTAGTGCATTTTAATTAAGTTTGTTTTTAAAAATATTTATTTCTTTTGTTTCATGTTACTGTTTTGTTACGTTGAATATTCACGTTCTTTGAGACAAAAATGGTTCCGAAATTGAATCAATTTTATTACAATTGTTTATTGCCTGAAATCATTGATCCCAGACATACCAGAAATATGAAAATCAGAGAACCAGATTACATTATAAATGCTCAAAATGCTAAATCTAAACATACAAAAAAACATTGAACTGATTACATTATTTTTTAGTTTCTTTTTCAATTTACCTTTGTTCGTTTCATTTTTCTAATATCAATATTAATTTTAAAATAGTTTGTAATATTTCACAATATAATATTGTTTCGTTGTTATAGTGGTTTCATCTATCATTTATTTTTTGATATGTTTATACGGATAAAAAAGTCATTGGATATAGAATTCAGATACAAAAGTATAAAATAATGTTTTTAGCTATCATAGCATCTTGAAACTTATATGTGAGCGACTAAAATAAAAGCGTGGGGCATTCATGAAGTCAGATGTCTTGGATGGAACTTTTTAGTATGTACATCGAGATAAATGTTATAATAGCTAAAGGCTTTATTTTTTACTTTTTAGAGATTTTTTAATAATATATTTAAAAAGTTTTTTAAAATATTTTATTTCATTCTTTTTATTCTTTCAAAGTTTTGTAATCAATTTAATATTTGAATTTCTATTTCCAAATATTAAAACACATTAAATGAAAGTTTATAAATTTTTCGAAAAAATTAACTTTGGTTGATCGTATTACGTCTAACGAAATTATTATTTATTTTATTTATTCCTTTTTAGTACATTTGAATAAAAGCTGTTTTTAAAATGTTCTTTTAATATAAATTTATTATTTTCTTTTTAGTCATATAGTAGGTGTATAGTAGCACCGCCATCTTAGTTTTTCTCAAATTTTGACAAAAAATTTCGAAAACACCTTTGATACCGATTTTGAGACCATAGATAATTACCTAATCCGTAATTTTAAATTTTTGTTTTGACAAAAAATTCGTGACCTCGAAAACCTCGAGTTACCGATTTTGAATCGAATCGGACCATGCATGGCAAAACGTCTGGCATCTTGAATGGTGGGTGAAGTAAAAAAAATTTTTGAGGCCTTATGATCTTGTATACATGCTAAATTACAATTTTATTTTTTTCATCCCCTTTAATAAGGGGGTGGTACCCCACCCTATTATTAATAGGGATGGCTAATGCCAAAAAATTTAGACTACTTTTATATATAACTATATATAACTATATATAACTATATATAACTATATATAACTATATATAACTATATATAACTATATATAACTATATATAACTATATATAACTATATATAACTATATATAACTATATATAACTATATATAACTATATATAACTATATATAACTATATATAACTATATATAACTATATATAACTATATATAACTATATACAGTGTGTCCAACTAAGTCTGCACCATATGGGAAACTTTTTTATTATCGGTTTTATGAAAAAAAATTATTCTTGATAAAAAGTTTTGCATGGCCTAAAACCCAAAATGAAATAATCAGATATCAATTTTTTGCAGTCATATACGAGGTTTGTCGAAAAATGTAAATTTTGCTCAAGAGTAAAGTACCTTTATTTATTACAATATCGACAATCGTTATTAAGAAAAGTTGATCCTAATTGAAAACTATGGTCAGATATCCAATATTATCCATCTACCATGAAAAAACAATTTTTAATAATTTTTGAGTATTTTTTCATGGTAGATGGATAATACTGGATATCTGACCGTAGTTTTCAATTAGGATCAACTTTTCTTAATAATGATTGTCGATATTAAGGAAAACTACGGTCAGATATCCAATATTATCCATCTACCATGAAAAAATAGATATTATACCCAAAAATTATTAAAAATAGTTTTTTCATGGTAGATGGATAATATTGGATATCTGACCATAGTTTTCAATTAGGATCAACTTTTCTTAATAACGATTGTCGATATTGTAATAAATAAAGGTACTTTACTCTTGAGCAAAATTTACATTTTTCGACAAACCTCGTATATGACTGCAAAAAATTGATATCTGATTATTTCATTTTGGGTTTTAGGCCATGCAAAACTTTTTATCAAGAATAACTTTTTTTCATAAAACCAATAATAAAAAAGTTTCCCATATGGTGCCGACTTAGTTGGACACACTGTATAACTATATATAACTATATATAACTGAATACCAATTTTATGGACTCTTACCTGCTAGTCTGCTAGATTTACCTATTTACCCCAATTTACCCTCCAACTTTTCAATGGAATAAGACGAAAATATCTAGTCCCAGATCTCGTTAAAGTACATACGTGTACCAAATTTCAAGTCAATATCTTAAACGGTTCCAGAGTAATCGTGCGCACAAAAAAGTTACAGATAGAATTTATTTTGCTCAAAAATCTCGACGTTTCATGACATTCTAAGTCTATCTGAACAATAATAGTATATTATTATATGAACGATTATGATAACCATTATTCACGAAGATGGCGTTTGAGCTCACGAGCCGTAGGCGAATGGCGCAAATCATCTGAGTGAATAATGGCCATAATCGCGAATGTAATACTATGCTTTTTCTACACCTATTAAACAAGTAAATTAAACTAAAATTTGATAGCATTAATCGGTACCTATTCGTAATAAGTCGAAAACGTAAACAAACAATATGGCGGTATGGCGGTACACTTGTCACTGTCACGCGAGGTGATTCTCAGCCGGAGCAGCAAAAGTTGATCGCGGTCAATTTAAAATATCATTGAATCGGCGAAACAATGATTTTTTAATTTGTATTTGTGATTGGCCGGATGCAGTGAATTATGAATCGATAATTCACTACAGTGAATTATAAGCACGATTTTTCACCAAAAAAATGCTAATAATTGTCATATAATTAAACAGGTTTAGAAAAAATTTTAAAAACATTTTTGTCGTTATACCACTGGATGTGGAAGTAAAATTGAGCAATGAGCAGCAATAATATGTTTAGATTGGCTTGTTAAGCAAAATAGGAGATATATTATTGGAGAATAATAGGAGACAATACACAATAGTGAAAAGAGACAAGGAAGTGGAAAGAGCAGAAGTGCGGGTATCAGCATTGTACAATTTATGTAGTACGGACCTGAACTTCCCTTTGAGTGTATTGCAATATTGTAATTGCATTGAATGTTCTTCGTCTCTTAACCCCGCGGAGGACCATACCCTACGAGTGTAGAGCAAATTGCCTCGATATTAAGTAGTTTTTATTTTCATGGATAATTTCAGCAGTAGGTGTCAGAGTGAGTAATCGAATATCGACACCATTTCATTACGTTATTTTGTTTATTCCTTTGGTATTAAATAAAGGCTATTATAATTGTTATTATTATTTTGTTAAAAACCAGTCACCCTTCTCTGTGGCTCCGACCCTAGGGGAGCTGGTAGTACCGGCAGCCACTCCCCACACTCGTGGGGTAAGTGACTACTGGGTCCGAGAATCGTGTGCCCTGAGCAGACGTAATGAACCGAGGATGACGGCCTTCTGCATTCTGCCGGCTAAGACCTCTGCCGAATTTCGGCATGCCGGTGTGATCTTAAGTTCCGAAAGCAGTGTGTCTCTCGTTCCACAGAGGGCTCCTATAATCAGTACCGCTATCTTAACAGTATGGTCTGGATAGAGTCTGCGGAGTTCGAAGGGCAGTTCTCGATATTTTGTCCGTTTTTCCTCCTCATTCAAGACAATGTTGTTCTCCGCGGGAGCCGAGAACTCCACGACAAACATTGTCTTGAGTTGATGGTCGAGGAGGACTACGTCGTCAGGCTTGTTGGCTTGTATTTGCCTGACGGTGGGAAAAGAGTAGTTCCAATAAATTAGACACTTCTCATTTCCCACAACGGACTCAATATCCCACGGAGCGTAAGGCAGCACTGGTGTCTCGTCTATCCCATACGAATGCCTTAAATGGTAATAAAGCACTCGTAATGCTCCGCCGTGCCTTTGGATATAGGCCGAGACTGCATATGTCGGACAATCCGACAGCAAGTGCATAAGAGTCTCTGGCGCCCTATGGCAGGCCCTGCAGCTGACATCAGGGACCTCTATACCCATGACACGACTACGATAGACGAGGGTGTTAAATACACCATCCTGGCAAGCCATTATGAACCCCTCGGTCTTAGACTTCGGCCCGGCTGACCTTAAGAAGGCAAAGGTCAGCCTTTCGGATAAGCCAAGGTTTTCTATATTTTTATAGAAAACACCATGCACTGGCTTATCCGTGTGAAGCACAGACGTTCTTTGAGCTGTCCCAAACCTAAATCCACAAAAATCCCAAAAATCCCAACATGGCTACCCAAAATATTGAAGGTAAAATTTTTTTGCAAATATCTCGCGTCCTATGCATCGGATGTCCATGAGGTCAATGTGAAAGCTGTAGAGAATTAAATTATTTACAACACCCCCCCCCCCCATTTCGAGAGGCCAAAGTTTCAAAAACATGGTTTTTCGCGAATATCTCGTGCCAAAAAAATCGGACAGCAATAAAGTTAACATGAAAGTTGCAGAGAATTCAATTATCTACAAGATTGGTATTTTGCATTTTCCCCAAAACCTCTCCCTTTTCGAGATATCAAGGTCGAAGTTTAAAAAACCAGTTTTCCGCGAATATCTCGCTCCCTAAAGTGTGTAAGTTGTGATTTTCTTAATACCTAAATAATATTCTCTAATGCTTTTTGTACTTAAAATACAATCTTATATAGGATAACAAAAACTTATTTAACACACAAAATTTTCATATTTCAAAACCTTCAATTGGTGACCCCGACGTCCGACGCCCAACCTCAACGCAAATTGAAGAAAATACAGTTGACGCCACTTCAATTTTTACTCCCCCCTGGAAAAGCAGAATAGTTGAGGAAGAATATTTTAAGTTACCTTGATCTTCGCAGTTTCCTCAATTTTTTTTAACGAATTTAAGGAACTGAAGACACATAAATTCAAACTTCAATCTGGGACAGAAAAAATAATTTTATTTTGTAAGTATGTTGCAAACGTCAAAGATGCAAAATCAAAATTTCATTGAATTTGAAAACACTTTCAAAGTTATCAATGAACAAGCGGGTGTGTCAGTCAAGTTACCACAGTTTTGGATACAATATCCTAAGGCATGATTTGTGCAAGCGGAAAGTCAATTCAACTTGAAAAATATTACTCGTGATTTTACCAATACGAACATGTTGCCTCATTGCCTCAAGAGACCATTATGATAATTCTGGATAAAATTCGTGAACCTCAAAATCAAACATATGATTAATTAAAGAACATTTTAATACAACCACTTTCTTTTTCGGAAGAAAAAAATTAGAGGAATTGCAGATTTAAGCGATAAAAAACATCTAAGCTATACAAATCTATGGAAATACTCAGTTTGAATCAAATTTATTTTCAGAACTTACAAAGTACTCGGTTCTCATAAGATTCATGCAAATACTTATCATCCACAAAGTAATGGAATGGTCGAACGATTCCACAGTCAATTGAAAGCATCTTTAATGGCACGTAGAAATTCAAGACGTTGGAGTGATGAATTTCCAATTATTTTATTGGGTTTTTATTAGGTTTTCGTACTTATTTTAAGGATTAGTTGTTCTGCAGCGGAACTTGTTTACGGACAGTCTCTTCGTATTCCGGGAGAGTTCATAAAAATGAAAATGATCCAACATTTTTATAAAATATTATTTTGGGTTATCAGCAGATAACTTTCTAGAAGACCAAGCTAGAATATCAACAAGAAGTTCCCTTACGAACCGACTTGTCAACTTATTTCATACACTTAATATATCTAACATTCAATATGAAAAACAGGAAAATAACCATTAGTCCAATCAATAAACGCCCAAAAGGGGATTGTAGAGAACATTGAGGAGAGGAGAATTTTCCTCTTCAGGAATGTGTTGGGGGTAGTTAGGAGGTGAACATGCTAAAAGTTCACGCCCCTAGCCCCGCCGCTTCAGGGGGGTGGGGGGGTGGAAAGGCTCCTTTTTCAATTCAAAGCTTATAACTCGGAAACGATGCGTCGCACGGAAAAAGGTAATCTAAGCAAAATTAAACCTGTATTGAAAAGAAATTAGAAAAACACTTCAGTACCAATCGATCAAATTTCTGTAATAGAAATTATTGATAAAATGAAAAATAAAAATTCTATAGGGGTTGATGAAATACCACTGCGGCTTCTCAAATTTTGCAAACATACATTAGCCGATACAATTGCTACATTGATCAATAAGTCTCTCGAACTTGGACAATTTCCAAACATTTTAAAATTAGGTAAATTAATACCACTACACAAGAAAGGTGATCTTAACATGTTAGAAAATTACCGACCAATCTTTATCCTTAGTTACATATCCAAAATTTTTGAAAAAGCCTGTATAATTATTTAGAAGAAACGAACAAATTTACAGATAGCCAGTACGGATATAGATCTAATAAATCTACGGAATTAGCTAGCCTGGAGTTTATCCAAAAAGTATATGGCTACCTTGATAGGTAAAAAAGTTGCTGGACTGTTCTTTGATTTAACATCGGCTTTTGATTGTGTAAATTCAAACTTTTTGCAACTGAAATTATCTTCCTTAGGAATAAGAGGAACATATTAAATTGGATCATGTCTTATCTTGAAAACAGAAAAATATTGGTTTCTCTTGATTGCGTAACTTCTGATATATACAATATGGATATTGGAGTTGGACAAGGCTCAATAATAGGCCCATTACTATTTCTATTGTTCATAAATGACCTTCCTTCTAACTCAGAGTGATGTCTTCATGTATGCTGATGACACATCTGTGGTCATTAATGCGAATAGCGTACAGGAACTTGAATCGAAGGCATACGTAATTTCTGATGAATTTAAAAATTGGTATGATAAAAATTCACTCACAGTGAACAAAAATAAAACAGTGTTTCTTTACTTTTCTGCTTCAACACCAACTTTGTTATCTAGTATTAGCCATGTAGAAACAAGCAATAATACAAAGTTTTTGGGCATCGTCATAGACTCAACACTTGACTTCATCGGACACATAGAAAGCGTGTGCTCAAAATTAGCTAAATGCACATTTGGAATTTTAAACCTTAAAAAAGAAGTTAACGAGACGGCCCTAATAACATGTTACTATTCTCTTGTATATTCAATACTTAGCTATAATATTATCATCTGGGGACAGGCAGTAGAAATTAGTAGGGTCTTTGTTATGCAAAAGAGAATAATTAGGATTATCTTTAATTTACTCTGTAGACATTCGTGTCGTGACACTTTTAGGAACAAAAAAATCATGACACTACCTTGCATATACATGTATAAATTACTTTGTTTTGTTTTTAACAACATCGGCAAATTTAGGCTTAATAAATCAGTACATGATTATAGAACAAGGAGTGCCAACGATATACACATCCACAACTACAGGCTTAGTAAATATAAAAAGTCCCCCTACTGTGCTGGTGCTCATTTATTCAACTTACTTCCTGATAGATTAAAATTTATAAACACATACAGGTTATTTCAGATAGAACTAAAAAGTTATTTAATAGAAAACTGTTTTTATTCTGTTGACGAATTCTGCTCATCAATGACATAGACTGCACTCATATTTAATTTAGACTGACTATTTCAATACATTAAGATTGTGTTTTTTTGCTATCTACAATTTATGTACGTCTGTTGTTTGTATATATTTTTCTGTTTGTCCTTTACATAAGTCTACTCTTTTTTTTATATTTTTCTAATTTACAGCTGACGAAACCTTTTCTGTGAAAACAGTTTTTTATGGCAAATAAATGTTTCTATTCTATTCTATTCTAAACGTAATTAAATTTTCCACAAGAATGTTTATATTCATTTTCTTCCTATGTGTTATGCATCCGATCGGCGCCATAAACGTACACACACCAAAATTTGTTTGGGTTATTAATGGGGGGGTTCTCATACGTAAGCTCATCTGGCAAAGAGTATCATCAGTTTCCGCAATTTGTGGTGGCTACGTGAAATTCGTTAAGACCCATCAATATGATTTTTAATCTTTTTCCTCATATTTTAGTACAGCAGGTGGCTTTGCCTTTATAGCAGGTGAATGATTTTCTGGTCATAAATAGATCCTAATTTGTTCTATACTTGAGTAAAATTTGATTCAAATCGGAAACAAAATGAAAAAGTTATAAGGGTATTTTCATTTTAAGTGAGTCACACTGTATATTTAAGGAAATGTATATATTTAGACAAAATATTACGTTAGTAAATACGTCCAGTATTGTAAAATAAAGATTGTTTTGTGACTGTGATTTATTAGCAGACCACGGTAAACCGCTTTGATAGAAATATTCAAGGTACATATTTAATTTTTTTTTATTAATTATCGATTTTCGCTGGCGAATATCTCGTAAACTACAACATATAGGAAGAAAATAAATATAAACATTCTTGTGCGATGCATCGTTTCCGAGTTATAAGCGAAAAATCGAAAAAAGGAACCTTTCCACCTCCCTCTCCTCCTGAAGCGGCGAGGTTAGGGGCGGGGACTTTTAGTATGTTTATCTCCTAACTACCCCCCACATATTCCTGAAGAGAAAAATTCTCCCGTCCTCAATGTTCTCTACAACTCTTTCATTCACTGGACTACATTCTTTCTATATACTGATGATCTAAGTCTGATCATGCCAATATATCATAAGAAATCTTCCTTAGACTTAGATCATCAATATATAGAAAGAATGGCTATTTTCTTGTCTTTCACATTGAATGTTAGATATAGTAAGTCTATGAAAGAAGTTGACAAGTCGGTTCGTAAGGGAACTTCTTGTTGATATTCTAGCTTGGTCAGATTTAGATCAATGGTATATGAAAGGAACGAATGGTTTCATTGAAAGTTATCTACTGCTATAATATTTTATAACAATGATGTAAGCAGAAATACAAGATATTTATTTTTAAAAACATTTTTAGCCAATTTAAAAAACCATTTCCCAAATATACAACCTAAACTAACCCGTTCAACTAACCAACAAATTTTCGATCATAAAGATTTAAAGGATTGTAATTATGTTTTTGTCAAAATTCCCAAAGAACTTTACAGCTTGCACCAACCATTCGAAGGTACCTATAAAGTCCTTCGTCGTACACCCATTTTTTTATTTCCAAGATTCAAAACTTGCAATTTCGACTGATAGACTTAAACCAGCATTTATGGATTCTTATGACACTACCGTTCAACCAAGGCTATCCAAGAAAAGAGTAACTTTTTCTATGAATTACTTTTATTTCGTTTATTACGCTTTTGCTGTATTTCTCGAGTTATTCCAGACTTTTCCAACACCCGGTATAATTGCATTAATTATAGTATGAATTTAAATTTTTAAAACTGGACGATTTAATAAAAGCAAAATTTGTTCTATAATTTGTTTTCGAGCTAATTAATTTATCTGAGTCAGTGTACGAGCTGCATAAAATTCAACTTTAATACACAGTTAGAAGCGTGTAAAATAGCTAATTTACACAATGTCCTAGAAAACCATTTTATGAATTTGTGAGTGATGGCGCCATCGGTTTTAAACATAGTTCCAGTTAATAAATCCAAATTTTATGGCAGACCTACAACAGCTGACAACGGGTTTATGGTTTCACCTCCATAATTAGAGCACATTGCAAATTACTGCTGGAAATAGATCCCCTCATGTTTTAGTGAGTGGGTAATACAATGAAGGGTGATTACCAACAATGCCGTAGAGACGCTACTATACAAACATGAGCAGTAACACTGCTTCCATAAATCTCAAGGTCATTAGCTGTACTGCTACCGCTGACTGATGTATTTGAATTAACATTATAGTCCAAGAGCTGGGAACGAAATTTCGATATGACTCGAGTTGTGAAAAATTTCCGTAACAATACGTCGTACACTAAGGGAGGACCCTGATTTGGGAATTTGCTGACAGCTCGAACGGGGAGGGGCGCCACCATATTGAAAAAAACGACGCACAAAAACAGCCTCTGTGAAATATCTCGCTTCGGAAGCAATTTCCGATGAAAGTATTGTTGAAGACTACAAAGAACCTGGACCTTCGACATCAAGCACCTAAAACGACTCAAGAAGCAGGCTAGTCGTGGATTTGGCCTATAGGGGACAACCACGTAAATGAAAACGCGCCATATTCTCCACATAGTCCAGTCGAATTAGACATCATAAAGAATTTTGCGTACTGCGGACTTTTTTTTGTGGAAGTTGTTTAAGAGGGCATAATAAGCAAGCACAGAAAACTACACCCTGCTACACCATGTGCGTCCCCTATTTTTAGGAGTTGAAACTTTGAAATTTTACTTATGTGTCCATATCTGTTTCCCTATTGCCCGTAGGGCTCTTTACCAAGTTATATTTTTTGAAGATTCATCCCTCCTCTACATAATATGTATATTAAACATTTGCCGTAGGACAAACGGTTTTGGCTGTACGAGGCCGGAAAGGTCGCGCTGTCCGAATTTGGGGGTCTTCTGTACAGGACAAACGGCTATTATTTCCATCTACAATACTACACATATTAATGCCCTTTAGGAGGGATGATGATTTGTGAAAAAACTTTCATCGAATACCGCGCGGTTTCCATGATACGGGATGTTGAAATTTAAAAAAAAGTGAACCTACTTTTTTTCGCTCATTTTTCTTTCATGCATGTACGACCCTAATATAAAAAAATTTACGTTAGTTTCATTTTAATACAATCGTTGGTTTAGGAGCTAGACAGCAAAATATGCCATAAATTGCTATTTTGGTGTTGTTGCATTAAAAAAACCAAAACCAGTATAGTTCTGGTAAATGTTTTTGTTTATCCTAAAAGTCCAATTCATTGCGCATAGAAAATGTGTTTTTGTATTCAAATAGGATCAACACTTATTGTGTAATAACGATTTATGTCATGTGTTCTCCAGTCTCCTTTTTCACAATTTTTTTTTCGGCCTTATGGTTCATAGTAGGGCAGAAAGCATTATACACGTGAACAGGGCACATAATAGGGTGTTAAAATGTGTCTCTTGTTAAAATGCGATAGGACGTACCGTTTTCGAGTAAAACGCACTTGTTTGGTTATGTTTGCTTTGAGTTTTCATTGTGTTCTGAATTGTGATCTGATAAATAAATTCTACATTTTGGTGTTTTCTTTCTTAGGAGTTCGTTTTTTTAAATCATTTTCCGATGAAATAGACATATAATAGCTGTTTCTCGAGGAAGGTAAAATTACTGTGGATTTTGTTATAGACACAAAATAAGTTGCAATGATGATTCGAGACAAGCGTGAACCTTCAAATAGGGGAGTGAGAACCCCCTATTCCGTCCGCGTCCCTTCATTTTTTCATTAGCAATGTCCCTCATAAACAGAAAAAGCAAGAAGCGACACATAGTTTTATTATTTCGTAGTCAGCGGTGAGTATTTACTAGTCAGTCTATGAAAAGTGTGATCTAAAATAATTTTTTGCAAACAAGTTCGTTTTACTCGAAAACGGTACGTCCTATCGCATTTTAACAAAAGATCCATTTTAACACCCTAATATGTGCCCTGTTCGGGTATACATTGCTTTCTGCCCTACTATGAACCATAGTAGGGCAGAAAGCCGCAAAAAAAATGTGAGAAAGGAGACTGGAGAATACATGACATAAATCGTTATTACACAATAAGTGTTGATCCTACTTAAATACAAAAACACATTTTCTATGCGCAATGAATTGGACTTTTAGGATAAACAAAAACACTTACCAGAATTATACTGGTTTTGGTTTTTCTAATGCAACAATACCAAAATAGCCATTTTTGGCATATTTTGCTGTCTAGCTCCTAAACCAACGAATGTATTAAAATGAAACCAACGTAAATTTTCTTATATTAGGGTCGTACATACTGGAGAAAAAAATGAGCGAAAAAAAGTAGGTTCATTTTTTTTTTAAAAAAGGGGTTTTCAAAATTTCAACATCCCGTATCATGAAAACCGCGCGGTATTCGATGAAAGTTTTTTCACAAATCATCATCCCTCCTTAAGGGCATTAGTATGTGTAGTATTGTAGATTGGAAATAATAGCCGTTTGTCCTGTACAGAAGACCCCCAAATTCGGACAGCGCGACCTTTCCGGCCTCGTACAGCCAAAACCGTTTGTCCTATGGCAAATGTGTAATAAATATATATATTATGTAGAGGAGGGATGAATCTTCAAAAGGTGTAACTTGGTAAGGAGCTCTACGGGCAATAGGGAAAAAGTTATGGGGACATAAGTAAAATTTCAAAGTTTCAACCCCTAAAAATATGGGACGCACATGGTGTAGCAGGGTGTAGTTTTTTGTGCTTGCTTATTATGCCCCCTTAAACAACTTTCACAAATAAAGTCCGCAGTACGCAAAATTTTTTATTATGTCTAATTCGACTGGAGTAACATCAAGGTGGTGTGGAAACGAATATTGAACATTGAGCTGTGTGTAGCAGACAAGTAAAATCTACTATATTTGAAGATTTTCAGGTATGAAAACACATGTCTCGACACAAAAATACTCCTTCATACAAGTCGCACTAAATTGAGAAATTGCAAAAAATCATAATTTCGGCTGCTGCACCGAAACTATTCAGTTTAACGAAAAAATCTATAGGACATATTTTGTAGAAAATTTAATGCTCTTTTATTTTCATAAGAACATTTTTTGCCGCATGGGGCACCCGAACCGAGATATTTCAAAGAGATTGTTTTTGTGCGCCATTTTTTCAATATGGCGGCGCCCCGTTCGAGCTGTCAGCAAATTCCCAAATCAGGGTTCCTTCCTTAGTGTACGGCGTATTGTTACGGAAACTTTTCATAACCCGAGTCATATCGAAATTTCGTGCCCAGCTCTCCGTCTATTACCTCGTTAAACACGAAATATGTGTTTGGGAAATTAATTATTGGCCCTTAACGATTAGGTTAGCAAATGATGATACTATTATAAATATCAGATGAGACAAACGTTTTTCAATTTGTTTTCAAATTTGTATGAATCATTCCCAATAATCGATTCAACACACCTGTACCGTACAGCTGCAGTATCTTATCTACTATTTTAAATCACTTTGATAAATTTTGACAAATTCCAACCAGTTTTATGTACATATTTGTGCATTTACGATGCACACAAGGTGTGATAAAGATAGTAAAAAATAACGGAGAGAAGAAAAGAAATTAGTACTACGTGAATAATAGGTACTTATATGGACAGATACGATAGCTCAGTCAGCTAAAGTGTTTTGTGTGGTGAATATGCTGGTCGCATTGTGTATCGTGTACTGAATGTCCGTGGGTATGGACGTATATGCGTTTTTTCAAATGCGTAACCCTCTTCTGGACAACCTTCGTTTTGGATCTGGGGGTTGTCTAGTATATAAGGTGTCCCACCGGTAACTGCATCGATCGGAGGCCATCGTCAAGAAGGCCAGGAGGACGAGAGCCCTAATCTACCCAATGACGGGTAGACAGAGCAGACTCAACCTGAGGAACAAGCTCACGCTTATCAGGTCCCTCATCCGGCCTCAACTGACGTATGCTTCGATAGCTTGGGGCTACCAAGCAAAGAACTACCTCCAACAGATTCAAAGGGTGGAGAACGTCGCCCTCAGAACAGCAGTCGACGCACCCTGGTTCGTCCGCAACGAGGACATCTTCAGGGACCTGGACTACACCCCGGTCACTGAGATCATCAAGGAGAGAGCCAGGAAGATGTACGCCCTTGCCGAGGAGCATGGGAACCCACTAGTCAGGGAGGCAACTGACTATGACCCAGCAGATGCTCCGAGGCACAAGCGGCCGAAGGTGCAGCTTCTGGATAACGGGTGAGTATGAGAGACATACCACCACCCGATGTTCCACCCCCACGGAAGAGACATGACGATCACCCAACCACCCACCCAAGACCCTGCGAGTACCGGACAAAAGAACGCCCAGTACTCGTAGTCACCCTGGCTCCGGGCAGACCAAAAATGCTACCAAAGCAGTTAGGTCTGCCCTTCCTCGAGCTACACAGCTCATCCTTACCCTACCGATGATCCGGATGACAGGTCTATAGCGATGCATTGGGGTAAAGGGCAATAGTCCTGCCCGGCACCAGTCATCCGAGACCGACATATTTAGCCAAGAATATTGGCGCTGCATCGATCGATATAAGGAAAAGTACGCACCAGAAAATTTTGAAAATTTAGTGAATTACTAATGTCAATATAGCCAATCCAAAGAAAATAATTACAAGCATTGGGCACTTCCGCTTACACCGGAAGTCGATACCAACTTGCTTATTTTAAATGGAACACCGTATATATTTCGAAGTTTTCAAAAAGAGCGAAAAATTCTGACATGCTTAAAACAGGTTGTTGTATTTTTATCTTAAACATGCCAACCCTGTCTAGAATAATGCACGGATTACAAACGTTTGACGAGACGTTGTGAATAAAAAAAAGCATGACAAACATTTATTCAGTTTTACAAAGGATTTTCCATCTACTACTGGAATGCAGGGAGAAACTGATACTTATTACCTATCTAGTTGTAACTAGTTCGCGGGAACTCGAATACGGAGTGCCACAAGGCACTGTCCTGGGGCCGATTCTTTTCAGTATTTACTTAAATTATATACTTAGATGACTGGAAACATGATGATGCCATTTTCTATGCTAGTGACAGCTGGGACAATTTAAAATCCAAAATAGAAAAAGATCTCCTATAAAGAATAAAATCATTTAACCATCATCAACTTATTATAAACTTTAAAAAATTCTTTTTGTGTTCTCACCTATAGCAGTAATTTGCCAAATTTTAACATATTAGATTTTAAATTAAACAGCTCTGAAATTAATATCTCCTCCACCAACAATAATATAAAATACTTGGAAATTTACTTGGAATCTGACTTGAAATGGAATGCATATATTGATAATGCCCCATCAAGACAGCCTTGGCTTTAGATTTGGACGTCTACTATATGTGGCGTGTTTTACTTATGTTTTTTCTGTTTAAATTAAAAAATGCATATGGAATGGATTGATATGGTTAAATCACATTATATATACAAGCTACGATTTTTAGACTTAAGTTTCTACCTTTGTGTACAGCTTTATTTAGTTTCTGTACAACCTTTACAATATTTATTTATCTAATGTATACGCTTCAGTAGATACAGTTATTATTATTATTTTCTATTTTAGATCACTGCAAAATGGTGTTATTTCAAAAACATGAAATACGTTCGGTAACGACAGACGTAACAATAGTAACCAGCAACTCGAAAACACCCTTTGATAGCCCTTTCGAGTTGCCAGGTTGAAAATGTTTATCAACACTGAAACATGAAAATCAAAGTCAATAGTGAAAAATCCACTCAAGTCACCTTCACGACGAAATAAAGTACGCATGTAGGGCATCCTCCAGTCACTATAAATAACACACCGATACCTGTAAGATCTGAACTCAAATATCTTGGACTACACCTTGATCAAAAACTTTCGTGGGGGTATTAAGGCCATTAGGTAGGTTTACTAAAGGTTACGAATATGTACTGGTTAAAGGGTAAAAAATCCCAATTATCATTAGAAAATAAAATATATATAAGACTATATTAAAGCCTATCTGGACCTAGGGCATACAACAATGGGGTTGCAGCAAACCATCGAACACTAAAATACTCCAAACTTTCCAGTCTAAAATTCTTCGAATCATAACAGATGCTCCATGGTATATATCTAACCAAACCCTCCACTAAGATCTTGGAGTTCTTTTCATAAACGATATGATTAGCAGATATGCCACCAAATATAGAGATCGTATTAGTGACCACAACAACCAGCTCGTCAGGGAATTATCAATACAGCCATTAGTGAACAGAAGATTAAAAGGACAATGGCCAGAAGACCTAGCTAGGTGAAGACAGGTGGACCATCATTGGATGATACCCAACTCATGGCAAGCGATGCCCATAAACCATTTACTTATTATTCTGTAGTATAGTTACAGTAGAGTAATTAAGCAATAAAAGTGAATAAAAAAAAACACTGAAACATACCTTTAGCTTTCCCGATCATCCCTTTAACTTTTTCACAATTGAACCCTATCGTGGGCACGGTGTTCAAATACTGGTCGAACTTCAGTCTGTACAGGGCCGTCGTTTTTCCAGCAGAGTCTAAGCCTAACATGACTACATGGAGGGTGCCCTGGCCTGATGGTAAGGCATCAAGCAAGGATGCATTTTTACCCATGTTGGCACCCATTGATGGATGATTAATGGTTTATTCTAGCAGTCTTATGTTACATCTTGTTTTTGGTGTTACTTGTTGTTCGTATCTCCATTTGAGATAAAGCTAAGAACTTGAGGGTTTGTGCAGGTGCATTTTGAATTTAATATATTAAATCTGAAACAAGAGAAAATATATTAATTTGATAGTATTAAATTGAAATAATAAGTGATATAGTTATATTTATACCTCCGATTAAATAACTTATATTTAGATACATAATGTGTATTGGTTTGTTTGTTGCTGTGATAGTCACAGCCTAAGGCACTCTAGTTACAGACATCCCATAAGTTCTTGATTGGCTAGTCGATTTATTCGCGGCCGTTTCGAACACGATCGGTTCAGTTCGATTATCATAATCTCACTTTGACGTGTCGGCCATTAAGGTTAATAAATGTTTTTCGTATTCTCCGATCAAAAGGTGGTGAAGAAGTCATATTTACACAGGTTTGTGGCAATATATTTAGTGTAAAATGGTGAAGTGCTGTGCCGTTTGCAGAAAGCAGTTTAAAAAAGAAGAAAATCGATCGTTTCATAAATAGGTATAAACTTCATAGTCGGAACATGACGGGGTTCACTTTACAGTTGTAATAAGGTGAATAGCAATTAAATTTTAATATCCTTTCAATATACGTTTCCTTCAATATCCTTCAGAAAGCAGCTATTTATTGTTATCTTGACATTGAATTTAAGGCTTGTCTAATTTGTGGTGTGTTTATTAAATATGCCATTCAATAGTGCAGAAACATAATAAATTAAAATGACCAACATTCAAATAAAAAATATTAACAATTTAGCCATGTAAATAGAGATATTTAATTTTGATGAATGTTGAGGCATTTTACAGAATTGTACCAATAGATATATTTCAAAGTTTAGGCTAATTAAATTTGAAATATATCAAGCATTATCTTAGTAAGTCATGCTTACATCACGTTGTATAAAGAACCAGTAATGCAGGAATTGCAATAATTCATTTTAATGAAAATATTTTACCTTTCTACATATACCCGCCACTGTTGCTTATGGGATGTTATGTTTATCTACCCTTTTTAATGGACATATAATGTGACTATGTTAGGAGCAAACGAGTATATAGTGAAGAGATAGCTGTTACATATCTAGGTATAAGTTCTTTAATCGAATATCTATACTATGGACGTAAAGTCCTGACAGCAAAAGATTAATAGCGGCATTTTTATCAACAGTAAAATCACAAGAGCTTTTTTTTATCGGATAAATTTCTCTTTGTAACGAAATCATTTTGCCAATCAGTGATTTTATGAGAAAAACTGACATGAAAAAATCGCGAGACCGGAGGTCGAGCGATTTTGTCAAATGTCAGTTTTTCGAGCAAAATTACTAATTGGAAAAATTTTTAGTTAAAAAGAAATTTATCCATAAAAGAAAAGCTCGAGTGATTTTTGGCAAGATAAATTAACGACAGAATATGTGAACGAACAACAACAATTAAAAATAATTATAATTTTCTCAAAACGACTCATATCGTACAGTATAGTTTCCACAAGACTTAAAAATTATAGCCGACAGTACAGATTTTAAAATGACGTGCGACTACTAGATTTACTCTGCTTTTGAGGAACAGGCATTTTTATCGTGATAAAAAACGATGCACCTTTTTTATCTACTACTGGAATGCAGGGAGAAACTGATACTTATTACCTATCTAGTTGTAAGTAGTTCGCGGGAACTCAAATACGGAGTGCCACAAGGCACTGTCCTGGGGCCGATTCTTTTCAGTATTTACTTAAATTATATACTTAAACTAGGAAACAACAATTAAAAATAATTATAATTTTCTCAAAACGACTCATATCGTACAGTATAGTTTCCACAAGACTTAAAAATTATAGCCGACAGTACAGATTTTAAAATGACGTGCGACTACTAGATTTACTCTGCTTTTGAGGAACAGGCATTTTTATCGTGATAAAAAACGATGCACTTTTTTTATCGCTGTCAAAGTTACAAAATGTGACTGTCAAATTGACTTTTTTATATAGGAGTTAATTTATTAAACAAAATAACAGATGTATTTATGAATCAGCATCGTTGTTGACTACATTCTACCACAGAGCTATTTATTTATTTATTAAGATGCAACCCCCGACAGGTAACAAACTACAGGTTGGGAACATTACAGTGATGTAATATATAAATGATAATAGAATAGAACTAAGCAGTAGAATAGTACAAAAGAGCAAGTTATATTCTGTAATTATTATAAATCAAGCCGTTTAATTGAATGAATACTATAGTTGAATATATCAGTTCGAGGAGTAGGAAGACACAATGTTTCACAATTTCGATTTGTTATACGAGGTATGTAACAATTCAGTTGCTTCAGAATATGGTACATACATATACTTTTATAAAGTAAAATTACTGAGTGCATTAACCTTCCATTTTCCAGATTTGACATGTGAAATCTTTCCAAAATAACATTTTGCGAATACCCAGTTATCGGATAGATAACATCTTCAATAAAGCATAAGTACTTAACAAAACGTCGCTGAACATTTTCAACATTGTTTATGTAAATGGCATATCCTGGGGACCATATCAACGAACAGTATTCTCATCTTTATCATACAATTGAATAGTACAGCAACTTTATAATATGAGTATTACTAACTCCTTTCTAGCTCCTTATTATAAAACTTAGGCTTTTTAACGCTGATGCAATGGTGAAATTAATATGCTCTTTAAAACTCAAATATGTAACAAAGATAACTTCCAAGATACTTTACTGTATCAGGCCTCTGCAATATTTGACCATTTATATTATGATTGTACTCGATAGGGTAACGCATTTTAGAAAAAGTGAATGTGTTACATTTAGAAATGTTGAGAGGCAAGTGATTAGATAGGCACCAGTCATTAAACTTGTTTGGGTTATTTTCAAATTTTCCGCAATCTTGCTCGCTTTATATTACAAAATAGATTTTCAAATCATCGACACACAAAAGGCTCTCTACATTAAGATCAACAACAATATTATTTATAAAAATAACAAACACAAGCGGGCCCAGTACAGATCCTTGAGGAATGCTGGAAGTGGCCATCACATCAAACGATTTGAAACCACGGCATTCTACATACTGACGCCTATTCACTAGATATGAAGAGAAAAAATCTAAATATGCAACTGATAATCCAAATTTACTCAATTTCTCTAATAGAATACCATGATTCAGGCGATTGAATGCCTTGGAAAAATCTATGTAAATGGTATCAACTTATTTGTTTGCATCCAATTGTTTAGATGAAATGTGTGATACACGAGGTTGGTCTCAGTGGATCAACCAGAAACAAATCTATGTTGGTTATTTACAATTTGGTCCTGTACGTAACTCGATAATGATATATACTAGGTCATCTCGAAAACTTTAGCGGAATAGCAGATAATTCAGCTAAGCTCTATCTTTTTTAAAAACAGGACATAAACAAGAATATTTCCATACGCCAGGAAATACACGCATTTTTAATCATAAATTAAATATTACTGTGAGTAGGCCGGCTAATATGGCTGCACAGTCTTTGACGATAAATGCAGAAGTGTTGTTTGGTCCTTTAGTAAACTTAGGTCTAATTTTTGAAATATTTAAGTACTTCCATTCCAAAAAATGCTGTTAATGATAAACTCGTACTATTACTGGTATCTTAATAAGAATGATATTGATCGTCGTTATTTTTAGGTTTTAAGAGGATAATCTGCGTTAAGACAAAACATATTTTCATTGATATATATGAAAAAGGTATATACGGGTGGGCGTGCACCTTTGATCAATGAAATATGCCGACCAAGTAAAAAGGCGGAGAATAACATATTGTGTAATATATAAGAGAAATAGTTCAAACATATTTCTGTCGTACAGAGTCGAATTTCGCGTTGGGTGCACAAGAATTTTTATTTAAAGTAATTTGAGTAGGAAAACTGAATGCGGTTGTAGTGATTCCTTAGGCAGTGGTTTTTAATTAAAAGAAAAAACTATCTGTAGGTACATAATGTATATTTACAGTGTACAGGGTGTCCTAGTTAACGTGTTATGTCCGATTTTCTCGGTAGTTTTTGAGATAAGCATTTTTTTTTTTTTTTTTCGGGGAATCTATGCCGCTAAGAAACATATAATTGAACATCAAAGAAGAATTGATCGGATTATTTATGTTCTTAATTGACTATTAAAGCATTAAAGGAAAGTAAAAAAAGGCATGTAAATTTTAAATATCACTTCCGGTTTACATGGCAATGGCGTTCTTTTTCTTGAAAATAGAATATTGATTACTTCCACATCCAGTGGTAGTATAGTAACAAAAAAATTTTTGAAAATTTTTATTGTTCAAATAGGCTTAGACTGTCATGAAAGGTCGACATTTTAAGTTTGAGCGAAAAAAAAATTCTGCCTGTCTGTCTAACTTTTTTGTGCGCACGATTACTCTGGAACCGTTTAAGATATTGACTTGAAATTTGGTACACTTATGTACTTTAACGGGATCTGGAACTAGATTATATTTTCATCTTATTCCATCGAAGGGTTGGGTTGTAAATTGGGGTAAATGGGGAGGTAAACAGGTAAATCAAGCAGGTAAGAGTCCGTAAAATTGGTATTTAGTATATATAAGAGAAGCTAGGGTCTCGAAAAAATTTTTGACATTAGCTACCCCCATTACCACCCCTACCCCACTTTTTAAGGGGACGAAAAAAAGTGTGATTTAGTGTATGTACAAGAACCAAAAACCTCAAAATATTTTTTTACTTCATAGGCCAAGAATTTTTATTGAAAAATTACCAAAAATCCTCGTTATGTTGGGGTGATGCCTATTACGAATAACTGGCAAAATAAGGATACATATATTACCTCAACATCCAGTGGAAGTATAGTAACGACAAAAAAATTTTTTAAAAATTTTTATTGTTCAAATAGGCTTAGAATGTCATGAAACGTCGAGATTTTAAGTTTGAGCAAAAAAAATTCTGTCTGTCTGTCGGTCTAACTTTTTTTTTGTGCGCACGTTTACTCTGGAACCGTTTGAGATACTGACTTGAAATTTAGTACACTTATGTACTTTAACGAGATCTAGAACTAGATTATATTTTTATCTTGTTCCGTCGAAGAGTTGGGGGTAAATTTGGGGTAAATAGGTAAATCAAGCAGGTAAGAGTTCATAAAATTGGTATTTACTATATACAAGAGAAGCTAGGGTCTCAAAAAAATTAAAATTAAATTTTGGCATTAGCCCCCACCCCATTATTAAAGGGGATGAAAAAAAATTTAATTTAGCGTGTGTACAAGAACTAGAAACCTCAAAATATTTTTTTACCTTATCCACCCCCACTACCACCCTCTATCACCACCCTCACCCTATTACCGATGTGGGGTATCGTTTTATGGGTTTTTGAGGTAGAGAATTTCAAATATTATATTATTAAACAATTATTTCCACATACAACATTTTTTCGTTGTGAGTGACTTGGATAGAAAATCTGGATGTGGAAGTTGGGCAGCGGTTTTTTTATTGTTAAATTAGTGTACAATATCGATAATTCTACCATTCCCAATTGAAATTAAAATTTTGAAAGTCGCATTTCGGAGATATGAACTTTACTTTGCTTTTTTTTAAAGGAACACTCCATATATGTACCATTTGAAACGCCATAAAAAAAGCTTTGTATTTATAATATAATACATGGTACTTATCTTAAACAAATTTTGTCTAATTTACTATAAATTGACAATTTATCAAATTAGCCATGGAAAACAAAAGTATGTAAATTAAAATAAACAATATGTTAGTTCTGTCTAATTTCACTTTATTTTAAATAAAATGGAGAATTTCAATAATTGATACAGTGTGTTTCACTTGAAATGGTAACACCCCAATAACTTTATTTTTTTTCCGATTTGAATCGCATTTTACTTAAGTATAGAACAAACTAGTATCTACTTATGATCAGAAAAACATTCGCCTCCTACGGTACCAAAGCCACCTGCGGTACCAAAATATGTGGAGAAAATCGGAAAATCATATTAGGCATTTTTTTATCGGAAAATTTTGTTAATAAAACTTGTTTAGAATTGTCCAAAATGGCCAAAATTTAATCAAAATTAAAAAATGAAAAACTTGAAATTTAAAAAATTTTGAAAATAATTAGGTATTTAAAAAAAAAACTGTTTTACAACTACCTGGCAGCTTGGGTTTAATTTCAAACAAAATTGTCATAGTACAGTTTTCTAAACGAAAAAACCCATTCAAATGATATTTTCGGACTTGGACATTATTTTAATAAAAATTTATATATTTTTTTTTATTAAATTTTGGACTTAAGGTTTCTGAACAATTCTTTCATTAACAAAATTTTCCAATAAAAATATGCCTAATATGATTTTTTGATTTTATCCGCATATTTTGGTACCGCAGGTGGCTTTGCATTTGTAGGACGTGAATTTTTTTCTGGTAATAAGTAGATCCTAATTTGTTCCATAAGTAAAATTAGATTCAAATCGGAAAAAAAATTTAAAAAGTGAAACAGACTGTATATATTTTTCGGACTACCATGACTTAATGTAAGAAAATATAAAACTTAATATCTACTATAGTTTTTAAGAAAAATACTGGGTCATATATCATTGAAAAGATTTTTCTATGGCCTTTCAAATGGTGTAAAAATATATGGGGGTGTTCTATTTAAAAAAACCGCTGCCCAAGGAATCACTACTTCCGCATCCAGATTTTCGATCCAACTCATTCACAACGAAAAAATTTAGTAATGGGGTGGGGGTGGCTAATGCCAAACATTTTTTGAGACCTTAGCTTCTCTTGTATATACTAAATACCAATTTTCTGGACTCTTAGCTGCTTGATTTAGCTGGTTACCTCAAATTTACCTCAATTTACCCCCCAACCCTCTGACGGAACAAAATGAAAATATAATCTAGTTCCAGATCTCGTTAAAGTACATTTGTGTACCAAATTTCAAGTCAATATCTTAAACGGTTACAGAGTAAACGTGCGCACAAAAAAGTTACAGACCGACAGACAGAAATTTTTTTTTCGCTCAAACTTAAAATCTCGACGTTTCATGACATCCTGAGCCTATTTGAACAATAAAAATTAAAAAAAAATTTTTTTGGCGTTACTATACTTCCACTGGATGTGGAAGTAAAACCAAGGTAAAGCTCATATCTCCGAAATTCGACTTGTTTGAATTGTTTTGCTGAAATGATGTTTGGAAAATACATGTGATATCTCATAACTTTTATTTTTGAACGTATTTACGTAACTCCAAAAATAAAGAAGTTAAATGAGGTTCTAACGTTTGCACACCCACCCTGTACTGTTGACTATAATAAGGAACTTTAGTCTAGTTATTATAAAAAACACGTTCTCAAATAAATTAAACATGTTCTGATAGAACATATTAATAATAATAATTTTTTGTTTTTATGTCTTTGGTGTTTTTCAAAAAAATTGCCGCGCTTGGATTTTACCCTATAGCCCCCCCCCCCCCTGAATCCGCCACTGACTGCGCTCCGTCAGAAACCCTAAAATACCTATATGCATGTTTGGAGCATATTTAATGTCCGATATATCAAAAAATATTACAGCTAGATCCTTATATGTTTGAAATCGGGGATAAAGGATCTAAAAGAATATGTAAAAATATACAGGGTTTTTCATTTAAAAAGCAACCTTCATTGTTATATCACGTGACATATCCAAGCAATTGTTTTTTAATTGCATTTAAAAAAATATGTATACAACCTTACAACTCTTATACGAAACTTTTTTTTGTCTCCAATAATAACATAAATAAAGGGGGGGTCAAAATATAGTTATAATTCGTCCGCTGTCTTGGATTCCTAAATTTTTACCAAAAATTCGTAACCCGCATCCCGAAAATCCCCAGATATCGATTTTCATTCGAATAGGATCACAGATGACAAAATTCATCCGCCATCTTGGTTTCCTAAATTTTGACCAAAAATTCGTAACCCGCATCCCCGAAAACCCCCAGACATCGATTTTCAGCCAAATAGGACCATAGATGACGAAATTCGTCCGCCATCTTGGAGTCCTAAATTTTGATCAAAAATTCGTAACCCGCATCCCCGAAAACCCCCAGATATCGATTTTCAGCCAAATAGGACCATAGATGACGAAATTCGTCCGCCATCTTGGAGTCCTAAATTTTGATCAAAAATTCGTAACCCGCATCCCCGAAAACCCCCAGATATCGATTTTCAGCCAAATAGGACCATAGATGACGAAATTCGTCCGCCATCTTGGAGACCTAAATTTTGATCAAAAATTCGTAACCCGCATCCCCGAAAACCCCCAGATATCGATTTTCAGTCGAATAGGACTATAGATCGCGAAATTCGTCCGCCATCTTAGATTCCTAAATTTTGACCAAAAATTCGTAACCCGCATCCCCGAAAACCCTCCGATATCGATTTTTAGTCAAATAGGACCATAGATGACGAAATTCGTCCGCCATCTTGGAGTCCTAAATTTTGATCAAAAATTCATAACCCGCATCCCCGAAAACCCCCAGATATCGATTTTCAGTCGAATAGGTCCATAGATGACGAAATTCGTCCGCCATCTTGGATTCCTAAATTTTGACCAAAAATTCGTAAACCGCATCCCCGAAAACCCCCAGATATCGATTTTCAGTCGAATAGGATCGTAGATGACGAAATTCGTCCGTCTTTTTGGATTCCTAAATATCTTAGCAGTATGAGATTCCTCGGAAAACCTACGTCAGATTGGATTTTGAACCATAAACTTATCTCAGAAACTACCGAGAAAACCCAGCATAGCGCGTTGACTGGGACACCCTGTACATTTTGCTTGGTAATAATTTCGAATAAATTGATTTCTGACCTAACTAAAAACCGCATTCAAATTTTCATAATAAAATTTGTAGGAGTGTTTATACAAAACGGTTCTCTCTATTTGGCACCTTTTATTTATGTATTAACATTTTCAAGAATTTCATCTATTAAGTCATTCCTGTAAGATAAAATAATTTATAAATAAATTTAAGATATTACCAGAACTCCTAAATGCTTCCCTGGCAAGCATTCATTCGCGTCAGGTCTCCATGACAACAAGTTCCTCCCTAAAGTCTGAGAGCGTGTAAAGCTATGCGAATGCCGAGGCGAGTGCCATCTATTGACGGCAAAATTGGAAACTATTTATTGAATCTATGTTTGAAAAACAAGAGGTTATATTTTATCCACGTAATTAATTATGGACTATCTAGGTCGTCACGATTTCGTTTTTTGTAAATTCCAATTTTTCGACGTCCATTTTTTCGTTGATCACGTGTTTTTGACTAAAACAAAAAAATAAAAACGTGACGAACTAGAATATATATTTTAATACATACGTACAAAATTTGAAGTTTCTATCTTCAAAAATAAGCCGAATAATTCGTTTCTTCATTTCACTGACCGCAGATTATACTCTTAAATATGCAATTTGAAAGAAAGTAGCATCGGCATTCAAATCTATATTTAAGATTGTACGATTTTGCCGCTTATAAGAAATGAATAGTGAGCAGTCCCCTATAGTCGATCAAATGTCATGAATGTATGACGGTATTGCTTTGATATCTGGTAGTATCTAGGATTCTAGGTTATAAAATTAAATAGCCGTGGCTAGATTGTAAGTAATTATGCAGTGGTGTCGTCCTGTATAGTTTTGTATATTATGTATACCTTCGACCTTTCACTGTTTACATATAAGAAGTAAAAATGAGCGGCGCTCACATACATATATATGCCATTCTCGAAAAATATATTATACAGGGTGATTACCACGATATGCGGAAAATTTATCAATAGGTTGTCCCCACCGAAAGGAGCTAAAAAATAAAAAATTAAAAAAATATAACCAAAAAAATTACTTTATTTTTTGCAGAAATGAGCTGCCAATGACGTAACGCGGTACAACCATATCACTTCCCCTCCTCCTTTATCAGACTTGGGATTTACACTATGGACAGCAAAGCTGGAGAGGGTAGAAGTGACTTTTTGGTTTCAATCAAATCACACTACAAAAATAGCGAAATAAGTAGAAAAGACATTGATCCTATGCTAGTGAACTTTACAACAAGAAGTATATATAAGAGATATTTACTTAAACCCGTCAATAACACAAAAACACCAAACTTCGGCGGTGCTTTGTATCTGCCGGTGTCTTGATTGTTCTACCGAAAGCAAAAAAACGCGGCACTTTGACCTCACCCGCCAGCTTAATTTTTTATGCCAATTAAGGAAATGTAAACATCTTCAATATGTTCTTTCTCAAGTAAGTTCATCGCCCTATTACTGACCACAGATAAGTAACCGTAGCGTATCTTTGCAAGTTTTAATGCAAGAGAAATTACTAAATTACCTCGGATCATTCTAAAACTTTGCAGGGACTTTCCCATATAGAAGACTAGTATACTATTTTATTTTCCACATGTCATGGTAAATCACCCTGTATATTTAAATAAATTGTCCCTGCTATTTTTTTAGGACCAATTTGGAGTGTAATTTCTTACAATTTGGATAACGTGTGTAAATATGTTTTGTTAAATTTATATATTTTGAGCCAAGAATCTCCAGTTACTACTGTATGTCCCATTTGTTATGACTCACTCCATATAAAATATAATCTGTATTGACCAACAAACATATACATCCAGTTATATCACAATAAAATAACGATATATAAATGTCATAACATAAGTACAAGGAAGATAAAAACTACTACAGTTAATCAACAATTACATTTTTGTGGCAGTGGGACAGTAGAACGCATATGGTGTTTAGCTAGCACACTTTGGTATATTAAATTTTAAATTGGCAAGGATATTTATATTGTATACGGTCTGAATTCTAAGAATACAGATTTAGTCTCTTCAGTAGTTAGTGTTGGTTAACTCCTTGTTGTATATTACATCTGTTAGAAAAAATAATTTAAGAAATTTTCACATCTTTATAAATTTGATTAAAGATCCATATGATTATGGACCACATAGGCCAGGCAACGAATGCTCGAAAAACGGTGCAGAGGGAAATTTTAGGGACAGAAAATTGACTTCGGAACTTTGTTTGGACTAGTCTGGAGATGAACATATCAAAAGTCCCCACTCCTAGGTGGTGAGCGGGGGGGAGGGGGCACTTTAAAGGTCCCACTTTTTGTTTTTTCGCTTATATCTCGGAAACTATGCGTCGTAAAAAAGGTAATCTATGCAAAAGTAAATATAATTAAATTTCCTACAAGAATGTTTATATTCATTTTCTTCCTGTGTGTTATAGTTTACGAGATATTCGCCAGCCAAAATAGATAATTAAAAAAAATATATTAGCTACCTTGAATATTTCTATCAAAGCGGTTTACCGTGGTCTGCTAATAAATCACAGTCACAAAACAATCTTTATTTTACAACACTCGACGTATTTACTAACGTAATATTTTGTCGAAATCCATGCATTTCCTTAAATATACAGTGGGACTCACTTAAAATGAAGACGCCCTTATAACTTTTTTATTTTGTATCCGATTTGAATCAAACTTTACTCAAGTATAGAACAAATTAGGATATAGACATGACCAGAAAAACATTCGCCTGCTACAGAGGCAAAGCCACCGGTGGTACCAAAATATGCTGAAAAATATTAAAAATCATATTAATGGGTCTTTCACGTATCCACCACAAATTGAGGAAACTGAGGACCTACTTTGCCAGATGAGCTTATGTATGTAAAATCCCCCATCCATAACCAAATCAAATTTTGGTGTATTTACGGTTGTGGCGCCGATCCCATGCATTTTTTAGAATTGTTAACATTCAAATTGTTTTTATTTTTTCTATAATCATTCGTTGCTTGGTCTAACATGCAATTTTGCTACCAACAAATGAAAAATAAATGTTTTATGAAGTTTTCGTTTCACAAAAACAATATCAACAAATTCTAACAGAATAGTCTGACAAAGCATTAATATGGAACTATAATAATTTTTAGTTACCTTTCTTTCAGTACTGATAAAAATGATATGTTTTGATTTTTTTTAATAAAAACATTTATTTGACTTCTTAACTTTCCGTATCATATTTTCTTAATAAATAATAAAAAATCTCTACACATAATTATATCATAACTGAAAATTGCTTAAAAACTGTTTCGACTTGCTAGTAAGCTTGTTGGAACTCGTTGAAAAAAAAGAGGACAGAGTTTTCAGCTTCATTTAATATTTAGAACTGACTAAACGTTGACACACGACGTATACTAAAAATAAATGTCTATAGGCAGGAGAGAAGATAGTGTTTGACATTTTGTCAAAAAAAAAAAGTTATGGCAAACTTGGATGCCGTGCAATATGTAAAAAATGTAATAAAGAAATTCAGGGGCTTGTCGACCAGCCTAAAAACCAATAGAAATCTATAAAGATCAGTAAAGTGAAGGTAAAAGAATTAATGAGTGCCAAGCCAGTACAAGTCAAAGTGAAAATTCCCAATGAACAGCAAGCGGGAATTTGAGTGGTAGTAGTTGCAGTAGCACTAGTTTAAGCTCCTTTGTTGTAAGAATATGTCAAGACAAAAAGAAAGAATTAGACAAACAGGTAGCCAGAGCCATTTTTGCAACAAATTGTTCTTTTAGGAACTTTTGGATAGAAATGTTAAGACCAGGGTATGTCCCGCATTCTAGGTTTCAGTTATCATCAACTCTTTTAAATGAAATATTTGAAGTGGATAAATGAAAGTGCTTTGAAAATTTATCAAGTCAGTCAGTTTGTGTATCTCTTGACTGGTTGGTCAAATGTTCATAATGAACCGATAATATGTGCAGTTTTGATACTAGAAAATGGAAACAGTTTTCCTCTGGAAAGTATAAATACAGCAGGACATCCACACATTGGTGATTATCTTGCAAATTTGGTCATTGATTTCATAAATAAGTGTAAAAAAATGAGTATAATTACAAAGCTACTAGTTTGGTGTTTGGTTACAGATAATGCGGCAAATATGAACAATATGAGGGGGAAAAAATGTCGAGGCCTCATTACAACATGCGGGTGTTCTGCCCATATACTGAATTTGTTTTTCAAAATCACACGAAGCTAGTTCACATTGTAAAGCATTTTCGCAACACATTTGCTAAATGCTTGGTATAAAGAAGGGGGAGAGGCAAGAAACTAACGTTACCACAAGATGTTAGATGACAGTGTCCGACTGCCTATTTATGTAACTGAATGGCCCAAGTTGTTGCAAATCTGTGAAGGACACAAAGATGACATTGATCCATTGATTTTTGAAAAAGTGTCGAATATTCAAATTTAAAAAATGGCCGAAAACTAAAATTGGCGAAGCCAATTTCTGTGACACTTGACGGGATTCAGCAGAAAGATGCATGTTTATCCCTTGCTCTTGAGGAATGGAAAAAAATGAGTGCCGTTTTTTACAGTTTTGATAAGAAGAAGGAAATATGATCAAACTTTAAGGCCACTTCACTTTTTGTCATATTTGCTGGATCCTAGAAATAAAAACAAATACCCACTGTCGAAAGAAGAAAAAAGGGCAGCGTTGGATATAATTTCCCAACATTTTTCTGGTATAGAGTTATTACCGTTAATATTATTGTTAATAGTAAGTTGGAAGTGAACTCTGTTCCAAGAAACAATGCTTTCAGAAGAAACAATACGAAATGTTAACGTAGTGCAGTGGTGGAAATCTCAAAAAGACATTCCACAAATTAACAATGTACTGGATCTGACAATTCCCTTTCTGTGTGCCGTTGCTTCTTCTGCAGACGTGGAAAGAATGTTTTCTTCATATATGGACTTGTTCATTCAGATATTGGGAATATATTGGGCAATGAAAAGCACCTAAATTAGTATTTCCCTTTATAGGCCAGGAAACGAAGACATTAATTCGGAAATAAATAGTGCTCAACGGATTATTATTTTAAGTTGTAGGGTTGACCCTTAGGAGTAACATACCAAAAGTTCCCAGCCGTGGGCTTCGTGCGTTAGGCGGGAGGGGGGTGGAAAGGGTCGGTTTGTAGGTTTTTCGTTATTATCTCGAAAACTAAGCATCCTAGCGAAAAGGCCATTCTATACAAAGTGAAATCAAATTAAATTGTCTACAAAAAAGATCTTATTCATTTTTTCGCTAGGAGCAGTAGTTAAGGGTGTACGTGAGTTTGAAAATGCGAATAGCTGAAAAAACTATGTATTGTGGGAGGTAATGCTTAACAAGTAGAAAATTTTATATTACAAGTATTTACAAGGTTATATTAAGTAACTGTATCATCATCATCGTCGTCGCCGTTGATGCTGACGATTGGAAGGCCGTTGGTACACGAAGCGCGGCAACTGCTACACACAAGCGAGCAGGGTATGCCTGCTTTGCGGCACCCGCAACGGCCCCCGCAACCAGTTGTGCATCCGCAAAATATGTTATTTAGGACGGATTCTGACGCAACTGAGTCCGTGCTTGTGACGGGGGCAAGGAAGCCATCCGACCCCCTCATCCATCCCCAAGCAGTTGGCTCCTGCTGCTGATCTCCATATAGCCATTACTGAATCTGCAAACAATAATTCGTCCTTTGTAGTTTAAAAAATGTGACACAATCTTATCTAAGCACAATACAAAACAAGTTAATGTAAACAAGCATATATTGATATAAATCTGCAAACGAACTCTAAGGGAGTGTTGGCGAGTAGCCCCTCTGGTGGGTGGAAGTGCTGCAAAATCAGGCTTTGGCTTTGTCGAGGCTTTAACAAAGGCCTGGTGTCGTACCCGGTTCAGGTCTGCTCCTTGTGGGGAATGGTACAATGCCAAAAAAAGCTGCTCTCCTGCATCAGCTACCATGTCCTGTGTTGCTGAGGGAGCACAGAAGCTTTCTGTGACCTGCTCCTCGGCCTTCAAAAATGCTTTCACCACACCTCCCTTGCTCTTGTTGTGAATAGCGGAGGTAGTATCACAACCGCTGAACGAATGGAGCAACAGAATGGTCTTCGCAAATGGCTCCATTCGTTCAGCGGTTGTGATACTACCTCCGCTATTCACAACAAGAGCAGGGGAAGACCGAGGAGCAGGTCACAGACATCTACAAAGTCTTCTGTGATCCCTCAGCAACACAGGACATGGTAGCTGATGCAGGAGAGCAGCTTTTTTTTCATTGTACCAGGCCCAACAAGGAGCAGACCTGAACCGGGTACGACACCAGGCCTTTGTTAAAGCCTCAACAAAGTCAAAGCCTGATTTTGCAGCACTTCCACCCACCAGAGGGGCTGCTCGCCAACACTCCCTTAGAGTTCATTTGCAGGTTTGTGTCACATTTTTTTAAACTACAAAGGACGAATTATTGTTTGCAGATTCAGCAATGGCTATATGGAGATCAGCAGCAGGAGCCAACTGCTTGGGGATGGATGGGGGGGTCGAATGGTTTCCTTACCCCCGTCACAACTATGGACTCAGTTGCGCCAGAATCCGTCCTAAATAACATATTTTGCGGGTGCACAACTGGTTGCGGGGCCGTTGCGGGTGCCGCAAAGCAGGCATACCCTGCTCGCTTGTGTGTAGCAACGGCCCTCCAATCGTCAGCATCAACGACGACGACGATGAAGATGATCTTGTCGATGAACTCGACCAATTACTTAATATGGCCTTGTAAATACTTGTAATATTATAAAATTTTCTACTTGTTAAGCATTACCTCCCACAATACACAGTTTTTCCAACTATTCGCATTTTCAAACTCACGTACGCCCTTAACTACTGCTCCTAGCGAAAAAATGAATAGGACCTTTTTTGTAGACAATTTAATTTACTTTCATTTTGAATGACGTAGGATGCTTAGTTTTCGAGATAATAACGAAAAACCTACAAACCGACCCTTTCCACCCCCCTCCCGCCTAACGCATGAGACCCACGGCTGGGAACTTTTGGTATGTTACTCCTAAAGGTCAACCCTACAACTTAAAATAATAATCCGTTGAGCACTATTTATTTCCGAATTGGGGGATTTTTCGGTCTTCGTTTTCTGTACTATTAAACGTTATGTTATAATACTTAGTATGTCTTGTTTTATACCGTTCAAAAAAATATATATTTCTATATGTTCATATATGTTTGTTAAGTTAGTATTTTATACCTTTAAATTAAAGTCTTTTTAAAGTTTTATTTTTGCAAAACTTTTACTAAATATTATCACTATGATAGATCGAAAATTAAGTTTTTAATTCAAATCACTGGCGCATTCGCCAACTCTACGAATATGCTGGTAATATAAAAAAAACTTGTTTTCAATTTGTCTCAATTAGCACTAGACGTAGCTTGATCGAATTACAATGAGACTACCGCCGCGCCATACCCTCCAGTTTGATATAAATGTCTTAAGCTGTGCCAGAGTAATCACTGAACCTTATGTATGGTTAAATTGATCTAAATCTCTTTTAAAATTTCTTGAAGTAGGTTAAAACCAAATAAAACGGAAACACCTTCCTAGAATCCATTAGACTAAGAATATTTTCCTTATCGGTTTTTATTTAAAAAAATATAAATAAAAAAGTTAATACGCAAAAAACCGGACATACGCCCAAAAAACTCACGTTTGTTTTTTTTTACGGGATGTTTAGAGTTTACTCAAAAATTGGTTCTGCTACACTTCTATTTTGCCAGAAATTATGATTTTATATATCTTTTGTCTATTGCTCCCTGAAATATTGCTCCACAATTACGAATCACACTGTATACTAAATAAAAGAAAACATCGTAGACATTCGTGACGATTTCTTATAATGTAACTAACTACAAACAAATTATAAGGTAACTAACTGCAAACTATTAAAATGGTTGTGTAATTTATCAAGAAAATCGGGCTATACTTTAAAACCAACAGGTAACTTGAAATAAAAACGTCAGAAGATATTAAGGATATCTCAATATTCAACGCGTGGCATCTGCATACGTATGTACGTGAGAGAAAGGTCATATCCGAGTAATTACTTAACTGCAGCTAAAGACCGAAGCAAGTACAATAAAATTCTCCCTTCGTGGGAATAATTCACGCTTATTCTTTTCACAGCTGTACGGATATTTTGTTTGTTCGCAATACTTTATACTGATTTTGCATAACCGTTGTTATTTGAAATATCGAAGGCACTTTTTTGAAAATAAGTATTATACATGTTTGAATCTCTCAAATAGTATTTCATTGTAATATGCTTTAGATAATGTTCTCACTGTCGTATAGCCGTGTTAATAACTTTTTAAATTTTATTTATTGTAACAGGAAATTCGCCCTTGGATTGCGATTTGAATTTTGAAATCCAAAGGTCCTGCCAGCTTCTTGGTTGGGTTGGGTGCAGCTCTCAGGGTCGACGCAAGTGGACAGACGACTCTGACGATTCGCAGAAAGCGGACGACTTAGCTAACTACTTTGCAAATATACACAACGTACAAATACCGAACAATCCAGAACACGACCGCATCGAAAACGACTTCAACGAACTGATTGGCCATGACATCCAATTGACGAGACGAGAATTTTTAAAGGTCATGGTCAATCCCTCGGACGTGGCTGGCATCGTCCGGACATTACCCAACAATAAAGCCCCAGGTTCAGACGGCATCGAATACAAGCTTCTTAAATATCTCCCGAGAAAAGGCATTGTGCAGTTGACGTACATTGTCAACGTGATCCTGCGACTGCAGCACTGGCCCAACCAATGGAAGGGCGCCGTGGTGGTGTCAATCATGAAGCCGAATAAGAACGCGAAGCTCACCGGCACCTATCGACCGATCTCGTTGCTGTCGGCGATCTCCAAGTTGATGGAGAAGGTCATCCTGATCAGATTAGACTCTACTGACTCTCTGACGAGTGCCAGTTCGGTTTCAGGCGGAGCAGGGACACTGTGCAGCCGATCGTCAGGATCGTGAATGACGTCAAGGTACAATGCAACCTCGGGAAGAGCACCGTCATGGTGCTCCTCGATGTTGAAAAAGCTTTTGATACCGTATGGATCCCGGGACTGCTTCATAAACTAAACGCACTGGACTTCCCCATGCACATAACGAAACTTGTTCACTCTTTCCTGACAGGCAGATCGCTGCAGGTCAGAGTGAATAATAAACTATCAACTCGGCGGGATATTCGCGCGGGCGTCCCCCAGGGATCGTGCCTGTCACCAAAACTATACAAACTATATGTCTCCGACCCCCCGCAATTCCCGAATTCGAACCTTGCCAAGTACGCCAATGACACGACCATGTACGTGCATTCGCACAATGCACAGGCAGCTAATATGCAGCTGAAGGCTCACATGGCCAGTGCCACGGCGTATTACGACAGGTGGAAAATTCGGATCAATGCCGAGAAGTCGGAATCAATTCTATTCACGCGCCGTTTTACCGAAAATTGGATTCTAACATCACTTTCGACCGGGGGTCGCCAAATTTCAATTAAACGGTGCGTGAAGTATCTAGGGGTGAACTTGGACAAGAGACTGACGTTCAACATTCACATCAACAAGACAATACGCAAGGTCTACTCCATGTCCACGAGTCTGTATCCGCTCTTGGCAAGGGGTAGCGGACTCACCAGGACAAATAAAAAATTGTTGTATACGATGGTGATCAGGCCGGCCATCACATACGCGGCACCGGTGTGGTGCAGCATATCGACCTCGACAATGACAAAACTCCTAGTTCTCGAACACAAATTTATGCGCCTCATCTCTGGTTCGGGCAGATACACTTCCCTCAGAGATCTATATAATCGTTGCCACGACATAAGCCACCAACGGACTACGTCTAAGAAATCTCCCAAAAATTCTATCAATTCAAACTGGGCGATAGTCCGCTAACCCGCAACATAACACGAATCAGACAGCATAATGCGATCCTTTTCGATATCCGACACCCCCTACCATACCAGGCGATGCCTATCTTTCGGCAACCTCTCTAGCCACACTTTCCTCTACGACAACTTATCCTTTCCCCACCTTTAATTTTCACCAAAACCTACAACCAACCCCTCTCTATTCCCTCTGTTTGTTTTTACCTTTTTTGTTCCTTGTCCATTTTTGTCTCTAAATTCAGTCTCGACCAATAAACTCTTAATAAACCAAAATTTCACATAACATTACACACTTTTAACTATCCACGATACTTTCCTGGCGTCAGGAAGACTACCAGGGTGGAATTGTCTCAAACGGGTTTTTTCGTTGAGTTTTGTTTTCCCGTACCAGCAATCAAAATTTTTAAGTGTTCGCGTGTGCGTGAAATCGATAGTTTTTCCAGTTTTAATTTTAATTATTTTTAAGTACCCTCGTGTACTACGTTGCACGATATTGTTAAATTTAAGCCTTTTTCCATTAGGCAGGAGTTTTAACTCACCAAATAATTTTCGTCACCGCCAAACCGGACCCACCCTGCCCAGCCTCACACCCACCTCGGCGATGTTCCCCGTGGTTGTCTGGCTGGCTCCGGGCCGGACTGCGGAATGGCACATATTGTATCCTATAACATTAATAAATGCTTGTTGTTGTTGGGTCGATTTGTGGTGTTGACGGAAGATGTGGCTTCAATGTTAGCGGAGAGTTCAGGATAATTATTATGACAAGAGATGGTAAGTAGTCGGGCGCTTGTGCCCTTATGTTTCACTTAAGTTTAAAAATAAAACACAAGTATTTCGCTATAAAAGTTTAGGATGATAGTGAGCCTAACACTTTATCGTGAATGTCAGTCAATAGGACGATTCAGTTTTGTTTTGAAAACATTTTTTAGTCTGAGAAAATGTTTGGTTTGATTCCAGTTCACTTTAAAAATCTGTCAAAACATTTTCTATGTCCAGCCTTAAAACTCCAATCTTACAACACGGGAATAATTTTTAATTGAAATTTCGACTGTCATTTTTTAAAACTTAATAAATTTCTCTACGACCGCCTTCGAAAACGACAAATAACGCACAGTTATCATGACTCGAAACTGTCTTTTTTCACATAATGTGTGCAAAAATCCAAAAAACACAGTACTGTCATGATTTTCACATAGTTCTGTCGAAAACAGAACGGACACCTTTTATTTGTATTTTTTGAAGTAGTCTAGTCTATTCAGGTTCATAACAACCGACTTATTTAACAACTAAACATCTGTTTTGAAGTCTTCAAACCACATCACTTATTAATTAATTAATAAAAATGATTGATCTGTTTACTTCTGAAATTGTTTGTTTTCCTTGCAGTCGTAAAAAGAATATTGTAAACAACACGTATTTTAAACATCAAGTTTCGAAAACGAATCTTTTCACACGAGTGAGACAATTTGGTGGAACGAGCCGAAGGCGAGTTCCACAAGTCGAATGAGTGTGAAAAGATGTTTTCAAACGTGTTGTTTACAATATACAATATACAATGTGGTTTGAAGACATCAAAACTGATGTTTAGTTATTAAATAACACGGTTGCTATGAAGCTGAATAGGCTAGCCTACTTCTGTTTTTGACAGGACTGTATGAAAAACATGACAGTACTCTGTTTTTTGGATTTCTGCACACATCGTGTGAAAAAAGACAGTTTCGAGTCATGGTATTGTGCGTTATTTGTCGTTTTCGAAGGCAGTTGTAGAATATCTTTTCACACTCTTTCGACTGTCTCACTCATGTGAAAAGATTCGTTTTCGAAATTAGTTGTTTAAATAGTATATTGTGTATTTAGGTGTGAAAGCAATATATTGCTTTCACAATACATTCCCGGACCATGATGCAAATTGTTGGCTGCGGCGCTAGCCGAGGCCAACAAGCATCGAAGTCCGGGAATATGGTTTCACACAGAAGTACACATACTATTTTTCCTGAAATCACAATCAATATTATTAGTACACGCAAATTAGATTAAAAAACAGTGAATAGAAGAAATAATTTATAAAGTAATAATATTTGGGATGCGTACTCTAGATAGGATTAGAAATGGTTACCCGAAAAGTTCCCCCCCAATTAGAGGTGGAACGTCCCTTTTTTTTGCAAAAAATCACCCCCAACGGGGACTTAACGCTGGTTTTTCACTTTTATTACTTCCACATCCAGTGGAAGTATAGTAACGACAAAAAAATTTTTAAAAATTTTTATTGTTGAAATAGGCTTAAAATGTCATGAAACTTCGAGATTTCAAGTTTGAGCGAAAAAAAAATTTCTGTCTGTCGGTCTGTAACTTTTTTTGTGCGCACGTTTACTCTGGAACCGTTTGAGATATTCACTTGAAATTTGGTACACATATGTACTTTAACGTGATCTAGAACTAGATTATATTTTTATCTTGTTCCGTCGAAGGGTTGGGGGGTAAATTGGGGTAAATTTGGAGTAAACAGGTAAATCAAGCAGGTAAGAGTTCATAAAATTGATATTTAGTATAGACAAGAGAAGCTAAGGTCTCAAAAAAATTTTTGGCATTAGCCACCCCCTTACCACCCCCACCCCATTATTAAAGGGGATGAAAAAAAATGTGATTTAGTGTGTGTACAAGAACCAGAAACCTCAAAATATTTTTTTACTTTATCCACCCACCACCCCCACCCCCTGTCACCACCCCCACCCCACTACTGATGTGGGGTATCGTTTTATGGGTTTTTGGGGTAGAGGAATTCAAATATTATATTATTAAAGTTCCATAAACAATTATTTCCAGATATAAAATTTTTTCGTTGTGTGACTTGGATAGAAAATCCGGATGTGGAAGTAGTGATTCCTTGGGCAGCGGTTTTTCACTTTTATCTTGTAAACCGTTCGTCGAAAGAGAAAAAAGTATAGGAAATAAAAAATTTGTCGTTAAATTCTGCATAAAAATGTCTTATTAACCTTGTAGCTTATCCTCACCTATTTCGCGCTAACAGCGTTCGAACAGCGTTCCCGGCCTAGGCCGGGAAAGTAACATTTCCGTACGGTTTTGTTGATCGTTAGTTGGCAACGGATCTTTTCCGTTCTGTTTTCTGATATAATTTCTTAGCAACGGACTAAAATACTGGAATTGTGCATTTTTTCGATCTGAAATCGCGCCGAAAATGTAGACATTGCCGATCGATTTCGATGATTTCAGAAAAATACTATTTTTCTTCGAAAACTACAAATAACGCACAATAACCATGACTCGAAACTGTCTTTTTTCACACGATGTGGGCAAAAATCCAAAAAACAAAATACTGTTGTTTCTCTCACAGTCCTGTCGAAAACAGAACAGAATACCTTTTATTTGTGTGTTTTAAGCACATTCAGGTTCATAGCAACCGACTTGTTTAACTGCTCCAATTTTACATTAAATTTTAATGTTTAGTGTTTTGTTAAATAAATAATATCTGTTTACTTATGAAATTGTTTGTCTTCCTTGCAGTTGTAGAAAAAATATTGTAAACAACACGTTTGAAAACATCTTTTCAAAAACATCTTTTCACACTCATTTGACTTGTGGAACTCACATTCGGCTCGTTCCACCAAAGTGTCACACTCGTGTGAAAAGATTCGTATTTGGCGTGTGTTTACAAGAACCAAAGACTTCAAGTATTTGTTTGCATTAGCCACCCCCATTACCACCATATACCATTATTAAAAGGAGTAAAAAATAAAATTGTGATTTAGTGTGTAAAAAACAAAATCCTCGAAATTATTTTTTTGGGCACCATTCATTCCCATTAGCACGCCATTTAATTATGGGGTGGGGGTCGTCGGGACCTGGATATGAAAGCAATGATTTCTTAGGCAGCGGTTTTTACGTGTTATGCTTCGAGGAAGAGTATCATCACATATCAAATAAATAGTAAAATAAACTTAACTGGGATTACTCCGAGCACCTAATAAAATTTATTATCATTTTGATGTAGAAGGCTCCAGGGTCGCAGGCGGTCAAATCAAGAGTTATTTCAAGTGTAGTGAACGTTACTTTTATCATTGTTTACATCATAAATATTAACACAACATCCACCACTTCGTACGTGATACAAAGCTACATGTGGTTACATATTAACTAGAAGAGCTTGCTTAGAATAGAAATTAGCCTCTGTTAACGTTTATTTGTCTGTGTAACTGTCGGCAGTGACTTTAAGATAATATAAATGCATATTTCATAGAATTGTTAAGGGAATTTACTGTTAGTACAGACAGTATAAGTGATCAGTATTTGAAATAAAATTCATTGAATAAAATCACTGAAGATACTGGTTATTTATGAATTCATATTATTTTAATTTCGATTATAATGTATCAAAAGTATTTTACGAACAATATTTGTATTCGTTCGTCTTTTAATTCATTCTGTCTCTGCTCAGATTGTAACAAGCTTGTTTTAGCTTTTTGGCGTTGTGTATACGGGGTTTAGCAAGTAAGGTGTACATAGGTGTATTATTTTAAGAGCCGGTAGTACGGTAGTGCCAAAGAAAATGATGAAAAAAGTTCCTGTCAGCAAATGAGCGGGGGGTTTATTATTAGATACAAATCAACTTTAACCATCAGTGGCGGCTGGTGAAATTTCAATATTTTTTTTCTCGTCTATGGCGCATGGGACCCATACGAAATTTGGGAAATAACATCTAGAGAAGCACTTCTCTAATGACCCCTAAAAAATTTTGAAAAAGCAGTTTGCGAAAAAATTTTTGAAAATTCGTTAGCCTCCCCTGGGTCTAGGAGCTCCTGTTTATTTTTATTTTTTTTTGTCATATGCATTTGACTTTTCATAAAAATACAACAACAGATTTTGGAGTTTATGAAAATATTTTCATTACTAACTGAAATACAATGAACTGAAATTTTGTAATTTACAATTTAACAAATTACAATATTTCAATTCGTTGTATCTCAGTTAGTAATGAAAATATTTTCATAAACTCCAAAATCTGTTGTTGTATTTTTATGAAAAGTCAAATGCATATGACAAAAAAAAAATAAAAATAAACAGGAGCTCCTAGACCCAGGGGAGGCTAACGAATTTTCAAAAATTTTTTCGCAAACTGCTTTTTCAAAATTTTTTAGGGGTCATTAGAGAAGTGCTTCTCTAGATGTTATTTCCCTAATTTCGTATGGGTCCCATGCGCCATAGACGAGAAAAAAAATATTGAAATTTCACCAGCCGCCGCTGTTAACCATGCCTCAATATTCAACTGCCATGTTTCAAAGATCGTTCGCGTATAATACAGTAACTGTATACTAAAGGTATGGGTAAATAAAACACCTAGATTAAGTGATGCCGTTTAATTACAGTCTATTAAGTTCGTATGCTTCACAAAGAAGAGTAAAAATACTACTGAGTTATATTATATTTTGAAACAACTATATAGCTCTACATCAGCAATTTTAAAGTCCTACATTCTGTTAAACATTCAATAAATGATGTCATTCAGTTACATTGTAGAATCGAGTGATTTTTGTTTATGATTCGTGGAATCCAACACTCCCACTCAAAAATTAATCGATTATTGAAAAAAAAAAAAAGTAAAAAGTTTTCACGGCATTAAATCTGGGTAGAAGTTTATGGTCCAACATTTGCTGCATGGAAATGGGGAAAACCCAGTTAAAAACCCATTCAGACCATTTGTATATTCTTTGTCAATCCAGTCCAACGTTTCTTCGAAGTTCCAGGAACCGAGGCCCTGGTAATGGGTTTGGTAAACACATCGGCAATCTGTTCACCTGTTGGAATATATTCAAGTATTACTGTTTTTTGTTCAACTTGTTCTCTTGAAAAATGATATTTAATGTCGATGTGTTTCGGCCCTTTGTGACATGTAGGATTATTGGCAATACTTATGCAACCAGTGTTGCCCTCATATATTGTTATAGGTTCTGAAATTTTGCTAAGAATTGTTTTTCTAAATTTTGTCAAAGTTCATGATTATTTTTATTTTGATATCTACTTAAAATATTGACAGCTATCGACAAATCTGGTCGAGTACACATCATGGCATACATTAAACATCCAATCAGTCTCCTTGATGGAGCTTCATAATTTATTTCGGAATTTAAGGCTGTATAATTTAAGTTCACATTCAAAGGCGTGCCGACAGGTTTACAGTCAATCATATTGTTTAGTTAACACTGTTTTTCATTTTTAATGGTAAACACCCATCTACAACCTATTATATTTCATTTGGGGGTTTTGGTACTAGAGACCAAGTGTTATTAGTTTTAAGCGAATTTAATTCGTCCTTTATTGCTTGCTCCCACTTAAGACGATCCCTACTATCTTTAATTTCATTATAATTGTTAGGTATATTTATTTTTATTGCACTAGCATACATTAATTGCATACTTAATTCGTCAAAAACATAATTGAGTTTATTATTATAATTAGTTTATAGTAGTTTTTGAAGCCGTTCGCTTTTGCTAATTTTTAGTTTGTTATTTTTACTAGTAGATAAGGATTCGTTATTTTGTACATCAAGCTTATTATCTGCTTTGGTTAAGACAGATTTATTTTCACCAAATTCATTACCTGCTTTGATTAAGACAGATTTATTTTTACCAAATTCATTATCTGCTTTGGTTAAGACAGATTTATTTTTACCAAACTCATTATCTGCTTTGGTTAAGACAGATTTATTTTTTTATTGAGTGGTGGCACCAGTTTAACTGTTTTGGTTAAATCAGCTTTATTAGGAATTTTATTTATTTCTGGTGACTGAGAGGTTTCCATTGTCCCAGCTTTATTTGCAGAGGCAGAGTTATTAGTTTCTGTTGTTTGTGTTTGATTGGCCTCTTTATATTTTAAAGGCGGTCGAGATATTTTATAGTTTATTTCGTCAAATATTACATTCCGAGCTTTAATAAATTTCTCGGTTTCGTCGACCCATATCTTCTAACCATTAGCTTCATAGCCAACAAGAATGCCTTTATATGATTTTGAATCAAATTTACTGCCCCGTGTTTGATTATAAATATACACGGTGGAACCAAAAACTTTTAAATATTTTATTACAGTTTTTTTTTTTATTATGCCACAGCTCGTACGGAGTTTTGTCCGTTTGTAAGGCTCTGGTAGGTGAACGATTTATGAGATATGCTGCAGTTAAAACAGCTTCACCCCAGAAAACTTTGGGTAATCTGCTGTAACAATTATGGTTCGGGCCACTTCAGTGATTGTTCTATTCATACGTTCAGCTACTGAATTTTGTTGTGGTGTATAGCTAAGGGTAAGAAGATATGTTATGCCTCGTTGTGCACAAAAATCCTTAAATTCGTTCGATAAATATTCTCCCCCATTGTCGCAATAAAGATTAGCAATTTTAGAATTAAAATGTGCTTCACTTTTAGCCACAAAATCTTTAAAACTATTGAGGACATCGGATGTATATGTTATTAAATAAATAATGTGTAAAGTCATTTTGTAAGGGTTCTGTTGATTATATATGTAGAAGTTAAAACTGCCTCACCCCAAAATGATTTATTTAAATCAGCACTGCTGATCATTGCACTACCTTTTTCTGTGATCGTTCTTATCATTCTTTCTGCTACACCATTTTGTGCTGGAGTGTGGGGTACTGCTATATTTCATCACCCCATTCTGTACACAAAAATCTTTAAATTCATTTTCACAATAAAAATGAACTATTTTGAGATTGAAATGCGCCTGACTTTTTGCGACAAAATCTTTGAAAACTGCAAAAACCTCAGATTTGAGAGTAATAAGATAAGTTACTGTATAGTGTGTCAATGAATCAATAAATATGACAAAATAATTTTTGTTGTCATATGTTAAAACCTTTAACATAAGTAATTGGACCACACACATCGCTATGAATAATAAATAACGGTCTTTTAATAAAATTCCCCTGTCTTTACTTTTAGAAAAAGTAATTTGGATTGTTTTCCATAAATACAGCTTTCACAAATATCATTATTCGGATTGATTTGTTTAATCAAATTAACATCGTCGGTCATTTCATTATTTTTTTTTTTTTAATACAAGAAATTTTGTTTTTCCAATGTGATCTAAACGTTCGTGCCAAATTTTATATTTTGATGATGGTTTATTATTAACTATCAGATGACTTTGATTCAAAATATCCTTTTTTTATTAATTTTAAAAGTAACAGCTATTAAGTCATTTAAAGCATTACCTGTTAAGAGAGTCTTACCACCCTTTTGTATTTCAACTCCACCAGTTTCATTAAATATTACTGACATCCCAGCTTGTTGAATCCGACAGACAATAGATTGTATGGCACCTCAGGGCTGTACAGAACATCTTCTAGAACACCTTCTTCTCCCAAGTTTGTGGTTACAGGGATGGAACCTCTTTTTGTTGCCATAATGAACACATCATTTTTTTTTTGCATTGAAAATTTTAACGGGGGCACTAAATCCACCATTTCCTTGAAAATTCCAAGTGTGTTGACGAGATGATCTGAGGGAGCACTGTCCAGCAAGAAAATTATTTCAGCTCTCGTGGGTTGAGTGTCAAAGTTTCCTGCCATAAATGCAAAGCTACTCCCACTGTTTGAAGTAGTTTGCACTGTTTGAATTGTTCGTGATATTCCTGGTTATCACCTTTATTTTGTATCATCCTTTTATAGTAGAAACAATTGCTTTTCATGTTGTTCTTTCTGCCACAGTGGTTACATTTTCTGTTTGAGAACCTTTTATTTTGTTTATTTCCATAATTTTGCTATTTCTACTGACGACTTCTATTTTGTGGTTGGTTGAAGTTTCCATTCCATGGCTTACGTGAGGTTCTCCGATTTGTTCTGGTTTGTTGATTGTTAGGTTTTTGTCCAAAGTTTGTTTTGGGAGTCTCGACGTGTAGCACTTTTAAACTTGTATTTGTATTTTTTAGCTTAACTTCCTGGTCCAATAGACGGGTTTTAACAAATGCAAGAGTTATGTTTTCTTCTGCTAACGTCTCCAATGCTGTAATTAGGCCATTATAGTCAGTTGGCAAGGTTAATAACAAATGAGCAATTTTATCAGTCTCGATTAATTGTGCACCAGCTGATAAAAGCTCAATCATAAAATCTTCAAATAGAGTGAAGTGGGTTATTAAAGGAGTGTCACCTTCAAATTTCATCTCCAATAATTGTTTTCTTATTGCGAGTTGAGATGGAAAGCTCTTACGTTCATAAAGAGTGTCAAGTTGTTGCACAATTTCTTTAACTGTAATGTGCTCCTCAGCAAAACTGAGCAATGAATCACATAGGTATTTTATTATGACACCTTTTGCCGTTCGTTCGGCTTTAGCCCACTCGTCCTCAACCATCTCAGGAGGATCTACATCAATTATTACTTGCAACACATTTAACTAATTTAATAACGCACGTATTCGACGCTTCCAAATGCTGTATCTTTGTCCATTAAATGGCACTATGTTTTTAGTGTTGAGTGTTTCCATTTTATTGTCACTTATGCAATTAACCACTTAAAAGCAACTCACTGAAATTGTCTGTCACTTTCACTAGGCTATTTTTTATTTAGTTTTATTTGTTTACTTTGATTTTTAATTCAATTAGTTTACACGTTACCTGGGCCCATAACCTAAAGGTATGGGTAAATAAAACACCTAGATTAAGTGATGCCGTTTAATTACAGTCTATTAAATTCGTATGCTTCACAAAGAAGAGTAAAAATACTACTGAGTTATATTATATTTTGAAACAACTATATAGCTCTACATCAGCAATTTTAAAGTCCTACATTCTGTTAAACATTCAATAAATGATGTCATTCAGTTACATTGTAGAATCGAGTGATTTTTGTTTATGATTCGTGGAATCCAACATATACAACTCTGTAAAATCTCTCCAGAGTTCTTTAATTTTTTATACCATTTCAAGAGGTTAGGTTAAGTCTAGTATGGGTTAAATGTAAGATAGAAGAACCTTTGGCTAAATTTCGCCCATATTGTATTAGGATAAGAATTGTATGTATTTTTTTCTTACCTGCACAATAAACAGATGTTTTATTTACTTTTATTATTATTACAATGGCCGTAAACTTGTACTCGCTTTGACAATGAAACGTGACGTTGACGCCTATAAATAGCAGCCGCATTGTAATCGTATAATGATTTAATATACCAGTAGATTATTCATGTGAAATTTACTTTACATAATTTGTTTTTTTTATATATTAATATTAATTTTAATTTTTTTAATGAAATTTTTTATTACTATATAATTTTCTAATAACTTCAATTTATTTCCAGTAGTGCCACTCCTTCACTGGTGTAAATTGTTTGAAACAAAAATATAACCGCAAATTTAAAAAATAATAATAATTTGACTAAAGAACTAATGTTATATGCATAGCAATTATTGGATAAAACAACTTGCAGGGTGTGCACTTTTGGTTCTATCAATAATCTATATTATCCAGTATGACAAGAATTTATAAATTATGAAATTTACATGTGACAGAAATTGAATTATAAACCTATTTCCTTCAATAATTCCAATTCAAAAAAATGTATAATTATTATTATCTCTTCTCATGTCAGAAGATGCATCGTTATGTTCAACCTTGGATTAAAGTAGTTTCATCGTCACGTCGTTATAATACTAATAATACTGGTTTAATTTTAAATTTTGCAGTTTATATTCAAAGACTGCTTAATAAGGCAACAAATACTACTAACTATGTGACAGAAGGGGACATCAATGAAATCAATTATAAATTAAAATTAATTAACGTCTTTAGTTGCCTTCGTTATAAAAATAATGACAAAGTAAGTTGTCTGATAATAATGAATAAAAGGTCAATCAGATTTCTGAATCAAAGACGCAACTTTTTAAAATTATGTCTGTTGTCTGTTGGCCGAGTAGGTCTGATCAAAATAAATCTTCGAGATAGTTTCCGTTTAATAAATAGAAGTGAGTTATGTTAAGCCAAGTCCCATAGTTCAGTAAAATACTACAACAATAAATCAAGTAACAAAATTAATACAATATAAAACTTAAATTTGTGGCAATCAGATGAAGAAACATATTTGATGATAAAGCCAGAATCGGATTGGCGAGGTATTTCCGGCAAACATTTGATTACAGCGCTCTGTGAAAACGAGCCAGACGTACTGCAGCTATACCCCGTATGACCCCTCAACAGGGTAGTATTATTTCTAGGTTAACACGTAACAGGCACCATTGAAACGACTTTGAATGGGCTACAAAACATTCAAAACATTCAGCAGTTTCGCACGGATATTTAGAAGGCAAAATCAGACAACTTTGTTTGTGTATTCACATCAAATCATAGAAGTTAACCCTTATATGGATTAATCTATTGCAATGGGGAAATAATTTCCTCGATAGGAATTGCATGGAATTCTGGAAATGCGCACTATAATGAAACCCATAACCATTAACACAAATTAATTAGAGAGATAATTAGAGTACTTAGTTAGAATACATTAACTTCAGCATTGTATTTGGGATGCACATAGAGAAATGCGAGTTCGTTGACTTCAGATAAAGATACCGCCGATGATGAATGTCCGAGGGTGCAAATGGAGACTATGAGCTAGTCTATACATGAAATTCATCATTATTAGTGGAGTAAAATCAAATGTGAATTATGAGTTTGAGTGATACCGAGGTATAACTAGATGAAACCTATGTTATATTGTAAAGGACATTTTAGGGCAAAGAAATTGAGAATCTACAACTTTTTTTAGTAGGACCGAACTTTGAAAATGGCCCTTAAAGGCGACTAAGCTTCAATTCGAAAAACTACGTTTTTTAAAACATTTATCGCTATATTAATTCAACTGTAAAAGCTATAATTTTGATTTCTTGCACACGTATACTCAAAACCTGAGCGATTCCAATGGTAAATTGAAAAATTCGAAAATATTCAAAATTTTTCAAAAAATATTTAGTAAAAGTAGAATCGTCAAATATATGCATGGAAAACTTCACTATGCGGTGGTCTATGTGAATTATTGAAAATTTCTATACACATATATGGAGTCAAATATAGTCAAAGCATTGAAAAAGTTTTTTAAAAAAGAATTATGACGATAGGTTAAATATTTATTGAAATACGTATTTTTATCAAGGAGCGAGCGAATGGGCCGGACGCTGATATGCGACTGCCGGGCAGAAATCACGGGCGCTCACGTCTAAGAAATATGAAATTATTATTATATTTTGTTTAATAATATCGGGGTACCGCGAGTCTGCCTGCAGTTAATACTATATTAAAATATCAATATTAGTGTAATAAATAGGGATTCTAAAATGACCGATCGGGGACAAAAAATATGGTATAAAGCTGATTTCTTGTTAGATGTTCCTAATGGGCCCAAGAATGATAATCCATCGAGTCCCTATGAATCAGCTGTGAGCTTTCGTCGCCATCTTCAAAAAATGGCTGAAAATCGAGGATTTTTGCACTTAATGAAAAATATCTAAGATAATGGAGTTATCAAAATTTTACAAACAATTTTTTTTGTTAATTATAAAATTTTGCGTTTTTTATGTATAATATGCTATACCTTAATCGAACTAGGTATAAGATGTTAATTGTTGAATGAATCTTAATTATACGCAAATATTTTACTCACCTGTTTGTATATAAACATTTTTCAAGAATACATTTTTGTTAGTTTTAAAATTGAGCATCTTTGAGTGCATAATTCTATTTTATTATTCATTAGATATTTTGAATTACTTAAAGAGAATGGTAGGTTCTAGGGTATTATAATAGTGTTATTACTTTTTCCATATAAATATCCTCTTAAATTTTATAACAGTTCTTTATTGTAAAAATATTATTAAGACTTTCTTAACAAAAAAAAAACTATTGACAGTAGCTTATTGTGCCCTGATATGTACAGTCACGTAGTGGGAGGGCGCTCGTGACTCAATTACATTGCTATTGGCATAGCTAAAAGCAGAAAAGTTTGTTCATAACTACCAGCGCGTCTTGTAAATTAATATAATTTTAGTTAATTCCTGAAAACATAAAACATTCTACGCCCTAAAGATTGGAAAAAAGGAAACCTTTTAATATTCTGCTCAAAAGTGAGGCTACCACCAGACAATGTGTCATTATCTTTATGACTCTAAATAAAAGATTAGTAATTTGATCCGAGTGGGAGAAGAGTCATTTATTTAGATATATAGTAAAGAGCTCAAAATAAATATAAATTCTATAAGCGAACCTCGATATCTTATGTACAAAAATTTAAGGGCAAAAAAAATTCACGCATATTTCAGTTTAAATTCATTGCCTCCCGCAATTCCAGTTCGAAATATCTCTTATTAAAAAAGTGCAGGAGTAGAATGCCCTCGAAAATGGAAAAAAAAGAGGGAATTTGAGTGAAAAGTAAATATTGACATTCTGTGTCCCATTTTATCTGATAAGACACACGAACTTCCAGAATTAGTAAAGATTGTCCATTGTACTTGCACATCAAATTGCACTTCAAACAAATGCACCTGTATGAAAACTGGCCGGCATGTCTAGTAATTGCAAAGGACATTCCATTCTTGTTTTAATAAAGAGTTGGTTGCAGATAATGAATAATAATTTTATATCCATTTTCCTTTTCAGTTCTTAACTATCTTTATCATTTACATTTTTGTGTATTTATTTTGAAATTTGTTGAATAAATAGACCGTAATAAATATGTAACATTTTTGTAACCCCGTGTACATTTTTGTAGCTAGAACTGCTTTAATGATAATGTTGAAAATAATAAATATGATATGAACAATATAATAATTTCAAAGAGGTATCATTAATATTTATGAATACATGTAGTGGGTCCAGAAAAATTGTGAATTTCATATACTTAAACATGTAAATACGCAGGGTGTCCCCGGATGGTTACTTATACCACAAATGCACGTAAATTTTATTCTTTTGACAAAAAGTCACTTTATAAAAAAATACGATTTATGTGTGAAAGTAAAGAGCAACTTTTTCAAATGGAATTTTCATTAAAAATGAAAAATAAAAATAGCTTTGAAATTTGTTTGCACCCTGTATAAGAAAATAAAATTTTCTTAACCCAAATCACAATACTTTTTAGCAAGCAAAATATTTGAAAAATCATTCAAATTTAAGTCAACCTGTGGTATAGATCACCGCATCCAGAGACACCCTGTATGTAGTTATACATCAAGAGAAGCAGAATCGTATCATTAAAAAGCTACTCTTGTAAAATTTTGAGGTATCTGATAATTTTAATTACATTAAAAAACAGCTTTTTGGATATCCCGACGAAAGCTCACATCTGATTCGTGAGAATTCGACGGATTATTGTTTCTGGGCCAATTCTGAACCATGCCAAAATTCAACTTTATACCATTTTTGTCTAGCAAAAAAAAACCTATTTACTGTGATTCGAGCACGGCACGGTGCGGTGGCAGCCACATCTCACGTAGGCGCTCATTCGTTCGCTCGTCGAATAAAATTCATAATTCAATAAATATTTAACCTATCGACTTAATTCTATTTTTAAAAACTTTTTGAACGTTTTGACTACATTTGACTCCATATATGTGTATAGAAATTTTCAAAAATTCACATAGACCACCGCATACTGAAGTTTTCGATGCGTATTTTTGACAATTCTACGTTTATTAAATATTTTCTGAATAATTTTGAATATTTTCGAAATTTCCAATTGACCATTGGAAGCACTCAGGTTTTAAGTATACGTATGCAAAAAATCAAAATCATAGCTTGTACAGTTGAATTAATACAGCGATAGATGTTTAAAAAACACAGTATTACGAATTGAAGCTCCGCCGCATTTAAAGGCCGATTACACAGTTCAGTCCTACTAAAAAAAGTTGTAGATTCTCATTTTCTATGCCCAAAAATGTCCTTTACAATATGACATAGGTTTCGTCTAGTTATACCTGGGTATCACCTACCTTCAGAAAACAGCGAGATAGAGAAGCGATTTTACTCCACTATATGTTCTGTTATAATTTTAGATTAAATGTTATTAATATTTTTCCTGCCTAATTTCAATTACTTGAGAACATTTCTCAGATACTGCAACAGTTGCATATCGTTGACACTTCACTACTTTTGAAATTATGACTAAGAGGAGAATCTGAATCTATTTCAAGTATAAATCAATATGTAGCTAAATAAGATTATGTGCATTAATATTTAAAGTTTGAATTAATGGGAAGTAATATAGACTGCGAGAATAGATAATGGCTGGCCACAAAAAGTCAAAATACATAAAATTTATATGCATAGCTTTCTGGTGGACCAAAGCCAATGAAAAATAAACAAAGCGTAAAGTTTTATAGGATATAAGTTACAGACATATAAAAATGCAAAAGCAAAGTACTCTTGTGACTTTCAGAGGATTTAAATTTTGAAGTAGCTTTAAAATTTCACTTCGAACAGTTGGGAGTGCTAATAAAACTGCAAGAAACAATTTGAATAAATAAGTAATATGTTAAATACTTCAAAGGGGCCTGCTTTTGGCAATCGTAGAAAGAATTATAAATAAAACATATCTGACATTGCATGTTATTATTTTTCATAGAAATATTCTGCTCTAGATAACTGAACAAACAAAATACCTTTGCGTTATTTTTATTCTCACTAAAATTACTCGTATTGTGGTTTCCCATCGGAATGCAGTAGGTGTTGTGGTGAGCGGCATAATTTTCTTTAAAATAATGCTATTTGTTTATTTTTTGATGACTCGTACCGCAGGATGTACGATGTTATTCTTTTATTTAAAGTAAAATATGAAAATTACAGTAATAAGTTATATTCTGATTTCTAATAAAAGAAAACGTCTACTTTTTCTCTAAACTACGTGCAGATTGGTTCTACATGATTTAACTGATGTACATTTACACTTTTCGCCGGTTTGTTAAAGTTTTATATAATTGTTGAACATTCTATAGCATTCTCTTCGGAGTAAAATAAGTTAATCTTCTAGGTATAATTGTCATATTTTAAATTTTAAGTTTCCTGATGATGGCATCTTGCCTCTTCCTTTAGTCAACACTAAGTTTCTGCCCAAACTTCAATGCGATTGGAGTTTTCCTTTTAAAGTTATCGTGCTTACAAGAAAAATGAGGGACAAACGGGCGGACATTTTGAAAATTATTGGGAAGTCGATGATTAACATAACGATATTAAAAATGATAACAATCACTATGAACATTATTTAATATACTCAATGTTTTAAAAATGAAAGTTTAGATATACAAGATGTGCCAGGTAGAGCTGTCAAATTGACAGTTAAACATGCATTCGATAGTTGTTTGAATCAAGGCATTCTTTTAAATCACAATACCGTGTAACAGTGGATTTCTATAGACAAATTCATAATTTTGAAAATGTAAAATGTGATCTCAGCCGCCGGCGTGGCCATATTGAAAAAATGGCGCACAAAAACAGTTTCTTATAAATATCTCGCTTCGGGTGCCACATGCAGCAAAAAATGTTCTTATGGAAATAAAAGAGCATTAAATTTTCTATAAAATATTGTAATATGTTGCACCCCTTAAAATTTAAGGTTATGTTACTAAAAAGTAGGCAGACTTCAACAGATCGAATGTCTGAATGAATGTAGTGTATTTGCACCTACTCGAGAAACCTACCAGAAGTTAGTTCTGGTGACATCTGGAATTATCTAGAGAATGGTGGCGTCATCACAGAAAAATCGAGATCTGTCATTTTTGGGTATAAAAGACCGACCGCATTCTCGGCGAATAGTTCAGAAGTTCAGAAAGTATAGAAAGTGAGGTTAAGAGTTCAAAGAGAAACAAAGTGATAAACATTGTGATTTTTAGTCAGTAAAGTGTATTTAAATTAACAATAGTATTGTGAAGTATCCAGTAAATATTTAATAAAGTGTGTTAGTGGACAATCTCTTGTTATAATTTTTGGAACCCACGGATTTTGCAAGGGGTAGTTTCCTAAGGGTGGAAACACGTCACAATATGTCCTATACATTTTTTCGTTAAACTGAATAGTTTCGATGCAGCAGCCGATCGAAGTCAAGCATTCTTGACAAAATTAAAATATTTTGCAATTTCTCGATTTAGTATTTTTGTGTTGCGACAAAATTTATTTTCATACCTGAAAATCCTCAAATATAGCTAATTTGACTTGTCTGCTACGCATAGCTCCATATGCAATACTTGTTTCCACATCACCTTGAGGCAGAGTATATGGCGCGTTTTTTTTACCCTATAGGCCTAATCCACGACTGGCCTGCTTCTTGAGGCGTTTTAAGTGCTTAATGTCGTTGCAGTCTTCAACAACACTTTCTTCAGAAATTGCTTCCGTTGCGCTTTCCACTGATTCTACGTATTGATTGTTCTCCATGTTTGCGAGAAATGATTCGACTTCCTCGTCGTCATGAAGCTCGTCGACTGTTGCTGGTGCATTGTCGCAGCTTTGTCCGTTACAAAATTTGCAAATTACAGAACATTTTAACCCTGTCTTTCTACAACCACTCTGGACCCTTTCTTGAATTTACAGGAAAGAAATCTAAGTAGCTTTTCAGAAGCAGGATCTTTCAGCATTGTTATTGGTGTAAGCCCAGCTTTTCTATTTTCAGCCCCATTTTTACAAACCCCCTGCCACTCCTGGACTTGATAGTATGTCCTGAATGAATGCTGCCGTGCCGCTGCAGCTGTAGCTGGTAGAGACGCGGTGTTAAACTTGTTTTTTGTGAGCGATCTTATGAAACACTGGTAACGGTAAGCATCCAGAGAGATACTGTCCCCATATTTGGCTCCATACAGTGCCAGAATAAAGCGTTCTTCAGCATCAGCGATAGCGTCCAGTTCAGCATTGCTATCTTGAAAAAGTTGAATTGAAGCAATTTCCGAAGCAAGTGTTGTTGAACACTACAACGAACCTGACCTTCGACATCAAGCACCTAAAACGTCTTAAGAAGCAGGCTAGTTGTGGACTAGGCCTATAGGACACAACAAAAGAAAAAAACGCGCCATATACTCTACCTCAAGGTGGTGTGGAAACGAATATTGAACATTGAGCTATGCGTAGCAGACAAGTAAAATCAACTATATTTGAGGATTTTCAGGTATGAAAACAAATTTTGTCTCAACACAAAAATACTCTTTCATAAAAGTCGCACTAAATTGAGAAATTACAAAAAAATCATACTTTTGTCAAGAACGCTTGACTTCGGTTGGCTGCTACACCGAAACTGTTCAGTTTAACGAAAAAATGTATAGGACATTTATTGTAGAACATTTAATGCTATTTTATTTCCCTAAGAACATTTTTTGCCGTATGAGGCACCCGAAGTGAGATATTTAAAAGAAACTGTTTTTGTGCGCCATTTTTTCAATATGGCGGCGCCGGTGGCTTAGATCACATTTTGCATTTTTTCTTATTTCATTCAGGGCATTGAAATCTACAAATTCCCAAAGTTTCAAAACTCCCGCACCGCTGTATTATGATGCATCTCGAATCATCCTCATTCATAATGTCATTCTGTGCTAAATAAACCACACAATGTCAGTTGCAAAAGTTACATTTAAAAGCTAATTAACTAATCCTGACAGGATAACGCTTTTAACTGTGGCTTTTGCCGACAGATTTTATTAAAATGCCCAATTGCAAATTCAGAATTGTTGCTCTGGTAAATAAACTGCATAATGGAATATCCTGCTTAATTAAAAACAGAAGCGGAGTCGTTTGTTTTGGCTCCGATCCAATATAAACGCACAATATCCATACTATTTAGAGAACTCACCATGCAGAGGCAACGTTCGCAATAAAAGTTTATAGCAGCATATAGAAAGTGAAGAGTGCTTTCGCAGATTTTTTATTTTTGTGAGCGAAACAACACAACCAGTAAAGGTAAAATTTTCTGTGCACTCAGAGAGCCGAGTGTTAAGAGAAATGCAATTTATACAGGTTACCTGAAACAGGAGCTTTTAGGTCAATATTAAAATAGCAAACGATATTTCCGTTGCTCAAATTCATCTACCCATTACGTTTATCCATATTATCAATCCTTTATTTTAAAAATCGAACACAGGAGTCGAAACAACTTTAAAGTAATTGCAAACTTTTAGGGCATTAAATTCTCTACAATTTTTTTTTTCAAAAATTTTTGCAAGTTAAAAAAATAGTTTTTGAAAATATCTCGTTTACAATTGATTTGATATAAAAATATGTGCAACGTGTAATATGCAAACTTGTAGAGCACTAAATTGTAGAGATTTTAGTGCTCCTCAAGATTGATAATAATATATTTGAGTGTACAATGAACACTTTAGGAGATATTTTTGATATTACTTCCACATCCAGTGGAAGTATAGTAACGCAAAAAAAAAATTTTATTGTTCAAATAGGCTTAGAATGTCATGAAACACCGAGATTTTAAGTTTGAGCAAAAGAAATTCCGTCTGTCATTCTGTCTGTCTGTGGCTTTTTTGTGAGCACGATTACTCTGGAACCGTTTAAGATATTGACTTGAAGTTTGGTACACGTATGTATTTTAACGAGATCTGGAACTAGATTATATTTTGATATTATTCCGTTAAAGGGTTGGTAGGCCATAAGATTGGTATTTAGTATATATAAGAGAAGCTAAGGTCTCAAAAAGTTTTTGGCATTAGCCACCTCCATTACCACCCCCCACCCCCACCCCACTATTACAGGGGGTGAAAGAAAATAAAATGTGAAATGTGATTTAGTGTGGTGTATACAGGAACTAAAGGCCTCAACATTTTTTTACTTCATCTCATTTTTTTTGGCACCAGTCACCCTCACACTTATATTAAAGAAGGTAAGAAAAAAATGTGATTTAGTGTGAATACAAGAATCAAGGGCCTCAAATATTTTTTTTTTGGCTTTAGCCACCCCCGCTACCAACCCCAGTACCGCTGCAACTAACATGTGACATATCGTTTTATGGGTTTTTGGTGTAGACGATTTCAAATATTACATTACGTTGTAGAGACTTGGATAGGAAATCTGGATGTGGAAGTAGTAATTCCTTTGGCAGCGGTTTTTTCTAACCTTTGACAGGCTGTAGCTTATAAACAATTAGTCCTACAAAATGGCGTTCATAACAGAAATTGTAGAGCATTTAGTACTCTACAAGACCGTCATTTGATGTTTTAATGTATTAAACATTTTATTAAATAATTCGCAAAATAGTTATTTATGTAACAAGTGTGTAAAGTGATACTTTTTTCACGAATTGGTTATGCTAAAAAGTCAAATTTAAATCACTGCTTGTGATTTAATTCAGCGTTAAATTTAAATAATACGGCAAATGTCGAAAATAAGAATATCAATGTAATAAAAAAATTGAAATGGAAGTTGCATCACGGCTGACAGAACTCTATCAGTACAGCGAAATTGATTATTTTCGGCGACAGCATTCCACTAGAAATATTGTTGATTCTTATGTATTATGACTTATGACCTCCTGATTACGAAAATAATATTTGCGCTCAAAAATTCCCGGTGCGTCAAAAGTTATATAAGCACTTTTTGACGCGCTTTCACGGATTTTCTACTTATCTGCTTAATATATTTTGTGCTAGTAATCGAATGGGAATTTTAAAAATACTGGCTTATTTTAAAATAAATCTTAAAAAATATAGACCTGTCTGATATGTATAGGCCAATCCACCATCTTGGAAAAAAATAGAAATTACCAAAAATGGCCGAAAAAATCAAAATTGAATATCTTTTCGATAAGAAAGAATAATTTCAAAAAGTTGATAAAAATAAAACTAATCTATAGTCAAATATTAAGGAGACATTGTGCGTCACTTTTTTTTAGTACAAAATGAAACTTCATTAATTTGAAAAGGAAATTCATAATTTATTTCATTTTGTTTCGATGAAAATTGGGTGAAAAAAAGAAGGGTCAAAGAAAATGCGTTTTTGAAATTGGTAAAAAATGCGCTTTTTTGAAAATATTAAAAATCAAACTTTATGCCTTTAAAGTACCGAAAAGAAAAAAGTGACATTTGAGGAAGAATTAAAAAATAGTATATTGTGTATTTAGGTGTGAAAGCAATACATTCCCGGACGACGAGGCCAACAAGCATCGAAGTCTGGGAATGTGCTTTCACACCGAAGTACACATACTATTTTTTCTGAAATCACAATCAATATCATTATAAATTAAGGAATTTGTATTAATGCATAACATTTCTTCATTACAATCAAACTGCTTACTAATAAATGCAATTTTAATGTGAGTTGGTTTGTCTACGTGTATTTATTTAGTGCCTAAAATATACATAAAAAACCGTACGAGAATATTTGTTTCCCGGCCTAGGCCGAGAAAGTAACATTCCCGTACGGTTTTGTTGATCGTTGCTTGGCAACGGATCTTTTCCAGTCAGTATTGTGATAGTTTCTTAGCAACGGACTAAAATACTGAAATTGTGCATTTCTCGTTCTGAAATCGCGCCGAAAATGTAGACATTGCCGATCGATTTCAGAAAAAGTAACATTCCCGACGGTTTTGTTGATCGTTGCTTGGCAACGGATCTTTTCCGGTCTGTTTCCTGATAGTTTCTTAGCAACGGACTAAAATACTGGAATTGTGCATTTTTCGATCTGAAATCGCGCCGAAAATGTAGACATTGCCGATCGATTTCAGAAAAAATATATTTCGTCTGCCATCTTTGACCGTTCTATTTGACTTACAGCGTCCGGGTTTGGTGCAATATATTTGACTATAGATGAGTTCTATTTTTGCCAACTTTGGTGAAATTATTCCTTCTTATCAAAAAGATATTCAATTTTGATTTTTTAGGTAATTTTTAGTGTTTTTTAATTTTTTCCAAGATGGCGGATTGACATATACATATCGGACAGATCTATACTTTTTAAGAATTTTATTTAAAAAGAGCCAGTATTTTTTAAATTCTTGAAAAGAAATCAATTTGATCGCCATTTTGACAATATGGCAGCGCGCGATCAGAGCGGCGCTCCCTAATTCGAAAACTTGGAATTTTAATTAGGGCCCCGTTCTTTACAACATATTTAAAAATTTGGACCACAATTTCATGTAGGTTCAAACTATCCATTGACTGCAGACAAGTCTGGAACTCTGTGATGCGACCGACCAAATCAAGATAGGCCTGCTTTCTGATTCTAAGTTATTGAAATAATGCTGTAAAATCTAGTTAGACAGCAAGGAGTTAGTTTAGTGCTGAATTCGAAACGAAACAAACTATCAGGGAGAAGTACAATGTTTACAATGACCTAAATAATAATGGACTTATCACTTGCAGTTGGTATTAGTAAATAACACAGGCAGACAAAAAAAAATGTCGAGTGCTAGAAGGCAGATCTATGGATTCCCATACATTTCGACCCGATGAACACGAACCCGATGTCCGTTTTGCCGAATTGGCTCTTGCATTTTTGCTAACCTCAAAAAACACCTTAAAAATGCCCGAAAAATCCCAAACAAATAAATAAAATGTTTAAATGAGCTGATCACTATATCTATACTGAATATGAGGTCAGAATTAGCCGGTCAGTTAGGAATTTTGACATAACCTCAAAAAACACCTAAAGAATGCCCAAAAATCCAAAACAAATAAATTAAAAACTTGAGCCAAGAACTTTAAAACTAACAACCTGAGGCAAGAGCTTTAAACCAAGAACTTAAACCTATTATAAATTAAGACAAGACTGTTAAGTTCCTAAGGCAAGAACTATTAAGGTTTATAGTTCTTGGTTCAGAGTTCTTTGTGTAAAGTTCCTGTCTTAAAATATGTTACATTTAGAGTTCTTGGTGCAAAGTTCTTGCCTTAAGTTTTGTTAGATGTAGAGTTTTTGGTTTAAAGTTATTTGTGTAAAATTTTTGCTTTATTTTTAGTAAATTCGATGTTCCGAAATATCGAAAAAAATCAACGATAAAATAAAAAAATATTTATCTAAAATGGTATAGTACGGAAATAGTGGATAAAGGTTTTCCATGGTACTTGTATCACATGTTATAAGATGTTGGACAAACAGAAAGAACGTTAAAAAGTAAAATATAAAAATCCAACAATATGGAAGGAGCCTGAAATCCGCGAAGAGTTACTTTTTAGCAATGCAAATGTTTCCGGAATTAATGCTAAAGAAGAGTTAATGGAAACTGATTATTCCGAAAGTCAAGAAGATGACAGTGCATATGAAGACAGTGAATGTGAGTATTCGATAAGAACTAAAACTCCCAATATTTGGTGAAATGATAAACTTAATGTTATTAGAAATCTTGGTCTATCTAATGGTAGGGAAGAATATTTAGCGGCGGTTATGAAAAAGACAATTTAGTATCAAGTGATGTTCGTTCTAGCTCATACAGAAAAAGAGAAAAGACTTTAGAAACTGTTTTACACAAGGAAAAGAACACTTGCTCTTATATTGTCATAATGGAGCAGGGTTGATGAATATACTTAAACCTATCATATATAGATTTTAGATAAATATTTTTTATTTTTTCGCTGATTTTTTTTTCGATTTTTCGTAACCTCAATTTACTACAAACAAAACAGGAATTCGTATTATTTACACAGTTGTGCAATTTCTTGTACTCATAGGAAGCCAAGTTTCCCACTTCACTAGAGCTGCGGTTGCATGATGACGACGCCCGCGGTTCCGCTTTCCCAACCGGATCGGCCGCCGACACTGGAATTCTCCTCCCCTGGATCGTAAACTCTTTCTCTACTTTTGCCATGACGGGATTTTTCTTACCTAGGAATTTAGCCCGTTGCCCGCGCTCACCACGTGGAGGTGTCCTAGTGGAAAAAATAGAAAAAGAAACAAATGGCATATGAACAAAGGAAACAGCTCTAAGAAGAATTCTAAACAGCTCTAAGAAAAAAAAGTAAAATATCATCAAGGGAAGGTGTAGGTAAATGTTAAGTCCAAAATGTCACTGTTCAGTAATATTTTCCTTTAGATACTTGAAAATTTAAAAGTTACCCATCTCCGCTTACTAGGGTTGATGAGAATATATTGTAATATGTTGCAACCCCTTGAGATTTAAGGTTATGTTAGTTGCACTGAAAAGTAGGCACAGAATTCAGTAGTTCGGATGTCTGAACGTGGAAAGAACTTACTAGAAGGTCTAGAGTGATGACATATCTGTTCTGGAACTGTCTAGAGTATGGTGACGTCATCAGAGAAGCTTCTAGATCTGTCATCTTTAGGTATATAAGGCATGGAGTAAACCAAAAAAGAAGACGTTAGTGCAGTACTAATTGTCAGTTGAAATGGTCAGAGAGTAAACACAGTGTATTATTAGTCAAGTAAATTATTGGTTGTAATTAAGTAAGTTAATAAATTAGTGTTTAGTGTTACCCTGTTGTTATAATTTCCGAATCCACGATACAGGGTGTTTACAAAAAGGGTGTAAGCACGTCACAATTGGTGTCAGAAGCGGAATTATAACAGAAGATTTCTGGACTGTTCAAGAAGAGGTTTTTACAGCGTTCTTCTCGGGAATTAGTGGTGACACGGAGGATTAACTTACGGGACATTGTTTAAGGACTATTTTTGGACTCAAAACTGTGAAAAAGTGCGTTTTCGGGAAAGTGGCAGAGACAGTGAAAAAGACTCATTTGTGCTAGTGCGTGAAAATTACTAGAACTTTTCTATTTGGACATTAGTGGAGATTAGTAAATTCTTTAAACTGGATAGTGACAAAAGACTCTGAATAAGACTTTTTCGTGCTATTTCGAGATTTGTCTGGAAAGTTCCATTACCGATATTGACGTGACAGTTAAATTTATTTTATTCTAATTTCATCGTATGCCCGTAACAACAAGAAGTATGGCATCCGATAAATAAATACAGGACTTATTTGAACAATTCCAAAAAAATTATGGCGCAGCAACGGCAGGAAGACAAAGAAGAAAAAACCGAACTGCGAAAGATTATAGAAGACCAAGAAAAGCGACGTCAGAAAGAAAAAGAGGATGAAGAAACAAGACGTCAGAAAGAAAAAGAAGAACAAGAAAAGCGACGTCAAGAAGAAAAAGAAGAGCAAGAAACAAGACGTCAAGAAGAAAGAGATGAATTAAAGGAAATGATGGATCATCTGGAAATAAGACGCCAACAAGAAAAAGAAGAACAAGAAAGACGACGTCAAGAGGAGAAAGAGGAACAAGAAAGACGCCAAGAAGAATTAAGGAAAATTCTGCATGAACAAATGAAAATACAGCAGGACGCTATCATTTCTGCCAACGAAGAATTAAAGAGTGAAGTCAAAGAAGAGATAAACAAGGTAGAAGAAAAAGTAGGTGAAGTCGAGACAGAAGTCAGTCAAGTTAAAGAGAAAGTAAACAAGTTTGAAGAAGAAGTCAAAGGAGAAATAGACCGGCTTAAACGACAGTTGAGAGATAGAGGAAGCCAGCAGGTAGTATCATCGGGTCAGCGACTAAAACCTCCTTCTTTTGATGGCCAAAGTTCCTGGACAACGTACAAGAGGCAGTTTGAGGCAGCAGCATGTGCGAACAACTGGGATAATGAGGAAAAAGCCATGGCATTAGTTTTAGCACTAAGGGGCCAGGCATCAGAGTTACTTCAGACTATCCCAGTGGAAAAACAAAGGGATTTCAAAGTTTTGGAAGCTGCATTGGACCTGAGATATGGCGACCAACACCTCGCCCAAGTATACCAGGCTCAGCTGAAATCACGTACACAAAAGGCTGGGGAAAGCTTACAAGAATTTGAAGCTGCGGTAGAGAGACTGGCACACCTGGCATATCCGAGTGCCCCAAGAGAATTTCAAGAACAGTTAACAATGGGGGCCTTTCTGGATGGCATAAGGGATGAAGAAGTCAAGCGGGCTCTCAGGTTAACACGACACCAAAGTAGCAGCGAAGCTTTGGTGCGTGCCCTTGAAATAGAGGCTGCCTATAAGGACACTTCACGGTCAAGAGTGCGTGAGGTGACAGTCGAAGAGGCACATTCAGACAAAAAGAACGGTGACCCTATGGACATGAATGAAATGTTCAGTAAACTGTTGGCTAAACTGGATTCTCTGGGAGAACAGGTTAAGCAACGAAACGGTGGAAAGCCAAGTCAGGGTGGAGGTATCCGATGCTATCAGTGCGGCAAGTTAGGGCATATTAAGAGAGATTATCGACAACAAAGCCCGGAGAAGGTAAATGCCGCAGTTGTCGAAGAGTCGTATTGGGATAAAAAGAATCTGGAGACTTTACTGAGAGACTTGCACAGAATGATAAAGCAATTGCTGGAGAGTTTTTCAGGGAAGCAAAGCAAGCAACCAAGCAGTGGGGAGCCAAGTGGGGGTATTCGATGTTATAGCTGTGGAAAATTAGGGCATGTAAGACGAGATTATCAACAGTGGAACCCTGAGGTTGTACAATGTACATGCCACTGGAGAAGTGCTGGCTGGTGAAAGCGATGCCCCCAGGGAAATAAAGGTTTGCCAGCTTCGAAGAATCCCAAGTAGTTTACCATCACAAGGCTGTGTAAGCGAAACGAAAGAGATTCCAGAGAATTGGACAAAGAAAGCTTTAAGACAAGAGCAACTGGACGATACGGAAATTGAACCTATATTGCAAGCAAAAGAAAAAGGAACGCGACCAGAATGGAAGGATGTTTCAAACAAAGGAGTAGGAGTGAAGGCTTTATGGTCACAATGGGGTTCACTTATGGTTGTAGACGGGCTGTTGAGGAGAGCATGGGAAAGCCCGGATGGGAAGCAGGTCGCCATGCGTTTAGTGACTCCCAGGTGTCGTGTACCAGAAGTACTCCAGAAAGCGCACAATGAAACATCCGGCGGACACCTTGGAGTAAACAAGATGTTGAGTAAAGTACGAGAACGATTCTATTCAGTTCATGTAAACCTTTTATTTACTTGTTTGGGATTTTTCGGGCATTTTTTAGGTGTTTTTTGAGGTTATGTCAAAATTCCTAACTGATCGGTCAATTCTGACCTCGATTCGGTCTCAACGCCCCAAAATACGTATGAAAAGGGTGGTCAGCTCATTTAAGCTTTTTATTTATTTGTTTGTAATTTTTCGGGCGGTCTTGAGGTGTTCTTTGGGGTTAGAAAAAATGCAAGAGCCTATCCGGCAAAACGGACATCGAATTCGTGTTCAGCGGGTCGAAATGCATGGGAATACATAGGTCTGCCTTCTAGCACTCGACATTTTTTTTGTGTGCCTGTGTAATTAGTGAAAATGAAAGAAACGTGCTGAAGTTACAAACTAATGCACTTACAACAACACCAAAAACACCAAAAATATTGTATTAAAATTATTTAATGAGGTTTATTTTTATCGATGATTGATAGAGGAAGCTACTTTTTAATGAAACCGTTACGCTCCTTGCCATTGCATGAATTGCATCTAAAAAAAACTCCTCTGTAATCGGTGTTTACAAACAAAAGCGTTTTGTCAATTGTTTTGTCAGTTGCTCAATGATAGAATTATGCAAATGTAAACCGTGAATAATTTATTTCCCAAATGTATTGTTAGCACTATTATTGTTTTTGTATGCAGCTTTTTAGGCGTATTTGTAATTGCAGAGATGAACAAATACGCCTTCTAAAGGATTTATTTATATAAAAAATATATTACTACATAACGTAAGTAAAATTATACAAATCAATTAAATTACTTGGATTTCAAATAGCTGCACATTGTTGTCACTGTTAAAACTATGGTATCCACAATCATTTCTAAATCAAATAAATAAATAAAAATAGATTATTTATAAAAATAATAGATTTAGCTGGAACAGACATTCCAATTTGTATCAATAAAGTACAATTAGTGGAGTCAATAGAGGCTGAAAGTATGCATTATTAGCTTAGATTTTCCTAAAACCTTTTGATATCACTTTTACATAGCCCAAAATAAAAAGTTATAAACATAATCGTGAGGAAACTGCTTATTAATTCACAGATCTACAAAAAAAAAATGTGCTCCAAGGACTAAACTTATCATGTCTTAAGTATTTTTGTGTGCTGAATCTGAATTTTCAATTTAAAAAATTTTCTACCGCGTAGATTTCAAGCAAATGTCAAAAATTGTAAAATATTTTGTAAGTATTTTGACGATAAAAATTGGGATTTACTCGAAATCTACGCGGTAGAAATTTTTTTAAATTAAAAATTCGGATTCAGCACACAAAAATACATAAGGCATGATAGGTTTAGTCCTTGGAACAGAAATTTTGTTTTTGTAGACCTGTACAACACAGGTTACAAAAAAAAATCTGTTCCAAGGACTAAACCTATCAGCCTTAAGTATTTTTGTGTGCTGAATCCGAATTTTCAATTTAAAAAAATTTCTACTGCGTAGATTTCGAGTAAATCCCGGTATTTATCGTCAAAATACGGTTTTTTGACAATAAAAACCGGAATTTACTCGAAATCTATGCGGTAGAAAATTTTCTAAATTGAGAATTCGGATTCAGCACAAAAATACTTAAGGCCTGATAGGTTTAGCCTTTGGAGCAGAATTTATATTTTTTTGTAGACCTGTGTTATTTAAACAAAAAGAAACTTTTTTTAACAAAATTATTATAAGTTGAAAAATTTTAAAGCAATTAATTTCAAATTGACATAAGGGGGTTTTCGATGTCGCTGAAACAGATTATGATGTCAAAAAAAGGTAATTCAAAATGGCTGATCCAATATGGCCGACTTCCCTCAAGTAATAAAATAATTCAAAACACTATTCAATTAAAAACACATTTAAATATTTATATAAAAACTTAAAATGAAGCTGAGAAAACGTGATATTGTACATAGCATTACAAGATGATCTGTGAAAAGGTGCCCAAACTACTTTTACAATGCTCTGCGGACACACACAGCGCAGCGTGTGGGCAGCTGCTTGTCGCGAAGATGTTTTACTTTCAATCTCTTTCTATTAGTCAAGCATTATAATTTGACTCATGACCCGGTACCACATGAATATTTTTAATATATTTTCGATATTTTAAACAGGATAAAAATTGTAGAAGCAAGCAACATTGAGTCGATTTACCGAAAAAAACATGATTTTTTCAATATTTCGTGAAAAATATAGGTTTATATATATTCCAAAATTTTTTCATCAGATTCACTTATTTTGAGGTCCTACTATAAACATATGCTGCTTAGGTGGGCTAAATAAATTTTTTATAAAAGTTATTAAAGTTTATTTTACCCATAATTTCACGAATTTTAAAACAATTTGTTTTTATTTTTGTAAAAAAAGGGGGTTAATTTAATTTTTAAGCGTCTTAAAGTACACATTTCAAGCTTTAAAAATCGCACCTACAGATATCTAATAACGCGATTTAAACCAGAGAAATAGATGGTTAAATTAGTTATATATATCAAATTTTATCATTTTCTCAAAATTTTAAAATTTGTACATTTTCAAAAATAAATTTTTGAGATTTTTTTCACTCATCGGATCTTTTTATACATTACTTCAAGAGTAAGATGTGAAAGGCCCAAGTTTTTAACTTTAAATTTTTAGAAATGGTAGAGCTTTTACCTATTTCATCGCAAATCTCTTGATGTTCCGACTTCATATATACGGTACAGTATAGGCAAGTCCTGGATTAGGTATGTATAGTTTCAACGACTTAACCGACCGCATAAAACTATTAAGCTAATTATTTTTCCGCTTAACTAATTTTTACTTCCACGTCCAGTGGAAGTATAGTAACGACAAAAAAATTTAAAAAAATTTTTATTGTCCAAATAGGCTTAAAATGTCATGAAACGTCGAGATTTTAAGTTTGAGCGAAAAAAAATTTCTGTCTGTCTGTCGGTCTGTCTGTCTAACCTTTTTTTGTGCGCACGTTTACTCTGGAACCGTTTGAGATATTGACTTGAAATTTGGTACACATATGTACTTTAACGAGATCTAGAACTAGATTATATTTTCATCTTGTCCCGTCGAAGGGTTGGAGTGTAAATTGGGGTAAATTTGGGGTAAATGGGTGGTAAATCAAGCAGGTAAGAGTCCACGAAATTGGTATTTAGTATATACAAGAGAAGCTAAGGTCTCAAAAAAAAATGTTGGCATTAGCCACCCCCATTACCACCCCTACCCTCTTATTAAAGGGGATGAAAAAAAAAATGTGATTTAGTGTATGTACAGGAACCAGAAACCTCAAAATATTTTTCACTTCATCTACCCCCCCCCACTACCACTACCGATGTGGGGTATCGTTTTATGAGTTTTTGGGGTAGAAGATTTCAAATATTATATTATTAAAGTTCCATAAACAATTATTTTCACATACAAAGTTTTTTCGTTGTGAGTGACTTTGATAGAGAATCTGGATGTGGAAGTAGTGATTCCTTGGGCAGCGGTTTTTCTTTCTAAGGCTATGTCGAAATTCCAACCGTGAAGGAGTGACACTTTTAGAGATTGAAGTGGGAATACATGCAAAATCTATTTAATGATACAGAGATCATAAAGAACGTGGACATCTAATAGTAATTAATTGCAGTACCTGGCCAACAATCACTCGATTACAAGTTTTTCGAAAACTGCTAATTTTAGAAAAAAAAGTTTCAAATAAAAAAGTTACGTCCATCTTTTATCTTCGTTACTTCTCGATACACTTGGTGTCTATTTCGAAAGATAAAAAAGTTTCCCGTATGTTACATTTGAGAATGCAAATTTTCGACATAGCCTTAGAAAAAAAATTAAAAACTATTAAAATTTGACCTACATATTAACACATTATGTTAACAAATATATAGTGATAACACGATAAAAATTTGAGAGTAATCCATTGTGCCGTTTTGGAGTTAGAGCGAGTTAAGCGGAAAAATAATTGTTTTATGCGGTCGGTTAAGTCGTTGAAACTTGAAACTATACATACCTAGGACTTGCCGATAGTGTATACTATTCCTACATATTTCTTCTTTCATTTAAGCTTTTGTGAGGTTAATTTCATTAATTAATTCAAAAGTTACAACAAATTTAGTGTAGTGTGCTCGAGAGTAATTACGTGTCTTCTTGTTCCATTTTCGTGCGTTAAACAAAAAAATCTGGAGCCTACATTTTTAATCGTACAAAAAACTTCATATACATTTTTGATGTGAAATTTCCCGTACTTTCGAATAGCGCAATTACTTTTTGAAAGAAGAAAAATATTTTAAGATGTATTTGACAGACTGGTATTTTGCAATTAATTTATTTAATAACAAATTACGCTCAAGGACTATTGTTGGTAACTTTTGGTATGTTGTTCCTGACATGTTCAGAGATGTATTCTCAAAAGTTACCGCTTCCCGGAATTTTTCCGAAGTGAAAATCTCTATTGACTCCACTAAATCTATTCTACAAGTTTTGCATGCAGAAGTGGGACCTTCGCGACTATTAATAAATAAAAAACAAAATGGTCCTTTGCGGAAATGAACGCAACGGATAAATAATTCCCCCAAATTTGAACGTTTTCATTTTAAGTTTTTTTCGTAAATGATAAAGTTGTTTGAGTTAAAGTTTGCCAAAACTGATTGTGCATTTGTGCAATCAGTTTTGGCAAAAAACTTAAACAACTTGATGAAAAAACGTAAAATGAAAACGTTCGAAAATGAATATTTGGGGGCTTACATCTCAGTAACCAGATAAGTGATCTCACTTAAAATTGATAACTAGCGGTTTTAAATGGCGCTCTTTACAATAATCTAACCGATATTTGAAAAAAAAACGCTAATACTTTTTTTGAAAAATGGACTTTTCAAACCCCCTTACAACCGCACGCTACTGACATGTTCCACATATTACTAGGTTCAAGGAATCGCCTTATCGATCTTTTCTTACCACCAAAGTTTGAAGTTAATCAAGCATCAATTAACGCGTATACAGGGGTGTTGTGATCTTAAATGTGTCACACTGTATATAACTTAAAATAGTCCAGTCGTGAAGGTATTTACCCACAAAAAGTTGCAAACTGTGTAAACTTTTTTTTAATATATCCACCTCAGGGTGCTGATCACATTACATTGTTGAATAGATTTGACTTACTATCACTTAATACTAGGAGAGTGAATATATCCTTAACATTGCCAGGGCCGGTTGTACTGACCCCATCCGCCCCTGCTACATTACAATAATCAAACTAAAAATTCACTAAAGTAAAGTAGTTTACTTGTTACTAACAAAATAAAATTTAAGTAAAACAAGTGGGACTAAATACATACCCAAATGGCTATCGATCGGAGCCTTTCAGCCTGAAATAAACAAAATAAAATAAGTGTAATTGTAAAAACAATATTATTAATGTTAAAATACTATTTATCGATAACCATATTGAGTAATCTTATCGTATGTTTGGTTTTTTCTGTTATCGACGTATGTGATAAGAAATTTATATTGAAATGCTAATAGTGGAAATATTTTAAATGGTTGGTTAGAATTGTGTCAATGACAAGGACGTTTCAGGTCAAATTACATTAAGCTGATATCGCCCAGTCAAGAAAGTTGACTGATTGAAATTGCCAAAAAAGGTCTAGAAATTTGTTGTGCCATGAAAAATGTTTTCTGGAGACCACATATGACGTGTAATTTTTTTCAGTTTTTTTAATTGTATTTTAAATAATCAGGGTTGGAAAAAAAAACAGTTTCTTTCATTTTAACCAAAAAAACTGTTTTTTTGTTTTGTTTGAAACAGTCTTTTAATGTTTTATATGGTATGTTTAAAATGATCAAAACTCTATTCGACTAAAATTAAACCAGTTACTGTGCCTGCTACTACTACTTGGTGCCAGATAGCTCTTTAACAGATTTTACATCACTCCTCAAATAAGAATACTCAGTTTAGTGCATGTGACCACTAACCATATTACTCATATGAATAAGACTACATAGGCTATTTTTTTGTGTGTGTTTACTGTTTAAATCGGAATTATTTATCAGAATGGACCATCATCGGCACTTCTCCTGCTTTTCCACAATCTCCAAAATAACTCTTTTTTAAGGCCGGTGACTTGCGAAGAGTAGTTATTCGCAGATACTCTTTGGATTTAGCTATACAACGTGATCTACCATGACATGCGGAAAATTTAACAGTAGGTTGTTCCTGTAGAAGAACGCACTACCGGGCGGCAAAACGACGCGACACCAATTTATTTCTCAGGGGGCGCCAGTCGCGTATTACCTCGTTCTTCTACCTCCCAGGCGGGTTCGAGATAAGATGCACTTAGCCGGCCTTGATAGCCGGATAATGGACCAAGGCTGCACTACCACATATCGGTAATGACGCTCTCTCTGGACCTGAATTCCCTCGTTAGGGGTTTAGGTACCTCTTAATTTTCTGGATTTTTGCAAAAAAAAATCCCAACCGAAGAATTTCTCTGCGGAGGGATTAATTTTTGTACGTGGTATCCACGTTTTGATCTGCTAATAACGAATTCTACCCCTTAGCGATTTCTCAAAAAACGCATAAAAAAATTCCTATCGAACCTCCGTAAGGCAACCAGAAGGTCGAGTGTTAATGTGAATTAACTCGACACATCCGGTTTTCAATACGAATGTTCCAGGGATTATAGACCGTCAACAGGCCTCAAGATCAATTAAGAAACAGTAGTTCAAAGAATCCGTTTATTTAACAGAAATGGTTATACAAAATTCTCAAGATAAGAATCGTACCTTCCCCAATCAAGGTAATGGCTTTCAGACCATACAAGCGAGAGCGCTTACGCTAACGATCGATTAGGTAGAAAAGATTCATGCATACCTTCTCAGAATCAAAATGCGAGCTTTTTAGAGAAGTCTGAGACTATTTGTAATTCATAATTACGGCTCACTGATATTAACTTAAAAAAGTTTTACTAAATGAATTTAGTTTCGCTAGAGATTACTTAGCTTTAAAGTTCTTGTATCGTGGAGATTCACGTACTCAAACACATTCGTGAGGACTTATAACTGCATAAGTTTAACAGCGTTCGATCAGTCCACGATATACTTGCTCCTATGAAGTTGTTCAATATTATCGATATGGCAGCAACCCACCTTCGAGCGACTTTTAGGCAAAATTGAATTTTTGGTTTTTTATGCACAAGGCGTTTTCCTCTGTAACTTTGTCATTTGGAAAGCCCTGCTATTGGCTTTCCTACCATTGCTTTGTCTGGACCTCTCAACGCGCTCGACCAAATTGCGAGCAGCTGAGTCAATCCAAACTCTTTTTATGCGAGAAACCGGCCTTGTACATGTGCATTGACTTTTATCAATTTTTGCTTATCGGCACTACGCCGGCTTTGTCAAAATCTATTTTGCCTTTTGGATGCAGTGCATCGCTAAAATTTTATGCTCATACTTTAGAATTGGGCTTTCAATGACCGTACATCAAAGGTCAATGTCTTTGGTGGAGGAATAAAAAATAAAAAGTATTTCAAAGTATATTTTCGTGGTACTTTTTAAACTGACTTTGTGGTACTTTTGAAAAATCAATTTTCAAGCCAAATCTCAACGCAGTTTTGAAAAATTAATCTGCGGGTGAAATTTTGGCGTACTTTTGAAAAATCAATTTTCAAGCCAAATTTCAACGCAGTTTTGAAAAATTAATCTGCGGGTGAAATTTTGGCGTACTTTTGATAAATCGATTCTCAAGCCAAATTTCGACGCAGTTTTGAAAAATTAGTCTGCAAGTGAAATTTTGGCGTACTTTCGATAAATCGATTCTTGAGCCAAATTTCGACGCCCTTTCAAAAATATTATTTTCTGGTACCTTTGAAAAAGTATATTATTCATAAATCTTTGTCATTATATACTTTTGCTCTCACATCCTGAACCAAAAACACTTTTCCTAAGTGAAAATTCGGTGTTTCTTCGAATTTTCACCTGGTCATTTCCAACGCCTTATAGAACCCACAACGGTCCTTATGGACTGATCTGTGCCTCTGCAGACTCTTAAAAATGTCTTTAAATGAAATTTTTGCCTAAGTCGAATTTTGATTCTGTCTTCAACTTAGGACGATTTTGGAGAGTTCTACAACATCCCCACTGAAAGGAGTTAAAAAAATGAAAAATTAAAAAAAATTACCAAAAAAGTGACCTTAGTTTTTTGTAAAAATGCCCCGCCAATGACTTTACCTAATCTGACGTAACGCGGTACAACCATATCACTTTATCAGACTTGGGAATGACACTATTAACAGTAAAGCTGGAGAGGATAGAAGTGACTGTTTGGTTTTAATCAAATCACACTACAAAAATAGTAAAATAAATCGAAAAGACAATGACGAAAGCAAAAAACGCGGCTCTCTTTGATTTGTGCTTTGCCGCACTTGGCGGCTTCACTTTTTATGCCAATTAAGGAAATGTAAACAACTCCAATAGGTTCTTTCACAAGTAAGTTCGTCGACCTATTCTCGACCTACTCAACATCAGTAGCGTATCTTCGCAAATTTACTAATAATTTAATATACTAAATTACCTCAGAACCCTCTAAAATTTTGCAGGGGCTTTCCCACATTGAAGACTAGTACACCATTTTATTTTCCGCATATCATGGTAGATCACACTGTATACTTGGACTATTAATTCAAATATATTTGTATTCTTGTTATTTAATGCATATGTAACGTTTATCGCTTATTTCTACTGGTATTAATTCTTGTATCATTTATAGAAAATAGTTCGCTATAAAACATATTCGTTGAAAATGAAAGTCTCATACACTCACCTCGTGATGCAGATTCTGTAACAATTTTTGTAGCGTAGGTCGCAAATATTTGTTTATTCTCTGGTGTGGGCAGAAAAGATGAAAGTATCATTTCATTCTATTTTAAGCACTCATCAGTACCTACTAACAATTGGGTCGTAGTGAAAACCAAGTAACTAACTTAATCGCTTCACAACAAAAGATTTGGCAACTAAGTAATAATCTCGCAATGGCCTGTAGACTACGTTGTAATAGTCCGGGAGCCGACTGAATAAAGTCTTGCCTCATCGTGTTAGAGAAAAATAATACTTTAGTAGGTAAAAAAAAAATGATCTGCTGAAATGCAAGTTGGAGTGCTTATGTAGAGAAGAGAAATGTATTCTTAATCTAGAAGCTTTAAGTAAAGGGTCTATAGCACGGTAACCATATGAATTGTACTTCCACATCCGAATATCATAACTACTATTTTGTTTAATTTATTAATACATTTATATTGTTATTTTTATAGTTTTTACCTCATAACATTACTGAGTATCGTTGAAAAGTCTGTATTTTAAGATGTATTTTGAAGTTTTTTTATCTGAATCTAATAAAGATAGAGTGGTGGGTAGAGTTGTTGAAGGAGTATTACGAAGAAAATTAAATATAGTTTTTCAGTTGCTTTGCTTAAATATTAATATTTTTATTTAGTAAAAAAATTGTTCAAAGATATTTTTTGTACGGTTCCATAAGAGAGAGTGACCACTTTAGAAAAAAATTCAAATATAGCTATACATATTTAGGTAAACTGGTAAAAGTTTCATCAAAATCAGACTACTGCAACATAGTGAAAGATCAATAAATGTCCAGTTGATCCGCGGTTCTGCCCACTTTATAGATTAATTATCCGATTCAAACAGTAATACTAGCCTTTTTACATTTTTTAGTAGAACAGATACACTGTCTTTTTCGAATATTCTTGACAAATTTTTAATTGTTCCAGAGAGATATATAGCATGAGATAAATAATATTCCGTGGCTGCCACATGTGAACAGCAGCCCCCACGATTCTATTGCCATTAAGGACAATCACAAGGACAGCGCTGATACTGATGTAGCTCTTACCGTGGGGAATATAATTAACATAATAAAATCGATAAGTCTTACAGTTTCTGTGCCGCAATTTAACTTCATCTTTACGTATATTTGGAGATACTTTCACATATCGTATTTCAGGACTGCTTTGTTCGGCGATTAATTCAGTCAAATATGAAACAGTCTGAGATAATTGGTGAGAGCTGGAAAATAATATTCAGAAAAATCTGTCACCTCCGGTGCCAATAAGAGTTTAAAAAACTCTTTCCGTCGTTACAATGTTGGTTTTCAACGTCTTTGCTGAGACTATTTGGTATATTCATCTGGCTGTTAATATAATCAACGATTTCATCAGCCAAATCACTCTCAGAATCTAAAAGTTTACCAAATATGTTATACAAAAACCAATAATTTGACAAGTGAGAAGTAACAACACTTAGGAGTATATGGACAAAAAAGCTAAAGATTTAGAAGCCATTAAATCATTTTTAAAATTGAAGTAAAATTCGTGCATTCACCAAAAAAATAAGTCAGTTAATATTTTTTCTTCCGCCATAAGATATGGCTGGTTATACACTAAGAGATTGGAAAAAAATCCTGGCACTGAAGAATAATAAGGGTGACTATGAAGGAAAAAATGCCATAAATAAAATTATAATCAACGAATTACGCAAATGCTCCAAGTTGCATATCGACACATAATTCTTTTTCCTACTTTTTCAGAAAAGCATTATTAACATGCTTTTATTAGGTCCACTTGTAACTATGTATACCTATGTAAGTAAAAAAATCTAAGGAACTGAATGTCACCCACTTCTAATTGTTGTATCATCATGAAATTTGGCAATTGTGTGTAGCTCTGATGACAATGCAATACAGTATACTCAATATTATAATATGTTCAAAATGGCCGCCGCCCCAAGATGGCGGCTTATCATTTTCTTTCCAACCTCCTTAATATGGGTATCAAACGAAAGGGCGTGATAAGTAGAAAACAAATATGTGATCAAAATTTAAAAATTCAAAATGGCGGTATCAACATGGCGGCGGATTATCATTATTTCTTTACAACTCCCTTGATATAGGTATCAAAAGAAAGAGCTTATAAAAAAAAGGACTCATATTCAGCCAAGAATGAGAAGACTACTGAAAAGTCAGCTAAAAGACAAAATACCAAGAAGGCTCATGTTTAGAATATAGTACTTTAGTAGTAATGTTATGAGCACTATAAAACTTTGTAGACAATTGAGATGTTTTTGGACGGGAAATAGGGACATTTAGCCTTGCGGGTCCAATGAGGCAACAGCGTTTTACATTACTAAGTATTTGTCCAAAGAAGAATCGACAAATTTAGATGCGGGAATAGCGTAGGCTATACAACAAATACAACGCGAGGAATCTGATATTTCTCGGCGCTTGTTCAGAATTTGCATGAAGATTCTTCATGAAAGGCAAGTATCAGCCCCTGAATGTGCCTTTCGATTATGTCACCTACCGCTCGGTGACAGTTCTCGTAGTTGAGTATTCCTAAATACACGAAAACCAGAGCAGCGTTATAGAGTGATACGTTTTGACGAGCGGGGGCAAGCAACAGGATACTGCAGTAATTTCTTCGAAAGGTATGAAAAACGTCGCTTGGAACACCCAAATTATAACTTTGCAAATATGAGCCTAACAGAATTCGCAATGCTCTTTGATACATACTATCAAAAGAACCGAGAGGAGTCGGAAGAGAGCATTGATCAAGACAATGATGATATACCAACGAGAACCCGTCGACAATTAATCACATTGATTGATAACAGCAAAATGATAGTGAGAAATGTACCTGCAGCTGTTCGAGTACCATATTTCATAGCTTCGACAGATCCTGAAAATTTTTATTACAGCCTATTACTTCAGTATATGCCTTATCGCTCAGAGACATAATTATTAGAAGGATTTGATAACGCAAGAAACGCTTTCTTAGCTCGGGAAGAGCAATTGAGGGCAATTAGTGGTCACATGGAACAACATAGAGAGCGCGACCGGCAGCTGCAAATTGCCTTCAATCAAGTGCATGCATTCCAGATTCTCGAAGAGCCATCAGAGATAGCGAACATCGAAAACTATGAAGAAGATTTGCCTGAACAAGCTATGACCAATGATCAGTTCGAGTCAGCACGTCGGACTATGAATATGTACCAAAAACAACTCAACTCTATTACGTCAAACATACAAGCTCAACAACAAGGACATCAACACAGGCTAAAGCTTTTTGTAACTGGTGGTGCTGGAACTATTTAACTTGCTAAAAAATCAAATTATCGGTGCAAAAAGACGGTATTATAGTAAACATGCCTTTTCTCTCAGGCAATTATTTGAGGATTATGCGTCAAGAAGAGATTTCCAAGGTACCTTACGAGATGTTGTGCATGATAGACGCCCGTTTACGTCAGCTGAAGAACTCCAACGACCTATTTAGCGGTATAAACGTTATAGTCTTTGGCGATCTAATGCAGTTACCGCTAGTGCATGGGAGACAAGTGCTTCAACAGCCGGAGCACATGAGACCTGCAGTTCACTTATGACGGATATTCACATTAGTAGAACTCACCCAAAACATTCGTTAGCGAGGAGACACGACATTCGCTGACATCTTGAACGCCTTGAGAGTTGGGGAGCTAAACAGTAAGAACCTTACAGTACTAATGGGTAAGATCTCGACAAATGCTACCAGTAAGTTTGCACTTGAGAAAGCACTATGTATTTACAATACAAATGATCAAGTAGAAAAGCACAACGATAAGGTCCTTAAATATTACGAACGGAGAGGTACTCGAATGTATGATATAAAGGCCCAGGACCAACTTGTTGATGCGACCCGAAATCTTGGAAACACTAGTTTGGAATCTATCATACCAAACGAAATAAATAAAACTGGTGGCCTTCCAAGCAAACTAAGAATTTTAGAGGGTGCCAAGATTATGCTGCGATCTAATATTGATTTAGAGGCAGCATTGGTTTCATCTCCGAGATCACCTGGCCACATTTTTGACGCGACCAGTTGTATGACACTGATATTCCTACAATTAAAGTGAATTTTGGCAAGGATGGCGAACATCTTATAAAGCCTAGAGGTATACAATTCCCGGCTAAGTACAGCTACGGTACTGTTGAAAGGCGTATGTTGCCAGTGATCTTAAGTTGGGCATCAACGGTCCACAAGATGCAGGGTTGTACGATGGATCACGCAGTGGTCTATTTAGGATCGCGTACCTTTGCGTTTGGGCAAGCGTACGTGGCTCTAAGTAGAGTAAAATCACTTTGTGGATTTCAGATCGAGGAATTGGATTGTTCCAAGTTTACGGGGAAGATGCCTTGCAATACTGATGCATTGGCAGATATGGAGAGGATGCACGCTCAGTAGCCCAGAGACTCAGATTGATTGAAGCGCCCCACGCCTTTATACTCAAATATTAATTATAAACGCGGCTTACACTAAGGTCCTTACGGGGTAGACAGAGAGAACAGGTTCGATGATTATGTTTTGCTTTTTAGTGCAGTATTTACAAAAACACGTTTTTTTAGATTTTTAAACTATTAATTTATTTTTTTCTCTATCGATCAGGTAAAAAAAACTTTATCCAATCAGCTCCCGGACTATTATATTGTTCCACGGACAATTACACTCGCCACATAGTACCTCCTATTGTACATCAGATACATCTCGAGTGGAGGATAAAAAACAAATGATTCGAAACTTCCGAAGGTCAAAGCGCTTGCAACAAAAAAGATGAGCAACTCGTTTGCTGCATCATTCACGGTAAGTTGTGCTATTGGAAATATTCCTATTCGTGTTCGAATTCGTCGTATTATTTTTAATCGTCGTTTAAAATTTATCTTCGTAATATTTTCTCACAGAAAGTGGCACGGTCTCAATCTCACAACGAGAGGCTATTATGCAAAGCAATTTCAATATTTTTGTAAACCGGCACACGAATGCTGCGTACATTGTCTTGTATCATATTTTCATCGTAAAAATTGTGTAATGCGGATTTTATGACTATTAGTATGCTGTTGTTTTAATGGAGAAATTTTATTGTTGCGTAATAGAATGATGGAACATTATGATAAAGTTAATTGGGTTAGGATAAGGTCGCGTGTAGGTCGGTCTGAATTATTAGTGTTGTAAATAAAACAAGAAGATATTTATACGCTTTCCTCTTGCATGCTATGTAAGTTAATTCGTATTAATTAAATTTACATTTGATTTATGTTACGGAATTCGTATACTTGGGCCCTTAATAGGTTCTTGTCTTCATTAGGATGTCGAAATGCGAATTTTCATTTTCATTTACTTCCGATTCTTCTTCAAAATTGCAAACGGGCTATATGATGACGAAATATTGTTTTATCAGAAATTGTCAGGGTGGAACAGTGAAATCGAAACAAATCAGGTGGCTCGAATTATTAAAAAACTTTCAGACACGCCAATTTCACTTTCCAGGGGAACATGCAATATAAGGCCGGTCGTCCATATATGAGACATTTGTTTGCAACACGCCTGCGACATGTTTCGTTTTGGAACACTTGATTGTTAATCGAGACTCGAACATTTAACAGACATGTTCCCAACAAGCTTTAACTTGTCGACGACAATTTTCGTCAACATGGCCCACTCCAATTTCAAGATTTGTGGCGTTGCATGCAGTGTTTCAAAACAATATGAAAGACGATGATCCGGCTTTTTATATTAAATTTGTGAATATAGTGGCAAAATATCGTCACCCTAATTAGAAAACCTCGCAGCTCCACGTTTGGCAGGACATTACATTTTAACACCATTTGGTTAAAAAAGAAAGAGGCAAGACAGGAGATGATAAAAAATGAAAATCGTGTATACACAATATATGTAAAAGCTATATTAGTACAGTCAATGAATATATTGTAGAATGCATGGAATATGCGAGACTTTTTGACTTCAGAACTTTGTTAGGAGTAGTTAGTAGGTAAACATACTAAAAGTCCCCTCTCCTGGGAGCTGAGCTTACGGCGGGAGGGAAGGGGGGAAGGTACAATTTTTGGATTTTTCGATTATATCTCGGAAACGGTGAACTCTAGAAAAATATTTTTTAAATAAAAATGAAAGCTAATTAATTTTCCTATAAAATTGTTTACATACATATTTGTCGAATTTCCAACGGTTTTCGAGATATACGTTATTGAAATCGATAAATTTCGAAAAAATTATTTTTTAAGTGTATATCAAATTGAAGGAAATTTAATGCTCTTCAACTTCGTTTGTGACAATTTTTCTGAGAAAGGATCGTGGGAGGCGCTAGAAGCAAATGTTTGACAAAAAGAGGTAACAATGATTTTTTCGAAAAGTATCGACGTATATCTCGAAAACCGTTGGAAATTCGACAAATATGTATGGAAACAATTTTATAGGAAATTTAATTAGCTTTCATTTTTATTTAGAACATATTTTTTCTAGAGTCCACCGTTTCCGAGATATAATTGAAAAACCCAAAAATGGGAACTTCCCCCCTCCTCCCACAGTAAGCTCACCTCCCAGGGGCGGGGACTTTTAGTATGTTTACCTGCTAACTACTCCTAACGAAGTCCTGAAGTCAAAAAGTCTCGCATATTCCATGTACTCTACACCTCCTTTTGAGCACTCATTGACTGGATTATGTTGTTTCAATCCGTAATTTCTCTCTTTACAATCTGACGAAGTATGGGGCAGATTGAAGTAGATTCTATGCACTCTTCCATATAACGAATTTTGAGGAATACAAACATCAAGTATCTGTGAAGGAGCTAGAAAAACTCCATAGCTCCATACATTGTTCATTGCTTAGACAGCTTTCTTATTTCAAGAATTTTGAATTAAATGGGTTTCTTAAAAGTATTATACCAGGGAAAATAGCGGGTATTGTAACACGTATCAGATCATTAAGGTATACTCCAGATGGAACTATATATTATAAACTGACGTATACAGACCAATGGTCCTCTTGCCTGCAAAAAATGTTGCGAAGTTGTCCCAAAGAAAACCCTAACCTTTCGCAATAAAAACACAAAAATCGAAATTCGACCATCTTCTGTTAGTTGATTATCACAACTATTATGGCAATATCATCATTTAAATTTGAATTCGGTACTTAGGACAATTACATTTCTGTTATAACATATGTTATATTTTATTTTATCTACTTAACTGCGTATAAAGATACTGAAAATGTTTAATCGCAAAAGCGTTGTGACGGGAGATCATCTCGAGAAGAACAGAGAATAAAGTATGCCGTCTTGATATATCCTGGGTGTTACTTTTAATCCAGCGGCATCTCTGAGGATTAAAATGAAAATAACTGGTATATCTATTAATAAGGCACTATTTACTAAACCATCACTATGACATAAAGTTTAAGTATGAAAATATCGCAGAGGAGACAACAGCTTTATCAGATTATGATTATTTAATTACAGTTTGGATAAAAAAACATCTTAATCCTCAAAGACGTCATTGTCGATATTGTACACCGTATTTTTCGTGGTAGAATCTAATTAATATGCGTCCAAATTGTGGATTTTGCCATTTCTAAATTTTTTCACTACTCTTTGGGGAGTAATGTCGACCCAAAGATAAACTTCATTAAAGATTTTGAAAAGAACGGTTCAAATTAGAGCTCTATGCACTGACTTTTCTCGTTTGGGGCCACAAATGTGTAATGTACTTTCCCACGGTAACTAAACGAGGAATCAAGGTACCTTCCAACCTTTGTTAGATTTTCTCTTAAACACTTCCTAAGCCACGCTACGCTGATGAGGGGCTATAACACCGAAACATGTTTCCCTAGCTGAATTCTTGTTTTTTTTTTGGGTACTTCTGTTGTAAGAATTCCTGTTTTTCATTTGTATATTATATTCAATCTAAGATTACTTAAGCGATGAAAAATGTATTAAATATTTTTGATTCAGCTGATACAATTTATTTATTTGTAAACATACATTACCACTTATCTAGTTTTGTGTTTATTATGTCTGTGAACATAAATCTAAGGATACATAGTTTTTGGATATTTATCAATTCCATATTCAAGATAAATTAAGTATATTAAACATTAAATAAATATGTCATCACAAAAGTTATAATTTCCAATAATAAATTAAATTAAACAAACATCTGGATGTAAAAATAGATCCAATTGTAGTCATAATTATTTTATTCCTGGATATTACACTTTTAATCAAAATATCACATTTTATCAAGAATAGCAGCGATATGTCATACGTTAATAAGCAAGAAAATATCATTTTTTATAATAACGCGTAAATATATCACATTTAAAACTGTAACATTTCTTGGAAATATTCTCGCTGTTATCTAAAACTTATCAATCACCACAATTAATATGAAGTGAAAATAAAAACATGACTGAGTATCCAATCAGTGTCCGTTGAAAACATATGATGGTTATTCTAAGAAATATCCACCACAGCGACCTCTCGAAAAAATTATCTTTATTTATTAACTTTATTAGTTTTTCTCAGAAAATCCTCCAAGGCTGGGCAGTATCCTTTTCGTCATTATTTAAAATTAACTTATTATTTGACTGCTATTTTACCTAATTGATAGTGAAAAATGTTAATAAGATTACTGATTATATTGGAATTCCTGCCATGTCTTTAATGGCATCGATTTTTTTTTTATAAAATATGTCGCTCCCTAAAGCAATTATTATATAAGTATGAGTTTAAAAATCTATCATTAAAAATATTCTTCTGGGTTTTTCTTCAAAGCCATACTTATAACTTAATGAGCCAAGGAGTAGATAAAAATCTATAGGAAAAAAATAAATAACTAAAAAAAAATTCCATACGAAAAAACCACTGCCTAAGGAATTACTACTTTTACATCCAAATTTCCTATCCAAGTCTTTTACTGCCACACCCCCCACTCCCCCTTTTTAAGGGGGTGGTAGTGGCTGATACTAAAAAAATTTTTGAGGTCTTTAGTTCTTGTGCACACTAAATCACAATTTTATCTTTTCACCCTCTTTAATAATGGGTGGGGGTAGTAATGGGGGGTGCTGATGGGTATGGCTGATGTCAAAAAAAATTGAGATCTTGGCTTCTCGTATTTATCCCTATTTACCCCCCAGCCTTTCAACGGAATAAGGTATGAGGATTATAGGGTTTAGGTATCTCGAAAGGCAATTTTTTGTAGCTAGAGAAGCCTCGTGATTTACCCTGGAATAGACTGCTGTTCTTAGTGGAGTGCACTGGTCTTTTTTAGAAAATTATATATGTCGTGAATGTACATTGGGCCGGTAGGCCTGAGTAGTACAGATCTCAGAATTTGCTCGTGTTCTTAATAATGATGAAAGCTGATGCTGAAAAGTTGGAATATTTTGACCAAGCTATGTAAACATAACTTAGTCAAAGGCATGTGGGTGCCCGGATATAGTGGTGTGGAGAGCAATGAAGGAGTAGACCGTTTGGCGGGAGAAGAAACAAGAACTTCTTCCCCTAGCCTTGAGTGAGCCAACTTTCGGTTTGCCAAGAGGTCTGATTTAATAAGAGATGTAAGATTGGACCATGGCACAGTTCATCAATTATTGGGTGCAAGTCTACGGAATAAGGCAGTCAAGGTTCCATGTAAAGGGGCCTTCAACTGACTCCACCGTAAAGTGGTTGCTTGAGATGGATGGTAAGCCTGATAAGAGAACATTGTCCTTTGAACAAGCATCTGCGTAGTATTCGGTTGAAGGATAATTCCGAGAGGTAAGTCACGGTGCGATTTTCGTCCCATACCGAAGCGATCCAGGGGGATCTAAGGGCGATCCGGGGTGATCTAAGGGAAATTCGGAGCGATTGGGGTAATGTAATCCAGTGGCGATCCGAGGTGATCCACGGGCGATCTGAGGCGATCCGTGGCAAAACTGGGCAATCGGAGATAATCTGGAGGCGATGAGATATTGATTAGAGAAGCGTGAGTTAGCCTTCGGATAATTCTATTGATGAAGCCCAGTGAGTTGTATTACATACTGGAGTGTGCCCTAATAATAGGAAATGGTTGTTTTCTTTTCGCAAAACGAGAGAAGCATATAAGAGGAGCTTCTCACTCTATTGTTTCCGCGAGCCTCCCCTAACAGCGCACACTCCAGTATGTTATTCAGCTCAGTGATGAAACCATCACTCATAAGATTAATTATTTTCGTCTACACTTAGTAGAGTCATAAAAATGTAACGCAGATTTGATGTACGTCGGTTCTAAACTAGTTGTGCGAGTGCAAAACGAAAATAACGAATTTGGTACTAAATGAGATGCGCCTGTGTAACCTAACTTGTTCAACTCCCAATATTCTAAAATTCAGTTATATTTTCTAAATCTTCTCCGGTTGTCATACATTTTCGTTGGAATAACCAAATCCTCAAGAAGGTCCGTTAACATAGCCTCAAAATATTCGCATATTCTGAACTATTTCTCTCACTTGCACTTCTGCACTAACCTGCACTGACATTTGATAAAAAAGAAGTGTAGTTTGTCCAGTTTTCGTGCAGATACACTCGCCGAAAAGAACGTTGTAAAAGAAAAGAACATAATTTTCAGCGACACCGTTTACAGATTTAGAACTAATGCGCATAGTGCAGACGAAAAGAATTGACCTCTATTCTGTGTAACTGTGCACCACTAGGAGCTACTAGCCATAATAGGTATCTCCAAAGGACAATTTTTAAAGTCGAAGGAATTACGAAATATATCCTGCAATGGACTGATAGCCTTACTGGAGACCACTGATCTTTTCTATGAAATTTTACTTATTGTGAATGTACAATGGACCAAGTACTGCGGATCTTAAAATCTACCCCCATTCCTAAGAATAATAATAATAACTTTATTAATAGCATATGCTAACAAAATGTCAATATATAAAGACAATAAAGTGACAATGGGTTTGGGTATATGGAATTTTTTTAAAACCAAATCTCTATACTTATCTTTTCGCATTTTTCATCGTATTTGTTTTTTTTTTAACAATATATCGTTTCTATTTATTTCATCTAAAACAATAATATTTACGCTGAGGATTTACTTTGGAGCCGAGTATTTAAACTAGTTTATAAAAAAATACTGAAAAGTACACTAATTCCTTATTTGGTTCAATCAAACCGCGAACCGAAATCCGCGAAATAAATACACGGAACATTGTTAATGCTAGACTGGAATCTCAAACTTTTCTGGTTTTATTTTAGGAATGCTCTTCGTTTCGATTAAACTTGACACACAAACACATTTTCCTATATTAACAACGCTAGCCAAGTAATAACTAATTCATAAAAAACCTGTTATGTGAAATTTTAATTTACTTCGTCCGATTAATAGCGTGTTTATATTTTGGAACTTGTCCGGAAGATGAATACACAAATCGGCTCGTTGATTAATTTTTAATTAACGCAAATGTATCAGACAAAGTTGTCTGTAATAATATAGGATTGGTTAATAACACTGTGCTAATATTTATTTATATATTATTTTACAATGCCTGACAATTATTTTCATTTATTTATTTAATTACATATCCAACAGGCTGTGAGCCCAATTATTAGACAGCTAGATTTACATAATAATTACTAATTACTTTGCTAAAAATAAAGTTTACGTAAAATTATTTATGCACATAAATAGCAGAAAGACACATACATCACAATTAAATTTCACAATCTCCTCCTCATAATTGCATAATAACAATTTGTATTCCGTCTCTTGAGTTATTAAGTCACAATATTTAAAGTGAGTTTTTCTGTTCATCGCCTCCCGCCTTGTCGGCTCTGTCCGGCCATATTCACTTCGTTTTCTTATGTCGTGCGAGTCACACGTGTATCAGTTAAGTGACTGTTATTTGTATAACCTACGGAGTAATGCGTATCAAGCACAATGATGAAAAAAAAAATCGAATCGCCTTCAAAAAGTATCTCTAAAAGTGAGAAATAAAAATTCCACTCAGTTTGACAAATAGCTGTCTACCTATTAGTGGAAAGTAGCAGCGAACGAATTCTATTTTGGTTTTTCAAAATGGCACTACAGGGAAAAAAGTTATAGGGGGTTGAATAATTTTCCTTTCCCTACCGTATTCAAGCAAAATGTTAATCAAATAGATATTGTAGTTAGCCAAGTCCACTCGATGCCAACCATGTTGGCATCATCTGGATCATTCTTAACCATCTCCAGATGATACTAATAGACAAGTGTCAGTTCCTCACGCAGTCTAATCGTTATAAATGTAGAAAATACAACACTAAATGCTATGTATAAAAAAGTGCTAGGGGCATCGCATGAATTATGGAATATTTCGAAATCCGCGAAAAGCACAGTTATTTCTCTAGTCGTTTATATTTCGCTTTATATAGAACAGAAAAGTTATTAGCAGAAAATATTGCATTAATGGATTGTTCAGTTATCTGTAAATAATATTTGTTTTTCACACGACCAAAAAGCGATAGAATTAACAAAATAATGGATTTGTATACCCACATATGTGGCAACATTAAGGTGAGTCAGGTGTTGATGAAACACTGTTAAGTAAATAGTTATCCAATTGTGGAGATAGTCAAGCTTTTGGAGCATTGTTCTATTTTTATTACTTAGATTAGATACATATATTAATTAGGTATTGAATGTCAACAATTTAACATTAAAATATATTGCGCTATGCATATTTTTTTTTCTTGTTGCTCAAAGTTGTAACTGTAATTTGTAGTAGTATGTACTATATATAATATTATATAGGCTGAACTTTGCCTATATGTAACTATTTAAACTTTGACTAAATTTTGGTTGTGGCATTTTTTTAAGGGAGTCGGTTGTGCCTTCGAAGCGAATATAAATAAAGCCTTTAAAAAAATGACATTTATTTCTTTAGTACCCGATACCCGGCCGGGTACTGCTTTGTTATCCGGCGAAACCGGGTTTCTTTAAAAAGGGCCGGGTGTCCGGCATACCGGGTATCCGGTGCATCCTTAATACAAACCAAAACTTTATACAGAGCTTTCCCTCTAACGCAGTAAATCATAGTATATATGGTGCAGTGAAATCGTACCAGGCGGCAAAAGGGAGAAAGACATCAGTAATAACCGAAGAGAGGACTGTCTTTATGGAGCACTAAGCCATCAGTTAGAAGGCGGAAACATAACAACCCCGGCACACACAAACGCTATGAAAAATCAAGAAAAATATCCATTATACTATTAGGAGACTTCAATGCACATTTAGGAAAAGACGATCAGACGGAGGAGGACAAAAGCATCATAGGAAAAACTTTACTCCACACATAGCCTAACGAAAATGGAAATGCGCTGAGAAACCTAGCACACATGTTTAACTTAACGATAAGAAATACATGGAGCAAAAATCAAACCTGCATTGGCACCTGGAGTAATGGAAGCTCAATCACACAAATAGACCATATTCTGGTAAGCAGAGGAAAACAACAATCGATAAGATCATAAACAAACTGGGAAAGAAAAGCGAGAGGAAAAATGAATTAAAAAAGAAAACAACAATCGAGAGGATCATAAACAAACTGGGAAAGAAAAGAGAGGGGAAAATGAATTAAAAAAGAAAACAACAGTCGAGAGGATCACAAACAAACTGGGAAAGAAAAGCGAGGGGAAAAATGAATTCCAAAAAAAAACACGCGTCATGTGGCTCTCGCTGCTGACAACAAGCATGACCCATATCCAACCCAGCTTCGGAAACCGAGGAAACAGAAGGCTCAGAAAAAGAAGATTCCAAGAAGCAGAAACACAAAAAGAGGAGCATAAACACTCCAAATCAAGACACAACACATATTTCACACGAAGATTCAGAAGATGCCTAGAATCAAAAACACAAAAAAGGGAGCTTAAACGCTCCCTCACGACACAATGCGGTAACGAATCTCACAAATACCTACATAGTCCAGTCAATGAAAGAGTTGTAGAGAACATTTTGGAGGGGAGAATTTTTCTCTTCAGGAATGTGTTGGGGGTAGTCAGGAGGTAAACATACTAAAAGTCCCCGCCCCTAGCCCCGCCGCTTGAGTAGGAGAGGGGGGTGGAAAGGTTCCTTTTTTCGATTCTTCGCTTATAACTCGGAAACGATGCGTCGTACGAAAAAAGGCAATCTATGCAAAATTAAACGTAATTAAATTTCCCACAAGAATGTTTATATTCATTTCTTCCTATGTGTTATATTTTACGAGATATTCGCCAGCGAAAATCGATAATTAATTAAAAAAAAATCAATTGTGTACCTTGAATATTTTTATCAAAGCGGTTTACCATGGTCTGCTAATAAATCACAGTCACAAAACAATCTTTATTTTACAACACTCGACGTATTTACTAACATAATATTTTGTCGAAGTTTAGACATTTCCTTAAATATACAGTGTGACTCACTTAAAATGAAGACACCCTTATAACTTTTTCATTTTGTTTCCGATTTGAATCAAATTTTACTCAAATATAGAACAAATTAGGATCTACGTATGACCAGAAAATCATTCACCAGCTATAAAGGCAAAGCTACCTGCGGTACCAAAATATGAGGAAAAAGATTAAAAATCATATTGATTTTTAATCTTACGAACGATGAATTTTACGTAGCCACCACAAATTGCGGAAACTGAGGACCCCCTTTGCCAGATGAGCTTATTTATGAGATATCCCCAATCAATAATCAAACCAGATTTTGGTGTATGTACGTTTGTGGCGCCAATTGGATGCATTTTTTAGAATTTCTAACAATCAAAATGTTTTATTTTTTTCAGCATATTTTGGTACCGCAGGTAGCTTTGCCTTTATAGCAGGTGAATGATTTTCTGGTCCTAAGTAGATTCTAATTTGTTCTATATTTGAGTAAAATTTGATTCAAATCGGAAACAAAATGAAAAAGTTATAAGGGTATCTTCATTTTAAGTGAGTCGCACTGTATATTTAAGGAAATGTCTAGACTTCGACAAAATATTACGTTAGTAAATACGTCGAGTGTTGTAAAATAAAGATAGTTTTGTGACTGTGATTTATTAGCAGACCACGGTAAACCGCTTTGATAGAAATATTCAAGGTACACAATTGATTTTTTTTTAATTAATTATCAATTTTCGCTAGCGAATATCTCGTAAAATATAACACATAGGAAGAAAATGAATATAAACGTTCTTGTGGGAAATTTAATTACGTTTAATTTTGCATAGATTACCTTTTCTCATTCGACGCATCGTTTCCGAGTTATAAGCGAAGAATCGAAAAAAGGAACCTTTCCACCCACCTCCCCCCTGAAGCGGCGGGGCTAGGCGCGGGGACTTTTAGTATGTTTACCTCCTGACTACCCCCAACACATCCCTGAAGAGAAAAATTCTCCCCTCCAAAATGTTCTCTACAATCCCCTTTTGGGCATTCATTGATTGGACTAACACCTACACCTCCCATCCCAAATTCCTTTACCATGCGTCATGTGGCTCTCGCTGCTGGCAACAAGCATGACCTTAGTCCAACCCAGCGTGGACGTAGCAGGCCCAGCTGTATAACCCTGGGAGTGGCAGCAATGCCTACCGGACGCTGGTAAATCAATCAATCTTGGTTGTGGCATTTTCTTAATTTTTCTGTTTTCCTTGTTGAAATCCTATTAAATAGACAGCTTTAGGGAATATATTTGTTATATTCAATTTTCCATACTTACACAGAATTATTGATACAGTTGATAGCTTTATTTTAAACAATATTAAGTTTGTTAAGTTCTTCTTTTAACAATGGTAACCAGGTTGTGCACTGAATGAGGATAAATGCTTGTCGAATTGTTCCATAAATGTTTGCACAACCTGGTTACCAATGTCAAAAGAAGAACTTAACAAACTTAGTTTTATTGTCTTTGCGAGTAGTTGGATGATTCCCCTTTCTGCCCTTCTCAGGTTATTTCTGTTGGCTTTTGTCATTGCCCTACTTTTAACTCCATATCTCATCGTTGTCCATATGATGGCTTTGTATATCCTCTTGATCAGGCCACTTAGGGGTTTATTTTCCTCGATTTTTCATCGTTGTTTTGTATACAGTCTGCTACTTGTTTTCGTAAATCCTTCATGACGTTGGTGTATGGCTGAGTTATGTTTTCTTCTTACGGCTTAGTGCTCCATATAGGTAACTTCCGTCATCACCATTTTTTGCACCAGTAGTCAGTGTTTCTTCGTTCCTGCGTTGTTTAAGAGATCCAGTGTTCTTGTGTTTCCTGAGAAGGTATTATTCTCCTGAAATAAATTTATATCGCGTGTATTTCCGCTGATGTGGTGGAAAAAAAATAGTTTTGGCGCGATATAATAGTAGAGCATCATTGATTAGTTCTGGTTTAATTTAGATTCAATATTTACTTGAAAGCTGGCGCAAGAAATTAATTTATTGTCCTATTTTGAGAATTTACTGCCTAACTATAATTTATTTTACTGAGACCTTCTCTTAGGGACTTGATATCAGCGGCTAATATAAATAAGTTAAAGTTTATTTGACTAAGAAATTTGTTAGACTTTCGGTAGCAAATAGTACCGTAAAATAAAGTAAAAATTATTGAAAATGATTAGCATGTAAATTATCAAAATCTGCGTATTATTAACATAAATGAAATGGTTACAACAGAAATTATCTTTGTTCTCGTCTTGTCCGGTAGATGATGTCACTACACTACACCCCATCGAGACACTTCAATTAACTTATTTGTGAAATATTCTCTACAAATACCATTCATGAATTTAAATTTAAGCTATAGATTTTTCTCGAGCTACGTTGCCGAAAGTCATACGATTCATATAATTTAGATAGTCTATTATCAAAGATTAAATTCCGAGCGCTTTAGTGCGAGGGATAATAAACTATTATTGATACAATTCTAAACATTACTGTTATTACTTACGATACTATACAACAGAGTTGTAAAAGTTCTAAAAATTGTCCTGGTTAACATTTTACAAAATATTTTACTACTAAAATAAAATAAAATTTTTCAAACAAAAAACTAAAATAACAGTTCTACAAATACCCAAATGTGATTTATTTTCAAAATACCAGGTATCCTTGAATTTTTTCCAACTAATATATTCCTAGACATCGCAGCAACAACTGTGCAAAACAAATCACTGAAAATGTGGGAATTTCCTGTTTATTTCTGCGAAGCGAGGACATTAGTAGCAAGAGCGAAACCAAAATCCATAACCAGGTAGCGGTGGGATTACCCTAGGCCTTTGCCAGCTGTCTCGGTGATGTTAGAAGTCTGACTCGGGATGGAAAGCACATCCATCCGAGCGCCTCTGGGTATCACTGTCACCGGAATAATATCATGCATTATTTGAGATGAAATGGAGCTCGGCCATTTCCCCGATGTTGTTTGGAGTCTCATGCCAAGTGCACATTTATTGTGAGATTAAATTAAATTCGGCTATTGTACAGGTGCCTGTTACACCAGCAGAAATGCTAATGGTGTGTTCATGTAGCACTCTTAAGTATTAATTTTTTGTTTACGGCTTTAGACGTATTATTCATTCAACGTCTACCGCATTACTGACTTATTTAAATTATGTGTACTGTAATTTAGACATGGGAAAAAAGGTTGTTGCAATTTATGTCGATCTTTCAAAAGCATTTGACTGCGTGGATCATGATATTCTTCTAGTTTGAAACAAACAGATTCAACAAATGAACTTGAGAATTTGTACCAAAGAAGGCAGAATTGTGATACGAAAATTTCAGCTTTAAAGAAAAGGAAGCAGTAAAGACTTATTACCTTTTCAGAATTAAAATTTTAAGTTGAAAAAAGAGTTTTTATGTATTATATGTTTAACCCATTAAGTACCACTACCACAATTACTTTAAAAAAATCTAGTTTTTTCTCTAAAATATGTTTAATACTACACAAATAGTACTAATATTACAAAAAGAAAAAAATTCTTAAAAGAAAATCATGAAAAAAAGGGCCTTGCGTCTTCGCAATATTGGCAAAAACCATTATATATGTAAATTATTTTTTATGATACAAGACAAAACATTTGGAGTGCAAAAATACGTTGCACTTTGTGCAATAATAATATGTAGTGCGTTTGCAAAATTTGCAGGTTCTTCTTAAATTTTACGGATGTTTTTCTATCAAATGCCCAACATTATCAAATCGAATTCCATCGACTGGTTTCCCGGATGCACGTCCTCTTTGAGAATTATTAGACTTCTCACATTTGCCTTTTAGCAATAATTCATGTACCAATTGGGAACGAAAATTAATTTGAGATTTAGGTTTTTCTGAATGCACCAATCTGTCCAATTTCCAGGCATTGACTGTAGCACTGTCAATCAGGTTTGAGAAAAGTGGCCACCACCATTTTTCCCACGGATTCTTATTTGGTAGTTCGCTATACCATTATCATGTAGATCTACGCCTCCCATATGTGTGTTGTACTTATGCATCATATTTGGCTGATCTATCTGATTGTCTTTTCTTTCTTTACGGTCGAAACGTCTGACATGCACTAGCGGTTGAACAGATTCACAATTAGACATAATGGTTACTACCGAATTGTCATTCCAGCGAACCAAACTGATTTCGTTGAAATTATCACATCGTGTATCAAATGAACCTCTTTGCTTTTTCTTTAGTAATTTCGATGGTTCTACGGGACATCCGGCTACACGATTCTCTCTTACAGTGCCTGTAGCAAAGAAGCCCAATTCTTTCAGATGCACCAAAAGAAAGTGACTAGTGAAAAAATTGTCAAAAAAAATGCTATAAGCATTAGGTTCTGAAACAATACTCAATAGTTCTAACACAACACTTCCACCAAGTCCAAGTTCAGGATTGCGTTGCTCTTGTGTCTTGCCACCATATGGTATAAATTTTAAAAGGTAGCCGTCACTTGTCGTCAAACACTACAGTTTGAATCCAAATCTTACAGGCTTGTTTTTGATGAACATTTTAGCAGAATGTTTATCAAAATAAGGTACCATTTGTTCATCTATTGATAAGTGGTGTTTGAAAACCCCAAATCGCGAGTAGTTTTCATTTACCAGATTAAATATAGGCCTGAGTTTTGCAAACTTGTCATCTTTGTCAAGCTCATTATTATTTGCAAGATGCAGATTTTTTTTTATGTTTAGAAATCGATTTCTTGACATACTTTTTTTTATAATTTGTACACCTTTATCCTCATCTGAGGACCAGTACATACTAGTCTGAGGAAGAGTGTGATATCCGCTTAGAATCAGAATGCCTAAAAAATTTTCCAAATCTTCTATATCGAGCTGAAAATCTGGTCTATTATTGTCTGCAGCGTAAATCTTCGAATACTGAATAATTTCTTGCATTACATTTTCATCAAAAAAAAGCCTAAACATTTCAAGAGGACTTTTACCATGCAACTCTTCAGTTATTTTTCTTATATAATCTTCCTCATGCGATTGCGGAACTGAATCGTAATCCCTGTAATCGATAGGGGTTTTACTCCATGTAACTTCCTTTTGCTCTTCGCCTTGACCTATTTTTACTTTTCGTTCTTTCACTTTTGCAGTCACTTTTGCCTTTACTTTTTTCAAACTTTCAATTTTCTGTACTATAATTTCCTTATCAGTGATTTCTTCTACTTCACTAATATCCTGTAGAATTTCGTTGATTTCTTCTTCTCGAATAATTTCGAATGTTCCAGCTATCTCTTCTGTTACTTGTAAATCACCAGTTTCATCATCGTCAAAATCTTCTTCATCGGTAAGTTTATCCACAACTGGAGGAATATATGCTATATCTATTGCTTCCTCATTTTCTTCAAGTTCTAAATTTTGTACAATATCCTCCAATTCCCTCATAGTAAGAGCCCTTGTTGGATAATTTTCTAATTTATACTGAAAATATATTTTACGAAATAATAAAGGCTGTCTATTTACTATAAGTAATAATACTTATTAATTAGTTATTAATTTGAACACAGAAAACAATGACAATATGTACCAGTATACTTTTATTTGCTTGCACATGCACTGCTGCTTGTCAACTGATGTAAGAGAACAAACTAGGATATTGTTTCAATTTAGGCATAATATGTCTGATAGTGAGGCATTTACAGCACATTCTGCCAATATTGCGTTTTCGCAAGGTTGACAAATTTTGATTTGACAAATAAATGCTAACAGATAGTGAAGTTTGATTTTTACATAGACATGTTTATTACTACATCCAAGAGACTTGTTTCGCAGTTTGTATTTTATTTCAATGATTTCAAATAGAAAAGTTACATAGAAAATATGTTAGTGATGCAAAAAGTGCTAAAATTGGCTAAACGCAAGTTTAGATAAACAAGCAGATACTTTCTTTTTTTATGTAAAAAAAATATTTTTAATAACTACAATCTTTTGTTTATGAACCAGCTGGTGTTCTATTATTTTATTTTTAATAGTAAAGTGTTTTAAAAAAATCATGTTCATTACATTGCGTAATATTGGCAGAAGATGGGTTAACGTGTAAAATAATCGGTTATTAATAATAATGTTTTTTTTTAAAATGTGCAATAGGTACTTACTACCTAAATTACAAAGTATTACATATTTTCATTTTCAACAAAAAAACAATTAATAAAACATAGCTTCTAGTTCATTTTTTAGGCGTTAAAACTCAAATTTTGTGTCATAAAATGTCATAAAAAAATTTGAAATATATAGGTAGGAGGCTTGTAATTTAGTATTTTAAATTATTTGTAAATTTGCGAAGATACACTACTGTTATCGACTAGGTCAGTAATAGGGCGATGACCTTACTTGTGAAAGAACATATTGGAGATGTTTATACATTTCCTTAATTGGCATAAAAAGTGAAGCCGGCGGTGCGCTCTAAGTGCCGCGTTTTTTGCTTTCAGTCGAACAATCAGGGCATCGGCGTATTATTGACGGGTTTAAGTAAATATCTCTTATATCTATTTGTCGTTGCAGAGTTCACTAACATAAGGTCTTTTCGATTTATTTCGCTATTTTTGTAGTGTGATTTGATTAAAACTAAAAAATCACTTCTACTCTTGCTTTCAATAGTGTCAATCCCAAGTCTGATAAAGTGATATGGTTGTACCGCGTTAAGTCTGATTGATTAAAGTCATTGGCGGTGCATTTCTACATAAAAAATAAGGTAATTTTTTGGTTATTTTTTTTAAATTTTTCATTTTTTTAACTCCTTTCGGTGGGGGACAACCTACTGTTAAATTTTCCGCATATCATGGTAGATCACGTTGTATAGATGTACACATGGAGGTAGAATATAAATAAGGAGTAGCCATAAAGCTTGTATCCTACAATGAGAAACGGCCGCAGAAGGCGTGGCTTGTGATCATACTGTCATGAACGGCTCGCCAGGTCCTGATTAAAAAAAAAAAGTTTATACAGCATATGAGGATACATGTTAGTTGACTTTACACATTGACACTACCACATATCAAGCCAGTAGAGTAATGAATGAGATGACGGTTTCACATTTCAAGCAAATATAATATAATATAATCTAAAATACAATCTAAAATAAATAGAAAATAGTATCATCAGTACATATCTTTTGAGTACAGACCTGTTTTAACCTATGAAAAGTGATTCCAAAACATTTCTTCTTATCGATACTACTTTGATTTGTACAGCTACTTGGCGGACACGAAATCATATGTTACGGCGAAAAACACCATGTTCTATCAAAAACATTTATTTTATAATAATATTAAATAAAGATACATGTCGCGTTTTGTTGACGTTTCGATCATACTAAAATGAGGAATGTGCTGCCACATTCTGCTTCTTATGGCGACTCCTTATTTATTCAACCTCCTTGGATGTACATTAGCAATAAGACGAAGATCAGTGTTGCCTACGTATACGTATATAAAATAACACGTTAAGCAAATCTTAAATGAAATAATTACATACAAATAGGCAATACTTAAAAAATCCAATTTTCAACATCAATCATGATTCATGAATAATTCACCTCGATAGGAATAAGAAAATCGATAAAACATTCATTTAAAACAACCTTGCTTATGATTTCACGGTTAACATAGTTCATTCAAACTTTCTTATGTTTGGTAATGATAGTATTTAGTAATCATTTGTCGTATTTATATTTATTTCTCGCTAGCAGTTTAAAAATACAAGTACACTCCTGCCATATATCGATATAAAAATTGTTTCACGTGATATATTCCGTTCGAAACAGCAACAGTTTTATACCATTAACTTTATTATTATTCATGGAGTTTACTTGGACAGAAATCATCAAAGACCTGAGTTAAACGTGATACTTCACGGCATTCGATCAAACGCGTTGACTATTCAATTTAGACCAACCCAAAAAAATATTTTATGCCTCACACTGTGGAAATGTTCCTTTTTATGTAAAAGAAAAAATGCTCTTTTGATTAAAAAAAAATGAATTTTAAGTTTCAGCGTAAAAAAATGTCTGCCTGCCTGTCTGTCGGTCTAACTTTTTGTGCGCACGTTTACTCTGGAACTGTTTAAGATATTGACTTGAAATTTGGTACACATATGTACATTAATGAGATTATATTTTCATCTTGTTCCGTTGAAGGGTTGGGGGGTAAATTTGGGGTAAATAGGTAAATCAAGCAGGTAAGAGTCCTTAAAATTGGTATTTAGGATATACAAGAGGAGCTAAGGTCTAAAAAAAATTTTTGGAATTAGCCACCCCCACCCCATTATTGAAGGGGATGAAAAAAATGTGATTTAGTGTGTGTACAAGAACTAGAAACCTCAAAATATTTTTTTACTTCATCTACGCGGGCACCTAGACTATAATGAAGTTACTTAAATAATATTTTTTTCTTGGAAAATTATATTAAATATAGAAAATATTGTTTTCTGAGGTCCCGGGTTTTTAAGTTGGGCTCGAATTTATTGAACTTATTCACTATTGTTAATAATTAATAACAATTTAATTTTTTAATTTATATATTATATATTTTTTCTGTTTTTGTACATTTCTTTCTTTTTGCACTGTGTTAACAGTAAAGCTTGTTTTTGTTCTTCATCTATTGTAATATCATTATTAAATCGAGAAGTCAACGCAATTTGACGTTCAGCAGCAGAATCATTGACAACTTTAAGGTTTATGCATACATTTTTTCCAAACACATAATGACGGCCTGAATTCCATAGAACGTTTATATTTGTAATTTTAAAAAGATTTAAACTTTTCTTTGATATAAAATCGGATAAACAAATATCCGGAACATTTTTTTTTTTTTTTGGATCTATAAAACCTCTAACATTACGTTGCGGCTCCCGTGAATGTTCTTTTTTTAAATTTTGTATCATTTTTATTTTTATTTCATGAGTCACTTTATCTTCAAAAACAGCAAGGCATAAAGTTCCTCCGAAAGATACCAGAGGTGATTAGTGAATTTATTTAATAATAATGGAGACAATTGTTTATTTTTTTTTTTCAAGAAAAAAATATTATTTAAGTAACTTCGTTAGTTATTTACAATTTTAATGATATTTTTTTGGTGCTTTTATTACTAAAATTGTGAAATACACCCTGAAAACTCGTTTTCGCACTCTAGTTTCTGCTCGCTTACAAGTAATTATAGTAAATTTTGGTTTAGAATATGTTTTGAAACATATTTAAAAAGTATCTTCGGCAGGCCTAAAGCAGATTTAGTTGAGTTTTCCTTTTGTCCATTTAAAAAAATTTTACTCGATAATCTTCAATTATTTATATAAAATTTAAAGTGAAAAACCACTTTGGCACTAAAAAACATATATTAGATGAAGCGCACAACCCAATTTTTGTAGATAACGCAAAATGATTGAAATAGCGTACTTTATGACGTGTAGCACATTTTAAAATTCATTTTTTTTTAATCAAAAGAGCATTTTTTTCTTTTACATAAAAAGGAACATGTCCACAGGGTGAGGCATAAAATCTTTTTTGGGTTGGTCTACTATTCATGGTGAAATCTACTGTGATGTAGTTGGGCTAATTTTCTCAGGTTTCGAAACAACATGTTGGCGCATATGTACTCTTTATTTTTATGTACAACGGTTTTGATAGACTTTTGTGACATATTATTCAAGTTGGCACATATTTTTAATCACCACTTAGGTATCATCTGAATACACTGTGGTGGATTTTTTAGATTAATGTATATACCTTAATGTATGTTTATACATTTCAAACCATTTTATGTTTCTTCCTTCGATACACATCTTAATCATTAATTAATTATCATATGTTTACATTTCGGAATTTCAACCATCCTTCTAAAAATATGTTCAATTTTACACTTTCTTGTCTGTCTAGAATTAATTGCTTATAATTTATCTGTTGGATGGCGTAGGTATATAAATGGTGTGGATGGTGTAGGCTAAATAAATAAAGATCGAAAAGAAGTGGGGGAATATTTAAGTACATACAGACATTTTTCAATCAGGAATTGCATAGCTACCTAATGTGTGGAACGGTAAGTTTCAATGCTGTAATTACCCGTAATTATTATGAATTTCTAATTCGTACGCCTCTGCTAGACTTCAACCTGTCTCTAGCAGTACTTTCACGAGGAAGAGATTGCAGGTTTTGATATTACCTCTATCTCATGATACTACTTTCATAGCATTTTACCTCTGTTTTAACGTAACTTACCTGCTGATCGTCGTCTGACCAAAAGCGATGATAGATAAAGCAGGCCCAGACTAAAAGTCGCCGCCAGCCGTTTTCTTAATTAGAATTTTTAAAACAATCTGATTTAACCAAGTAGACCTTGGCAATTACAAGAAATGCATATTCAAATGTTTGTACTGTAAGGTGAATGCGTGATAGTGGTGTTTACGTAATCTATTTAATTGTGTTTTTCAAAGATAATACTGGTTGACGGAAACGATGGCGTTTTTATCATGCGTATAAGAGATACGTTTAGCCAAACATACGGGTTATTATACTGTCACGCAAAACAAAATTACTTTTAGTAAACATGTAATTATCCGCAAATATCCGGTTTTCAGGTAATTAAATATGTTTTTCCTTTCCTTTCAGCTATTTAATATGTTCCAATTTGTTGATACATAATATATATCCAGTATGTCCCTGGGTTGAGTTTACAAGGACATTTTTTATTTTATCAAAAAATGCCAATGGAGTACAAATTCTTGCTTGATTGAAAACGGACAAAGCTTTAATAAAAACCTGAATATTGATACAGAGAGTTCTTAAAATCAATTTTTTTATTTCATTATTTTTCTCGTAATTACAACACTTTCAGAAACTTTTCCAGTAGTTGCCTTTGGCTTGAAAATGTCAAATGATAATTTAATGTCAGAAGTAATTTAAAAGAAGGTTTTTTTTGCCAAAAATGTTAACGCTGCAATAAAAAATATATTTAATAAATACAATGTTATGGTACGGAGGATAAAAATTATCGCTACATAAAAATTTAACGACCATTTCCCTCACATTATAAGAACCAATGAAATAGCAAGATTTTGAAAATTTGGACCAATAAGAACAAACTTTCAGCGAAAATTGCATTCCAAGTGAAAATTTTATATACAATGACAGCAAGGGGAAATTGCACTAGGCTTGACAGCTAAAACGTCAGTTTAATCAATATCATTCGCAATATCAATAAGAAATATTTCTTTCTGTTTTGTTCTGGAAATAGTCTAATAAATATATTTCGTGCATTAAAAATAATCCGAACATTCAGCATTCAAAGCGTGTTGCCGTTAAGAAACGCATTCGTTCATTTTGATGAGACTTGACTGAAAAAGTACTTTTTGTCAAATCTCATCAAAATTAACGAATGATAATATAGAATGATTAAATAATTATGTTGACATAACTCTAGTAGCACAAAATATTGGACCAACGTAAAATCCATGTAGGACCAATGTATGAATATTGGTCCAATATGGATTGTACGTTGATCCAATATTTGTGTTACTAGGAAAATATTCGAATCCTCATTTCTTTTATTTATGGAAGATAAATCCTCGTTATTATGATATAAAGCCACTCGTCATAATAAATACAATCAAATCACGCATTTAATAATAATAATAAAATTAACTGGAATAACATTATATACTCTTCACCGGATTATTGAATTTTCTATATAATTGTTGAACATTCTATAGTACCTATCCTCTTCGCAGTTTGTTGAAAATAAGTTAATTTTTTTTAGCATAATTGCTATATTTCAAAAAAGGTTCTTTTAGCTGGAGAAGTCTTCCTATTCAAGAAAATTAATAGTATACATTTTGACCTCAAACAATATGCAAAAAAGCTGAATGTCCTGACGGTGGTTGGCAAAGAAAACCTTCTCCAGATTAGAACCTACCCCAGAGATTATAAAATATTTTCTGCATCTTTGACCTTATCGAAAGTAAATAGTTTATTGAAATCTGTTGAGACTAATATGAATATGCTGGTAAATATATAGCGATGAAGTAAAAATAATGTTTTATACTTTATCAGTTTTTATTTTTTATTTTCAGATCAATTCCCTTTATCTATAAGGTGGCGATGTTCCTCTTAAGGCCATATATTTACTTGATAAGGATATTGCTACTCTTTACTCCGGAGAAAGTAAAAAGGGAAGAAATCTTTTAAGGATTTACCAATTAGCATAGCTGTTTTTGGTCAGCTTATCGGAAAAACTAATAATAAGTGTGTGCATAATGCTTTCATTAAATTTAATAGGCGCTGTCAGGCGGAGACTCCAGAATGCACCATCTGTAGATATGCTGGAATCGATATCTGCTGACTTAGCAGGGTCCAAAGATCGACAGGATGGTCGTGGTAATCATCAGCGGGAAGAAGACACTATATAAATTGCTATTACTTTTATTATCATTAATCAACTTTAATTATTATTACCAATCATTTATCTATTATAACGGAATAGAATTCATTACAATTATTGTTTTCAATTTAATTGTTTTTTTCAAGAATGTTAATATTGCATTATTAGCAAAATCAATATGGGCAGAACCATTGGCCAGATCAAGGGTTCTTATATTGACCCGATGCTGTACATAAATATTGGTACAATATATACAGAAATATTATACCAATATTGATTCGCAATGTTGGTCAGTTCAAGGATTTTAATATCGGCCCGATGTTGTACAAAAATATATCACCAATATTGATTCACAATATTGAAATATTGGCGAAAATCTGACATTTTCAATATTGGTTTTATATTGTATTTTAATATATTACCAATAAGTGTGTGCTACCGTTTAGCTCCGTTACCCACCATTTTTTAGTAAACCGCGAAAATATCCTAAATGATGAGTTTTTTTTAGGTTATTTTCGCGATTTACAAAAAAATTGTGGCCAATGGAGCTAAACAGACACCTGATTCGTGTTTAACACGTCGAAATACATATGGATTACCCAATGGAGTACCAGAAGAAGACCACTTTTTTATTTTGTGTGCCTGTGATATTAATGCAAATAAAACATCCGTGCTTATTTTTGGTCTACAGGATGTAAGGTCCTCGATATCCCAACAAATTCGTATAAATGTTGATGGACAGCGAATATCATTGTTGGTTTATTATGGTACCTACAAGCTACTGCAAGCTACAAATTATTCGATGCTTGTTGTATGTATTGCTGCTTGTGAATTTTTCATAAAAGCTTGTTTTTAAAAATTCGTGTTTGTCTAATATTACTATTCAAATGAATTTATTAATGACGAATTTTTCAGTAGTTTTTCGCTTTGAAGGACTTTATTTAGATTTTAGAAATGTACAACAATAGGTTATCAAAGTTTCTTTATCTCCATTTTCTAAACCGAAACCATAACCGAAAACTGCAATGTCACTACCATGAAAACTGAAACAGAACAAAAAAACCGTGTTTTAGGTAACCGTAACTGAAACCGAACCGAAATGCATACCACAATATCATTTGTGTCTAATTGTTTGCTTATATTTTGTGGCCACGTGCATTGTGATTATTTTATCAAAACCCTGTGCGTACAATACAAACACATACGTACATGTACACATATATATACAGACGCACAAACATTTTTTTCTGATATTTCAGTTCAGCGTGCTATAAAACGGATTTTTATATAGGTATAAATACCTCTTCCCAAAATCAACTCACTATAGGGTATAGATAACTGTAGAAGAATAACACTCCTCAGCGTGTGATACAAATAAAAATAATAATAATAATAATATTATAAAAAAGATATACATTGATCGATTGATTAATTTACCAGCGCATGGTAGGCATTTCTGCCACTCCCAAGGATTATAAAGTTGGGCCTGCTACGTCCACGCTGGGTTGGACTAGGGTCATCCTTGCTGCTAGCAGCGAGTGCCACATGGCGCATGGTAAAGGAATGTGGGATGGGAGGTGTAGGTATTTGTAAGATGCGTTACCGCATTGTGTCATGAGGGAGCGTTTAAGTTCCCTTTTTTTGTATTTTTGGTTCTGGACTTCTACCTCTTCTGGGTCTTCTTGTGATACATGTTGCCGCGTTGTACCGCTGCTATTTGTGCTCCTATTTTTGTTTTTCTGCTTCTACAAATCTTCTTATTTTCCTGAGCCTTCTGATTCTTCCGTTCCTGATTCTGGTAGAGTATATATCCCGATTTCTTTGTGGAATTCATTTTTTCCCCTCGATTTTCTTTCTCAATATGTTTGATCCTTTCCCAGTTTTTTCATGATCCTCTCGATTGTTGTTTTCCACGTGTAACATGGTCTCCCTATTTTTAGTTTGCTGCTGTTCAGTAGATGTGTTGGTTCCCTTCTTTGGACGTGTCCCCAGTACTTCATTGCGTATATTTCTATCCTTTTTGTGATTGTCTTCCCTTCTAGTAGTGTTGATGTTTTATGTCGCTGTTTTTGTCCTGTAGTTTTTCTGAGTAGTTGGATGCTGTCTCTTTCAGCTCTTCTCAAACTTCTTCTGTTGGTTTTTGTTGTTGCCGCGTTTTTAACTCCATATGTCATCGTTGGCAGTATGATGGCTATGTACAGCCGTTTGGTCAGGCTCCATGATAGTTTGTTTTTCTCAATGAACGGTATAATTTCCCTTGTGACGCGTGTGACGTGTTTTTATTCTCTCCTTTACTGTTTCTCTCCTTTTCAGTTGGTTCGTCAGATATGTTCCTAGGTATTTAAGTTTATTCGTTGTTCTTAGGAAGTAGTCACTTATTTTGTATTCTTCTCCACTGATCCGACTCTCTCTTGTTGATGGGTCACGCTCCATTATTAGACTTTTCTTGAAGTTTATTTTCATCCCAGATGTGTCCAGATGCGGTTTCATGTTTTCTAGGAAGTTAAGAATTTGTTGATCTTCTGCGACAATTAGGTCATATGCCAGTACGATTGGGGTTCTCAGTGTTTCCGTGTCTTCGTTGAAATTTGGTGTTTCCTTTATTGTGTTTTGTATTACTTGGTCTAGGACCGTGGTGAATAGTCGGGGGGATAGGGGGCATCCTTGTTTGACTCCGTTGTTTTTTTTGTCTGGGTTCCGTCACTTATCCGAACCATTGTATGGCAGTGGTTTCATGAAGGCAAGCCTTTGTCTATTAGTTAGTGCGGTACTTCTTTGTTAAATATGTTATTGACTATGGCCTCATGACTGATGGTATCAAATGCCTTTTGGAGATTTATGGCGACTATGTGCAGTTTTGTCCCTTCTCTCTATTTTTCTTCCAGTATTCTTCTGGTGGTGTACATGTGGTCGTCCGTTGATCTTTGATGAATGCTGTCTGGTAGTCTGGCGGTCTTCCAATGTACTTCTCTAGTTGCTCGAGCAGGAATTGTGCGTACTATTTGTATCCTATACTGCAGAGTGTTATTCTTCTGTAGTCATCTGTATTCTGTGGCGAGTTGGTTTTTGGGAGGGGTATTTGTATAGTCGTGGTCCATTCTGTAGGCAGAGGTGTTTTCTGTCCATATTCTGGTGATGATTTCTAGGGTTTGCTCCTTTAGCCTTTCCGTAGCGTAGTGTATTAGCTCGTTGTTTATTTTGTCTACTCCAGGTGCGGTGTTTCTTCTAGCTCTGGCTATTATTTCTAGCAGTTGGTCTTTTGATGGTGGCTTGTCCAAGACCCAATGGTCCGTTTCTTTTATTATTTTTGTTCGTCCTTTAGTTGCCTTCTCTTCTTCTTCCAGCATCTCGGTCCAATGTTGCATTGGTAAGTATGTATTTTCTCTTGTGGGTACTATTGTTTCTTCTATATTTTTTCAGATATCTGAATGTTTGGTTTAGTCGTTGTCCTGTTGGGAGTGTTTCTGTTTTTTCGAAGAATGATCTGCATTTTTCCTCGTCGTGGTTTTTCTCTGCATCTCTTTTTTCCTTCAATGCTTCTTTTAGCTTTTCGTTTAAGTTCCCCGTCTGTTGTTTGCCTGTGGCCTTCATTTTTTTTAGCTGTTCGTACTTATTATTTTTTTCTTTTCTCGTCGGGCTCATAGGTGATCTGTCCCTTTTTAACGTTTTTCTTGCCGCAATATTTACTTTTGCGCCCATTGATGTCCAGTCTAATTCTTCTCCTGTCAGTTGGTTTTCTATTTCTTCGCCGTATTTCTTCTGAAAGTCTTCGTGGTGTAGTAGAGAACTATTCCAGGTACTGTGTGGCGTTTTGTTGTTTCTTTGACTCTTTTTTCTTCTTTTATTTCCAATTTTGTGGTCTGTATTAATTTCTTATATTATAAAAAAGATATACATTACAAAAGAAATAATGAGTAGTATGGGCGAGATTCAGTGAGCAGCCTAAGAACTACCCCTGTTCTTCTACCTAACCCAAAATAGCCTAAATATATTGTACTCTTGATTTTACTATACATGAATAACTATAAAAAACAAACATTTCTCTAATTACGATTAAATGTATAAATAATAATAATAATTATACCATGCAACAGCACAAAATATGGCTTTTATTGTTATTCAGCTTTAATGACCTCAATAATATGATCCTTGAACCTCTTATAGGTTAAGGGTAACTCATTAAGATATTGCTGATATTGGAAGAAAACGAACGTTTGAAATACTGGGTTTGAGTGAACTGGAGGTGTATGTTTGTATCTTATGTTGATATTATGAAGAAGTATGGAGGAGATTTTCTTTGCAAAATTTTATTAAAGAAACATACAGAGTGGAGATATCTTCGGTTAGGCATATTGATCCAATTATTTAATTTAGAAATATGACTGATATGTTCCAATTTTCTTGTTCCGAAAACTAATCGTAAGCAGCAATTTTGGAGTTTTTGAATACGATTAATACCACTGCTTCTTAAGCAGGTATTGTATAAAACACCACAATAATTCATTTGTGATAAGACTAAAGTATCACACAACAACAATTTAGTGCCTTTATCTAAGATATGCAACAGCAAGAAAACACAATTAATATCATAAAGAAATCGGAATAATATATGCTCTGCCAGAATTAGAGGAAACAGAAAAATAACTTTGAATCAAAAGCTCAAAAAAGAGGAGCATAAACACACATCACGACACAAAGCGGCAACGCATTTCACAAACACCCACAGTTCTCATCCTACACTATATCGCATTATGTACCATGCATCATGTGGCTTCCGTTGTTGACAACAAGCATGACTCAAATCCAACCCAGCGCAGACGTAGCTAACCCGGCGCGCGGCGGTATATTTCCCAGGAGAGGCTGCAATACCTACTGTGCGCTGGTAAATCAATTAATCAACAACTTTTTTCTGATCACTATAATACGTAGGTATTTGATATAATATGGCCAGAAAGCTATATAAACAAAACTACAGAGCAAAGGCGGCTCGTGTACACATTTCACATCTAACACATTCTTGTAACTCCTTTTACCATCAGTTTCTGAATCTGGCTATTCTTCATAAGCAAAGAGTTGGTATAGAAATGATGTTTATTGTTTTCTAGTAAGTAGTAGGACGTTAGCCTTCTACCTTGAAGATAATATTACCATTAAATGAAAGACAATTCGAATAAATTATTGATAAATTAATATAAACGCCATTCCATTGTATACCTGTAAATATAAATATATATGTTGTCAGCAGACCTACCTCTTCATGTAACATTTATTGTTTAAGTAATGAGTATATGACGAGGCAAGTACTGTATTACACAATGTTAATGCAAGGCAAGCATATCAGTTTCGTGATTGTTAAGTGTATTAATGAAAAAATTACTCAATATGCTCGTTTGTAATTTATAAAATATCTACGGATACTTAATGCATTGGAATTAGAAACTAGTAGGTAAGTATTTAGGTGCTTGTTAGTTGCATGACAACTGGTTAAACAAGTTCAAAGGATACTAGATAACTAATATTTTACTACCAAATGGATTCATAGTTTTGTTGGTAATGCTTCTAGAGCAATGAACATTTGTGATTACTAAGACTGAGGCTAAAACAAAATCTTGAAAGGAAAATTATATTGTTCATTCAGTGAACAGAATTTGCATTATCTACTGAGCGGTAGCTCAATCGATTAAGGCGTATTGAGTGGCGAATATGCTGATCGACTGTCTACCGCGCTCTGGGTTCGACCCCCAGCCCCGGTATTGACAACACCGGTGCGGTATTGACAACACCGGTGCGGGTGCGGATGTATGTCTGCGTTTTTCCAAATGTGTAACCACCTTCCGCACAGCCTTGGCTTTGGATCTGTGGTGTGTTTTCACACAAACCGACAAAACCGGAGCCGGTACACATATTCGTATCGAGCGTATGCTATCGCAGAAATAGATAAGCCGAATATTTGTGCATATCGAGCGTGCGTAATCGCAACATGTGTACAATAATGCGCGCTCGTTATGAGGTTCCTTAAAACCGTTTAAAATGGTATTTTTGAAAAAAAAATGACTGTCCTTGCCCCAAAAAAAATTATTTAGGGCAAGGAAAATATACTACTTCCGGCATTTCGAATTTTTATTCAAAACTACCCCTATTGTAAAAAAATTGGAGAAATTCCAGAAGTCGGTGTTCTTAACAATAACCCTAATTAGCGAGCGCTCGATATGAATCAACAGGTCCGTGCATTATCGGTTACCTCCGACTGTGCCATAGCATACGCTCGATACGATTATGCAGCCGGCATAGCAATAGAGAAATCCGAAAAAAAAAAAAATCCAACCAAAACGTAATGCTGTACGTTTTTCTGTACATCCAAGCATACTGTACATGCAATATTTTAGTGATACCGATATCGGCTAAAAAGTATCGATACCGGTATCGTATCGAAAGAAAAGTACTTGGTATCGAATGAAAAGTATCGATACTGGTATCATATCGACAGTATCGGAACGTCGCTACGTGTATGTTTCCTAGAATTCCTGCTACACCGCTGGATAAATGCGGGACAGAACCAGAATTTACATGATTCATGGATTCATGGATTCATGACTTTCCAAATGAAAGAAAAAGCTACGAGCTATCATTTTAAATAGTTTATATCGATTCCAGTCTTTGGTGTTGCAGAAACTTAGGTGGTTTCTGCAACACTGTGAAATTAAAAAAATGTTTCGCTTTATTTTTTTTTCCACCATGGACGCTTTTTTACAAAGGCATAAAAAGCCCATGGTTATTCTGGTTATTGTTCTTCTAACTCGGAATTCACAACTGTATCTCGGAATTCGCAATTGTAAGTTGGAATTCACAACTATATCACATAATTTACAAATGTAAGTTGGAATTTACAATTGTTAAGTTGGAATTCACAGATGATGAAGTAGGTATGTAGTTTCCACAAACATCAAAACCTATGAAGACTACGGTAGAATACTATCTCGACCAATGTTTGGCAAACCATACTGGCGTCATTTGAAGTTGATTAAAACTAAAGTAAAGAGAACGTATGCTGTATTTATACCAAATTCATGGCATAGCTCTACGAATTCAACCAATTCCGTAATCCCATCTAAACTCTCTGTCGACTCGACAAACCACTACCTTCTAACCATTAAAGCGAGCTATTTCGGATAAGACTTTTGTCACAATTCATACCATTTTTACATTTTATATGCTTTCTAGACCATCCTGCTAGGTATATCTTTTATTTATTACCTTCATTGACCTTAAATTATTTATCATAGCAAACAAGTATGAAATTGAATCAAACATGATTTACAAAATCAGTTGTAAGGATTGTAATTTGAAGTATGTTGGACTAACAAAACGTCCAAGAATAACCAGATTCAAGGAGCATATGACCCATCTCAAAAATGGAAGAACTAAAAAGTCTACTGTTGCTCGGCCCAGCATAACAATCATGGAAATAGATATTAACAGCTTAAGGCTAATTAGGAATATAAGAAATAATGGGCAGTTGGATGTGTTACGGAACCCGTGATAAAAGGGATGTTTTCTATTTACTTTATCTCACGAACGCTTGCTCGTAGCACATAGGCGCATAGGTCAATTATTGTAGAAAAATTTGTCATTCATTTTGATCCTATAACTTTTTTTCGTAAAGCTGATGATTTAGGAGTTATCAACTGATCTTTAGATTTTAACTTATCGAACTCCTCCCCTCAAGAAAATGACAGACACGTCCCGCTGGGACATAGGAATCTACATACACATCCGTTTTCAACCATTTTCTGAAAAATTTTCCTCTTCCTCTGGGGAGGCCGGTTCTATTGTCCCCCCCCCCAGATGAATTTTCTGGCTACGCCACTGCATAAATGTATGCACTATAGAGTGTATTATTAAGTTCAAACTGGTTGGGAAAAGACATCGGATCCTGAGGAGTGGGGCTGAATTAGGAAGAATGATATTTTGCAACCAGTACCAACGCAGTTACCACCAGCACCAGACGTATTATTAAGTTCAATTTTTTGCAACTGTACGAAGGGTTGTGCAGGAAAGTAGGAATGAATCATTCAACAGCTTGTGGCCATTGCCACGGTCACTCCTGCTTGAATACCACACCTATAATTGCTATGAATGACGAAGTGGACGACGTAGAATCTTATCAGAATGAAAGTAATGACAACGATTTGTCATTGGAAGATAACGTTTCAGATACCGAAGGAGTCGAAAATATTGACTAATTTAAGATCCGGCATGGATTAGGCCTCTGTAAAAAACACACAATAATTAGCTACGTAATAATTACTGCGTTATTACTACGTTACGTTAAATGAAACCCTGGTTCGTAACAAGCTTTGTATATATTGAATAACTTAACAACTGATAAAAATGCAAAATGGTAAAAAGAAAGTTGACAACAACTAAACGTTAGTCTTTGCACATGTGATGCACTTTATGGTTATCACTTAAGTCCCGTTTTTAGTCTGTTCAGCCCTTGACCTGTTCTCTTCTTTGAATGCAACCCCGTTGCACCCCGCCTACCGTTATGCACAGGTCCGTCTCGTTAATTTTTGCCTTGTAACTTATTATTTTTAACAGCCTCCTGGGGAACCATGTAAAAAAGAGAGCACCGAGCATTCTACCGCTAAGGTGGTACGGAAACGAATGCATTTTTTTGACTTATTCACTGTAAATAAAAGTAAATAAAATCTATAAGACATTCTGGTAGAGAATAAAGATCACCGAGCTCTATAACAGCAACATTTAATTTTCATTCTGAGACATAGAAAGGAAGATAATTGCGAAATATGTGGTGCGAAAGAGGTTTGGCGGAACTAAATGCATTTTTCACTTAGTCCGCGTCATAACTCCAAAACGGTTAGGCATACGAAAAAAATGTATAGCACCTTTAAGGTAGAGAATTTACAAATGTACAACTTTTCTCGTTTGAGCCATGAAAACTGAGTTAATCGCGAATCCGCAGTTTCCGCGACCTTCCGACGCGATTTTCAAGAAATCCTCCAGGTGTATCTTGGCGTAAGTACCACGTGTTATTCAAGACGTCCAAATAAACACAATTAAAAAAAAATATTCGTATGGCACGAATTTGGCAGCAAAAGTCTAAATCGCCTGGAGTATAAATAGTGGTAAAGGCCTTATACCAAATAGCCCGCTTTATTGGTTATTGAGTTGCGTTGAATATGGACATGTATTTAGTATAAATGCAGCATATACACTATACAGGGTAACATAAAAGTATGGGAACAGCAGGATGACTTGAAAAATACGAATCCTAGAAAAAAAAATTAAATACAAAACTTGTAGGAAATTTCTCTGGCTATCCGATGGTTATCTTGGATTTGACCTTGACCATGACCTGCACGGTCATTTGAAGGTCAAGTCGATTTTTGTAAATCCCCTACTTTTAACCCCGGAAATGAAACGAGAGAAAAATTTCGGCATTTATTTACTCTTGAACTTCAATTTTCTAAGTGCCGAAGGTCATATTCGAACGTAAAATTTTCCGTTCGTTTCATTTCCGGGGTTAAAAGTAGGGGGTTCCATTTAAAAAAATCGAATTGACCTTAAAATGACCTTGAAGGTTATGGTCAAGGTCAAATCCAAGATCACCGGCAGATAGCCAGGGAAATTTCCTACAACATTTGTATTTAAAGTTTTTTCTAGCATTCGTATTTTTCAAGTTATCCTGCTGTTCAGATGATCTTTAGAGGTCAATTTTGTAAGTGCCGAAGGTCATGTCCGAACGTAAAATTTTCCGCTCGTTTCATTTCATGGTCATGGTCAAGGTCAAATCCAAGGTCACCGTCAGATAGCCAGGGAATTTTCCTACAACTTTAGTATTTAAAGTTTTTTTCTAGGATTCGTATTTTTCAAGTTATCCTGCTGTTCAGATGACCTTTAGAGGTCAATTTTGTAAGTGCCGAAAGTTATATCCGAACGTAAAATTTTTCGCTCATTTCATTTCATGGTCATGGTCAAGGTCAAATCCAAGGTCACCGTCAGATAGCCAGAGAAATTCCCTACAACTTTTGTATTCAAAGTTTTTTTCTAGGATTCGTATTTTTCAAGTTATCCTGCTGTTCCCATACTTTTATGTTACCCTGTATTGTTTAATTTACTTCCAGATGATGCCAATATGGTTGGCGAAACGAGCGTCGAGTATAGCATTCGAGTATTTGTAGAAACTATCTCATTCCTGTGAGTTCTGACTTAACAATTCTGAATTGCTACTTACAATTGTGAATTCTCATGATCATTCCCTTTCGTACTTTTTTATGGTAGATATCGCAAATATACCTTAAATAAATCCAAGGAGAAATATTTTTTCCGTGGATATCTTTGGAACACGTCTATAACCAATGAGAGCAGAGGTTAGAGTGCCTAAATAAATAAGCGCGCTAAGCATAAAAGAACAATGAAATAACATTATTTGGTAATTTCAATAAGTTTTTTTTTTTAGAAATTTCTGTTTTCATTTTCATTTATAATTGCAAGGTATTCTAACACAGGTGAAGCATAAGTAGGACAAATTAAGAGGTACTCAACTACGAGATTAAGAGAGCATAATTACATGAAGAGGACCCTGAAGTGACAAGGCACGAATATTACATATATGAGCAAATAGAATTGTATTCTTACGGCAAAGAAATCCTTCTAAATGGCACATTCTACGTTGCCAAAAGCTTAAATTCCAAGCTTAGAATTTCCTGTATATGTATGAGGGGTTGAGAGAGCCTTCAACAGATGTTGTGCTTTCGAGTTCCCCACCACACTTGCCACGTTACTTCTCATGTTACTACTTCGCATTCTTTACAGTTATTTTGGTGGATCGTTTTCCGTCGGGACATCCAATACGTATAAGTCACTTTTCTTCCTTTATGATTCATGAATCTCGCCTTATGCTACTTCCCGACAAATAGCTGAACACATAAAAGTACACCAGGTGTGACTGAGTATCGCTCTCCACTTCTATTTTCTCTTTTTATAACTTATTTGGCTTTTGAAATTAATAATATGGTGGTAATAACTACAAAAGTGACGTTAATATATATTTTTCTTGGATAAAATGAATTTAGCATCTGCTTACACTATGAAAGCGTTTTGGAAATCGTAAAAAACTATAAAAACTATACTATACTCAAGTACAAAAAGTGCATTATGTAGCGCCAAATTACAGGAAAGTCGGGGTGCAATCATTTTAACATATCGCATATAAAAGTCTGACATTTTATACTTATTTCTCTTATGGACTTCCATTGTACCATATTTGAATTTTTCTATGAATAATGATATTGAAAATAAATTCTCTCCAAACTTTTAGGTTTCATCACTGTATGAATGTTCAAGTAAATAATGTGTGAAAATGGAATTTTATTAATAGATACTGAATATTTATATTTATACTGCTTACGTAACCTTTCTCGGGGTAAAAGTCAAATCTCCTAACTATCGACCACTCAGTCATATAAATCAAACAAATCAAATACAGATTACATATTATTACAGAAGAACCTTAACAAAGTCTGTCAATGTTGTAAATAGCAGGGAATTCAAAAGAAAATAACTCGTCAATAAACGATTTTCGTCAAGCTAAGCTGGGTTGTGACCACAACGAGCAACAAAAACTTGTTCAGTAAGGTCTCCTGAGTAGGAAAATGCCTGCTGTCGCGCTCTTACTGTGTGGAGTACGCCGTTATAACATATCAAGATGGCATCAGAACATTTATAAGCAGAGGTCGTATTTAGTTTAAATATCTCAGAAACTATCACATCCGTCAAAAATGGGTCCTCCGTTTCAGAACAGCTAGTGGAAAAATGCAGGTGCGTGAAGTTAGCACCTCATCACTAAAAATATTGCTCGAATTGGTTTGCGAAGATATGCGATTGTGATTTTTACGTTTGCGGTGCAATAGTATTTAAAAAAAAACCACTCGGACCCCAACACCTCAAGACAGGAATTTTGAAAAAAATCTTTTTGGGATCATTTGCGATCACATTATTTTCGTTTGCGACGTTGCCGTTTCCCGGTAGAAATGTCCAATAATACATCCTAGCACCCCAACATTGGAATTTCGAAAAAAATCTTTTCGGGTTCGTTTGCATATTTTCGCAAACGAATCGAAAAATAACCCAAACAAATTTGAGCAAAATTATCGGTGAAAACTGCTCATACATAAGATGAGAATCAAGCAGGGCGTAGTTGTGTCGAGTAATACAGAACGTTGGATCAGAAGAAATCTCCAAAATTAACGAGTTGGAGCTGAGAGCAGCACTAAAACAGAGTAGGAACTGAAGGCCCCCGGGGAAGACCAAGTGATGAGTGAGATGCTAAAGCCTGGTGAGAAATTCTGGACAAGGCACTTCTCATTTTTCTTAACAAGTGCTTGGAAGAAGGAAGGATTACACACGCATGGAGGAACGCCGAGGTCACCATCCTCTTCAAGAAGAATGGCTCCACGAACATCGAAAATTAGCAGCCGATTAGCCTCCTCTCTGAATTATATAAGCTCCTTAACAAAATATTCACCGACCGTCCCACTAACTATCGACTTTTACCGATCCGCAGAGCAAGCGGAATTCAAGAAGAGGTACAGCACTATCGACCACATTCAGACAGTGCCCGAGCTTACTGAGAAATGCACTGAGTACAACGTCCCACTCCACCTGGCGTCGACGATTATACACAGGCACCCACAAAAAAAAAATTGAACTGATCACCAGACATATAATTTTATATATATTTTGGTGTGCTGAATCCAAAGCTAATGATAAAAAAGCTCTAAGTCTTCAAGATTTTTTCCTACTGTCAGTAAATTATTGCTCGTTGCTTTGATGAAATTATTATGGAACCATCACCAAACTCACATCTCGCAGCTTAAGAAATAGAAATTGCTTAAGGAAATTCAGAGTAATGATTACACATATATAAAAAAACACGGGTTAGGCTTTCCAATTTCCCGACTTTTTTTCATTATCGGAAATTAGGAAATAAAAACTGACGAGAATCACGGGAATTCCGGGAAATAATAAATTTTACTCGAAATTTTATATATATTTGCCGAAAAACACAAGTTTTTTGCTTCGAAACGTTTGTTAATCTTGTCATCCAAATACATATTTTTTTAAAATGTGTTTGTTTCTTTCCTTTGGAAAAAATCTCGAACTGTTTCATGTTTTATTTATTTTAAAAATAAACAACAGGGAAGAGCATAAAAAGTCTTACGAACCAAAGATATTTTTTTCTACAATTTATAGAACTTATTATATCTCTTATTCTCAGTCTTAGGCTTATTCACATCAAAAATGTTTTAGCATAAATATGATAACAAAACAAAAGTAAAAATACTTTCTTTGAATAAAAATAAAAAAAATAATGATTATTATGTATTTATGTTTTGGTAAATAATGTTTTTAAAAACGTTAACCCGACTATTGTCTGATGCAACCAGATTAGTTTTCGAAGATGTTGAACACCGTGGTGTTTTCAGAATTCTGCAAACGGCCAAAAACCATCCCCAAACGGAGGTTAACGCGTATTATAATAGTTTGGAAGGACTCTTACTTCGAGAATGCTGTACACGCGGTGGCAGAATTTCTCGTTGGGGTGACTCACTCCCGCAAACGGCCAAAAACCATCCCCAAACGGGGTGTATTATAATTACACAGGCCCACAAAAAAAAAAGTTGTCTGCGCCGCGGTATTGACCATACTTATCCCTTGTATTTTGACCCGCTGAACACGAATCTGACCTTAGTTTTTCCCCTATATGTCAGGTTTTTTTTTAAAGCAAAAAAGTTTAATATTTATATATTTATTTGCTATTAAAAGAAAAACCTGACGTGCTGGAGAAAAACTAAGATCAGATTCGTGTTCAGCGGCTTAAAATACAAGGGATAGATGTGGTCAGTACCCCCGCGCAGATGACTTTTTTTTTGTGGGATTGTGCCACACTGAGTGTGGCACAGTGGCAACCAAAAAAAGTGGTCTGCGCGGGGGTACTGACCACACCTATCCTTTGTATTTTGAGCCGCTGAATACGAATCTGACCTTGGTTTTTCCCCTACACGTCCGGTTTTTTTAACAGCAAAAAAAGTCTGTTGAATCGTGATATTTATATATTTATTTGCTGTTAAAAAAAAAACCTGACGTATAGGGGAAAAACTAAGGTCAGATTCGTGTTCAGCTGCTCAAAATACAAGGGATAGATGTGGTCAGTACCCCGGCGCAGCCAATTTTTTTTTTTTTGTGGGCCTGTGTTATTTGAGGGACTCTTACTTGATGATTCTCCGTTTTCGAGGATGCTGAACAACGTGGTGATAGAGGAATTCCACCGTCGCGTCGTAAAGGACCACAGAGGTGAGAGTGCGTTCTCAGCATACTCCCGGGCAAAGCTTCCCCCCCCCCCCCTCATTTTTGAGGAAGCTACACAGGGAAAAAACATTAAGATATCACCTCGATCTCGTCAACAAAGTAGTCATCTTCAATTAATGTGGAGCTGAAAAAAAGATGAATGTGCATGTTTTTTGGGAAAAATAGGTTTATATACTGAAACATCTGATTTATTTAAAATTACACTATATTATATAAAATATTTTTATTGACGCAAACAATTACTGCATATATTGTTACGCTGGCATTTCCTAAAATTATAAAATACTATGACTGAAAAAAAAATTATTTTTTTTCTTTTTAATTTATTTTTTACGTTCTTTGAACTCGTGCAATTACACTCATTATGAAAATGCAAAGAGGTATTTTTTGCCATTGAGGGGTTGAACGGATATCAAGCACTCGATTCGTGGTCCTCTTCGTGTTCGGCATGCTCCCGGGATTACCGGGACAGAAACCCTAATAAGGATTGAATAGAGGAACTCCTCCTTTTTGAATTTTTTAAAGTCGGTCAAAAAAACATTATAGTTCTCAATTTCCATTGAACATATTTCCATAATTTTATTTTCTTTTTTTTTAGTTTCTTTGTACATATACATTTCTAATAGCAAATTATACTTCAACGCAGATTCAATTCAAATTCAAAAAAAAAATGCTTAATTGCTCAATAGTAAGTTAGGACTTATAAATGGCCAATATAGTATATTGTGTATTTAGGTGTGAAAGCAATACATTCCCGGACGACGATGCAAATTGTTGGCCGAGGCCAACAAGGATCGAAGTCCGGGAATGTACACATACTATTTTTCCTGAAATGACAATCAATATTCCGCGTTTTTCCAAATGTGTAACCCCCTTCCGCACAACCTTGGCTATGGATTTGGGGGGTGTCTACTATCGGTGGTGTGTTTATGTTTAATATTATTATAAATTAAGGATTTTGTATTAATGCATAATATTTCTTCATTGCAATTTAACTGCTTACTAATAAATGCAATTTTAATGTGAGTTGGTTTGTTTGAGTGTATTTATTTACTGTCTAAAATATACATAAAGAACCGTAGGGGAATGTTACTTTCCCGGCCTAGCAGGCCTGACGACGGGGGGTGGCCGGAGCTGCAGCCCCGGGGCCCGGGCCCGGCACTGTTAAATACATTTTTGTATTGATTGTATTCAAATTGTGTATTGAAAATTAGTATTTTTTATTTGTCCTAGCCGAGAGGGAGGGGGCTCCAATTTGATTTTACCCCTGGGCCCGTATTGGCTCTCCACGGGACTGCGGCCTAGGTCAGGAAGGTGACATTCCCGTACGATTTTGTTGATCGTTGCTTGGCAATGGATCTTTTCCGGTCTGTTTTCTGATAGTTTCTTAGCAACGGACTAAAATACTGGAATTGTGCATTTTTCGATCTGAAATCGCGCCGAAAATGTAGATATTGCCGATCGATTTCATAAAAAGTAACATTCCCGTACGGTTTTGTTAATCGTTGCTTGGCAACGGATCTGTTTTGTGATAGTTTCTTAGTAACGGACTAAAATACTGCAATTGTGCATTTTTCGATCTGAAATCGCGCCGAAAATGTAGACATTGCCGAAATATTTATCTTTTTATCTAAAATTGCATATTGGGTCTAAATAAAATCCAAGCTAAGAGCTGATTGCTGAGTCATCTACTTTTTAAGAACAAAATTATTCAAATTTTTTCAAAACAGTCCGAAAACTGTAAATCTAAATCCTTCCTACAACTGTTTGTTAAAGTGATATTATACATAGAGTAAAAATTATCCAGGATAGCAGGAAGTTCGCGAAGATGCAGATGCTGTATTGATTTATGCAACTAACACCGTAGCGCGTGGAACAAGTGGCTCAGATTAGTGCATTGCAGATTGCAAGTTCGAGCGATTATCACGACCATTGCGACACTTGTAAAGTAATATGCCGAGCCTTATAAACAAATTTACCGGTTGAATTTACAGTACGGACACATACTTCTTTCTATATTCCAGAAATATAGACTATATAGTTCGAGAGCCAGAGTCTCGAAATATGCAAAATAAAAGTGACATATGACTCACAAACGTACAAAAACTGAGGTCATATTCTTATATAAAATGACCCGTAGAATTTGATTAAGGAGGTCGCAACTCGATTCGGAATCGCAAAATAGGAATACATTTGAATAGTATACCGTGCGTGTAATTTCCCATTAGGCATGTACATTCACGTAGCGCGAGAGATTTGACAACACCGGCAGCCGTAAATTCGTCCGTTGGTGGTGCATTCCAGCTCTGTTATTTCATTGCAGCCAGCTTGCACGCGCGATGTTGTAATTCTTCTCCCCATGCCTAGCCCGCGACTATACACACGGTATAATATAATAACACTTTGCACAAGTACACAATAAATGCATTCTTCTAAGACTGTTAAGAAATCTTGCCATATTAGATTTTGATGTTTGTTCGCCATCTTGATTACAAGCTTTTATTTAACTTGCCTTGTTCTTGTGGGTCAAATCTTGCAACTGAATTTTAAAAGAGTTATCCCAAACCGATGGAGCTGAAGTTTTATATACACGTTTAGTTTGGATGACAATGTATGGTTAGCTAAGTGATGTCATTCCAAATCCAATATGGCGGACTCCCAAAGATGGCGGACCAGTTATTTTTTATGCATCCCCATGATATGGGTATCAAATGAAAGGGTTTGCTGAGAAGAATACGAAAATAAAATGACGTTACACTAAATTCAATACGGCCGTCGCAACTGAATTTTAAAACAGTTATCCCCAACCGATTGACATGAAATTTTGCATACACGTTTAGTTTGGATGACAATGCATGGTTAGCAAAGTGACGTCACACTAAATTCAATATGGTGGACGCCCCAAGATGGCGGACAAAAATTTTTAGTTTTAACACTATAATTTGATTGTATAGTGTATTCGCTCATACGTTGCATTCTAAGAAATGGTGAAGGATCCGGTTTAAACTATAAGTTTTATATCGGATAGGAACGACGCAATGAATATACAATTCTCCAAGAAATTAACGCACCTCCAAAAAATAACCAAAAATTTGAAGTCAGTTAATTTTTAACCCCCGACCCAAAAAGAGGGTTGTTCTAAGTTTGACGCGTATGTTTGTATGTCTGTCTCACATATCTCTTCAACGGGTGATCCGATTTTGATGCACTTTTTTTTATTCGAAAGAGTATTTTGCCGAGAAGATTTTAGGCCATATTAGATTTTGATGATTGGTCGCCATCTTGAATGCGCCATGTTGAACTTCTCTAGAAATTGTCCGATTGAAGTAAAATTGAAAATGTGCAGACAATTTTTCACAATGATTTCGGCCTCATTTTGATTCGGTCATATAAAACTGGTACGATTAGATATATTGATCGGAGGTTTTTAAAAATTTTCAATTTTTTAACCCCCGGCCCAAAAAGAGGAATGTTATAAGTTTGACTAGTATGTTTGTATGTTTGTTTGTCTGTCTGTCTGTCTGTCTATGGCTTTATATCTCTTCAACGGTAGATCCGATTTTGATGCAGTTTTTATTAAAATTAAATATAACACCCAAATATATTTATAATAGAACCGGTCTTGTAGACCGTGTGCGACTAGTAGAATACAAAACTGGACTGCGTCGGCTTATAAGTTAAAAAGTTCTATGTGGGACTCGTGATATAATAATACGCTGTGTTGTATGTATATGTTTAGTTTAAAAAGTATAAAATTAAATTAAATTACAAATTTAAAAAACCCCCGATACAAAAATATCGATTAAATAACTAATATAAAAAAATAAATTAACACAACTTTAAAAATGATGAAATAATTTTGATTCCATATACAAACTCTTATGATTTATTTAAATCCAGCTTACATTTTGTTTATGTCCTCGAGATTTGCTTTCTTATACGCATGAATATGTCGGGGGCTGCTGTAAAGACGAACTACTAAATAGTTATATTCAAAACAGCAGATCCCGATATATTCATGCGTATAAGAAAGCAAATCTCGAGGACATAAACAAAATGTAAGCTGGATTTAAAATTTAAATAAATCATAAGAGTTCGTATATGGAATCAAAATTATTTCTTAATTTTTAAAGTTGTGTTAATTTATTTTTTTTATTATTTAGTCGATATTTTTGTGTCAGGGTTTTTTTAAATTTGTAATTTAATTTTATTCATTATCTATTTTTTAGTGCGTAATAGTATATTATTCAACGACGGTAATGTAATTACAGTACACGCCTGCGGCTCGTGCTGTAAACTTCATCTGTGTTATTACCATTATCGTAAGTTGAAAACTATAACTTTATCTACGATTATAAAAACCGCTGCCCAAGGAATCACTACTTCCACATCCAGATTCTCTATCCAAGTCACTCACAACGAAAAAACTTTGTATGTGAAAATAATTGTTTATGGAACTTTAATAATATAATATTTGAAATCCTCTACCCCAAAAACCCATAAAACGATACCCCACATCGGTAGTGGGGTGGGGGTGGTGATAGGGTGGTGGTAGTGGGGGGTGGATGAAGTAAAAAAATATTTTGAGGTTTCTGGTTCCTGTACATACACTAAATCACATTTTTTTTTCATCCCCTTTAATAAGGAGGTGGGGGTGGTAATGGGGGTGGCTAATGCCAAATATTTTTTTGAGACCTTAGCTTCTCTTGTACATACTAAATACCAATTTCATGGACTCTTACCTGCTTGATTTACCCATTTACCCCAAATTTACCCCCCAACCCTTCGACGGAACAAGATGAAAATATAATCTAGTTCTAGATCTCGTTAAAGTACATATGTGTACCAAATTTCATGTCAATATCTTAAACGGTTCCAGAGTAAACGTGCGCACAAAAAAAGTTACAGGCAAACCGACAGACAGAAAATTTTTTTTTGGCTCAAACTTAAAATCTCGACGTTTCATGACATTTTAAGCCTATTTGGACAATAAAAATTTTTAAAAATTTTTTTGTCGTTACTATACTTCCACTGGACGTGGAAGTAAAAACCGCTGCCCAAGGAATCACTACTTCCACATCCATTTCTCTATCCAAGTCACTCACAACGAAAAAACTTTGTATGTGGAAATAATTGTTTATGGAACTTTAATAATATAGTATTTGAAATCCTCTACCCCAAAAACCCATAAAACGATACCCCACATCGGTAGTGGGGTGGGGGTTGTGATAAGGGGGTGGTAGTGGGGGTGGATGAAGTAAAAAAATGTTTTGAGGTTTCTGGTTCTTGTACATACACTAAATCATAATTTTTTTTCATCCCCTTTAATAAGGGGGTGGGGGTTGGTAATGGGGGGTGGCTAATGCCGAAAAATTTTTTGAGACCTTAGCTTTTCTTGTATATACTAAATACCAATTTTATGGACTCTTACCTGCTTGATTTACCCATTTACCCCAAATTTACCCCAATTTACCCCCCAACCCTTCGACGGAACAAGATGAAAATATAATCTAGTTCTAGATCTCGTTAAAGTACATATGTGTACCAAATTTCAAGTCAATATCTCTAACGGTTCCAGAGTAAACGTGCGCACAAAAAAAGTTACAGACAGACAGACAGACCGACAGACAGACAGACAGAAATTTTTTTTTTCGCTCAAACTTAAAATCTCGACGTTTCATGACATTTTAAGCCTATTTGAACAATAAAAATTTTTAAAAATTTTTTTGTCGTTACTATACTTCCACTGGATGTGGAAGTAAAATAAATATTAAATTGCAAGTATACAGAAACAACACTTTATCTACAAATCTCAACAGTTATAACAATGAATTAGAGAATTTTGTTTAAATTACTCAGTTTGTTTATTAATAACTTTTAACAACCAGCAAATTGCAAATTGAATATGATTTATATTTATTGCTCATTTCAGTAACATAATATGCCAGCAGTACATTTTATGTAAACGATTTTCCGCTACACCAATCCATAAACTGTACACACTTTTATATTTCTTCCATGACTATTCGGGTAATAAATTATGTATTGTATCATTAGCTACTTGCCTTAATTCTGGCGGTGTACATAATAGTTCATCTTCACTAACCGAATTCATCATTTTTGGCACAATTATTTCTTAACTTGATTTGAAAATGTCGAAACTATTCAAACATGTTAAATCACCTTCCTCCCCTCAATAATAAGGGACCGTTCCATTTCACCGTATAGGAAAAGAATTTTTCTTGGACATAGCCAACTTCGCGTCGTGCGTTACATCGATTGGACAGGCTAGGCATGAAGGCAAAGGAGATTGGCACTGTACCTAGTGATTTATAATGACTCACAAGTGAATTATTATAATTCACGCTATTTGTTTATGGATACTATTAATTGTTCAAAAGCAGTTCATTAATTAGTATATAATCTAATAAGAGTAGATAAAACATGTTTATGATAATAGTGATAAAGATAGATAAAAGATTATTTCATACTTATGTATAGCCAGATGAATCTGGCTATACATAAGTATGAAATAATCTTTGCAATGCACTCATGAATTCATGAGTGCATTGAAAACAATTGGTTGTCAAACCCTCTTCGCTTTAGAAACGTCAAATTATGTATTTGTGTTTTGACGTTTAAGCTAATTTTGAAATTTATTTGTCTAAATGTGAAGCATTTTTTCAAATCGGAATAAATCACATTTAGAAAAAAACGAGTAAAGTTATGAAAACCTATAAGTAGCTTGGTTCGCCCTAGAATTCTTTAAAACTCATAACTTTGTATTTTCACTAATTAGCTAGTGACTAAGAGTATCTATGTCAAAAATGTCTTTCGGTCATAACTATCTCGAAATTTTCTCTTTTTAAAAGCTTTTAATTAACTTGCAATGTTTGTATGTGGGTTTGTATGTTTGTTTGTTAGTTTAGGTCAAATCTTGCTGAATTTCGACTAGTTCTAATTAAGCTAGAGCTTTGAAATTTGGCACACGTGTATAAGTCCGGTGACAATGCAACATAGTATAGCCATTATCGGTCTAAATCCAATATGGCGGACGTCCCAAGATGGCGGATCGGCTTTTTAGTCACAACCCCCTCGATATGGATATCAAATTAAAGGGTTTGACGAGTAAAATACGATAAACAATGTGACGTCATTCTAAATCCAATATGGCGGACGTCCCAAGATGGCGGATCGGCTTTTTAGTCACAATCCCCTTGATATGGGTATCAAATGAAAAGGTTTGACGAGTAAAACACGATAAACAATGTGACGTCACTGTAAATCCAATATGGCGGACGTCCCAAGATGGCGGATCGGACTTTAGAGGTAGGGAAGGGGGTGGGAAAGGGTAGGTGGGTGGTAAGAGGTGGAAAAGGGGTAGAAAAATGGGAAGGGATGGGACGAGGTGGGAAAGGGGTGGGAAGAAGTGGGAAGTAGTGTTAGATAGGTGAGAAGACGGGAGAGGGAAGGAGTAGATGGCGGTGGCAAATTAAAGGGTTTTGTCTGTAAAATAAGTAGACTAAAAAGTAAAAAATAAATTTATATAAAAAAAATATTTTTAAGAAAAAGCTTTTATTTGAAAAAACTACTAAAAAGTAAAAATATTTTTTTTAAAATTCATACACCTGGAAACCAAAAGCTTTGGGGGCGGTCAATTGAGCAAATTAACTATGCAATAGTGCTATATGACCGCCTTCCAGGTGTATGAATTTTAAAAAAATAATTTTTATTTTTTAGTAGTTTTTTCAAATAAAAGCTATTTCTTAAAAATATTTCTTTTATATAATTTTATTTGGATCTTAAGTCAATAGCTCAAGAAATGGAGTTATTTCCCATTTGAACAAATGCTTCACAAATATGGAAATTGAGGACTGTTGTAGAAAAATATTGTATGAAACTCATGCAAAAAATGCCCTAATTTCACTCCAGGGTTTGCCACACTCATCTATTTCCCGTTCGTGAATAAAAGTACCACGTTATATTAGGCATAAATTACTATTTTATTATTCGATATAAGTACATACACTTGCCTTCATATAAACAGCTTATGAAACGTATAATACACTTGCTTTTGCACAAAAAGCATGCTGTGCTACAAATGAAGTACCTATATATTTGTATTTGCCAAAAATGGTGTATAACTAAAAGGCTGGCTTCGAAATTACTGTCATGGTTGCCGTTTTGTTGCCGTCTTTCTTGTGCCATCCAAATTCAATAAGATTTGACATTTTCCGCTAAATACGCTTTGCTAGTCGGTTTTACATAAGAATCAACTGTCTGTCTTTGTATGTTCGAGAGTTGCATAGCATGTGTCGAATTCTTCAAAAACAATTTACTACTATCAGGACAGTGGATTAATACTAACAGAAGTACGAAAATCTGGAAGCGAAAAAGTTAATTGTAATTATAGACGATATTAACTAACGTATTTAAAATTTGTACTATTAAAACTTTGATACAGAAAAAAATCATTACGTTAGCACTACTGTTTCAAACAGTCAGCAGCTCCTAAACAGTTTGGTAAAAGTTTTCAAAAGACTATTAAACATTGATAATAATGTTCGAAAATACACTCATTTTGTAATCATATTGCTGTAATCATTTGCTTCTTTATATAGAGGATGAAGTGTAATCATGGGGACACACTCCAAAAGGTCTCCCAACAGAAACGTAGCACCACATAGGAAGGAGATCGTTCTCGTGGAGTTTTACATTAAAATTTTTAGTGTTTTCCTATTGCTGAAAAGTAATTAAATAGTTATATTGCCATATTATTTAACTATCCAGCAAAGATAGGTGGGTATAATAGTTTTATGAATATTAAAACACAGATAGGTATGAATTTTGCTCATCAAATGTTTTCTATTTAGTTTCTAAAATACTAGTTCCTTTTATTTATTATCTACGTAAATGTGAAAACAAAGAGTATATTGCACATCGGCACATTTTCAAAATCGTAAATATCGCTTGTAGGGGAAAAAATTTCATATAATCATATTATAGCCATCGAGTTTTGAACAAGTTTCAAAATGTCCATCGTGTTTTCTTATAAGAACGATAACGTAAGAATGGAAAACCCGATCGCATTAAAATTTGGACAGCAAATTAGTGTTAGCTGGAGAAAAAGCTCTACCGTTTTCGAAAGAAATCGATTAGTAAATAAAAATTTTAGAAGGCAATTTAATAAAAACAATAGACCTTAATGTGATGCTAGAACTGAAGTAGTTTATATAAACATGAAAATATTGTTAATTATATTGACAGACATTTCACCAACACAGACGGCAGCATTGCAAACTTATGAAAAATGTAACCTATTTGTAAATTAAAGCATAAGACTAATATCTCTGATTGAATGATTTGTTGTCGCTCTTACGGGGTCTACAGGTAATCCAACCAACTGACCAACCGACCTTCTCGGTACACTTTGAAGACTGCCATGCCAACTCGTAAAAGTGAGCTAGTCTGCTGGAGCCAACATTGTCGGTACGCTTTGAAGACGTTGGAATTCCAGCAGACCAGCTCACTTTTACGAGTTGACATGGCAAGTGTACCGAGAAGGTTGGTTGGTTGGGTGGCTTTAGGTATTGTTGGAAAGAATTTTAATTTATAAGACCGACTTCAATATCCATATTAGGTAATAAAGTTCAACTAACCGTTCAACTAACGCTGCGCGTCGTGGTTGTCTGGCTGGCTCCGGGCCAGATTCCTGGGAGGCACATACATGTACCTCTAATTTTAATAAACTTGTTATTGCTTGCTTGCTTTGTGCGACGGTGCAATTTAAATTCATCATTTTCAGAGACTTTTTGGCTATTCAATTTTTCTCAAAAAATTCTTTACGACACTAATAGAAAACAGCGTTATACTACATAATTTTTTTAGATATGTGTACTTTACTAATAATTAGATATTAACTTTGAACCCTTTGCGCTCAAATAAATTCTTAATATGCGTTAAACTGGTTTGGAACTGCTGAACTGAACAAATCAACTATTATAGCATAGAGAAATACTTTTTTTGTTTATAAAACCTTGTGCAAAACCGAAATTAATACGTAGTTTTATTCGGAACCATACATTTAAACCGATATTTTGTACCATTGTTATTTTCAGCTTTTGTTGCGGAACAAAATTTATTTTAATGTAACATATTATTCAATCTTCATAATTATTATTATTTGTTATTGTTTATATAGTTACTACCTCGGTCATTACTGGTTGAAAAAGTGGGTTTGTAATTAACCTAGATTTACTTTATGTCCATTAACAGTCAGCAAGCAGATATCTCAGGTTCATCTCAAAATGATCTGTCTTGCAAATACGACAGTCAGAGATTATAACTTGGGTTATTAATCATCCCGTAATATGTCTTACTTCGAGAAGAGGATTACGATGTTACCAAACTTGTTTTGGAATTCGTAAAATGCTTTGTGTTCTTGAGAGAAAACAAATATATTTTCCCTTATTGGGTTACCTATTAAATATACAAAACATTTTTGTCTAGGCTCTCAGGTTTGAGCATCCGTATTATGAAAACTATAGAGTAAACATTATACTTTTTGGGCGATTTACTGAACTTTTTATATAATTACTAGCTGACCGAGCAAACGTTGTTTTGCCATATAAATTATAAACTTTTGTCCAAAAAATAAAAAGAAAATTTCTGGATAGGGGCATAAAAAATAGCCTACGACCTATTCTCAGACCTACCAAATATACACCAAAAATTTCATAAAAATCGGCCGTTTCGGAGGAGTTCGATAACAAACACTGTGACACGAGATTTTACTTCCACATCCAGTGGATAGTAACGACAAAAAAATTTTTAAAAATTTTTATTGTTCAAATAGGCTTAAAATGTCATGAAACGTCGAGATTATAAGTTTCAGCGAAAAAAAATTTCTGTCTGTCTGTCGGTCTGTCTGTAACTTTTTTTTGTGCGCACGTTTAAGATATTGACTTGAAATTTGGTACACGTATGTACTTTAACCAGATCTGGAACTAGATTATATTTTCATGTTGTTTCGAAGAAGGGTTGGAGGGGTAAATTGGGGTAAATTTGGGGTAAATGGGTAAATCAAGCAGGTAAGAGTCGATAAAATTGGTATTTAGTATACAAGAGAAGCTAGGGTCTCAAAAAAAATTTTGGCATTAGCCACCCCCATTACCACCCCCACCCCCTTATTAAAGGGGATGAAAAAAAATTGTGATTTAGTGTATGTACAAGAACCAGAAACCTCAAAATATTTTCTTACTTCATCCATTCCACTACCACCCCCCTATCACCACCCCCACTCCACTACCGATGTGGGGTATCGTTTTATGGGTTTTTGGGGTAGAGGATTTCAAATATTATAGTATTAAAGTTCCATAAACAATTATTTTCACATGCAAACTTTTTTCGTTGTGAGTGACTTGGATAGAGAATCTGGATGTGGAAGTAGTGATTCCTTGGGCAGCGGTTTTTATATATTAGATTGCACATTCTATATAGGCTATTGATTATAAGCAAAAAAGAGGAAGTAAAAAACAATTGGGTTTTTATTGTTTGTTGTTGGTCATCTAGATATTATAAAATCACAAAATGCTGTTAAATTTAGGCGTGTGTTTTTGAGAACAGGGTGAAAGGGGTGTTTTTTGGTTTTTTTCAATATAACTCAAAAACTAAGCGGAATTCCAAAAAATTACAGTACTTTTTTGTAGAAAATTGAAATCCCATCAAACGCATACTAAAAGTAAAAAGCATAAGCAAATCTACAAAAAGAAATAGAAAAATCGCGAATTTTTTAATTTTTTTACATTTTCGCTTACAAATTTTTCTGAGTAGAGATAGGCACAGGAATTGCTTCAGAGAAAATAAAGTGGCCGTTAAAATGAGTTGTGAAACAAGGTTTTATGGTGAAAATTGACTGATATTGCCGTTCAAAGTTGGCTATTTTTTGTCGTTCTTTACCGCTTTTGCTTATATACCCATTTCTTTGAAATTAACAATGAAACATTTTTATTTTTATTGAGTACAATGCAATTGTAAAGTTATAGAATAACAATAAACATGTTTTTTAAGTTGTAAAAGGAAAATATATAAATAAATAACACATAACTTTCGACCATTCTTTTTCAATGCGAAAACGCAAATGTGACGTCGATGCAGACATCGATGAAGAAATTGATTTTCAAATCGACAATTGTAATTTTGTTGAAGAAACATCAGCTTAACTTTTATGTACAAAAAACTGAAAAAAATCATGTAATATTCCTTTTTACTTCCACATCCAGTGGTAGTAACGACAAAAATTTTTTTATTGTTCAAATAGGCTTAGAATGTCATGAAACGTCGAGATTTTACGTTTGAGCAAAAAAAAATTCTGTCTGTCGGTCTGTCTGTAACTTTTTTTGTGCGCACGTTTACTCTGGAACCGTTCAAGATATTGACTTGAAATTTGGTACACATCTGTACTTTAACGAGATCTGGAACTAGATTATATTTTCATCTTCTTCCGTCGAAGGGTTGGGGGGTAAATTAGGGTAAATTTGGGGTAAATAGCTAAATCAAGCAGGTAAGAGTCCAGAAAATTGATATTTAGTATATACAAGAGAAGCTAAGGTCTCAAAAAAATTTTTGGCTTTAGCCACCCCCATTACCACCCCCACCCCATTATTAAAGGGATGAAAAAAAATTGTGATTTAGTGTGTGTACAAGAACCAGAAACCTCAAAATATTTTTTTACTTCATCCACCCCCACTACCACCCCCCTATCACCACCCCCACCCCACTACCGATGTGGCGTATCGTTTTATAGGTTTTTGGGGTAGAGGATTTCAAATATTATATTATTAAAGTTCCATAAGCAATTATTTCCACATACAAAATTTTTTCGTTGTGAGTGACTTGGATAGAAAATCTGGATGTGGAAGTAGTGATTCCCTGGGTAGCGGTTTTTTTATTTGCAACAATTAATAAATTTTACAAATTAAAATAAAACATGTTAATGGGCTCATTTGGCATTTCTTTATTGTGTTTTCAAAAAGATCTCTAAATTTTAGAGCGACATTCAAAAAACTAGAATATCCTAGTAAGCTATAAGCTTTAAAATTAATCAAGAACATCGGCGCCACATGACATAATTAAATTATAGTTGCATTTTCATTCCCCTCTTTTCGGCACGTATATACCGCACACTGGTCATTTGTGTTAAAATACACCATAATCAAGTACATCTCCGACAGATTAGAAAATCTGCTTTTAAATAGCCGAGTTCTAACACAGTAAACGCACCTTCGAGGACGTCAGCACTTTGAGCGCGTCGGTTTATGTTTAAAGCATTTCTGAAACTACTTATCGGATCGACCTCAAATTTTCAGTGTTATAATTATTCAACGATTACTTCGCATAAACGTACTAAAAAGTGAAATATGAAATTTGACTAAATGACCCCATTATCACTCAATAACTCCTTAAAACCCCTTAATTATTAATACGAAAAAATAGTATATTGTGGATTTAGGTGTGAAAGCAATACATTCCTGGACGACGATGCAAATTGTTGGCCGAGGTGAGGCCAACAAGCATCGAAGTCCGGGAATGTGCTTTCACACCGAAGTACACATACTATTTTTTCTGAAATCACAATCAATATTATTGTAAATTAAAGAATTTGTATTAATGCATAACATTTCTTCATTACAATCTAACTGCTTATTAATAATTGCAATTTTAATGTGAGTTGGTTTGTCTGCGTGTTTACTGTCTAAAATATACATAAAAAACCGTACGGGAATGTTACTTTCCCGGCCTAGGCCGGGAAAGTTGTTGATCGTTGCTTGCCAACGGATCTTTTCCGGTCTGTTTTCTGATAGTTTCTTAGCAACGGACTAAAATACTGGAATTGTGCATTTTTCGATCTGAAATTGCGCCGAAAATGTAGACATTGCCGATCGATTTCAGAAAAAATATATTTTCGTATTTCACAAACATCACAACTCTTAACAATATTCCCAAAATAGATTATGTTGACACAAATAGGAAAGCGATATTTTTAGGCTCTGTTATATTCAACTTTGATTTTTACCTTTCAAGTAGACACTCTTTGCTCAAAGTTAGCGTTCGCCATTTTAAAGGACCCCGCACAAAAGCAATGGAAAACGACTAAGTACCCATCGATTTGACTGAAACTTTTAGAAAATGTTCTTCTCGGCATCCCGAACAAAAGTCTCCATGGGCACAACAAAATTCTATGATTAATTTTCGAGTTATGGGACGTTGAAGTCCCAGATTTTACGGGATCCTAGGAGTGCAAGTAGCATAGGGTAGGTATAATACTACTGATAATTGAGTTATTATTAATTCCAAACGCAATGAAAGTTATATTGCAAGACTTTTCACTGAAAACCAAGCTTGAAACAGTCGGAAAATGTTGGAAAACCCCGGAAAATTCATGCGAAATCCACGATTTTAAATACATTACGTTGAAACGCGTACAAGTATCTAAAATTGGTATTGGTATTTAGTATATACAAGAGAAGCTGAGGTCTCAAAAAAATTTTTGGCATTAGCCACCCTCATTATTAAAGGAGATGAAAAAAAAATGTGATTTAGTGTGTGCACAAGAACCAGAAACCTCAAAATATTTTTTTACTTCATCCACTCCCACTACCATCCTCTATCACCACCCCCACCCCACTACCGACGTAGGGTATCGTTTTATGGGTTTTTGGGGTAGAGGATTTCAAATATTATATTATTAAAGTTTCCATAAAAAATTATTTCCACATAAAAATTTTTTTCGTTGTGAGTGACTTGGATAGAAAATCTGGATGTGGAAGTAGTGATTCCTTGGGCAGGGATTTTTGTATTTTATTTTTACACTTACTGTGACAAAACCGATATTGTTCTAGTAAGAATGATTTATAGTTAATAAAATATATTCTACTCTATTCTATTATATTCTATTCGATTCTATTTTAACATTAATTTGTTATAGGAATTTCATAGTTTCACAAGTTTTTTTGTATTATTATGTAATTTTGTAATAACTTCAATCCCCAATAGTGTCACTTTTTCACTGTTGGTAAATACATTATTTATAATAAATAAACAAGAATTTAAAAGATAACAATAGTTTGACCAATGAATTAACGTTATACGCCTAGCATTTATTGGGTAAAACAACTTGCGGGTGTGCACTTTTTTTACCAAGTATTGTATTTTGCGGAAATTAAGAACGACAGCTGAGGTAATACGTGATCAAATCCAATTAAAAGTGAAGTGGAAACAACCATTTCAGGGGAATAAGCTATGAATGGAAAAGGAAGTTTATAAAAACGTCTTATATTTCAACGTTTGTCTAGTAAGTTAACATGTGCAGGAATCACAACTAACCACGTGTTTTTTCCAGATTTGTTAAAGTTATACCATACCTATTCTAAATTATAATTACCGTCGTATTTATTAAAAAAAAACATAGTCACAGATGTTTACAATAAGTGTCTCCCATATGTTTCCAAGAATACCACAAAATTTGTACGGTTCTTTTATAGATTATCTAGTTAATCTGGTCTGATTTTATACCTAAGTTGTGGTTAAGCACAGGAATTGTTTAACTGCGTATTACGTTTTTTCCCGAGTTTCTTTCTTACATCAATTTTTAATGTTTTTATATCCTAATGATATTGTAATATGTTGCAACCCCTTAAAAATTTAAGGTTATGTTGGTTACTAAAAAGTAGGCAGATTTCAACAGATCGAATGTCTGAATGAATGTAGTGTATTTGCACCTACTCGAAAGAACCTACCAGAAGATTCCAAAGTGACATCTGGAATTATCGAGAGAATGGTGGCGTCATCACAGAACAATCGAGATCTGTCATTTTTAGGTATAAAAGACCGATCGCATTCTCGGCGAGTAGTTCAGAAAGTTCAGAAAATATAGAAAGTGAGGTTAAGAGTTCAAAGATAAACAAAGTAATAAACATTGTGATTTTAGTCAGTAATGCAAGTAATGAAAGTTATATTGCAAGACTTTTCACTGAAAACCAAGCTTGAAACAGTCGGAAAATGTTGGAAAACCCCGGAAAATTCATGCGAAATCCACGATTTTAAATACATTACGTTGAAACGCGTACAAGTATCTAAAATTGGTATTGGTATTTAGTATATACAAGAGAAGCTGAGGTCTCAAAAAAATTTTTGGCATTAGCCACCCTCATTATTAAAGGAGATGAAAAAAAAATGTGATTTAGTGTGTGCACAAGAACCAGAAACCTCAAAATATTTTTTTACTTCATCCACTCCCACTACCATCCTCTATCACCACCCCCACCCCACTACCGACGTAGGGTATCGTTTTATGGGTTTTTGGGGTAGAGGATTTCAAATATTATATTATTAAAGTTTCCATAAAAAATTATTTCCACATAAAAATTTTTTTCGTTGTGAGTGACTTGGATAGAAAATCTGGATGTGGAAGTAGTGATTCCTTGGGCAGGGATTTTTGTATTTTATTTTTACACTTACTGTGACAAAACCGATATTGTTCTAGTAAGAATGATTTATAGTTAATAAAATATATTCTACTCTATTCTATTATATTCTATTCGATTCTATTTTAACATTAATTTGTTATAGGAATTTCATAGTTTCACAAGTTTTTTTGTATTATTATGTAATTTTGTAATAACTTCAATCCCCAATAGTGTCACTTTTTCACTGTTGGTAAATACATTATTTATAATAAATAAACAAGAATTTAAAAGATAACAATAGTTTGACCAATGAATTAACGTTATACGCCTAGCATTTATTGGGTAAAACAACTTGCGGGTGTGCACTTTTTTTACCAAGTATTGTATTTTGCGGAAATTAAGAACGACAGCTGAGGTAATACGTGATCAAATCCAATTAAAAGTGAAGTGGAAACAACCATTTCAGGGGAATAAGCTATGAATGGAAAAGGAAGTTTATAAAAACGTCTTATATTTCAACGTTTGTCTAGTAAGTTAACATGTGCAGGAATCACAACTAACCACGTGTTTTTTCCAGATTTGTTAAAGTTATACCATACCTATTCTAAATTATAATTACCGTCGTATTTATTAAAAAAAAACATAGTCACAGATGTTTACAATAAGTGTCTCCCATATGTTTCCAAGAATACCACAAAATTTGTACGGTTCTTTTATAGATTATCTAGTTAATCTGGTCTGATTTTATACCTAAGTTGTGGTTAAGCACAGGAATTGTTTAACTGCGTATTACGTTTTTTCCCGAGTTTCTTTCTTACATCAATTTTTAATGTTTTTATATCCTAATGATATTGTAATATGTTGCAACCCCTTAAAAATTTAAGGTTATGTTGGTTACTAAAAAGTAGGCAGATTTCAACAGATCGAATGTCTGAATGAATGTAGTGTATTTGCACCTACTCGAAAGAACCTACCAGAAGATTCCAAAGTGACATCTGGAATTATCGAGAGAATGGTGGCGTCATCACAGAACAATCGAGATCTGTCATTTTTAGGTATAAAAGACCGATCGCATTCTCGGCGAGTAGTTCAGAAAGTTCAGAAAATATAGAAAGTGAGGTTAAGAGTTCAAAGATAAACAAAGTAATAAACATTGTGATTTTAGTCAGTAAAGTGTATTTAAATTATTAATAGTATTGTGAAGTATCCAGTAAATATTTAATAAAGTGTGTTAGTGGACATCTCTTGTTATAATTTTTGGAACCCACGGAATTTGCGAGGGTGGTTTCCTAAGGGTGGAAACACGCGACAAATTGGTGTCAGAAAGCGGAATTTTATGACAAGAGGGACTCTGAAGTTGTGCTGGAGTGTTCGAGAAGTATTCTCGAGGTTTAGTGCTAACACAGTGGACTAATTTACTGGACATTGTTCGAGGGTTATTTTCGGACAGGAAAATAGTGTTAAGTGCATTTTTGAGACATTGTAGAACATTTTATTAGGACATTAGTGTGATAATTAAATCCTTTGAACTGAGAAGTGATAGAGACACTGAAAAAGACTCATTTAGTGCGTGAAAATTTCTAGAACTTTTCTATTTGGACATTAGTGGAGATTATTAAATTCTCTGAACTGGATAGTGACAAAAGACTCTGGATAAGACTTTTTCGTGCTATTTCGAGATTTGTCTGGAAAGTACCGATATTGACGTGACAGTTAAATTTATTTTATTTTAATTTCGTCGTATGCCCGTAACAACAAGAAGTATGGCATCCGATAAACAAATACAGGACTTATTCGAACAATTCCAAAAAATGATGGCGCAGCAACGGCAGGAAGACAAAGAAGAACAGGAGAGAAAACGTCAAGAAGAGCGAGATGAATTAAAGAAAATTATGGAAGACCAGGAAATAAGACGCCAAGAAGAAAAGGAAGAGCGAGAAAAACGACGTCAGGATGAAGAGAGAAGACGCCTGGAAGAAAAGGAAGAGCAAGAAAGAAGACGTCAAGAAGAAAAAGATGAATTGAAGAAAATGATGGAGGACCTGAAGATGCGACAGCAAGAGGAGAAAGAAGAGCAAGAAAGACGACGTCAAGAGGAGAAAGAGGAACAAGAAAGACGACGTCAAGAGGAGAAAGAGGAACAAGAAAGACGCCAAGAAGAATTAAGGAAAATTCTGAATGAACAAATGAAAATACAGCAGGACGCTATCATTTCTGCCAACGAAGAATTAAAGAGTGAAGTCAAAGAAGAGATAAACAAGGTAGAAGAAAAAGTAGGTGAAGTCGAGACAGAAGTCGGTCAAGTTAAAGAAAAAGTAAACAAGTTCGAAGAAGAAGTCAAAGGAGAAATAGACCGGCTTAAACGACAGTTGAGAGATAGAGGAAGCCAGCAGGTGGTATCATCAGGTCAGCGACTAAAACCTCCTTCTTTTGATGGCCAAAGTTCCTGGACGACGTACAAGAGGCAGTTTGAGGCAGCAGCGTGTGCGAACAATTGGGATAATGAGGAAAAGGCCATGGCATTAGTTCTAGCATTAAGGGGCCAAGCTTCAGAGTTGCTCCAAACCATCCCAGTTGAGAAACAAAGGGACTTTAAAGTCTTGGAGGCTGCATTAGACTTGAGGTATGGCGATCAACACCTTGCGCAATTATACCAGACTCAGCTGAAATCCCGGATGCAAAAAGCTGGGGAAAGTTTACAAGAATTTGAAGCTGCGATAGAGAGACTGGCACACCTGGCGTATCCGAGTGCACCTAAAGAATTCCAGGAACAATTAGCCGTGGGGGCCTTTTTAGATGGTATAAGGGACGAAGAGGTCAGGCGAGTTCTGAGGCTGACGAGACACCAAAGTAGTAGCGAAGCTTTGGTGCGTGCACTCGAAGTAGAAGCCGCTTACAGGGATACTCCAAGGTCGAGAGTTCGAGCTGTGACTCTCGAAGAATCGCAACCAGAAATGAACCAGAACCCCTTGCTGACTGAGATGCAGAAAATATTCACCAAATTATGCGATAAATTGGATGGCCTCGGAAAGCAGGAGAAACAACAAAATAAAGGAAAGCCGAGCGGAGGTATTAAATGTTTCAACTGCGGCAAGGTGGGACATATGAAACGAGACTGTCGACAGCAGAACTCGGAGAGTCGAGTAAATGCTGTGAATGTTGAAGAGAAGCAGGAAAACTAAAGATAGCCAGCACCAAGGGGGCTGTGCTGGCTAGGGAATGCGGTGCCCCCAGAGAAATAAAGATTTCCCAGCTCCAAAGAATTCCAAGCAGTCTGTTGTTGCAAGGATATGTGAATGGAAGAAAATGCGTGTTTACTATTGACACCGGTGCTACGTCATCAATAGTGCGGCCAGGGTTTATATCAGGCTTGCAGATTGACAAGAAGCAAAATGGAGTAATCATTCGAACAGCCACGGGGGACAGGGCTGCGGTCCATGGAGAGGTCAACTTGGACGCAGGTTGGACGGTTGAGGTTCAATTACAAGGTCATTGTGGCTGACATTATGGATGATTTCATTTTGGGTCTGGACATCATGGGAGAGCAGGGATTCATTGTTGACGTAGGGGAGCGAGTCTTAAAAATTGGAAATGAGGAATTTATTCTGGCAACCGCAGACGACCAATTCCATAAAGCAAGGTTGTTAACAACACAGACGATTAAGATTCCTGCTCATTCGGAACAAATGATCGATGCTGCCTTAGAAGGAAATCCTGGAGGGTACCGTGTTGGCCTAGTTGAAGATGACGAATCGATTAAGTCCCTACCCAATATTATTGTGGCGAGAACTTTAACCCGGACTAAAGACAAAATCCCAATTAGAGTCGTTAATTTAAATTCCCACTCAGTGACAATTAAGGAAGGCAAACCAATTGGCTCCTATGAACCGGTCACATGGGTAGCGAGGTGCGAGGAACAAACAGAGGGAAGTTCGTCTACGAAAATAGACCAGGAAGTTTTGACCTTGCTGAGTACCCAGTTGGAGCATTTATCTGAGGATGAACGAAGGGAGGCAATCAAGTTTCTAGAAAAGGAAAGTTCAGTATTTGCCAAGAATACAGAGGCCCTTACAAAAACAGACATAGTCCAGCATCGGATAAATACTGGCGACTCGCCTGCTATTCGACAACCACCTAGGAGGCTTCCATTAGCAAAACAAGAAGATGCCTCGGCAATGATAGACAAGATGCTACAAGATGGAGTCATTGAGGAGTCGACGAGTCCCTGGTCATCGCCAGTAGTTTTGGTTGCCAAGAAAGATGGAACATTAAGATTTTGTGTCGATTATCGGAAATTAAACGATGTCACAAAGAAAGACAGTTACCCATTACCACGAATTGATGACACATTAAGCACGTTGGCAGGCTCACGTTGGTTTTCTACGTTAGACCTTAGGAGTGGATACTGGCAAGTGGGGCTTCATCCGGATGATAAGGAAAAGACAGCGTTTTCAGCAGGCAGTGGTCTTTATCAATTTACCGTGATGCCTTTTGGACTTTGCAATGCGCCAGCTACCTTTGAAAGATTGATGGAATTCGTACTGCGAGGGCTAACCTGGAGGACGTGCCTGGTTTACCTTGACGACGTGCTTGTTATGGGACAGGACTTTACAGAACATTTGAAAAATCTTCAGGAAGTATTTGGGCGAGTCAGGAATGCCCATCTGAAGTTGAACCCGAAGAAGTGCCTGCTATTCCAGAAAGAAGTCAAATTTCTTGGTCACGTGGTGTCTTCGGATGGAATACAAACAGACCCCGACAAAATTTCTGCTGTACGAGATTGGCCAAGACCATCTAACGTTCATGAAGTGCGGAGCTTCCTTGGCCTCTGCACTTATTATAGGCGCTTCGTGGAAGGGTTTGCAGAAATTGCGAAGCCACTACACCGGCTGACAGAAGAGAAAGTGCAGTACCAGTGGACACCGGAATGTGAAACGGCATGGAGAAAATTGAAGGCAGCTTTATGTACTGGTCCTGTGCTAGCATACCCACAACGGGAAGGACTTTTTATTTTAGATACGGATGCCAGCAATTCTTCGGTCGGTTGTGTACTGTCTCAAATCCAGAATGGGCAGGAAAGAGTGATCGAATATTTCAGCAAGGTGCTGTCCAAACCGGAAAGAAATTATTGTGTAACCCGGAAAGAGTTACTGGCCATCGTTAAATCAGTGGACCATTTTCATAAATATCTTTATGGACGACATTTCAAGATTCGGACCGATCATGCTGCATTAAAATGGCTGTTGCAGTTGAAAACCCCTGAAGGTCAACTGGCTCGTTGGATAGAACGGCTGCAACAGTATGATTTCAAAATCGAACATCGACCTGGAAGATCTCATAAGAACGCAGACGCTTTATCTAGAAGACCGTGCAAGGAAGATTGTAAGCACTGCCGCCATGTTGAGAAATTGCAGGGTACGGTGGCCGTCAACACAATTAAAATAGAGGTACCAGATGATTGGACAACCGAAGCCTTGAGACAGGAACAATTGAATGACACAGAAATTGGGGCTATATTGAGAGCAAAGGAGAAAGGAATTCGACCAGCGTGGAAGGATGTTTCGGATAAGGCAGTTGGATTGAAGGCTTTGTGGGCCCAATGGGATTCACTTAAAGTCATGAACGGGCTGCTAAAGAGAGCTTGGGAAAGCCCGGATGGCAGGGAAGTTGTTATGCGTCTAGTGATTCCCAGGTGTCGAGTACCGAAAGTACTTCAGGAAGTGCATAATGGAGCATCCGGTGGGCACTTTGGCGTTAATAAGACCCTGAATAAAGTACGAGAACGATTTTATTGGGTAAATAGTCGTCAAGATGTGGAAGCCTGGTGTCGCAACTGCAAAATTTGTGCAGCCAGTAAGGGACCACAGACTAGAAGTAGGGGCGCAATGAAGCAATATAACGTCGGAGCTCCTTTCGAGAGGATCGCGATCGATATAGCCGGCCCATTCCCAGTAACCAAGGATGGGAACAAGTACATACTGGTTGCCATGGACTATTTTAGTAAGTGGCCAGAGGCCTATGCAATTCCAAACCAAGAAGCAGTCACTGTCGCCAAAGTCTTGGTAGATAATCTGATATGTCGGTTTGGTGTACCCCTGGAGCTGCACTCAGATCAAGGGAGGAACTTTGAGTCAGGGGTGTTTCAGCAAATCTGCAAGTTATTGGGGATACACAAAACACGGACAACAGCCCTTCACCCGCAATCAGATGGAATGGTGGAACGACATAACAAGACCATGAAAGAACATCTCTCTAAAGTGGTTCATAAGAATCAACGTGATTGGGATCTCCACATACCGTTCTTCCTCATGGCATACAGAGCTGCTATCCACGAGTCTACGAAACAAACACCAGCCCGTGTAGTATTTGGACATGAGATCAGACTGCCGTGTGATTTGATTTTCGGAACACCAGGCGGAGAACAGCTTCCTGTGAACAGCTATGTGGATGAAATGAGTGAACGGCTAAGAAATGTTCATGAGCTGGTTAGAGACCAAATCACCATAGCCAGTGACCGAATGAAGGCTCGATACGACCGTAAGGGTAGTTCAGAAGGATTCAAGGCAGGAGATCTGGTTTGGCTGTACAACCCACAGCGGAAGAAAGGGAAGTCACCGAAACTTCAACCTCCTTGGGAAGGACCTTATACTGTTATTACCCGAATTAATGATGTCGTCTATCGTATTCAACGAAACAAAAAGTCCAAGATGAAGATCGTACACTTGGATAGACTGGCGAAGTATGTGAAAGAGGCTGAATTGCCTGACCGGGACGTTCAGGCTTAAGGAGGGGGCAGTGTAATATGTTGCAACCCCTTAAAAATTTAAGGTTATGTTGGTTACTAAAAAGTAGGCAGATTTCAACAGATCGAATGTCTGAATGAATGTAGTGTATTTGCACCTACTCGAAAGAACCTACCAGAAGATTCCAAAGTGACATCTGGAATTATCGAGAGAATGGTGGCGTCATCACAGAACAATCGAGATCTGTCATTTTTAGGTATAAAAGACCGATCGTATTCTCGGCGAGTAGTTCAGAAAGTTCAGAAAATATAGAAAGTGAGGTTAAGAGTTCAAAGATAAACAAAGTAATAAACATTGTGATTTTAGTCAGTAAAGTGTATTTAAATTATTAATAGTATTGTGAAGTATCCAGTAAATATTTAATAAAGTGTGTTAGTGGACATCTCTTGTTATAATTTTTGGAACCCACGGAATTTGCGAGGGTGGTTTCCTAAGGGTGGAAACACGCGACAATATAGAGAGTAAGTTTTCTACACATGTGGCCAACTTTTTTTTCTGATTCAAGTTAAAAATTGTCCATACAGTTCTATATCTGGATCTGCGTTAATATTGTTTTCTCAAAATACTGAGTATATGCCGACTCGGTGGCCCAGTGCTTACGTGACAGGCTTGAGACCACAGAGTTCGAACCCTGGCTAGAGTATGGAAGTTTGGTGAGCGTTTTCACTATGTTACCGAGACGATAGCAGTGGGGCCAACCCCATCTGAGTAAGACAACACGACTAGTCGCTGTGATCAGCTGAGATAGATGACGATGTCGCAGGGAATGATTGTTGTCTTGTTGTCTTATGTACATGTTCTGGTTGAGTAGTGGAACAGCTAAGGCTAAAACCAGACAGACTGGACAGTAGTGTAAATAAGGCAATTAAAAAGAAAATGTGGCGAATACTAAGATTATGCAGTTTTTGGCGAGTTGTACCAACTAAGTTCAAGCAAAATTCAGCTCGATCCAAGATCAAAATCCAAGGTTGCAATTGTTACAGCAATCGTAACCACGGATTCTGATCTCAGATCAAACTGAACTGGGCTTGAAATTAGATGGTACAACTCGCCCTTAATAAATAGTACATTTCTTAGACTTCAACAATATAGTTACAGATAACAAGGTCCACATTTTTTTTTTTTAATAATTTACATTAATTAGAGTATGTGAACTCTATGTTTTTTGTTACGCTTAATCTAAACTCTGTTTTGCTCTAACGTTTTGCTCTAATAGACCTCAATTTTTCTCACGTGAAAACCGCGGGATGAAATATCGCCTCTAGATTACTCCAGATCACCCAGTATTACCTCGGATTGCCTAAGATCGCCCGTGGGTCACATCGGATCGCCTCTGGATTATATTGCCCCAGATCGCTCCGGATTGACCTTAGATCATCTCGGATCGCCCTTTGATCGCCCTGGATCGCCTCGGGAAAGGACGAGAAATCGCCCCGTGATTTAACCTTCGTTTTTTTTATAGCTCCACTTGCCAACCCCAAAATCTATCAAAATGAAATTGACACAGTAGCCAGTTTGTACGTCAATACTAGACTTCAAAGTCATCTAAAAAATGTTGTGTATATCAGCCTCACCATGAACTACCCTCTCACTCCACTAACCCTCTCTCAGGGGGCGAAAAAATCATTCCTTACTATACAACAGGACATGTTGGCGAAAAAAATGTATATAAACCAATAGTTCGACTCCTCATATGAAGAGAAAGATACGTTATGGATCATACTTACCAGGAAATAACCTATATTTTTTTTAACCCGGTTGAAACAATTATATCTTTCTATAAAACAGGATCTCTTGAGGAAAAAATTGTAGGCGGCCAAAAGTCTAGCTCGCCAGATTATGAAGACAAAGGTGTATTTGCATGAGTATCTACCATACATATTATAACTCTCCTTTCCACTCTTGCTCTTGTAAGGGGTTGAGAAAATCACTTAGAGTTTGTCAGAAGCAAGAGACACATGAAGCAAGGCACAGGAGTGTGGAATGGGCAGTGTAGGTCTTTGTGAAATGTGTTGCCGGATTATATTACGATATGGAGGTTTATGGTCCTCTTTTTGTGTTTCTACAAATCTTCGTCTTCTGAGTGTTCTGATTTCTCCATTTCTGATTCTGGTAGAGTATATATCGTTGCGATTTTTTTGTGGTATTCATTTTTCCCCTTGCTTTTCTTTCCCAGTATGCTTGATCCTTTCCTAGTTTGCTCATGATCCTCTCGATTGTTGTTGTCCACGTGTAGCATGGTCTCCCTATTTTTAGGTTGCTGGTATTCAGTATTAGCGTTCTCTTCAGTAGATGTGTAGGGTTTCTTGTTTGGACATGTCCCCAGTGCTTCATTGCGTACATTACAAAAAGGATAGCCCTTTTGTAATTGTCTTCCTTCCTAGCAGTGTTGTTGTTTGATGTTGCTGTTTTCGTCTTGTTTTTGCGAGTAGATGCATGATGTTCGTTTCAGCTCTTCTCAAGCTTCTTTTGTTGGCTTTTGTTGTTGCCGCATTTTTAATTCCATATGTCATCGTTGGCAGTATGATGGCTTTGTGTAGCCGTTTGGTCAGGCCCCATGATAGTTTGTTTTTCTCGATGAACAGTATAATTGCCCTTGTGACTGTATATCGTTGTAATACTATCCTCTACAGTTTCTGTCCTTTTCAGTTGGTTCATCAGGTATGTTCTTAGGTATTTCAATTTGTTCGCTGTTCTTAGGAAGTAGTCGCTCATTTTGTATTGTTCTCAGCTGGCCGGATCTCTTGTGATGGCGGGTCTCGCTCCATTATTAGACGTTCCTTGAAGTTTATTTGCAGACCAGATGTGTCCAGACGCGGCTAAAAAAATTGGTATCTGTTAGAGCAAGCCGGACTTCAGATTATGACTCAGCGTATCAAAAAATATACAGTCCACATACACAATGTAAATTAGAAAAAAAATGTGGACCTATGTAATTAATTAAGTTAAAAAATTAAAATTAAAAAAGTAATAATAAAATATGTATTATAACTCACGTAAGTATATACATGTACTTCAGTAATAGTTTGTAGAGTAAAGTATGTTTCTCCTTCTGTTCAGTCTTCTTTCAGTTTTTTGTTGCCTTGCCATGCAATGCTATAAAGTTATTTTATTTATTCACTTCTGTTTTAAAATATCGTTTTTATGCTAGCATGTCATGCAATTTTTTTATATATGAAGTAATATGCATAATTAAATGTTTCATTTAATTGTATGTAAGAAAGAAAACTTTCTACTCGAGAATTAAAGCTAAATATACCTTTTAAAAAGTTATAATTACATCGTTTAATTAGAATGGAGCTTAGTCATCCACGAATGACTGTAATAAATGACTTCACAAGGTGCGATTAATTAAAAGCTGAACTAGACAAGACGACAGTCATAGCACATTATTTTTGCAGACACCTTCAGAAATGCATAATGAGGTTATTAGTGGTTTTTTCACGTCTCGTTATTAAAATTCAAAATAGTCTGTTTTCAGTTCATTTGCATTTGTGTTTACGCCGACAGAGGTTTGCTAAAACATTTATATATGTACTATTTTTACGTGTACCAACAAACTGAAATGCATATTTGTAATTATTGATTAATGTTCTGCAGGTGAAACAGACAGGTTGAATTTAATTTATAAAGTTTGCAAATTGTATTGTACTAATTTTATTGTTTACAATGAGGCTTGCATTTAAGATATATAATATACATGGTTGAGTTATATTGTGTCGGAATACCCGATTTCTGGTTAAAATATATGTGTGATTATTGATGTTCTAGTATATTGAATCATGTACTGAGATTTTCGACAGCTATACCGTATTTTTTGAGATACACCATCACCGATAGTTTTTTTAAATAGATGACCCTATATATATATATTTTTTAATTTCAAACTCAAACTAAGCAAAAACTTATTTTTAAAGGTCTTATTTATACTAACGTCCTGGCGGAGTTTAACTATAGCTATTTCTCCACTCAACCAGGACACACACACACATAGACAGCAACACAACAACCATTCCTGTGGTATTGCCATCTGCCACAGCTGAGACTCAAACTCAGGAGAGGAGAGCGGCTAGCTCACTGCTACCGTCTCGGCAACACGCGAAAAACGCTACTAATATCCATATCCTAGCTAGAATTCGAACCCGGGATTCCGTGATCGCAAGCCTAACACCTTAAGCGCGGCGACACTGAGTCGGCGTTTCCGATGTGACAAGTGCAGCAAGAAGAAACGTTACAATCGAGACAAAAATTAAGAAAGTTATAAAAAATATAAAATGTATTGCATTTCTTATAAACAAAACTAAACAAATTAATTTTTGGCATCAAAATCTACAAATAATTTCAAAAAATTGTAATATGATAAAAATTGCATTAGTTATATTAGTTGTTCAATTGCAAAATTCAATGGTGGAAAATTTTAGCTGAGGAAAAAATATAAGTTTCAAGATGAAAATAAATATCAATTTATTTATTTTTGAGGAAAAATGCAAAAATGCAAAAATTTTAATCCAAAAGAGCATTAATTTTTTTACATGTTATTTTTAACTTTCTACCTTTTTTGGTTTCATACAAAAACCATATAGTTATTATAAACTAATGCAAAAAAACCGGCTTAAATAAAAAAAATTCCAATACATACAGAATACATGTAAGTAGTGCGATTCGATGCACTAAAATTATAAGTGGTTGAAATTTACTGCTTTACGTTACTTCTTTTTAGTTACTGAGTCATAACATTAAGAAATCTTACCTTAGTAAAAATATGTACGTTGGTTCTTAAGTCTGCAACAAAAAACTATTATTAGTATCTGACAAACGAGGGAAATCGTAACTGAAATAGTTATATAAATTGGTTTAACATATAATTATAAACACGATACCTAAAAATATTATAAACACAGGTACACAAAAAAAGTATCATATACTGAGAACCAGACTGATACAGTACTGTATTTTAATCTAGATCCAAATCTGATGTTAGAATTGCTCCATCACGTCACGGTATCTAATGCTAAAAAACCGCTGCCCAAAGAATCACTACTTCCACATCCGGATTTTTTATCCAAGTCACACAACGAAAAAATGTTGTATCTGGAAATAATTGTTTATGGAACTTTAATAATATAATATTTGAAATCCTCTACCACAAAAACCCATAAAACGATACCCCACATCGGTAGTAGGGTGGGGGTGGTGACAGGGGGTGGGAGTGGGGGTGGATAAAGTAAAAAAATATTTTGAGGTTTCTGGTTCTTGTACACACACTAAATCATATATTTTTTTCATCACCTTTAATAATGGAGTGGGGGTGGTAATGGGGGTGGCTAATGCCAAAATTTTTTTTGAGCTCTTAGCTTCTCTTGTCTATACTAAATATCAATTTTTTTTGAACTGTTACCTGCTTGATTTACCTATTTACTCCAAATTTACCCCAATTTACCCCCCAACCCTTCGACGGAACAAGATGAAAATATAATCTAGTTCTAGATCTCGTTAAAGTACATATGTGTACCAAATTTCAAGTCAATATCTCAAACGGTTCCAGAGTAAACCTGCGCACAAAAAAAGTTACAGACCGACAGACAGAAATTTTTTTTTCGCTCAAACTTGAAATCTCGACGTTTCATGACATTCTAAGCCTATTTGAACAATAAAATTTTTTTAAATTTTTTTTGTCGTTACTATACTTCCACTGGATGTGGAAGTAAAATAGCTAAAAATTCACAAAAAAATCGCAATTTTTTGAGATTGGGAAAAACCATGACGTGATGGAGCAGCGTCAGATTCCGATTAAGTGCGTCAAAATACACAAAAGGATGGTGGTCTGGCCCTTTGTACATAACACTTTATTTGTGTGTCTGAGGCAAAATACACAAGTAAAATTCTTATTCAAAATTCAATAATACTTTGAGGATGGAAGTAGTAAAAAAGATACGATTAGAAGTTAATAACAATAAAAAAAATCGAAATTTATCAATGACATCTCAACCAACGTCGATAATTCACTGGCGTTTCGATTTTTTATAGAAGAAACGAGAAGTAAATCCATATTCTCTCAGACAACGCTTAAAGATTATGTATTAATTTAACTTGTCCATGGCCAGTAAACCGACTGCCAAATTTACAGGAAGGAGTAGATGTGAATAAGATTGCAAATTACTTTGTTAAAAAGGTGCAAAATGATACTCGTTCACGGCGCAAAAACCGTTCAGAGGGTAGCCAAAAGAAACAACTACTTATTCCAATGATTCCTTATGCTTCGGTTGTTTGGTGGCCTGCTGTAACCAGGCTGAAGTCTGGTGGTCAGTGGAAGGAAGGAGGAGAACTGTTAAGCCACACATGGGCCCTCTCTGACGCGATACGGGCACACTCACTTCTAGGTGTCTTCCTTCTCAGAACTCTTTGAGGTTGTCACCCAAAAGAGATGACTGAAAGCTACTCGAGAGGGGATATACGATGAAAGAATAAGGTTTAACCATCTTAGCCCCTGACTAAAGCCAATGTACCTGAAGTTTCAAAGGTTCGCTTGAATAAATTTTAGATGGAAAAGAAAAGTTAAAAAAAACCACCGATCGATTTAGGCGTAAACACTTCATTGCCACATTTCCTGACAATAATATCCACAATACTTAAGTTTTTACACCTAAATCGACGTGTGGTTTTTCATATGAAATTCGTTCAAGTGAACGTTCGAAATTTCAGGTACATATTTGCCAAGGTATTCCTTTGCTATTTTGGTCTGTGCACATATTCGCAGGAAATATTTTAACAAACACATATATATGCAGCGATAGTCAAGCCACCCTTAAGGTCCTTGGGGTTCAAAACTGTAAATAGGCTCTCTGTGAACTTGGCTGATCCAACTGTGTTAAATCTTTGGGCGTCTGGACATCGTAACATTGAGGGCACTGAAGTGGCAGATGCTCTGGCCAGAGGGGACTCTGGTAAGAGCATCTGCGAGTACTGGGCCCGGAGCCAGATCTCCGTTACCTTACATCAAATGCTAAGAAGGCAATAGAGAACTAGACTCATTCCCAGTTATTTGACTTCTAGACCGCCACTCAGGACTTCGGCAAGCAAAGTTCCCTATCTCAAGGCCCTTGCCGAAACGAGCAGAACAAATGCTGCGACTAAGCAGGAAACATGTCCAAATTGTGGTAGGTCTCTTGATTGGAAAAAGCTGTTTCAGAAAACATCTTCACACTATTGATAACCACGACTGCTGGTTCTGTGGAGATTAGGAAAAAACCTTAAAGTCGAGGCACAAACACTTTGGCATTGGTTTTCCGGTGCTGTAGGAAATAAGGGATGCCCCATAGAAAGGATTTTGGACTTTGGGATAGACTCCAGCCTGTAGCGAAGGCACATTGGGCCACAAGGCGCGATCTTTCGTCGCCCTGCTAAAAAAAAAGAAGAGGGTAGCCAATGTTACACAACGAAGTTAAGAAAATGGAAGACACAGTCATCTTCCACTTTCTTGGGGTCCACGAAAAAAATAAGAGTTAACTTATCGCAAACAAGAATTAGAGAGCTACTTAATATAAGTAAAACATTTCCACAAGTCACTATTTCCTGAGATAATTCTAACGTATAATTTTACTTGATAATTGTAACGTCTGGACCTTAGAGAAGTTATTGATTAGTGATGCAGTGGTTAGTGATTTTACCGAATAACCTAATACCGAATATTCGGGGCTCGTACTGGCCGAATAGCCGAATATTCGGAAGCTTCTTTCTTTACCATAATTTACTACCATCAAAATTTTCAATATGTACCTAAGTAATGAATGTATATATGTACTTGTTGTCAACTATCTAAATCTGTTTTTACAATTAATTATTTTTTATTTATTTGCTTTCATCATGATTAGAGAATATTAGTTAGTGTGTAAGTTGTCATTTGCTTAATACCTAAATAATATTCTATTATCTAAATCTGCTTATATATTATGTATAATATATGTCTTAATATAACAAATTATGTTTTCTTCGACCCTATTTGTGATGTTGCGAGAAGTTTACTTTATCATTTTTCATTTTCATCGTAGACTTTTTGAACGGCACGGTAATCATAGCGGCTACAACTGATTCGTCATTTGCTTTAAATTGCATTCTTTAACTAAAAAAATTATTTACAATGATATAATTATAATATTGACTATTCGGTATTCGGTTGAATAGTGGAACCCGTGCCGAATATGCCGAATAGTTGCCGAATATTCGCTATTATTGACGTCTTTTATGATTTTTCTCAAAAGTATACTGAGCAACACTAAATTATTAATCAGTCTATATATGACTCGAGCCATATGTTTCTTAGATCTAGTCATAACTGAACTCTTGACGGGGATACATAAAATAAAATTATTACCCGTGATATAGAGAAATGGCAGCTCTATATACCAAACTAGCTATAACATACACATATTTTAATATTTTTCATATATCCCCTTTCTACGGTACCAGATTGAATCTCTATTTTTTCCTTGTAAATTATAAATGCAATTACTGAAAGCAGTAGAGGAATCCGTTAAATAATTCAAAAAAGTCACCGGATCGTGAACAATTAAAATGCTTCGCACGCGTTCTCGGCTAGTTGCCTCGTATTACATCATGTTTAACATTCTAATTGGGCTGCGGACTGTGCATTGTGAGATTAACACACAAGCTGCATGGTAATAACACGTCTGTTTTTCATGCTACGTTCTTTCTTGATTTTAAATTCCCGACTCTCTGATTATATTGAATTTTCTTTAATGAAATTTTATTCATAGGTTATATCCCGAGTGCTCTGAATTTTATCGAATAAACTGTGGGTAGCCTTCTTTTTTGTAAAATTTAGCTTAAAAAAATGTTTGAGATTTAATAATTTACCTTAAAAGCCCGAGGCCGAAGGCGAGCGCTTTTTGTATAAATCACTAAGTCGAGAACATTTGCTCAAAACCAAAATTTTGCAAAAAATATAACTACCCGCAGTTCGTCACCTAAGATTTAGAGCTCGAGATTACTTTATCTCATAAAAAGAAACTTTAGTGCCAGGTGCATGTTAAGTTTTTCTTTGAAATCCAGAAATTGTGGAATTGATATTAATCAGCCGTATTATTTAAATGCACACCATTACTTTTAGCAATGATTATTTCCCAAATGAACAAATTCCTTACGTACTTTTATACTTAGGTTTTTATTTATAGATATATACACTTTTATTTACTTATATGTAAAAGTTAAAAAACAATCATTATTATTTTATTATAAACAATTATTATGTGCATTTAAAAGCCAGACGTAATTTAATTGCAGTTGAATTTTAGCAAGCTATTTTACGTTTATTCAGTGTAAAATTTTTGTGATTAGTTGGAATTTAAAAATTCACGAAATGTCATTGGTCTATAAATTTATGAGGGAAATAGTCAGGATTATTTCACTCATTAACTCATTAACATGGCATAGTTGCCCAGAATGTTGTAAGACACGTAAAAAAATCACAAGGCTTTTTTCTCTAAGGCTATTTTTCTACAGCATATTAAATAATAAATATAGAAAGAAAGAAGAGAGAAAGAAAGAAAATTTATTTAACCAAGTTACAAAAAGTTTTTGGCAAGTCAAATATTATAATAAAAAACATGGAAATATAAACTACAAATACAATAATCAATAAAATTATCATATAATAATATAATATAATGTATTACTTAATACATAAAACATCATTATTCTCATGTAAAGTATGTTCTGGTATGATTAAAATAAGAAATTAACGAAAATACACCTGTGTCAATTATAATTTCAAATTATTTTGATATAATTACGCAACTCCCTCCTAACGGTTACTATAGCAACTATAACCAGCGCACATACGGGTATTTGAATGATCTACGCGGCCAAAAATATTTCTTGGTCTTTATCTGTTCTAAACAATATTACTGAATAAAATAAAGCTCTTAGTGTTTGGTTCAGGCGTATTTAATGTAAAAAGTAACAAAAAAAATGCTAACATTCGTCAGACAAAATATTTTCATCTTCACGTTCGTACAAGTGTTTTCGGGTCACACATCTCACTCCCGAGGGACCTTGTGAACCTAAAACAAAAATACATTCTTTTAAAAGGCATAAGACTTTATATACAATTTTTTTTTAATGAATCTACCCTAATAAAAAAGTATCCTAATAGCACTTATCGGCGCTTTTCCGCGGCTAATTTTTTGATTAGTCACTGCCAAAGACTTTCGACTGTATTAAAGAGTACAGCTGGATCTAACTTGGAAGTATAACAAACACTAAAACCTAACCTTAAAATTATAAATATAATAGAGATTATATTGTAGTTAGTGCATTTTTATCTGCCATATCAAAACCCATCACTATCACTTCCGAAAGTAGAATTAAAAATATTCACTGTTAAAATGTATGAATTCACACAAACGCCGAAAACAGCCACATATACCAACTAAGACGATCGCAATCCGACTTACCCTGTATAGGCGGAGTGCACGGCAGAGAAGTGGAAGGGGTCGGGTATTATTCTCGGACTAAGCTCCTATCACAACTAGCCGTTTACTTTTTACGCTATCCCATTTTGAAAAATTGACTTATGACCGCGTAAATCGTTTAAATACCTGTATGTGCAGCGTTAGGTCGTCAAATATTTTAGGTAATTATATCAAAATAATTTGAAATAATAATTGATACAGGCGTGTTTCTGTTAATATCTTATTTTAATCATGAAAGAACATACTTTACACGAGAATAATGATGTTTTATGTATTAAGTAAATCATTATATTTATTATTTAATATGCTGTAGAAAAATAAAGTATGCCCCACTCTATCCTAAGGGGCTTGGCGGCAAAGCTGTGAGATTTTTTACGTGTCTCATAAAGTTGAGGTCAACTATAGCTAATGAAAACCCGTTTTTTACAACATTGTACTTGATATCAAGTAAAATTATTAGTGATAAACTAACCCAGATCGGTTTTTGACAGTACCAACACGAAAAATTATCGTATGTAATATAACTAGTGCTTAGACTTTTATCGGTAAATTTATTGTTCTAGTACCGCCATCTAGTAACGCTACATTAGAACCATACACCATACTATAGCTTCCAGTTAATTATTCAAGAATGATAATATTAAAGTGTTCATTGATATATATTAACCTATTTAAACCTTATTTTTAATTTAATAAGATTCATAATTAAGTTAAGGTTCGATTAGGCAGAAAGAACTTTAAGTATAACGAATTATAATGTATAGTGCATACTTTTGATTTTTCGAATTATTAACATGTTACTTTGTGATGGATTATCGTATGTAAAGACATTTTTAGTGTATCTGCATCTACAGCGAGTGTGTTTAACTTGTACACATGTAATAATTCATTTGCCTGCTCGGTGGGCACTTTTATTTGATTTTACTTACCGCACTGATAATTACTTTGTAACTACGTTATTATAAGCCATTGAAAGTTGAGTTTAACTGGGAATTGTCTACTTATGTGTAGTGTGTTCTTCTTCTTCCTTTAGCGGGGCGACGAAAGGTCGCCGCATTCAGGCCTGGCGGTCCATTGTGCTTCCGCTACAAAGCTATGTAGTGTGTTTATGTTATTTATATTGTACTATATTGTATATAATTACTACAATTAATGAGTTACGTTAACAATAAGCAATAAACTAGAGAAAAATTTATAGATAAAATTTAAAAGCGCGGGTGCCGAGTGGACCTATTTTCAGAACATATTTCACGAAACAAAATATGACATGCATCAAAATATTACCGCGATAAATCTGTCGATGCGTCCATGGAGAAAATTACAGCGATAATTTTTCATGTTGGTTCTGTCAAAAGCCAATCTAGATTAGTTTATTACTAATAATATCCGATTGGTGCAAAGTTGTCAAAAAACGAGGCTTCATTGACTATCACATTAATGAGTGAAATAATCGCTGCAATACTCTATAGATAGAATTATCGTATGTAATATCACTAGTGCTTAAAATTTTATCGAAAATTTTTTCGAAAGCGTGTTGCCTGGTAATATAAAGAGTGCAAATTGGCAGTTTATTATCTGATTAAATCCCGACCGCTTTAGCGGGAGGGATTTAATCTTTGATAATAAACTGTCAATTTGCACGAGTTATATTAACTAGGGGCGACTTAGCTTGAGAAAAAATTTTTAGATAAAATTTAAAGCACGAGTGGTATTTGAGGAGAATATTTCACGAATAAATAATTCATTAAGTACATCTTCAATATTATGTTTTCTCATTAACTGCCTTCAGACGTTTTCTTGTCACGTTTTGGAGTTTACTGACCTTTATTTTCAATTTCATCATTAATTTGATACACAGAAATATTTCCAAACCGACTCATATTGTCAAAACAACAAATCTCAAACAAACGCAGTAGAAACAACGGAGATCCGCTATATTTTAAAATAATCTAGTGACGTTTCCATGGCAACTAGTAAATAAAACGAGTTGAAACCTTAGATATTATAATATATAGACTGGCTTAACACCTTTCAGGCGTTTCTGAGGTGCAATACGACGAGGAACGATAGAGAGAGCACTACTTTAGTACCGATGTCTCGCCCAAATAAAATATACACCCATGGTTCCGAGATTGACATAGAGAGCGCCATCTAGCGCTACAAGTTATATTCCATAATAAATAAATGTTCATCGACTCATATTTACGTATTTAATCATTACTTTTAACTTACGAAGTTTATGAATTATGTTGAGGTTTGCTTTGTTAAACAAAGAGAATTTTGAATACAACAAATTATAATGTTTGATGCACAGCTTTGATTGAACGAGTTACTTTTTGGTAGATTACCATATGTAAGTATTATACATTTTTAGTTTGTTGTGTACTTGACATTTATAATAAATGATTTGCTTACCTTTGTAACTACGTTATTGAGCTATTGAAAGCTGTGCTTGACTTGTTCCTGTATTATGAGCTATATTAAGTACAATCTTTGTGTGTAATTGTTACCTGATTGAACACTAGGAAAACTGAAATAGTTACAGATAGGCAAAAGTTACAGCCTATATATTTCAGACAAGATTCGCTTTGGAATTGAGGTGTTTTTGTTTGCTACTACATAATACAATATTACAATTTACAAGGTAAGTACGTTAACAATTAATAATAAGCTAAGATATTTATAGATAAAACTTAAAAGCTCGAGTTGCCCTATTTGCCAAAAATATTTCACGACAAAAACGTCAAAAAATTTTCGCATATTTGCCGCTGCAGCGACCTAAAAAATTAGAGCGATAAATTTTGCATGTTGGTCCTGTCAAAAGCCGATCTAGCTTGAATTACCACTAATAATGACGTTTGATTGGTGCAATGTTTTGAAAAAACGGGCTCTCATTGGCTATAGCGTTAATGAGTGAAATAATCGCTATAATTCGCATTTTACTCAGGCATATATCATGTTTTATTGCGTGAAATATTCTCCCCAAATACCATTCGTGCTTTTAATTTTTATCTATACAGTTTTTGTGAGCTACATTACCAAGAGTAATACATACGATTTACAATTGTTTCTGAGATATTTTGATTAATATTTGCTTTTCGCACACTTCTAAATCTAAGGAATGTCTACCTTTACATTTCTAACTCCTATACTTCTTGCGTGTTTAGAAAGAGTTTTTCAATCTGCGTTTAATACTGCGCAGATAACTTATTTGGATATGACCGTTAATTGAAATTTTCATTGTTAAGTACTAAATAAATATAACAGGATGCGTAGCATCTCATACACGCTGAACTCAAATATTGAATCAAAATGTCTACCTATGTATGTGTGCCTGTGTGTATGTACATACGTATGTGTGTAGACTATTTCTTTTAAACATAATAACTTTTGTTTGATTTACTTTTTGTTCAAATTTAGAACATACGTAAAATAGCATGTACGTAAGAATAATTTCAAAGTAAATGTGTATCGAAATTAAAAGTATTATGCATTAAATGAAATGTTAATGTTTTGAGCTTTGTTAGAGTAAAAACATAGTTTCCATTTAAAAAAATTCAAACAAATACATTTATTTTTTATTAACCGATTTAAAAAAAATTAAAAAAGGAGTTTCTCAATTCGACCCATATGTATGTTTTTTACATATATTTGTTTCAATCATTGGGTTAAGCGATTTCTTTGAAATCTTTGTCAAACTACTATGGGTCAGTGGTGATCCCATAACAGTTTCATCAAGCTACAAAAAAGATTTCTTTTAGTTGAAAATGTTGCCATATTCGATGAAGGCGCCGCGCAATAATTCGTGAGAATTACCTTAAAGTAGGTAGTTCGAAGGTATTTTAGGAGTATCTAGCTGATACCAAATCTAATCTCAAAAATCAAGAATTCAAAACGGTGAACACACCATGGCTGCCATAATTGCAATATTTTTGCAGATTTACATGAAATTAGATACATGGAGATTTCAGATTTCAAAGCTTGACGTTAAAACTTAAAAATTCAAATCGGTGGATATGTTCCTTCCTTCATCCTGCGTACGTGACCTAATCATCTCATTCTTTGACTTTCTTTTTATCTTACTATATCCTCTCCCTTTATAAGTGTGTCAATTTCATGATTCATTCTTATCCTCCACAAACCGTTTTTTTGGATCGGTCCAAATATTCTTCTAAGTACCTTCCTTTCAAATACTATTTAATTTATTTTCATCGCCGTTTGTTAATGTCCATGTTTCACAGCCATAGGTTACTATAGATCTTATAAAATGTGAGCTTAGATTTTCTATTTAGTAAGCTGCTTTTTATTAACTTTAAATAGGCGTAGTAGCATTTATTTCCTTTTAGAATTTTCGATATTACTATCATTGATGATCTTGGCCCCAAGGTAATCAAACGTCGTGGCCATTTCGATTTTGTTACCGTTGAGGTTACCGTTTATATTAATATAATATGGAGGTTGTGCTGGAGGCCTTTTGCAACAAAACCTATATTTGGTTTTGGCTTGATTCACTTGCAATCTCGCTTGCAATCCTCTTCTATTTACGTGTGGTTCCAAATCTATGGCGGATTGGTTCAGAGAGGCAAAGTCACGTGCAATTATTGAGCAATGCTTCCTGTTCTATTCAGTTTCCTGATACCTGCTTCTAGTGCCAAGTTGAAAAAAACTGCCGAGAGAGACGTCGCCTTGTCTTACTCCGGATTGTACTTTAAATTCTTCGCTGAACTGTTGTTGTACTGTAACAGTTGCTGCAGATTCTGCCATTTTTATTAGTTTTCGGGGTATTCCTAGAGGCATTTTGTAGCATTTTCCTCCTGTGTATTTTAGCGAATGCCTGTTTGAAGTATAAACATATAGTGTTATATTCATGTTATATTCGTAGCATTTCTCTTGTATTTGTCTTAATATACACAAGTGGTCTGTGGTTGACTTATTATTCCTGAATTCACATTGGTATTCATCCAATACTTTCTCGGAGTTCGAAGTCATTCGGTTATGAACAAGGATCGGAATCCGAGCGTCATTTGAGGGCCGGCTTTGCACTTACCGCTATGATCGACTGTGTGTGTTACTTGTGAACGAGATATTAATGGCTGCTACATATATACCTACACGGAAACCGTTCGCCCATATACATTAACTGACCAGATTATATAATTTATCAAAATAATATAGGTTATTATTAGGAACGGAAATTACTGTTTTTTAATTCACTTACATATTACCTACTTATATCTGCATTTCTAGAGAATTGCTAAAGTAACATTATTGAATCATAAAACTTAGCATAGGTACTTCCCCAGCAGTTTATAACTATAAGTTAAAAAAATTTATTTTCGTCGAAGAATTAAAATAAGAATGAGTAACACAAACTGCCACGGCCAATGCTTGAGAAATACTAACAAAAATCAGTTCCAACTTCCAACCAACTAGAGATGAGTTGCTACTTAGTAACCTGTTATTTTATAACTGTTATTTGTAAATAGCATTGACACACTGTTATTTCTGTTCGAAAGTAACAGATAAGAAACACGACGTAGTAAAAATGTTCTTCCTGACTGCTGTTGAACTGTTATTCAGAAAACAGCAGCAGCAGATAACGAAATCGCACCGCAACCGCGTAGACTTATGTGAAATAAAAGAAAACGTAGTTGAATATTATTGTGGATATCTTGAGTCATCGGCTTTATGTGCACACATTTTAGTTGCTTTTTAATCATAATATATTTAGATCTTTCCCATTTTCTTCTCGGTGTGTATATTTTCGATTACCCACATACCAAGTTTAGAAATGAAGGGCTGCTAGAGTTGAATATTTTTGTAGAAATCTCGAACCATCCGTTTTATATACTGACTTTTAGCTGTTTTTTAATCATAAATATGTTCAGAGCTTTTATATTTTCTTCTCCATATGTATATTTTCCTGCATCTCCTGCGTGTTTGGCCTTTTGGCGTGTTTATTTCAGCAACTATTATTCTGATATTTCTTTATTAATTTAACATGAAATTGATTCCTAAAATATAATTTATGTAAATAAACTTATTTATATTTTTTTTACATGTATATGTACGTAAAAAAATCAATTAATATCTCTATAAAACATAAAAATCAAAGAATTTTTCATGCCCGTTAGCCAGCGATAGTAGCACGATGAATAAAATAACATCTCTGAAATAACATTTGCGAACTGCGCGCTGGGGTTTGCGAATGGCATTACTTCTCAGCTACATGTTGCAAGCGTTATGGGTAACTGATATACCGCTGCCAAAAATAAAATATTCTCCTATGATGACAGTTGACTGCGAAAGATTGTTCTCGGTACAATATATTCATAATAAATATTTTCCATTTTGCGTATTTTTTAACACTATTACCTTAGTACGGTCCTGGAATGACGCCCAAAATTCCGATCTTTGGTTATGAATCACCCTGACAGTATTTTATAAGGGACGCTAACTAATGTTATTGCTCTGTAATGACTACAAATAGTCTTATAAGTAACCTTTTTTATATATCGGGAGGATAATTCCTAGTCTCAAGTCCCTTTGCATCTCTTCTTGTTCCCAGATACGTAGTATTAGGTTGTGTATTTGTCTCCATAGTTCCTCCCCTCCATTCTTTATTATAACATCAATATTAGATAATAATCCAAAATCGCGATTATTGCAAAAAATAAACTTTTATTTAAATTCTGGATGGGGCTAAAACCTTCGGTGTATTGCTGCTTCTGAAGTAGTTTTCTAAAACTTCTAAACACTTGAATACTATTATCGACGAGCATTTCGCCAACCAAGTTGGCATCGAGGTTGGCACCATCTGGAGATGATTAAAGCTAAATTATAACTGAAGAGGTTCCTGTACTTATACTTCGGTTCAACGAACCGTGACCTAATAACCAATAAACCAGAATATTTGGAATAGGCCCTTTGTCACTAATTTCTAAGCTTTCATAAGCATCCGGCTATCTGTTATTTGTTACATTTCTAATTAACCTTAAGTTATTGATATCTATTCTATGATTATTATTAAAGGCATTTTGATCAACACTGGATTTTTCAGTTTTTCCACTTTTGAACATATGTTCCTTAAATCTTGTAAACATTGGACGATTTGTTTGTCCAACATACTTCAAATTATAATCCTTACAATCTTTTCGTTTGATGCAATTTTATTCTTTGGTTGCATAAAAGTTGAGACTCCAATTTATTTATTTGTATTTCACATGGTTCTTGGAATCACAAATTATATTACCAAATTTTAATTTTTCACAATCGAGAAATTGGAACGTGATTAACCTCATTGTCACCCGATAGAGTACAGATCATATCCGAATGGTCATAAAATCAAGCATGAGTATTTTGCATATTTTTTGGTTGGCTTCCAATTGTTTTTCTGCGAGCAAATATAGAAATTTCTAGGTAAGTAAAGTTTTTCAATTATGTTGTAATTCAAATAATAAACTGATAAAAGCTACTACATATATTAAAATGAAAGAAACCCTGTACATTGTATAATAAAACTATTTATGTCGGATGTCTCGGAATACTACTCTATGTTATTTCCTGTGAATGGTGGAGATAGCAATAATTTTCATCTCAACAACGACTAATATTACATATTACGCCGCTATTATTGCCATTATATACAGTAAAACGATCTACTAGACATAAGGGTATGTTGAATGTAAATTGCATATTCTAGATTGTCTATTTGCTCAACCATGCATACGATGAATAAAGTTATATACGAATTGATCTTCACCAAACGCCAGCAGCGCATATTAGTCACTTTTATCTTGTGCTCTAATCGAACTGTAACATACAAATAACCCATTTATGCCCACTGGGTTGAAACGAATTCCAGTATAATTCGGATAATAACATTTAAGCAAGAGATACAAGGTGCTTACGAATTTATGGATTAAATTAAATATTAAAAGACAACATACATAAACACACATGTAATAAACAATCCTCAAATCCAAAACAAGTCTTTCTTGACATATTCGGAACTCCATAAACATACACCCTTTCTTGTAAGGAAAGAAATGGATACTGAGCAAAATTAAAAACTTACTTATCAATAAAATTCGTGAGAAGTTAAATTTTCGGATTTTCGAAAATTGCGAACCCTGTAGTGATAAATGTGTAGGGACAAAAAAGTGTCCTTTTCACAAGAGCTTTCAAACAAAAAAGAAAATCGAAATCGGACCATTAGGAGCTGAGATATAAAAAAAATTTAGTGTGGTTAATGGCGGCCATCTTTAATGGCAGCCATTTCGGTGTTCTGCACGGATTTTCAAGTGGCTCCCTATCTGAAAAGTTACCTTTTGCCATCAACCACAGAAACGACAGAAAATGGCACATTCCAATCAAAAAGTGCTGGTTTTTGGCTTCTCTAGTCATGTACCCATGTACTATAATATAAATTTCCAGGGTTCAGCTTTACATATCTAGAAAATTTCCTGAATTTTCCAGGTATTCAATGACACATAACAATAATTACACAGCCACACAAAAAAGGGTCTAGCCTGCGGACCAGACCAGTGTATCCTTATGTATTTAAATCCGCTGAAGCCGAATCCAAAGTTACAATTGTTAGATTGGCTCGTTTTCACCCCTAACCCCAAAAAAACACTCTGACATGACTTTTTCTCGGAAAATCAAAAATATGAAAGTTTACAAGAGTGCGGTACCCCATCCGAGGACACACTGTATATCCCTAAGTAATTCTAGGGTACCCTGTATAAATTGTATCTACATTGTTATAATTTTTTCTTGTGGCTTACCAGTATGTCTGATTTCTACGTTTCACGATATTTATCTAGACGCGGGGCAAGGAGATAAACTTTTCAACGTATTTATTCCTTTTATCAACTTTGTTATTTTTTTTATGTGCATATTGCTAGTAAACACAGTTCACAGTTTATTTCGTGACGAAGATTTCCTTGAAAATTATTTACACTAGCAGATAACCAAAAAAATAAATAATGTCGAAATATATTCAAAACTTGCACGAACTGTAATTTCATTTAAATCATTTCGTAACACAAAAAACGTGAAATTAACTATTATTTTTTCTTTTTCTGAGAACGATGTCGAAACTTGTTTAGTGAGTGATTTAGTTAATTATCTGTTATCGAGTATTGAGGAAAAGGGGTCAAAGTTGAGAGTAATGAGAGTACTTATGTTTTTCACAGCAAGTTAACGTGGAAATCTGTAAAATCAATTTTAGCAACAACGCACAGTAACGGTTTATGAATATTAATAAGTTTGGTATCCGCTAAGAGAATTTAAGGTCAAAATATGTGTTAGTGTTTCAGGAGATTTAAAAAAGTGGTTTTGTACACAACTTTTTCCTGACGGTCAAATAAATATATAAAGTTCATAAGTATAAAATAATTCTAATTTAATAAAGTAGGTGTAATTGTCTCTAATTAATTACTTCCAAATTTTCATATACACTGTAGAAGACAATATTCGTTTGGTGTGCGCTCACATACTCTGGAACCGTTGAACAATTTTTTTTAGCAAACATTTAAATCAACTTTCTATTTCACATGTTCAATACCTTTTTCTTTATTATTCGAACAATTTGCAAGCAAGTCGATTAAATTGTACTTCCAACGAGACAAATGTCCATCTTATTCCACTCTCATTGTTCGTTAGTGGTTAAATAATCAATTTGGGGATAAATGGATCGGAAGATGTGTACCGATACCTTGGCCACCTAAGGGCCGGCGTGTAAAGGATAAACATAAACGAAAAACAGATTCCTATTTAAAATTCTCTGCCAGATTCAAATTTTTAAGTTCACCAATTCATTTGAAATTGAGAAATTGTAGAAAAAAACTGTCTTTTTATCAAACTAAAAGTATGCATTTCCTTTTGGAAGAGTTTTGAAATCCAGAAATTGCGTATCTGCATTCTATTCACTAGGAGTCCGCAAACGCAAAATATACGGGAATTTGCAGACTTTTACTCCGTAGGTTATGGTTCCGCAACTAGTGTTCCCGTATTTCTAACTGTTAAAGGTCCGCACATGGCGGATCACTGATTTGTTTTCGTAATAAAGCACAGGTATATTTTTTCGAAAATCATAACCTTACTTTTTATTGCTTCTAGTGTGCTAAGTATTAAGGAGGTTAAACTCGAGACATGTGTTTGAGGTGCACTAAAATTAGGTAATACTAGCTGACGAATAAAATGAAATCTTTTATGATTCTGAAAATAAAACACCGCTGCCCAAGGAATCACTACTTCCACATCTAGATTTTCTATCCAAGTCACTCACAACGAAAAAATTTTGTATGTGGAAATAATTGTTTATGGAACTTTAATAATATAATATTTGAAATCCTCTACCTCAAAAACCCATAAAACGATACCCATCATCGGTAGCGGGGTGGGGGTGGTGACAGGGGGTGGTAGTGGGGGTGGATGAATTAACAAAATATTTTGAGGTTTCTGGTTCTTGGACACACACTAAATCACATTTTTTTTTCATCCCCTTTAATAATGGGTGGCGGTGGTAATGGGGGTGGCTAATGCCAAATTTTTTTTTTTAGACCCTAGCTTCTCTTCTATATACTAAATATCAATTTTATGGACTCTTACCTGCTTGATTTACCTATTTACCCCAAATTTACCCCAATTTACCCCCCAACCCTTTGACGGAACAAGACGAAAATATAATCTAGTTCTAGATCTCGTTAAAGTACATATGTGTACGAAATTTCAAGTCAATATCTGAAACGGTTCCAGAGTAAACGTGCGCACAAAAAAAGTTACAGACCGACAGACAGACCAACAGACAGAAATTTTTTTTCTCTCAAACTTAAAATCATGACGTTTCATAACATTCTAAGCCTATTTGAACAATAAAAATTTTTAAAAATTTTTTTGTTGTTACTATACTTCCATTGGATGTGGAAGTAAAAGTGAAGACACTGATCAATACTGTGATATAAATTTCGCAAGATATGAATATCAGTTTAATTTGCGGATATCTACAACTATAGAAAATGCGATAATTACAAACTTGCCACCTACAACTATCTTTCCAATTGAAAAAAATACCAAAGAAATAAATAATGGTACTGAATGAGGTGTACCATTATCTACTACCAAAGAAATTGTGACATTTATAGAAAAGTATTTCGGAAATATATGTGCCTAGCAAATTTGACAGAAACAGCAGAAGAAATTGAAGACAGTACTTTATAAAACGCGGCGAGCGTAGAGGCGACTTCAATGTGAATGTCAGTCGATATTCCGTTGAAGCAACGTCGAGAGCGGTTAGTACTTGGATGGGTGACCCATCTTGGGAAATACAGCGTTCTCGTCCCACCTTCTAGCGGCTTGTATATCAGTGTATACGCGGAAGCTACGTAATTTCAGGCGAGGATTACCAAGTGGATATACCATCCTTCGGAGGGGATGTAGGTCCCTTGTCTATTAAATGTTAGGCAAGTAAAAGATCCCTACTCTTCTTAAGGGAAGAGGTTCGGCAAAATTTGGGGGTAGCTCGTCTCCTGGCGTCGGTGATAGGCCCTGGTAGCGGAAATAGGCCGACGTTAAATAAATAGATAAAAAAAAAACTTTATAAAACAACCTCGAAAACAACACTTTATAAAAAAAATGTAAATTATGAAAACAGGTGTCTGCTATATACATTGCCATGTTGGCCCAAAAGAAATAAAAAATCCTTACACATTTTTTTTCTAAGTCAAACTTATTTTTGAATTTAAGATTAATTAGAAATGGGCAATGTTTTTAGTTTAGTCAGTACTAATATAAACAGAAGACGGAAGAGATATTTTGCTCACTTGTCGCCAATAACATGGGTTTTACAGTGTTGCAAGTCTGTCATTTAAAAAGAATAAAACAGCTTTACTTTTACCTTGTTTAATCAGTTTTGAAATGGCATTTAATATTAATTTACTCACTGCTATCTTAGCAATTTCTCACAAATCACAATTATTTCATAGGATTTACTAGAAAAAGTAAGACGTCCAGGTCGGTTTCTTGAAGCTCCTTGTGCCTTTATTGAAAATATAACACCGATTTTAATAATTTACTCTCTGCAAAAAATATATTTTAACGATGAGATTAAAAATATCCATTTTTCTATTATAGAGAATTTCTTTAACCATTGTAGTATTTAAATTAATAGCGGTTAATTTAATTTCAACAAACACTTAATTCATCACTTCGTTCATTACACCGTTTTATTATTTTTTACTATAAATTAACTTTAAAACTAGATAAATCGAACACATTGTCAAAGCTGTATGATTGATAATCGGTGGCCTACCTACGGCTAAACAACGAAGTATGGAAAACACATGAACATTTTCTTTGAACGCCGGCGCCGACAGCAGATGATTCTTTTTATGAAAGAGACACCGGGAGGTTTTTTAAAAGTTTTTATGTCTCATTATCAATACAATAAACATAATAAAAAGGGAGATGTAGGTCGCAAGAAGACGTTGAACTTAATTTTAGTTTGTTCTCCAATACTTACCTACACAATATTATATTTATATTAGTACCCGAATACAACCTGGTCTGAAAATATCGTATTTTTGAAAAATAATTAATTTAAGCAAAACCGTTGGAATAAAGCAAAAATTTTCTCGCTTTTTTGTGTCAATATATATCATGAAAAATATTTGTACGTATACACACCCTGTATATAATTTTTTTTTTTTTAATAAAATGTGTGCCTTTTAGAATGATAAATACGGAAAATTTTGAGAAATTGCTCAATACCGATTTAAAAGAAATTCTACTGGAAGATTATGGAACACTTTTATTATTTCGAAATAATATTTGTTATATATCTCTTCAACTTTTTTTTCACAAAAATCGGAAACTACACCTTTGAGCAACATTGTGTATTAAGTTAAGTTAGTTAATTATGGCCTATTCATAAAAATAAAATTCTTCAATCAAGGCTATGTGCGCCTGTCTATGGACGACATTATTGCCAATTCGCAAAAAATATTAGCTTTCGCAGCTATATAAACTTGTCTTTAAATATCATATGCTTTATGCAAATAATGATGTCTCGGAGCATTATAATTCACATATGCAACTAATTACGCATTGCACTTTGCCGCGCAACAACGACAGTAATTACAGAAGTTGTAAGTCTTGCATTTATAAAATGGATGTAAACTGAAACTTTTAGACTTTTAGTATAGAAGCATATGTAGGAAAATTATCCTCCGTGGCGGTATTAATGAAGGAAGGTGGGGGGTTGCTTTTTTGGTAATAAACTATCCACACATGAATAATTTCTATGGTGTCACTTCGTGATGTGTGGCGTATAGCATTAATGGCGTCAACAAGATGGCCGCCATTGAGATTTATAAAATTGACAATATCTCAGTTATTTATTAGCCGATTTTCTTTTGCGATACCTCATATTAAAGATAATTAACATGTATATAAAAAAAAGGTAATTTCAATGTTTTCTCTCAAGTAAACAGTATTTAAAATATTTGGGTAAATATGGTTTTGGAACGCAGTAACTGGACCTTTTTTTATATTATTAGGAAACATAACCAATAAATATTGCTAAGAAATCACGGTTCATGAATCATGAAAGCAGTCATGTTAGAAATACATTTCGACGTTTCACCTTTGATTGCAAAGTACATCTTCAGTGATCCTTACTTCAGGAACTTTGAACACTGAATAAATGCAATTTTACACGATATTTTCAATAAATATTATATTTTCTACAAAAACCATATTTTATTTTGTTTAAAAGTAAAATGAACCTACAAATCTGAATAATTGGAAAATAACGGTAATGTCATTAAATAGGCATCTAAATGATGTCGTTGATGATATCGTTTGTCATCAATCATCATTGTCGTCATAATCTGACTCCTCTGGTACAATATGTGAATGGTTATCACAAAGGGCGTCTATGCCTCCACATTCACACATATCGGTACACACTAGGCTGCTTGCAGAACATTTACACGGCGGATTATACTTATTTTTTATACATGAGCATCTGACCAACTTGAGAATGGAGTCCGGAGAGGACGACATTTCACATGTCCGTTTTCCATAGTCCTTCCATGTTCAGTAGGGGACGGAATTATTGGCTGAGGATTGCAGTCTTGGTTCCAGATCATTACCTGGTAGTTGACTCTCTTCATTGCAGGTATAAAAGCATTTCTTGTTGGTGGCAACTTTTCCCAGCTTGTCTGTTTCTTAGAAAACATGGACCAACATAACTCGTTTTAGGCTTGTAGATTTGGCAGATGAATGCTTCTAGTATTGTCATGACGTAATCAGAAATTGTGTGTTCGGTTCCTATTGAAGAAAAAGCCAAAAACGTATCTACTCTAGTTGCACTGAATACTTTCCAATATGAAAGTTTACCTTTGCCTAGTAATGTACCTGTACAATCGGATCCAGACAACGCATGAAAAGGTGGTAATGAAGAAGCCTTTAATGTACCTAATGAAGTGTATAAATCTGCAACTGATATAACTTCCTTGGAATTGGATACAAAGTACGATGCGGTGGGAAGTTTCGGGTATCTTCTTATGCTAAGAACAAAAATGTCTGTGTCTTGTGCAAATATATATAGTTTGGTTGCTCCTCTATCGGCGGAATTAATAGTATGAAGAATTATTTTAGCTCCTGCCTCTTCTTGCGTGCTTCGAAGGTGATCGAAAGAGCCATGTGATGAGGCAATTTCCGGACGCCATGCGACTAAAAAGTCTTTCTTCGTTAGTTGCGCATGATGTAGAAGTTTTCTGCTACGTATGCAGTTAATTCGTCCTTGGTATACATATGCGATCGCAGTTTTGACACAGTTTCGTTGACTATGTTTGTGCTATTCGCAATTTTATATCGAGTAGGAACAATTCCCTGTGCTCTCTTTTGCTTTGTCGTTTGCTTTATGGGCCTTCTTTATATGTATCGTACACAAGGTGCACTTCACTGTAGTTCCAATTCTTCCTTTCTATTTTCTTCGTAAATGCTTCTGCTAAATCTCTGCATGTATTAATGTCCCTACCCTTCCTACCCTTTATCCAACGCTTGAAGCTCTGCCATTCCGTCAACAACCGCTATAGAAAACGTTCTTTCCTCAGAGGTATTAATTAAAATTGCTTTTGAAGAGATTTCGTTATGTAAACCCTTGCGTCATGGTATTGGTGGAATTGATTTTAAAATGTCAACCAGTTTACTTTTTTGAGAACACAGATTCATAGTACCGTCGTAATTATAAAGTGATCTCGGTACAGCAGAAAATTCATATGCACCTATTTATTGTCTCGCATAAATCTATGCGTTGTGATCTGCTACAACTAGCAGCCGAGAAAATAATTATCTGTCTGCTTTTAAATCTTTAACAATACCAGCCTCTTTTATTTTTAAACTCATACATTAAATATATAATTCTACTCAAATTTGGAAGTAAATTGTCAAATAAATAATAATAAGGATAATTAAATATTAATAATTTAACAGAATTTAATAACAGCATACAAACTATCTATTATTAAAAACGAACCGTTACTAATTATTTTAGAGCAAATACTTTAAGAATGTTTTTTATAGAAATTTAAATTATCTAGCGTTGCATGAATATACAATATTCTCTAATTAACTTCAAATACATTACTTTACTCTAATTTGAAAGTAAATCGTCAATTAAATAATGATAAAAATAATTAAATACTAATAATAATTTAACTGAAAAGTTAAATATAATTTATATATCATTAAAAATGAACCGTTACTCTTTACTTTAGAGTAAATAGTTTAAGAACATCTTTTATTGAAATTTTAATTATCTTTAACATGAGCCCTCCCAAAAGAAAATCGACCAATAAATAACTGAGATATTGCCATTCTCTGAAATCTCATTTGCCGCCATCTTGATGACGTCATAAATGCTACCCGCCACACACCCCAAAGTGACACCATGAAAATAATTCATCAAGATGTAATTTTTTATTAAAATATCACCCCTACATACCCCCTTCATTAACTTCGCCACGGAACTACATATGCTGCTCTACTATTTAGTATTTTGTTGATCGTAAAAAACTGGCAGGAAATATTTTTTTACTTTGCAAATACAGGGTAGGGTGTCCGGAACGTTCGAATATTTCGGTGGGTGGTTCTACAAAAATATGAAGAAAAGTTCGTATGAATGGGGGGTCCGGAAATGCTTTCTAAAGGAGCTACGCCCTCCGAAGATGGCTCGGAAGATGGTATAACAATATGGTTTTTCTTAATTATTTTAAAAACCACTACTACTAGAGGGATGAAATGTCGTACACGTGGTAATATTATCATGAAAAATCGTTTGGTGCTGATGAAGAAGGGGGGCAACGACCAGGGGCGTACGAAATGGGGGAAATGCCCATAATTTCTTTGCTTTGACATTTTTTTTATTATTTGCTTTAAATGTGACTTCTCAGACGAGTTTTTAAAGGAAATGTACTCTTGGTGAAAATTCATAGAACGTATCGTTTTCCTTTAAAACCCGATTGATAAGTTCGATGTAAAAAGGGCGATTGATCGATTGCGCCTTCAAAAAATCAAAGTTGTCCTACGTCAGATTTCTTATAAAAAGGTATTTACTTGGCCATATTAAAACATTTTTTAACTGTTTACCTTAGATTACATGATTGCCTCATTTTGTGTCAATACTGTTTTGCGTACCAGATCTTATCTAGAGTTGTATAACACTAGTATCAGTTTAAAAGCAAATTAAAGATTGTTCGTTATATTTGAAGATAAAGGACGGACATATATTTTTGATCCTCTACAAGTTTAAACGAAATTGGGAAATATTAAAATATATTAGCAGAAATCTTAGACACATCTGCAAAATTATTGATATTAAATGAAAATATCATATAAGGAAAAATAACAAAAATGAAGATAATCTGGATTTTTTTATGATCAAAATGTTAAGTAGAACATACTAGAATTATTTCGAGAAGTATATAGAAGAAAAATTTATAATTAAGTGCCGAGAACGAAAACTTGCTCTTAATCTCCGAAATATCAGGACCATAAAAAAGTATATTTGCTTGTAGGTAAGTGCATGAAGATAAATACAAAGTTGTATCATTTTTAAGCGAGGGGTCAACCGCGAAGGAAATCTGGTGTACACCTAGAAGGAAGTCCGAGGAAGTCCCAAGGAAATCCGAGGAAGTCCGAGGAAGTCCGGGGAAGTCCGAGGAAGTCCGAGGAAGTCCGAGGAAGTCCGGGGAAGTCCGAGGAAATCCGAGGAAATCCCAGGAAATCCCAGGAAATCTTAGGAAATCTGAAGGAAATCCGAGGAAGTCCGAGGATATCTCAGAAAATCTTGCTTTCAATGAATTTTTTTTTTCTCCAAATCTATGGGCTTTAGACATGTTATATAAGATTTCTTTGTTTGTCTAGTTCTTCCCCAGTTGTTTTTAATATTTATGTTAAGTTTCTTTAAATTTTTAATATTTATATACAGTGTGGCCCATTTCAAGTGGAAACACCTTCGTAACTCAGTTATTGGTCATCCAATTTCAACCAAATTTGGTTCGGTATCAAATATCTTTAATATTTCTTTTTCAGTAAAACAAAACTTATTTCAGTCAGTGGTGTGCATTTTTATTAAGAAAAAAAGGGTCGATTTTTCGAGAAATCATATTAGGCATTTCTTTGTTGAAAAACTAATGCAATATTATTATGATAATAATTATTATTATAGATGCGTAATTAAATTTTGGCAAAAAAGTACATTCTATTCCTGTATAGAATAATAATAATATAATAATTTTTTTATGTAATTTTTCATAAAAATGCATAATTTTGGCTCATAATCTAAAAAAAGGCGCAAAAGTCTATATGCATATTTCTTTCGCGCCCTCTAGCGGCGAAACAAGAAAAAGTAGAGACAAAATTTACAGAAAATTTTATGCTCTACAACTTTGCTCTCTTGATATTTTTCACCAAAATCTCGACCAAAATGCACAGTTTTTCCTCAAAATGGATAAAAAGGCGAAAAAACGCTAAAATTCGTATATATGTATATATTTCTCAAAAACCACCCTTTTTTAGAACTGCGGGGAGTGAAAATCATGTTTAGACAACCCAAATACTTCACTTTTTAGAAGTCTCATAACTGTGGGAAGATTTTCCATAAAACAGCGATTTTTTGACTAATTTGAAGGGACTAAATAAGTGGTAGGTAAAGTGGGGCAAGTGCACACCGATTTTTGGACAGTTGACATTTGTTGACAATTGTGGGATTTATGCTTTATCATATAGTTTTCAAATTTTGAATATTTCTTTGTTGGTACATTGGGCGAACAAACCTATAAATAAATAAACCCTAATCAACGGCTAACGCACTACAACCATACTTAAAAAAAAATGACAGGAGGGTGCATTTACCCCGAATTTCGGGGCAAGTGCGTATTTGACTGTTAAAGAATCATGAAATCTACTGAAATTGTTAGGAGGCAAGATCGTTTTAATTACAATTTTTTACTATTTTTTGCACTTTGCAGATTTAAAATTAATTGATTTATTCAAATGTTATAAACTATATTGTACGAGGAATTGAGAGAAAAGTTCAAAACATTAAAAAAATATTTCATGAAACATTCTCAATAAACTGAAAATATTATATTTATATTTCAAACAAGCTAAAAACGTAGGTACTCTTCGCCAATTTACTGAGCTTTTTATATAATTGTTACACATTCTATAGGATACCCTTCGCAGTTTTCTTGTAAATAATGTTAGTTTTGGACATCTTAAATTTTGTGATACCATCTTTGTTGTGAAAAAAATTATATGAAAAAAAAAAATGAAAAATAAATATCCAACCTGTGTGGGATTCGAACACACGATCTTTGGATTGCAAGGCAAAATTTTAGCCACTAACTTACCGTCCAAATTTCAATACAATCTGACTTTTCTTTCTTAAGTTATCGTGCTTACAAGAAACGTGACGGACGGACAGACAGACGGACGGACAGACGGACGGACAGACGGACGGACAGACGGACGGACAGACGGACGGACAGACGGACGGACAGACGGACGGACAGACGGGCGGACAGACGGACAAACAGACGGACGGACAGACGGACATTTTGAAAGTTGTTCAGAATTCGTTCACTAACACAATGATATTAAATTTTTTTCTCTAGGAGCGATATGTACGATTTTAGAAATGTGCCGATCAAATACAATATACTCTTCGTTTTTGCGAAGAGTATAATAACAGAAACATAAAGTCCATAATACATTCTCATGTGATTAAGTAAGGTTAATGTTAAATTTATAGAAGTCAAAGTCGAAAGTCCAAGCATCTCCAGGACGATCTAATTTTGGATCAGGCAAAACCTTAATAATATCTGTGTTAGTTATATTATCTACATCTTCCAATTCTGGCCAAAAAAATTTGCCGTTATTATGTTTTGTGAATTTTACGGTCCATTCATCGTTACTAATTTTGCTGGTAAACTGATAATGATAAAAGTCAGTAAGACATTGATACTTAAATAGTTAAATGAAGCAATATCTGTCCTACATAATGTCGTGTTGTCTTCTTGGTGCTATATTTGACAATTATCCATTTGCCTATGTATGTTCCTGTGCTTGACTGTTCTTGATTCTCATATTCTGAAATTTCATTAAGATCGCTTTCAGCGTCCATGTCATCGTCAGTGTCAACGTAAGAAGGTTCTTCTTCATCGCTTGATGAACTAGCCGGTGGCGTCATGGTTTTCTTAGTCTGTCTTGGTTTTTTTGAAGTCCTCTTCTTTGAATCTTTCTTCATCTTATTTAAAGCTTTTTCCTTCTTCTTTGAAGCTTTCTCTTTCTCTATTTCTTACATTCTTGCCACAGCTTTCGGTGACGTAATGACTTCAACATCAAGAGCAATTCTTGTTTTTTTTTCAGCTAGGGGTTGTTTTGTTTCCCTAATTGTCTGCAGAAGATCTTCAAAGGATACTTGCAGAGAGTAAGAAGTTGATGGAACAGGATTAGGTGGTTGTTCATTTAAATCTTCTAGCAGTTGTCCAGATTGTGCGTTTGGCTGCCTATAATCGAGAGGAGGTTGTTGTTCATTCCAAACAACTAATAGTTGGTTATCGTCTCCATTTGGCTGCATATATTTGGGGGCAACTGGCTGTTCATTTAAATTGACTAACGGCTGCTCACCTTCTGCATTTGGTTGGCCATGATCGTAAAAAGGTTGTTGCGGGTTGATGACTGCCTTCTGCTGTTTCCAATGTAATAACGCAGAAGGTTCGAATTTATCTTCTGGAATTACTTCATCATTGAAAGATACCATACCTGCTTTCTTAAAACCACTAATAATTGCATCAATCTTCAAATCTCTGCAAGTTTCTGCCACCATAATAGAAAACTGCACTTTTGGAACTTTATACCTCGCATTCTTACGTTGCCAGGATGCCAATTTAGCATCCCACATATCCTTTAGAGGCTTAAATACTGCCAAGTCAAATGGCTGTAACAAATGGCTTGTATGCGGAGGCAGTTTTAAGATGGTAATTTATTCCCTGACTGCAAGTTCTATAATATTAGTAGTCACATAAGTGCTATGGCCATCATAGATTATTAGAACTGGAGGACTGTCACCAAGAGCACAAATCAAACTTTTTTCAAAGTAGTTACGGAATATGTCTGACTCCATCCGGCCATTGGAGGAGACAGCATAGACTTTCCTGGAAATATTTCTGTTTTAGGAAGCCACTCATTTCAGATATTTTTGGCTTTAAATATTATCAGTGGTGGACAGTGGCGGCTGGTAAAATTTCAATAATTTTTTTCTCGTCTGTGACCCATATGAAATATGGCAACTAACATCTAGAGAAGCACTCCTCTAACGACCCCTAAAAAATTTTGAAAAAGCATTTGCGAACGTGTTTTTCAAAATTCGGTTGCCCCCCCCCCCCAGGTCTAGGGACTCCTGTTTCAAATTATTTTTTTTGCCATATACATTTTACTTTTCATAAAAATACAACATAGGTTTTGGAGTTTATGAAAATATTTTCATTATTAACTGAAATACAATGAACTGAAATTTTGTAATTTACAATTTATCAAATTATCAAATTTCAATTCGTTGTATCTACTATATATCAAAAAAAATTATTTTGAAAGTGATTTTTATTTTTAAATAAATTTAATATAATAGAAAAACAAATAGCATAGATTTGAAATGGATATCAATGAATTCAGAAAAAAAATCTATAATTTATTGAACACTATGACCCACCACCTTCCCAGTTGAAAAAAAAGTTTTCGACAACAAAGTGATTTGTTCAATTTTGGAGGCTTAAAAAAAACTGCACATGTGTCCAAAAATCCATTTTTACAGGTAGTTTATGCATCTCAAATTTCAAATGGATAAGTTAAAAAATAAAGGAAATATGGGGGGAGCCACTCGCCTGTAGTACCCGGTATAATGCGTTAAAAGTTTCTCGAAAGGTACATATTACAGACATTTCATTTTTGAAGTAATGTGTGATGATACAGTGTCTAAAGTTTTGCCTTGCAATAAAGATCGTGTGTTCGAATCCCAGACAGGTTAGATGTTTTTTCTTCAGTTTTTTTTATATATATTTTCTTTCACAACCGAGTTTCACAACAAAGTTTAGGAAATTTAGGATGTCCAAAAACTAACATTATTTACAAGAAAACTGCGGAGAGTATCCTATAGAATGTGTAACAATGATATAAAAAGATCAATAAATCGGCGAAGAGTATAATGCTTCCACTAGTTTACATTTGGGGTGTCTATTAGTTTTTTAGTTGCATTAAAACAACCGAAATACACCTAAAATATAAATAATGGAAAACAAATTAATAATATTAATTAATTTCTCTGACAACGGTGAATAAACAAAAACATTAGGAAACAGTAATTTTGTAATTTGCATTTAAAAAGTTCGAAAATCTCAGGATCGCGTCAAGTTAATTTGATATCAACGGCCAAGAACATAAAAACATCTATATAGGTTTATAACGACCTATTCTATCTTACACGTTCCATATTCATTAAAACAACGTTTCGAGCAACATTTCCTGACAAACCGTCTCGATAGTAATAAATAAACTAGAGAAAATCGGTTCCGAGATCGGTTCGATTAGTAGTAATAATAATAATTGAGATAACAATCAAATTTAATATTATAGAGGTAATAATAGAATTTTTATATTTAAAGTCTTATTTAAATACAATTTTTTTTATTGAATTGATAATCATTTAAGTTAAAAATGAGGTTAAAAATATAATTATCTTAATAATATTTTTTTTATATTTTATAAATCAGTTTTAATTAATTTAAAGGTAAATTTTATAAATATTCAATTATAATATGTATTTATGAAATTTTTACACCTAATAAAATTAATTATGTCATTAAGAAAATTGATTATAAAAAACCGCTGCCCAAGGAATTACAAAGATTTCTAGATTTTCTATCCAAGTCTCTCACAATGAAAAAATTTTGTATGTGGAAATAATTGTTTATGGAACTTTAATAATATACCTAATATTTGAAATCCTCTACCCGAAAAACCCATAAAACGATTCCCCACATCGGTGGTGGGGTGGTGGTGGTGATAGGAGGTAGTGGGGGATGGATGAAGTAAAAAAATATTTTGAGGTTTTAGGTTCTTGTACACAGTACACACTCTAAATCACAATATTTTCTCATCCCCTTTATTAGTGAGGTATGGGTGGTAATGGGGATGGCTAATGCCAAAAATTTTTTGAAACCTTAGCTTCTCTTGTATGTACTAAATACCATTTTTATGGACTCTTACCTGCTCATTTACCTATTTATCCCCATTTACCCCCCAACCCTTCGACGGAACAATATGAAAATATAATCTAGTTCCAGATCTCGTTAAAATACATGCGTGTACCAAATTTCAAGTCAATATCTTAAACGGTTCCAGAGTAAACGTGGGCACAAAATAAGTTACAGAAGACCGACAGACAGACAGAATTTTTTTTCACTCAAACTTAAAATCTCGACGTTTCATGACATTCTAAGCCTATTTGAACAATAAAAATTTTTAATTTTTCTTTGTCGTTACTATGCTTCCACTGGCCGTGGAAGTAAATTGAAAAAAGGAATTTTGGAAGAAATCTGGGAATATGAAAGAAATCCAAGGAAATCCCAGGAAATGCGAGAAAATCTGGAGGAAATCCGAGGAAGTCCCGGGAAGTCCCGGGAAGTCCCGGGAAGTCCCAGGAAGTCCCAGGAAGTCCGAGGAAGTCCGAGGAAGTCCCAGGAAGTCTCAGGAAATCTTAGGAAATCTGAAGGAAGTCCGAGGAAGTCCCAGGAAATCCGAGGAAATCCCAGGAAGTCTCGAGGAAGTCCGAGGAAATCTGTGTAATCTTCGTCAAAGAGGAAATCTGGTGTACAAAATTTTGGGCGCGGTTGACCCCTCGTTTTTAAGATTGATTGAGGGGAAGACCAAACTACAAACACATACTAAAATTCATTAGTAAAATCTGAACTGATTCGGGTGTGGTTTAAAATATATATCAAAATCTGATAATTCCCCAATGCACTTTTCCTAGAAAGATAACTCATCTAAGTATACCAAGAAGTATACTTAAAAAGTCTCACCTTTCATTTAACAAGGTTACAAAATTTATACGTCACCTTATAGATACTTTCTCAATATAATGATTTAGTCTCTGCATCTGAATTGACATATTTAGAAAGACTGCCAGGCAATGTAATAATAAATAAAATACATCACACATATAGCCTGTGTATACTTTAATGCATTGTGTTAAAATCTCAGGTACCTATTTAATATTTTATACAATTTCAACAGCATCAGAATTAATTAGTATTAGATGAAAATCTACAAATTATCTTAATGGCTGGAAATGCACATATCAGAAAGTTGTGAGAACAAAATAGATTAAAATATTTTACAAGTTTTTTTTTTTAGAATCAATTGTTTAACTTTTCTGTTTTCTGTTTATTCAATGCTGCAATAAACATTCTTGAACTTTCCTGTGTATCCTATGCAACATATTTTATGGATTTCTGGAAGACTTGGTAATATAAAACTCGTTCTGCACAGATATTTATGCATGAATAGTAAAATTATCAAAGATACTTCAGACATCATTGTGCGTCCTCTAACACTTCTTCAATTCTTATATATGTGAAGAAAATTATTCGGATGCTTTCAAAATTACAAAAGTGATACCAATATTTAAAAAGGATGAAATTTCGGTAATAGACAACTACCCCCATATTCATCATCCACAATATCTCCAAGGTTTTTTGAAATAATATTGGTGCATTCTCTCGAATCTAATAATGTCCTAAACTGTCAGTTTGGCATCAGAAGTAAGTATAGCACATCCCAAGCAGTTTTCAAAGTTGTGAGCGACATAGTCAATGGTCTTCACAGTGGAAAATTTGTTTCAATCACATTATGCGATCGCTCAAACGCGTTTGGCTATTATTAGTTTCATATGACTTTTTTGTAAATAAGCTGTACTGCTATGGAATTAGAAGGTTATCTCGAACATTTTTTAGATCATATTTGTAAAATAGAAAACAAACTGTATAAAAATATTTTTTCCGATTATAGTCCGATTATTATTATAGGTACACGGAGTACCCCAAAGGGTCAGTTTTGGGGCCCCTGTTATTTTTTTATCTATGTCAATGACTTATTCCATATGTGTCCTAACAGCTGTATTGCATATGCCGATGATACAACTATAAGAAATTCTAATTCAGACATGAAAAATCATATGTTGGAAAATGCCGACACTGTTTTTGAAGCCAAGCAATGATTTACATATCTAATAATTTGAAACTAATGAAAAGAAAATTCAAAATCTAGTCTTTTCTACCTTTTCTATCACTGAGAGAAATAACGCAAAACTGCTCGATATCGCCATTGACTACAGACTAAATTAGTCTTTACATGTTGCATAGTAAACTATCGAACTCTCTATTTGCTTTACGGAATCTAAAAAGATCGTTATCAATGAAGACTCTGTGAATGAGCTATTTGGCGTTATTCCATTCTCATACAAGTTATGGCACACAGCTGTGTGCCATAATAAGCTAACTATTGTTACGCAGACAAAATTTTCTGGCTACAAAAACGAGCTGTCAGAATAGTGACTTATGTGGGCTTTAGAGACAATTTTTAAAATCCTTAATATAATACCTTTGTCGTCTTTACGCATATGTCACGTTATTAGAAATTTACGAAAATAAAAATCAGTTCGCAACAAATGCAAAAGTTCATAATTATCTTGCTAGATCTGGAAGTGACCTCCGAACAGCACGCCTCCGACTTTCGAAGTCAAAAAAATTCTTTGGATATTAAATTGTCAGTCAGCTACCGAATCACTTATAATACAGCGGTGAGAGCATAAATCATGGGGTTTAGTCCGAATAAGTGAGGGAGTTTTGAAACTTTAGGAATCTGTAGATTTCGATACCCTGAATGAAGTAAGAAAAAATGCAAAATGTGACTTCAGAACATATTATAAAGTCCAGGAGGGGCAGGGGGTTTGTAAAAATGTTGAAGTATGGGGCTGGAAACTGAGCAAAGCTGGGCTTACACCAGTAACAATGCTGAAAGATTCTGCTTCTGAAAAGCTACTTAAATTTCTTTCCTGTAATTGCAAGAAAGGGTGCAGTGTAGCATGTGGTTGTAGAAAGGCAGAGTTAAAATGTTCTGTAAATTGCAAAGTTTCTAACTGACAAAGCTGCAACAATGCACCAGCAACAGTCGACGAGCTTCATGATGAGGAAGAAGTCGACTTTCCAGTCGAAACATTCCTCGCAAGCATGGAGAACAATCAATACCTATAATCAGTGGAAAGCGCAACGGAGGCAATTTCCGAAGAAAGTATTCTTGAAGACTACAACCTGGAGCTTCGACTTCAAGCACCTAAAAGGCCTCAAGAAGTAGGCTAGTCGTGGATTAGGCATACAGGCATATAGGGGATAACCACGTAAAAAAGGGGGCCATATACTCTACCTCAAGGTGGTGTGGAAACGAGTATTGCACATTGAGTTATGCGTAGCAGATAAGTAATAAGGATTTTCAGATATAAAAAGAAATTTTGTCCCAACACGAAAACACTCCTTCATAAAAATCGCACTAAATTGAGAAATTACATCAAAATAATTTTGTGAAGAATGCTTGACTTCGATCGGCTGCTGCACCGTAACAATTCAGTACAACGAAAAAATGTATAGAACATATTTTGTAGAAAATTTAATGCTCTATTATTTTCATAGGAACATTTTTTACCGTATGAGGCACCGGAAGCGAGATATTTAAAAGAATCTGTCTTTGTGCGCCATTTTTTCAATATGGCGGCGTCGGCGGGTGAGATCACATTTTGCATTTTTTCTTATTTCATTCAGGGCATCGAAATCTAGTTTCAAAACCCCCGCACTTATTCGGACCAAGAATCTACCCATCGACTGTACTATTAGGGCCAGTTGTATAAAGCATGGCAATACCTTGATCAGATCTGAACCACTGTTTACAGTCAACAGTCTGTTGTATAAAGGAAAATCAACGGTTTAAACCAGGTTCGGTAGTAAAATAATTGTGGTTTAAACCAAGTTCAAACGCCATTCAGTAATCTAACCTCACAGTTGATTGTTTGATATTATTATTTGCCTTGTCAAAATAATTGAAAAAAATGGAACCTATAACTAGAACTGATGATGAAGACTTTTTAAAATTAATTGAATTAGTGGAAACTGAACTGCATAGAAATCCACGAGTATTTAATTGTTTATCAAAATTACAACTTGAACATTTTAACCCAACTTACATTTGCTAATAAAGTTATCTCTCAATTTTATATATCCCAAACCATCCTTATATTATCTATAGTCAATATTTCAACACAAATATAAATAAGCTCTAAACACTAATAAAATTATATAAAAAAACATTTTTAAGAAAAAGCTTTTATTTGAAAAGACTACTAAAAAGTAAAAATAATTTTTTAAAATTGGAAACCAAAGCTTTGGGGACGGTCATATAGAACTATTCCATTGTTACTTTGCTCAATTAACCGTCCCCAAAGCTTTTGGTTTCCAGGTGTATGAATTTTTACTTTTTAGTACAGTTTTTTCAAATAAAAGCTTTTTCTTAAAAATATTTTTTTATATAATTTTATTTTTTACTTTTTAGTCTATTTAACAGACAGACAAAACCCTTGCATTTGATACAAATGGCAAGGGAGTCGTGAAGAAAAAGATAATTTGCCAACCTAGGGCGTCCGCCATATTGGATTTATAATGGCGTTACATGGTTTATCGTATTTTACTCGTCAAACCCTTTCATTTGATACCCATATCAAGGGGGCTGTGAAGAAAAAGATAATCCGCCATCTTGGGGCGTCCGCCATATTGAATTTAGAATGATGTCACGTAGTTTGTCGTATTTTACTCGTCAAACCCTATCATTTGATCCCATATCAAGGGGGTTGTGAAGAAAAAGATACTCACTCCGCCATCTTGGGGCGTCCGCCATATTGAATTTAGAATGACGTCACATAGTTTATCGTATTTTACTCGTCAAACCCTTTCATTTGATACCCATATCAAGGGGGTTGTGACTAAAAAGCCGATCCGCCATCTTGGGATGTCCGCCATATTGAATTTAGACCGATAATGGCTATACTATGTTACATTATCACCTGACCTATACACGTGTGCCAAATTTCAAAGCTCTAGCTTAGTTATAAATAGCCGAAATTTTGATTGCAAGATTTAACCTAAACAAACATACATACAAACAAACATTACAAGTTAAATAAAAGCTTTTAAAAAATTAGGTTAGGCGGTCGACGCTCACGTCAAAATGCAGTCAAAATTGTGGAAAACTGAAAGTCCCTATGTAAATTAGTAACTTTGAACTACCAACTGTTAAATGCAGTTAGTAAAGTGCTGGTCAGTTGACCAATCGCTGAGTTTGGTTTATACAACGCTTTTGCTTTGATCAACGGTCAGATCTTGAACTACAGCTCAACTGAACCAAGAGTCAGTGATCTTTTATACTAATTTTAATAAACGTGAAACGATAATCAGAAAGCATTTCCTTACTCGCTATTTTTATTCAGTTGAGAAATATATTATAGTTAATTAATTGATTTGTTTCTTCTATTCTTCTATTTCTGATTGATTTATCTCTTAGGGGATATAATGTCAAAGAAACCCCCCTTTGACATTATATACCCTAAATCAATTGATTAACTATAACATATACTGTACTGCCCTCGGTACTGACTTCTGAGAAACGCTTATCGTCATCACCATTTTGTAACGTGTTTCCACCCTTAGGAAACCACCCTCGCAAATTCCGTGGGTTCCAAAAATTATAACAAGAGATGTCCACTAACACACTTTATTAAATATTTACTGGATACTTCACAATACTGTTATTAATTTAAATACACTTTTACTGACTAAAATCACAATGTTTATCACTTTGTTTATCCTTGAAGTCTTAACCTCACTTTCTATACTTTTTGAACTTTCTGAACTACTCGCCGAGAATGCGGTGGGTCTTTTATACCCAAAAATGACAGATCTCGATTGTTCTGTGATGACGCCACCATTCTCTAGATCATTCCAGATGTCACCAGAACTAACTTCTGGTAGGTTTCTCGAGTAGGTGCAAATACACTACATTCATTCTAAGGGTTGTAACACATTACACTGCCCCCTCCTTAAGCCTGAACGTCCCGGTCAGGCAATTCAGCCTCTTTCACATACTTCGCCAGTCTATCCAAGTGTACGATCTTCATCTTGGACTTTTTGTTTCGTTGAATCGATAGACGACATCATTAATTCGGGTAATAACAGTATACGGTCCATCCCAAGGAGGTTGAAGTTTCGGGGATCTCCATTCCTTCCGCTGTGGGTTGTACAGCCAAACCAGATCCCCCACCTTGAATCCCCCTGTACTGGCATTCTGATCATAACGAGCCTTCAAGCGGTTACTAATTCTGTTCATCTGCTCTCGATCATTCTTCGGCTGTTCTCGGCTTCCATTTCTGTAGTTGCTCATCGAAAATGGTTCTCCACGGGCAGCACAATTTTTACACTTGCGACACCAGGCCTCCACATCCTGGCGACTATTAACCCAATAGAACTGTTCCCGTGCTCTACTCAATGTCTTGTTTATGCCGAAGTGTCTGCTGGATGTTTCATTATGTGCTTCCTGGAGTACTTCTGGTACACGACACCTGTGAATCACTAGACGCATGGCAACCTGCTTCCCATCTGGGCTTTCCCATGCTCTCCTCAAAAGCCCATCTACAACCATAAGTGAATCCCATTGTGACCATAAAGCCTTCAGCCCCACTTCTTTGTTGGAAACATCCTTCCATGCTGGACGCGTTCCGCCTTCTTTTGCTCTCAACATAGGTCCGATTTCTACATCGCGCAATTGCTCTTGCCTCAGAGTTTCCTTTGGCCAACTGTCTGGAAGATCGACCTTGACAGTGTTGACTTCAACCATGTTCGGCAATTTTCTCACCTGAGGGTAGCGCTTGCAATCTTCCTTGTCTGGTTTTCTGGATAATGCAGGAGTTTTGACTGCCTGCGTTGTCAACAGCTTGGTTTTCTCGCATTGGTTGTTCACTTTTGACAGAATAAATTGTTCGTTCCCAATCCTTAAAACTCGCTTTCCTACGTCAACAATAAATCCATACTGTTCCATAATGTCCAGTCCCAAAATGAAATCATCCGTGATGTCAGCCACGATGACCCTGTGGTCGAACCTTAATTGTCCAATCTGCAAACCCAGGTCTACTTCTCCATGAACCGTAGCCCTGTCCCCCGTAGCTGTCCGGACGATCACTTCTTCATTTTGCCTCTTGGTAATCTTTATGCCCGATATAAATCCTGGCCGTACTATTGATGACGTAGTACCTGTGTCGATGGTAAACAAACATTTTCTTCCATTCACATATCCATGCAACAACAGACTGCTTGCAATTCTTCGAAGCTGGGAAACCTTTATTTCTCTGGGGGCACCGCATTCCCTAGCCAGCATAACCCCCCTGGTACTGTTTTCCTGCTTCTCTTCAACATTCACAGCATTTACTCGACTCTCCGAGTTCTGCTGTCGACAGAATCGCTTCATGTGTCCTACCTTGCCGCAGTTGTAACATTTAATACCTCCGCTCGGCTTTCCTTTATTTTGTTGTTTTTCCTGCTTTCCGAGGCCATCCAATTTATCGCATAATTTGGTGAATATTTTCTGCATCTCAGTCAGCAAGGGGTTCTGGTTCATTTCTGGTTGCGATTCTTCGAGAGTCACAGCTCGCACTCTCGACCTTGGAGTATCCCTGTAAGCGGCTTCTACTTCGAGTGCACGCACCAAAGCTTCGCTACTACTTTGGTGTCTCGTCAGCCTCAGAACTCGCCTGACCTCTTCGTCCCTTATACCATCTAAAAAGGCCCCCACGGCTAATTGTTCCTGTAATTCTTTAGGTGCACTCGGATACGCCAGGTGTGCCAGTCTCTCTATCGCAGCTTCAAATTCCTGTAAACTTTCCCCAGCTTTTTGCATCCGGGATTTCAGCTGAGCCTGGTATAATTGGGCAAGGTGTTGATCGCCATACCTCAAGTCTAATGCAGCTTCCAAGACTTTAAAGTCCCTTTGTTTCTCAACTGGGATGGTTTGGAGTAACTCTGAAGCTTGGCCCCTTAGTGCTAGAACTAATGCCATGGCCTTTTCCTCATTATCCCAATTGTTCGCACATGCTGCTGCCTCAAACTGCCTCTTGTACGTCGTCCAGGAACTTTCGCCATCAAAAGAAGGAGGTTTTAGTCGCTGTCCTGATGATACCACCTGCTGGCTTCCTCTATCTCTCAACTGTCGTTTAAGCCGGTCTATTTCTCCTTTGACTTCTTCTTCGAACTCACTCATCTTTTCTTCAAACTGATTTACTTTTCCTTTTACTTGACCGACTTCGGCCTTGACTTCACCTACTTTATCTTCGACCTTGTTTATCTCTTCTTTGACTTCACTTTTGACAGAAATGATTGCGTCCTGTTGTATTTTTATTTGATCGCTCAGGATTTTCCTTAATTCCTCCTGGCGTCTTTCTTCCAAGTTTTCCATTATTTTTCTGAGTTCGTCTTTCCTCTAGACGTTGTCTTTCTTCATCCTCTTTTTCTTTCTGACGTCTTCTTTCTTCATCCTCTTTTTCTTTCTGACGTCTTATTTCCTGATCTTCCATAATTTTCTTTAATTCGTCCCTTTCTTCTTGACGCCGTTTTTCTTCCTCCTGGCGTTTTCTTTCTTGCTCTTCTTTTTCTTCTTGACGTTTTCTCTCCTGTTCTTCTTTGTCTTCTTGCCGTTGCTGCGCCATCATTTTTTGGAATTGTTCGAATAAGTCCTGTATTTGTTTATCGTATGCCATACTTCTTGTTGTTACGGGCATACGATGAAATTAAAATAAATTTAACTGTCACGTCAATATCGGTAATGGAACTTTCCAGACAAATCTCGAAATAGCACGAAAAAGTCTTATCCAGAGTCTTTTGTCACTATCCAGTTCAGAGAATTTAATAATCTCCACTAATGTCCAAATAGAAAAGTTCTAGAAATTTTTACGCACTAAATGAGTCTTTTTCAGTGTCTCTATCACTTCTCAGTTCAAAGGATTTAATTATCACACTAATGTCCTAATAAAATGTTCTACAATGTCTCAAAAATGCACTTAACACTATTTTCCTGTTCGAAAATAACCCTCAAACAATGTCCAGGAAATGAGTCCTCCGTGTTACCACTAACCCTCGAGAATACTTCTCGAACACTCCAGCACAACTTCAGAGCTTCTCTTGTCATAAAATTCCGCTTTCTGACACCAATTTGTAACGTGTTTCCACCCTTAGGAAACCACCCTCGCAAATTCCGTGGGTTCCAAAAATTATAACAAGAGATGTCCACTAACACACTTTATTAAATATTTACTGGATACTTCACAATACTATTATTAATTTAAATACACTTTTACTGACTAAAATCACAATGTTTATCACTTTGTTTATCCTTGAAGTCTTAACCTCACTTTCTATACTTTTTGAACTTTCTGAACTACTCGCCGAGAATGCGGTCGGTCTTTTATACCCAAAAATGACAGATCTCGATTGTTCTGTGATGACGCCACCATTCTCTAGATCATTCCAGATGTCACCAGAACTAACTTCTGGTAGGTTTCTCGAGTAGGTGCAAATACACTACATTCATTCTAAGGGTTGTAACACATTACAATTTTATATAGACTAATTAACGAGATAATTAAGTAATTGTTTATTTTTTACATACTTTCTGTAAAATGTTATTGTATATAACTGTGGTTAGTAGGAATCTACTTGCCTTTTTACTTTTAACATGTATGTGATTGCATGCCTTTCTGTATGCATTCGATGACTATATATAGAGATATGTTTTCCTTTACTTGGCAAAAATATTATAATGCATAACTTGGTCAAATAAAATTCCTATTCTATTCTATTGTATATTGTATCGTACTAGGAATTGCATAATTACATTAGTTTAGGGGAGGTGATCTTCCATGTCGCTTCCCTCTAAAGACCGCCCCTGCCTCCTTTGTCGCAATCTCTGTGGAAAATATTCGAATCCATATAAACCTTTTTATTTTCTAAGGAGCAAAAAGCTTCGAGAAATAATTTTAAAATCATTATAGCCTAGGGAACGAGCATCCCCGGGTTTACGTGACGCCCACACGCGTGAGAAATTGCCGTGGAAAGTATGTAAAACTTTCTCACAGTAAATCCTTGTAATTTTATTATCGGATACGACGTGCTCTTTAGCTCTCGCGTACCACTATTAATTTTAATTTTTCAGAAGTACAAGGTGAACATTTATTGTTCATTAAAATTTAATTTAAAATAACGAGGTAATATTAGAAAAACATTATTAATGTCATTGAGACTAGTTAGTACATACAAATATTGGATTTTAAACAAAATGTTTATATACGCCTTCCTCAAAATGCCGTGACACATTTATCGATTTAAGAAAACTTTTACGGTTTTATTTCAAAGCGATATGTCATTTGTGTGAATTAAATTATCACCGAAAAGCAGTTTTGTAATTGGACGTAGTTATGCAGAAACCTACCAACCCACAATGTCACCTAAAAGGAGTTATGCATAATAATAAGCTTGTCGTTGTCTATTCTTTGATTTGCAGAAACCTACCAGCTCATTCGGGGAACTGACATTATTGTTAAATAGGCTACCTACTTACCATGCATCCATCATTTACGTAATGCAGAAGGCTATCAACCCACTTGGTTGTTATCTGCAATTTTCTAAACCAACCAAGTGGCTTGATAGTTTTCTGCAAAAATTTTTCCGACATCGAATCGGCCTTGAAACACCATCAGAGATCGTATACACCGCCTGAATTTATGAATGTCATGCGTACATGTAGAAAAAAGAAGCCTCTTATTGTCACTGAAATGAAGTTCAATGATTTTTTTTCCATATAAAACATAAAACAACGGTGGAAGGCATGACACTTAATTGGTTTAAAATTTGATCCATATAGATAGAAAGAAATAAATGTTATGTAAATTCAGAAAATTATCTTAATGCGCCAAATGAAGAAATTAACATTAAAAAGAAAGTAAAGCGAAAGGGTTCAGAAAGCGATGAAAGCATTTTTCGGGATTTTATTGCTCTCTGGTTCAAAGGCAAAAGTATAGCCGAAAAGAAACTTAAATAGCTACAAAAAATTATTCATCTCATCCCATCAGACTGCGTTGATTTTTACTCAATTTAAAGCTATTGATATTGAAGATGTTGATGGATTCAATGTAAAGAGTCTTGATTTTGAAGTTGACGACGATGTTGCTAAATATTTTATAATCTGGAGTCTAAAAAAAAAACATTTATTTCTCTTAAGCCTTGTTATTATTGATTTCAAATCATTCTGAAATTGAAGAAAGCTACCAACCCACAAAATTCAATCAATTTTTCAAAAAAGATAAACTAATTTTTCTGGTTTGAAAGTATGGGAATACCTATTTACATGTCAAAAATAATTGATAACAGTTTTATTTCAGAATCTTTATCACTGATTTTCTCCCAATACTGATTTTGTTGGTTGGCAGGTTTCTGCATAACTACGTCCAATTGTCGTAGGAATACAGGAAACAACCTTCGTCTTAATGTGGGTATATCCAGAATAGTCACTTGTACCAAATTCGACTCTTCAAGAAATACGCAAAGCGCTCTCAGCCGTTGTATTTGTCCGAATCTTATTATTTCTTGGCCTCATCAACCGGAGAGAGGATAATATAGAATGGATGATAGTTAATGGAAAAGAAGATGGTAAGAGACCAAGAGGGCGCCATCTGAAACATTGATCGATGAGTTGATGAGAAAGGATCTCGATGAGGCCGACAGATGATGTGCTGCTGCCAAACGTGCCGTAGAGCAAAGGGAGGCCAACTGGAACAATGAACGGATCACAAAAGATCCATCAACACGTTGTGAATAAGAAAAATATCCAGGAAGTCCAAGATCCTATCGTATTGAATTAAATGATGACGTCTACCCTCCGAGTGGTTTCCAACAGAGGGAGGTATTGAATAGACTTTCAATACAAACTCTTGAGAAACGTTGGGAACGTTTTTCTATGATAATCCTTCAAAAAACAATTAACAATGTTATTGACCGTAGTGAAATACATGGTATGCTACACTTTTAGTAATAGTCCAATCAATGAATGCCCAAAAGGGGATTGTAGAGAACATTTTGGAGGGGAGAATTTTTCTCTTTAGGGATGTGTTGGGGGTAGTCAGAAGGTAAACATACTAAAAGTCCCCGCCCCTAGCCCCGCCGCTTCAGGGGGGAGGGGGGGTGGAAAGGTTCCTTTTTTCGATTCTTCGCTTATAACTCGGAAACGATGCGTCGTATGGGAAAAGGTAATCTGTGCAAAATTAAACGTAATTAAATTTTACACAAGAATGTTTATATTCATTTTCTTCCTATGTGTTATATTTTACGAGATATTCGCCAGCGAGTATCGATAATTAATAAAAATAAAATCAATTGTGTACCTTGACTATTTCTATCAAAGCGGTTTACCGTGGTCTGCTAATAAATCACAGTCACAAAACAATCTTTATTTTACAACACTCGACGTATTTACTAACGTAATATTTTGTCGAAGTCTAGACATTTCCTTAAATATACAGTGTGACTCACTTAAAATGAAGATACCCTTATAACTTTTTCATTTTGTTTCCGATTTGAATCAAATTTTACTTAAGTATAGGACAAATTATGATCTACTTATGACCAGAAAATCATTCACCTGCTATAAAGGCAAAGCCACCTGCGGTACCAAAATATGCTGAAAAAAATAAAACATTTTGAATGTTAGAAATTCTAAAAAGTGCATCCAATCGGCGCCAGAAACGTACATACACCAAAATTTGATTTGATTATTGATGGAGGATATTTCATACATAAGCTCATCTGGCAAAGGGGGTCCTCAGCTTCCGCAATTTATGGTGACTACGTAAAATTCATCGTTCGTAAGATTCAAAATCAATATGATTTTTAATGTTTTTCCTCATATATTGGTACCGCAGGTGGCTTTGCCTTTATAGCAGGTGAATGATTTTCTGGTCATAAGTAGATCCTAATTTGTTCTATACTTGAGTAAAATTTGATTCAAATCGGAAACAAAATGAAAAAGTTATAAGGGTATCTTCATTTTAAGTGAGTCACACTGTATATTTAAGGAAATGTCTAGACTTCGACAAAATATTACGTTAGTAAATACGTCGTGTGTTGTAAAATAAAGATTGTTTTGTGACTGTGATTTATTAGCAGACCACGGTAAACCGCTTTAATAGAAATATTCAAGGTACACAATTGATTTTTTTTTATTAATTATCGATTTTCGCTGGCGAATATCTCGTAAAATATACATAAGAAGAAAATGAGTATAAACATTCTTGTGGGAAATTTAATTACGTTTAATTTTGCATAGATTACCTTTTTTCGTACGACGCATCGTTTCCGAGTTATAAGCGAAGAATCGAAAAAAGGAACCTTTCCACCCCCCTCTCCTACTTAAGCGGCGGGACTAGGGGCGGGGACTTTTAGTATGTTTACCTCCTGTCTACCCCCAACACATTCCTGAAGAGAAAAATTCTCCCCTCCAAAATGTTCTCTACAACTCTTTCATTGACTGGACTATAAGTATGGATTCTCATATAAAATTGAGCTGTGAGTTATCGTGCGTGTTAAAGGTTGGCTTTTACCTGAAGAGTATTTATTGTAAAATCATTTCTAGGGTAAGGGCCCAAGTGAACTCCTTCAGAAACTACGTCAAAACCACCCTTAAAAGTACATATGCATTTAGTTTTTTTCAATTTTCTCAGAAACTATTGATCTACAGGGAGAATGTCGAGAGTGTTCATTTAAATAGCATGAAATTCCCTATCGATTTATGTATATATTGTCTATATTCGATGAACAGGTAGCAATGGCTAGCGACGTGGAGTGTTGGGTCGAGGCGATTATTGCCAATTTTGGACCGCTGTCGCTTCATGTCGCGTCAGTTAGGTCACAAGCATTTTGACTTTGTATCCAAGTGGTGTTGCTCGCACACGGCAAATGCCAATTTAGTACCGTCGTCAGTTGCAATGTTTGGGGGGTACCGTGCATTTTTTGATGCAAGCATGAAATTTGGCAGAGTCGTAAGGTAGACCTCAAAGAGTGATTTAAAAGTTGTAGACAAATCCGGAACCGGCGACGAGCTACGTATTGCGGGTTGCCTACTGGAGATAAGAATTTTTTTTCTATTTATGGTCCGGTGGGATCTCTGTACCGACAGAGAGACTAAATAAGAACTGTGTAAGTATTTCCCGTTGAAATCCCCATCAAAATGGCCTTAATACTGCGATCTTGAGAAAAATTCGTATCCCCAGTAGTCAACCCGCAATACGTGGGCTCGTCGCAGGTTCCGGATTTGTCTACAACTCTTAAATCAATCACTCTGCCAAGTTTTATGCTTGCATCAAAAAATGCAAGGTGTGTTCAACTATGGACCGTACTAATTGTCCATCAACATTGCAGAGTGTAACAATTGCCCGAGGTTCAGGCCTGTAGCTAGGAGGGGTAGGACGCAGGACGGGCGGCGCCCGTCCTGGAATAAGTTTCGCCCGACCTACGGTGATTGTAAAATTTTTTTCTGCTGGATTACCCCCCCCCCCCCCCTCATCAAAAAAATGTTCGGACTTTTTTACGGGCCCGTCCTGAAAAATTGTTTGCCCGCCCTGAAAGCACTTTCTAGCTACAGGCCTGCCAGGGTTTTTGGCAAGTTAGTGCAGAGTTCCTTCGAAGGTAGAAAAACAAAGTTACACTTTTACAATATTGAAGTATTGCCTCTTGTTCCAAACTGAAAATAGCAGCACATTCTGATTTTGAAGTGATAGGCAGTTCATCATGTTGGCCCGGATCCAGAAATGTAGGAAACTTGCAATCGCGAGGAAGGGGATACAAAATCGTTCTTTATTTGATTCATGCATTCAAAACAGGATCAAAGGCTATTCAAGTGAAAACGGTCGATGTACGCTCCCAATTATTTTATCATTTTTGAATTTAAAAATTTCGTTTTCGGTACACATAAATTAGACAAAAGAGAGCTTACCTTTAAATTAACACAAACGAAAATATTACTTCCGGTTGAACCGGAAGTGACATCAACTTTTTATCCTTAAATAGAATGACTATATTTCTTAATGGACTTTTATTAAACATACAATTCCAAGTACAACACAGTTTTTTTTTCAGTTTAAAAAATTCCAAAAAATAAGTGAGATACGAACAATTCTTTATTTTTTTCAAAATGGCCGCATTAGATGAACACGACGTAAGAAAATTACTAAGTAGGCTAGAGTAATCTGTGGAATTATTACATTTTGGAGAAATTCTAGATATCTTAATCCAGTTAGATTCTCGTCAAATATTATTGGACCTACGATATAGTCGTCCATTACGCCTAACCATATATTGTCGCCAAACCGCTCCTGAAACCACCCATGTCTCATAATATGAGGATTTTCAATTGTCCAATATCGAACGTTGTTCCGATTAAATAACCCAAGGTTTGTAAATCTCGAAGTAAATCTCGATTTATTAGAGAAAATGTTTTTGATAAAATTCGCATTTCTTAGTTGACGGAACTGTAACCAATTACAAAAGGTTGATAATAATCATTCTCATGCAAAAATTGAAGCAATTGGCATTTATAAGAACGATGTGTGTCTATACCTTTTTTTTGTGCGCACGATTACTCTGAAACCGTTTAAGACATCGACTTGAAATTTGGTACACGTATGCATTTTAATGAGATCTGGAACTAGATTATATTTTCACCTTATTCCGTTGAAGGGTTCGGTGGTAAATTGGTGGTAAAATGGGGGTAAATGGGTAAAACAAGCAGGTAAGGGTCCATAAAATTGGTATTTTGTAGAGAAGCTAATGTCTCAAAAAAATTTTTGGCATTAGCCACCCTCATTACTATCTCCCACCCCATTATAAAAGGGGGCGAAAAAAAAATGTGATTTAGAGTGTGTACAAGAACGAAAGGCTTCAAAATATTTTTTTTTATTTCTTCCATCTCCACTACCACCCCCTATCACTACCCCCACCCCACTACCGATGTAGGATACCGTTTTATGGGTTTTTGGGGTAGACGAATTCTAAAGTTCTATAAACAATTATTTGCACATACAAAATTTTTTCATTTTGAGAGAAGCAAATCTGGATGTGGAAGTGGTGATTTCTTGGGCAGCGGTTTTTTATTAACGCTTAAACTTAATGAAGATTTATCCTTAAGGATAGGATTTTGCAGAGTGAGAAGGAAATATGCATTTATTTTCGGTTTATTATAAATATTTAAAAAATCATAAATGGTATAATCTTTAAAATTCTTTCACGTACTTCCCATTGCTCTAAGGAATACAAACATTATAGTTTTTATCATAAATTTTGTATATAGTTAAATGCCATGCTCTAATAATGAAATTAGGGACAATTTTCATGGACAAACTACAATATTCAAGTACAACACACCACAAGATTTTCTTTTGTGGGTTGTTTCTACCTGTTTATTTACGAAGTTCACTATATGTCAGTCATTACTATTAGGTACCCATATTTCACAATTCCAATTTTAGTTGATTTGAACAAAACTTTTGATATTATTTTTATACTATTTTTTTCTCTATTTATCTTATGTACAACTCGATTTTGTTTTTTTATTGATAGTAAATAAACATTATTAGATAAACAACAGGAATTTAGAATAAAAAAATATATAGTTGTATTCCTCAGAACAATATCAAATATCTAAAACAGTTTTAAAGATTATATTATGTTTGGTTTCCCTCTGACTCTGCAAAAATCTTAATAGATAAGTATTCCATTATTTATATTTCTTTAAAGTGCTTAGTGCTCTGAATTTAAAGCACTTTTTCAGAGAGCTTAGTAATTGCGAGCACTTTAATATTAATAGTGCTTAGTGCTTGAAAAATAAAAACACTTTTTTGGGAGCTTAGTGCCCACAAGCACTTTTTTCTCAGTGCTCGGCACAGCTCTGATACATAACCCTTTTTACTCAGATTTTTCATTGTTTGAACGGGCCTTTTTGTAGTACTAATGAACACATTGAACAAATCATGAATCGTTTGTATTAAAGGACACAGTAATGATAAATCCTCAAGAAAATAGTAACTATAATTATTTATTAGCGATAAACCATCAATACTTCCTCATAGCACTATAATATCCTATTTCTCTTGCATAGGTGCTCATTTGCATAGGTGTCACGAATGGTACGGCGTTTAATTGAAATCTATAAATTAAATTTCACACCTACAATAAAATTATACACGCCCGTCTCTGTTAGTACTTATCTATAAGTTAAATGGCTATAAAAGGAGCCAGAGGGTTTCACGCCGCGATTCAAGAAACTAGAGAATAGAAAGTTTAACAAGACAAAACTTTTTCAAATTATCAGTTTCGTTTATGCAAAAGAGATGTGAATCGAACTGGAAGATCTAAGACTTGCAAAGAGTCGTTGAAGTAGATAAATACTCGAGAGAAAACTATACAAAGAGCATCTGTTGGATTTATTTTGTTATTTTTGAGCATCGTTCACAATATGTCAGGTTAAATAAATAGTTAACGATAATATTAGATGGATAGAAAGTAAACAGTATGATTGAGGATGTAACAGGTACTATTTATTGCTCGATTCATCATGTGGCCCACCTGTGGTACACGGAATTTCGTTATAGGGGGCCCAAATCCAATGAATCTCATTATTTCCTCATTATAATTCCACACAGCCAGAGAATTAGACTTTGATACATTTTCCTTTAAATAAGCACTTTTTCCATCTCATCTCATTTTTAGTGGTAAACTAACTTAGATCGACTTTTGACTGTACCAACACGAAAAAATTATCGCTCTAATTTTTTGTGTCGTGCGTCGACAAATATCGCGATAATATTTTGACGTTTTGTTTCGTGAAATGTTTTCGGCAAATAGGACAACTCGTGTTTTTAAATTTTATCTATATAGATCTTCTCTAGCTTATTGCTAATTGTTACATAAATTGTAGCATTGTATTATAATAATATAATAATATAAAAATAACCCAAAAACACCGCATACGTTGACAACTTCCAGTTTCAAAGCCAAGGCTGTGTGGAACCTATATAGGTTTGGGACAAGTTATACACAGCTTTCAGGGGCTTATAATACCTACCGTAATTACAAAATAATTTTCACGACTAAAATGAAATAAAAATGACAAAAAAGTCAAAACTCTGCACTAGCACTATGCATTATAATTCGTTGTACTTAAAGTTCTCTCTTCTTAAACAAGCAAATTTTAACTTAATTATTAAACTTATTAAATTAAAAATAAGGAATAAATACATAAATATATGAGTCCCTTCGCCTCTCACTTATCAGAGTGCTTGATTTACATGAGTCCCTTCGCCTCATCATCTTCCAATTAAAGTAAGTGGTCAAAATGGTGGCCCTCGACATCAATGCACTTATTGATCCGCATTTGAAATGACTACACAGCTGAGAAGTGCGTCTGCTTAAATTTCGGCACAAGCATTTCTGATTCGCTCAATCATATTCCTACGTGTTGTTTACTTGTTTGTAAACTTTGTCTTTGAGATAGCCCCACAAAAAGAAATCTGGCGAAGTAAGATCTGGTGAACTAGTTCAATTTACCGGACCAGCTCTACCGATCCAGTGACCATTGAAATCACGATCAAGTACTTCACGTGCTACTGTTGTAGAACTCTCCAAAATCGTCCTAAGTTGAAGACAGAATCAAAATTCGACTTAGGCAAAAATTTCATTTAAGGACATTTTAAAGAGTCTGCAGAGGCACAGATCAGTCCATAAGGACCGTTTTGGGTTCTATAAGGTGTTGGAAATGACCAGGTGAAAATTCGAAGAAACACCGAATTTTCACTTAGGAAAAATGTTTTTGGTTCAAGATATGAAAGCAAAAGTATATAATGACAAAGATTTATGAATAATATACTTTTTCAAAGGTACCACAAATTGGACCTTGAAAAATAATATTTTTGAAATTTGGCTCAAGAATCGATTTATCGAAAGTACGCCAAAATTTCACTTGCAGACTAATTTTTCAAAACTGCGTTGAAATTTGGCTCAAGAATCGGTTTATCAAAAGTACGCCAAAATTTCATCCGCAGATTAATTTTTCAAAACTACGTTGAAATTTGGCTTGATAATTGACTTTTCAAAAGTACGCCAAAATTTCCCCGCAGATTAATTTTTCAAAACTATGTTGAAATTTGGCTTGAAAATTGATTTTTCAAAAGTACCATAAAGTCAGTTTACGAAAATATTTTTTATTTTTTATTCCTCCACCAAAGACATTGACCTTTGACGTACGGTCATTGAAAGCCCAATTCTAAAGTATGAGCATAAAATTTTAGCGATGCACTGCATCCAAAAGGCAAAATAGAAGATTTTGGCAAAGCCGGCGTAGTGCCGATAAGCAAAAATTGATAAAAATCAATGCACATGTACAAGGCCGGTTTCTCGTACAGAAAGAGTATGGATTGACTCAGCGGCTTGCAATTTGGTCGAGCGCGTTGAGTGGTCCAGACAAAGCAATGGTAGGAAAGCCAATAGCAGGGCTTTCCAAATGGATTGCTGCCATATCGATAATATTGAACAACTGCATAGGAGCAAGTAAATCGTGGACTGATCGAACGCCATTAAACTTATGCAGTTATAAGTCCTCACGAATGTGTTTGAGTACGTGAACCGCCACGATACAAGAACTTTAAAGCTAAGTAGTCTCTAGGGAACTAAATTCATTTAGTAAAACTTTTTTAAGTTAAAATCAGTCAGCCGTAATTATGAATTACAAATAGTCTCAGACTTTTCTAAAAAAAAGCTCGCATTTTGATTCTGAGAAGGTATGCATGAATCTTTTCTACCTCATCGATCGTTAGCGGAAGCGCTCTCGCTTGTATGGTCTGAAAGCCATTACCTTGATTGGGGAAGGCACGATTCTTATCTTGAGAATTTTGTATAACCATTTCTGTTAAATAAACGGATTCTTTGAACTACTGTTTCTTAATTGATCTTGAGGCCTATTGACGGTCTATAATCCCTGGAACATTCGTATCGAAAACCGGATGTGTCGAGTTAATTCATATTAACACTCGACCTTCTGGTTGCCTTACGGAGGTTCGATAGGGATTTTTTTATGCGTTTTTTGAGAAATCCCTAAGGGGTAGAATCCGTTATTAGCAGATCAAAACGTGGATACCACGTACAAAAAATTAATCCCTCCGCAGAGAAATTCCTCGGTTGGGATTTTTTTATGCAAAAATCCAGAAAATTAAGAGGTACCTAAACCCCAAACGAGGGAATTCACGTCCAGAGAGAGCGTCATTACCGATCTGTGGTAGTGCAACCTTGGGCCATTATCCGGCTATCGAAGTGCATCTTATCTCGAACCCGCCTGGAAGGTAGAAGAACGGGGTAATACGCGACTGGCGCCCCCTGAGAAATAAATTGGTATCGCGTCATTTTGACGCCCGGTAGTGCCTTCTTCTACACTACCACCGAATAGTGGCTGGGCAACCATCATGTTGAAACCACATGTTCTGTCGCACTTCTAACCTCAAGTCTTCAAGTAATGTTGGCAGTTCATTTTCCAAAATGCCCTCGGTACATTTGCCTTCAACAACGATGAGTTTGTTGCCAATTATTCCACACCACACGTTGAAACAGTTTGGGGTGATAATTTGTAAAGTGAATAGTCCTTCCGTTTGATATTATTTATTATCCATTGCTTTTAGCTACTAAAGTGCCGAAAGGGCAACACTAAGAATCACGCATTATTTTCCATTAGCGGTGTAATAAACAAAAATTATAAATTTTTTATTATATAAGTCAATAAACAATACAGTTAATCGGGAATTATTATCGCCTTTCTGATAAGATATAGTAGTGTGTTAGTCATACATCATAACAGTAAATTAATTGAACATACTCTGGTCGTAGAATATTTTTCCATTGTACAATGTATAAAGTTTCTAACGAGAACTCTTAAACTGCTGTTCATTGGTAATTTATGTTAAAAAGTGTCCTTTAACTTAATATTGCGAACATTAAGTAAAAGTTTGACATAAATAGTGTAAACACGAATTTTATTATAAATTTGTTACTGTTGATTTATTGGCAATAAATTGTCAGTAAATAGGTATATAAGTATTTTAATTTACAGTTATTTTTCTCGTAAAATGAAGAAAAGTTTCCATTTTTTAGTGTTCATATTATATATAAATACCTAAATCTTGACAATTTCTTTCCTACGTACCCAAAATTCCTAGAATTTAGAGAACTGATATAATACCAGCTCTCGTGTCGGCTTCTCTCTAATTTTTCTAAAATAATAATTCAAATATAGTTTATTTGCCGTGACTGAAATATCACGAAACGTGCAAAGATAAGGCTTGCTTTACTAAAAAGTAAAAACAATTTTTTTTAAATTCGTACACATGGAAACCAAAAGCTTTGGGGGCTGTCAATTGAGTAAAGTAACTATGCTATAGCGCTATATGACCGCCCCCAAAGCTTTTGGTTTCCATTTGTACGAATTTAAAAAAAAATATTTTTACTTTTTAGTAGTTTTTTCAAATAAAAGCTTTTTCTTAAAAATATTTTTTTTATATAATTTTATTTTTTACTTTTTAGTCTACTTATTTTACAAACAGACAGACAAAACCTTTAATTTGCCACCTCCATCCACCCCTTCTCTCTCCCGTCTTCTCACCCCTCTAATTTCCCACTTCTTCCCACCCCTTTCCCAACTCCTTTCCACCACTTCCCCTGCCCTTCCCCATCACTCCCCACCTCTTTCCACCCTATTCCCACCTCGTCCAACCCTATTCCCATCTATTCCCACCTCTTTCCCACATCTTCCCCTGACCTTTCCCATCTCTCTCCACCTCTTTCCACCCTATTCCCACCTCTTCCCGCCCCTTCCCACCTCTCCCCACCTCTTCCCCATCTCTTTCCACTCCTTCCCCACCTCTCACCACCTCTTCCCACCCGTTTCCCACCTTTTCCCCACTTCTTCCCCACCTTTCCCCACCCCTTTTCTACCCTTCCCACTCTTTACCACCTCTTCCCACCCCTTCCCCACCTCTCCCACGTCCGCCATATTGAATTTAGAATGACGTCATACACTTTATCGTATTTTACTCGTCAAACCCTTTCATTTGACACCCATATCAACGGGGTTGTGGCTAAAAAGCAGATCCGCCATCTTGGGACGTCCGCCATATTGGATTTAGAATGACGTCACATTGTTTGTCGTACTTTACTCGTCAAATCCTTTCATTTGATACCTATATCAGGGAAGTTGTGACTAAAAAGCCGATCCGCTATCTTGGGACGTCCGCCATATTGGATTTAGAATGACGTCACATTGTTTATCATATTTTACTCGTCAAACCCTTTCATTTGATACCCATATCAGGAGGGATGTGACTAAAAAGCCGATCCGCCATCTTGGGATGTCCGCCATCTTAGGACGTCCGCCATATTGGATTTAGAATGACGTCACATTGTTTATCGTATTTTACTCGTCAAACCCTTTCACTTAATACCCATATCAGGGGGGGTTGTGACTAAAAAGCCGATCCGCCATCTTGGGACGTCCGCCATATTGGATTTAGACCGATAATGGCTATACTATGTTGCATTGTCACCGGACTTATACACATGTGCCAAATTTCAAAGCTCTAGCTTAATTAGAACTAGTCGAAATTCAGCTTGCAAGATTTGACCTAAACCAACAAACATTGCAAGTTAAATAAAGGCTTTTAAAAAATTTAATGTTTTTTTTAAAAACGGTCTCCACCATCCTCATAGCCGTCCTCACGCCTTCTTTTCATTTTTTTTTTATTTCAAAATTAGAAGTACATACAAATTAAAACTACTAACGTAAAGAATAATCTAATGAACAATAATATAATCCTAGATGCAACAAACCAACTTCTTCAAAACTAAAAAAAAAAAACAATCTTCGACTATCTATCACAGTTGCACAACTTTTCATTGGACGCGGATGTTTATAAAACAATTTTTCCCTGACTTTTTTAGATTTTTTTGCTGTTTTTCCTGACTTTCGCACTAAATCTTAAGTCTTCCCTAACTTTCCCCGACCAAAACTAAATTCCATGACTTTCCAGGTCTGCGGCAACCCTATAGTTTCCTCCAGCTTTTTTACGTATCTGAAATTTTGACCAATTGGGAAGCAGACAGACGACATATCGATCCATCCGAGAAGTGAGTCTTGATACATTGTTATAAATTCCCTGGACAGCCCATCGCAGCACTAGCCTCATTCTCGAGGAACTACGACCTCCAAAAAGACAGTGAGCTGTTCAGGACAAACCAGATGGCAAGAGTCCTACAAAATGTTGGACATTGGTTATGAAGGAGCTGATGGGAAAATTTTGGTGAAGTCATAGGCATAACAGACAACCGCGGCAGATGGCAGGATGCTGTAAAATGTACCATACGGCAAAGGTAGGTCAATGAGAATATGCATTGGTAACAAAACGCTTGTCAAAAATTTATGAATAAGAAGTTTTTTTGTTTCACTTTGACATAAGTATGAGTAAGCTTTAAATCACCAAATACTCGTCAACAGGTATGGCAAAAGACTGGATTAAGGTCTACCTGCAGCATGCAAAGGACCATTTGGACGTGGGTCAAGAATATTCTCTGCGGAAATTTGCTTCAACGCTACCTATATTCATACCTATTTATCAAAGGTTAATGAATGCTGAGTTCTATCCAGAAAGAATTTCCGGGGTGCTTTAAAATAATTAATATTATATGATTAACTTGTTTCCAGGAATCTTCTAAATGGGAAGCAGTGCTCTCTTGGAATGGAAGAACATTGCTCCCGAAACTATTCAGAATAACGAGTTTTCCTAAAGGAATACAGACCGTTATCAGAGCTAGAGATGGTGCCATACGGTATTAGTTTTACTTCCACATCCAGTGGAAGTATAGTAATGCAAAAAAAATGATTTTTTATTATTCAAATAGGCTTAGAATGTCATGAAATGTCGAGATTTGAGCGAAAAAAACTTCTGTCTGTCTACCGGTCTGTCTGTCTGTAACTTCTTTTGTGCGCACGATTACTCTGGAAACGTTTAAGATATTGACTTGAAATTTGGCACACGTATGTATTATTACAAGATTTGGAACTAGATTAAATTTTGGCCTCGTTCCGATGAAGCGTTCGGGGTAAATGACGGCAAATAGGTAAAGCAAACAACTATGAAGTTAGGCGCCATGGTCTCAATTTTTTTCCTTGCATTAGCCACCCCATTACCATCCCCACACTGGTATTAAAGCGGGTAAAAAAAATTGTGATTTAGTGTCTATACAAGAACTAAAGGCCTCGACATTTCATTTGGCATTGACCATTTTATCTCCAGTACCGCCCCCACTACCGTGTGGCGTATCGTTTTATGGGTTTTTGAGGTAGACGATTTAAAATATTATATTATTAAAGTCTATGAACAATTATTTCCAAATAATGGAGTGCAAATATAGTATCAACATTTTTTTCAAGAAACTTGGATAATTTATATGTTGCCGTTTAGTATTAACGATGTCTTCGGTAGATGTGTTAGATCCCTCCTTGGAAGTAGGTACCCAATCCTTGCCTTAGTATGTTTCTGTTTTTTGTTATTGTTTTCCTACTACTGACTGTTGAGGTTTCCTGTTTCCTCTGTTCTCCCGATGTGTTTCTCTAGCTGTTCGAGGAAGTTTATTAGTATGGTCGAATTCCATAGAGTTTGCTCCTTTTGCCTTCCTGGTCTTTCATTTTCTTGGTCCAATATTGCAGTGATATGTATTTTCTCGCGTGCGAATTGTTGTGGATGTTTAGCTTAATCGTTGTCCTGCTGGGAGGATTTCTATGTTTTCAAAGAACTTTCTGCATTTTTTTGTCATGGCTTATCTGCCTTATTTCCTACTTCCACTTCTTCCTGTTTGTCGTGTATGTTCTTCATCCGTTGTTGCGTGTCTCTGGCTTTCATCTATTTCAGCCGTTCCTATTTGTTATTTGTTTCCTCTCTTGTTGAATCCATAGATCACTTTTCCAACGTTTTTCTTGCCGCAATTTTCATTTTTGTGCTCAGAAATGATCTGTACATATACAGGTCCCCTAGTTTTTCTGATATATCAGAATCATCCTTTGGTACGTAATCATAATTATCGCTTCTTTTATAGCGCAACATGTTGATTACTGTATATATTTCTTTTTCGTTGTAAAACACGAAATTAAATGTCATTTTAATAAGTTTTACACAGTCTTGCAACTATCTAATGCAGATTTTAATATCAAAATGACATCACAATATCACGAAAGCCATTTGCATGATACCTCCGATTAAAGAACTTATACCTAGGTACATAATGTGTATTGGTTTGTTTATTGCTGAGATAGTCAGAGTCTAAGGCAATTTAGCTGCAAACATCCCATAAGTTCCTGATTCGCTAGTCATTCTATTCACGGCCGTTTCGGACACGATCGGTTCAGTTCGATTAACATAATCTCAGTTTGACGTGGGGGCCATTAAAGTTAATAAACGTTTTTCGTGTACTCCGATCAAAACGTGGTGAAGAAGTCGTATTTACACAGTTTAGTGATAATATATTTAGTGCAAAATGGTAGTAAATTTAGTGCTGTGCCGTTTGTAGAAAGCAGTTTAAGTTTAAAGAAGATAATCGATCGTTTCATAAGTAAATAGGTATAAACTTCATAGTTGTAACATGATGGGGTTCAGTTTTAAGTTGCAACAAGGTGAATAGCAATTAAATTGTAATAACCTTTCAATACATATTTTCCTTGAATAAAACATATCTACCTATTATATTTATTAAATCCGGGGTTATAGTCCTAGAGGTTATGAAAATTTAACCAACAATTATTACATAAAATAGGTAAGTACAATTGAATTTAAGGCTTGTCTAATTTGTGGTGTGTTTATTAAATATGCCATTCAATAGTGCAGAAACATAATAAATCATAATGACCAACATTCAAATAAAAAATATTAACAATTTAGCCATGTAGATATGTATAATATTTACCAACTTATTATATGTAAACTTTCAAAAAGAATAGAGAAATGTAATTTTTATGAATGATCAAACATTTTACAGATTTGTAACAATAGATATATTTCAAAGTTTAGGTTAATTAAATTTGAAATATATCAAGCATTATCTTACTGTAATATTGCATGCCTACATCACGTTGTATACAGAGCTGGTAATGCAGGAATTGTATTAATTCATTTTAATAAAAATATTTACCCGTCTACACATACTCGCCACTGTTGCTTATGGGATGTTATGTTTCTCTATCCTTTTTAGTGGACATATAATGTGACTATGTTAGGAGCAAACAAGATATATAGTGAAAAGATAGCTGTTATGTATCTATAGTAGGAGAGCTGGCAAACATTATGGTGAACGATAAGATTCAAAATTTTCACTGATGGCAGTCCATTATTTGGTCTTTGGGTATGTCAAAACCGATCGTCTGCCGTTTCAAAGTGGCAGCATTAACTTGGGGGGTGTATTCAAAAAGGGGTGATTTTAGGTTTTAGTGAACCATATTGTTCAAGAAAAATTTTTGCTGAGGTGATTAATATAGTTAGTCTAGACGGCATTTCTACCTAGGCAGACGATTTTTCTGGTAGCATTATCATAGCAGACGCAACTCAAAATGGCAAAAAATCACATTTCGGTGAACTATATTGTTAAAAAATAATTTTCGCGTCCTTATATTTGTCTACTTATGGTTTAATAAATAACGAATTGGCAGACGAAAAAATCGGTAGCATCGCCCTAGCAGACGCTGTCAAAGTGACAGATCCGGTTTTAATGAACGACATTATGCAAGGAATGATAAATACAACAAGTCAAGATTACATTCTCGTCCGGGCAGACGATTTTTTTCGTAGCTATGTGTATGGCAGACGCCTGTCAAAGTAGCAAAAATCACGTTTCGGTGAACTGTAGTGATCAAAAATAATTTTTGCGTCTTTCGATTAGTCTATCTATGGTACAATAAATAACGAATCGGCAGAGGAAAAAATCAGTAGCATTTTCCTAGCAGACGCTGTCAAAGTTAAAAATTTTTATTTTTTTTTCTTATATAAATAAGTTTGGAATGTTGCGACGAAATTTTAAGTTTGAACAACAAAAATTTGTCTGTAGGTCTGTCTGTAATCTTTTTTGTGCGCACAATTACTCTGGAACTGTTTAAGATATTGATTTATGGTGTATCTATGTACTGTAACGAGATCTGGAACTAGATTATATTGTCGAAGGGTTGGGGGCAAATAGAGTTAAATAGGCAAAGCAAACAAGTAAGAATTAATAAAATTGGGATTTAGTGTGTGTACGAGAAACCAAGGTCTTAAAAATTTATTGGCATCAGCCATCCCCACCCTACTATTTAAATGAACCATAGGGCTCAAATTTTTTTTTGACATCAGCCACTGCCGCTACCCCCACCCCATATTAAATGGGCTAAAGAAATAAAATTGTGATCAAGTGTGTGTACGAGAAGCAAAACTATCAAAACATTTTGCCATCGACCACCGCCACGGCCACCCCGTTACTTTCGTCCCATCATCAAATTACCCTCTTTGATGGTATGTGGAAATAGTGATTCCGTAGACAGCAGTTTTCAAACAAAAAATTTGTCTGCATACAAAAAATCGGTGACAGTTTGTTCGTTATATTTCCTGTACGAATAAAATAAAAATCTGACTTTAAACAACAGATTTATTACTTCTATACAAATAAAAAATAACGTAACAAAAAGCCTAGAACATAATAATCTAAAAGTAACAAATAATATGTATAGCCATAAGAATATCAATATATCATATAAGGCGATACTGTAAGGAACGTACAAATGACTTATTGATAACAGTAACTTATATTACCAAAAGGAAGATTAAATACGATATCACAAGCAACTTATAACTTTAATATTCATTTTAAAAAAAATCAACATCCTTACTTAACAAAAAACATAAACTCTGATATATAAAAATGCCTATATAGCTACAAGGTAGTATCACAATATGAGAGGCGGAAAGCAAAAAGGGACCTCTTGTCGGCAATTTCCGGTTTTTAGTTATTGATATTAAATGAATTAAGCTCTAATTCTGAACAATTTGGTGCAAAAATCGTGTCTCTATGATTTTTTTTGTTTAAGTTACTAGTGCGTTTATGAAAAGGGACCTCTTGTCGATCCCATGTTATTTCTCCATAAGCGACAAGAGGTACCTTTCCAGGGCTGAACATTGACTACTTTATCGATTATTTTAAGTGTTTCATCCAATTAGATCGGTTTTGTAATCGATTACAACTTGTAAAGGACAGAATCCGAAAATCGATAATTTTGACCCAAACCACTAATTTCAACTGTACTGAAAAATTGACATCGTCGACAAGAGGTCCCTTTCTGCTTTCCGCCTCACATATGGTAATATCGCAATAAACAAATAAATATTATTTGAAAAGTAACAAAAAGGTGGTCTTTTTTTAACTCGCTACCTACAGATTGCATGGAATATGCTTTTGCTCCTGTACCATAGAAACTAATTATGGGATCCGAGGGGAATACATCTTTAAAGTTTCCCAAAATCGATGGAACCTTCGGGATATTAAATATATTTCCATCCTGATAGTTTGAAGTATCAAAATTCTGGCGGACAACTTGTATGACTTTATAATAGATAACCGACCTACAGGCAGATTTTTGTTATTCAAACTTAAAATTTCGTCGCAACATTCTAAACCTATTTATATAGAAAAAAAAAAATTAAGATTTTTCACTTTGACAGCGTCTGCTAGGAAAATGCTACCGATTTTTTCGTCTGCTGATTCGTTATTTATTGTACCATAGATAGACGAATCGAAGGACGCAAAAATTATTTTTGACCACTATAGTTCACCGAAACGTGATTTTTGCCACTTTGACAGGCGTCTGCCATACACATAGCTACGAAAAAAATTGACTGCCTGGGTGAGAATATAATCTTGAGTTGTTGTATTTATCATTCCTTACACAATTTTTCTTGATAAATGACGTTCATCAAAACCGGATCTGTCACTCTGACAGCGTCTGCTAGGGCGATGCTACCGATTTTGTCGTCTGCCGCTTCGTTATTTATTAAACCATGAGTAGACAAATCGAAGGACGCGAAAATTATTTTTGAACAAAATAGTTCACCGAAAGGTGATTTTTTGCCATTTTGAGTTGCGTCTGCTATGATAATGCTACCAGAAAAATCGTCTGCCTGGGTAGATATGCCGTCTAGACTAACTATAGTCACCCCTGCAAAAATTTTTCTTGAACTATATGGTTTTAACCTAAAATCACCCCTTTTTGAATACACCCCCCCAAGTTAATGCTGCCACTTTGAAACGGCAGACGATCGGTTTTGACATATCCAAAGACCAAAGAATGGACTGTCATCAGTGAAAATTTTGAATCTTATCGTTCACCATAATGTTTGCCAGCTCTCCTACTACTAGTAATAAGTTCTTTGATCGGCGCATGATACCAACGTCGCGTCGTTTTCGCGGCAATTAAGAAAACCCTCGAAAAAATGATGTTTGGTTGATTTTAGTAGATTTAGTAAATTAATTCATATAATTACTTTTAATTTCAAAATTATGCGTGAACAAACGATATAAAGTTATTGAGGTTATAGTATAGGTGCCTTAATTTAGATTAGGAGTTCAGATAAAAAAAATACATCACATCACATCACACGTTGCAAATGTCGAATTCAAACTTTAATCCCGATATCCATAAATTTAAAAAGCAGTTCATTTAGTAGTAATACTTTTTCTCATCCATCAATCATCTTGACGTACCTAATATATTTTATATTAACCCATCAAATCCAGTTGCAGTTAAACCACTTTTACTAATTACCAAGTTGCGAAACGAAAATGATGTATTGGTAATCGTTATGTAAATAAACACTGATAGATATGTAGAACCATCGGCAAAATATGCATTCAGCATATCTTCATAATACATTATTTCCTTTTTGATGTTAGAAATTAATATATTACTCTGTCTAGTGAACGTTGCCGACTAGGTTAATATTAAAATTAATGGTTTCGTATGTATGTTTATAATTAAAAGAAGTAATTAGGTTCGTGGAACAGTTAAACTTTGTTAGAGACATTTAAGTTTTCTTCCATAAAACGATTTTATGATTCTTAATAAGTACCTAGTAAAATTTAGCAAATGCATCATTTTCTCTCTTTAAATTTTACTGTAAATACAATATACTTTTTAATATGATTTTATTTCGTTAATTAATAACACAGCCCCACAAAAAAGTGGTCTGTCAGTTTTCTTCCATAAAACGATTTTACCTCGGATTTTACTGATTCTTAATAAATACCTTGTAAAATCTAGCAAATGCATCATTTTTTCTCTTTAAATTTTGCTGTAAATACAATATACTTTTTAATTTGATTTTATTTCGTTAATTAATAACACAGCACCACAAAAAAGTGGTCTGTCAGTTTTCTTTCATAAAACGATTTTGTAGGATTGCAGAAGCCTGCAAACTCTCATACGTAAAATACGTTTTATTTTAATCTCAGAGCAAAATATTATTGAGCATACAAACATAGGAAGATGTATAAGATTTCTAAACGGCAATATATCGGGTGTATATTAGGCAAACCAACTTTATTTAAATTAGATGATTTATCAGTGTTATCCTAAAATATGGAACATGGTATTTTTAATAACATTATTATGAAGTGAGAATTGTAGGCTTCTGGTTCTCACCATATATAATTCCCAAACTTTGAAAAAATGAAATACCTGTTACATAATAATCTATAACATAATAATCATATCTATGTTTACAGTATCTTTAATGCTTACTTTAATAAGTTTTAGGGATTGCATTACCGGTTAACCGGTAATACCAATTTTATTATATTCCTATCGAGCACAAATAATATTCCGCAGATCCCAGACATAGTAATATAACCAGGGCAATTTATTATCCTCGTTATATCCTCCTGAGCGAATCGATAAACGCTGTCTTCTATTTTCTGGAATTCCTCGAAGAGGCTGAAATTATAGGTATGTCTACAATTAATAACAGCAAATTACCTAGTTAGAAAATGGATTAACAGGTCTCTAATACGATTTCTATTAGAGTTATTAATTAATTACCTTATATATGGGTTACTTTCATGTGTCGCGTCGTTTAGTTTTAAATGCCGTAGCTTGTGGGCAGACTTATATGACTTGACATGTGTATAATTAAATGTATATAGTGCAGATTATACACGTTATTATTTTAATCATTAAAAATCAACAGAGTGAATGAACAGAACTATGCATATTTTAGACAACATTCTAATATAGATTATTTTGCAAAAAAAAAAGAAATCGCAAAAATAGTCAGCAATTAGCATCCAATTATTAGAGCACAAAGTAATTAAAAGAAGCATACCATTATCATAAACTGTCCAAGACCATTTTAGTAATTTACGTTATAAGTCCGGTAGATGATTTATTACAGTAGGAGTTGTTTTACGGACGAGGCGACGCAGGAGCCGAGTCCGGAATATAAACGAGTGCTGTAATGAGACCTACCGGACATGTATCGTATAATATTTTATTTCATACTGTCTTTATAATCCTTTTTAAAATGAATAAAAAGTTAGGTATGTTTATTGAATTTAAAAAAAAACCGCTGCCCAAGGAATCACTACTTCCGCATCCAAATTTTCTATCCAAGTCTCTCACAACGAAAAAATTTTGTATGTGGAAATAATTGCTTATGGAACTTTAATAATATAATATTTGAAATCGTCTACCCCAAAAACCCATAAAACGATCGATATCACACATCGGTAGTGGGGTGGGGGTGGTGATAAGGGGTGGTAGTGGAGGCGGATGAAATAAAAACATATTTTGTGGTTTCTGGATCTTGTACACACACTAAATCACATTTTTTTTCATCCCCTTAAATAACAGTCATTTACCGGACAGTATGAAATAAAAACAATAGTCCACAGTACAGCGCCCCTTTTTTTTAGTGATTACAACAAGCTGAATTTTCGTGAGTAGCGTAATCATTAAAAAAGGGCGCTGTACTGTACTACAACTTTTCTGGATAATTCCATTATAGGCTCGAAATTTCAAAAGCCATATCCGAGGACATTTTTCGAATTAAGTTATAAGTTGTACTGAAATACTTTTCCGAGTATAGAGTATACACTCATGACGGTGTGCGTAATAGAAAAAAAAATAGTATTTTTATTAGACATGAGCATTTTCAAAAAAAAAAATCTCAAAAAAAATATTCATCAATAGATTAGATTGTCTACCTATTTTTTTCACAAGCTCGGCACAAAGTGAGAAACAAACTTCAACAAATATTTTTACAGTGATTAGTATAATTTTGTGCGTCAATATATTGAGTAAATAATTATAATGAATTATTGCATACGAGTCTGCCACAATTCCGTCATCGCTTGAGAGTCTGCGATTCGTTACACAAGTAACCGTTAGAATTGTTTGTTTATAAAGTTTAGTAAGTGCATGTGTATACAAAACAACAATTTGTAGCTGTAAGATTATACATAATTCATTAGTTCTATTGTAAGTTAAATAAGCAAGTAACTGTTCTGTTATTTTAGTGTACACTTTGTTACAAGTCAAAATATAGTCTTTTTTTGAGTAAAATGGTATTGCTAATATAATAAATAGTTATAGCAAAAAATGAGGTAATACGAAATTTAAATTTATTATGGATTAGAGACTAGACACTGAAAACTGTTTAAAATATTGAAGATGAAAACTTTTACAGTTTTTTCGAATCTAAGTTCTAAAATATTGTTTGCAATAACCTGAGAGCTGAGTAGGACTTTTATTTAAATTAAGATATAGTTGAGTGAAAATTCAAATGTGACGCCAAATGTAGTTATTTTCTTAAGGTATTTCACGAGGTGCATAATCTGTAGTTTTGTGGTATAAACCTGATTCGTTATTTGTCGGTAGATTCATTTTACATAGATATCATAATAACATAATAGGACTTATACTTAGGCAGGTAAATCATTTTTTGTAACGCCATATCCTAAAATGATATTTATTTGACAGCTTCAATGAATCAAAACAATGTCATTATTGAGAAGTGTAAAATAAAGAAAAAAGGGTGAAATATTAGTATATTATTCAACGAGCGGTAATGTAGGTAATAACTCATGCAGATGAAGTTTACAGCGCGAGCCGCAGGTAAGTGAGTTATTACCATTACCGGAAGTTAAATACTATACTTTATCTACGATTATAACAATAAATATTAAATTGAGAAAATTTTGTTTAAATTACCTACTTAGTTTGTTTATTAATAAAATTAACTGTAAAATTAAATTTTTGTACACACTTTTACATTTGTTCTGCGATTTTTCGGGTAATAAATTATGCATTGTATAATTAGCTACTTGTCTTCATTCTGGTATTAGTTCATCTTCCCTAACCGAATTCATCATTTTTGGCACAATTATTACTTAACTTGATTTGAAAACGTAGAAACTATTCAAACATGACAAATCACCTTCCTTCCCTCAATAATAATGGACCGTTCTATTTCACTGTATCGGAAAAGAATTTCTCTCGGACAGAGCCACTTTCGTGTCGCGCGTTACGTCGATTGGACAGGCTAGGCATGAAGATAAAGGTGATTGGCTCTGTAGCTAGTGATTTATAATAACTCACTCATTATAACTCATGCTATTTGTTTATGGATACTATTAATTGTTCAAAAGCAGTTCATTAATTAGTATATAACCTAATACGAGTAGATAAAGAAATTGTATTTCACAGTGTGAAATAAAACTTAATGGTTTCTATGGAAACAGCAATAGAATTTAGTCTATTTTTACAAAATTATATTCTTTTCTAGTTTCGAATGGCGATACAAAAAATGTTGTATATAACTCGAGACTAAAATGAGTTTTTTTTTTCCTCGTGTGATTTATAGCACTCGCCTTCGGCTCGTATTATAAACGGCCCACTTGTGAAAAACGCACCATTTTAGCCACTTATATAAAATACTATTTTCTACTCTCGTTATATATTGACAGTATATTGACAGTATAGTACTAATGCGATATATATTTATCGCACCCATTTTATAAAAAAAAGCCGCAATTGTATGCTGTAATAAAACTTAATAAATACATTTTTGACTTAGTAATCAATACTAGTTACACTGTAAGTAATTAAATTAATTAGACTTTCACTAAATATTTTAGGTACTTATATTGTAAAAAAAGGTAATAAAATCGGTGATTATTTTATTCTCCAACCCAGCACTGGCAAACGTCATTAGTTATGAGATCTGTCACTGTTGGGTTGGACGTAACACCCCGCGGCATAGTTGGCTGGTCGATGAAGCGACCGACATCACCGGTTGCTAAGGAGATATCAACAAACAGCTATTGTTACTAACATAGTTATTACCAAAAACGGGTCTGGTATGGTTTAAGTACGTCCTAAATCAATCGTTTTTTCCACCGTTTTCAACTTACATACCTTTATATGTTAATATTAATCGATTTAGGGATGGATGGTTGCTAGATATTAATAATAAAAGGATATAAAACGATGTATTTTACTATTTATTATTATTATTTTACTATTTTTGTACGTCAAATGTGGTGTCCATATTATTATTTGGTCCGTTCGGATGTTTTCGGACATTTTCCAACTTTTTGCATAGACGTGTCAGACGTTATAGTAATCGTTTCTGATAGTTGAAATGTTGTGCGTAGGAAAATTATTTAGGGAAAGGACAAAGGTATTTCTTTCGGAAAAAAATACTTTTTCTTCTTATACAATTGCGTCCGGTCAGTTAGATTGGGCTACCTTCGGTTCACTTTCATATTGCGTTCGTTTGTTCTACTTCTGTTAGATGTACTTACGTTTGTTTTTCTTTCTTTTACAATTAGTGCTGTGCACCGGAAGTCGCTAATTAACTGCTATTACGTTGTACAACTGTATTGACCATTTTTTCCATTATTATTTTTTTAACACTTTATGGTTTATCCAAAAAAAAATATTTTTTGTCCATCCGAGGGTTCGTCCAAATTTTTTTTTTCAAAATATGCTCTATTAACCATGTTCCTTTCATAACTTGGAAAATTGTTAAAATCGGACGTACTTAAACCATACCAGATCCCCAAAAACATATTGAAAACGTTGAAATCAAAATATTTTTCCGATGAAGATTTGCCTTCGAATATCGAAGAAAGTGCATCTGAAGCAATTCTAGGCCTTGTTCCACAGAAGTCTCGCGTACAGTATGCCTTAGTATTTGAGAGATGAAAAATGGTGTCATGAAAAGAAAATTAAGGACATAACTGGTGAAAAAGTTATGCTAGCATATTTCAACGACTAAGTAAGGATCGTAAACCTACTTCATTAGTTATTATTCTATGTTAAAAACAGAACTATCAATAAGAAAAAACGTAGACATAAAAAAATGTGCTAATTTATTTGCCATGATTAAAAGAAAATCGGAGGGCTATAAGCCGAAAAAATCTAAAATTTTAACCAAGAAACATTTAACAACATTTCTACAAACAACCGACAATGAAATATATTTAGATTTAAAGGTGATTTTTTATCAATAATCTTTTCACTTTTTCAACAAAATATTTATTTTTTAAGGCCTTACGGACTTTTTGAGTGGCGGGTGCCTGTAGAAGAGCGGAATTGACAAACTTATTAAAAGAAGATGTTATAAATGAAGACTCGCCAGTGTCGTCAAAGAAATTTAATTTGAAAAAATGAAATTACAATTTCATAGTGTTATGTAATATATTTCTTTCTGTTTCCAAAAATAGCAAACCAAAAATTATATTTTCAAAAATATAAGCATTTTCACTTTCATCTCAGATGAATGGCAAACTCCATTCTTTCTTATCTAGAATGCTGTAGTGCAAAAATTTGCAAGACATCATCTTATATACTTTTTATTTTTCATGTTTACATAACCATCTTGTTTATATTTTCGTGTTTTATTTTACATCGCATGTTCTACATGTGTTCTTGTTAAGCTTAGAAAGGAACCTTTATCTATCAATCATTCCTAGCTCAGACGGCTCTTTGATTATACTGTTAATATGGATGAGTGAGTTAGTTCTATTCATCAAAGTCAAATTAAACCACTGTCAACCATACATCAGTTAATAATTTTTACTCGAATTTTTGTTATTAAAAATGGCTTCTCTAACGGATCCACTACAAGATAAGCCGACATCTTGTCCTACATTTTGAAAATATGCAGTTCAGTAAAGCATCACTTTCCAAGTCTCCACATAGCCATATTTAGGAGGCTATCTGTGAAAACTGTTTCCATGCCAACGAAATAATTATAGTAAACCGCAGATTTAATAGGCCCTCAAAAAATGTCGGCATCTTTGGCTTTGCGATGCGGAGTGTTTGATGGGTCATTCTTAATTACTTTAACATTTTGTGAATTTTCAAGTGGTAGCAAAGTTGTGTATCGTGAGCAAAGAACTGAATCTGTGCAAAAATTATTTTTGTACAACTCTGCCGTGTACATAACAAAAAATTGGTCCCAGCCTCGAAGCACACCAGAACTAGTATATCCAAATGAAAGAAACAGAACTCTATGTTATATCTCTTAAATAGTTTGTCAAAAAAGGTAAGGCAATGTCAGCAAATCATAACTAAATAAATAACATTGCATATTTTTGACTAAAATTTCTTGACAGCAAATATTATCCCTCATATTTTTTATCAAAGCAGACGTTGTGCTATGGTCCTTCCTAAAACTATGTGTTTCCATTGTTTTCAATGCTCTGCTCGATGCTCTGGCATTATCTCTATTTACTTATAACAAATGTTATGACAATATCTGAATATGTAATATTCTTTTTTCTACCACCATACTTGAATTCGTTTATTAGACATTTCCTATCTGTACTTTAATGAGATTCATTAAGATACAAATTTTCCATTAGGGTGAACATAACTCGTCAATTTCTCCTACATCCCTGAACCGATTCAAAAAAAGTTTTGATGGGCTTTTAGAGACAACTTTATAGAATAGTAGTAGGCTATTGAAAACTAAAGGAAAAAAAATTTCTCGTGGGAAAATCAAAAAAAAATTTTTCTTGGGTTCAGGGATGTAGGAGAAATTGTCGAATTACGAAATTATTTTCTTAAGCACGGCACCGTCCCCCTCAAGATTCAAGTTTATAACCAATAGAAACGCGACACCCAGCAATATTCTATCAATATCAACTATTGGCTTGAACATCTGACAGATCTAAAATGTTAAAATGTATCAATTTTGACAAGTCATTCTTACTGTCTACGTAGCAAATTTTCAAACTTAGTGCTTCTTGGAATTAAAATCAGTGGGCATGTGTGACAGTGAAAGTGAAATTGAAATAATTATCATAGGTTATATCCCAAGAGCTCTGAATTTTATGGGATAAACTGCGGGTAACTTTTTTCTGTAAAGTTTTGCTTAGAAAATGTTCGAGACTTAATAATTTACCTTTTTGTGTAAATTTAAGTCGAGAACAAATTCCTTACGTATTCAAGTTTTATTTATAGATACATATACTTTTTCTATGTACTTAAGTTAAGTAACAATAATTATTATTTTATTATATTAATTAAAGGCGACGCGTTCTATAAACTATTTTTGTCTCGTAGCCATGGAAACGGACGTGGTAGATGCTTATTTGACTTTTGTTACGCGATCGTGATTGTAAATCCGACAGTTTTTGTCAGTTTAATATTAAAAATACCTTTCGTTAAATTGCACCGTTGGTACATACTAATTATAAATAAAATAATAAGTCTTGAATTTGTAATATGTTTTAGTTTGTTTTTAGTCCAACTAAGAGGAAATTAAATCAATTATGTGCATTTAAATGCTAGACGTAATTTATTCGCTGGTACATTTTAAAAAAGCTAGCTTGCTTTTATTCAGTGTGAAACTGTTGTCACTGGTTAGAATTTAAAAATTCGCGAAATGTCTTTGACCTATAATTTATGAGGGAAATAATCCATAATATTTCCTAAATTGTAATCTATAAATTAATAAATTTCAGAAATAAAGTGTTAATTTTCTACTATTATGACTGGCCCGAGGACTGGCCGTAGAAAAAAAAAGTATGCAACTCACATTTAATGGCTATTAAATGCCCGTTGCATAGTACACCAAGCAACTAATGATTATAGAGGGAAATTTTAGGGACAGAAAATTTGACTTCGGAACTTTGTTTGGACTAGTCTGGAGATGAACATATGATAAGTCCCCACTCCTAGGTGGTGAGCGGGGGGCATTTTAAAGGTCCCATTTTTTGGTTTTTCGCTTATATCTCGGAAACTATGCCTCGTATCGAAAAAAGGTAATCTATGCAAAATTAAACATAATTAAATTTCCTACAAGAATGTTTATATTCATTTTCTTCCTATGTGTTATAGTTTACGAGATATTCGCCAGCCAAAATAAATAATTTAAAAAAAAGTATTAGGTACCTTGAATATTTCTATCAAAGCGGTTTACCGTGGTCTGCTAATAACACAAAACAATCTTTATTTTACAACACTCGACGTATTTACTAACGTAATATTTTTGTCGAAATCTATACATTTCATTAAATATACAGTGTGACTCACTTAAAATGAAGACGCCTTTAAAACTTTTTTATTTTGTTTCCGATTTGAATCAAATTTTACTCAAGTATAGAACAAATTAGGATCTACTTATGACCAGAAAAACATTCGCCTGCTACAAAGGCAAAGCCACCTGTGGTACCAAAATATGCTGAAAAATATTAAAAATCATATTAATGGGTCTTGACGAATTTCACGTATACCACAAATTGCGGAAACTGAGGACCCCCTTTGTCAGATGAGCTTATGTATGAAAAATCCCCCAGCCATAACCAAATCAAATTTTGGTGTATTTACGGTTGTGGCGCCTATCCGATGCATTTTTTAGAATTTCTGACATTCAAAATGTTTTTATTTTTTTTCAGCATATTTTGGTACTACAGAAGGCCCCCCTCCCCCCACGCTCACCACCTAGGAGTGGGGACTTTTGATATGTTCATCTCCAGACTAGTCCAAACAAAGTTCCGAAGTCAAATTTTCTGTCCCTAAAATTTCCCTCTACACCCTTTTTTGAGCATTCGTTGCCTGGCCTAATAGTATATTATTAGGAAATACAGTTTGAAATATTGAAATTATCTAAAAAAATTGAGATTCGTCAAAAACTTAAAAACAATCTGACAATTTCTTCAGTTAGTTACCTACAAAAATGCTTATGAATATCTTTATACCAACTTGTATTTACATAAACGGTACCTATGAGTACAGACGAGGATGTCCTATTTTAAGTGTAATTTGCAGTTTAAAATCGAAGTATGGATCACGTAACAAAAATACTTATGAGCAAATATAAAAAACATTCATTTACGTATATATGCATTAAAAACTCAACTATGTCATTATCGTTTCCGTTATTCCTTTAACACAATCACATCAACTTACACGCCACATCTACAACAAAGGCGTAAATAGTTATTTCTAATAAATTGCCATTTAAAAAAACATTCTTTAATTTTCTGGTGGGTAACCATCAGCAACCTTGCGCAATTTTTTGCTGCTAAATGACTAAAAATATTCATAGACTACCATGCTGTGTACTCAAGCGTAGACTAAGCATCTTAACACCCAAAATGTTTCGACCATCTGTTTCGGTTGATACCTCTCACAAGCGTATAGCTTTAAATTTCCAAGGAATTTAAAGGTTCATCCCCATTAAATTTTAAACTACCTACCTGAACAGGTTTAGTTTTCAATTAGTACTATAAAATGTGTGTTGTGCGTGTTAAAATTTCAGGTTATTGGACCGCGATATGCGGAAGTTTTTCTTAAGTACAAATCTTTACCTACTTTATTACAACAGATCTGAAGTAGGTACTGTTGGATTATATATATTAGACAGACCGTATGGGTAACCGCGCGAAATAAAATTTATCGACTTTCTGTTGCTAAGAGGATCGAGAGAAATTTAGAGGCTAGACTTCAGTCTGTGCGACAATTGATTTAGTATTAGACTCGGTATTAGACGTCAGACTGTAAACGAACACAAATTGGGTATTTGCCATATTACACTAACCCTCGTCTCATTAAAAACGCTGTGGTTACTTTGTACCGTGTAGCTAATAAGGAGTTTAATAATTATATTCTTTATACTTCAGTAAAATAAAATTAAATTTGGATCAAACCTGGAACAAATTTGTAACAAGCTAATTTCTTCGGGATTGTATCTATGGCTATCCAGGAGTCTCTGACTGAAAATCCCAAAAAATCCGCCGTGCAGAAATAAAGAAAAAATGCTCCGCCATGTTGAAATTAGGCACTTTTTTTCTTTAATCGGTAATAGCCCACACGGATGACACTTCAGGAAAAAGTAGAGGCAAAATTTTTAGAGAAAGAGCTAAGCTTCAATCTATATATATATAAAAGAATACCCTGACTGACTGACTGACTGATCTATCAACGCACAGCTCAAACTGCTGGGTCTAGAAACTTCAAATTTTGCATACAGTTCCTCGAATGACGTAGGCAACCACTAAGAAGGGATTTTTCGAAATTAGACCACCAAGGGGGTGAAAGAGGGGGTTGAAATTTTAGGCTTTTTCGGAAACGGTTAAATCTAGATGCGTGAAATTTGGCAAAAATATTTTTTGTTGAAATCTATTGAATACGTGTAAGACGAAATTTCAATTTTCACTTTTTGAAGGGGTGGAAGATGGTTTAAAGGGCACCCGTATTTTTGCAATCGCGTAAGTCAGAAACGTGATTATTCGAGCGATGGACTCTTCTGAGGAAATAAGAAGACACGTATTCGACGGTTTTCAAAAAGAACCCCCCGAAAGGGTGAACGGGGAGGGGTTTTTTTTAAAGCTTTTCGGAAACAGTTAGACCTAGAAGCGTAAAATTTGGCAGAAATACTCTTTATTGTAATCTATTAGACACGAGTAAGACGAAACTTCGATTTTCACTTTTTGAAGGGGTGAAAACGGGGGTGGTAGATGGTCTAAAGGATACCCGTATCTCTGAAATCGCATAAGTCGGAAACGTGATATTGCAGCGACGGGCTCTTCTAACACACGTATTCGACGGTTTTCAAAAAGAGACCCTCCGCCTCCGAACAGGCGAACAGAAAGAGGGATGTTTTTAAGCATGAAATTTGACACATACCCGCCTATGTGCTCTATTGTCAGTTAAAATAATAATTTTTGCGTTTATCTCGCTCTATAACACAAAAATAGACAAATTTTCATGCGCAGTGGGTCTCCCCGAGTAATAAGGATGCGCAGTTTTCTCAAGCACTACAGATGCGCAGTTTTCTCAAGCACTATAGATGCGCAGAGGGTTGCCTCGGGTATTATGGATGCGCAGTGGATTTCCTCGAATACTATGGATGCGCAGTGGGTTTCCTCGAGAACTATGGATTCGCAGTGGGTTTTCTCGTGTTCTATGGATGTGCGGTGGGTTTCCCCAAGTACTAAGGATGCGCAGTGGGTGTTCTCGAGTACTATGGATGCGCAGTGGGCCTCCTCGAGCACCATGAATGCGCAGTGAGTTTCCCCTAGCATTATGGACACGCAGTGGGTTTCTTCGGGTACTATGGATGCGCAGTGGGTTTCCTCGAGTACTACGGATGCGCGGTGGATTTTCCCGAGCACTATGGACGCTCAGTGGGTTTCCTTAAATGCAATGAAGGTGCAGTAGGTTAGTATGTCAATGTTCCTAATTCCATGCGGATAAAGTTGTGGGCATCGGCTAGTATGGTATAAATCGGTTAAATATTAACAAATTTATGATTGTCAAAATGACAGATTCTTTTCAGAAAAGGATATTTTTTGTATTTTGATACCGTAAGAATGTAACAATAGTCAACAAAAACTTTTATAGGTAATACTAATTAAATATGGTTTATTTACATATGAAATAAAACATATACCAGCTAGTTTATTTGACGATATTTTGTTTCGAAAAACAACAAAATCATCTCTTTTTTTCCTTTTTTGATAAAAAACTTACACCAAGTTCAACTTTGCGTGAAACTGCTAAACAATTTGTAATAGACGGGGGGTTTCTCCTTAGAAATGTTGTGTGGTAACGCCCGGCTCAATGTAAAGATATTGTTCATCAGTGTGTTTCATTTGCTCATTATCATTATGGCTTAAATTGTATTATTATTTTCGATGGCTATTCTAGTGAAAGCACTTCCGTTAAATTTACAGAATATCAAAGAAGAGCTAAAAATGCATTTCAGAAAGAAATTAATATTGATACACCAAAAAGTAGTAGAGATATCTCAAAACGAATTTTTAGCATCAGTGTCAAACAAAGATCAGTTAATTAAACTTCTAACATCAAATTTCAATCAAAATAATATCACAGTCAAATGTGCGGATGCAGCCTGATGAGGGCTGACACGCCCGAAACAGGCCTGTAGTTGTTTTCCTTAAATCTCGGAAGCCTAGCTGCTTTAGAAATAAAAGTAAAAATTCTTCGTCCAATTTGCCGCGAATTTTTTTACGTTACCAGATATGTTCGTGAACTTTGGAGAATAGTTCAAAAACTATTCGTATAAAAAAATTGAATATAACCTTTTTTTTAAAGAGCGTTACTTAAGCTTTAAAATGACATATCAAAAGTCAAAATTGGATAAAAAATAACAAAGATACGAGCGATAACTAAATGTATCGGTACAAAATTAGACAGGCGATCTTGATGACGTCATCAAGGGATGATCTTAACTCCCAGGAGAGTGTCTCCCGGTGGTTTTTTAAACCTTAATATGTGTACAAGCTCTATGCAAAATTTGGTGCTGGTATCCGTTACTGAAATATTTTGGCACTTAATGTTGCTAACGCCACGAACTATAGGATCGAGTTGAGCCCACGAGAGCTTTTGACGAGGCTTTTGATCAAAAAGTCAAAATCGACAACATATTAAAAATTCAGCCAATTTGACCATAAGATTAGTGCAGGGTCCTTTCTATCTTCTAAGGATTATGACTCTTTAATTATTCAATTTACAACAAAAAAAGTTTCTCTAGTAAAGTTGTAGAGATTTCGATTCTAAGCAACCTCTCTATACATTTTTTGTAAAATGTACTGTCGTGAGCAAAAAACTCTTATTTTCTAATGTTCTAATGTATCTATTTGAATATGTAATGAGTAGCCGAAATAAAACAGTTAGCACTTTTATTTTATTTTTATTGTAATCCTGTAGTTATTGCGAGAGTTGCTATAGCAAATGATGGATGGTCAATGAGACAAGTTGCACTGAGTGATAACATTAACAAAAATTTGGTGTTCAACATTTTAAAAATTAAAAAAAGTGGAGAATAAACGGCACAACAAGTATAAATCCTGGATCATGGGACAAAGGATATCCAACTTAACAAGAAACTAAGTAACTATTAATATTTTGTTATTGCACCATTTCTATTTATAACTTCTATAAGTCTGTTTGGCATAGAGTTAAATAACCTTATAAAATAATCATCAATAATAATATTTTCCCATGCATTAATTATTATTTCCAGTAATTCTTGGGCATTCCGTGGTCTCACATTTAGTTTTTGGATACTTCTTACGAGTAGTCCCCATACGTCTTCCATGGGGTTAAGATCTGGACTATGACTGGGCCAGTTAAGAACATTAATATTTTTATCTTGAAACCAGTTAGTTACGATATGAGCAGTATGAACGGAACAATTATCTTGTTGAAATATGAATTAATTATTAGGAAATAATTGTGACAGAAGGGAGAATAATATTGTCTAAAATCCTAATATACGTTTCACTATTAAATCGTTCCTCGATAAGCCACAAAACACCAGGACCACGTGCAGATATCCAAGCCGACTAAAAATTCAAGCGCAAATCCTAGTCGAGCTTCTTTATGCTCAGCTTTAAGTAAGTATTTCTGTGCTGTTGGATGACAACGTAGCTCCAATTTTCTTACCCGCCGGCGACCAGTACTGCTCGATCCACAGAAATTCGTTTCTTCAGCAGCCTGAATAACTGAGTAAAATGGATTTTCTACTAATGTATTTACCAATTGCAAATTTTGTTGTTGAGTTGATATCCTTCGTCGCCCTAATCCAGGATTTCTACTAATCGCTTATTCTCCACTTTTTTTAACTTTAGTTCTGGCACACTTGCAATGAATTTTGACAAATAACTGACAATGTCACAAAAATTAAAGTTAGATGTACACAACTAGATTTTAGCAAAAATACGTTATAAGACTTGTCCCATTTTTTTTTAGCGCACGACAGTGCCGTTACGGAGATATAGGGCAAAAACTGTTTTTTTCAAGATGGCGACCAAATGGTCGCCGACCCTGAAAACTCTTAAACTTTTAAACTTACACCGCCCGGCGCCTTCGCTAGAAGTAGAAACTGTGTAATTTAATGGCACACTATCTATAATCATCATCTCGTAATCATCATAATTGAAATTGTCAAAAACTTTTGCAGTGATTAATGGTAGATGGAACTATTGAATTGATTTTCAAGTTGCTTCCTTAGGACTAGCCTAAGCCGTATCGGCAACTTTGGGTCAGTCTGTTTCACGCGGACAAGAGCCAAGAATCTTGAAACCAGTTCGTGGAGTACTGACAAGGGTTTCTTAATTTAACACAAAGCCCTCTTCGACTTTTATTGCAGATCCTGTACAAGTCACTTCTTATTTGATATACTGTCAGCACTACCAAAGAAGAAACAGTACATATGTATCTAGGGGATTTAGAATTAAAATACCCCAATTCACAACCCTTCAACGGAATAAGATGAAAATATAATCTAGTTCCAGATTATGTTAAAATACATACCTGTACCAAATTTCAAGTCAATATCCTAAACGGTTCCCGAGTAATTGTGCGCACAAAAAAGGTTACAAACAGACCGACAGACAGAATTTTTTCTTTTCGATCTAACTTAAAATCTCGACGTTTCATGGCATTCTAAGCCTGTTTGAACAATAAAAATTTTCAAAATTTTTCTTGTTACTATACTTCACTGGGTGTGGAAGTAATTGATTATTTGATAATTATATTTCATGAATTATAGACAAAAGGATAACAGTTTTAAAAGGGTTTTAAACAAATACCTAAGTTGGATTATGGCAGAACAAGATGTCCAACTTGGAGATTTCAAATTAATAAATTGTGGAAACCCCAGAGTTCATGTATTACAGACTAACAGCTGGGTCATTCTACAAATAACGTACTATTCTGAAAATCCGAATTTGAAAAAATTTAATGATAATAATTTAATAAATTTTGGTGAATTTATTTAGAACCATCATCTAGGAACAATATAGATGCATCAGCAGCGCAGTTTTTTAAGGAAATAAATTTTTTTGAAGTAGTAAATGCAACTAACATCTTGAAATGTGTCCACTGTGTTACCAATTAAAAAACATATATTTCAAGGTATACTTAGTTGATTTTGTTTTTTATCATTAATATAATTAACCCCGAGTTAATAGAGAGACCCTCAATTATTTTATTAAACAAAATTTCTAACACTAAAAAATTTTGGGTGGAAATGTCAGTCTCCTACTTTATCTAATTGACAATGGTAACATTATTCAAATTTTGCAAAATAAAAGGTTTCCTTTGATATAAACTTTTGTCAAGTTTCGTAAATTTAATAGACGAATTATTTACACAATTGAAAAAAAAGAAATTCTCTTTGCTCAGTTGTAAGAAAATTTTCTGGTAACGCAGTGGAACGAGGGTAACGCAGGAGACATTAGAAGCAACAATATATTTTTTTAAATAACCTATTAGTATTACTGTATTATAAAATATAAAAACTAAAAATGTATATAATACAAAAAACATAATAAAAAAATACATTCTATTTGAAAATGTTACTCTCATTTTCTCTGTCAGCATCTTGTTTTCTTTTTCTCTGTACCGGCGTTGTTTTTCGGCAGGAGTTAATGCCATAATCTGCCGAAAATAATGATTTATTGTTTATACTAATTTAATCTTTTAAAAGAGTTTCGGTGGTACATATTTTCCCCTGTGTTACTAGCTGTCCACTGCATTACCAATGCCTTGGTAACTTAGTGGAACAGTAACACAGTGGAAAATATAACCTAAATTTGCTCAACCACGTGGTAAACATATATAATACTTTAACTATTTATGGATTACTTCTTATTTACTCTTTGTTATTGCTGAATAAACATTGAAATATAAATATAATTAAATTTTACCTCATATAATATAGGTAACACAGTAGAACTGCAATAAACACACCCACCCTCATCAATAGAGTTAATTAACATTTAAAATGTGCAGTACTACCAACTAATTCAAACTTTTAATTGTTTATGGTAAACTAAACTGTTTTTTTTGCATATATAATTCATCAGAATGCCATTTACATAAAATTATTTGTAATTTATTACGGTAACATAGTGGAAGTAACACAGTGGACAACATTGTGGGACACAGTAAAGCAACATTATAATACAGAAATATGAATTAAACTTTATAATCCAATCTTGCAATGCTAATTACAAAAATAAAGGCATTTGAGAATATATTTAAATTAAATGTTAATATGGTACTGTATATCATAAAAAACAAAGAAATTGTTAGAGGTATGTACTTGGGACAATTATGTTTGAGGTACACCAACAGCTGCATTTAAAATTTTCTTGCCAATTACTACATATAAAATACCAAATAAAAAATGTCAATATACTTACAAAACAATGGGTATTATTAATGCAACGTTATTCATTTTTTTATTTTTTAAGGTTTTGGTTTTAAAAAATGTAAAAGGTCTGGGACGGCAAAATGTATCCTGATTGTAGAATGACCCAACTCTTTTAAATTAAGTGTAGCTACTTAAAGTAAAAAATCATTTACAAAATTGGGAAAGAGAATATACCTACAATTTGTGGATTTCACGAGGGATTTCATAATCTGAATCTAGTTCACAATTTCACACACATTTTTTTTGTGTATATATGTGTTATAGATTGTTCAAAGGTCGCTTAGTTTTCAGTCTTACTTCATGGCAACCTAAAAGATGTTTTGCGAATTATTTATGCTATACCAAGTACCTAGATGATCACGATTCCCAAACTTTTAACATGTCTGTGAAGTTAGCAACGCGTGGCTAACTTCACTCAAGTACTTTTAACAAAGATTATGATTTTCCTGGGAGCTAATTTCACAATGTATATATTCCGCTTTTTCAATTGTAGCAACACTTCAAGTATTAGGTATCATTTATGCTTTATTATTTTCCCAATTTGAATGGACATGATATCACAAGAGGCAATGACCGGCATCAGCCTTAGGTCGCACTTTTGAAGTTAGAAAAGCTTTGTAGTATTTTTTGCCGAATAAGTTAGGAGCTTTTTGTGTTTGTTTGTGTTTAACATGGAGTATATATTCCTCCACTAGAACTTCTGCTCATTTGTTCATTTTCGGAATTCTTTTGCTATGTGCCCTTTTGATAAGTTACAAAACAGTTCGGTCCGAAAAATTGAGCCTTTTATTCCACGTATTTCTGATGCTCTGGCACCCACAATGAGATAATTAAGGATTATTTTTTAAAGAAGGCGTACAAGTACTTAATAGTGTCTAGACATGTACCTGAAGTTTCGAACGTTCACTTGAACGAATTTCACATAAAAAAGAAAAATTAATAAAAACCCTCGTAAAAAACATACTTTGAATTAGGTGTAAAAACTTAAGTATTGTGAATATTATTGTCAGCAAATGTGGCAATGAAGTGTTTACGCCTAAATCGATGTGTGGTTTGTATTAATTTTTCTAAAATTCGTTCAAGTGAACGTTCCAAACTTCAGGTACATAGTACAGTCTAGACACTATTTGATTTAATCATAATTAAATTAAGGACGAATTAATAAACTGATGTCCTTTCTGTAGCTACATATTCATTGTTTGCTCCGTGTGTTGATTTCTTGTACAATGTTACAAGAAAATCGTGGAGACGCCTCATTTAAATTGAAACAAAATACTTAACACACAATTTAGGTATACATACATTGGTGTAATGCTCAAAAAATTTCCCCAGTATAATAATTTTAAGAGATATCCTATTATTACGAGACCTATTAGTATTATAAGACCTTCTCTAGGTATGAAAAATAACAGGTACCAAATTATTTTTGTAATACCTGTGTATGATCGATAGAAGAACAAAGAGGATATAATAATTTTAAAACTTGCCTATCCATCATATACCTAACTCGCCGTGTTCCACTTTATACCTAATTGTGATATTTGGTAGGCTGTAAGTATGGTATTATTTGTTGTGCTCTTGGTAAAAGATAGGTACATTTAAGGGAATGGACTATACTGAAGCTGGATAATAAGCATTGACGTAAATATTTAGGAATTCACTTGTATCTATGACTAAAGTCTTACAACCACTTAAAAGTATTTTGATAAGTTATAATCACTCAGATACCTATGTGTATTCGCCTTCGAAATTTAAAATTTGATAATTATACTGCAATAAAAACAGTTTTTTCACTTTGATAACCGCATAATATATAGGTATATATAATTTAAATTTAACAAGACACCTACAATATACTTTAGTAATGTAACAATAACAATTTACATTTCATAAATCCCGGAAAACGTAACAAAATGTGCAGATGAAATGATAAATACGATAGCATTAAATACAAATTAAGAGGATTCGTTCGCCAATATTAAATAATAATTGTACTTGGTTTATTGAAGCAGATGAGGTAAAAACAAACCTTTTCGATCAATCAGCTGTGACATGGGTAATCCAAATCTATCAATAAATCCACTAACCTTTCCAAAAGTGCACGTGAAAATTATTCGAACAATTCACTCACACTACATAAATAAACAAATCGTCACCTGTGAAGTGTTTACTAAATATAAGAGGTCACAATAAAGGTCAGTCAATTCAAAAATTTGACAACAAACTAGCACCTCACCACACCATCGTCTTCGATCAACTGACAACCGTGCTTTCAAATTTTGTTCTCTATCCGACATGCTTGTTTTTAGTTCGATGGAAGCCTGTGGCTGGCGGTACAGGCTGAGAGGCGACTTAGAAAGCTGTGGCGGCTGGTTTGGGTCACAGCTAAGTGTATTCCACGGTTTCCACTATAACCGCTAGATGCTGTAAACTTTAGAATGCTATAATACAAATTATTTATTCTAAAAGGGCGGACTACTATTCAAAATGTAAAGAAGTCGGTGATAGGCCCTGGTAGCAGAAATAGGACGACGTTAAATAAATAGATAAAAAAAAAGAAGTCATAGATACATAAATAGATAGAAAGTTATTGGCTACATTATATAAAATTGTTACGTTTTAAGCAATTCATACTTGATGCTTTTACCTTAAGTAATGCATTCATTAATTTTCAGTAAAATTCCTATGTACAGACTAGAAAATAGAATACTTAGATCGAACATTGGATATGGACGAAAACAATTAAAATTATTACTAAAAACTGTACCAGCGTTTAGATTTTAAACACATGTCTAATAAGAAGTACAAAAATTTCATTATATTTATAACAACTGAATATAAAAGAGAGATAGATGTAAAAGGTTTGAGCATATTCTATTATATAAAGAAATAGCTACCAAATATAATTAGTTTTCCATAAAGAAACTCATCTACTAAATAAAAACAGCATTTTACACCTTTACAAGATGTTAATGCTTGTTTTAAATAGTAGTACACTAAATTAGATTAAAAAACACTGAATAGGAGAAATAATTTATAAAGTAATAATATTTGGGATGCGTACTCTAGATAGAGTTAGAAATAGATATCCGAAAAGTTCCCCCCCCAATTTGGGGGTGGAACGTCCTTTTTTTTGCAAAAAAACACCCCTAACGGGGACTTGACGCTGGTTTTTCACTTTTATCTTGTAAACCGTTCGTCGGAAGAGAAAAAAGTATAGGAAATAAAAGAATTGTCGTTAAATTCTGCATAAAAAAATGTCCTATTAACCTTGTAGCTTATCCTCACCTATTTCGCGCTAACAACGTCCGAACAGAGAGGTAGTTTGGTGCGCAGAGGTAAAAATCGATCCTATTTCAAGTTTCACAGCGAATATCTTAAAACCGGTTACTTTAACGAGAAAATGCTCAGGAATGAATTTATAGAGCGGAATTTTCTCTATAAGATGCATATATAGCGGGTTTTGATGCAAGTGATTTTTATGTATTTTCCCCTTTTTTTCCACAAAGCTGTGTTTTTCGACTCCACGCAATTATATCAGAGGATAATCTGTACTGTTCACTCAAAAGATTTGCAGTCATGTTTCAACTTTGAGCTCGCTTCAATTCCTCTTCCTCTCTTCGATGAGAAAGGGTTAATGTGAAAAACTAAGATATCGTCTCTGTATGATATTTTCAATGCTGTACGAGATAGGCCAATAGATTTTTCCGATTGACAGTTCGTTGTTGATGGCGGCAATTTGATTCATCGTGTAGTACGGCCGAAGCAGGGTACCTTTGACAACGTTTATACAGCCTACGTTCGCTTTATTCGTAATCTTTACGGCCAAAAAGTGACTGTAGTGTTTGACGGATATGCTGACAAAGCCTGCAGTACAAAGAGCATCGAAAGACAGCAGCGACTTTTGAAACGCATTTCACTGGAAATTATTTTCAATGAGAACATGCCACTGACTGAAACGCAAAATAAAATGATAAACAATCTCACAAACAAGGAATGGTTTATTTCGCAATTGGTGGAGAGATTTAAAAACGAGAGAATCAAAATAATTACTGCGTAGACGACTCTGGCGTACTCCTAGTTCAAACCGCCTTAAATGAATCTCACGAAAACGATACAGTGGTCATCGTCGGACAAGATATTGATCTTCTCGCATTGATTATCGCTCTCGCATCTGAAGATAAAGATATACGTTTCTTAAGAGAGGCTCAGGGAAAAATAAAAAATAAAGCTTACAGCTCTGCGTGACATGCAGTCCTCGGAAGTTATAAATTGCTGTAAGGAGACAGTTTTGTTTGTCCACGCGTTCAGTGGATGCGATACCACTTCAGCTTTCTTTGGTAAAGGAAAAGTGCAAACGGTGGAATGCGTCAATAAAAAAAAAAGATCTCGAAGAGGTTGTCCGTATATTCAACAACCGTAGCTCAACGAAAAAAGAAATTGCAAGTGCTGGATAGCAATATGCGCTAGCAGTATACAAAGCCCCCAAAAAAGGGGGCATCATCAAGGATTCATTATCTTCAATAAATTAGTCGGTCAATCTAGTACTGCCGGGATTCTACCAAGACTGCCACCAACATCTGAGGCATTACGTCAACATTCTTACAAAGTATTTCTTCAAATTCATGCTTGGCGAGGAGAAAATTTGGAACCAATGGAATGGGGTTGAAAGAAAGTAGGCAACATTTTAGCACCCATTTATACCACCGAGCTACCAGTACTAATTTCCACCCTAAAGCTAATATCCTGCAGCTGCAAAAAGGATGCAGCTGTGTTAAGTTTGGATTGCGCAACAATGTGTTCTAATTGCCATGGGCAAGGATGTTTAAATTCTGAATTCGAAGAAAAGTTCGTTGATGAGGAATCCCTTAATGAGTAAAATTGGAAAGAATTTTAGTGGAATAGGCCTACAGGGGAAACCACTAGAGATGCAACGGATATCCGGTTACTATCCGGTATCCGGCCTATCCGGCCACTTTATTACTATCCGGCTGACCACCGGATAGTGACCTGATATCCGGCCAAAACCGAAAAAATGGTATAAATAATGAAACAGTTTCATTATTTTTCACATCCTGCATTACAATTTTTACTACAAACTGGAAATATAGATTAGTTACTAAATTAATATTTAAAGTTTACCGATGGTAAATTATGGTGAATAAAGACGAGTTTTTCAGCGTTTAGAGGAGTAGTAGACGATTGCGTTTCTTTTGGTATACGTTGCCAGGTTCTGAAAAGACTGCTTACACTGCTTCAAGACTTACACTGCTTCAAGGAGCTGAAAGATATATTTTTACAAACTTTGACGAAAGTATATACTGATTGGAGTTAGTACACCACCATGCGCAAGGGTCACTATTTCTATGAATCCGTGCTTCTTTCAAATAATAATCAAGCTCCCTGGCCATTGAATTTTTCTGCGAAACTACTATTTTTTTCGCCACTTTCTCAAAACAGTCCCAGAGAGTGTTTTAAATATCAGCAGTAACATTAACCGGGTTTCTCTTACTTTGTTTACTGGAAGGAGAAGTACCACTTTCACTATCACTGCTTGAATATGAATCATCACAACTATTTTTTTAATCCTCCAGCAGAATAATTTGACGGGATATTTTAGCATGATTCTTATCAAAAAAACTGGTTTTAAATCTGAGGTCTAGAAGAGTTGCCAGTAAGTATTTTTTGTCATCGATGTTGCCAAAACGTGTTTTCAATCCAACTTTCAATGTAAGCCGGATAGTTGGCCGGATATCCGGTATCCGGTACAAGAAGTACGCCGGATATCCGGTATTCGGTATCCGGCCAAAACACTATCCGTTGCATCCCTACCACCTTTTAAAAAAACGCAGCAAGAGCTCTACTCGTGGGTGGTGTGGAAACGAGCTCAAATTGAAAAACACAGCTTTGTGGAAAAAAGGGGAAAATACATAAAAATCACTTGCGTCAAAACCCGCTATAGAGAAAATTCCGCTCTATAAATTCATTCCTGAGCATTTTTCTCGTTAAAGTAATCGGTTTTAAGATATTCGCTGTGAAACTTGGAATAGGATCGATTTTTACTTCTGCGCCCCAAACTACCTCTGTTCGGACGCTGTTAGCGAGAAATAGGTAAGGATAAGCTACAAGGTTAATAGGACATTTTTTTATGCAGAATTTAACGACAAATTTTTTATTTCCTACACTTTTTTCTCTTCCGACGAATGGTTTACAAGATAAGAGTGAAAAACCAGCGTTAGGTCCCCGTTGGGGGTGGTTTTTTGCAAAAAAAAGGAGGTGGAACCTCATTTTTTTTAAATTGGGGGAAACTTTTCGGGTATTTGTTTCTAATCCTATCTAGAGTACGAATCCCAAATATTATTACTTTATAAATTATTTCTTCTAAAATATCTAATTTACGTAGACGTGGACGTTAGTCCAGTTTTCTCACATTTTCTGATATTTTATTGAATACTAGTTTAAAATCTAGTGAATTTCTTGTGGATTTTGTAAGACGATCTAGGTGCTTTTAATTCATTTGGTATACCTAGTCTGATATAGGTGATAGTCTGAGTGGATAGAGAAGATATCTTTATTTTTGTGAATTTCCAGCACCTGAGTAAGGCAAGGGCATTATTCGTACAGTACCTAGAGGTAAAAAATATGCAAAACTTCGGAATAATGTCATATTGAACGGATTTCGTTCATTTTTGGCAGTATAATAGTAAATGCTTCACAGAAAAGTTTCTATATTGTGCGGGGGCTTGCTAAATGATTTATTTTTATTACTTACCTAAGCACAAGACAACACAATGCACCTGTTTTCAACTAACGTAACGCCGTCTACACAGTAGCGGCAGGTTTTCTGCTTTCCGAAATTCGGAACCGATCGGCGCTTATTGCCTGCTTTTGAAGCGAACACAGTAAATGCAGGTAGAAGCAGGCGAATTTGTCAGTTCATTCAACTCATCACTAATTTCTCTCCAATATTTATCCAATACATTTCTATTAAACAGGGTTCGGACTCTTATGGAAAATCTGAAGAACCTGGAAAATTCAGGGAATTTTAAAAACCCTAAAAAAATCATGGAATTCTCAGGGAAATTTAAATATTTCGCTAAAATCATGGAATTTTGAGTCACAATATGGAAAACAATAAACTACTTAGGAGCTCCCACTGTTATTTTAAATTATTTTTAACTGCAACCTTCGTTCGTCCACTTAATGTCGATTTTATACCGCAAATTATTATTTTTCATCAAATTGAAAATTAAAGTAAAAATTATTTGATTACCTAAAATTACGTTTAACATAATGATAATAATTATTTGCCACCGAAGAATATTTTTTTTGTCATGGAAAACCTGGAAAATTCAGGGAATTTTTTTAGCTATGTAAAGTCTGAACCTTGTTAAAGTAAAATCTATGTGTTTTATCTCATATAGGATCTCTTACAAATACGGCAGCAATTAATCTTTCAATATCCATTATCACTAGAAAACCAGCGCGTGCAGCCGGTAAGAAAAAACTAAATAATCATTCCGGTAAAATGGTCGGTACCGACTACCAGCGCCGACTAATCGGAACCTGCATCTACTGTGCTATTGCCAATTTAAATGCATGCAATCATTCTCAAAGCTTATAAGCGCGGGTCGGCGCCGACTACCTGAAAACAGGTAACCGGCGTTCACTGTGTTCGTGGCGTAATATAACGTTTTTAACACAACATAACCTCATTTAAATTCTGATGTAGATGAGAGCATGTGCAAATATCATTTAATACCTCCAATTCCCTCCTAATACCTTTTATTTCCTCTTAATTCCCTTCTAATACCTCGTAATAATATTTATTTCTTTCAAATTCTCCTGTAATTCCCTTAATACTTAATAATTCCTTCCGAAATACCTTCAATTCCTTCCTAATTCGTCCAATGTGTAAACTATTTCCCCTCAGCGGTTGCCCCCTCGAAAATGTTTCAAATTTTAATTTTTCAATTTTTTTATTTTTTGATTCAATTTTGGACATAAGCTTTTTGGACAATTCTGAACAAGTTTCATTAACAAAATTTTTCAATAAAAAAAATGCCTAATATGATTTTTTTATTTTCTCCGCATATTTTGGTACCGCGGGTGGCTTTGTAATTGTAGGAGGTGAATGTTTTTCTGGTCATAAGTAGATTCTAATTTGTTCTATACTTAAGTAAAATTTGATTCAAATCGGAAAAAAAATAAAAACGGTGTTACCATTTCAAATATCTCAGAAACTATGGCCCTTACGTTAAAAATACCGACGTAATTGCTACAGAATTAACAGTTGTTAATTAAGCTTTCAAATTGTTTTTTTGTTTTCTACAGCATAGAAAACAAATAAGTTTTGATCGAGACGATGTTCGTCTTTACATTTTTTTTTTACTAAAAATGTCGCCAATTTTTTTACTGTAATTAGCGAGCAATTTTTAAATAAACTCCGTTTCTACGACAAAAATTCTACCATAGGCCAAATTGTTACCAAATAATAGTACCAACTAACGAACATCGATATGTTATTGAGGAAAGAGGCAAGAAAACATAGCGACCATAGAGAGAACATTTATTTGTGTTTATTATATTTATATAAGGTACAAAAAATATAATTTCGTGGTTTATTCTTCTGCCAGCCAAATATCAGATGTGCAGTCCCCACCTGGATATCTAAAAAAAAATAAAGAATTACGTAGCCTGATTGAATAATAGCATTTACCAAGAGCAGACAAAAGTAAATACAATACAAGGTGGTGTAATTTTTATTCACAAATCGGTATATAGACCTCGTCAAAATGAGAGCATTTAACTTAAATTCTTGAATTTGACAGATTCTCGATTTTGTACTGGTCACAACTTCCGTCGTTCTTCGATTAGGTTGTTGGCATACGCTCGTATCAATCTTACTATAATTAAGAGACGTGAGAGAAGGAAGTCCAGTAGTAGGGGATGGTTACATAGAAATCTCGTAAGAAAATAAGTGAGTTGGCAAATAACGCTGATTCCTTTCTGGCTACATGCATCACAGACATTGCCACTAGAGCTACCCTGACTAGACCTGCCCCTATTTCTAGTTATTCCAATTGTTTAATAACACAGACCCACAAAAAAAAGTGGTCTGTCCGGTGGACTAGACCAGTGTATGCATATGTATTTGGACCCGCTGAAACCTAATCCGAAGTCAGAATTGTCAGATTGGCTCGTTTTTCACTCCTAACCCCAAAAAACACCCCCAAAAAGAATGGTCTGTCCGGTGGACCAGACTAGTGTATCCTTATGTATTTGGTCTGCTGAAACTGAATCCGAAGTCCGAATTGTCAGAGTGGCTCGTTTTTCACCTCTAACCCCAAAAAACACCCCCAATACAAAAAGAAAGTGGTCTGTCCGGCGGACTATACTAGTGTATCCTAATGTATTTTGACCTGCTGAATCCGGATTCGAAGTTAGAATTGACAGATTGGCTCGTTTTTCACCCCCAACCCCAGAAAATACCCCCAAAGCAAAAAGAAAGTGGTAGGTCCGGCGGACCAGTTTTTTGGGGGTTGGGGGTGAAAACGAGCCAATCTGACAACTTCGGATTCGGTTTCAGCGGGTGCAAATATATAAGGATACACTGGTATGGTCTGCCAGACAGACCACTTTTTTTGTATTGGGGGTGTTTTTTGAACTATTGGTACTAATTAGATGAAAAAATATTCCTTAAAATTAGAGTACAGGGTTATTACATAAATAGATACTTGTAATGTTTTATTAATCCAAAACTAATAATGTTATCATGAATCAGTTTTTACTGTTTTATAAAATGGTTTTTAAAATTTACTCTGGTAACTCACAAGTGTTCAAATGTACTACTTGTATCACACGACACGTCAAGGTGATATTTTATTCGAACACCGCTCTAACATATCTGCATTGACCAAGGGCGGATCTGGGCCTTGAGCTTGGAGGGGGGTAACATAGCCGCGTGCTGAAAATAACAAAAATGTTTTTCCTCGAAAATAAAAAAAATTATAAACACAACTAAATAGGATATATATTCAAAAATATAAAATAATAAAAATTATGAAATTTTAAAACGAAAGTTGATGATTTACAAAATTTTGAGGGGGGTAATTACCTCCATTATCCCCACCCCCATAGATCCGCCCTTGGCTTTGACACTTTCCACAGCTTTCAACTCATCTACTTTCATAAATCTCAAAAGAAAGTCGCACGGTGTAATATCGGGAATTCTTGGTGCCACCATTCCAGACCATGGCTGACGAATGTTGCAAGGCTAATCTAGCGATGTGGAAGTGTATGATTCAGATAATTTCTAATAGTCAGGTGCCAGGCGGGCGATGTTCCGTCCTGTTGGAAGATGAAGTTCCCCCGACCTCACGCAGTTGAGGCATCAACCAATTGATCAATATTTGGTGATATGTAGCTTCTATTACCATACACGTTCATGTGGGATACAGCGTAGAACACATTCACTTTTGAATAATTCCTCACAAGCTCCACTATCACTCTCGGACGTTTAGTCTCCCAAATTCGGACGTTGTGTTTATTCACATTGCCACTTACGTGGAAAGTTGACTTGCCACTGAAAATGATCCATTCGCAAAAACTGTCTTCTTCTTCATTACGTTATAGCATTTCAAAGTAGAAATTTCGATGTGGCACCTTGTCACCTTCGCGTAGATGCTGTAAGTAACTGCAATATGTGAGACACCATTTTCAGTCGCTTATTTAAAATTTTTCGGACAGTTTGTTGTGGAATTTGTAGTTCCGAACTCGCCCGTGTTGTTGACTTTTGTAAACTACGTTGATAAGCAGCATGAACACGTTCTAATATTTCTTCTGACATGCGAGATCTTTCCGGACATTTGTCTTTACATAAACATCCTGTCGTTTCAAATTATTTGCATCAATCGTAGATTAGCTGTCTAGTAGGTGGTCCTTGTCTATGCGTGTTCGAGAATGACGTTGGAAACCAGTTGCGGAGTTCATTTAGCAAATAGCGAGGCAAATAGGGTATCATATAACTAACATAACCTCAAATTTTAAGTTTTTTAAGTTTATTCTCACTTATAATGTTTGTATACGAATTTAAAATCACGCAAATAATTTTTCAATATTGCCAATGGGGTATTTTCCTATTTTTTTTATTGAATAATATCATAGAATATGTACAAACAAGCCTTCCAATACAGATTTCCGAAAATAATTATAATTTTTTGAGAAAACAGAAGTTAAAACAAGCTAAAAACGTACTCTTCGCCAATTTACTGAGCTTTTTATATATAATTGTTACACATTCTATAGGATACTCTTCGCAGTTTTCTTGTAAATAATGTTAGTTTCTGGACATCCTAAATTTTGTGATACTGTCTTTGTTGTGAAAAAAAATTATATGAAAAAAAAAAAAAATGAAAAAAAAAACCCTCCAACCTGTGCTGGATTCGAACACGGGACCTTTGGATTGCAAACGCAAAGCAATCAATCAATCAATCAATAACAAGTTTATTAAAATTAGAGGTACATGTATGTGCCTCCCCGAAATCTGGCCCGGAGCCAGCCAGACAACCACGACGCGCAGCGTCGTGGTGGGTGTCGGGCTGAACGGGGCAGGTCCGGTTTGGCTAAAACTGAATATAAAAGGTTAAAACTCCTGCCTAAGAATAAAGCTTAAAATTAACAATTTGGATCAATAATAGTACACAAAAATACTTAAAAAATAATTAAAATTAGCACTTTAAAAACTAACGGTTTCGCGCACAGACGAACACTTTGGAATTTTGATTGCTGACACGGGAAAACAGAACTCAGCGAAAAAACCCGTTCGAAGCAATTCCACCCTGGTCTTCCTGCCAGGAAAGTGTGGTGGATAAAAGGTGTGGTTTAAAATATTTGGATTTTTAGGGAATTTTTCGGCCTAGACGGAATTTAGAAACAAAATGCACAAAAGAACAAAAAGAACAAAAAGGACAAAAAGAACAAGAACAAAATTGAACAAAGATAAGAAGAGGGGGTTGTAAAGTTATACAGTTGATATATATCTTTCGACATTTATACATATTTCAACTCGTACTTCTATGAAATATATATTAGTAAAATTCATAAACAAAAAAAAAATATATTATGGAAATAATATTTCCCAAGATTTCCATTTCAGTACAAGCGACAAAAATTAAGAGAATATTTTTTTTAAATTAAACAATTAATAACTTTTTTATTTATTGATCGATTTTCTTCAAATAGGGTTCTTCCTTTAGCTAACACTAACTTAGTTTCTAAATTTCAATACAATCGAAGTTTTCTTTCTTAAGTTATCGTGCTTACAAGAAACGTGACGGACGGACGGACAGACGGACGGACAGACGGACATTTTGAAAGTTGTTCAGAATTCGTTCACTAACACAATGATATGAAATTTTTTTCTCTACGAGCGATATTTACGATTTTAGAAATGTGCCGATCAAATACAATATACTCTTCGTTTTTGCGAAGAGTATAATAAGTGGAGCAACAGGTGTTTTAAATTGGTGATGTGGGTAGTTTGGCCGATGACGTAGCTGGACTGTATGGATTTGTTGACAGAATGGTTTTGTACAAAACAGTGTGGTGTTGCCAAGTTGAAATTCCTTCTCTAGATTTAGCAAAGATAATTGAAGAAAACAGGAGGATAAAGCTTATTTATTAAATCAATTGTAAGAGGCGAGCATAGAGGCGAATTCAATGTGAATGTCGATATTCCGTTGAAGCAACGTCAAGCGCGGTTAGTACTTGGATGGGCTCCCATCTTGGGAAATACAGCGTTCTCGTCCCACCTTCTAGAGGCTTGTATATCAGTGTATACTCGGAAGTTACGTAATTTCAGACGAGGATTACGTAGTGGATATACCATCCTTCGGAGGGGATGTAAAGCAGGCGGTCCCTTGTCTATTAAATGTTAGGCAAGTAAAAGATTCCTACTCTTCTTAAGGAAATTTCGGCAAAATTTCCAGGTTGGGGGTAGCTCGTCTCCTGGCGTCGGTGATAGGCCCTGGTAGCGGAAATAGGCCGACGTTAAATAGTTAAAAAAAAAAAATCAATTGTAATATATTTATCCACGAAATTTGATTTTCTTATGTAAAAAATAATAATAGGCGTGAATTATTAAATATTTTAAATAATTTTTAATGCCAATTAGATTTTTAAAAACATATTTAGCAAAACATGACAACAATGTCAATGGCTAGTCAAATGACAGATGTGTTCTAACGTCGCCGTCGTGTTGATTTGAAGCATTTCAGTTTCTTTCATCGAGGTATTTGCTGTAATTTACAAATAGTAGATAATGTCATTTAAAAGGTATTTTATAAAAGTTGTGGACACAAATATAGGTGCTTCGGAAAAAAAATTTGTAACTGTTCCGAAAAAATTGATATTCGAAGAATTTGGTGGCAAGCTTCCAATATTTTCGATCCCATCCCTTCAAAAATCCAAATTTTGTTATGGAAAGAATTTATCAAGTCATAATCAACTTTGAACAAATTGGACGAATCTCCTTTCACAAAATTCAACTCCATCTTAACAGTTTATTGATAATGTAAAAATCAAACGCCACATAAACATACAACAAATAAATCTAACCAATATATCTGTTTCACTTGTATTGTGACAAGAAGTGTCAGCTGGCGGCACGCAAGAAATGTTGCCACATAATCCTCGCCGTAAGTTTTGTTTACATTTTTAAGATAACTTCTACATAATAACAAATATAAATACCTTTTAATTCCTTCTAAATACATGTGTATAATATATATTGATATTCAAGATATTGAGAAAAATAGAAGTGTCAAGATATTGAGAAAAATAGAAGGTAAAATAATGTAAAGTAAATACACAATTTGGCATTCATATAAGTTAGTTACAGTCTAAGCGAAAGTTGTCTATGATTGGTTAAATTATTTGCCGCCAAATAAAATCATTTGAAATCTGTGTCTAGACGGGCGTATTCTTATTTCTTATTTTTATTTAAGAAATTATTGCTTTGGTTTAAATTGATTATGCAGTAATTGTTAAACTAATAACTTTACTTGATATATATCACCAAAACTGAATTTTAAAAAAATGGAAAATACCGCATTATAGGTTAGATTTCTAACCTGCAAAAAGTGTCTTATTTTATTGTGACAAACTATTTGAAACTTCATGAACATTACATTGAACTATATTTTGGTTGAAAGTATAGGAACCAAGCAGACATTTTAATAATAGCTACGTAATACTTTGTAAATCTTAAGAAATATATATTTTTGAAGTTAGCTGAGACGTTATGTGCAGATGCCCTATCTCCACAGAGTTTACAGCCATCTTAACTGTTATACTTACAGTAGCACCAACTGTCTTGAACCTTTTACAGTCCCTCAACTTAACAACACAAAATGCTTGTAGATATTATAGATAACTTTTGTTTTATAAAACATTAAAAGTCTCTACTTCTTTCTAGTATCCCTGTATTGACTTTGAATAATAAATTATCTTTAAGTGGTTTTTTTGTAACGTAAACCACTTTTAACACTGACGCCATAAAATTGCAATTTTAACACGTTAAATAGATGACTTTAAATCGCATTTGCAGAAAAATGGTATTTTTGCAAAGTCCTACCTCATTTCATGGGGCAATAAAGGACCGTCCGGCCCCTCTCCAAAATCAACTAGAAAATTCTCATCTAATTTGATCCCACCGTTTTCTACATCAACATCCAGTTTCACAATGCTTCCCCCATTGGCAACCATATCTGGGTAAATCTGTTTATCCCATGGGGAAAATATGCTGGTGCTCACGTATAATCTTGTACCATCCAAGGATAGTTGAAGCATCTGAGGTGCCCCATGGTAACGTTTTCCTTTTATGTAAACTGGTTTTGGTGGCTCAGAAAGTTCACGGTCTTCTAAAACTTTTATACTGGAATCGCTCAGTATTTTTCCCCCAAGAAACACTTGTCCTGAAATAATTCAATGATAAGATTAATAAGCAGACGTAATCTTTTCAGCAAAATTCTGATATTAAAATATAATCCTCTAATTGATAGAAATGAACAATCTAAATACAATTAAGTTAAAAAGAGAGATTCTTTATTTATGGATACTAAATTCACTAAAATTAATTATTACCGCAGCGTAATTAGTTATTATTACTAAAATTACGTTTGTAAAGTAATTAATCGCAATAATTATTACTTGAAATAAAATATAAATATAAATATTTCTCTTTTTATATATTTTTTACTGTTTTATTATCTGAGGAAGGTCTAAAAAATATATTCGAAACATCTGACCATAAAAATATGATGCCAGAAGATCAAACTTAAATTTAATATGTCGATATTTCGTAAGGCTTTGGGAATTTATCTGAAGATGGCGAAATAGCTATTTGTGTATTAAGAGCGCAAAGTGCCTCATTGTCGCTCGACAGTGTAAGTAGACAAACACTCGAGAGTGACAATGACGCTTTGCGCTCGAATTACACACATGCTTTATTTTATCTCCAATAATTTGAAACCTAAGTAAAAGCAATAATTAAAACACAACAAAACACAATCTCTGTCAATTTATTTCGTAAGTTCATAAAGTTCGTATTTTGCTTATAAATAAATTAGGTATTTCAATTATTAATCTTAAATCAACTTTCATTATATTAACAACAGTTTTGGTGCATTATTATTTCATAAAAATACATTGTCAAATATTTGACCAAACTTGTGTAAGGACAGATACACTCAAGCGAGCGTAAAAGTATTTTGTCGCTCGTTGCCATGGGAGACGAGCATAAAAGTGACGTTATTCGTAGGTCCTCGGCAACGTCAACTTTGCGACCGTCAAATGCGCGCAACAAAGCCTATACTAATTTATATGTCAATTGTAGATAAAAATATTTTCGACACATTGGGCGACTTATGACACTACAATCTCGTGTCTGTTGAGACATTTCTTCTAAAGCTTTTACAGTATTTACCACTAAAGTAAGAGGATTTGGTTATTGTACCATCTTCAATTACCAAGAGAACAGAATGTTAAGAGTGTACAATTCCCTATGCTTTTATATGGGAAACTTTGTGATTTCTTCAAAACTCCGTGTCTCACAAAAAAATAATTTAAAACGGAATAAACATTTACGAGTATGCAGTGCACAAAATATGATTTTTGTTATTTTAAATAAATCATGCATTTGCCTAAAAACTACGAAAAACGATCGCGTATATCGAGCTTGCTGAAAGCAAATGCATCAGCGATTCCGGCGCCGGGCGGCAGATCCTGCAATTGATATCTACACCCATTACGTGTCTTCGGTAGACCAAGATGTTTATTACACCATCCTGACAGGCCACAATGAATCCCTCGGTCTTCGACAAAAAGGCGAATGTCAGCCTATGAGGATGTTACATGCCATACTCAGTACTACTCTGCCACGCATACACTCCAGACCCAAGAGTCCCCCCCCCTCGATGACGTGGGAGAAAAACACGAGGAACGGACGATCTAGGATGAATACTCCTATGGATGTTCATCATCTTGCGAATATCTCTGTCCAGTTAGCGCAGCTCATCTACCGTCCGTTTTACTACCACAAAGGACTAGAGAAGAACAGGAACGGCAAGCATGTTAATAGCAGACAGCTTATTCTTCCCCGAAAGTTCGGACGATCAAATCATTTGGAGTTGGAGTCTGTACTTGCCGCGGAGAGATTCCTTGAATTGTTGCACAACCTGGATGTAATGTTGTTGCACACCCAGGTATGTGTAGGCCTCTCCGGTATCCAAATGTGTTAGGATGTTTTCGTCTGCGAACTCCATACCAATGACCCGCGTGTACTCATCGACCACCACATTTCATAGACTATAAGTCTATGTAATGAAGGCAAAAAGAGTATAAATATTTCGTGCAAAGACGAGATTACCTCCTCCCCGTTCTTGAGAGTGCTGAACACGATGCAAGTGGTGGACGAAGTTTTTGACCGCCACAACCCCCTGAAACGGCCAAAACCAAAACCTTTTATGGATCCCTTTATGTTTCTATATATAAAAGGGTCTGGGGAGTGATTTATCGACGGGTTGTACTTGAAATAACATGGAAGGGGGTATAAAGTAAGTGGAATTTAGACAGCAGGCCTAGGGGGTTGATTAAACCCTCCCGAGGGGTGGGAAAATCTTTTTTTTTTCAAATGATTCATTTCAATCATTTATCCCCCGTTTTCGGGGTCGCTGATCACGGGAAAAATATTTATTTTTAGCTTCAACCCCTCCTCATCCCTAACAGGCAGAAATCACCAGAAAGTATGCTATCCAGGATTTACAGGTTTTTCGGCACACGATCGTTATTCCTGTGCATATTCCTTCATTTTTCATGGAAGAAAAGGTGGTAGCGACCTCGGGGGTTATTTCAACCCTTCCAAGGAGTGTAAAAGTCATTAATTATATTTTTATCGTGATCAGCGCCTGTGAAAACGTAGAGCGTATTGACGATCCAAAGTGTAATTAATGAATTTTACACCCCTTGGAAGTCGCTACCACCTTCTCTTCCGTGAAAAATGAAGGGATATGCACATGCGCAGAAATGAGGGGTGAGGAGGGGTTGGAGCTAAAAATGAATATTTTTCCCGTGATCAGCGACCCTGAAACGGGGAATAATATTATAGTATTAAATTGTTATAGGTCTCCTTGTGGGGACGAGGGTATCTTTTTAAATAAGATTTCCGATGTATTAAATAATTTGTTCAGACCAAATATTGATTTTATTTTATGTGGTGATTTTAATTATAACATGTATAATGTTAATTATTTTAATTCTTTGTGTACTGTGTTATCCAGTTTTAACTTAATATCTGTGGTAGAGTGGCCAACCCGTGTTACAGACACTACATGTACTTCTATAGATCACATCTTTGTTAATTGTAAAAACGATGGAATTTGTTTAGTTTTAGACAATACCTTTTCAGACCAATATTAGAGTTACATTCCGAGAAAAACTCATAGAGTACATCTCATATTAAAAGAAGTTTTAAAATTTGAACAAGCACTTCAAAATGAAAATTGGCAATACCTTTATATTATAGACGACCTTAATTCAGCATTTGATCTCTTTTATGAAACATTTTTATATTATTTTAACTGTTTTTTTCCTAAGCGTAGATATTATATTAATATAAGTAATGACAAAAAATGGGTAAATGATGCGGTTAGATCATCTAGTACACAATTGAAAGATTTATATATTTTAAAAAGAACATATCCCGACTTGACTTCTACCTATAATAAGGCAAGAAGGGTACACAATAATTTAATTAATAAAACAAAAAAAGAATATTATCAAAATAAAATTATTAATGCAAGTAATCCTTCACGAGCTGCTTGGAAAACAATTTCAGAGTTATCAAATAAAAATAAAAAACATAATAATTTGATAATACATCACGAAGACAATACCATTGAAAATCCAGAAATGGTTGCCTCATTGTTTAATGATTTTTTTATTAATACACCAGTTAATATAGTAAATCAAATACCACACACCCATACTGCCTCTTTTTCTACAAATTCAAGAACTATCGACCATACATTGTTTTTAAGACCATTTACTGAGGATGAGATGTTTTCCTTATTAAACAATAAACTTAAAAACAAAAGATCATCTGGGCCAGACGAAGTACCTAGTTTTTTAATTAAGAAAGTTTTAAAGATACTGGTGACACCATTTACTTATTTGGTAAATTTGTCTTTTAAAACAGGAACATTTCCAGATACCTTGAAAATGGGTAAAGTTGTACCCATTTTGAAGAAAAATAATCCTCATCTTTTAGAGAATTATAGACCTGTAACAATACCATTTAGTTTTTCTAAATTACTTGAATATTGTTACCTAGACCGCTTGTTAAATTTTTTGACGAAATTTGAAATTTTGTCCGAAAAACAACATGGGTTTCGTAGTGGAAAATCTACTATAACGGCTGTTACATTTTATAATCAAATAATTCATTATATTGAGGCAGGCGAATGCCCTGTTGGAATATTTTTTGATTTCAGCAGGGCGTTTGACTGCGTCAATCATACAAAATTGTTGACTACATTGTATAACTAAGGGATTAGAGGACAACCGCTAAACTGGATCAATTCATTCTTGACTAATCGTCAACAGTATGTGAGCATACAACACGTCAGTGAAAATAATATATATAGAGCCAATTCTGAACGTTCGGTTTTAAATATGGGAGTTCCACAGGGTTCAATATTGGGCCCTGTATTATTCATATTGTATATCAATGAGCTTGATTTTATTCTATGTAATGAATTCTTTTCAATGTATGCTGATGATCTTTCTATGATTATTTCAGATTTTATGCATAATGTGTTAGAAAGTAAATGTAACAATGTTGTACAAAAAGTATCTACATTTTTCAATCAACATCAGTTGTATTTTAATGCAGAAAAAACTCAAATAACTCAGTTCCATAATAGACAGAAAAACTGCGAGTCTATTTCATTTAAGGTCAATGAATCATTAATAACAGGTACCCATGAGAGTATAAAGTTTTTAGGTTTACATGAATGCTTAAGCTGGAAATCGCATTGTGAATATCTGATTTCCAAACTGGCATCAATTACATTTTTGTTTAATAATATTAAAACAATGCTTACTAAACAACAATTGGTTAATTTATACTATGCCCAAGTAGATTCTAGACTGAGGTATGGTGTCTGTTTCTGGGGAAACTCCACTCTATCACAGAACGTTTTTATTGCTCAAAAACGTATACTACGTTGTATAGCTAATATTTCTAGTACCCATTCTTGTAAAGGGGTATTTAGAGAGTGTAATATTTTAACCTTGCCATGTTTATACATTTTTGAAATGTGTGTTTATGTTTATCAAAATAATAATGTATTAACTGTAAATAAAAATATTCATAACATAAATACCCGTAGCAAGGAAGATTTTAGAATACCATATGCAAGACTAAATATAACTTGCAATTCCCCAAATTACATGGGTCCAAAAATGTTTAATTATTTACCTACAGAATGCAAATTAGCTAGAAGTTTACAGGATTTTAAAAGTAAATTAAAATTGTTTTTACTGTCAAAATGTTTTTATTCTGTATGTGATTTTTTTACCTAGTTTTTTTAAGGTATATGCTTGCAAAGTTGACTATTCCTATACAATTGTAATGTTGTCATTATGGAAAATAAATTATTATTATTATTATTATTATTATAATAAGCGTTTGAACCGAATCATTTGAAAAAAAAGATTTCCCACCCCTCGGGACGGTTTAATCAACCCTCTAGGCCTGCTGTCCGGATTCCACTTACTTTATACCCCTTCTCCCACCACTTGCATCGTGTTCAGCACCCGGTGGGACAAGGTAATCCTGCCTTTGCACGAAATATTTACTATTAGAGCATTTTGAAGTTCACGCTTTCCGGAGGTATACAGTTTTTGGTCATCCATATTGAATAGATGAATGACCTTACGCCTACTGTTGCTGAGTGGGCCAGAGGTACCCGCGAGTTTGGCGGAGCTCAACAAACAACGGCAGTAGTGAGATGCAGAAAAGGAGAGGACTCAGGGAATCTCCCTGGAAAACTCCTCTTCGGAATGCCACCTGCTCTGTCGTAACCCGCTGAGCACCTGATGTTATGGTGAAGCGGGTCCTCCAAAGTGGCAGCAGTTGTTCTATACATCTCACTGGTGGCTCTGCTACCGCAAGACATTTGAGCAAATGTAACAAAAGTTCATGTGATGTTGTGTCAAATGCCTTACGATAGTCAATCTAGGCCATTGGTAGATTTCGTTTGTACTGCATAGAGTCGTGTGTAATACAGCGGTCTACCAGCAGGCTGTCCTTACAACCTGCCATGCCCTTCTTGGCGCCACGCTGCTCATATATCTGCTGGAAGACCGGATTTTTATTATTATTATTTTATTATTTGTTCACGAAGTTTGCACTTGGGTAAAGCAGTTACAGCGGCTGTGGAGCCAGATGTAACTCTGTTTTAGCTATTGTTGTTGAGGATCTTTTTCACTATTGCACATGTTTCTAGCACAACTATTTTTTGGAGCTCATATATCGTATACCCAGCTATTTCTAGTATTCTTAGGCTGTCTAGGGTGAATTTTGATATTTCTGCTGTTGCCCTTATTATTATTGGTATTATTGTTATCTCTTCTTGGTGCCACATCTTGTGCCAATTCCAGATATTTATGTATTTTTTCTGTCCACCACGAGAAACTACAGAAAAGTCATCATTAATGACTTTTCTGTAGTTTCTCGTGGTGGCGACTACTTGATCTTGGATTGCCATCATATGCCCTTCCGTTTCGGCAAATAGACTCCCATGTGTTATCATTATTATTATTATTATTATCATCATTTTTATTAGATATTAAAATTGTTTCCAGTTACATTGTTTTATTTAAATTTTTAAAATTTTTATACTAGAGTAATTATTACCGTAATTATTAAAATAATAATAATGATAATGAAAATAAAATTAGAATTAGAATTATTTATTCATGTTAATACATCGTACAATGCTTACACAAGTCAGTAAATAGAACAATAGTAAGTAACATTTAACATATAAAATGTATATCTACTTACACAACATCAATTTAAAATTTAAGGTAAAAGACAATAAATGCTCCTGCCTGACATATTTACTACAATTTTAAAATATTTGTGCACTAAAATACACAAAAATACATAAAATTTATTATACAAAAATTATACACAAAATTTATTAAAAATTTATTACCCAACTGTATGTTTGTGTAGTTTCCTCACCGAGAGGGAATCACATCCTCAAAAACGTTTTATCGTCAAAGAACTCGGTTATACTATAATATGCTTTATTTAGTAATTCTTTTTTTATCTGTTGTAAATAAGAGCAATTATAATAATTGTTGTTTTCATTATTATTATTAAAAATATGCGCGATGTTTAAATGAATGTAATAGTGCAGTGCAATTAGTCATTATAATTGAAAAATGACGGAACCCGGTTATGGTGAATGGATTTGAATAATTTTTTTTTGTTGGATTTCTAATGCCATATACTAAAAAGTACCCATTGGTACCTATTGAAAATTACCGCATTTCGAAAATCCGTAAATTAAAACCAAAAAAATTATAGAAATCTCAACGAAAAATACAATTATAAAATTTTTTTAATATTTCTTTAAAGAAAATAATGATTGTTATAGTTTTCGAGTTTGCTTATAAAGAATTTGTAAAAAAAATGAAACTTTTTAAAATTAATTTGAAGATGGCAGAAGGTCCAAAAAGCGAAATAAATGAATAGTACAGTAAGTGAAGCTTTTAAATCCTAGCCCGAAAACGATGTAATGGATTTCCACATTTTTTTCTTCATAAAGTATGTACATAAGAATCTATATTGTCATTTTCCTGCTTTTTGGTTAGGGGTGGTTTCCACCTCTTCTTAGGTCTTCTTCTGTCGCAAAAAAACAAAAAATACACATAATCTGATAGGGAATCAAATTATAAAATGCAAATTTTTCTAGATATTGCAAACTGAAAATTGCAATTTTCACTCCCTAAAATCAGTATTCCTAGACGTTCTTTTTTTAAATTACTCGAAAAATGTGAACTTGCAAGGGTACAAAATTAAAACTTTTACGAAAACAAATCGAATGATTTTTTCTTTTTTTTTTCTCCGATGTTTAGTTTTGGAAATATGGCATTTTTAAAATGGCGCCAAAAACTTTAAAAAAAATATACGACCTTAAAATCTAATATTACTCAAAATCTACAACAATGAAAAAATTGTAATTCTTATTAATGATTATTAATTAGTTACAAACAAAAAAGTAGCTCATTTAAAAATTTGGGCGCCATTTTTTTTAGCCTTATTGCCCTAATTTCTTATTAAGTAATTCATTTTTTTTTTAATTCTTCGATATATGTTAATGCATATTATTACTAACATGCTCAATTTTTTTAAAATTGTTAAAACAATTATTTTTCATTCGGTATCCATTTTCAATAATTGAAATTTTTATAATTTTTTTTAAAAAATCAGGTTTTTGGAAATTGCTCAGAAAATATATTTTTTAAGAAAATGGTAAGAGTACAAAAATGAAGCTTATAAAAAACGAATAGTGTATTTTCTTTTTACTTTCCTACGACAAATTGTTCCAGAGATATAAAGGTTTAAAGATGGCGCTTGAGCTCATACGCAAGAAAATTATGTATTTAAAATGGAAATATCTCAAGAACTATAAGATTGATAAAATCATGACATAAGAAAGAAATGAAGCTTATAAAAAACGAAGAGTTTTAGTCCAATTAAATAAGACGGCAAATCAAAATTTTGAGGTAAATACTTGAATTTTTGATAATAAGTTACTTTGATGTATTAGAACACGATTGATGAAAGAAATTTTTTTCTGAACCCCCGAGAAGGGGCGAAAAAAAATAAAATAAAGAGTTTTTTCAAAATTACTCAAAATGTGTAAAAGCTAGTAAAAAAGTTTCAAACAAAAATTGTAAAGCATGAAATTTTATATAAAAATGATCTCTAGACTTTTTCTGGTATTACTAATATTAACGGAGTTAGGCCGGTTAGAAATTAAGGGATGATATGTACAACTTTAAAAAATCATAGCGTGCTGAAAAGTTAATAAATTTAAAACATTTTTTTTTCTATTTACTCAGAAAAATATAAACATTCGTTTCAGAGAAATGGATTTTTTTTTAAATTGTTAATAAAAAAGTTATAAAAGTTTTAATTTTCTTATTTTCAATTAAAACCACTTTGAACGGTGAAACGATTTTTTTTATACCATTCTGTTAATTATTTAATATATTGAACATTTGCTTTTGAAATTTTTTTTACCCTTCAGTTTCAAGAAGCTATGAATTTATTTACTTGCTTAGTTTTTCCAAACGTAAGACACTGCTCTTGTGACGTCATGATAACTGAAAAGAAATAAAGAATGCATACGACAAAGATAAAATTGTTTCGTAGCTGCTGCGTTGCCTTCAAGACGCGCATGCGTCACATATATAGGGCATCTGCACGTGACGTCACAGCTAACCTCAAAAATTTGTGTTTCTTAAGATTTAAGAGTATTACGCAGCTATTATTAAAATTTCTACCTGGTTCCCGTATTTTCAACTAAAACTCTAATTCAGTGTAATGTTTATGAAATTCTAAACACTTTGTCCTAATAAAATAGGCCTCTTTTTGTAGGTTGGAAATCTAACCTGTAATTAGCAGTCTATTTCTATTAATTATCAATATTGAAAAATTATATACGTGAAATTTTAAATATTTGCTTGGAGCCAGTACCGGCTCCAAGCTAAAAATGCGTACACAAACATTAAAAATTAAAAATGGGAATAAACTAGAAAAACTTAAAATTTAAGGTTATGTTAGGTACATGATGCAGATGCAGACTAGTTTACAAGTTCAATGCCGTGTTAATGCTTGATGACGCTCGTAAAAATATTAGTGAAGGCTCATTGAATTCGGAATGACGTCTAGAAAAATGTGTAAAAGTTTCACACCCGCACATAAACAGTTGCAAAAGTTATAAACAAATGAAGATTGAAAATATAACGAGTTTCGTCTTTTGCAAATAACTCGAAAACTATTAATATTTAAGAAAATTGAAAGAACGATTCTTAAAGAGGAATGAATTTCCAATAAAAAAGCCGAACTCCCGAAACTCTATCTCTCAGCGCTCTGCGCGGCGAACACTAAGCCGTTACGATGCTCTGAAATCGGCCGTAATAAGTAAAAATTATGTTATTAAATATCAATTTAAAAATTTTAAAAAATTATGGTATTATTTAGACACTTAACGGAACAATATCCCGTTGAAAAAAAATTGTTTCACCGATTTTTCATAAAATGAGCCTTTTGTTAATTAACAAAGTTTTTTAGAGTTTACGTTTATATTTCAAGTCAGATAATTGTTAAACAAAAGCCACTAAAATTATTTCGCTTCATGGAGACCTTATAAAAATTTTTTCGCCATTTTATTATAAAATATTGTGATTAAAAATAAATAAAAATTTTTTTTTTCATTGTTTATAATAATGTTTTTCTTTTTTTCATTATTTGAACAAATTATTAAGAAAAAAATGTATTCTTAAAATTTATTATTTGCAATTCTCTACAGGGGCGAGCGTAGAGGCGACTTCAATGTGAATACCAGTCGATATTCCGCTGAAGCAACGTCGAGCGCGGTTAGTACTTGGATGGGCTCCCATCTTGGGAAATACAGCGTTCTCGTCCCACCTTCTAGAGGCTTGTATATCAGTGTATACTCGGAAGTTACGTAATTTCAGACGAGGATTACGTAGTGGATATACCATCCTTCGGAGGGGATGTAAAGCAGGCGGTCCCTTGTCTATTAAATGTTAGGCAAGTAAGAGATCCCTACTCTTCTTAAGGGAAGAGGTTCGGCAAAATTTCCAGGTTGGGGGTAGCTCGTCTCCTGGCGTCGGTGATAGGCCCTGGTAGCGGAAATAGGCAGACGTTAAACAGTTAAAAAAAAAATAAAAAAAAAAAATTCTCTACAAGACGAAAAACAGAAAAATTTTTGTTGTTAATTTATTTGTTTATTTAATAAACAATTTGTTATTAACAATTGCCGAATGTTTTTAGATAGAAAAAAAATAACAAAAACAACCGTATACATAAACATGTTAAATTTATTTTTCTTTTTACATATACGGTTGTTTTTGTTATTTTTTGTTTCTATCTAAAAAGAATATAAACAAGCTAAAAATTACATTTTGATATGCTTTTTATCCCTGTTGGGCTGATTCAGTACCTTTTTTTTTTGCATTGACTAAAGTAAAGGCTAACTACATTTTGAAATACAGAAAGGGCATCAGTTATATTGTGGTCATGCATCTTTGTAAATAACTAATTACAGGTTAGATTTCTAACCTACAAAAAGAGGCCTATTTTATTAGGACAAAGTGTTTAGAACTTCATAAACATTACACTGAACTAGATTTTAATTGGAAATACGGGAACCAGGCAGAAATTTTAATAATAGCTGCGTAATACTCTTAAATCTTAAGAAACACATATTTTTGAGGTTAGTTGTTACGTCACGCGCGGATGCCCTTACTGCCGTCATAAGGTGAAAAGCCGAATCTAGATATATGTCATAAATGAGATTCTAATAATATATGAGCACCCAAGAGTTCTGCAGTGAAAAATATTATTAAAAAATTATCAAGTACAAAAACATAAGTGCATAAAAAGCAGATACATGATTTTCTTAATTAATATTTACTAGTTGGGAAAAAAACAAACGCCTTTGTTACTTTCCTCGCCAACCGACAATTTACAGATGGGCTATTCTCCTTATGACTTATGACGGCAGTATAGATGTGACGTATGCGCGTCTTGTAGGAAACGCAGCAGCTACGAAACCATTTTATCTTTGTCGTACGCATTCTTTACTTCTTTTCAGTTATCGTGACATCACAAGAGCAGTGTCTTACGTTTGGAAGAAAATTAAACATGTAAATAAATTCATACCTGCTCGAAAATGATGAGTAAAAAAAAATTTCAAAAGCAAATGTTCAATATATTAAATGATGAACAGAATGGTGTAAAAAAAAATTCGGTTCACTGTTCAAAGTGGTTTTAATTGAAAATAAAAAAATTAAAATTTTTATAACTTTTTTATTAACAATTTAAAAAAAAATTCATTTCTCTGAAACGAATGTTTATTATTTCTGAGTAAATAGAAATTTTTTTTTTTAAATTTATTAACTTTTCAGCACGTTATGATTTTTTAAACTTGTACATATCATCCCTTAATTTCTAACCAGCCTAACTCCGTTAATATTAGTAATACCAGAAAAAGTCTAGAGATCATTTTTATATAAAATTTCATGCTTTACAATTTTTGTTTGAAACTTTTTTTTACTAGCTTTTACACATTTTGAGTAATTTTGAAAAAAACACATTATTTTATTTTTTTTCACCCCTTCCCGGGGGCTCAGAAAAAAATTTCTTTCATTAATCGTGTTCTAATACATCAAAGTAACTTATACCAAAAATTCAAGTATTTACCTCAAAATTTTGATTTGCCGTCTTATTTAATTGGTATTTTGGGTTTTGTTTCCTACGATTAACTTCCAGAGATATGACAGTTTGAAATAATGTTGAAACTTTTCAGTTTGTACGCGCATTTTAAATGTCTATAGTAGGTGGAAAAACGAGCAATAGCCGTCTATTTTCCGAAGAATACGCAGAAAAAGCGGGTTGCATTGCACTTTAGCATGTTTGGAGTGCATTTTAAAAATGTTATTTAATTGGTTTACTTAATTGTGTTAATTTGATTTATTTATAACAATCTATATTTTTAATAAAATGTACACGCAAATTAGATTAAAAAACACTGAATAGGAGAAATAATTTATAAAGTAATAACACTTGAGATGCGTACTCTAGATAGGGATAGAAATAGATACCCGAAAAGTTCCCCTCCCTTTTTTTGTAAAAAACCACCCCTAACGGGGAGTTAAATCTGGTTTTTCACTTTTATCTTGTAAACCGTTCATCGGAAGAGAAAAAAGTATAGGAAATAAAAAATGTGTCGTTAAATTCTGCATAAAAAATGTCCTAATAATCTTGTAGCTTATCCTCACGCGCTAACAGCGTCCGAACAGAGGAGCGCACAGGTAAAAATCAATCCTATTCGAAGTTTCACAGCGAATATCTTGTCGTATGATATTTTCAATAAATAAAAATAAATAAATGAAAAGAAATAAATAAAAAAAAAGTTAACCTGTTTTGTGATATTTGCTGTGAAAGTTCGAATAGGATTGATTTTTACCTGTGCACTCCAAACCCTCCTGTTCGAACGCTATTAAGCGCGAAATAGGTGAGGATAAGCTACAAGAATAATAGGACATTTTTTATGCATAATTTAACGACAGATTTTTTATTTCCTATACTTTTTGCTCTTCCGACGAACGGTTTTCAAGATAAAAGTGAAAAACCAGCTTAAGTCTGCACCCCCAAATTGGGGAGGAACTTTTCTGGCACCTATTTCTAACCATATCTAGAGTACGCATCTCAAATATTATTACTTTATAAATTATTTCTTCTAAAATGTCTAATTTGCGTGGATTAATATTACTATACTCTTTTGTGACCATTTTTAATCCACCGTTATTTTTTTTATAAATTTAGACCTCATAGTTATATTCAGTGACCTAAAAATCCTAAGGATATGGATTTTCGTGAATTTATTTGTAACATTAGAAGAATGGACCCGTTCAGCTTTTTTTTTTATTTTAGAAATCGAAAGTAGAACACATTTTTAGGCAATTTTCAAATTTTTGGGTTTTTATTAGGACATTTAAGCCCATAAATAAATTACCAAACTTGGACTGCGCGAATGCGGGGCGATGCTTCGCGTGACGTCACTTTGCATATGCTGATCAGGCGACAGTCAAGATTTAATAGAGCATCTGCATGTGACTTCACAGCTTCAAAAATATGTATTTCTTAAGATTTACAAATATTACGTAGCTGCCTGGTTCCTGTACTTTCAACCAAAATCTAGTTCAATGTAATGTTTATGAAGTTTTGAATAGTTTGTCACAATAAAATAAGACACTTTTTGCAGGTTGGGAATCTAACCTATAATTAGCAGTCTATTTTTATCAATCAACAATATTGAAAAATTATTTGCGTGAATTTTAAAATATTTGCTTGGAGTCTGTTTGGCTCCAAGCTAAAAATGAGTATACAAAATTAAAAATGAGAATAAACCTAAAAAACATAACAATTGAGGTTATGTTAGTTATATGATGCACTTGCCCTATAAGGGTGTGGCGCATGTTATTGTCTTTCTCTATGGAAACGGCGTTTGATTATTGAATTATATCTCTTTTATCTTCCTGCTGGTTTAAAATGAGTAAATGTTTATGCAGAATGACGTCACTGGTCGGCGAAGCGCTTTGTACTGAAACTCAATCTTTAACATTGAATATCTAATGATTGGATATACTTATTAAACTGAAATTTTAACAGCTTATCTAAACGATCGAATTCTATTGAATGCCATAAAAAAATAACGAAAAAATAATTATCGGTTACAAGCCCATTATTAATTTTTCAGTATTTAAGAGTGATTTCACCCCTTAATATTTTCGTCTCATAAGTTTTGATCTCACAGTCATATTCAGCGACCTCAAAAACACGTCTATGGATTTTCGTTAATTTATTCGTAAAATTAGAAGCGTAATTCATTTTTCAGTTTTTAGGGTTGATTTCCACTCTTAAAAATAAAAAGCTGGTAATGCGATAATATAGATTTTAAAAACTACAGATTAGAGTTTCATTTCTTTACAAATTCTTTATAAACAACCTCGAAAACTATAACAATCATTATTTTCTTAAAAGAGATATTTAAAAATTCCGATAATTGTATTTCTTGTCGAGATTTCTAACAATTTAATTTTTTCATTCGGTAAACTTTCTAGTTTATGGCATTAGAAATCTAACGAAAAAAAAATCATTCAAATCCATTTACTACAGCTGGGTTCCGAAGTATAAACCTAATTGCATTTAACTATAACAGCGTAGAGTGACTGCTGTAGTGATGGTGGACTAGCAGCGCAGTGAGTGTCACTATCCACTTGAGGCTGAAAGCGGCGCTCGACGGCTGATTTGAAAAATCAAAAACACTGAGAAATCATTGAAATAAAAAGAAAATGAAACTTGGGAGGTGGGGGGCGGGTTAACACATTCGCGGACAGTCTGAAATTACGGATGAACTCAAAAACACAGTGCGATAATTTTTCAAGTAAGTACTGGTGCGATTTTTATGAAAATTTTTTCACATTATTTTTCACAAACATCTAGGAACGGTCCTGGCTAAATATAAATTGCATAAACTAACGTACAATATTTCAAATTATTCAATACAGTTGTCCTGAAAGACTCCTGGGCGAGAAGAATGTGCATTCGTACCTTCCCTTGGATCTTCTTTATAATTTCCTGTTTTTTGGATTAGGATAGGTTTAGGGTAATATATGTATAGATGTGTGCTGCATGTATATGTGTGCAAATGTGTTTATCCCATTAGTTTTATATATAACAACTTGTGCCTGGCTGCATGGATAACTCCTAATGCCATAAAAAAAAAAAAAATACAGTTGTATTAGCATAAGTTTACAAAAACTCCATACTATCTCAATAACGTTAACTTATCAAATTTGAATAAACTAAAAGCATAAAAATAAAGTGATTACAAACGAGAGGACACTATCCGCTACACTTGCATAGATCACAATGGCAATATTACTGCATATGCAGTAGCTGCGCTACGATATATCCACGTAGTTCAAAAATGACTTGTTACCAATGAGGCATTTACAAGACCTAAGAAGACTGTGCCCAAATTTTCATAATGCTGCTGTGGGACAGTAAATAGGCAACGTCACTTATTTTTAAAAGCTTTTATTTAACTTGCAATGTTTGTTTGTATGTTTGTTTGTTGGTTTAGGTCAAATCTTGCAAGCTGAATTTCGACTAGTTCTAATTAAGCTAGAGCTTTGAAATTTGGCACACGTGTATAAGTCCGGTGACAATGCAACATAGTATAGCCATTATCGGTCTAAATCCAATATGGCGGACGTTCCAAGATGGCGGATCGGCTTTTTAGTCACAACCCCCCTGATACGGGTATCAAATGAAAGGGTTTGACGAGTAAAATACGATAAACAATGTCACGTCATTTTAAATCCAATATGGCGGACGTCCCAAGATGGCGGATTTGCTTTTTAGTCACAACCCCGTTGATATGGATGTCAAATGAAAGGGTTTGATGAGTAAAATACGATAAAGTGTGTGACGTCATTCTAAATTCAATATGGCGGACGTGGGAGAGGTGGGGAAGGGGTAGAAAGAGGTGGGAAGAGGTGGGAAGAGGTGGGAAGAGGTGGGAAGAGGTGGGAAGAGGTGGTAAAGGGGTGGGAAGAGGTGGGGAAGGGGTGGGAAGAGGTGGGAAAGAGGTGGGAAGGGTGGGAAAGGGGTGAGAAGAGTGGGGGGGGGATTGCAATAGGGGTGGTTTCTTATTTATTTATTTTTTTTTGAAATTTTCTTTTTCCAGTTTGTACCCAGACAGCACCGTATATTCTAAGAATATTCTGTAATTATGCAAAAAAGAATGAATATATTCTGATTAGTTCTGGAATAATCCTGGAATATATATATAAGATAACGGATTATTCCAGTAATATAATTTTAAATATATACCCGGAATATTCACCATGAATATGATAGTAATACTCATTTTGGAAAATATATATATATATATATATATATATATATATATATATATATATATATATATATATATATATATATATATATATATATATATATATATATATATATATATATATATATATATATATATATATATATTCCCTCCTGGGTCAAGAATAATCCATGAATATACTTTGAGAATGAAAGTATAATATTAATTGTTACTCAACCAAATCAACGTTTTATAAAAGCTTATAAATATATGCGTGTTATTATTTATTTCGATTAATAAAAAATATTTAATATGATTATAATGATTATATTATACAATGATGTTATTCCCAGTTTTAAATAAAAGCTCAATCCATATTTTTGTTATCAGGTTATCAGGTTTGAGCAGTGTAGCCATGATTAGACTTCAGAAATAAAGCCATGCACGTATCTAGTGTTTTAAACTACCCGCGATTTTTTCCTATTTACGTATTTCATAACATAACCTTAACATCAGAATTTACGTGCTATTTTTGAGCACAGATCAAATATTATATATACTGATATTGTTGAGATACTTCAGTGTTTTTATGTGTAGTATAAGTGATAAGTGACCGATGAACAATAAGTAAGTACATTAATCTTTTTTATAGGGAAAATTTAACAAGGCATCACGCCACTTGTACATTTTCTTACTAAAATGAAAAGAAAAAAAAGGGGATAGAAATACTACTGGTACTGGCGCAGCTTCATAGAGAAGTTAATAGAACTCTAAAACTCTATTAGACCATAATACTGATGATAGTTATTGCAGTTGAACCAAAGCTTACCAACAAATTCTTCACATTTACAAGAAAGTACTTATAGCATCAGCCAAAATAATTCCCAAACTTTTAATCATAGTACTGCAGACACCACGAACTTAATAAGTAGTGTTCATTTAGAGACTATTGTTAGAAGTAATGTTTCAAATAGTGGCAGTAAAAGTAATTTATTGGAAAGCGATTCTGGCGAAAATTTTAATTGTAGCTAGTTTTGATGAGCAGCATGACAATGACATACACATTTTTCATCGAGCACTACTTCTAGTCAAGCATTTGTGCAGCAACACGATCAAAATTCAAATTAAATTATTGGTAACTGGGCTGTCGCACATAAAATTACTATACTTCCTAGATTATGTGACTAGCAAATGATAGCTAGACTTAGAGGCAAAGACAAATAATTTGTAGTAACTTTTATTACAAGTTTTCATTTTAATCAATCTTCTCTATTATTTTTTGTAATTACTTGTTTGTATTTTTTTTTTTTATAGATTGATAGTATGTGTAGATTGGGTGGTAATAATTACAAGGAATGTTCACGCTGCTTTATGAGTGAAGTAATGAGTGTGGACTTAGCCAAGCTTTACAGTTTACACGGACACAAAGACAAAAAAGTGTTTTCCAAAACAGCACTTTTCGCAACAGTTACAGGTAATTATTTAACATAATATATTTGTTTACGGTTCGGATATATACTTGCTTAAATGGGGAATAAGCCTGTAACTCTCTATTTTTTGCACGATTTGAATATATATATTTTTTGAGTAGAGTGGCAAAAATTCTATGTGTAGGCGACAAATTTGGTTTTAATTCACATACACGGCCTCCTGCGAAGCGTTTTTTCACCAAAAACAGTAAATCATATTAGCAATTTTTTTTTTAAACAGATATGATATGTCCTTCTATTTTGATTTTTTTAATGTAATTTTTTTCTTTGATTTTGATGGAACTTACTATGGAGACATATGGCATGCTGAAGAAGAATCAACTTCAAATAACTATTTGAAAAGAAATCGCTAATATGATTTAGTGTTTCTTGGCGAGAGGAGAGGAGATGAAGTAAAAACAAATTCCGAATCCTTTGGTTCTTGTACACACACTAAATCACAATTTTATTTTTTTCGCCCCCTTTAATAAGGGGATGGCGGTGGCTAATGCCAAAACATTTTTTGAAACCTTAGCTTCTCTTATATGTACTAAATATCAATTTTATGGGCTTTTACTTGCTTGATTTACCTATTTACTCCTATTTATCCCTCAACCCTTCAACGTAATAAGATCAAAATATAATCTAGTTCCAGATCTCGTTGAGATACATATGTATACCAAATTTCAAGTCAATATCTTAAACGGTTCCAGAGTAATCGTGCGCACAAAAAAAAAGTTAAAGATCGACAGCCAGACAGACCGACAGACAGACAGACCGACAGACAGAAATATTTTTTTGCTCAAACTTAAAATCTCGACGTTTTATGACATTCTAAGCCTATTTGAACAATAAAATTTTTCAAATTTTTTTTTGCGCTACTATACCACTGGACGTGGAAGTAATTACAAAATACAAAAATATGAGTTGACTCTTGGTTTTTCCACTAGTTTTGTTCAATATTCAAGTTTAAATTCTAAATAAAAATCCTCTAAAATGTTTTCTTTTGTTTTAGAAACAATGAAACGGACAGAAGTTTAGTCTTAAGATAGATTCAAAATATAAATATGTTCATTAAATATAAATAATTTAATTAAAAATTCTTCAATATTTTCATATTTTATTTTCCCATATTTGTAGAATTTTTAGGAAGAAGGCACCAATATGCAAGGAGTGGAAAGTTTATAGGTGATTACTGTTATTATTTTACATTTTAATTTTTATATAATTTAAATCGAAAAGTGACCCGCGTTCACCAGAGGGCTTCTATACACTCTCACGGGAATATTCCTCAAACCAGCCTAAGGGAATATCCTATATAAACCTAGATTATTCCAGGAATATAAATATATATTCCAGGCAAAAGCTGTGAATATGTTTGAAACATAAATATTCCTGGATTATTCCTGAAATAATTTGTGAATATTCTTAAAGGAATAATCTAGGTTTATGTAGGATATTCCCATTGGCTGATTTTACAAACTGGAAAAAGAAAATTAAAAAAAATAAATAAATAAGAAACCACCCCTATTGCAACCCCCCCCAAGGGGTGCGGACTATGACTTTTTGGTCGGATACTCGGGAGACACCCCTCCATCGACCCTGAAAAAATCAGCTTGCCGGGAATTATTTGTGAGCACCCCCTATAGAGAAGGTCTACTTTTACTGTATTATAGACCTGCATTGCTATTACCAAAATGTCAGAGGACTACAAAAGTGGAAGAGTTTTATAATTGTCTTTCAAATTATTGGTCTAAGCGAAACATGGTTATCAAACAACATAAAGGACGAGGAACTTTTTCCTTCCTGTTACACAGTGCTTCGAAGCGATCGAAATTTTACTACTACGGACCTTACCAGAGGTGGAGTGCTACTGGCAATGGACAGTTCTTTTAAATATTCCCGTATCAATGTGGATGTTCTAAACGCATCATTTGCTGGTATCGACAATTTAGGATGCAAGGTAGTACTGAATAATATTTCTGTGTTAATTTTCGTACTGTATATCCCACCCTTAGTAAGTTCAAACGAATTGGAATTGTTTATAGAATCAGTTGAAACGCTTAGTTGTTTTTCTACTGACTCTTAACTATTGATTTTGGGCGATTTTAATGTTCCACTATACAACGTCGATGCCAACAATGCTAAGTCTAAATCTATCATTAATTTTTCCAATTTCATGTTGAACAAACAAACTCAATTGTCAATTAGAACGGTAGGCTTCTTGACTTGATACTAACTAATATATCTTGCATTATAAATAGAGACGATTCTCCCCTAATTAAGGAGGACCCTCATCATCCTGCCCTCGCTATCGACATTAAAATTAACAAATTCCCATCAAAATATTTTACATATAATGATACTCGTAAAAAACTTAACTTTAGGCGTGCAAATTTTCCCCTAATGTACGAAATGTTTCAGATGACAGATTGGTCACATCTTGAAAGCTTCACTGACTTAAATGATGCCTGCGATCACTTTTATGATACTATAATTCTGCCCTGCTATGACAAGAAGTCGTATCTGACAAAATGTAATTTTAGAGAAATCAACTATTTTCTGAATTATGTTATGCCATCTACATTTCATAATTCATGATTTTCATTTTTGGCAAATAAATATGTGTCCCTTTTATCAGTGTAACCATATAACAAAACATTGTATGTGTGTTCATGATGGCGGAGAGTGAAGACGACGAGTCTGAGCTCCCGTGTAAAAAGTGTAGTGAATTGATAACTGATGATAATTATATTGCGTGTGATGGATTGTGCAATGGACTATTTCACATCGAGTGTAGTGATTTAAGAAAAAGTGTAGTTAAAGTAGTCAAAACTTACGATTCTCTAAAATGGTTGTGCGAGGTATGTAAAGAATCTAGTCATATTATAACTACACCTATTCAACGTGCTATTGAAAATACGCTAAATAATAAATTCATTGAACTGTATGCTAAATTTGAAAAGGAAAAGGAAATTTTGTTTGCAACATTATTAAAAGATGCATCTGCAATAGCAAAAACAATCGACTTGACGCAAAAACCAACATCCAGTAAAAATGCTGCCGATATGATAAGCCAACAAAACACATCTGTTTTTTCCAAAGATAATCACCAAAAACCTAGATATAGTTATAGTACAGTCGCTAAAACTAAGAAAGTGCAACAAAATAATTCTCTGTTTATTAAAGCACGAAATGCAGATGACAAACCAGAAGATTTATGTAAAATTATAAAATCCACAGTAAACCCAGCTAAACTGTCAGTTGCTGTCAATAAAATAAAGTCTACCAATTAGGCAATCCAACGACAAAATTATTTTTCAATATGGCGCTGAGGGCAAACATGGGGTTTATTTTAATTAACTCGCGGAAACGTAGCCAAGGCAACCGAAAAAAAACTCATTTAACGAATGAAAATAAAGGATTGCCGGATGTTTGCCCTCAACGCCATGTTAAAACTCACGTGGTTTGGATTGCTTAATAATGGAGTATTAATACACTGTGACAATGCCGAATCTGTGAATAAACTCAAAGATACACTAACCAATACCATTTGCAGGAAAACTGTGATATAAATATTATCAAAAAAACAACACCCAAGCTAATTGTTTATGGTACAGAAGAACCTGATGAGCCAATAGATGACCTGACATTAGCTAAAGATATAATTTTAGCAAATAATATTTCATCTGATGCAGATAATTTCCTGTTTAAAATTGTCAGAAAAATCAGTCGTGACGGTCTTGTCAATTTGATTGTAGCTGTAGATATAAAAACGCGAAATGCAATATTAAATATGGGACGTCTGTATGTAAATTGGAAAAGATGCACTATTGCAGATTCATACCATGTTAAGCGATGTAACACTTGTAGCAGTTTTGGACATCTTTCAGTCAATTGCACCAGTAAATTTCCCGTTTGCTATTTATGTGCTGAAGCCCATGAACCTAAAATGTGCACTTCTACTGTTAAAAAATGTGCAAATTGTATAAGATCCAACAAAAACTTTAAAACAAATCATTCAGCTAAAGACAACAAGTGCCCAAGTTATGTAAACAAACTTAACGCAGTAAAACAACGAACTTTAGAATGTGTCACAAGTGAATAGCAACTACTTTGGGAAGTCTAAAAACCAAGATGTAATCAAAAAGATGTGATAAATATCATGCATCATAATGTCCAATGCTTAAAAAATAAAATCGAAAACATTGAAGTTTTTCTGTTTACTGAGAACATTGATATACTGTGTGTATCAGAAAGTTGGATTCAAGAAAATGAAATAAATTTCATCAATTTTCCGGGATATAGTGTAAAAAGTTATTACTGTAGAAAATCATTTATACATGGTGGTGTACTTATAATAGTTAAAAATACATTCAATGCAATGGAAATATCTAATGTAGTTAGTTTAAGTCTTGATAAAACGTTTGAATGCGCAGCTATAAAATTAAATGTAAATAAGGTAATTTACTACATATTATGTTTATACAGAGCTCCAAATTCTGATATTGCTACTTTTCTTTTGCAATTTGAAAAATGTTTAAATTTATTATTTAGCAAAAATCAGTGTTTTAAAATAATAATATGTGGCGATATCAATATAAATTACCTAAATAAGAACAACGAAACTGCTGAACTTATTGATCTTGTTAGTTCTTTTTATATTAAACCTGTTTTTGATGAACCTACCCGATTCAGTAATAAACGTAGTACTGCCATTGACTATATTTTTACAAATTTCAATGATGATCTAGTTGGAAAAAGTGTAATTCAGACTGGCCTTTCAGATCACTCTGCTCAACAGATAACTTTTAACTGCATTACTAGCAAAAATTCTGAGCCTTACAAATACAGATCCTTCTCTAAAAAAAATATTTTCCAGTTTATTGACTATCTCAAAACTGAAACATGGTATAATGTTCTTATTGAAAATAATATAGAAAACAAATTCAAACTTTTTTATGAAACACTATTATACTATTATGATGTGAGCTTTAAAATAGTAACAAAAAATTTTAATCATTCACCCGACAATAAAAATTGGTTGACAACAGGAATAAAAATTTCATCTAAACATTTAAAGGATTTATTTAAATTGCAAAAATTAGGTATAATTGAAAAAACCTACTACTTAAATTACAAAACCGTTTATAACCGTGTCATAAGGCATGCAAAGAAAATGTATTTTGATAATATCGTACTGAATTCTGAAAATAAAACAAAAACTGTCTGAAATATTATTAATACATCTATTAAAGGATCAAATAAGCAAATAAAAAAGGACACATCCACCATGATCATAAATAATGTAGAAACAGACGATAACATTCTCATTGCCAATGAATTTAATTCATATTTTATAAACCTCCCTAAATCTATTATAAATTCTAATCAACAAAACGTTAATAATCATAATATGCTAAGTATTGTTGATGAATCAATTGTCCTGCATGATGTTACTGAGTCTGAAATTATTAATGTAATAAATAATCTGAAAAATTCAAACTCAACTGGACATGACAATTTTTCTATAAAAATTATTAAACAATGTGCCAAATTTCTTGCAAAACCCTTATGTAATGTTATAAATCATTGCTTTGCTGAAGGTTATTTTCCAGACTTGCTTAAAATATCGAAAGTAATATGTCTTTTTAAGAAAGGAGATTCCAAACAAATTTGTAATTACCGTCCCATTTCTCTGTTATCAGTTTTTTCTAAAATAATCGAAAAACTACTTGCAAACAGAATAACATTATTTTTAGAATCTAATAATTTATTATCACCAAATCAGCATGGATTTAGAGGAAACCGCTCTACAATATCTGCTGTACTAAGTTTTTTAAATCATATTTACAAAAATCTTGACGAGGGTAACAAAGTCATGGCCTTATTTGTTGATTTGATTGCGTAGACCATGATACTCTACTCAAAAAAGTGGAGTGTTATGGATTGCGTGGTCAGTGCAATAAGATATTACGATCCTATCTGACGAACAGAAAGCAGTTTGTTGAATATTGTGGCAAGCGATCACAGGATATGAATGTTAATATTGGAGTTCCCCAAGGCAGTGTTTTGGGCCCACTCCTATTTCTCTTATATATTAATGATATAAAAGACTTTATTTCCACTTTTCACTGTGCCTTTGCTGATGATATGACTCTTCTATCATGCAATCAAGATGTATATATAATGTCTGAACTTCTGCAGGATAATTTGATTTCCCTCTTCAATTATTTTAGTTCAAACAACCTGGCAATGAATCAGGAAAAAACGTTTTGAATGCAGTTTCATCCTGTTGGCGCCAATTATATATCTAGTCCACTAATTAAACTTCAGCATAAAACAATTAAACAAGTAAAAGATTTTAAGCTTCTAGGTATTTATGTAGATATGTCACTAAATTGGAAATCTCATATAGATTATCTATGCAAGAAGTGTTCAAGTATTTGTTTTGCCTTAAAAAGATTATCACAAATTACAAGCAAAAATGTAGTGAAAATATTTTATTATTCAAATTTTGAGTCAACAATTAGGTACGGAGTGATTTGCTGGGGTAATGCTAGTACAGCTAGTCGTGTATTTGTGCTGCAGAAAGGAGCCTTACGTTCTATGTATGGATTGCAGTATCGTGAATCTTGTAAACAGATCTTTATTTCTCAAAAAATTTTAACTTTACCGTGTTTGTATATCCTTGAAATTTTAACTTTTGTCAAAAAAAATTTGAACACATTCACGTTTCAGAATATATCACATGAATATAATACACGACATGGAGAAAATTTGCAGCACTCACTTCACAGATTAGAACTTTATAAATCTAATCCTTACTATGTCGGTACGGTTCTATATAATAAATTAGATATAAGCATAAAATGTTGTACTTTAAAGAAATTTATATCCACTGTTAGAAACATGTTGTTCACTAATGCCTTTTATAGCGTAGATGAATATTTAGCTTTTTAAATTACAAAAAAAAAAAAATTATTATATGTAAATGATTATTTATTAATGTATTTTCTTTTTGACCTGTCCTATATCAACATTGTTTGATCAATTGGATTAATAAAGTATTATTATTATTATTATTATTATTATTATGTTAAGTTACGACAAATAAATCTGGTAATGATCGGATATGATTTTTGAGCTTAGTGAATAGGTCTATTTTGTAGATACGACACATATTCGTTATGTATATTCACTAGTTTTGCTTTAGATATGACTTCTACATTTTGTACAGTGGTGAGGATCACTAATACGGTGCAAATGCTATTAAAATCTCAAAAATTAATTTTTTGCAATTACGACTTCTTGTCTTAGCAGGGCAGAATTAATGTCTTTAATACATGAGTTCCAGTTTACAAGCAAAATAAGCGAACCTACCCTCCCTGGTTCAATTTGGAAATAATCAATAATCCTCAAAAAAGACAGAGCGCACAGAAACTACGAAAAGGTTAACACCGACACATACTTGACACAGTTCAAAACCTTAAGATCTCTAATTAAGCAAGAGATAAAAGCAGCCTATGAGGTATATATTCATGATATAGAAATAAATATTCACGCTGACCCTGCCAAGTTTTGGTCATTTGTACAAACCAAAAAGAATAAGTCGAGAATTCCAGGCTCTGTACATTATAATAATATTACCTATGATACGCCTCAATCTGTGGTCGATGGCTTCGCTAGCTTCTTCTCAGATGTTTACCTTCAATCTGACCCTTCTCACCAAGTTCCACTTCTTTCTCTCAATAATACAAACGTGCACATCAAACGAATTACTGACCAGGACATAATAATTTCAGCTAAGAAATTAAAAAGCAAATTAACCTCCGGTGTTGACAACGTTCCTAATTTCATTGTCAAAGATTGTAACAATACTTTCGTAGCACCTTTGAGTTTTTTATTTAATCTCATTTTAGCAACTGGTATCTATCCAGATATATAGAAAACTACTAAACTGTGTCCCATCCTTAAAACCGGTGATCCCTCCTTAGTAACTAACTATAGACCTATAGCTATCCTTTGCAATTTTGGCAAAATCCTAAAGATAATTATTTATGATAATATATATGGAGGAATCAAAGGCCATATATCTCCGCACCAGCATAGATTTATGGAAAAAAGATCGACCACCTCGAACCTGACCTGCATTACACAGTATATCTCAGACATATTGGACTCACAAGGCCAAGTTGATGTCATTTACACTGACTTTCAAAAGGCTTTCGATAAAATCGACCACTTCTTACTCCTTTCCAAGTTTATTGCAATTGGTGTGTCTGATGGCTTGCTGTCTTTAATCAAATCCTATCCACTCAATAGAGTGCAGCTTGTAGAATATGGAGGGTATAATTCTCGCAACTTTATTCCAACATCCAGAGTCCCCCAGGGATCCAACCTGGGGCCACTTTTATTCTTAGTGTTTATTAATGACTTGTCCCTTGCCATGACTTCTACACACTTATTCTTCGCAGATGATTTGAAAATCTATTCTGAAGTAAGCAAACTCAACGACTGTTCTGCCTTACAAATCGCATTAGACTCTGTTAATGAATGGTGCGAAACCAACCACTTAAAACTAAATTCCAAATGTAAGATAATGTCCTTTTACAATAACAGAAAACCAGTGCTATTCGCATACACGATAGATAACACCATTCTTGTAAGATATACACATCTTGGAGTAACATTCGACTCCAAGCTTAGCTTTTCTGCTCATATAAGCACAATTGCTACCTCGGCTTCCAAAGTACTTGGATATTGTATCAGAAACTGGGGCAGCTTTACAGATATCAACACTCTGAAATTAATATATGTGTCATTTATAAGAAGCATACTTGAATATGCATCTGTCATCTGATCACCTATTTATCAAAACTCTAAAATGCAAATTGAGTCCGTACAAAGACGATTTCTTAAATATATATTTCTCAAATCTAATGGGGCTTTGATCACAATATCTTACTTAAGACATTCAATTTTGACTCGCTTGAACTTAGAAGAAATTGCACAGCTTTACAATTTTTATACAAAATACTACACAACCAAATAGATTGTATGCATTTAACAAATAGAATTAAGTTTCATGCACCAAGGCCGAATGCTCGGCAACATAATGCTTTTTACGTCAATATGAGCAAAACTAACATTCTGGTCAAATCTCCAATATTTAACATGTGTAAGGTATTTAACGAAGTCGCCGACCTGTGTGACGTCAGCCATATTATCACTATGTACAAAGATATTCATTTAATTGAATAGGTCTGATAACAATCTCATTTTGGTTAAGAATTCTTATTAACGCTACATATGTCTCATTATTGCTATTTCATATGCTTTGTTTTATTATTAAGCCTGAGTATGTTTCCAAACTATCGTATTAATATAAACAAGATATTCATGTAATAGTTTAAGACTGATTGTAATTGCACTAAGATTAAGAATTCTCATTTTCACTATTTATGTCTCATTATCACTATATTATATATTAGGTTTATAATTAATAAGTCTGATTATGTAATTTCATTTAGATTAAGAATTCTCATCAGCACTATGTGTCTCATTATAACTATGTCTCATTATTACCGTTTCATAGGTTTTATTTATTATTTTCTGTAATTCTGTAATTGGGTGTCAATCTGTTGAAAATAAACGTATTATTATTATTATTATTATAACATGTAGATTTCATCCCCATAAAAAAAATTCCCTCCCCCCCTCAAACAATCGTTTACAAAAGCTCAATTACTTCCACATCCAGTGGAAGTATAGTAACGACAAAAAAATTTAAAAAAAATTTTATCGTTCAAATAGGCTTAGAATGTCATGAAACGTCGAGATTTTAAGTTTGAGCAAAAAAAAATTTCTGTCTGTCTGTCGGTCTGTCTGTAACTTTTTTTGTGCGCACGTTTACTCTGGAACCGTTGGAGATGTTGACTTGAAATTTGGTACATATATGGACTTTAACCAGATCTAAAACTAGATTATATTTTCATCTGGTTCCGTAGAAGGCTTGGGGGTAAATTGGGGTAAATTTAGGGTAAATAGGTAAATCAAGCAGGTAAGAGTCCATAAAATTGGTATTTAGTATATACAAGAGAAGCTAAGGTCTCAAAAAAAAAAATTGGCATTAGCCACCCCAATTACCACCCCCACCCCATTATTAAAGGGGATGAAAAATAATGTGATTTAGTGTGTACAAGAACCAGAAACCTCAAAATACTTTTTTTCTTCATCCACCCCCACTACCACCCCCTATCACCACCCCCGCCCCACTACCGATGTGGGGTATCGTTTTGTGGGTTTTTGGAGTAGAGGACTTGAAATTTTATATTATTAAAGTTCCATAAACAATTATTACCACGTACAAAATTTTTTCGTTGTGAGTGACTTGGACAGAAAATCTGGATGTGGAAGTAGTGATTCCTTGGGCAGCGGTTTTTTTTAGTTAAATTGAGGATGTAACGGTCACAAATTAAATAAATAATAGTGACGAAATTTTTATTTGTTTGAGGATTAAGCCAATTCTTAACTTTACAAATGATTTACTACTTTCATTCATGTTTGACATGGTACTTTCACTGTGTAATAAATACCATTATGACGGTTTGGTAATAAATATTATCAAATCGTCATAATGATATTTAAAGGCTAAAGGCTAATGCTTTGAAATGGACTTATGACAGAGTCTAATAGCGTTCTTAGTTTTTTTAATTTCCCTATTCAGTTTCTTCTTTGTCGTAATCAGTTTTATTGTCTTGTTTCTTGAATTGATCGATATCATCTTCGCTTCTTCCCAAACTTTTCTTAAGTCTTCCGGTAACGTTTTGCCTATTTTTTTACGTTTAGCCGCTCCTCTCCACAATTTTTTAAATTTGACTGCCTCTGCATCTTTTTTCTTATTAATCTCAGTTTCTACCATAATTTTTCGGTCCAAAATTACTCTTTTCTGCTCTAACTTTTTCAGATCTTCTCTTAACAATCGGGTGAAAAGCTGCGCTTGGCATAAGCACAAGTTGAGGCGGCTTTTGTTGCTCCTGCTTGAAGCTATTGCCATGAGCCTGTTATATTGGTTTTCGTTTCTGCTGGTATTTTCTTCCGATGCGCTATCCACTATAGTGATAGTTTGGGCGGCTTCATCTCTTTGAAGGTCCCCCATGTTCGGATTTGTCTACTTCTAATTTAAATGAATGAATTAATGTAACATAAAATTTTTGACTGACCAAAATGTCAAACCAAGGACAAATTGATTTAGAATTCTTGAAACATGAGCATATATACAGTGTGGATGGAAATAATACGTTTCCACAAAAATGAAACAGGATATACAATGTGTGTCCAATAATGATTTCAAACGATATTGAATAAATTGAAAAATGCATAATTTACTTTCTCAAGTATCCAGCAAAATAGGAAAGTCCACCCTCGTTAATTTGAAGTGCAAACAAAATTATTACTCCAGTCGAATTAGACATAATAAAAAATTTTGCGTACTGCGGACTTTTTTTTGTGAAAGTTGTTTAAGAGGGCATATTAAGCAAGCACAGAAAACTACACCTTGCTACACCATGTGCGTCCCCTATTTTTAGGGGTTGAAACTTTGAAATTTTACTTATCTTTTCCATATCTTTTCCCTATTGCCCGTAGGGCTCTTTACCAAGTTACACTTTTTGAAGACTCATCCCTCCTCTACATAATGTATATATTACACATTTGCCGTAGGACAAACGGTTTTGGCTGTACGAGGCCGGAAAGGTCGCGCTGTCCGAATTTGGGGGTCTTCTGTACAGGACAAACGGTTATTATTTCCAATCTACAATACTACACATACTAATGCCCTTAAGGAGGGATGATGATTTGTCAAAAAACTTTCATCGAATACCTCGCGGTTTTCATGATACGGGATGTTGAAATTTTGAAAACCTCTTTTTTAAAAAAAAGTGAACCTACTTTTTTTCGCTCATTTTTTTTCCATGTATGTACGACCCTAATATAAGAAAATTTACGTTGGTTTCATTTTAATACATTCGTTGGTTTAGGAGCTAGACAGCAAAACATGCCAAAATGGCTATTTTGATATTGTTGCATTAAAAAAACCAAAACCAGTATAATCCTGGTAAGTGTTTTTGTTTATCCTAAAAGTCCAATTCATTGCGCATAGAAAATGTGTTTTTGTATTTAAATAGGATCAACACTTATTGTGCAATAACGATTTATGTCATGTGTTCTCCAGTCTCCTTTCTCACATTTTTTTTTGCTGCCTTATGGTTCATAGTAGGGCAAAAAGCAATGTATACCTGAACAGGGCACATATTAGGGTGTTAAAATGGATCTCTTTCAAGTAAAACGCACTCGTTTGCAAAAAATTATTTCAGATTACACTTTTCATCGACTGACTAGTAAATACTCACCGCTGACTACGAAAAAATAAAACTATGTGTCGCTTCTTGCTTTTTCTGTTTATGAGGGATATTGCTAATGAAAAAATGAAGGGACTCGGACGGAATAGGGGGTTTTCACTCCCCTATTTGAAGGTTCACGCATGTCTCGAATCATCATTGCAACTTATTTTGTGTCTATAACAAAATCCACAGTAATTTTACCTTCCTCGAGAAACAGCTATTATATGTCCATTTCATCGGAAAATGATTTAAAAAAAGAAACTCCTAAGAAAGAAAACACCAAAATGTAGAATTTATTTATCAGATCACAATTCAGAACACAATGAAAACTCAAACAAACATAACCAAACAAGTGCGTTTTACTCGAAAACGGTACGTTCTATCACATTTTAACAGGAGACCCATTTTAACACCCTATTATGTGCCCTGTCCACGTGTATAATGCCTTCTGCCCTACTATGAACCATAAGGCCGCAAAAAAAAATTGTGAAAAAGGAGACTGGAGAACACATGACATAAATCATTATTACACAATAAATGTTGATCCTACTTAAATACAAAAACACATTTTGTATGCGCAATGAATTGGACTTTTAGGATAAACAAAAATATTTACCAGAATTATACTGGTTTTGGTTTTTTTAATGCAACAATACCAAAATAGCCATTTTTGTCATATTTTGCTGTCTAGCCCCTAAACCAACGATTGTATAAAAATGAAACCAACGTAAATTTTCTTATATTAGGGTCGTACATGCATGAAAGAAAAATGAGCGAAAAAAAGTAGGTTCACTTTTTTTTAAAAAAGTAGGTTTTCAAAATTTCAACATCCCGTATCATGAAAACCGAGCGGTATTCGATGAAAGTTTTTTCGCAAATCATCATCCCTCCTTAAGGGCATTAGTATGTGTAGTATTGTAGATTGGAAATAATAGCCGTTTGTCCTATACAGAAGACCCCAAATTCGGACAGCGCGACCTTACCGGCCTCGAACAGCCAAAACCGTTTGTCCTACGGCAAATGTGTAATATATATATATATATATATATATATATATATATATATATATATATATATATATATATATATATATATATATATATATATATATATATATATATATATATATATATATATATATATATATATATATATATATATATATGATTATTACCACCAATTTTCAAAACTTTATGAATTTTGTCGGATATATCGCAATTTGAACCGTAATATTACTGAATTAATAATAAGCAAGCACAGAAAACTACACCTTGCTACACCATGTGCGTCCCCTATTTTTTGGGGTTGAAACTTTGAAATTTTACTTATGTGCCCATATCTTTTTCCCTATTGCCCGTAGGGCTCTTTACCAAGTTACACTTTTTGAAGATTCATCCTTCCTCTACATTATATATATATATATATATATATATATATATATATATATATATATATATATATATATATATATATATATATATATATATATATATATATATATATATATATATATATATATATATATATATATATATATATATATAATGTAGAGGAAGGATGAATCTTCAAAAAGTGTAACTTGGTAAAGAGCCCTACGGGCAATAGGGAAAAAGATATGGGCACATAAGTAAAATTTCAAAGTTTCAACCCCAAAAAATAGGGGACGCACATGGTGTAGCAAGGTGTAGTTTTCTGTGCTTGCTTATTATTAATTCAGTAATATTACGGTTCAAATTGCGATATATCCGACAAAATTCATAAAGTTTTGAAAATTGGTGGTAATAATCAGGACAGCATATGTAATAATAAACCGAAAAGTTCCCACCCCTAAATTGTGTGCTTCATCCCCTACGACATAGTATTCACCCCAATTTTCACTTTTTTAAAATTATCCATGAAATGGTGCATTTTACGACAAAAATACCTATGTACAAAAGTGTTCTACAGGAAATTCTCTACAAAAAAGGTTTTCAGACCATTTCTCCTCAAACGAATAGTACGTTGGTAAATCAGGGCCGTAATTAGCGCAAGTCATATAATTCGTTATCTATTTACCATCACCGAAATGTTCGGTGTTACTATAATACTGTCGTTTCTGAAACTCAGCAGAAGTTCCTAAGTAATTTGCTTAACAAAGAACGTATAATTACAGAGCTAGTGAAAAGGTTTAGAACTGAAGGTATAGATGTGTTCGTTGCTGCGTAAGATGTAAGAATTGTGATATAGCTGTTGTCGTAGGGCAAGATATTGACCTGCTAGTCCTTCTTATTGCACTTTCTCCCTCTGACAAAGACATTAAATTTTTGAAAGAAGAACAGGGTAATACCTGTAAAAGAATTTACAGTTCTCAAGATTTACAATCTGGAACTTTCTTAAAAAATTGCAAATCCGCCATTTTATTTGTACATGCCATCAGCGGTTGTGACACAACCTCGGCGTTTTTTTCCAAAGGGAAAGTGAATGCAATCAATGTATTTAATAAAAGAAGTGATTTACAACATATTGTACAAACTTTCAACAATGAGGAAGCTACTCATGAAGAAATTGCAAACATGGGAGAGCGATTTATTTTAGCTTTATACAACTGTACCTCGGCAGAAAAAAGTCTAGATGAATACAGATTTATGTCTTTTAACAGACTAGTTGGTAAAGCCAGCAACACTGTTATGTTGTCAAAACTTCTACCAACTTCTGCTGCCGCTCGGCAACACTATTATCGAGTTTTTCACCAAATTCAAACATGAAAAAACGTGACGCTCAAAGCTACCGATTAGGGGTGGAAAAAAGTTGGCGGTATATTAATCCCAATAATGACTATAAAAGAACCAGCTCCCGAATCTGTTTTAACGCTTATTTCATGTTGCGGCTTGCGTTGCTCTACAATGTGTTATCATTGCCATGGACAATCATGCTTGAATGTTGAATCTGTGGAAGATGACCAAGATTTATAATTAACATTTGATAATTAGTGGATTAGGCCTACAGGGGATACCACTTTAAAAAAAACGCGCCAAGTACTTTACCTCTAGGGTGGTGTGGAAATAAGTACAACACGGTCTTTTTATAGAGGTGAGGGGGTGGAAGTTGTATATTTATTAAAATTGTAAATAAATTTTAGTGCCTACTGCTATTTTAAGCGTTAAACGTTAAACTTTAAGGTAGATCGTACTGTAGAGAGTGCTAGTCGGAACCAACCCTTATGTTTGCGCCATATTTCCCACGTTATTATTAATTTTAGGAAAAAAGTGGTAAAAACCTTTTTGATAGAGAATTTTCCAAGGAACAATTTTGTATATAGGTATTTTTGTCGAAAATTACACCGTTGCCGAGATAATCTAGAAAAACTCAAAATGGGGGTAGAAAGGACGTCCTGGGGGATGAAGCACACTATTTAGGGATGGGAACTTTTTGGTTTAGTAATCCTTATGCTATTCCCAACATACTCACCAATTTTCAAATCTTTATGAATTTTGTCGGAATAAAAACGTAATATTCCTGAACTATATGCCCTCTTAAACAACTTCCACAAAAAAAGTCCGCAGTACGCAAAATTTTTTATGATGTCTAATTCGACTGGACTATATAGTGCATTATTAGTTCCAAATATTTCATTTCATATCGAATGGATGGAAACGCAACTAAATATAATACCAATATGGTCAGCAAGTTATCTTCTCCTTCTTCTTATTCATAACGTCTTAGAAGCCGTTTTGTGGCCCATGAATTATTCTAATCAGCTTCCCTTTGTTGTATGCCACGTATAACAACGTCGCGTCATCTGCCGTTAGTTCCTTGGCAACATCAACATTTTAGAGGCGTCCTGTCCAAATCGACGTTTGAAGAAAAAAATAGCATGTTTTATTCGGAGTAAAAGCCACTTGTGATTGCCGGACTCACTTCGTTCGTCCGGCAAACCTACAGACTCGTCACAAAAATATAACTTTTACTCCTAATAAAACAATGTACAATTTTCTTTGACTGTCATTGAAAATAGACTGTTCTATCTGTCATCTATGAACTGAAAGATGACATTTGCAGCTAAACGAGCCACTTCCGCGCGTGTGGGGAAAGTGAGTATTTTCTTCCGCTTGGCTCAACAAATGTTGGCCTTAGAAACAACATGTCATGGCTAACTTCAAAAATAAATTAATGGAGGTTCAATAATAGAATAATAAGAAAAGTCAATGTCTTCTTTGTAACAGTCATCGTAGAAAGAATAGTGTGAATATTATGAGCGGAAAATAAGAGAGCACTTTCCGCTCTCAATATAAACTTTTTTCGCTGAAAGAGTCCCGGTGTGACGTCACGAACGTCTGAACCAAGATGACATAAGCTCATTGGTGTTTTCGAATGCACGCTTTGTTTTATATTTTACTTGATGTATTTAATTAGATTCATTTAAAGGAAATTGAATCACAAGCATATACAGGGTAGCATAAAAGTATAGGAACAGCAGGATAACTTGAAGAATACGAATCCTAGAAAAAAACTTTAAATACAAAAGTTGTAGGAAATTTCCCTGGCTATCTGACGGTGGCCTTGGTTTCGGCCTTGACTGTGACCTTCAAGGTCATTTGAAGGTCAAGTCGATTCTTTCAAATAGAACCCCCTACTTTTAACCCCCGGAAATGAAACTAGCGGAAAATTTTACGTTTGGATATGACCTTCGGCACTTACAAAATTGACCTCTAAAGGTCATCTTTACTTGAACTTGAACGACTTTGCCAAATACACTGAGAAGAACTGTTGCAAAAAGCAGCCAAAGTCAAACGGATCGATGTTTAATTCACTTAAACTTTGTGTGTACTGTGAAAATTTGTAACCACTAAACTTGATATTTTAATTGTCAAAACTATAAAAGTATGGGAACAGCAGGATTGAAAAATACGAATTCTAGAACAAAACTTTAAATGCAAAAGTTGTAGGAAATTTTCCTAGCTATCTGACGATGACCTCGGTTTTGACCTTGACCATGACCTTCAAGGTCATTTGACAGTCAAGTCGATTTTTTCAAATAGAATCCCCTACTTTTAACCCCGGAAATGAAACGAGCGGAAAATTTTACGTTTGGATATGACCTTCGGCACTTACAAAATTGAAATTCAAGAGTAAAGTAAAGATGACCTTTAGAGTTCAATTTTGTAAGTGCCGAAGGTCATATTCGAACGTAAAATTTTCCGCTCGTTTCATTTCTGGAGTTAAAAGTAGGGAGTTCCATTTAAAAAAATCGACTTAATGTTCAAATGGCCTTGAATGGCTGTAACGAAGCAAAATTTGCTATGCAATTATGTCCGCTCAAATTACTTCTTTGCACACCCTGCATTAGAACCATGTCATGTCCATATATTTAATTTTAAAAATGTTTGTCTTTCATACCAGTCACCTAGAAATACTAGTTTGTTTTCTAGTAAATTCTGTAGGTTATAAGTTCCTGATTTCAATTGTTTATTTTACTGCCTTCAGTGTCAAAATAATGTTATCAGTTTATATTTAAAATTGCTAATAAAAATCCGTAATATAAAATGCATTCAGAATGTGTAAGCTGCTACAAGCGAATAGGTATTCACCGCGCGCAGGCCTACTCCCTCCATGCCCACGGGCTGGCTATGCACTACAACGCGAAGTTGAAATCCAGTGTTGCCAATTGCCGGAGAATTCTCCGCTTTTCGGAGAATTTGACTGCCTGCGGAGAATCTGGCGGAGAATGCCTTTTTGACGGAGAATTGGCGGAGAATCTAGGGTGACAGAATTTATAATTATTTCTTTATTAAAACAAATAACAAAATAATGTACCTCTCTGTTTTCTTGCTGTTTAGGAGTTTATGTAAATGATAACAGATGGCGATATGCGCATATTCAGTTTCATTAAAGGTCAACAGAGGCCGGTTGTCGACCAATGATCTCAAGTAGTGAGCTCGATAGGCTTGAGCTGGAAGAAGCTTTAGAGAGAGAAAGCCATATTTGAAGGTTACCTGTCTCAGTTTCCTGAATAATTCTTGTGTATGTATTCTGTATGTATTCTGTGGAATAATAGTTTACAAGTGAGAGGGAGCCAGAGTGCCTCCAAATTTAGCTTATCTCTAAAGTTTCTTTGAAAGGGAACAAGATGTTCCTAATTGTTCATACTCATTCCAGTATGTATATAGAGTTCACAGTTCACTAATAGTGATGTGTCGTTCATGAACGACCCGTTCACAATGAACGGGTCTTCCAAAAGACCAGTGAACGATTCGATCACTCTCCGTGACCTTATCGTTCATATGACCTGACCGAACACGGAACTTCGGATGGTATTTTCTGCTAAGATATTCACGATAGGTGCGCGGCGAACGAGAACCAACAGATCATCTCGCAAACAAAATTTTAAAAGGAGGTATAATATAACAAATGTATGCTCTGAATTGTACTAGAAAATATATATTATTATTTTCAAAATGTTTCATAACTCAGCGAGATGAAATGCAGTCATAATTTATAAACTTGGAAATTGATAATGTTGACTTTCAATAGTGTCGGTACCTTTCATTGATTTATTTAAAAAATATATAAAAGTTCCGCGCGTTACTCCACACTAAAGTATTTTCGGTGGAAAGTGCGTAATACCAAAGAAAATACATCAAAGGACTCGCCGCTGCACGGGAATGAACGACGAAACAGATCTCATCGCGAGCACGCGAGCTGCGTCTCTCTTTTAATCCATGACCATGTACCCACCGGGTCATATGAACGAATCTTCATGAACGGGTCATTTAAGTGATTGACCTGGTAAGACCCGGTTCACTCAAATGAGCCGGGTCTTACCATCACTATTCACTAATCTCAAGCGTGCTCCAAACCTGGTTGTGCTGATTCATCACAACCAGGTTTTATTAATTCATTATACTGATTAAAATATCAATTTGTGCAAATTAGTAATGGACTAATGGATTACGTATTGAGAAGCAAATAAAGATCAATATATTTTTTGTCGTATAGAAAATTTTGATATTTTATTTTTGGCGGAGAATTTCTTCGATTTGCGGATAATTTTAAGGCAGTAGGCGGAGAATTTTAGAAAGCTCTGTTGGCAACACTGTTGAAATCATTCAGTTCTCCACGCACCGTCCTGATCGTTAGCACGCGACGTCAAGCAGGTACCTCAGGTATGAAATACGATTTTTATTTGTCATTTAATTATTTTTGAACTTATAAAATTTTACTGAAACCGAGGAATAAAATATTTCTAACTTAGTCGTTTGACAGGCAAACACGGAAATATTTCTATCAGTTAATTATTTTCGGACTTGTGATTTTAGTTGTAAATTCAAATCACGAAATATTCTAACGACTTAGTTATTTCCCGTGAACTCACCGCGCATTCACTCTGCGCTTATCCCCTCTCCAACCAAGCGCTCTCGCCCAAATAATACTAGAGAACCGGGCTGGAGAAATTTATTCCGTCTTGAGTAGTGTCCGGTTTAACATCGTCCTCCGAAGCAGGCTAGCAAAGTGATCAGGAGTAAGTTGAATTATTTATAATTTAAGTTAACAGACTTGGTAGTCGGTGTAAATTGTTCCAAGTGTTTTACTGTCGCAGGTGCGAACTTTGATCATTTGGTAGACTCTTTATATAGAGTTTGGTGAATGTGAAAAGATGTACTAAGACATTTATTAATTATATGTTTGCATTGTTATTCTGTGTCCGAAATCTGTTTAATTATTTCAAAACTATAAAGACGCGTCTTTGTACCATTGTCCAGGCACTTAGATGAATCAGACAAATGGTATGAAGCGTGCCCTGTTAGCTATAAACTGTTTAATAATTTCTGCGTCTGTTATAAGACTATAAAGATACGTCTTTGTACCATTGTCCAGGCACTTAGATGAATCAGACAAATGGTATGAAGCGTGTTCTTCTGTCAGTCATTAATTAATTAATTATTCTGCGTCCGTTCTAAGGCTAGAAAGACACGCCTTTGCACAATTGTCCAGGCACTTTGATGAATCAGACAAATTGTGTGAAGCGTGTTCAGTTAGTCGTAAAGTGGTTAATCATTTCTGTCCGTCCTAAGACTATGAAAACGCGTCTTTGCACCATTGTCCAGGCACTTTGATGAATCAGACAAATTGTGTGAAGCGTGTTAGTAGTCGTACTTATAAAAGTTTGGTCTTTTATTATTCACTGTTATTATTCTACTGTTTGATTTATTCTGTTTAATCTACACTACGACCCAAGTCTGTAACTATTAATCTGTAACTATTAATCTGTAACTATTAGTCTGTAACTATTAAGCTCGCAATATTTGCATGAGATATACATAATTTGGTAGTTTGTGATTGTGCTTTCTTGCTTGATATCTGTCACCGTTTGCCCGTTCTCACTAGTTTGCTTTAACGCATCACTATTTGCTTGCCTCACACCCCGCTAACCGTCCTCTAATTTCGCCGTTAAATCGTATTCACACCTGGGTAGCCTAGCTTATCAAAGTGGTACTTTGGTAATATTATAAAACTGACTATTAACCTTAACTAAGTATTTTGATAGATTTGTAGATAGTAGGTTTTTATTTAATAAACACTGTTATTGTTTTTAACTCTGAGTTTTACTGCTGTGTGTCTGTGATAGTCTGAACTTCCTTATCGACCTCTGGAATTACCGTTTCTTCACTGCAGCTATCCTAGCCCTACTGCAACAGGCTGTGTTAAGAGGCTAGTGTGGGACCTTTGCCCCACGTAAAAAATTGTAAAGGTGGCGCCCGAGCTATTCTGAAATAAATCTGTTAAAAAGCTCAAGCGCTAAAGTGACGTTTCCACTTGTCGAGTGCACAAGGCAATTGGAAGGAAGAAAAACGCGTCACATGGCATGATCAAGGTCAAATCCAAAGTCACCGTCAGATAGACAGGAAAATTTCCTACAACTTTTGTATTTAATTTTTTTTTAGGATTCGTATGTTTCCTGCTGTTCCCATACTTTTATGCTACCCTGTATAATACATATATTGTAAATTTATAGTAATTTAAGTTAAATAAATAAATTATAATATTGAATTGTTTTGGTTTCAAGTAAAAAATACGATAGAGCAAATATACAAAATAAATACGGTTAAATAGTAGCAGCTAAATCTTTCTTATTTATTAATAGAATTTTATCAAATAAAAATATATACTTAATAATTATGCCTATATAAAACAAATATGGCAGTAAAATACAAATACCTAGTATGAGATAAATAAACAAATTTAGTTTTCTTCGTTAATGCCTAGTTCTTCAGAGTCTTCATCGTCGCTTTCATTATTAACACTTATAATGAGTGGCACAACTTCTTCAGGGTGGCTATTCTTGAGCGCGAGAGAAGTTGTTACTTCCCGGAGAATTAATTCCCTCGCCTTTCACTTGAAATTCCCCTACTCGAAAAACATGTATTCTTGAACAAAAAGAATAACGAGGGACCGGTGAAAGTTTGAGGGAGAAGTCTACAGTGTTGTCATATTGTTCTTCACAACATAACCAATCAGAACTCTCCTATATCTGATATTTATCAGCTGTCGTGGCCAAAAATTGTTTGGTGGTGGCGTGACAGTTGACAGATCAAAAACATATTTATTCTAGTGATCTAAAAGTTAATCTCATATCACAGTATATAGTCTCATACGAAAAGCATTGTTTATTGTGTACAGAATTGACGCGATTATTTAAAAAGTCGTGTCAGGTCACACGCACCCAAAAAGATTTATTAGTGAAGTACATCGAGGTAAATCCACAAATGTACAGTGGAAAATTTAGTGCAAGCTATACTAAATCCGAATCGGAAAAATTATGCCGATCTTTGGCTAGGATGACGAAGCAGTGGGTTTAAAATATCTCACTAATGTTTTGGACAACCTAAATAAACGAACAAAAATTTGATCCGTTTTTCCTAAAATTCGAATATTTTTCGCATTTTCAAACTGTTCCATCGCATCTTCTAAATCCAAAACTTTTCTAGCCACTAAATCTTCGATACCCATTATTTAAATAAAACCAAATTAATATGACACGTCTCCACACGCACGATCATAACCTACAAAGTACTTAAAAAATGTTTCTTTTCCGCTTTCCCTCGACTGTCTCTCACTAAAAGTAAGGGAATTAGTAGGGAGTGTTTTCGTCTACCTGGCTGGGGAAAATAAATTCAAGAATACAAACTTTACATGAGGGAGTAGAAAATGATTATTTTCTCTTACACATTCTACTCCCTCAAGCTCAAGAATAGCCACCCAGTATGAAACTATCGATCATATGTCTCTAAAATCAATTTATTTGTGTGATTTACACACTTGAACCAAACTGAGCTCGACACTTGAGATAAAGGCTCATTCCACAGAGCAAGAACGGCTTTGTCACTAAAACTATCTTTTCCGTACTCTCACAAATTACCCAAACAAGTTTTATTAGGTTGAACTGACAGTGATATGGTGGAAGCCGCAGTACTTCATGTCCATGCTCTCTAATTAAATTGTCGACAATATAGTGTTGCTCTGTTGTGTTAGCTCCAGCTATCTGGAGCAATTCGGCTTTAAATGCGGTATCACTGAAATCTACGTTTCTGGTCTTTAACCATGTTTATATTTTTTCTTTCGTCCAAGATCGGGTTGGTTGTTTTTCTTCAACCCGAGACTGGTACTTAGCATTATCCGAGAGGGCAACCGCTGGGGAAATTTTTGTACACCCTTTAATTCCTTGTAATTCCCCAAATTTCTCAAATACCTTTAATTCCTTCTAATACCTTAATATTTTCAGTACTTCAGTACTCTTAACTCCTTGTAATTCACCTAATAGGGAAGATGCATGAAATGTTAAAATGCTTGAAAAAGTGATTTGCTCTTAATTTCCATTACGCAGAAAACGATTATAACAAAAGAAATTCAAAATAAAATTTATTTTCCGTAAAATTAATATTTAGATTATGCCGTAATTTGCAAACAAAACCACGTGAATGTAAACGGTTTCTTATTGGCGTGAAGTCAATGACGACATCCGTTAGTCGGATAATTTGTCCAAAGTAGACGCAGTGTCCTAACCTCTTGCTGACGTCTGTCGACGAACTAACTTTGGAGAATCTTGAATGTAAAATTACCATATTTGTAGTGATACTCTTAGTTTTACATTTAAGCACAATGCAACATATGTAACGCATAGTCATAATAATGTTGTTCACTAGCTCATTAACCAAATAATAACATAATAACACCACAAACAAGAACTTGGTAAACTGACTGTAAACAATAAACAGTAAACTGACATTTGACAAACCCATCGAAATTGCTTTAGATACATGAAACTACTGAAGCATGTTTATACGGAAAAAGAAACTTCCGTTCACTATTCCGTCCTTGTCTGACAAGATCTGATTGGTTGAAGAAAACGTCCGATTGGCTTAACCGTCTGTACACAGACCGAGAAAAAGGATGGAATAGTGCACGCAAGTTTCTCTCTCTCTGTGTCACTTTCTCTAGTCAAGTGCACCTTCCAGTTTGTTATTAATTTCGATGGACAAATCATAACGCAAAACATCACAGTTATTGGCGCCAAATAACTGCCGTTTTGAAATATCCAAATACCTCACCGATGAAATTATTTATTTTCTCCCTGTATTAACATTCAAAAAATCGTAAATGTTACATTTTTATAACTTTTTTTTGATGCTGTATCGATTTTCATTATAAAAAAAATCATACAACTTCTCTATTCCTCTGATATCTTCTTTATTTCCTCCTAACACCTTAATATTTTCAGTAAAATTACGCCTGTTTTTTATTACCTAATTATCTACATATTAGCTTATATATGATTTGACCTTCAAATACTATTTTGATTTTCAAAAAATATAATTTTTTTAATTTTTAGTTTTAATCATAGAAGGCCGCGATTTTGCCAAAATTGTTAAAAATCGGTCTGCAACCACCTTTGGAATATTTTTTTTTCAGATATTAACATTAAACAAGATTTATAAAAATTTACAAAAATTTTACCCGAAAGTGGGTTTGAAATACCCGCTCTTTGGGTAAAATCCCGCACATTGGCAGCTCTGAACAGTAACAGCGTTTACAGCAAGCTCTAAAATAATGCAGTTGGGTCGTCTGAGATGGGATAGTGGAAGAAATTGAAATTTTTTACATTGTGGTGGTGTATAGATACTATTTATACTTTTTTCGCGCAAAGACAGCTTTGGAAATAGCGAATTATATGACCTGCGCTGATTATATTTGCGCCTCATTTACCAAAGTATTATTAATTTTAGGAAAAAAAGTTTAGAGAAGTTATTTATAGAGAATTTTATAAGGAATAATTCAAGTTTTTTTATGAAAATGCACCGTTCCAGAAATAATCTAGAAAACCTCAAAATGAGGGTGGAAACGACGTCCTAGGGGATAAAGCACACAATTTTTGAAACTTTAAGAATTTTGCCCGATATATTACAATTTTAACTGTTATATTACTGAAGTATTACAAGACATCGTGCAAAGTTTTAATAATGAAAAAGCTAGTCATGGAGAAATTGTAGACGTAGGAGAGCGATTTGTTCCAGCTTTATACAACTCTACCTCTGCAGAAAAAAGTCTAGATGTATACAGATTCACGACTTTTATCAAACTTGTTGGTAAAGCGAACAATACTGTAATATTATCAAAACCACCAACAACTTCTGCTACTGCTCGGCAACACTCATATCGCGTTTTTTACCCAATTCAAACATGGAAAAACGTTGCGCTAGAAGCTACTGATTGGGGATGGAAAAAAGTTGGCGGTATATTAGCCCGAACTATGACAACAAAAGAACCGGCTCCCGAATCTGTTTTAACACCAATTTCTTGTTCATGCAAATTAGGGTGCGAAAACAGGTGCAGTTGCAGAAGAGCAGGCTTACGATGCTCCACAATGTGTTACCATTACCACGGACAAGCAAGCATAAATGTCGAATCTATGGAAGGACGACGAAGATTAATTAACATAGGTAACCTTTTGATAATTAGTGGATTCAGCCCACAGAAGACACCACACGCCAAGTACTTTACCTTTGGGGTGGCGTGGAAACAAGTACAATGTACAATGTTCTCGCTTCTTTAAATATTTAAAGTAGATCAGGGATTCCCAACAAGATTTTTTCAAGGACCCCCTCATCGGTCGCTATACTGACAAGGGCCCCTTAAAAGCTTAAATTCTTCTTAAAATGAAGATTATGTAGAATCTACCACTGCAAGTCAAGTAAAATACAAAACAATTGAATATCTCAGTGACATTTCGCAGACCACTAAGACATCGTCCGCGGACCACCTGTTGGCAATCCCTGAAGTAGATTATAGTAAAGATTACAATTTATTGTGTTGACCGGAACCAACCCTTATTTCCCACGGTACTATTAATTTTAGGAAAAAAAAGTCTAGAGGCGTTTTTTATAGAGAATTTTATAAGGAATAATTTTGCTTATAGGTATTTTTATCAAGAAGTGCACCGTTTCCGAGATAATCTAGAAAACCTCAAAATGGGGGAGGAAACGGTGTCCTAGGGGATGAAGCACACTATTTAGGGGTGGGAACTTTTCGGTTTAGTAATTCTTATGCTATCCTTAACATTTCTACCAATTTTCAAATCTTTATGAATTTTGTCCGATATAAATAGTTATATATTACTGAACTAGAAGTCCATAATCTCATCGGTAGTTTAATTAATTTAATTTAAATATTTTTTCTTCACTTGCTATTTTTAGCGTTAATCTCGGCGCTAATGGTTTTACGACACTGACGTCGTTTCTATAAGAATTAGCATGTAATTCTTCAAGATAAACATTCCATTTCAATATTTTTACGCGCCCAAGTATGTAACTATACATCAAATTAAAGCAAATAAAACAACTTTTACAGTATACACGACAAAATATCGTAAAATACAATCACAATATTCAATTAATTTTTTATATTTCAAACACAGTTTAGTTAAGATAAAATAAAAATACCTTATACGCGCCGATGGAAAAGCCAACATAGGAGGGTCTCATATGGTAATAAACTATCATTCTTAGTCTTGTTATTCTTGGTAAGTAACTACATATTTTGAGAGTTGTCGGCAGTCGACTAACAATTCTAATCTAAATGATTTGTTTTAATTACTTACCTAAGCACAAGACAACAAAACCCACCTGTTTTTAACTAACGTAATATAACGTTTTTAACACAACATAACTTCATTTAAATTCTGATATAGATGAGAGCATGCGCAAATCTCATTTATTACCTCCAATTCCCTCCTAATACCTTTTATTTCTTCTTAATTCCCTTCTAATACCTCGTAATAATATTTATTTCCTTCAAATTCTCCTGTAATTCCCTTAATACCTAATAATTCCTTCCAAAATACCTTCAATTCCTTTCTAATTCCTCCGATGTGTACACTATTTCTAGAGATTGCATTACCGGTTAACCGGTTAACCGATTAACCGGTAAACAGAACAAAAAACACATGACGAAAATTACCGGTTATTTTAATTTTTTACCGGTTATTTCGGTAAATTCTGAACTTACGATATGTCACGTATTCAACGTTTCTATTTATGTCAGTGACTAGTATTCACTAAATATAGAGTGACTGTCTCAACACTGAGCACTTTTAACAATAAATAAATAATGTTATAAAAAGTAAAACCCAAACACCAAGCCCTAAGAAATACAAGTAAGAGAGATATTGACAATATCTTGCAACAGGAAATTGAATTTCACTGCCTCAAATATCCAAGGAAAACATTTAGAAGAATGTTATTACCAATTCTTATTAACTTATCGACCTACCAATATCGATAGAGGAAGGGCATTTTCAGTTGGTGGTATTATATGTACAAATATCAGACGACTAACAGATACAGCTTTGAAAAACTAGTCCTTTTAACGGGCTATTTTTTTAAAAATATTGTATTTTTAGATTAGGTATTCAGTAAATGCCCTATTTGAGTTTATGTTTGTAATTTTTGTTATTTACAGAATAATTATTTATTTAAATTTATTTCATTTATATTTTTTACTTTTGATTAAAAAACCTTTTGTTTGTTCATAATAATAATAATAATAATAATAATACATTTATTTTACTCAAAGTAAAAATGGTACAAATTGAACTGTAAAGTTCTTCTTCCATTTGCCCAAATACAAATTTGCCTAAATCTAAGATTATAAAAAAATATTAATACATATAAATCTAAAATTTCAAGAAAAAAATAATTATTATTTTATTTGTTAATATTCAGTAATGAATTGTAATAATCTAACAAATGTTATATTTTATAATAATAATAACAATAATAACAACAGCAGCACTCAGTCATGCGAGTAGACAAGGGGAACGGGCAGACCCCGCGAAGCGAAGCAAAAAGGTTAAAAGTAAATAAAATTATATCGGAAAAAGAAAAAGAAATATACGCGCATCCACAACGCAGCATCAAGTCCTCTGCTCTGATCAGCCAAAATGTAATTTTTGTGACAACTTTAATAAAAAAATTTTTTGATTTATATTGTTTATATTCATTTGGAAGTTCATTCCACAGTACTGAGGTTCGTCATTATGAATTATTCGCCTAATAAATGTGAGCATGTGTAAACGTCTGCGGTTTTCCATGTTTAATATGCTATGTTTATTTAGATGTGGTGATATATGTTGTCTATATCGCATACATGAGTTTTGAAGTTTTTGAATTTTCTTTTTTGCTGTCGCCGATAATAACTTTCCATATACAACATCGCCATAATCAACTGAAGATAATACGACTGAATCACAAAATTTTGATTTACGCTCTCTAGATATGTCTTTCGCAAAACTGTATAATTTTTTCAATCGACTGTAAGCGAATTTCAATTTGGAAAAAATATGTTTCTCAAAGCCTAATTATATTAATTATACGTATATAAAAATGTTTTTTGTTAAATTTAGATAATTTTGTACATGGAAAAAGACAATTGCCATTTTCGCCACCTTAATCATTCATTCTAAAAATTACCGGTAAATACCGGTTAACCGGTTATTTACATTTTTTTACCGATTTACCGGTTATTAAAACTTCCGGTAATTTGCAATCCCTAACTATTTCCCCTCAGCGGTGGCCCTCTCGACATTATCTAAAACAATAATGCTTGGATTTTGTAACCCCGGCAAAAGCCTCTCTGTCAGCCGCGTTTGAAAATTTTCAGATAACATTTTTTATTTCATATTTTACAGCATCGTGTAACCCCGTTTTGGACTTTTTACGATTTACAATTTACGATTTTTACGTTTAACCGAAGCTTCAGGTTCCACATTTTCTTTGTCGTTTTTAGCTATTTTTCTTACAGTCTTTTCATCGATGTTTAAAGCCTCACCCATTCGCCTTTGAACAGCTTTTATTGACAATAAAGGTCCACCATTTTCATTTTCCTTTTGAAAATATGCCAACAAATTCAAAACTAACGGATTTAAAAATTCACCAGACCACCGCATGTTTACTATTTCAACAACAGAACAAGACTAAAATTGCCTTAGGCACTAATTGAAATAAAAATAATTAATAATTGTAATAAAAATATTTTCATAAACTCCAAAACCTATCGTTGCATTTTTATGAAAAGTAAAATGTATATGACAAAAAAAAATAATTTTAAACGGGAGTCCCTTGGCTCGGGGGGGGGCACTCGAATTTTGAAAAAAATTTCCGCAAACTGCTTTTTCAAAACTTTTTCGTTAGAGGAGTGCTTCTCTAGATGTTATTTCCCATATTTCGTATGGGTCCCATGCGCCACAGACGAGAAAAAAATTATTGAAATTTCTAGATCCGCCCTTGGTTACAGATTAGGTTACAAACAATATTTCAATAAAGACAAGGAAGGATAGAGCTCCGGACGATATGCCTTACATTATATGGCCGGGATTCTCTCAGCGAACAGACTTTATAAATAATTAAATAATTATTGTAATTTAAGCTTTGTTTTAAACAACCCGAGAAGATGTCAGCTTGATTGGCGAGATGCGTCTCGACTATAAGGTACAGTATTTAAATACTTGTGAAAACCGTTTCAGTAAATATTGCTTTCATTACCTTTAATTAAGAATTTCTTTTTTATTGTTAGCAACACTAAATAGCAGTAGTCATAAAATATTAATTTACTATTGTAAAATAGATATTAATTATTTACCTGTAAGTTTTGGATGTTCTCGGTCGGTAATGTCGTATTGTCTTACATCCCCATGGAGCCAATTGGACAGGTAAAGATATTTATCATCCAACGAAATAAGTATGTCGGTTATCATTCCTGAAAATGTCAAAAAGTAATAATTATTTCTATGAAAAAATTAAAATTCTCTAAATTAAACCTTCAATATATTCTCCTATCCATCCAGAAACTTTCTTAGGTGGAATGTGAATTACGTTGTCTGCAGCCCATGTTCCATATGATTTCAGGTAAAATCTGGAAAATACAAGTTAGATGGATTCACTGTTAGTCGAATAAAACTACCAACAAAAATACGATTTTAATGATTGTTGGAGGGAGGGGGCAATTTTTTGTGGAAATGCAATCTGTATGTTATCAGGAAGTTACATTAAAGTTTTGTCCAGTCTGGGAGAAGAGCGTTTCTTGGAAATAAAGTTCTAAATTTGAAAAACCTGTTTCTGTTTCGTTTTTTTTAATATCTCGGGTTCTGTTCATCGAATTAGGCCGAAGAAAAAATCAAAGAGTTTGTAAATAAATTATGAATAAAACTGCATAGATTCAAATTAGATCCGTGGTTTTGTTTTTTTTGCAAAAAAATTAAAAATATATTTTTTTTAATTTTACATGAACCGAAACTACAAAAAAAATAATTACCCTTTCTTAATGAAACTAAAGACGAAATTTTTTAAGCTTTATACAACACTGCCATTTGACTTTTTCTTTCTCAAATAGTAGTTTTTTGAATATGATTTACAATGGTGATACAAATAAATTTTTTATATTATTTTAAAATAAAAGAAAACTTAACATGTTCGGACTTTGAACTGCGGATTTCTATATGGGAATTCTCACTTTAACTATTGAGCTATGGCCGTGAAACATTTGCGAATTCGATAAATTATAGCACAGAAACCAAAACACGACATTTATAAACGATCAGATCTTCGCTATTGCATGAGTGGGAACGTCGTACGATATCGATATTAGAAAGAGTGAAAATGGAGTTTTAACCACATCGTAAACTGCATACTCCAAATCGAAGCAGCAATGCACGGAAAATGACTACTTTCTGATGTTTCAGGAAACCCGTTTGATTTTGTCTGAGCACCCTAGATGAGTAAGTAGAATGCATGGATATCATCTCCGCATGTTTTCCTGGAAGCCTTGGTAACTGGAGTGGGGGAAATATTCTTGTAGTGGTAAGTATATTAACGATTAAAATTTATTTTTGCATAAACACTACTAAAAGTAGGTTTATTAGCGTTTGCTAACTATATTAAAAATGTAATTTTATAACACCAGTTTTAAAAGTGAGTTACTTTTAACACTAGTGATAAAAGTAAAATTTACCTTACTTTGATTTTCTAGCTTCATGACACAATGTCAATTTTTACAAATACAAAATTTTATAATTTTGCAATAATACGCACTTATTATGTTCTAGTAGTGTTCATACAAAAAATATTGTATGCATATACGCGTTAAAAGTGATTTTATTTTGTTCGCGAGGTTGCTTCATTCGCTTCGCTCATTCCGCAAACTTCCCCAGTCACAAAATAAAACATTACTTTTAACACTATCTATTTTCTACGACTGTTATAAAAACTGTAAACTTTTTCATTATTTTTAGTGCGTAATAGTAAAAAAAAGTAAAGAGCGTGAAAAAATAGTATATTGTGTATTTAGGTGAGAAAGCAATACATCGAAGCATCGAAGTCCGGGAATGTGCTTTCACACCGAAGTACACATACTATTTTTTCTGAAATCACAATCAATATTATTATAAATTAAGGAATTTGTATTCATGCACAATATTTCTTCATTGCAATCTAACTGCTTACTAATAAATGCAATTTTAATGTGAGTTAGTTTGTCTGCGTGCATTTATTTACTGTCTAAAAGATACATAAAAAACCGTACGGGAATGTTACTTTCCCGGCCTTTCTCCTTCAGTTTGCAGACATTTTGGATTTTACATGGTCGGGAGAGTTGCGCATCTTAACTGTAAACGTCCAGAAACTGAAGAATCATTCAAGTGGCCTGACATTACGGAATTCAAAGTGTCCAAACATTCTCCACAGTAAATATTTTTTAAGACAAGTTATCTTGAAAAAGATTACAAGTCATTGTTTTTGAAACGACTTATAATGGATCTTAAAGAAGTATTCCCCAAAAGGTTGAATCCCCATTCTATTAAAATTTCAGCAGATAAATACTCTGATTTGCAATCTCTGTGTGCTGGGGATACTCCAGTTGTCAGGCTTCAGAAGCACAAACTTTTTTATAGTTCATTACCCCATTAAGCTTTGTGTTAGGGAACTACACACTAGAATTGTCTGTAACTTCTTATTTTTACTTTGAATTTGATTTAGTTTTCTATCTTTGTCAAGAAGCAATCATTATTTTGTAACTATACAGTATTATTGGTGTTTAAAAAGGAAAAAAAAGTTTGTTTAATAGATATTTAGAGGACAATATATTGTATATTTTTTTAGAATAAAAAAAAATCATTTAGTTCCATCATTAGTCTTATTTATCTTAACCTAACCACAGATGACGATAAGGCATATATTTGTCAAAACCTATATGATAATTTTTGACGTTGTACGATTGACCATCTTTGAAACCCTTACACGGTGGTTGGTTATTTTCGTGCTTTTTTCTTCCAATTTTCGACAATTTCTTATTCTAAGTTTATTTATTTATTTGATTTTTATTTATAATGGGTTCGAAATGGTATAGGGGTTGTGCTTATCATACATGCCTTTCGAAGGCGAAACAAATAAGCTTCTTTCTATTTCCCAAAGATCCTGAAAGGTATGTACAAATTTATATTACTGAAACAACTAGAAAGTAATGTTAGATATACTAAACAATTAGCAGTTGAAAAGAAGTAATATGAAAGGAAATATTTTCTTATCAGAAATGCAATAAGTTAGAGAACATGTTCATCAGTTTCTAATGAACAGAATTGTATTGTGACCATGAATAAGGTAATTAAGTAATGACTCTCAACTCGTACCATACTAAAGAACTTTTCATTGTATCAATTAAAAAAAATCAAAACTTGGGCATGTGCAATAATGTGCATCATATAACTAACATAACCTCAAATTTTAAGTTGTTTCAGGTTTATTCTCATTTTTAATGTTTGTATACTCATTTCAGCTTGGAGCAATACTGCCTCTAAGCAAATATTTAAAAATTCAGGCTAATAATTTTTCAATAATGTTGGTTAATAAAAATAGCTAATTACAGGTTAGATTTCCAACCTACAAAAAGAGTCCCATTTTATTAGGAGGAAGTATTTAGAACTTCAAAAACATTACACTGAATTAGATTTTGGTTGAAAGTATGAAAACCAAGCTGAAATTTTAACAACAGCTACGAAATACTCATAAATGTTAAGAATAGTATATTAAAGTATAAGTGGATATTAAGGTCTTTAAAACACGCGCGATTTTTCGAAATAGAGCAAGTGTTTTAAAGACCAGTTATCCACGAATACTTTACGCTATTTTTTTTTATTGGTACACTTTGAAATCATAAATACTGGTATTATTACTACAAAAAATGGAAATAAGAATTAAGAATGTAAAATGGTTGAATTCGTAATGTGACATCAGGATACCCGTCAGTGTCATGAAAATGAGAAAACAAAAATTAATTTGCAATCTGTCACATATGATTATTATTGTCACTACAGTTGTCACTGATTGTATATTGCTTTAAAATGAGTTCTAACATTGATTACTTAAATAGAAAAGCAGAATCGCGGTTAATATCGCAAAAATCGGAAGACGCCTATAAAAAAGAATACGACAAGTTCATCAAATGGATGGAAGAGCAAAAGGTAACAGATACAGATGAACGAGTTGTACTTGCTTACGTTTGATGTTGCCATGGTAACTTTAAAACGCGCGTTTTTAAAACTTGGATTTAAACACTCTGAGGCGTACTTTAAATAAGCAAAATGGGGTACCAATAAAAAAAAATTATTATATTATATATATTTTTGAGGTTAGCTGTGTCATATTCACGTATATTGTTATTTTACGTAAACATTTTTTTCACTGTACTATTTGATTTGTAATATTCTATTCAACAATATAGCCAATATAGTTATATACATAATATATATATGTCTCCTTCATTGTATATCTATACATTGTACTACTTTCCATGATAGCATTTTCATATTCTGGTAGCAGTATGAAAAAAAAAATGCATTGGCTTAAAAGCGCATTATTATGATTGAAATACGGGATATAAATATAAAAGTGTACTTCTTTTTTTAACACTCTGCAATACACTATGACTTGGGCCCCCAACTTCAATAATACCGTATATACGTATTCCTATTCATATACCTATCTACTAAATATAAAACAAGTGTACAGTGTATTGAACCGAAATATTGATGTATTTTTTTGTGTACGTCATTTCTCTGAGTGTAGTAAGGCATATTTATCACTGTCACTTCGAGGTCACATAAATCAGACACCCGATATCAAAGGTGCCGCGGCAAGCTTTCGTTTCTGTATAGTTCCTGTCTTCCTAACCTAATCCATAGTCTGAGGCTTAACAGACGTATGTCACATCCACTAAAAATTTTTGGTCTCGCAAATCGTCGTAACTCATTCATTTTTTAAATCTCAAAATTGCTGATCCATATTGCACTATTTTCATGGAAAATAAGAAAAAGATAGTTTACACTATTGTATATACCAATAACCACAGTAGCTTACTATGATTATAGTACTATATTGTTAACCCAAATATTGCATTGAACTTTAATCGGCTCTCCTGTAAAATAGAAAAAAATGACTTTGTCAGATTGACGACGAAATTACTAATTATGTATTCACTAAAGATCTCATATATTAGAGAATAAAGAGTACTAATTTTAGCTCAGAATGTAGCTTATAATTAATGTAGAAGATCAATTCTTTTCTCGTCATTTGAAGTAATTTAACAGATAATAAAAGTACTTAAACATTAACTGAGAGGATAACTGTTCACGTCATTACTTATGGTCAACCAGCTCTTAAAACTTTGGAAGCATTAAAGGTATGTTCTAAAGAGAAGCTTCTTGAATAAATATCCTTTAAAAACTTCAGTTTACAGGAGAGATTCCTTTTGAAATAAAAATAGAAAGTAGTGATAAAAGTGACTAGAAAAATATTCCAATAATAATATTGATGCAGCGATAGCGGCTAACTTTAAATTATTGTCAAAAAAATCAATATAACACTGAAAGCAAAAATACGACAGGCTAAATTAAAATATGTGACAGGAAAATTTTGACAGAACACTGAAGAAGGCCTACATACTTCGATCATTTGGGGCACCGGAAGAGATAGCCGAAGCTCCCATATCGCCTTTCTCCGAGGAAAGGATCTAATGGAATAATACAATAATTATTAGATAGAATAGAATTAAAATAGAATTAGATTTAGTAAAGTGATTCTTCAATAACGCAACCCGTAAGGGAGAAAAAACGTTAGTTAGGAATTGTATAACCTGTAAATTTCAACATGCCAACCCAAGAAATATTATGACATTAGTAACAATGAGGTAGTTTTCTCAAACAGCAAAACACTAACCACTACACTCGATGAGCTAGCTTTTGTCAATTCAGTTGGCATCATCTGGAGTTAATTAATTGTTAGTTTTTGTGAAAATTATGTTAGATAATGCGTATATTTTGGCCACCTTAAATTACTAACAGGAAAAGGAAGAGCGAAAGATACAAACTGAAATAAGGTCACGAAGGTGGAAGTGGTAAGGCCACACTCTTAGGAGACCATAAGATACCACCTCAAGGAAACTACCCTCAACTGGAACTCCCGAGGTAGCCGATGAGTCGGAAGATCAAAGGTAACGTGGAAGAGAACCGTGTTAGAAGAGGCAAAATAAATGGAAATGGAGATAAATGAAAGGACTGGCCAGAAACAGTCAGATGGCGACAGTTATGGCCTTGTGTTCCTTAATGGAACGATGGAACTGAAAAAATTTACTTGTCTAGTAAATTGTAAATTTGACACACTAATTGTCACTTTATATCACTGGCATCGTCTCGCATCATATTACCTATATATAAACCTTAATATAGAAGGTCATAGTTACCTAAATACATTAGATCTAACAGCACATCCAACATAGCCTTGGCTTTCTTTTGGGTTATGTAAAAATCGAATTTCCAACGGAGCCCAACCTCCGTCCCCTAAGTCAATAGTCTGAATAAGTTCTCGTTTGCTCCAAGAGAAGAAGTTAATACTTCTTCCATAAACACTGGGATCTGTACTATGCTTGGGATCGAAACCAGGTTTAAACACTTTGGGAGCGCCCCATTCTGAAGAGACCATCACGTCAAAGTAAGGCTGATACCAAAAGTCGTAGTTGAAGTTAGGGGCTTTTCCCTTGATCCATGTCCCTAGAAAATGAATGGTTAATTTTTAGAGGTAAGTCTTTTTGTTATAACTCATTCCTTCAAAATACTAAAACATAATCAGAAAAAGATTGATGTTTACATTTCTTCAATTGTCGCAAAAAATTTAGCTGGCGCATACCGGTTAAAGTGGCGCGATTTTAATTATCAGCAAAATAATCATTCCGAGAGTTATAAAATACGTTCATTTTTTTGTTTGCTATCAACGCCAATGGCTTGAGTAAACAAACCTTATATATATTTTTCCAAATATATACACAAATAATGCTGAGACGTGACGTTTTATAGCTGATATAACAATAGTCCAAGAGGTAGCTCCCATTTGATATAACCGGAAAGATCCAATACAGTTACGTATACTACTCAAGTCTGGAGCTAGCATGAAATAGAAATCTGGCGGTCTGGCAGTCCAAAGCGGCCGGACGTTAAACTGGCGGCGTTTCTAATTTCGAAAAAATTTACTTCAATTTAACCAGGAAGATCTATTTTTGTTTCAGAGTTTACTTGTTAGATTACTACCTCCTGAATAAATTCGAGCTGGTCTGCCATTCGAAATCGATTGCAAAATCGCTGCCACATCAATCCAAAGTTAAACAAAATTGAAGTCAATTTAACCGAACGTATCTAATATTTATTTTTGAACCAAATTACAGCTCACTGAATGGCTTCCATGAATTGTTAAGTATGGCAATCAAAAGCAGCCGGATACTGGGTGCCAGATCAAAATTATAACGTACGACTCTCTGGTTACGTACAAAACAATGTAAGGGAGGGCGGGTTGTAGAAAAATGTAATATTGCTTGTCACTTACCCAAACCTATGCAATCTGGTGGAACAGCCCGAACTCAAAATATGTTCTCATTTAACATAAATGTATCAAACTTTAATATGGGCTAAGGTCGAATATTTTTGTAAACATAATTTTGTACCTGCTCAGTAAAATAACAATACCTACCATACAACTTTCATTTGTTTTATTTATCGAAGCAGTGACCAGTGAACCCCACTAATGTGGTCAGTGTACTCCGACTGCGGGGCACACTGGTCATATTTTCTAAGAAATGTTATTTTGTTGTCATATGTAAAACGTTTGATTCTGTAAAGTGGTATTATAGGAAATTCTTGTAAATACATGGTACTTTAGGCTTGCACAAAAAAATTTGCAGAAATGTTAACAGTGTCTTAAAAAAAAAGTAATAAAATGCAAAAAAGTGACCACTGTGCCTCGCTCTCCCCTACCTGTTGCTCTGGACAGATTCGGCATTTTAACAACGTGTGTTACGAGGTTATGTTTCATTCGTTTGCATTCTGTCCTATTATTACAAATAAATTAGGTACTGATAAATACGGAAATGGCTTCGGTTTGTTTTGTATGTAAAAAAAAAAGGTACTCGGTCCTGATGTATGTCTTGCCTTGTCTGGTCTGCATGCCTTCACAGGATGTGTCACAACATCTTGCTTCTATAAAAAGGGTAAAGTTACTCCTTTTAAACAAATGGAAAAGAGCTCCGAATTTCAAAAATATTTTCAAACATTCTACCAAGATCCGGAACCAGATTCTGTTCCCATAACTACGGCTTCATGTACATTGTACGTACAATCTCCCTAGGTGTCCAACAGTTAATGAGGCAAGGTACAGAAAATTTGAGATGGCTTACAAGCCCAGAAAAATGAATGAGCCTCTTATTAAGAGCTTCGCCACATTTGATTTTCTATCAATTCCGCCGTGCCAATCATCACTGCTGCTGCACATGAAAAGAAGTATATTTCAAACATATATATGGATGAACGCCGAAAAACAGGACCCGATGCAGCCATTAAATCCCGAAGACTATGGCTGGAAGATAGGTCCTTCTGGAATATACGAATCTGTGTGGTTTGATGGAGACGTTGCTCCACCTCTTGTTATAGACGCAATTGCGGAGGCTTCAGGTATGTTGAATACAATATAGTAATAATTACCTAATTTTTAACTCTTTTTAGACGACGAAGATTCCGATTCTGATGTCCCTTCGGAAGATGACGGGGACGAAGACGATGAGTAACGAAAATACTCGTGACGTAGTAGAGAACAGAAAATATTACAAAAATAATTGGATTTTATAGCATCACTGACAAATCTATGAGTGTGAAATTCAAGCTATCTTTTAATTAAATGTCAAAACTAATGTTGAAAAACTTATAATTTTTTTCATACAATAAAATTACATTTCCATCAATTTTTTAATATACCATCAAAAAATAATGTAGCTCACTCGTTATCGACGATTAACAAGCTTTGTACCTTACAAAAACCGATCTGGCATCTTGGATCCGGGTGTTTTTTACTGCCAGACCCAGCAATTCGTAAAAGTCACGCACTGACCTGTAATTTGGTTGAAAAATTAAAAGTAGATACTTTCGGTTAAATTGACATAAATTTTTTTTAAAGTGTAAATTGATTTGGCCACCATTTTACGACCGATTTCGAGTGGCAGACCAGTTAAAATTAATTTAGGAGGTAGTAATCTAACAAGTAAACTCTAAAACAAAAATAGATCCTGCTGGTTAAATTGCAAAATTTTTTTCAATGTCCGACCGTTTTGGAATGCCAGACCGCCGGATTTCCATTTCATGCGGACAATACTCGAAACTGTAATATTAAACAGAATTAGATCTCTCTGGTTAGATCAGATGGGAGCCAGCTCTCAGTCTACAAGCAGGATTGTCTATCAATTTTACTTCCACAACCTCGTATTGGAGTAGAAGGACAGTAAATGTAAAAAAAAATATTTTTTTTTTGTTCAGTTCAGATAATATTGCCATGAAACGCTGAGATTTTAAGTTTGAGAAAAGGAAAACCCGGTCAGTCTGTAATTTTCTTTTGTGCGCACGATTAGGTACTCTTAAAAAAAATGATCAATCCGAAGCTTTCATTTGGCGAAATTTTATGTTACTTAGAAAGGGACCTGAAGAAAAAATAGCCAAATCGATACAAAGGCACATTACCCATGCTTACCTGGCTACGGTCTTTGCTACATCAATGAATTATAACGAGATCTGAAACGATCTGATTCGATCTTATTCAGTTAAAGGTTTGGGGGGTAAATGAGAGTAAATAGATAAATTAAGAAAGTAAGAGCCTATAAAATTGGGATGTAATGTATGTACGAAAAGTCAAGATCTGAAAATTTGTTGGCATCAGTCCTTCCCACTATCACCCCCATTACCGCCCCCACTCCATTATTAAAATGAGTAAAAAGTAAAATTGTAATTTAGTATGTATACAAGAGCTAAAGGCCTCATTTTTTTTGCATCAGCCCACTATCGATATGGCATATCTTTTACGGGTTTTTGGGGTACTATTAAAGTTTTGTGAACACTTATTTCCATATATTAGAGTGCACATATAGTACCAATTTTTTCTTCGTTGTAAGAGACTTGAATAGAATGTCTGGATGTGGAAGTAGTCATTCCTTAGATAGTGGTTTTCATTTTAAATTTGATACGAAAGACACAAAACTGCGGAACCCCGTTAACACGGTTTATTATTAGCGTTGCCGCGACTATTTGAGAAATTGGTTTGTAAACTCTTGCTCACTTGCGGTAAGAATTTACATTATTTTTGTTTTTTAACAAATAATTAACTTTGAAATGTTCAAATCATTTGTTTATGACGTTTATGACAATTGTTGACACTACTTCACACTCCGATTAAAGAACTTATATCTAGATACATAATGGCATGAATTTTATGATCCCGAAAGACTCCCAATCTAAGGCACTTCTTCCTATAAGTTGCTGATTGGCTCATTGGCGTATTCGCGGCCGCTCGTACACGGTCGGCTTCAGTTCGATTATCATAATCTCAGTTTGACAGTTTTGACATCATTAATGTTAATAAGTGTTTTCGTGTTTTTCGATCAAAATGTGGTGAAGAAGTCTTTTTATTTTAAGTTGTGATTTGCCTAATACCTAAATAATATTCTCTGTTCATATTTAGACAGTTTAGTGACAATTTAGTGCAACATGCAACAGTGCTGTGCCATTTGCAGAAATCGATCGTTTCATAAGTAAGTAGGTCATAGTAGTAACATGATGAGGTTCAGTTTATAGTTTTAATAATAATATTATAAACAATATCCTTCCAATGCATATTTCCCTTGAATAAAACATCTTTACCAATTGTATTTTTTCAATCTGCGTTAATATTCCTAGAAGTTAACCAATAATTATCACATAAACTAGGTACAATATTGTACATTTTCCCTTCTACACATACCCGCCTCTGTTGCCTATGGGATGTCATGTTCATCTATCCATTTTAATGGACATATAATGTGACTATGTTAGGAGCAAATAAGGTATATGAAGAAAAGGTAGCCATTATGTATCTAGATATAAGTTCTTTAATCGGAGACTTCATTTTTTGGTATTGAAAATTAGACACATCCACTTATTATACTCTTCGCAAAAACGAAGAGTATATTGTATTTGATCGGCACATTTCTAAATCGATAAATATCGCTCGTAGAGAAAAAAAATTCATATCATTATGTTGGTGAACGAATTCTGAACAGCTTTCAAAATGTCCGTCTGTCCGTCCGTCCGTCACGTTTCTTGTAAGCACGATAACTTAAGAAAGAAAAGTCCGATTGTATTGAAATTTTGAAAATAAGTTAATGTTAGCTAGAGGAAGAACCCTATTGTTTTTGAAGAAAATCGATCAGTAAATAAAAAAGTTATTAATTATTTAATTAAAAAAAATATTCTCTTAATTTTTGTCGCTTGTACTAAAATGGAAATCTTGCGAAATATTATTTCTATGATATATTTTTTTTTGTTTATGAATTTTACTAATATGCATTTCATAGAAGTATGAGTTGAAATCATACATGATTGTCGAAAGATATATATCAGAGACAATCAATTTTCCCAGCAATATGTGGTGGCGCAGCGGCTAAAATTTTGCGTTGCAATCCAAAGGTCCCGTGTTCGAATCCCACACAGCTTGGATATTTTTTTTGTTTTTTTTTCATGTAATTTTTTTCACAACAAAGCAAAGATGGTATCACAAAATTTAGGATGTCCAAAAACTAACATTATTTACAAGAAAACTGCGAAGAGTGTCCTATAGAATGTGTAACAATTATATATAAAAAGCTCAGTAAATTGGCGAAGAGTACGTTTTTAGCTTGTTTTATCTTAAGGTAGTACTGTCTGTCTTAGAATTAATGTTCAGAATTTAATAAAATTCGGCATATTAGTAGATTATGGTAAGATAATGATCCAATTAAATTTTTGAAGAGCTACAGAGAAGCAGTAAAAAAATATTGGCATTTGAAATTTTGTGCTTTTAACATTGAGAAATCACAGGTTTTATCATATTTTACAAAAAGTACCGTTCAGATTTCAATTAAAAATGAGAAAACGAGAGAAAATAATATACAAAACATTTTAGACTCTTAAAAGTACAGCTTCAGAGCATGTGATAGTAGTAATAAGCGAAGGAATGTTAAAAGTATACTTTTTATATCGTAGTTTATTGACGTGGCAACGTCGCCTCGTAAAAGAAGTTACAATGCTCGCGAAATTTAAAAATGCATGGAATATGAGAATGTAGGTTTCAAAAAAGTTCTTTATTAAAAATAATATTAACGATGTTTGATTAGCATAGCCATATTTATTAAATCTGATAAAATATAAATGACTAATAATGTTACAGATAATAATATTTCATTTTGTTAGCAATTAATCTTATAATAATGATTTCTTGGTTATTTTTCCTCTTTATTTTCTAAAAAAATTCTCTATAATATTTTTTGTGTTTGGTAACTATAACAAAACCCTTCCCAACTTTCCCTAAAATGTTTAATAAACCATTATATATTTTTTTATATGCATCTTCAACCATTTCATCTTAAAAAAATCATCTTTCCCAGAAACCTTTGTTTTGAAGGGTGGAGATTAACGGAGCGTCTAGTTGATACATGATTTTAAGTGGACATCGTATATGAGATCAATTTCAATTAATTACCGATTAATTACTGCGACAAAATGGCGTAATTTTACCGGAAAACGAAAAGTTCCCAATTCCGCCCAAATGCTGGTGGTAGCAAAAGATTTGTAGTTATTTTTAATTGCGAGCTAGCTCTCATGGTTCTGGAGATATCTGCGAAAAATAGCAAAGAACAATAGCTCACATTTCGGAACCGGAAAAATTGTAAAAACATGCGATCTAGACACGTTCATATTTTTGGAAAAACACCAGCGGGATGGCCGTACGATGCCGCGACGTAAAGAGGAAGACTTCCAGTTAAACCTGATCGTAAATCGCTCATCGTAATTGGAAAATTCGGCTCGGCACGAATGAATCGAAAGTGGCATTTTTTGACGTTTAGTGATTTGGAAGGCAGTTGAAGCGACAATTTTGATAAATCATTGTCAATTCTCTAACACTCTATCGCGACGTTGCCTAGTCTAAAAACTGCGCAAGTCAAACGTGTCAGTGTATACTTTTAACTCCTGCAGTATCGACAGTACTACCTTAAAATGGGATTTTTCCTCTACTCCACCCCCCCACTTTTAATTTAGGAACATCCATAGAACGCCATAATAATATCTTTGCTGATTCTAAGGACCTAACTATAAAAACATAACAGAATTGCAAGTCATAGTAAACTAATTACAACAAATCATCAAAAAACGAAATATATTTTATATTTAACTATAATTAAGTAACTGATTAGATACTTGTGTGTGGCATATTTATTTATTTATTATGATCATGTATGAATGATAAGTCAATTATGGAACAAATACTCATTACTTTAAATTAATTATAACATTATGTAATATTTAGATAAGAATAGGAAAAAATGGCATGGGATTAATGGATCCAAAAAGTATTTAAAATTCGGTAGGCAAAAAGGATGATTGAGCAGAAAAGATTATACCATTTACGATTTTTTAAATATTTATAATAAACCGATAATAAACGCATTTCCCTCTCACTCTGCAAAATCCTATCCGCCAAGTAAGTTGTAAATAATACCAATTGCAGTTTACTCTTGATAAAATTCTATATTTTCTTAATTTCCGAACACCCTGAGAATGGTTAAGGACTTTTCAGAATAAACAGAAGTTTTTATAAAGAGAGACTTTTTATCAAAAAACCGAGATAAAAAATTTCCATATATATTTTGTATAATGTATTCCAGGTGCAGTTAAGTCCATCCGTGGATACACTGTATTTACTTGCACTACAATATTTCAGTTATACGAGCACGAAAGAATTTTTTTCTGTTCTGAGAAACTAATATTTGAAATTACCTTTGGTTTTGTATGTTTTTCCATCTATCAAGATAAAATCACACTTCCCATTTCCTTCCTTATCTCCCATAATTGAAATCATGATTTCACCGCTTGCCAAACAATGGGTCGTATGCGGTGTCCTACAGTCTAAATCTACCATTTCAGAAGCATCAATGACCTTAAACAACAAAAACGTGTCAATCCTCTCTATTCCGAGGTGGCTTTTTGAAATTTATAATGAATAGTTTTATTCAAGTAATATTTACTCTATATAAACATAACATAAACATAAACATAAACCTATATATACCTTCTAATATTCATTTTATTTGACATAGACATGATACAAAAACTTTGGGCTGAAATAATTAATTCAGCGTCATACTGAATTGGACTTTTAATATTTTCGGAATATCTCCAGACGAGTTGTGGTACGACAGTGACGTAGCCAGGGGAGGGGTCCAGGGGGTCCGGACCCCCTCCCCCCCCCGAAATAAGTTGACATTTAAATAATTGACAGACAGGATATTTAAAATTATTATATTACTTTTATTTTCGGTTTTTGTTGAAATTTTTTCTGGTTGATTTAAAATTTCCATTCCAGCCAGCCCTGTTGCAAATCATGATGTGGTTTCCTGCAATTTTATTGCAGACAAATTAGTATTAATAATATAAATGCAGCCAATAATTTCTTAAATAAAAATAAGAATACGCCCGTCTAGACACAGATTTCAAATGATTTTATTTGGCGGGAAATAATTTAACCAATCATAGACAACTTTCGCTTAGACTGTAACTAACTTATGTGAATGCCAAATTGTGTATTTACTTTACATTATTTTACCTATGACACTTCTATTTTTCTCAATATCTTGAATATCAATAGATATGTATTTAGAAGGAATTAAAAGGTATTTTATATTTGTTATTATGTAGAAGTTATCTTGAAAATGTAAACAAAACTTACGGCGAGGATTATGTGCCAACACTTCTTGCGTGCCGTGCCGCCAGCTGACACTTCTTGTCACAATACAAGTGAAAGAGATATATTGGTTAGATTTATTTGTTGTTTGTTTATGTGGCGTTTGATTTTTACTTTATCAATAGATTATTAAGATAGAGTTGAATTTTGTGAAAGGAAATTTGTCCAATTTGCCCAAAGTTGATTATGACTTAATAGATTCTTTTTATAACAAAATTTGAATTTTTGAAGATATGGGATCAAAAATATTGGAAACTTGCCACCAAGTTCTTCGAATATCAATTTTTTCGGAACAGTTACAAAATTTTTTTCCGAATCACTTATATTTGTGTTTCCACAATTTTTATAAAATACCTTTTAAATGACATTATCTAATATTTGTAAATTACAGCAAATACCTCGATGAAAGAAACTGAAATGCTTCAAATCAACATGACGGCGACGTTAGAACACATCTGTCATTTGACTAGCCGTTGACATTGTTGTCATGTTTTGCTAAATGTGTTTTTAAAAATCTAATCGTCATTAAAAATTATTTAAAATATTTAATAATTCACGCCTATTATTATTTTTTACATAAGAAAATTAAAGTTCGTGGATAAATATATTAAAATTGATTAAATAAATAAGCTTTATACTCCTGTTTTCTTCAATTATCTTTGCTGGAACTAGAGAACGAATTTCAACTTGGCAACACCACACTGTTTTGTATAAAACCATTCTATCAACAAATCCATACAGTCCAGCTACGTCATCGGCCAAACTACCTACGTCACCAATTTAAAACACCTGTTGCTCCACTTATTTTAACTTTTGTTTTCTCAAAAAATGTATAATTATTTTCGCGGAAATCTGTATTGGAAGGCTTGTTTGTACATATTCTATGATATTCAATAAAAAAAAATAGGAAAATATTCCATTCTCGAAAAAAAATGGAGAAATTGGAATTCTGTAAAAAACGATTTATGGGTGGAACAACTAGCATTTTTTCAAAGAGACAGAATTTCAACGCCTTTAATGAGCTGGGCGTCACAACGCCTCGAAAATATTAATCATCTGAAGGGACTTTTAGAGTGCGGAAATTTGAAAGCACATTTAATTTAAAGATTTTTTTGTCAATTATCCCAACTGGATTACTGTACTCGTATCTGAGTAATACCTTCAAAACATTCGGACCCCCCCCGAAATAAAATCCTGGCTACGTCACTGGGTACGATTATAAACCTGATACGAAACATTTGCGTATAATAGAATCAACTTGTTACGATCATGTTCCTATAAACAATGAGGAAAGAAAATGGGTCGGAAGGCTGTAAAGAGAATTTTGCTTGATTATTATTACGATGAAAGTACCTGGATTTGGTAAGAATAGGATATCAAGCCATTTTTGAGGAGAACACATTGATTCAGAAGATAGGCCTGGACATTCCTGTAAATGTTGATCTTCCAGTTCAAGTACATCATGCTTCAGCAACTCAATATCAGTCTAAGGTTGATGTCCAGATCAAAGGTGAAGAATTCCGAGGTTTAACGAGAAATATGGGAATTACGTCGAGAAGACGCAGGACACATCAGAATGCCTGGGGAGAACAATGAGGCAACTGGACAACAACGGAGTTATTGATCTACCCTTAGACGTTCGGCAAAGCTTCAAGACCATGTAGCATGTAGTAGATCTTAGGTTTTTAAATTATTAGGAACATTTTCTTTCCTCATTGTTTATAGAAACAAAACAACTGGATGAGTGGAGAGAGGTGATGGAGTGAGAAATGTCAGTACTTTAAAGAATTGTTATTTAGATAATCTGTCTTCAGGAAAAGGAGCTATTTGTTGTAAAAGGTTTATTGAGTAAAAACAAATGCAGATGGACTAGTTGACAAATTTTAAATCAAACTGGCAATTAAACGTTTTTCGCAACATAAAAGTGTTCTGACCAAATTCTTAATCCTGTAACGACAACATCAATCGTTCGAACACTACTCGGTGTTGCCCTTAACAAAAATAAGATATTTGTTCAGATAGATGTGAACACAGTTTTTTCTGCAGTAATTTAAAAGTAATTCAATTCACGAAGCAGCTGGAGGGATGCGGTAAGGTTTTCAGTATGTCATCTAAAGAAAAGTTTGTATCGTTTGGAACATAGCTTGCTATTGTAACGAAAGATTTAGAGATTATATCATCAAATTAGGATTTGAAAGATTCGAAGCCGATACTTATTTCTTCGCAAAACAAAAAAGATGCAGTATTTTTTTTTTCGTTTTTAATGTCGATGATATAGCTTAATTGCAGCTAACAACGGATATTAACTTCAGTAATTTATCAATGATCTTAAGAAAGAGTTTACACTTCAAAGTCGGTATCGTTTTACTTAGAATTAGAAACTGACAGAGATGGTTTATACGTCAGTAAAACCCTCTACATTAAGTATAGCAGAGGGAAACTATTGGAACGATTTAGTATGGGCATCTGCATGGCTTTAACGACACCAATTACCAAGGACAACGACAAAGAGGAGAATTCTCTTAACATCGAGTTTCCTTACAGACAAGTAGTAAGAGCTTTTATGTTTTAAATGCGCCGGACTCGATCCGATTTAAATACCGTTGGTGTAACATCAGGAAATCTTGGAAAGCCAATAGAACGTGATATTTATGATTAACGTTGAAAGCATCCCTCGGTACCAGAGTGGCACTACTGATAATAAAGTTATTTATAAAAATATTATGAATAAAGATGTCTTGGTGTAGGGTGATCGATTTCAGGTGTAGGGGAGAGTGTTGTACCTTAACCATAACGTACCTTGGAACACAACAAAATATGAGGTAGCTAGAGTGAAGACTATAGAAAATAACTGCTGAAAGAACTATTTGGCATGTACTATCTCTGCTAATTGTATGTTCTTATATTTCGGGACATCAATATTAAATAAATCGTGTTGATTTATGTGTGTTGTTCTTTTGAACATGACTTTATCTAAAAAATCAAGACGCGCGCCAGGTTGATAATGAGGCAGCCGTTCGACTTATTGCTCGAAGTCCAGCATATCATCGAAGAACGAAACACATACCTATAAGATATTTTTTCATTGACTAACTGGTGACTGCTGGTGAAATTACAATTTGAGAAGCGGATGCAGAGGAATAACTCGCGGATATACAAAATCATTGCTTGCTACTCGATTTCAACAATTATGTTACAATATTGAAGTTCGTAAATTGTAAAAAAAAGGTGATTGTTGATGTTCGAGTTATTAACGTATTTTCAGTACCTACATCAATTTAATAACTTATTTATTTAACAGCATTTTTTATTCAACGCGATTGATTTGTTTAGAAACTATATAGTTTATTTTTTACAATTAATTATTTTTATTTATTTGCTTTTATCGTGATTAGAGAATATTATTTAGGTATTATGCAAATCACAACTTACACACTTTTTTATTTATTATGAAAACACCTACTTCTGTATATTGTTGCCCTAATCTGGGCACGCTAATATACTAGTTAGGTAAATACTTTAAAACACTCATTATTGGGGAACCAATCAAAACAACTACTCTTCTTGCTAATACTTACGAAGTATTGAATTACATGATAGGATTCTTACCATTTTAAAGAAAAAAATATACTGAAAATACTTAAATCATTCATTTACATTTAGTCAGTCACACTTTTTTCATTTAATATGAAATTATCTACTTTCTGTATATTGGTACCTTAATCGGGTCACGCTAATATACTAAGGTTCAATAATTCTTGTGAATGACTGAATTTCAATAAATAATTTAAGTATCTTCAATATATTTTTTTTGCCTTAAAATGCCAGGAATCCTATCATGTAATTCAATACTTCGTCAGTATTAGCTAGAAGAGTAGTTGTTTTGATTCGTTTTCCAATAATGAGTGTTTTAAAGTGTTTTCCTAAGTAGTATATTAGCGTGACCCGATTAAGGTACCAATATACAGAAAGTAGATAATTCCATATTAAATAAAAAAAAGTGTGAATGACTAAGTGTAAATAAATGATCTAAGTATTTACAATATTTTTTTCTTTAAAATGCTAAGAATCTCATCATGTAATTCAATACTTCGTCAGTATTAGCAAGAAGAGTAGTTGTTTTGATTGGTTCCCCAATAATGAGTGTTTTAAAGTATTTACCTAACTATTATATTAGCGTGCCCAGATTAGGGCAATAATATACAGAAGTAGGTATTTTCATAATAAACAAAAAAGTGTGTAAGTTGTTATTTGCATAATACCTAAACAATATTCTCTATATAGTCTATTTGATGCAGACTTCTCTTATATATACTTTTTTTATTACCTTATGTATTTCAGGTGCTCGTGGATTTTTTCCAGTGTCTACTATGTAGACCCGGTCAGACCCTAAAGCCGGAAGGACAAGCTTATCCCTAGTTGGCACGTCGCAACAGTCTTTTGTTACATAACAACTAGAGCACACATTCCATCCGCTGTGATGTATCTCGTCATTTTCGTGTCCGGTTCTTAATCGGTGAATTATCTAAAATTGTTACACATTAAATAGAGGCATATTAATATTGTCCTTTCTCTCACATATATGGGTAATGGGTATTGATGTGATATTGATATAAAAAATTACAAGAATGGTGTTTCAGCTGGTAGTTTGCCCCCGTCGCAAAAATACATTTTATATTTTTAGTTGTTAGTACATCTGAAACAGAGCTGGGGCGAGCACTGCTAAAGAGTGCTGGCGAGCACTAAGCACTCAAAAAAGTGCTTTATTTTGGGCACTAAGCACTGTTAATAGTAGAGTGCTCGAGATTACTAAGCACTCTGAAAAAGTGCTTCAAATTCAAGAACACTTAGCACTTTTTAAAAATTTCAATAATAGAGTGTCTACTGATTGAGACTAGAATTTAATTTAATTTATGTGTTATTTGTAAAAAAGTCAACAACAGCAACCTAGAGAGAAATTGAATTTTTAGAGAGAAAACATGTTATAGGAAAAAGTTGTTTCTAGTACCAATGAAAGTTCAGATATGATATCTCAGTGTTGATATTTTTGCCAAAATTATGATTAAAACAATTAAATTGAACCGAAGTGCATAATAACATGAGAACAAAACATCAATAGAAATATATATTTTTTATTTTTTTAATTCATTTCTTAAAATTATTTTAATCATCATTTTGGCAAAAATATCAACTTTGAGATACGACGTTCAAATTTCATATCTGATCTTTAGTTGACATTAGAAACAACTTTTTTTGTAACAATCTCCTCTCAAAATACTTTATTTTGGGAACAAATTGACGTTTCCTTATTTGTTAGCCATCCTGTACGTTATTTCGAAATTCTGACTACAGATAAGGACTTTCCAGAGGAAGCAAAACATTTTATGAAGAGTGACTTTTTCTCTAAAAATGCCAAATAAGAATGCAAAATAAGAAAAATTGCAAGTGTAGTTAGGTGTTAGGTCCTTCCGGGAACACACTGTAAAGCTGAATACTATTCTGATTTTCACCTTGGTGGATGATTATTTTTTAAGAAAATAGACAATTTATCACTATCACATCTCATATCATACTTTTAGATAGGTTTGTACTTCTGACTAGATCAGAATATAGATAATAATACGATAAATGATAAAGGTATCATTTTTATATGAATTTGGTAAGTATACTTATTGTGTTTGTAATGTAAAATGTAACATAATATGATGACTGTTGATGATGTATGAATGAATTTAATAATCCCAGCCGTTTTCGAGCAAAAATGAAACAGGAAACCATCATAGGCTTGGCACACATCCAATTTAGAAAAGAATATTTGAGACTTTTGAAAAAAGTAATGAATGAAAACAATTTATTATAAAGATTTTTCTTGAGAATTATTATTATTACACGAGATGTGATGTAAATCAAATTTTGATGTAATTAATTATATATTTTTTCTTCGTCATAAAATAAATTTTCTTTAGTCTAATTTTTTTTTTAATTGGGTGTAAATTCACAAATTTCAGGCAGAAATGATTCTATGCTTGCGAACATTTTAAAGTGCTCACGAGTCATAAAGTACTTGGGAGCTTCTTGGAGTGCTCCCAAGCATTTTAATGCTCGCGAGCACTAAAGTGCTTACGAGCCTTTTCGAATGCTCCCGAATAATTTGCGGAATTATTAAGCATTAAGCCCTTTCGCAAAGTGTTCGAAACTCTAAGCACTAAGCACCGATATTAAGAAGTGTTCTTATGCACAGTGCTCCCGAGCACAAAAGCACCAAGCACAGTGCTTAGAAACGGCTCTTATCTGAAGTACAAAAAAAACAAAAATCGTTTAACAGATTAGAAATTTTGGAATAATGTTAATTTTTACTTCAAAAACTTATTATGTTAATCTTACTAAGGCAATATTTTGTAACAAAAAATAATAATGATAACGTGTACTAGTCAACCATCCTAAGTTGGCAAGTAACCGCGTAGAGAGAGAAGAAATATATCGTCACTGTTGGACAGAGACAAACAAGATTTTTAAGCTTCCTAAGCTTCTTAAGCTAGCTAGCTTAAGAAGCTTGTTTGTCTGTGTACAACAGTGACGATATTTCTTCTCTTTCTGCACGGCTACTTGCCAACGATGGTTGACTAGTATTTATAATAGCAGCAGTAACAACAACAAAAACATTTAAAAAAAAGTTCATCTTTACATTCCTGAGTACATGTTAGAAAATATAAATGATTTAGCAGATATGGCTGAAAGTGACTTCTAAAAAATCTCTGTTTTCGGGAATATTTCTTGTTATTTCATGGACTCTCACAATCGTGTTATCTACGAGTAAAACACAAATGCAACAAATTATAAGGGGCGAGCCACGGCCGACTCTAGTTAACAGGCCACGAAGTAATAGGTGGCAACACCGCACACAAGTAAAGATGTAGTCCGATGTGCGATGGTTGGTTTCATTACAGCAGCTAAATTTAATAGGCGCCCGTGTTTTAATTTAATTTTATTTATTTATAATGCGTTTTGATTCATGATTCTATATGATAGGTTTGTTTAGGTAGGATACAGATTATAAATCATTCATGTGTTTAATAAATTCAATCGAAGTTTAAAGTCTAAAGTCTTTAAAGTTTAAATCTCTGCTCGGTCAATTAAACATCACGATATTTTGTACAGAATTATGCCTAATTTTGCACAGAAAAAAAATGTTTAATTGTTTAGCAAAACCAACGAGAAGAGTTACATAATCTTTTTTTAATAATACGAAATATCATATTTTTATATTATAAAGGGAGTAATAAAATAATACAGATATCCCATAATATTCTAATTTAGGATGATTCGGGAATGAGTAAATTAAAAATAACAGGACTGTAAGGCTGTAAGTAAATTTAAAAACATGAACAAATATTTACTTATGATATGAATAAAATACGAATATGGAATTGAATTGATACATATAGGTTTCTACTTTGATGTTTTGAAAGTGTCTAATTTTCGTTTTTTCGTTTTATTGACATCTTTTTCAGTAGTTCGTAACCGAGATTTCAATCTACTTTGCTCAAGCGCCCGATTATTCTGCATTTTTACATAATTATATAGAAGTACATTAGCAAATATTGAACAAAATATAGTCAATATTGTTCCCGCATATACATGTGTTTAAAAAATCTAAATAAAAATTACCTGACTTTGAACTATGTAAAGTTAGATTGATAAGAAAATCTTTTTGATTTTCAATTTGTAGGAACTCCTTTTCTAAACTATTGTTGTTAATGATATGTTCTAATATGACGTACACGTGAAGTAAAATTATGGTCATATTATTCGTGGGCACTGATAGACCATCACGTTGTAGATAATCACAATATTGATTTCCAGTAAAATTCCATTTATTTTCAACAATATGTGAAAGCCAAATATTACAAGAAATTTTTTTAGATAGTGCATGAGATGCCTATCCAGATATATAAATGTTAACTGCTTCGTCTATATTAGGCCAGTATTAATTGAAATTTGATTTTCAATACCAACAATATCAGCATCAGAATTTAACGTATAAAATACGACTTTAGACGTAAAAATGTTTACATTCCAGCTATCAGAGATATTATTATTTTTTTTTTTGATAAAACGTTAATAAATTCCTCATAATTTTCAATAATATCCGACTTCTCAAAGTTTTGGATTAAAATTTCATGTTGATGAATTTGATTTTCGCGCCTACTTTCTCTCGTACTTTCTGGATCTTGTCGACGGACTGATTTTTTGTAGATAAGAATTTAGGCAAATTTGAAAAAATGGGACAGTATTTTCTTTTAATTTTGGTTTATAAGGAATCATTTTAAATGTTCCACCTGGTACAAGATATTTATCAAATTTAATAATCTCACCGGGATCAAAATGTATTTCGCATACAACAGCATGTTTTGATGGTATCCAATCTTTGCGGGGAATAGCTGTAGGCCATTTTTCTCTTAATTCATCGTCCTTAGGAAAACTAAACTAAACTAAATGTGGTCTTTGGACCGTCTGTTTTCGTTGTGGAAGTATAATTATTTGTCTTACAGCCTGGTATGACAGAATGCCTGGGCATTTTAGGTTAAGTCGGTTCACGCACTGTTAAACAGAGTATACACTCGATTAAAACTATCGTAACGTCCTATAATTAATATCACACGATCTAAACTAAATGCACTTCATTTAGCAAGACACTTACACTATTGTTACAAAATAAAAATATGAATTTCCAGCAATTAAAACAAGAGCCGACCAAAAGCAGCCGTAAACAGCTATGGCAATTTAGTGAAACTAAGCACCACATGCATTGTTGCCAGTTTTCCTTGTTCGCGGCCTGTTACTAGAGTCGGCCGTGGGCGAGCGTAGAAGCGACTTCAATGTGAATATCAGTCGATATTCCGTTGAAGCAATGTCGAGCGCGGTTAGTACTTGGATGGGTGACCCATCTTGGGAAATACAGCGTTCTCGTCCCACCTTCTAGCGGTGTATACGCGGAAGCAACGTAATTTCAGACGAGGATTACGTAGTGGATATACCATCCTTCGGAGGGGATGTAAAGCAGGCGGTCCCTTGTCTATTAAATGTTAGTCAAGTAAAAGATCCCTACTCTTCTTAAGGGAAGAGGTTCGGCAAAATTTCCAGGTTGGGGGTAGCTCGTCTCCTGGCGTCGGTGATAGGCCCTGGTAGCGGAAATAGGCCGACGTTAAATAGTTAAAAAAAAACAAATAATAAGAAAATGCAGTTTTCAAAGTTTCTTATGAAATGTTACTTTTAAGTGAGTTTTTAAGGCATTGCATTCCTGACACCATGTTTTTGAACTGCTGTCTCAACTTTACCGTTTCAATATCCCTCTTCATATTCACTATGCTTTTGTCATAGAATCGGTTTGAATTCAATGTACCAGTTGATCTAAATCTAATTATGACGATGCTTCCAGGATAGTGAAATAGCAATAAAAATCGCAGAACTATCTTTAAATAAAATTTCCATCAGACGCATAACGACGGCAGGACTCAACTCCAATGTTTTGTTTGAAAAAGGTGGTAGGCTTCAAAATTTAGTAATCGATCTAGTCACGACGGAATTTTTTAGACCAATGCATGTCTAAGTCTATCTTTTACAAACTATTCTACATACGTCGCATTTTCCTCTAAATGGAATAATTTACTCATCAATTGAGAAACAACTATTTTCTCCGATCGGAGGATGTTAAAAAACAATGTAGACACAACAAGTAGGTTTCCAACTCAGGGCATGACAGATAGTGATTAGTCGCATTTGCTAGACAACGTGCTTTAATCAAAGCTCTCGTAAGTACGAAAAAATGTTTTTGCCAAATTTTAAGAAAGTAGTTTGATATAATTACCTGGGTGTACGTAGGAGATTTTGGGTCTACGTCAACTGTTGCAAGCAGATCAGATTTCCCTTCTCCCTCATTGGGTTGGACAGCAATAACATATAACAGTTCCTCCCTGGGACCTTTCATGGCTTCAAGAGGGGACGCATATCCTGGACCTAACGCAAGATCAAAATATTTATAGATTCAATTTTTAATTTTAGGGTGTAAAGGGCAAAATTTAGAAATCTAGGTACCAAAATTAAACCAGTAAAATTATCACGAAATTACATATTATAATGTTAAAGTCATAATTATTTTTTTAAAACTGTAATTACAAGAAAACTGTTTTATACTTCAATATTTTACACGTCTAATATTAACAAATAACACTCAAAACTGTTGCAAAAGAAATAAAAATTTCAAAATTATACAGGGTGTAACGCACACCCGAAAATTTTTAACCATACATGCACCTTTAAATAAGAAGTCGACTTCTTAAAAAATAATAATAATAAAAGTCCAACACAGAAAAGATACACAAAACACTTTTTTGCGATTTATAAAAAAATTACAGCAATTTCACTTTCAGTTTATAAGATTCCTTATTGATCTTTGGTATTATTTCACAAAATATGATACTTTTCAAGATTCGATAAAAATCGTTTTGAGGTATCTGCTTCTCAAACTAAAATCACAATTTTCAAGTCGTTATAACTCAACAACTCTCAATTTATATGAAAAAATATATAGAATCTTTTTTTTCCAATATTTTATTCTTTTTACTTCCACGTCCAGTCGAAGTATAGTAACGACAAAAAAAATTTTAAAAATTTTTATTGTCCAAATAGGCTTAAAATGTCATGAAACGTCGAGATTTTAAGTTTGAGCGAAAAAAAGTTCTGTCTGTCTGTCTGTCGGTCTGTCGGTCTGTCTGTAACTTTTTTTTTGTGCGCACGTTTACTCTGGAACCGTTTAAGATATTGACTTGAAATTTGGTACACATATGTACTTTGACGAGATCTAGAACTAAATTATATTTTCATCTTGTTCCGTCGAAGGGTTGGGGGTAAATCGGGGTAAATTTGGGGTAAATAGGTCAATCAAGCAGGTAATAG